>OY728157.1:401495890-403995890 GCA_963277665.1 Viscum album
GAGTGAAGGAGGACTCGCCAAATGGGCTTTGTGGGATCCTCTGCTGGTTATGCGCTATGTGTTGTTCCTTCGGGTGACCTTTATGATGGTCACATGATTGTGTGTCTCATAAGGGTTTACATGATCTATGAGTATTGGATACCTTCTTCTATATTTAATTTAGTGGGAAAAATAATACTCATATTCAGGCATTTCATCCTTTCTTGATTTCCTGGTTCTCATTTTGCAAGCATCACTAGTTGTGCATCTTGTATTCTATGTAACATTGTCATTATTTTTAAAAATAATAGTGTTATAGTGAGTGAAAAAAATACTTTTAAGTGTCTTAAGTAAAACATCTTTCTGGACCAACAAATCTATGGAATTTAGTACTTAATGGGTGAGGATAGACTTTGATTGACTAAGTGTGCCACGTAGTTCACTACCTCTATCTAAAATACTCTGGGGGAACCCTGCATGAATCGTCATACTCTATTACTTTTACACCAATGTCGTGTTCATCCACACCACTACTTTATTATACTCCATATTTCCCTTGCACTATATTCTAATAAATATCCCCTTCCATTAGAATAACCTCTGGAACTCCCTACTTTCACACTCACCACAAATCATCTAATAGTAAATAATTCAACTCACTTATGATATCATTTTCCAAACTTTTCCTCCATTTGATTGATGTATCAATTACCGTGGAATTGTTCTTGATGAAAAAAACACACTTTTTATGTATAATCATTGATGAAAGTCACATATTAGAGAAAACATTTGTGAGATTACACTAGATCTGGCCCACAAATATCATTGTGAACTAACTCCAACTTCTAATGATTTGTAGTCTTTCCTTCCATTTAGAAGGACACCATCCACTGCATTCCAAAGATAAATTACCCAAAATTACATAATTTATGCTTCTGGTATTTATAGATACAATTAAATCTAGTATCTTCACTCTTTTCTCATTTAGGTGTCTATGATGTTCATGCTAAAATTTTATAGATGAATATTCTTTAGTATGCATCACTTCATCCAATGTTCCTATGAGGCATGAGGTCCCATCCTTTACTCCCTTTTCTATAACCATGGATACACATGAAATATTACACATTGAACCCATTATATAGTAAACATATTCATTGAGTTTTACCATTAATATTGTGTTATTCCTTAATCTAGGGATATTCCATACACCATGAAAAATTAGTAATATTTTGTTACATGTTCGGACAAAGACATCTCTCATGTCAACAATCTCAAGATATTTTCTATCTACCAGATGAAATCTGTTGAATATTACAGAGATATTAATTTTTTTATTCTCCCTCTCATATGTTGAGTGAAAATATTCTCCCATGTATATCACTCAAGACTTAATTTTTTTGGTAATAATTAGGAGCAAACAACTACTTTCCTTTAAATCAACGTTTACAGACCCACTTCTAAAAGTATATTTTCCAGAGTTGTCCCTTTAGTCAATATAAATATCTATAATGTGTCCTTTCATCACAAAATACCAACACATGGGAACACCTTACACTGATCTTCTCCTACTTTATCTCCTCTGAGCTTTCCATTTATGATGACTTTTTTACTAGTAGTATTCCCAATTCCTTCTGTATTATATGTGTTTCTAGAAGATACCCAATTTTCCTTTGGGTGAATTAATTTATTCAAGATTAGTTCATGAAAATATATGAACTTAAAATATATATTTTCACTAGGGTTGATCACATCCATCACCATTGCATCCCCTTACTATGGAATGAAGGAATGTAACAACAACACTCAAATCATGTCTCTAAAGTCTACCTTTACTTATTCTATCTGAATTCGAATTATATTAAAGTTGTTCAAATGGCCATATGAAGACCTTACTTTTGAAATTCATATTCCAAATAGTCTATTTAGAAATAAGACAACATTTATCACCATGGGAATCTCATACATATCAACAATGATTACTTCTTCAATTCCTAAATATTGAATTCCATATTTCAAGAAAGTAACTTACACATCATCCAAAGTGATTTCTTGTCTAACCTATCTTATTCCTCCATTATCATCACTCCCCACATATATCCAATAAATAAAATATTTAGTTATTTATATAGATTATAAAACTTTATCTATATTTTCAAAAAACCAAATTTTCTTCCATTTAAATTCTCAAACTAAACCTCCCTCTTGTCTAACACTATCCCACCATAAATTTTGAACTCCCACTACTTACACCTAATGTAGAAAAAGAAATTAGGAATTGATTACTAATATTCTCATACAATGAAAAGGTTATAATATTTACACTAAACAGAGATTTAATACACCTTCACCAGGGATTGATACTCTATAATCACTCCATCCATGAGATTTGATACCACTTTCTAGGCTCACAACCTACTTTTAATTAAACCACCAGAGGAAAATATACCATAATTTAAAATGTAGGAGAAAAATATTTAGAATGAACCCCATGTATGATTCAAATAATTTGGAATAATGAGCCCCTAAGCCATCTCACCCCTATGTAAAACCACAAGAAGAATATAGTAAAGCCTATTAGAAACAATGATCAATACAAAAAACATTAATGGAAAATAACTACATAAATAGATTACATGGTTCTATATTGTTCCATAATTCATGTAGATATGATTATTTACATTGTTCAAAGAATCAAGATTAATAATTACAAAAAAATAAACAATATTAATTTATCACTACCAACAAACAAGTGTATAACCATAAATTTATAGTAGATTATTTCTAGTACCTCTAGTCTCCACTGAAATCTAATTTATACGTGGTGAATTCCATCTCCTCTGAGATCCCTAAAGGATACATTCATTAGGTAAAAGTTATCAACCACCTAAATATTCCTAGTATGTTGACTACTACCCTTCTAAATATATCATATATTCAAACCAATATATATTTAACAGGGATAAAATTTTGATAGAATAATTATTATACACCAGTAGGCATCTTATGGTGTACTGACACAACTACTGATACCCCATTTCCCAATAGTCATTAGTGATAATGTTAATTGATTTATTCCTTATGATGAACATAAATTTTTTACTTCATAAAAAATGAATCTAATTCATCAATAGAAATAATAACCCACTTACAATGAATGGGAACATGATGAATAAATTTCATGGATACATTACCCATGAAACAATTGGGGATATTACACTCTTATATCCAATTTATCACTAAAATATTTCTGGTTGTACCTCTCCTTAACATTTATTTTATTATATATATTCTATTAAAAAACATAATTACATTATAGATCTTTTTAAAATAATTGAGAAAAATTCGTAATTTTATTGTGGGGGAGGTAACCTTTATAGATTTTGATATTCATTTTTTTCAAATTATTTTATTTTTTCAAATTTTTTGAGTTTTTCTTTTTCAAATTTTTTTCTATTTTTTAACCTTTAGAGCATAATTTTAATAAACATGAAATTTTTAAATCTATTATAATGATGTTGCACTATTTTTTCTTATTTACACACCTTATATTGACATTTTAGTAAACTTATTTTCAAATAATGAGTGAGTAAAATTCATATAAATCCCACTAATTATGAATTTCATTCAATATTATATTATCCTACATCTAAAATCAATTACCTAAGAGGATTATAAACCCATTTCATCATCTTAGTTACAATCGATTTTTCTTTAAAAAACTATGAAATTATTGAATAACCAAAACATAATGTGTAATCTAATCAAAACCTAGCTTTATTTGAGTAATTTGAGTTATAAATGATTGAGGCATTCTATTAATTCTAGAGAACATTTCTTAATGAACATTAATTTAAGTCATACCCTAACATTTTAACCATTTATCCCTTATTAGACATGAATGACCTTGTCATGTGGTCACATTAAAAACCAAGAACCCTTAACTACCATGTTTGAGAAGCTCGTGTATGATCTAGTTTGAATTATAGTGTGGGGTAAGGGAGAAAGTGATTCAAAATGAGTTTTTTTTTGGAAAAATATATTGAAACTAAATAAAGGAAGTGGTGAAACTTTTATGTAGCAATTTTTTGAAAAAACAATAGATGGGGAATATAGAAATATGTTCTATAAAACATTACTATATGGGCATGGATATCCACCACTATCTTAAGTAAAAATTATCTCTCTTTACCTATTTAAATTTAATTCTTCAAAAAATTCTTAAGATGAATTAATGATAAAGCAATACGAGAAATCGGGAATAGGGAATACATATGTTATAATGTATGAATATTCTCTAAAGTGGACTAACTAAGAATATTTAGAAGAGTTTTGAGGATAAGTATATCTAAAATCTTCTCAAATATACTATTTAAAGGGGTTATTTGAATAAATTTTTGAATCCAAAAAAGAACATATATGAAACAAAAATACAAGGATTAAAAATACTTCTTAGGCTGGGGAAAGATAGATTTCACACCTATTTAAAGAAAATCCAAATTCCCTATTAGTATTTAAAGAGAGTAACCAAAGAAAAAAAAGGTCAATCAATACCTACTGGGGGAACAAATAATGGGGATGTTTTCTGCTACTCATATACCAATGGTGTGGGATGTACTTGAAGAATTAAAGGGTGTAGAAATGTATTACTGGAAGGGTAAGTGAGGGAGTAATCCATTCTTTAGTAAAACTTAAAACCATGTTTTGTTTTTCAATATAGAGATACAACACTTAATCTTCCTTGGAATATTCTAAAAACAGACTAACAACCATTAAGCTTGTTGACAACCCTGAAAACCCTAAAGATATGAAAAAAAATACATGTCTCATTGGGGGGATATGAATATATTAATAAATCCTATCATGATACTTATATGAATTTGGAATTATAAGAAGTTTTCTAAAACTAATATTTGATCGATGGGTGAAATATGTTAAAAAAGTTATGTATAAGTGTGCATGAATGGATAAAATAATTATATATAATGTTTATGTAATTAATGAAGAAAAAGGAATTTAGATAATTAAAGAGTTATGATAATAATGAGGACTGTTATATAGAAAAAAAGAAACTATCATTGGTTAGTGTATGAAAATTATTAAGGTAATATTTTTAAAATTCACTTGTTTATGGGTCCAAGGGTTAAGTGAGTAGGAATTGAAAAGTCAAAATTTTCAAAAAAAATTATTTTTTGAATAAATGATTTTAATCCCACCACAATGGATAATTATTCTATAAATATAACATTTATCAATTTTAGAAATAATTTGTAATTTATTTGTAAAATGCCTTACAACTTGATTTTAAATTGATTATTTCATATTTGGAATTATTATAATGAAGATTAAAATTTACTTTAGGTATTTTTATGTTATCATTGGATTTTATTAATGGATTTTAAAACCTTATAGTTTATTACAAAATTTTCATAATATATTTGAATAAATTTTGTAAACTATTTCTTGTAGTTATATATATATCTATGGAAATTCTTCAATGACGCCGCATAGGATATTTTCTGAGCCTATATGATATTTACTCTACATGAATGAGAATTATCCTATGTATAATACATATGAGGACCCCAAAGAGATTTTTATTTACTATGTGATATTTTGAATGTACTGGATTTTAAAAAGGGGAAAATCATACAACGTATGAAATTTTAACAAGACATTGTCAAGTTTTCCAAGTATATAGGATATTTCCAAAGTTAAAAAAATAGTAAAATGGAAACATTATATGTGTGATAAATTTATTTTCTGGTATTATATCTCAGAAGACCAATAATTTTACTAAAATAGTAAAGGAAAAAATTTATATGCATCAAATATTGTGGTTGTGTGTATGAAATTTGAGGTGGTCATATGATATTTTAGAAATTGGAAATTTTTAAAATGAAACATTCATATGAATAGGAAATTTGGGGTTCCCATACGACATTTATCCTATGAAAAATAGAATCTGAATTTATATAAGATATTTTAATTTTTTAAATGATGGAAATTTTCTAAAGAAGATAAAACTGGACAATCTGGCTATTGCAAACCACAAGGGTTAAAAATCATGATCATTTTTTAGATTCAAATCCTGGATTTATTGTTCCACGTCATCATTCAAGAATCTATTCAGAGGATTCCACATTGATCATTATATGAATAATATTTTGATCCAGAACTAGGGGAGGAAGCTATTGAATTTTAGGGAGATTGGATTGTGATAGATATTTAAAGTCAATAAAAAAAGTGACATTAAATTATTTCTAAATCAAGGATCCAAGAGGTTTTAGAATGTATGTAGATGAGGAAAATTGAAGCTATATAAAAGTAACATGATTTTGAATCTATAGGGAGTTACAATGGGAAACATGGATTGTGTGGATGTTGTCTTTTTGTTGTATACTATTTTTTTTTATTTATTCTGTGTTTTAGTATTTTAATTCCTTATCATTTATAATTCATCACTATTAACCTTTGAATATAGTGGTAAAAATGATTTACTATAGAAGGGAAGTAGATAATTTACAATGCTTGAGTCATATTCTTAATGAATAAAACATTTTTCAATTAATTTATTTTTATATTTTGTGGTTATTTGATTCTTTTAATCCAAATGTGTTCTAGGTTTTGTACTCATCCATTTTTTATTTTTCTAATTGATAATTCTCAATATACCTCCACCAAGTGTATCTTGTCTTTAATGAATAATTTTTATTTTATAGTGAGTGTTAAGAAATTATTAGGATGTGTTTTAAGGAAATTTTTTTCTCTTGGTTTTATTAAGAACACAGACACCCTATTAAGGATTTCCTTAGTTTTTAATGAGTTTTTTAATATATTTTCACACACAAAAGAAAGGGGGAAGCCCAATTAGTAATAACTATTAGATTATCTTCCACAAAAACCTTCAACCAAGGGTGATTGATGAATAATTTGATGAAACATTCATTTATCAATTAATAAGAAGAAAATTAAAACTATTTTAAAGAATATAATAGAATTAAAACTGTAAATATAAACTCAATCCCAAAATTTTAACCATCATATTTCTTTCAATATTCTTATTTAATTATTTTTATATTCTATAAAACAAAAAAATTAAAACACCCAACTTTTTACTTAACTGAACATTGATTTTGTGAACTTCTATTTAGAGATAGCCTAGGGTTTCCACAATGACTACATTTAACCTATGATAAATAATTTCTTTTTTCACACCCCAAGACATGTTTATGTGTAAGTGTTATTCATTCCTGGAAGAGAGTTCGGAATCAAAAATATAATGTGTTTCATATCAGTGGTATAGGGTGGATAATGTGAGAATTTGAGCTATTCACGGTCATTAGTTTCATGTAAATATTTAGGATAACATCTACTTATAGATACATTAATCACATATAGTAAAGAAACTAGAACCCCTATTGAACATCTATGAATTCTGAAGTTACAATCCATGGTCCAAAGTACCAAGTTCCCCCTCATACATAGGAGGTGTAGTTTTTCTACTCATTTTTTCTTCGTCAAAAACTATCCTATGAATAAGGAAGCTAGAGGTTTTTGCATGATAGTTTCTGGTATGAGATATTTTTAGTGTCCTTGATTATACATGAATGTTTGATTCTATCAAGGGTAAATTGGGCCATGTTTTGGGATTTATTTTGTTTTCTAGGATCATAGGATGATTCCTCAATTTCTAGTTGTATAAATTGTAATCCAATGAGATGGAATTTGATTTTTTTGGAAATTTTAATTTTTTTTTGATTTATTATTTTTTGGATTTATTCTTTGTAATATTCCCACTCAACCAAAAAAATGGTTATTAAATAATAATTAAAATAAACATACATGAATGAGAAACCATAACTACCGATGTTATTTCTAATGATATTTTATGCATGGGGCGTTGAATTCATGGGAAACTTACCAAATTGTTTTGGATTTTATATATCATATTGGTTATTTTTTTGTCTCTATAAGGGTAGAATAAAAGGTAATGAGTTTTGATGACTATCATGTGGTTTTCTAATTTGTGAGATCCAAAATTGTTAGTACATTTGATTTTTCAAGGATAATTATTAGCATTCAAGGTACTCGTTTATATAATCAAAACATAAAAATATTCCATCATATATATATGGTTTTTCATAATTTCAATACCATATATCATCCCTAAAATAGTATAAAAATGAAATTTAAAATCAGGAAATTAAAAAATCATGTAAAATGTTACAACCCAAATATAAATATTTTAGAATGCACTTGGATAATGAATTTTGGGTATATTTTACCATTTTTAAAACATCTATCATAATTTCACCTTACCATATTGTCTATGTAAATTATTTTCACATCACCATGTTGGTATAAAATATTCTTATAGGTCTAATAAATAAACTAATATTCATATCTCATGTGAAAGAGAGTATAGTAAATTACATATTCAAGACTTGGAAGAAACTATACATGATTTATATAAGGACTTCTAGATCTAAAAATAAAATTTGGAGGACATCCATGATGATACTATTCATCCTAAAAATTTATATAATGGTGGGAAGTTCCTTATTTATAATTATAAACTAATTAGCTTCGTTCTTGATGCTTATGTTTTTATAGTATTTGTCATGGTTATGCTCTTAGTGAAATATAGTTACATGAATTACGTGGATGGAGTTTTACTATCAATGAGAAGAATCTTAATAAATTATATGAGCATATTAAAAATTATTTTAGGGATAAACTCTAACCAAAGGATGCCACCTATGTAACAACTTAGTATATTGTACCTTTTATCTAATTTCCTATTATTTCTATTTATTTTAATTTCTCACATTATTAAAAATTTAATTTCTAGTTTTGGGGGAGGTAACACAATGTAGATAATAATTATGTTTTTTATAATTAAACAATAAAAAATAAACAAGTGGAAGATTAATTTTTTAAAAACTCATGTCACATGATCATTACTTTCATGGAATGGTGCGAAAATGAAATCATTATTTTTCTAATCTCATTAATATAATTTCAAGTATGATAAATTATTAAAATTTTATTGTTTATTTAGTAAAAATGGTTACATTTCAATGATATGAATGACAATATCTTTACGGAACCATTGAGATGCTAATACCCTCAATGTGAGTTTTGATAGAAAAATTATTCCATTTAATATCTCTAAAAATTGTTACACACAAACATAAAATTTTAATATTTATTAATTAATCTAAGGTAAATGTAAAATATTTTAGTTTTAGTTAGATTTTAAAAATTATTTTATATACATTCTTCTATTATGAAATTAATTTTATAAGTATAATAAATTGATCTATGGTTGGTAACTAATACTGATGTTAAAAAAATATCAAAAAAAAGAAAAATAATAAAGGAAAGAAAAAATAAAATATTAAAAAAAATAATAGGATAATAAAAAAAATTAATCATAATAATTATTAAGTGCTTTTGTTTTGAAATTTAATTGAAAATTTAAATAATAAGTTTGGTGGAAAACAACAAGGTGATCCAAAAAAATTAAACTGCCTTATATTTACTGAATTAAAAGTGGAAAGATAAGCATGAAATAATTTTCAAACACATACCCACACATGTAGGGATTTAATGGAATGGTTGGATATTTAATTTCATAACTATAATCCATATAATGTGTTCCACTTAATTTTTTATACAATTTTTGTGACATTTATTTCCATGCATATAAAGACTGACTCCATAGTTGGATTAATGATTTTTTTATTTTTTTTATCATGAATTGAGAAATACAAGAAAGAATAATATATAATCATTTTATATAATAAATGAGAAACTTTTACTAGGGTTCAAAAGGTTTTGGTGTGGGGTATGATCGTGTATCATACTAGCCTGAATACCAAGTCATCATAGCTGAAACTATATGCCAAAAGCCAAGGCACCTTCCAGGATACCCTAGGTTGGCACAAGTTCCAAAGAGTATCACATGTAAGTAATGTTAATGATTTAAAATTTATGATTTATAAAAAATAAATGTTAGAAATTATGGAATATCAATAAATAAAATATACATGGTTCCATACATGATAGAATTAACTCTAACATACAACACCTAATATATATCAAAAAACAAATATCCTGACATTTCCATGTTTCACATGAACTCCTTTATATTCCACCACCTCCATAGTCTCATGCATAGTCCATCATCCACTCCTAAATAATATTATTGATCATATCTATAGAATTGAAAAAAGAAAATTTTAAGGGTACAAACACACTATGGTATATTTGTAGGGAGTAATTTAATGACCAATAGGACACCACCAAGAATCTATGAAGTTAACCTTAAAATAAAAATTCTAAATTATGTCATGAAATATAATTTATAAAAATAATTTAACTAATTTTAATATAAGTAAATCCAAATCAAATATTTTTTTCTTTAGAAACTTTTTTCTATTTACATTAAAAAATCAAGAGTATAAAGAAAATAAATAAGGATCTAACGAAAACATGTAACATTAAAAATAATAGAAACAGTAATGTAAAGACAATCAAATTATAATGCAAATCCCAAAAAAATAACATAATATAAATCATAAAATTATGTAATTCATAATACAATAAGACACGACATGGGAATCAACCACAATCTTATAGATACAATCTGGGACCTCACTCATGGGCCACCAATCAGCCTATGGTAAAATCTTAATAGAATCATACCCCAACATACCCTCATAGACTTATCACATGTAAACACCTAGCTAGTGTGAAATGATACCTAGGTGACCCGATACAGAGAGAAATCATAGCTAGAGAAGAACTAATACTCGACTTACTATATATTTAGACAAGGCTTTAATATAACCCAAAAATCTAAAATAACACAACCTTTACTAAATCCACATCACAATAATAAAAACAACCCAAAATACATATTTTACACATAACAGAGGTACCTATATAATGGTGAGTTTCAATAAATCATAACAATAACAAAAAATATAATATTTCCATTATAAATAATAAAAGAAAATAAAACCCATAGAAATGACTTTTAAAAAATCCAAACATGTCACAAACAACACATATAAATTCATTATAAATAAAATTTGTTTAAAATAAAATCCATGGAACATGCTTTATGCATATAAAGTATTTATTTTTAAATATAACACTCCATTACCATTTAAATTGGTTTTATAAAATCATACTTGACTAAAAAAACTCCATTATAAAATTGGTTAAAACAAACAAAGCCTCAAAAATTTTATTAAACATCTTGCATGAAAAAAACTATACAAGAAAAAACTTTATTTGAATATTTAATAATAACTTCTTTAATATGAGATATTTTTAACAATAATTAATTAAAATTTTTAGTAAAACCATTATAAATAAACTATAAATGTTTTTATAATAAATAAAATCCATTTAAGAATTATATAGATACACCCACCCAAAACAATCATAATGATAATACCTTTATGAAAAAATGGTGATTTATGGTAAGAAATTATGATTTCATTCCTTCTAGTAAGAGAATATCCATGGACTTCATGAGGGGGGTACCTTGACATGGAAAATCTTATGTTTATATAAACCCTTTGGGAAAGATAAAGGTGAGAGAAAAAAAGATGAGGTGAAGAGGAAAAATATAAATCAAGGATAAAAACAAACCTTATAGAGTACATGGTGGATTTACCTTTAATTTTGACTATTATATTAGAAGATGAAGCTTTATTTTTATTATTATTGAACCCCTCTCGATAAATGGGAGTAAAGAATGGTATTTCACTGATTCTTCTCATATTTTCTCACTATATTGATTATTATAATTATAATTAACATTACTTCATCTTATAAAAATTACTAAACTCATAAAATTATATATATATATATATATATATATATATTAATAAAAAATATCAACTCACATACAACACAACTTTTACAAATATATTTTATAGTAATATTCTATAAAATGTGAAAACATATTTAATAAATTGCATTATCAATATAAGATTAAAATAAAATTATTATACAAATCCATATATTAATAATGGAGTGTATCAATAATCAGGGACATGAAAATATGGGTTTTGTGTCAATTGAGAGGGATACACAGTGCTCAGGTGATACTAGCATGGACACTTCCCATATATACCTTACCTAATTTATGAAATATATAAAGGTTTTATTTTGAGGTGCACACCTAGTAGGAATCCCTTTGAATACTAATTGGATCTTATACCTAATAGGAGTCCCAATAAATCATATATCTCCAATCAAATAATGGTCATACATAAGGACGACTAGACCCATGGAAAATAGGTTGGTGATTATTCATGGGATATCCTTATATGGATTTACCTATATTATTTACGCATCATGGTGATGGAGTCATCATTGTGAATATGGCAGGGAATTACACCATGTGATAAAGCCCAGGTCCACATGGCTCATTTCATGGAATTGGGTTGGAGATTTCAAAACTTTTACAACCAAGATGAGTAGAATAATCTGGGGGATGTCTCACTAGTCTCCACATGTTGAGATCCATGATTATCAAGGGAAATGATGATTGTTATTACCCGAAGGGTGTTATTAGTTTGGGAAGAAACTCTAGCTGATTCATTTTATAATGGAATATATGATCAAATGAGGGAACTCTAGCCTAATTTATTGCCTGAACAAGAATTTTTTTTGTTCTGGAGGAGGCCTTCATAATTAGATGTCATGAACCATCCTAGCGGGGCTCATTCTATAACTCTCAAATCCTTCCTTCAATAGGCCAGGGGTTGGTGACTAGAACCGAGTAAGCATATCACTGACTTGGGAGGCATTTCATAAGTACTTATACACATGCACACATCTCAAAACCCACACAACGCTAAAATGTAAAAGAAACTACTAAACTACCTACGCATGCATAAATATTAGTCCTATAATAAGAGTACGATAGAAATTAATGGAATGTAAAGAGGTCCAAATACAATCCCACAACAAAGAAGTCTCTAACACATGTCCAAAATAAATGTAAATGCACTGGGACTGCTCTCTCATAGTCGTAGGGGTACACCTCAGCTTTTCCGATCTCACTAAGCACTATATAGTCCTGGTCATCCAAGGACTCTTCCAAAAGGTCGATCATATGCACAATACCTGAATTGTTTGGGAAAATCCAATGCAGGGGTGAGTATAACAATACTCTGTATGACACCAAAAAACCATGAATCATATAAAAATGGAAATACACTCATCTCTATATATGTATATGTATACAATACATATAATAATAATATACAGATATACTCAATAAAGACATACCTTTTAGGAGTAAGCCACAACCATAGTATACCATGCCTAGGATTCTAGCTCAAAGATTTTAAGAATCAATCATTTGAGAGGACACAGTCCTTAGGCCAATATCACAAATGATGTACGTCTAAGAGATACTGCTTGTTAACTCTCATCATGAGAAAATATGCTGAAATATCTGAAGAGAATATGATACACAGATGAGGATCATAGCTAGGGACATGGGGTGATACCAACAACTCAACTTGGATTAACCCACTGTGTAAAGGATTGATGCTCGGTATGATTGTTCACATCGATACCCAGAACAATACCTAGGGCATTAAGATGAATAGAGGATCCCACTCAAGGACTCTTAGGGGGATTCAAACAACTCTATCTAGCAAGTCACATTGAGTGGATAATTTTCCTAGGAGTATGAAATGATTCGTACCTGCCTTCACATAACAAGTAAGGGAAAAAAATTCAAACATTACTTGCCCAAGATACAGAGGATAAGAGATCATGTCCATGTAAGAATGATTACACGACATGTAAAATGGTTACACATCATGTACATTGACCCTGGGTTCTTCCCATTTAAATAGACCACATCTTTTCAACTGTGTCTCTGTAGAACTACATTCCATATAAGAAGCCCATTTATTCTACTCATTTGTCAATGAAAGACTCAAACCTTCGTATGTATGCTTGGGTACTATTACATGTCTTAGTCTATGTACTAAGTCCAAGTTGTGTCTATTTAGGTAAGTACATGTTGTGTTGTCTGGCCATGTAGTTCACCTCATGTCCTTATACTCTTCGAAGTACACACCAAGTGTCTAAAGAGGTACAACACATTGTGTAGGTAAGGCCACAAGTCATGTGATACTTATCTTCTACATGAAACCATGGATGACACTATGGGGCCTACACACTATGTAATCCCAGATTACATGCTGTGTGGAATATGATTTTTCAGAATCCCTAGTTCTTCCTCCCACTCATGCTCGCACAGCCGTCACCTTGGAATCCAGCTCCAAACTCGCCAAAATTCATGGATATAAATTGTTCAAACATTTATTTCAATAAGAATTGTCCTCCAACCATAGAATATGATCCAAAAGATTAAATATTTCATCTAAATCATCTTCCACGCATCTCTCTAGAAAATCGGGGTTTTCAAAACATGTTTAATCCATTCGCTACTACCATCATCGCACTATTGTTGTGTCATACATAGTTTAGATCTAAAATCTCAGATCATTGAGCCAAGAATCATATATTCAATGATTGATTAATTGGGGTTCATTAAACTGTGGACCTAGGGGTTGCCCGCAATAAATGAGAAAGGATGGAGAAAAATCACAAATAAATTCCTCGAGGAATGAACCTTGGTTGATGCTCGTGTCAGTCTTGGTTCATTTTTTTAGAATGATAAAACAATAGGAATCAATAAACACATGAAATATCCCAAAAAACCATGAAAATATAATCCCATGCTATAATACACATGATCTTTGAATCAATCCATTCATAAATTCATTAATTTTCATTAAATAAATAAACAATGGTGAATAAATACAAATAAAACACACACCCTGCCATAATTTGGATTGATCATTGATGAAGAACAAAACAAGGTTGTGTTCACTGGCAAGAACCTTCCAAATCGATGTGTGGTGATCATTGATCCATGATCCATCGTCATTCATTTGATAAAATTATCTAGTGATCACTCCAACGGCACTCCGGTGTCTTTAGGGTTATGCAGTTGACATTAGGATTTCTTCAAAATCATCAATTTAAAGATGAGTAAACAGCTATGTTGTAAAAATAGAATAAAATAATTTATTTTAATTTTTTTATTCATTTCATCACATACGATGAATTTTCTACAAACTATACACACTGAATAATGTTAATTCATGCCTAGGGTGAAACTCATATTCTCAGTTCAATGGTTCCCTCAGATTTCTAATCTGAGAACCTGTTTAGAATTTATTCCACTTTTTAAGGAAAACCACGCACACGTACTATTTTATATATTTAATATATTTAAAACATTTATTCTAGGAACACTAGGCTCATAATCACACACTTCTGCAGTTCCTGTTCATAAAAATAATCTAGATAATATTTAAAAATAATACACAAAAATCTAAATCATTACTTTCTTCCCACTTTGGAGATTTACAACACCAAAAGAAAAAATGGCTACAAAAAAATATGAGGGTACTGAGCATGAATTTGAGCCTCCCACTCCCATGTTCGCTCCTAAAGAATATTATGCTACCAACAAACCAGCACCAATGGAATCGATCGCCAATAAATGATCACCACCTTTGGATCTTTGATCTTCACTGGGTACTGAAAAAAAGTCACTCCATTCTCGATGTCTATATCACCCCAGTCAATAACTTGCAATGCTTCATGCACGCATCTCTTTAGGTGTTACACATGGAAGAAATCATACACCCATTCTAACTATGGAGGTGTATCTTTGTGGTATGACACCTCACTAACTCTACGTATTATCTGGAAGGTGCCAATGAATCTCAGAGATAGTTTGTTGCACCATCCGAATATTTGCAATCCACATCATGGTGAAACCCATAGGAACACATGGTCTCCTTCCATGAAATCTGAAGGCCTCTCTTATCTATCATCATAAGACTTATGATGGCTCTATGAAATCTTCACCCTCTCTTGGATGATCTACACCTACTTTTTTTAGCTTTCACCAACTTTGATCCCATGAGTTTTAAATCTCCTAGGTCAGTCCAACAAAGTGGTGACCTATAGGATCACACATAAAAAGCTTCAAATGGTTCTATACAGATGATTGAATGGTACCTATTAATTTTTGAAAACCCTGCCAATGGTTGGTGACCCTCCCAACTATATCCAAAATCCAACATGAAGCTCACAATGTGTCCTCCAGAACCTAAACTATTCTCTCAATTGGGTTGTTGGTTTGTGGGTAAAAAGTTGTGCTAAAATTTAACTGAGTCCCAAATGAATTCTGAAATCCCTTCCACAACCAGGATGTAACGTGAGTGTCACAATCAAAAACAATAATCAATGCAACTCCATTCAGTAAGACTATATCCTAAACATAGAGGAATCCCAAGCTATCTACTTAAATCTGCTCTCATATAGCTAGGATGTGGGAAGACATGGTGAGTTGGTCTATGATCACCCAAATGGAATCATGTCCCCTAAACATATGTGGTAATCCTATTAGAGATTCCATATATATCCCATCCCAATTCCATTCTGGCACCTCAATGGTTTAATCCAAACCAGTAAGAACATACTCTTAAACCTTCAATTGCTGACAAATAAGGCATCGAGAGACAAACTCTATAACTCTTTTCATTATCCCAGGCCACCAAATCTAGTGTCATAGTTCCATGTACATCTTTTCTACACCTGGATATACCACCAAAAGAGATGTGTGAATATCTCTCAAAACCTCCTCCTACAACATCAGTGGTACCACCATTCGTCCTCTAAAAAGAAAGATGTGCCCCCACCTTCGGAATATTAATCTAGAGCATGAATTATGGATATCTGATCATGTAGGGTCTCATAGTCGACATACCCAAGTTTGTCCTGCCTAACTTGTTGTAAGAGTGGATGGGTGAAAAAAATCAATTGGAGGTAAGCTTATCTATCTCCATCTACAAAGGATAACTGCAATGAGTCCAAATTCTCTAATACCTCACTCAATAACTATAAATAAGATCTACTACTAAGATCATATTCTACCACATTCTCCTTCCTAGGAGTGTATAAAATTTCAAAATCATAATCCTGGAGGAACTCTAGCCATTACCTCTACCTCAAGTTATGATCTTTATGGGAGAAGATATACTTGAGACTATTGTAATCAGATTAGATGATAAACTAATTTCCCATAAGTTAGTGTCATCAAATTTAAAAAATGAAGACTATCAATACTAACTTAATATCAAGGGTTGCATAGTTCTTCTCATGTGGTCTCAACTTGCACAGACCATAGAAAATCAAAACTCACCTCTTCATTAGGAAACAATGAAGTCTGGTTCCTGATGCATTGTAGAACACTACATACTCGACACCCTCCTCTGTAAATCTCAGGATCAGACTACTAATCAAACTTTTCCTCAATTGTTGAAAATCCTAATGGCACTTCTCTTTCCACATGAAAAGTTTCCACTTTCGATTCAAAGATTTCATGGATACTGATATCTTGGATAAATGAGGTATGAATATTTAGAAATTTCTTGCCAACCCAAGGTAGATATGCACCTCCATAGCACTCTTAGGTGGAACCCAAGATAACACTACCTCAACCTTGGATGGTTTTACTACCACTCCATCTGTTGAGATAACATGTCCTAGAAAGTGGACCACCTGAATCCAGAAGTGGCACTTTGAGAGCATTATATATAGTTGGATCTCTCTGAGTACATCCAAAATCCTTATGTGTCTCACATGCTCCATCTTAGATGCATAGTACACAATGATATCATCGATAAAGACTGCCATGAACTGGTCTATGAAAGGCTGAATGATCAGGTTCATGAGTCCCATGAACACCATGGGGGTGTTCTTTCTGCCAAATGGAATCACCAAGTACTCATAGTGACCATAACGACATCTGAATTCCATATTCAGTATACCCTCATCCCTAACTCACAACAGGTGATAGACTAATATGAGGTCAATATTTTAGTACAACCACACCCCTTTCAACTGATCAAAGAGGTCATTGATCCACAGTAGTGGATATTTCTTCTTCAAGGTCAAATGATTAAAATAACGGTTGTCTAAACACAACTTCAATTTCTCATATACCTTTAAAAAAATATGGAGATACTCAGGGTGAAACATCGACTCTCATTAAGTCCTTCCTCTACAAGTCATCCAACTACACCCTCATCATGGAAATCTCTATGAGAGCCATCCGATTTGTTGGTGAAGATATTGGTGTCATATTGGGGAGTAGATCAATGTATAAATATATCTCTAGGTGGGTAGGTAAACCTAAAACATCTTTGAGGAACACATCTTTGTACTCTTCCACTATTGTAGGAAACTGAAAACTCATAACATCCACTGCACCAAGGGTTAGTCTTGTCAACTAATTATTAATCAACTACACCCTTCTATATATGAGTATTTCATGTGTTTCTTGGGTTTCATTTTCACCAAAAAAAACAAGAACCTAGTTCTATCACTGCAGACACATTGTACCCTTCACCTAAAATAGTAAATTTGGGAATGGATCTTAAAAAACCAATACAAAGAAAGAATGATGACATGATACATTCATGTTGCAACCAAGAGATCCCAAATAAAACTCACACCTTCAAGATTTAGGACACACTTTTGGAACAAGTTCAAGATCACTGAGTCTTTTTCAGTTGGTGTCTTCAATTTTAAGGTTTGAGTCAATGATTCAACTGCAATATCTACGTCTCAAAAAAGATATGTGATGAGAAATGAATGACTAGAAACTATATCTATCACTATTGTAGAAAATGTAGAAAATACATAGATTGTACCTCGAATCATTCCTCGATCCCATAGGTCATAAGCCTTGACCGCTTGTAGCTTAGCCTGCCCCTATCCTACAGCTCTCTAAGATGGATGTGGACCACATGGGGGTGGTTCTGGTAACATGTTGAAATATTAAACACCTCCGACTACTCTCTCATCTCCTCTGTCACATCCACTATTCTATAGACCTACATTCTCTTACCATTTTCATTACCTAGATGGCCCATCCACTGTATCTCTGTCGACTGTAAGGAGGGTCAGACAATCTTGAGAAAGATATCCTCTACTGTCACACGTGTAGCACATCCTCTCTCTAGGATGACTAGAATGAACCTATGATCCTTGAACTATAGATCATCTATCCTTAGACCTCCTCCTAAAAAGTCTCCCACATCTAGGTCTCTGAGACTTACATCGGCTCACTGCTATTGAGGTGTCTACTCCTGTTTTCACATTGCTGACAATCACCAACTATAACTGCTCAGCCAAAAAACTATCAACCACCAAAGATCATTATATAAATCCATCATTGGTAAGAATGCATCGGGGAATAACATTGGATCATATTTCTCTACATTGACCTTGTTCGATATTCCATGACCTAAAGAACTGATCTTGAACCATATCCATCGAGTACATGGAATGGTTGGTAAACATTGATGAATACTCTTCCACTATCATGCTACACTATTGGAGATACAAAAGCTCTTAGATACAATCATATGTTATTTTAGCTGGTTATAACACCTCTCTAAATATACACTCAAACTCATTCCAAAAAATTTTTTCCTCGTCGTAAGACAGGGAAACTAATCCTTACCACTGCCCTGCAGATCCATGAATAAGGCTTGCTTCTAGAACTGCCATTTGATCTGACAATGTCAAGACTAGATCAAAATCTCAGGTGACCACCTCAAGCCAGTCTTCTACCTCATGTTGGTTAGGATCACCTTATAACCTATGGGGTCTCTATCGCTAAAACTTGTGAAGTGCGGTCAGCCTGTGCCCCTAATCCTCTAGCAATGCAGGAACCACGTGCTTCACAACATGTGGTGGTATGTCTGGTGTACCACCTGGAATTAATATTTCAGGAATGTGTCCCTATGTTGAAGCCTCATCACTGATGGGATCATCCTCATGTTTTATATTTTGAATCCTAGTTGGCATACATTACAGAGGCATCTTGGAAGAAAACAAGATGTACCACATACAATAAGTATATCTAGAGAGATGAATCAAGAAGGGATCAAATATCACAACCCATTCCTACATGATATGTGTGCCATTTTATCTATACAACCAGTGTTCTCATGTACCGAGTCAAAACCAGGTGATCAGAGTCCTAGTGTATGAATACGTGAGTCGCCACTCCAACACTAGAGTCCCTATCTTGAAACCTAAACTCCCAACACATAACATTGTTTCCCAAAACCAATCTAATATACTTGTGATCCTATGGTAGAACCAACCTTCCTCAGATACAACTCTTTCATTATCCGTCCTAGTGGGGCCCATATAATGACTTCCCAAACTCACCTTCAATAGGCTAGGGACTAGTGACTAGCACCGATTAGGCATATAACTAACTTGGGAGGCACTGCTTATGTACCTATACTCACCCACAAATATTGAACCCAAAAAAATGATGAACTGTAAAAGAAAAAACTAAACAATCAATGCATGCATACATATATATCTCACAACCAAAGTATGATAGGAAGTAAATGAATGTAAAAATTGCCAAATACAAGCCAACCACAAAATATTTAGTAAAATAAGTCCAACCTAAATGAAAAATATATTGGAAATATTTTCTAAAATCCATCGGAACACACCTCAGTCTATCCAGTTTCACTAAGCACCATTTATTCTTGGTCCACCTATGAAACCTTAAAAAGTTTGATCATCTACACAAGATATAACATGTGCGAGATGATCCCACGTAGGGGTGATTATAACAATACTCTTTAGGACACCCCAAAACCAAAAATAATATAACAAAGAAAATACAATAATCTCTACACAGGTATATGTCTACAATACATATAACAATAATATCTATACATACTCAATAAAGACACACTATCTGGGAGTAATCCACAACAACAATATACCAATCCTTGGTTTCCAGCTTGAAGATTCCATGAAGCACTCATCTGAGAGAACACACCCTTGAGTTCGATAGCACAGATGATGTCCATCTGAGAGGTACTTCTTTCCGGGCCTCATCAGGTTAATGATATGTTAATAGATCCAACATGAATACAACACATATATGTGGATCAAAGCTAGGTCCATGGGGTGATACCAGCAACTCAAGTTGTATCAACCCACTGGGTAGAGGATCGGTACCTCGTAATATTGGTCATGTCGATACTCAGGACTCTACTTAGGGCATAAAGATGAATAGAGGATCATACTCCAAGACTCTTGAGGAGATTTCAGCAACTCTATCTAGGATGTTTTACTGAAGGGATCGTTGTTCAAGGAGTAAGAAATAATTTATACCGACCATCAAGGAAAGGATAAGGAAAAAAATCCAAATAAATCTTTTCCATGATATAGAGGAAAAGAGATATATACCATCTAAGAAAGTTTACATATAATGTATAATGGTCACATGTTGTGTCCCTTGACCCCGGGTTCTTCCCATGTAAACAACCTGTGTCATTTAAACTATGTTTGTATAGTACTATATGCCAAGTAGGCAACCTGTGTAGTCTACTTGTGTGCCATTGCATCACTCCAACCCATGTACATATAACTGTGTACCCGTACAAGGATTTTCGCAGGTACCTTGTCTAGGTTGTGTCCGTGTGGGGAAGTACACACTATGTCGGCTTAATGTGTAGTCCACCCTGTGTCTGTGTACTATTCGAAGTATATGTTATGTATTTGGGGAGAGAACCAAGGTTTTTTAGACCTGGACACATGCTATTGTTACTTATCCCCTACCTCAAACCCTAGCGGCTACTCGGGGGGGCACATGCTATGTAATCTTGTATTACTTGTCGTGTGGATTGAGATTTTCTAAAATCCTTCATTCTTCCTCTCACTCATGCCTCCACCACTGTCACCTTGTAATCTGGCTCCAAACTCACCCGGATTCATGGATCTACCTAATCCCAACTTCATTGTTAATGAGAAATTCATTTCATCCATCAAATCTGATTGGAAAAATGAAATCCTTCATTGGAATCGTCATCCTCACATATCAATCAAAAATTGTTGATTTGTAAACTGGTCTGATCCGTTCACCCCTACTATTGTCGCAACTCCATTACATAATATTGTGTCCAGATCTACAATCTCATATCGTTGCACCAAGAATCATATTCTCAACGATTGATTCATTGGAGTTTTTCAAACCAAGGACTGATGGGTCTCCCACAATGAATGAGAAAGGGGGGAGAAAAATAAAAAATAAAATCCCTGAGAAACAAACTTCATCTATTGTATTTTTCAGCCTCAATTCATTTCTGTTAGAATTATAAATGATGAGGAATCGACAAACAAAATAAATCTTTCAATAATCCAAAAAAATATAATCATATCCCGCAATACGCACGATCTATGAATTGATTCATTCATTTATTGATTCAAATTCATGTACCAATAAATAATGAGGAATAAATTCAAATAAAACAGACACCCTAATTCAATTTGGATCAATCACTGATGAATAATGAAGATTCATTGCATTAGTTCGAAAGATCCTTCAAAGTAGATGTGCATCGATCATCGATCCATGATCCTCTGTCATTCATCTAAGAGAATTTTCTAGAGCTATCTCAATTGGTCCTCCAGCATCTCTAGAGTTATGTAGATAACCCTAGGATTTCCCCATAATCTCCTATTTAAATATGATTAAACCACTACATTGAAAAAAATGAATAAAATATTTTATTTTAATTATTTTATTCATTTATAAACCTATGATGAATTTTCAAAACATAACCCACATAGACTAAAGTGAATTCACTACTAGGGTAAATCTTTCATTCTAAGTTCAACTGTACGCTTAGATTTTTGATCGAGGCAGCCATAATTTATTCCACTTTTTTAAGAAAACATGAACATATGCCTGAACGGCCCGAAGGCCTTATTTTAATTATATTATAGATAATACCCCTTTTAAAGGGTTAAAGTGGAACCCGTACATGACCCGTAGGCCCAAGGCACAAGGCCCGACATGACCCACAATACATGACCCGAAGAGCCAGAGGTATACCATGCCCATTACATGACCCATAGGCCCAGCCCACTAGAACTGCCCCACCCCAACGTCTTGAATCATTGATCTCCTTAGCTCCCCACCTTGCATTGCTGATCGGCTAGCATTGCCCTGTACAAAGCTGCACTGTGCCTGGTCCCGATGGTGGCTGCCATACTCTCTCATTCCAGGAACACTGGTCCAAAAAACCACACGCGTTCTCAGTGCCTTGTCTCAGAAATAATCCACATAATGTTTAAAAACAATAAATGTAAATTTAGATTCATTACATTGGATTCCAAGGAAATAGTCCCAGGTGAAGGAATTCTCAAAAATTGAAATTAGGGTGTACATGTTACCCTAGTCTATGAGTGGAGTATTGGGGTTTTCTAGGTTAAGGAAATTGATGAAAATGCTTTCTAAGGTATAGGTCCTAGTTTAATTTTTTCCCTAGTGTAGTATTGTGTAATGATTTTCACCTTAGCAAGGGATAGATGAAGGGTTTCAACCTAGTTAAGGTAGTGACAAGTGGTCTCCCTAGTTTGATATTAGGGTTAAGTGGTTTACCCTAGTTTTGGTAAGGGAGAATTGTTTTCCCTTGAGGAGGCTGGTCGAGGTAGTCACCCTAGTTTGGGATCAGGGTGAAGTGTTTTCCATAGTTTATGAAATAAAAAAATTCTTACCCTGAATGAGGTAGGGAAAATAGTTCACCCTGTTTTGGGATTAGGGTGAAGGGTTCTCCTATAGTTTTGGGTAGGAAGAAATACTCTCCGTATTTTGGGAGTATATTGAAGTTATCTCCCTAGTTTAGCTCCAATAAATGTGGTTACCCTAGTTGAGGAATAAATAATTGGACACCCTGGTTGAGGCAGGGTGAAGTGGTCACCCTTATTTAGGAGTAATGTGAAAGGTTTATCCCTAGTATGAAGTTCCCCTAAAGAACTTGGGAATATATATCCTTACTGTATTTCTCCCTAGTCGGGCTAGGTGCATGTCACTATTGTATTGGTGACCTTGGAGGGACTTCAACAAATTCAAGGAGAAGTAGGGGTAAAGTGGTCTTTCATGAATTTTTTATCTTCTTATGACTCGATTCCATCTACCTTTGGTTAATTATCTTATGTTTTAACCTTTATAAGATACCTGGAGAGGGAAAGGGAGACCTGAGATAATAGTGTTTCATGTATCTCTTATTATTCCAAAAGGTGACCATGTGGGAACCCAATGGGTCTATTTATTTTAAAACATTGATCCATAGGTGTGGGAGATAAAACCTACAGGTCAATTAGGTCATGTTATATTGGTGTAATAGAACTTTCACATAGCATAAACCAGGGGGAAAACATGGATGTACGCACAAGAACCTAGGATAAATTACTCCGGTGTAATTCTAGGGGTCTGGTGGAAGTAATTTCATCCTTCCTAGGGATCCTTTTCTTTCTCAATTGTCGGACTTTACCCCCAAAAATGAGAAAAAAACCCCCCATGAGAATGGGATCTAATCAAAATGAATATGAAAAAATATGAGCTAATTGTGACTTTAGAGTGATCATAAACCATGATTTAAAAATTTATTAGGATAGAATTATAGGAAAAGTGCATGACAGTGAGGCCCACATGAATGATATGAAATGATATAGGTTAACGGAAAAATACCTTTATAAATAGTAGAAGACCCACCCCCCCCCCCACTAGGGTGAACATAATATGACTTTAGTGAATTATGTAGATCTACACTATCCTTTTTCTCTAGTGATTCATGATAATTTTTGTAAGAAAAAGTAATTTCATTTCCCTTAGTATGATCCCACCTCACCTTAGTGAATATCCTTAGTGATGTGACCGGAGTGAGGGTACTCAATCAAAGAGCCTAAGTGAAGGGCCTTGAGTGTGGTACCCGGTTGAATGCATCCTGAGTAAAGGGACTCAACTGATAGATCCTAGGTAGAGGGATGTGGGTGAGGGAATATGGATAAAGGGACCTAGGTGAAACCCCATACATTCTCAAATTTTCATAATTTGTTAGACAATTTCCTAGATCTTCATATATATTCCATATATTCACTTTGGTATAATCTTTTTTTATCCTCATTGGTCAAACAGATGATGATATATTATTATTTTTACAAGAAGAAAAATAAATCATGCATCCAAAATTATATCAGACACTAATGCCTCAACCTATATTAAGTGATTGATTTAGGATACTAAGCTAGGGTATATTGACAAACAGAAACCCCATCTATCGATGCTCATATAGGCCTTGTGTATAAATCATCTGGAATACCCAATATCATACGTTTTTACATTTTATGAACATATTATGTTGATAGATGTAAACACCTCTTATACAGATGAAAACCTTATTTAAATTTGGTTTAGAAAGTATAATAATTTTAGCACCATGAAAATTTTATCAAATGTTGCATACATCCTAGATGGTAAAAGACATTTAAAATTTTTGGCTAATCATTCCAAGGTCGCTCGTGATAATCATAAGAATGTAGAATAACCTCATGTAAATTTATATTACTCTATCATTCCCTATTCCACCATTGATCATGAGTATGTTTTTTATGAATATTAGGACCTATAATCTAGAAAAATAATTAATCCATAATGGATGTGGGCTTTTTGGGTCTGAAAAAAAAAGAGTTTAATTTAAGACCTGGATAAACAATTCATCCATTTAAAAATACATTTGTATTTATTAGAAATATTTTTACAAGAATAGTGATCTAATCCAAGAGTTTATATGTTTTTAGAGTCCCAATACAAACACCTTATACATGACACCTGGTGTGGTGGGGATTTCCCTTTGGGATGTATAAAAGATAAATCAGGTTCCAATCCTCAAAGGTATGTCAAACATGTTAATCCACCTAATACCACATCAGGTGACCTCTAGAGGCCACCCTCTCTAACTAAAACACAAATTACTAAGTATAATAATAAAATGTAAATAATAACCCGACCCATTAATTGATATTGATTTAAAGTCATGAATGAAAATATTCATAGTTCCTTATAGAAACAGGAAAAATTGAAAGTTCCCAACTGGAAGTCTAACTATAAGGAAAATTGGATCCCCTAGTATATATTAACCAGAGCTAGACCATGGGAAATTTAAGGATTGGGGGTAAAAAATCAATCTAGAGACCCTCATGAAACTTATATAGCTTGGTTATTGGCCATGTGGTCAAGTGGGTACCTGCTTCAAGTGTGTTGATCCCTCAATTGTGTTTGACCAAGCACATTCATGATGGTCAACAAGTTGGTATAAGGGGTACCTTTTGTTTTATCTATACTATTACTAATAATGATTCACTAATTTCTACTATATATTTACCAAGTAAAATCCAATTTCATATCCTATGACTATTCTCGGTACAACAGGGTTGGATGATGAATTATATAAATGTTTATATCATTTCTTAGTGATGTTTAGATCCTAAGATTCTAATTCAGGTCAGTTATCTGACTTTTTAATATCATTAGTTCATTTTAATTGAACGGTAATTCCCCTATCAAACTCCTAATTCTACATTTAGAGTTCAATTTTTTCTCATACAGGCTTCCTACAACTAGAATTTCCATTAATGATAAAATAATAATATACATGTCGTGGTTATATGTGATGGTAGTGAGTGACAACATACCAGTGGCTATAATTGACTAAGATATTATTTGTGAGGATTATGAAGCCTACCAATTCACACATTAATTTTGATGCATCCAGTACTAGATGATGAAACTTCTATTAGATGTAATAATGGATAAAACCCCCATTTTATCATAACAACACTGATTGATTTGGCCTCAAGAAACAACATGTATTGTGATCAAGTTGCCTCTAGAAAATTTATTTTCTTGGATATTCACTTATTACCCCTACTTTTGTAAATCTTCGTACCCTCATGGAATATTATCAAGTTGAATCCCTAGGGCCACTACATAGTCAGTTTTGGATAAAGGGAGGTGGGAATCCAAGAAGTCACACAAAATATTCATTATAGAAGAGATGTCTAATAAGTATGATCTTCTTGAGTCTATGATACTAAAAAACCATGAGTTGATCCAACACATAATGATACTATTTCAAGATAGTCTAGCAATACATAATGGAGTGAGGTACTATTTAAAGGAAAGAATCCTAAGAAAACAATAATGTTTAAGGATCTTGATTATTCCTCAAGATAAGGAAGAAAGCTAGATGATGACTCTTTTGAGGATATATATCTTGATATTTTCAAGCTTTGGTGAAGTGGGCACACCACTAGTAATATTTAAGAATTATATAAAATCCTATAGGAAATACTTTAGATCTCTAGAATTGTAAATATAAAATATCACAATGACATTGACTTTTAATCCAATCCAGTAATGGTGGGTAAACACATTAGGATGTCAAATATGATGATCTTATCCAATGAAAAGAGGGTTTTTATGAACTTGGTAGGTAAAAAATAAGATAATCCCAGGAACCCCTCAATTGGTGATCCACTAGTCTTTGGATGAAAAATGAGATTCATTAATTTTCCTTCCAGATGTAAGTTTTATCTCCATGTACATGAAATTAATTAACATGGAACATTTTCTAATTCATATTTTTATGTTCTACTTACATATAAGTGTAACCACTACAGGAATAGATGAGTCTCTTGAGTACATTATTAAGGAACTCTAAAGGGTGACCTAGAAGAGAGTTTCCCTAGATAGGAGGAAGTGGATTTTCCCACAAATTTCATATGGTTCAAAATGATGAATAAGAAGGTTATCCTTTTATTGTACCTCCTTTATATTTTATCCATCAATAGGTATGTTTAGACCGTTCCCCATTCGATATCAAATATTGGTTGAGGGAGAATATGTTGACCAAGTATGACTTTCTTTGTGATAGGGGTTAGTTTACAGGTTTATCCTTGGATTACTCCCCTATTCATGTATGATAACATTGTAAATGTTTTGACTATATAGTATACCTCCCCTGAAATATCTAAGGTATGTTTTGAAGAAATTAATAGGGGAATTCTAGAAGAATAAAAAAATCCTTCTTCCACGACCATCATATCTATGGTGGAGAGAGCATCAACAACTATTATTCCATTATTCATATCCAATGAATGAGTATATAGTTTAGTTATGATAACCAAATGTTACTATGTTTCTAGGAAATACCTTTTGACTCTCGCCTTTGTAATAAGGATTGAAACAATCTCTGAGGCTATGTTAATGATGGAAGATATTCTTAAAAATATCGATATCAATTCATCCTTATAAAATTAAGGGACTTTAAAAATGAAATAGAACTGAATAATTTTCCTTAATTTGTACATAATATGTTTGGTTCTATATTTGATTTACTAATTCATATTTTAAGATCATCTATCTTCTTCTGTATAAAATATAACCAATTTAATTTGAATGTGGGAGACAATAACTCCACCACCCTTTCAAGTGATCAGATCAGAAACTATGGGATTGGTATTAGTGGACCATCATGTGTCAGCAAAGGTAGGTCTTGAAGGGTATTTATAAGATCTTCTATTCCTAGTGAATCTTAAGAAACCCATTAGAGTGAATAATTTTTTTAGAGAGTAGGAAATTGTTTTTCGATGAAACCATAGTAGCAGATGGTGATAATTTTAAGGATCCTACACATATAATGATATTAATGTATTATTTCTCAACTTAAAATAGATGATGGGGTTCCCACTGGGGGAAAATTTTGAGATGTTACTTTATTTGGAGTGCCAATGACCATATAGATTGACACCTCGAGAAAGGGTAAGTACATTTTATGGTATTTAATTTGGATTTCGACATTTATCTATTGAAATATGCTTCTTTGTTTCTTTGAAAAAAATACTACCATAAAAAATTCATTCCAATTTAGAGTTTTCCTTCGATATTCATCAAATGATAGAGGAAATATAAGTTTGAATTTCTTTAGGGATTTCCAGCACAAATAGTGATGCAAAAGAGACCTCCCTCAGCGACTTGGTTCTCAAATACATCCTAGTATCTAAAAGAAACATCCAATACACCAATAGAACCTTTATTCTTGGTGTTTCTCTTGATAACATATATGGAGGGGCATTTAGAAACTAACATCTAATC
Source organism: Viscum album (assembly GCA_963277665.1). Taxonomy (NCBI): domain Eukaryota; kingdom Viridiplantae; phylum Streptophyta; class Magnoliopsida; order Santalales; family Viscaceae; genus Viscum; species Viscum album. Next base: position 401,525,043 of record OY728157.1, read on the forward strand.
CCCACGGAGGATTTGTTAATGAGGCTATACAAGTTTCAATGCATGTTATCATCACTGGTGTATGGTGGTTTCTACTACAGAACCATCCATTCCAATGTAAAATACATCATTTGAGAGTGTTAATAGGAAAAAATATACCATATATTCCTTTATTGGGAGGAATCTATAGTGCACTCTACAAGTCTTAGTATGATTTCACTTCTGGAGGCTTCCCAATAGGAGAAGAGGATAGCAATTTGGAAATATCATGTCATGAAAGTGTGGGGCTTGGTAGATATAATTCACCAAGAGATGGAATGTCTTTATAAATATCTTTCAATTAATTATAAAAACATCAAGGAATGTCAATATTTTTTGTAGGAGGAAAAAATGGTAGGAATGGATGTATATGCTTGAGCCAATGCTCTGTTACCTTAAGAAAACATTGTGACTACACAGTAGGACGAACTTTAGTGACATGTAGATTCATCATCCTAGAGGTTATTTAGGCCTATGGTCCATGTAATGAGATAAATGCCGACTAGGAATTTGGGTTATGTAATAGGTCTCCCTCTACCTTGTTAAAAAATATGACTTCACTTTGCTTTAATAATAAATGAGGTTTCAACCCCAACCTTTTAAAAAAAATGTGTACCACTGCTATTACACTATATTTATGTCCATTTAGATATAAAATGTAGCTTCCTTCAAGAATCATGATCATGGATGGGTATAGGCATGAGTAGCATCACTGTAACACAAGATTTGGCCTATTTAGATGTAAAGAGTAACTGAAGATTTCCTCCTAGGCATGTTATCACATGTGAGTGTATGAAAATATACCATCACTGTGACACTAGAGTTGGACTATTCTTGCATGGATGAAGGGTAAACTAATATGATGATGATTATAAAGAGGGGGGATTGTAATGAGTATTAAAAAGTTCAATGTGGATTATATACCCTAACACTATACCATTGTGTGTTTCACATGGATGATATGAATCAATTCGTGAAGGGAACCTAAGAATTATATGACTTTTTCCTAGGTTAAGGGAACTAGTGACCATGAATCGCCATTTTGGGGGATCATATAGTGGATAGCATAATCTTTTTTTTCTCCTTATTTTTATCCCTAATTTTTTCCAAAGCCTCGCATAGGGTAGACTTAGTAGGCATGAACTTAGAATTTTATTAGGTCTCCCTTCATTGGTTTTTATCCTCACAAGTTTCATGTATTTATTATTTTAAATAAATTATTTTTTTCTAGATTATGTGAGGTGTATGTCTAAAAAGTAGAGAATAATAATTTTCCATAGCCTCCCTTTATGGTATTTCAACATGGTGAGAGATATGTCTCTTTCATAACCTAGTTTAATTTATTGCAAGAACACCAATGCGGCTAGTATTTTAGGTCAAACAAGTTTTACCAAAAAGGGGTTAGGTAGACTTTAAAGCAACAAAAGCATGGTAAACATGATGGGAATAGATATCCTAATGGTACTAAAATAGATAACCTAATATAAAGGTTCATACACTTTAGGTTCAAAATGATGAAACTATAATTTTTATATTTAAGATCTAATAACATTGACCGTAGGGTGAGATGATCTATCCAAAAAGGGAATGTCAAAACATGACCTAAATTAGGTCATAATACTAGTATCGATCACCGCACATGTTGGTACATGTAGTTTATGTCTATAGTGATTTGAGAATTGTATCACGTAGTTTAAGGAAACATGATCAGGATTAAAAAAATCATGAATATGGTGAAACCTTCTTACATTGAAAATGGGTATGATTTATTAATTTATAACATAGGATATATTCAAATCCACCTATATAGTTGGATTTTTGGATATGTAAATGATTACATGAAAAATTTGAGTCAAGATATGGTGGTATAAAATAGGTATATAGGGGATTACCATGGATAACATTTGAATGAAATGTTCCTCTATAATGCTATAAGGGGAATTTGAGGATTAAAGGATGTTCTCCTTGGGATTAAAATACCTATTGTTAGCAAGGGTGAATGTAGTGGAACTAGAGATAATTATGATATAGAGATGTCCCTTAGATTCAGACACACTTATTACTAATATCCATGGATGGTTTCCAATGATTCAAACATATAAACAATGAAGCAGTATTAGGGGGGAATGGTATTTAATAAGGGTTTGATCATCCTAAAGGTAATTACACCATGTATTAGACACTTATTTAGGGAAAATCATTATAGCATAAAATTCTTCTAACTCAATCCTAAACTAGTGGGTACAATGATCCAATCTTCTATTTTTCTAGGTTCATATGGTAGACCCTAAAAGATTTACACCTTTTTATATTTCACTCTAACTTCTTCTCAAATCATGAGATAATATGAATTAATAAGTGGAGCCATGACTTCTACCCATGCCACTAATTTTTGGGTTTTCAAAATCAAAATTTTTATATCTCTTTTTTTATATACATTATAAGGGATATGTAATTGATAATATTATAAAAATGGATTGAGGTCATTCAAATTTGATCAAATGTTACTCTGGTTTAAGGAAAATTATCTTTGATAAAATGTTGTTGGGATTTTAGTTCATAAAACCTTGAGAAATGGTTTCTGGTATTTATGGTATGACATATTTAAACAAATGTTAACAGAGTTTAAGGTTGTAAAACTATAACAGTGAAGTAAAATATTTGTATAATGGTTAATATAAACCCGACATGAATAGAAGCCTAATGATACTATAGACCCTCTCATAGTTGTCCACAGAGTTTCGGGTTATAGTTCTCGGATCAATGTGGCTGAAGTTCTAGGTCTTATAACTTTGACCCAATAATAACTAAGGAAAAATACTAAGCGATGAGTGAATGTTGAAATAGCATGAATATAATCCCATAACCACTATCTTAGGAAACTTAAATGGAGGTTCACATAGTTTATGGTCATGGTTCTTGGAAAATTAGAGGTGGTGTTATATAAAAAACATATGGAGAACAAATGCTAAGTGTTCCCCAAATAATTTGAATATGAAATTGAGATGATATAAATCATGATTAGGGTTATTTTAAATAATAGGATGTGTTATAAAAAACATGTGAGTATTATCAATAAACAAATTTGATTGAGGATTTACACTATAATTATGCCAGTGTGTATGGGTATTAGAATACTCTCTCTTTATGATAAAGATGCCTTTGGTTGGAAGGCTATATTGGGGGTGTGTATGAAAATCCATATGAGGGGAAAATATGTAAAGCCAACAGAGGGATCCCTTGGAATTGAATACACTCATTAACAATATCCATAAATGGTTTTAGGTAATATAAATACCTAATAAATGATTTATGATATATGGGAAGAATCATCTATTAGGTGGTTTGAAACATTACAATCCAAAAATAAACATAACTTGAGTATTTAGGGATAATAGAAAAGGATGAAAAAATGAGTTTGTCCCTAAGTACATGGTTTATACATCAATATGTATCCTAAAAAATAGAAATAAATCCAATATAATTCTTATTGGTAACACCTACATCTATATTTCTTAAATGCCAGTGATGGGTAATTTTTGGATATTGATATGAGATCAACTACAAAAGATTCCTCATGATTGCTCCTATGTAATGATATGGTACATATCCAAATATGAATATTAGGATCCTAAACATTGTGTTTGTTATGAAAAAATTGTCATTTTATCCTATTATAGGGTATCGCATACCATGAATCCATACATGGTTGTGGATCACATGCAGAGAAATTAGGTAACATAAAATAAATTACTCTAATAAGTGTAAAGTATTTTAAGATGGAAAATATACTGTATAGTTTGACTTTGTTAAACATTGATGAAGTTGTTTTATAGTTTATGTTAATATGATGAGGACATGTACCATGAAATTTAAGGTCATGCTGTAAGGAAATTTATTAATGCCACATGGATTATTGAGAACCTCATAAGGATTCACAACTGGGCTTAGAACATAGGACCTTAAACATCACCATGTATTCCTTAATAATGAACACAAGTCACACATTGTTACACTAAATGGAATTCCCTACACATATAATGATAAATTGCTGGAATATATAATTATTCTTTCCATGGCCTTGAGTTAACCGTGAATCTAAAATAATTAAATGCAACTGTACTGACAACATCATCAATGAAATAGAGCTCCCATTTATTCCACCAAAATACAAATCTATTTTGAAATCCAATGCTCATGTGAAGACCCAAACACTAATATAAAAATTGGTATATAATATCTTATTATATATTCGTGAAAAAACCATATATTGGGGATCTCTTGCATAGTTCTTGATCGTATGTAAGAATGCAAGGTCTCATGGAGTGGACCGATCTAAGAAATTTTAAGGTCATGTTTGGTAGACCATATGTCATGTAATTTACCATAAAACAAAAAGGACACATACATTCTTTATTTTAAGTTCATGCGATGGGGACCAATATGTAGAGGATTTTGTGTATATCTAGATCATGCGTAAAAATTGAATTAGTTTTACCTTATTTATGGAGCCATAAATGTAAACTGATCATTATATAGAGGGTTGAGACATCAATATGAATCAACAGTTTGATTAGGATAAATATCTAGGTCTAAGATAATTGATTCAAGCATCACTACATATCACAAGTCATGTGAATTATGTCACATGTAGTTCTATTATGATTTTTATACAGATCGGGCTCCTATATAAAGGGGAGGGGAGTATATGTTCAGGAATGAATAACCCTATACTAGAGAGATTATGTGTATTTATGGATCATACATAGGAAATAATAAAATGAATATATCCTAATATTTTTCTATGATGGTAATAAACCTAGAGCACTTGAGAATATTAAAAACATTAAGACACCATTTTAGGTAGCATGGATATTTCATTCCATTGTGGGTCAATAGGTAGAATATATAAACATCGTGGGGATCATACATGGAGTTGGATCTCATGTAGGTGAATTAAGCCACATGGAGTTTGGTGCTCTAATTAGTTTATGGTCTTGCGGGATAGCCCGCATTTCATGAATTTCTTTGGTCATGTGATATGGAACTAGATGTTTTTATGCTTAAGGTTATGCAATGAGGACCACGATATGGGAGATTTTGTGTACTTTGGACTCATGCACAAAATAATATAGCTTCGTCTCAGCGTAGTATTCCGGGAGAAAAGCATTATCTGAATGAGGGATCTAACACTAAAATTAAACTATTAAAAGTGGGGAATGTTTTATCATATGATTGGGGCCTATACATTAAGTTTTTTATACATATTTAACCAAAGTTTTAAATGATATCACTTATCTTGGTTTTGGAGTTGCGAAGGAACATCCAATGTGAATAAAGAGGTCTCATCCTATAGAAAAAACATGGGATTTAGTTATATTTTTTTAATTGGTCTTGAGGTAAGAGACTCAGATATCACTACATATCCCAAGGAATAGAAATTAATACACCAATATTTATTGGATATATTCTATCATTTTTTCATAGTGCCAACCAAAAAATGGAAGAAGGATACATGCACTGATAATCCTCACATGGATCTATCCCTCATGTATGGAAAATTTGTTTCACTAATTGGCATGCCTAATCAATTTGAGGGGTTATGTGTGGTGAACCATGTGTTATTAAATTTAACATCATGTGAAAATGAATCATGTTCTATATATCTTAAATTCATACAACTGGGACTCCTACAATGTTTGACATAATATGTTGAGGATGAGTTATATGGTGTATTTTTATCTTCTTGAAAACTAAGATATGTTAGTACATCATGCATCGAGAACTCCTACACAGATCATTCTCTTATGTAAGGGAATTAAGAGTCATGGGGATTTATGGCTAGGTTCGGGATAGAAGATCCAAAACTCACTATATATCCTAAGTTATGATAATCATGACACATATAGTTCTTAGGTAAATAGGATCCCTATGCAGGTGAAGCAATATCATAGGTAGAGTAAATTTTCCTTGTAGTAGGTTAACAAAAGAAGTTAACCATGCAGCATTAATTCAAACATAGATAAAATCTCATGTAGGGAGATAAGTTTGTAAAAAGTGGGCCACTATGATCATTTTGAAGTCTTGTATGATGGACTGAATGACATGAAATTTAACACTATTAGGTGAGGATGTAATGATCCACATTTTAGAGTCATATAGGTGTGACTTTAGCCTTTCAGTTTTACTTCATGATTCTAGGATGTGAACTCAAGTGTTCTACAGTATAGGGTCTTGAAATTAAGACCTTTTCTAGGAAACTTATAGTCATACTGAATGAACTTGACTATGTAGTTTAGAGAATTACAATGAGGACATTGACACAATATGAAGTAATGAAAATAATTTATTAATAAAACATGCACTAATGGTAGGTATTATATGATCTCCATCATTTATGATCAAGTAAATTCTCTATGAGAGTAGAACTTATGAATGATGGAGGTATCCCCCCAACTATGGATCTAATTTTGGGGTTTTCTTCTAGGGTATCATTGGTGTTATTAGATTTGATAATAATTTTCCTTGGATGAATTAGTGGATATAAAATTTCTTCTTTAATTCTCATGTGAATTGGTTTTGGTGAACTTAAAGGTTATATAGTGTGTATATCATTCTCTTATAAAGATGCTCTGACTCATAGAATCACATCTAAGACTTCTTATCTTCATACAACTGGTTACAAATAGAAGTACAGAGTGAGGAAATCTAAACCACAATAGGAAAGAAAGTATTTATCCCATATTCAAGTGAATATGGGGTATCTTGTGTAGTGGTGCAGGTTGTGGTGTAGTAATCCCACAAAGATTAAATAATTTTATCTAAAAAGACTTATTTACCTTTTCCAATATCTTCTGAAGGATTTTAGATAGGGTCTTATTGAATGATTTTATCTATATTTTTGTTACTATATGATAATATGATAAATGGTTGGAAAATATATTATATTATAGATATAGTATTTTTAACTTATAAGGGAAAAATTGATATTGTTTTCCATCAATATTGTGTAAGTGATACCAAATCTATAAATGATATTAATCTTCAGAAAGTTGATGATTTCCTTTTTTTTTCCTTCCTTTATTGAGGGACGTAACTTCAACACCTTTGGAGAAATATTGAATGGAAATAAGGATTTACTGCAACTTCATAGTTTTAGCTGGTTTATATGGCCTCATCACATCAATTCCTCATAATAAAAATATCCAATAGTATTTGGTGGTGTGCAACAATTATAGGGGATGATTGTTGAAGTTATCGTGTATCTGAGAGACATGAAATTTTTTTGTTAATTCTATGTAGTCTTGGATAATTCAAGGCCATAAATATCCAATTTTATTGATTTAATGGAATTTTTTGTCTCATAATTGGTTGGAACTATAGGTTCCAGTGTGAACTTGTTTTATAATAGTGAGGGTTTATCCTTCTTCAATTAATGTAGTTATGATCCCCACTAAGTAACTATTATATATAAATTTTTAGGAATTTAGGATAACATAGAGAATAATGTTCATTTCCCACTGCTAGATATATTCCTTCTTGGATAAGTTTGATGGAAGAATCCCACTGTGGAGGTAGTCTACTATAGTATCTATCCATCTAGTTGTGTCATCAGCAGGAAAGTATATGAGCTCACTATGGTTAGGTGAGGTGAAAATTTTATTGATATCCTCCATATCATTATTGAAATATGGTGAGACCACCCTATATTGAGGTTACACAATTATAAAAAACATAAATATTACATCATTTTAGATGAATATTTTATGTATATCATATTTGTACACCCCCGAGGACTATGAAGGTTTATTGTGTTTAGAGACAAGATATATAGTCAAAAAAATTCTTATAATATATTCAACATTATTCCACAAAGATATTCATATTAATACCCTAATAGAAATATCATACGTAGAGCCATGTATAAAAACATAGAGAATAAAAACATAAGATATGGTGAGATAATATTATCGATAATGGTAAACAATGGAGATATCAATCATAAGAGACCATAAGATGAACATAATTATATGATAAAAAATTCTAGTGCAAGTTATCAACATAAAATATTCACATGTTTAAAATATTAGATCAAAAAATCCAAAATCAAGTCACATCTAGAAGAATAATTAGCAAGGGTGTCAAAGTAGTAATCATCATTCAAGAATCATAATATAGGAATGTTTCATCATAAGAATAAAAAATTTTAATACCTAGAAAATATAAATTCTAAATCATGTACAATTATAATATTGTGATAATAGATAAAAGAGGTCACAATAACAAATCAAAATGTGATCAAAACTATTCAAAATCATTTCCATGCATAATCTTGGTAGTATAGCAAGAAGAAATCATACTCACACATCAATATGTGAAAATAACTATTCACAATCATGTCCACACTTATCACCATCATCTCATGAAGTATATGTGTATATATATATATATCACATTACCCAATGTATTGGAGGGATATAATATAATCAATCATCATATAATAATAATTTGTTCATATTTATTCCCCAAGATCATAAAACATTTATCATTTCATCATAGCATAACTCAGGGAAAATAAAATGGATTTCATTAGGATTTCGGTATCTTAATAAACAACCATCCAAATAAAAATAATGATTTTATCACTGTAATATTTCCCCAGAAAATCATAATTTACAACAATGATGTTGTCAAAAATGAAAATTCCATTAAATAGCTATTGAAACATTTTTTGAGGAAAATATTTCATTTTGAAAGAACTTATTTAAAATATAAAAATTTTAAAAATTTTATTTGAAAAGAACCATGAAAACTTGTAAATAAATATTCAAATAAAAAAACTATAATGATTTTCGGAAAATAAATTCATACAATGTAAGGTAAAAGAGAACATTCTTTTCACACTATTACAAAAAATTCAAAAACAACTTGTTTGGAAAAAAATTATTTAAAAATATTACTTTAAAAACATTATAAATAAATTAAAATGCAGTAAAAATGAAAATTTTAAAATATTTCTAGTGTAGTTAAAAACTTCCCGGAAATAATTTTTAATATCATGGACATAGAATAAAAAAAATCAACCAAAGAAGAAATAAGGTTGGTTTTCATTAAAAAAAATATAAATCATTTTAAGTACCAAATAGAGAAAACATTGCTAATACAAAAAAAATACAAGAATAAATTGAGGATAAAAAATATTTTATTTTTAAAGGATAAGATCCATATGATTTCCCTTAATGTAAATCTATCATATCCAATTCCATAAAGAAATGACAATGTAACATAAATCCCTTACCACAAGTCATGTCTTTCTTTGAAGAAGGTCAAAACTCTTGTATAATACATATATATTTATTATAAATATATTTAAAAATAATATTCATACATAACATACTAATTATCATTCCTTTATAATTTCTAATTATACTTTTATTAATAAATTCATCATTAAAATGTACATTTCTGTGAAAACTAGTACATTTTCCATGCTTATTTCAGTTCGATGGTTCTGATACATGCACCTTTTTCATGGTTTTATCATCTTAAAAGTTTAAATCCTTAAATAATTATAACATTTTTCATTATAACCACTTTAATAACCATTCATATAAAGTGATGATGAAAAATTAATTACATCACTTTGTGGAGATGATACTCCATACATATGCATGAATAATGTTTTTAATTTTTCATTGATGAAATGAATGAAAGGTAAATTATAATTTACCTTTTAATAATAATAATTATTTCACAAATATAATATATATTCATTAAATTTATCTATTTTATCTTCCATGTAAATAATAATTGAAAAATGAATCACATCTCTTTGTGGGGGTGGTAGTCCACATGCACGCACAAGTGGCGTTATCATTTTCTATCAGATGGGATGATAAGAAGGTTGATAAGATATTATAAATATAGAAGTATAATTATTACATAAATTTTATATATAGATATTAAATATTTCATAATAATCAACCATGAAAGGTGATAATGGAAAATTAATTATATTATTGCATGATTGCGGTAGTCCCCACATACGGACGAGCAATACTTTCATTTCTCATTTAATGGAAAGGAGGTCGAAATGGTTTTCCCATAATCATAATAAAATATAAGTCTATTTATTATACTATATTATTATTCTACTACGGATATAAATTATTTAGTGTAAATTATAATAATATATAATCTTTCAAGGGTCATATATGATGATTACCACATCTTTAAGAGACCTCATTTTGGATTACACCATAAGACTCTTTAAGGTTGTATTAGGGTAACACCAGGAGCTTGAAAAAAATGGAAAGAATTTATAATTTTTTTTGGAAGAAATTTTCCAATTTATAATCGACAAATTGTGTGAATAATAGAGGATAATACGTTCCCTTTTATATGTGAGGTGAGGGACACACATGGATTTACTAAAATTTTTAAATAATACAAGGTAAATTTCTTGTTAATGTGGGCCAAAATAGCCAGGAATTCATAGGTAGGATAATATAAGGACTAAATATATTCGAAAATTAATATTTAGACATGTTTCAGAGGCATTTTTACCCTTTTCTCTTTGTTTAACCCTCAAAAAACTTGTTTTAACCCTAACTATGGTAGAAAATATTTAATTTTTTACTATTAATTATGACCAAAAAATTATGTAAACCCTATTAAGTTATATCAATAATAATGATCAAAAATATGAAATCCATTTTATAAGATTTTATTTCTATTAGTGTAAAAAATTCATTTTAAAATAAGTGTGCAAAATGCAACAAAATAGTTTATAGCGAAATGAAGCTTAAGCATAAAACTGAGTTTACTTTTATTATATACTGTGTAAAAATATTAGAATAGTGTTATTATATTTTATTAAATATATTATCTAAAAATTTTATTATTATCATTAATTAATGTATATTAATGTAATTTATGAATATAAAATCATATTGTTCATATGAAATCTAATTTTTAGAAAAAAGCTCTTTTTTACCTTTAAAAGATTTTATTTTAATTCATAAAAAATTGAAAACCAAAGAAATAATTTTATAAAATAATTCATGATTCTAGTAACTCCAAATATCAATATTGAAATTTGATTGATAAATATCATGACACATCAATGTAGAAAAGATAAATATAGGTAAATACCCATAATTTCCATGTGAATTTTTTTAAAAATATATATATGGGAATTTTACAAGTCTGCAAAAATTGAAGGCGGATGATTCTGATGCCCGGTGTGCCTGGAATCAATTTCGAAGTTTTGTTCGGGTACGTTCTGTGAAAGTATGAGTGGGTTTTTATAACTTTTGAAAAAGTTCTTGAAATTGAAATCTGAGGGTACCGTTGAACTCACAGTGCTGGTATTTGCTTAAGGAGACTTTCACTTCGACGACAGTTGGTCAAAGGTGAAAATTAGTTTTTGGGTTTTTCATGGAAATAATAAAATAAAATAAACAGTTATTTTAATTTATTTTATCTGTAGTAACCACCCATGTGGAAGTTGGAGGTGGGGACCAACACACCTTAACCTCCCAAGAGAGGTTATGGTGGTGGGGACCACCCGAGGTCTAAACCTCCTCTTCATGTTTAATTGTGGTGGGGACCACCCGAGATCTCAAAACCTCCCAATTTGAATTTGGGGGCGGGGACCACCCGACCCATGTTAATGGGGGGAGAGGAAAACCTTTCAACTCCCTCATTAATTAGGGAGAGCCTCGTGACACCGCCACAATTTTATTTGTTCCAACACACCAATTAAATGTGCCAACCAAGTGATTAATCTATCCTTTTTGAATGTTATGCCAACGACTTAATACATATTATAATCAATTATCTTTGGGATAGATATTCATATGTTGGAAAAGGAGGAAGAATATTTTAAGATAAAATCTCTCACCAACAAAGAACTATTTCTCCGAACGAAGAACGCTCCACCGACGAAGAACGTCGATGAGGAACACCTTCGACTACGAAAAACAACCTCTTTTGACCTTCTTCTTTAGTAATTCCTCCGATGAAGGACGTGTCCGTCCACAACGAATCGACATCTACCTTCTCGCGCCAACTTTATCCAACTTCGAACAAAGTAGGGGACTTTTGTGGTTGATTTTATATTCCTGTGATTCTTTCCTTCTAAAACAAACAACGCGGATCAACTTTGAACTAGTTGATCCGCATATGTTTTCCTTTTGCGGGTTTTGGGATTAATCATTGCAGAAGGGTTTATTTTGCTTCGTTCTTGTGAGCCAAATGCTACCACACTAAACGCGGAGGGTTCGGATCTAACCAACTTGGCCCAACCCCAACGCCATTCTCTTTTGCGGTGTTCTTCGAAAGGGAGGAGGGTGACAATGACGACAAAGGCAACAAAGGAAAAGGTCATGTCGCTCGTGGTCTCTGTGACCCGTGCCACCACCGACAGAACCGGTTGCGCCCCCTCACGGTTCCCCAGCCGAACTGCCCCCGCGGCCTTCACCCTTCCGGCCGAGCCGCCCCAGGCCGGGCCGAGCCACCTTGGTCGCGTCGTCCGCCGGCCGAATCGGTTCCTGGCCTCACCAGCCTCCCGATCCGCCTCGGCCGCGCCTGCCCACCGGCCCCGCGCTGCCACCGGCCAAAATGTCTCCAGCTGTGCTATGCCCTGGCCACATCACCCCGGCCCACCGGCTTCCCGAGCCACCCCGAGACACACCCTGCGACCCTCCGGGCCGAAACGGCCTCGCGAGGCCCCCTTGAGTCGCCCCAGCCGAACTCGCGCCCTCGCCGCACCCCAGCCGAACTGGCACGCTCCCTCGTGGCTCCCCGTACAAATCGGCCTCTCACAACACCCTATGAGATGATCCACCCTCACGGCACCCTCTGGGCCGAGCTGCCCTCGTGCTGACCCATGGCTAGTTCTTGCCCTCATGACCGGTCTGCGCCCTCACGGCCCTCCGCGACCCCTTGTGGCCTGCTGGGCTGGGCCTAGTGAGCTGGCCTGAACCTAATGGGATGGCCTGCCCAATAGGCTAGGTTGACCCGAACCAGGTCGGCCCAGACTGGGTTGGGACGGGTCGGTCCAACCAGATCGGACCGGACCCAGGCCCACTACGACCCCTTTACTTTCTTTTGACCATATAATTGGCACGGGACGTCCATTTAACGAACCATCAGCGGCGTTGGTAATCTATGAGCTTGAAAGTCCCTTTGAGTATACCACACTGGATTTTAAGGTATAGTTGAGATATGGTCTAGTTGGATCGTGCACGAATCCAACCGGGCCCCCGGGACTAAAATAATAATAACTCCCAGACCGGGCGTCTGATTGACGCATTGTCTATTGCATTGAGACCCCTATGACATGGCGGTCCTTTGAGATAATTCTTCATGGGACTTCATAATAGTTAGATTATCAACTAGTAGATCGTGAAGTGGATCCTTCCAGCGACGAGCGAGCAGAGTGTGGAGACCTAGTAGCTGGCTGAGACCTGACGATTGTTGAACGTTTAACTCAGAGTGATTCTACTTGCCCAGTGGGGAGCTCCTGGTTCTGGCGGCAGACCCACGATAGAGGAGCGCGCTTGGTGATGCAGTAGACCCATCGTACTCGACAAGAGGAGTACCTCAGCAGGCTATGAGGAGGAGTGCCTGGGTATGGCGGCAAACCCGCAGTGGGGAGCGCCTCTGTGTGACGCAAAAAAACCCACAGTACTCGACAGGAGGTGTACCTCAGCAGTCCAAGGTTAGTGGGAAGCACCTCTGTATGACACGGCATGCTCGCAGTACTCGATAGAGGAAGAGTTCTCCAGAAGTTGAGGTTTCGATAATGTGTTGGGGATGTTTCTTGATACTAACCCTAGAATAAAATCATGGTTGAGCTGAGTCAGTACTTTTGTGTTTTCTTCATGATTGAGACAGATTATTTAATAACATAGGTATATGTATGAACATATACCTAAGTGGGGTTATCTATTGATTCCTTACTTTGTGGTTTATCCTTGGTAGATTTGTGAGACCTTGAGGGTCTTGGGGTCCCTACTGAGTATCGTTATACTCGTCCCTATACGAGATATCCCCTCACCTTGCTGTGTTGGTTGCAGAAAACGAACAATGCTGACTGAGGCTGAGAGTACCAGGACTGAACGGTACCCGGAGGTGGACCTTACGATGAGTCGGTACATGGAGGAGACTAATGGACATGGAGTGATGAGGAGTCTATCTGTACCTACCCTTCAGGTAGGAATCCCAGAGGACGACCCAGCAACTGTTTTTCCTTTCTTCAGTTGTACTTGTACTTCAAGTTCCTTGTAATTTACAGTTCGACTTCTATTTTCGGCCCCTTTTACTTTTCAACACCCTTTTGATATACAGTTTACCTAGTGTTTTGTATCTAGATATGTTCTCTTTTGTGTGTGTTTACAGGTTATAAAGGCAATCCCTTCCCAGTTTTAGGGAATTACGCCTTTGGTGGTAGTCGCCAACCTTTGGCCTACGGAAGGCGGGCTTGGGGTAGTCACGGCACGGGCCCCGGGGGACGGGTCCTGACAAATTGGAATTAGAGGAGTGGGTTATATCGTAGAACTTAGGACTCTGATCTTTCCTATGAAGCAATAGTTTTATGTGTTGTAAGTGTGGTTTTCAGTTCAGGGAGTCCAGTGTTGGTGCTACGGTCGACATATCCATACACCAGGACCCTAACTTCTGATTTCCAACTCAGTGCACAAAAACATTGATTATTTGTGTGTTTTCAAAAGTTTTCTTTAAGTCATATCACTAGTTATACCTTTTTAACCATAGCGTAACTGTTTCTTTTCAGGATGCCTCCACACAGACAGCCAGCTAGAGTCCCGAGGGTCGTACACTCTGATAGCCCACCAAGTGATGAGGCCTTAGGGCAGGGCCCTCTTTCAGTAGAGGCACCAGCGGTACCATTACCTGTTGGGCCACCGATGCCACCAGCCCCAGCAGCAGACGTTGCACACCGCTTGAGCAGATTTCACGAGTTTCAGTGCCAGAGGCCACCCAGGTTTAGGGCAGAGATAGACCCACATGTGGCCAAGGATTGGCTGGAGGTTGTGGTGAGAGTCTTCTGACTGGTAGGGACACCAGGCGACCTCATGGTGATACTTGCTTCTAGCCTTCTACAGGAATCAGTGGGAAGATGGTGGAGCTTGATGATCCAGTTCCACCATAAGGTAACGCTTCTCTGGGCGGACTTCAAGAGCCTATTTCGAGTAGAGTTTGTCCCAGTGACTCTTCATGCAGTGCACATACAGGAGCTACTTCATCTGCAATAGGGTAGCATGACTATAGCTCAGTACTCAACGAGGTTCATAGACCTCTCACGATACTCCACCGATATGATGCAGGATCTATTCTTCCGGGCATGTACCTTCGAGATGGGACTCAGACAAGAGATCAGGGCTTCGGTGATCTCACTCAGCATCCCAACGCAGGTGGGGGTGTTAGAGAGTGCCCTCATAGTAGAGTGTTTTCTTTCTGAGCAGTCTCCAGCAGTGAGACCGACCAACAGTCGAAACGTAGAGGAGTCTTCTATAGCTGGCAGCAGACAGATGTTGCAGAGGTCCAAGAGGACCATACCTATAGGTGGATGACCACATGACTCGGGATCGGTAGTGCGGGGCACCCGAAGCAGAGACAGACATGCCAGGAGTCGGAAGTGTTACGCATGCGGTGAGCAGGGTCACATGGCTCATGACTATCCGATCCATCGTACGGATGATCAGAAGATGGTTGAAGGACCACCTAGGAAGAGGTAGATATTTGATCGCAGTGGTCTGCAGGGAGCAGGTGGACGTGGAAGTGGAGATGGTTGTGCATAAGGCGGTGGGCGACGATTCGAGGTATTACCGCCACCACCACCTGAAGGTCCACCCCAACCACGTGGAGCAGGTGGACAAGGGAGATCTTAGCTCCAGGTAGTTGAGGCTTATAATCATGGCACTCCAGAGATGATTCGAGGTGTGATATGTGTCCACACCACCATATCTATAGTACTTATAGAAACAGGTTCCGGTTACTCTTTCATTTCCACTTCTCTCGTTCGGAGCTCAGAGATTATGACAGAGCAGTTGGCTCGATCCTTACAGCTAGAGTCTCCAACAGGAGCAGATTCGATGATTATGCTCTGGTGTCGGCAGAGTGAGCTTACTCTAGGAGGTGAGAGCTTTAGTTGGGATCTCCTAGTAGCGGCGTTGAGCCCTTATGACGTCATCTTGGGTATGGACTATTGATCTACATTATATGCTCAGATAGTCTGTATTAGGCATAAAGTGTGGTGTCTCCACATGGATGGGACCATGTTTACCTTCATCGGCAAGAAGGGATCCTTTGCAGCACAGGATGGACTTCTTCGAAGGAGAGTGCAGCCGATCACTCATCAGTTGGCTAGCCTTACCCTCAGATCAGCCAATGAGGAGAATCTGAGCTATCCTGTAGTGGTGGAACAGTATGAATATGTCTTCCCTAATTATTTTATAGGTCTACCACTCACCGAGAGGTAGACTTTTACAATGAATTATATCCCGGGATGACACCTCCATCTATACCAGCATATCGGATGGCTCCCATGGAGATTCGTGATCTGCGGGTACAGCTAGAAGACTTGCAGGGGAAGGGATTCATCCAGCCTAGTGTTTCTCCCTGGGCAGCCCCGATTCTGTTCACCAAGAAGGCGGATGGGAGCATGAGGCATTGTATTAACTATTGGCTCCTGAACTAGGTGACCATGATGAACAAGTACCCACTCCTGAGGATTGAGGACCTCTTTGATCAGTTGAAGGGAGCACGATGGTTCTCGAAGATAGACCTCAGATCAGGATATCACCAGCTCAGAGTTCGAGATGAAGATGTGAAGAAGACGGCTTTTAGATGTCTATATGGCCACTACGAGTTCTTGGTTATCCCATTCTGTGTATCCAATGCTCCAGCAGTGTTCATCGGACTCATGAACATGATCTTTCAGCCATACCTCGGTCGCTTTGTCGTAGTCTTCATCGATGACATTCTGATCTACTCGACTACTAAAGAGGAGCATGCCTGTCATTTACAGGTAGTACGGGACACACTCCAAGAGCACCAACTTTATGGTAAGCTCTCGAAGTGCCAATTCTGGATCTGAGAGGTTCACTTTCTGGGACATGTCATCTGAGAGGATGGACTTGTAGTGGATCCAGTGAATATTGAGGTGGTACTTTCTTGGGATCCACCCAAGAGTGTGACGGAGGTACGAAGTTTCCTGGGTTTGGCTTGTTATTACTAGAAGTTTATACCAGACTTATCTAGATTTCCAGTGCCACTATCATCCTTGATGAAGAAGGGGTAACTCTTTGTGTGGTTGGAGAGATGATAGTAGAGATTTTAGGAGTTGAGGCATCGGCTAACTAGTGCCCCCATCCCGAGGCTTCCAGAGGAAGGCATAGGGTACGTAGTCTACTACGATGCATCAGGGATGGGCTCGGATGTTTCCTAATGCAGGAGTGAGTAGAGACCGCATATGGTTCACGACATCTGAGACAACATGAGCAGAACTACGCTACCCATGACCTGGAGTTAGCAGTAGTGGTCTTCACCTTGAAGATGTGGCGACAATATCTGATGGGTGAGCCTTTTTCAATGTACTCAGATCACAAGAGTATCAGGTATATCTTCTCTCAGAAGGACCTGAACCTAAGACAACAATGTTGGCTTGAGCTCCTCCAGAACTATGACTTCGAGATAGTATATACTCCTAGGAAGGGGAACGTTGTTGTAGATTCACCCAACAGAAGATCTGGTATAAAGCTGTTAAGTGAGGTGACTAATTAGGTAGCTAATTTATAGATATCCTTTGTGGATAGAGATGGATAAGCCTTCCTTAAGTCTCTTATAGTCACTCCCCCACTTCTTCAGCAAGTCAGGGAGGCACTACATGGGGGCGCTGACTGCGAGACATGATGTGCTCCGATATCCACAGGGCAGGAACCTGATGGATTTTATGAAGGTGGGGAGCACATCATCCTCTTCAAAAGACATACTATGGTACCAGTGTCACTTCAGGAGGAAGTGTTTAGGGAGTTCCATACATCCCCTCTAGTGGTATATCTATGAGTGGCGGAGATGTACTAGGATATCCGATGATAGCACTGGTGGCCAGGAATAAAGAAGGCATTAGAAGAGTTTTCTCTCAGTGCCTCACTTGTCAGCAAGTGAAGGCAGAGCATCAGGTACAAGCAGGCTTAGTTCAGCCTTTAGAGGTTTCAGAGTGGATGTGGGATGGGATATCTGTGGACTTCGTGATAGGCCTTCCACATACATACAGAGGTCATGACTCGATTTTGGTGATCGTCGACCGACTCACAATGTCAGCCCAATTCCTAGCGATCAGAGATCAGGGTTCAGTAGAGATCTTGGGACACCTCTATGTGCAGAAGATTTTGCGGCTACATGGATTGTCTTTGATTATTATCTCTTATCGTGATATGTGTTTCACTTCCCGACTATGGAAGTGGTTGTAGGAGGCTTTCAAAATGGAACTTTGATTGAGCACCGCCTTCCATCCGCAGACGGATGGTCAGATTGAGCGGACCATTCAGACCCTCAAGGATAAGATCCATTCTTGTGTCCTCGAATTCGATCACATCTTGGAGGATCACATACCTTTGGTGGAGTTTGCATAAAAAATAGCTATCACTCCACCATAAGGATGGAACCTTTTGAGGTGTTATACGGGTGACCCTGAAGATCACCCTTGTGCTCGACTGACCCAGGAGAGTCAGCACTAGTGGGACCAGAGATGGTACGGGCTACCATAGAGAAGGTGCAGATCATCTAGGAGTGGATGAAGACTGCACAGAGTATATAGAAGTTGTATGTCGACACGATATGGAGACCACTAGAGTTTTAGGATGCTGACCACGCCTTTCTCCAGGTCTCACCTGGATGAGGTTTACAGATATTTGGCCGAGGCGGCAAGTTATATTTGTGATTTATCGGACCTTTTCAGGTCCCCAACAGAGTTGGCGAGGTGGCATACCTCTTATCTCTTCCACCATAGTTGCATCTGGTGCACGACGTCTTCCACGTATCCCAGCTGAGGAGATACATGCATGACCCTACTCACATCATCGACCATGGTGAGTTGGACATCGACGATGGGGTGATGTTTATGGAGGTTCTAGTAGATATTGAGGATCGATTGGAGTGGGTCCTTCGTGGATGGTCGATACCTCTAGTGCATGATCACTGGCAGCACGGGAACCTCCACGAGTGTACATGGGATCAGGAGGCTCAGATGCGTGCTCAGTACCCCCACTTGTTCCATTAGTTTGAGTTGTGTCTTACGGGGAAGTAAATCCTGATGTGGGGAGAATTTGAAGACCCAGAATTTCCATTAATTTTTTTTAAAAAAAATATGTGGGAATTTTATGAATCTGCAAAAATTGACGGTGCGTGATTTTGAGGATCGGTGTGCCCGGAATCAACTTTTGAAGTTTTCTTCAGGCACATTCAGTGAAAGTACAAGTGGGTTTTTATAACTTTTGAACCAATGATCAGAATTAAAGTCTAAGGGCACAGTTGTACTCGCAGCGCCGATATTCACTTAAGGAGACTTTCACATCGGCGGTAGTTGGTCGAGGGTGAAAGTTAGTTTTTGGGTTTTTCGTGGAAATAATAAAATAAAATAAAAACTTGTTTTATTTTGTTTTATATCTAGAAACCACCCAAGTGGAAGTTGGAGGTGGGTACCACCACACCTTAACCTCCCATGAGAGGATATGGTGGGGGAGACCACCCGAGGTCTAAACCTCCTCTTCATGTTTAATTGTGGTGGGGACCACCCGAGATCTCAAAACCTCCCAATTTGAATTTTGGGGAGGGGACCACCCAACCCCTATTAATGGGGAGAGAGGAAAACCTCTCAACTCCCTCATTAATGAGGGAGAGAATCTTGACACCTCCACAATTTTAATTTTTCCAACGCACCAATTAAATGTGCTAACCAAGTGATTAATCTATCCTTTTTGAATGTTAGGCCAACGACTTGATATATATTATAATCTATTATCTTTGGGATATCTATTCATTTGTTGGAAAAGGAGGAAGGATCTTTTGAGAGAAAATATCTTGCCAACAAAGAACTATTTCTCTAAATAAAGAACGCTCTACTGAAGAAGAACGCCGACGAGGAATGCCTTTGACTACGAAGAACGACCTCCTTCAACCTTCTTCCTCGGGACTTTCTCCGACAAAGGATGTGTTCGTCTACAACGAATCGATGTCCGCCTTCTCGCACCAACGTCAACCAACTTTGAACAAGGTAGGGGATTTTTGTGGTTCATTTTATATTACCGGGATTCTTCTCTTATAAAACAAAAAATGTGGATCAACTTCTAACTAGTTGATCTACATATGTTTTCCTTTTGTGGGATTTGGGATTAATCATTGCGGGAGGGTCTGTTGTGATTCATTCTTGTGATCCAAATGCTGCAACCCTAAATGTGGAGGTTTTGGACCACACCAACATGGCCCGACCCCTCTGGCATTCTATTTTGCTGTGTTCTTTGAAACGAAGGAAGGTGACAATGGTGAAAAAGGTAATGAAGGCAACGGTTGCGCCTCCCACGGCCTCCGCGGCCCATGTCACCCCTGTGGCATTCCGCTCCACCGCCGACCGAACCGACCGCGCCCCCTCACAGTGCCATGGCTGAATCACCCCCGCAGTCTATGCCCTTCCGGCCGAGCCACCCCGGGCCGGGCTGAGCCACCCTGGTCGTGCCGTCCGCCGGCCGAACCGGCTCCCAGCCACGCCAGCCTCCCACGTCGCCCCAGCCGCGCCAGCCCGCCAGCCTCACGCCGCCCCCGGCCGAACCGGCCCTGGCCACGCCACCCCGAACTACTAGCTTCTCGAGCCACCCAAAGCCTCGCCCCGCGATCCACCAGGCCGAACCGGCCTTGTGACGCCCTCCCGAGCCATCCCAGTCTAACTTGCGCCCTCGCGGCGCCCCGGACGAACCGGCCACTCGCGGCTCCCTCCGGGCCGAGTCTCCCTCACGGTGCCCTCTAAGCCGAGCCGCCCTCACGCCGACCCGCAATCTGTATGTGCCCCTCACGACCTTTCTGCTCCCTCGCGGCCCTCTGCGACCCCTCGCGGCCGGCTGGGCTGGGCCGAGTGGGCTGGGCCGAACTTAACGGGCGGGCCCACCCAACGGGCTGGGCCAGACCCAACGGGTCACGTCCAGGTCAACCCAAACTGGGTCGGCCCAGACTGGGTCGGGCCGAGTCGGTCCAATTGGGTCAGACCAGAACCAGGCCCACTACACCCCCTTTACTTTTTTTAGCCAAAACATTAGCACCGGACGTCTATTTAATGAACTATCAGTGGCCCTAGTAATCTTGGAGCTTGACGGTCCCTTTTAGTATGCCCCACTGGAGTTTACGGTATAGTTGAGATACGGTCAGGTTGGATCATGCACAAATCCAACCAGACCCCCAGGAATAAAAACGCTAATAACTCACAGACCTGGCATCCGATTGACGGGTTGTCTGTTGTGTTGAGACCCCTATAACGTGGTAGACCTTCAAGATACTTCTTTGTGGGAAATTGTGACAATTGGAGTATTGAATAGTAGTTTGTGGAGCAGATCATTCTATTTACGAGAGAGCAAAGTGAGGAGTCCTAGTAGCTGGCTGAGACCTGACGACTGCTGACCGTTTGACTCGGAGTGATTCTACTAGCCGAGTAGGGAGCGCCTGGTGTGGCAGCAGACCCGCAGTGGGGAGCGCCTCTGTGTGACACAGCAGACCCACGATACTCGACAAGAGGAGTACCTCAGTAGTCCAAGGTTAGTGGGAAGCACCTCTATGTGATGCGGCAGGCCCACTGTACTCAATAGAGGAGGAGTTCTCCAACAGTCAACGTTTCGATAATGTGTTGGGGATGTTTCTTGATACAACCCCTAGAATAAAATTCTAGTTGAGCTGAGTTAGTACTTTTGTGTTTCCCTCATGATTGAGATGGATTACTTAATAACATTGGTATATGTATGGGCATATACCTAAGTGGGGTTATCTAGTGATTCCTTACTTTTTGGTTTATCCTTGGTGGATTTGTGATACCTTGAGGGTCTCGGGGTCCCTAATGAGTATCATTATACTCACCCCTACACAGGCTATTCCTGCACCTTATTGTGTTAGTTGCAGACGACAGACAGCGCTGACTGAGGCTGAGAGTACCAGGACAGGACGGTACCCGAAGGTGGACCATACGACGAGTCGGTACACGGAGGATACTGGCAGACGTGGAGTGCTGAGGAGGCTATCTGTACCTACCCTTCAGATAGGAATCCCAGAGGATGACCCAACAGCTGTTTTCCCTTTCTTCAGTTGTACTTGTACTTCCAGTTACTTATACTTTACAGTTGGGCTTATATTTCCGGCCCCTTTTACTTTTCAGTACTCTTTTATTATACAGTTTACCTAGTGTTTTGTATCTAGTTGTGTGCTCTGTTGTGTACATTTATAGGTTATAAATGCAATTCCTTTCTAGTTTTTGAGAATTACACATTTGGTGCTTGTTTCCAGCCCTTGGACTATGGAAGGCGGGCTTGGGGTAGTCATGACACGGGCCCCGGGGGATGGGTCGTCACAATATAGGACATCCCTTTGATGGGTCAAAAGACACCAATCAATCCCAATATCCCATAGTAACTTCAGTGTCCGCTAGAAATGGCTTAACAAATTCCATTCATCGATTACTTCCCAATATTTTATGCTTTAATATACAACTACCACCCTATTACCCACTCACACGTTAATACCATTTTGTGATATACCAACTTCAGTATCTAGCCATTTTACCCAAAACGAAATTCCATAGACCTATGTCATGTTATCGATTAACATAGGTTGGAAAAATTTCCATTGGGTATCACACATATACAATGAGAATTATTTACCCTTTATGATAAATATAAAATAATTATTACTAAACAATAAAATCAATAAACCGAACATACATGGTTCCATATTTGAATGAATTAGAAAAAATGTATGAAACCTAAGATAATTGAAAAATAAATATCCAAATATATCTATGTGGTACACAAACTCAAATATATGAAAATGAATATATAGTCTCACGAAATATTCATGGTCCACTCCTCAATAACATCAATGATAATACATAGAAATAGAACAAGAAAATAACAAGGATATACAAACACTAGGGTGTGTATGTAGGGCATCAGATAATTCCATATAGGATACCGCTAAGAAGCTATAAAATTCACTTTATAAGAAAAACACTAAAAGGTAGTTTGAAATAAATTTTAGTAAAATACTTTGATTATTTTTTTATATGTAAAACCCACTCAAATTTTAGTTCCTCCTAAAACCCCATTTTATATTTACATTGAATACAAGTATGAGTATGACGTAAATAAATAAGGACCTAAAAAACATATAACATTAAATATAATTTAAGACACAGTGAAAAAATAATAATTTTATAACATAAAAATTAATATAAATTAAATCATAACATAAATTAAATCATAACATATATTGAGTCGCATTATAATAAGACACAACATATGAATCAAGCTCGGCCCAATAGGGACAATTTAGGACTTCACTCTTGGACCACCGACTAACCTATAATAAAATCACAATAGATTCAGACCCAGACTTAACCTCTTAGTCTGAGAGGTCAGAAACCCCTAGCCATAGAGAAATTATAACTAGGGGACCCTAAATAGAGGTAAATCAAAGTTAGATCAGCACTCATACTCATGTTACTATAAAGCTACCAAAGGCTACCATAGACCCAAAAATCTCAAAACATTACCCCTTTTCCAAATTCACATCTCAATAATCAATAAAACACAATCCAATAATTTTACCCATAAAAAAAATGGATAATATATAATGTTGAGTGTAAAAAAACAAGGATAGTAATTCCAATCATGAAGTTATAAATCATAAAAAACATTGAAATCATAGAAACTTATTTTATGAATCTCCAACATGTCTTGAAAGACACTTAAAAACTCATTTGAATCATAATTATCTTCAATGTCATTCCATAAAACACCATTTGTGTATATAAAGTATTATGAATTAAATTAAACATTTGAAATCCGTTTAAATTATTTTTATAAAATTTAAATTCATTAAAACCCAGCTTTATAAATCCATTTAAAACATAAATAACCACAAATTTAATTTATCAAACACCTTTCATGCACAAAACTATACAAGGTGAACATTCTATAAAGATTAGATAATAATTCTTTTTACATTGAATATATTTGTCTAAATGTTATGAAAACTTTTAGCGAAACCATTATAAATAAACCATAGATGTATTTATAAGTACGAAAATATTTTTTATAATTACATACAGGAACCTACCCGAAATAAATTACAATGATATCACCTTCATTAAATGATTATGATTCAAGGTTATCAATTATATTATCATACTTACATCCTGAAGATCACCATGGAACTAAAGGGGGGATCCTTGAAATAGAGAAATCCCTTATTCCCCTAAACCCTAGGTGAAAAAATATGGGTAAGTGAAAGTAAATAAATTTGAAGTTTAAGAGAAATAATATAATTCAAGATAAAAATAGCCTTATACCTTACATGGATAATTCTCATTTATATTTGAAGTATATATTTGAATAGGGAACTTTATGTCTTTCGGTGTTGATCTCCCTTGATAGAATAAGGTAAGAAATGGGGTTTTTTTCCTTTTAAACTAATATTTTATATTAATAAAAATAATATAGACATGTATATATAATTTCCCTTTAAATATATTAATAGTAATAATAATAATCACCATACCTTACTCTTACTCCCATTACTAAACTCATAAGATTATATACATATAATAAATAACAATAATAATCATATCAATTCACATATAACATAATTTTTACAAACATATCACTACATGAATATAATAAATTATGAAATCGCACTTAAATAATTACATTATGAATGTAAGAACCAAACCAAATCATTATATTAATCCAAATATTAGTTATAAAGAGTATTGGGAAACTGAAACAAGAAAAACAATGTTTGGGGTCAACTATGATAGATTCAAAATTAGCATATATTGTTTCTAAAAATATAAAATAATTATGATTTTCCCACAATCTTCAAATTTTTTATACTATACGGTTATTTTTCAAGGTTTCCCACAATTCTCACAGATCATGCATGTAACAACCCGAGATTTTATTAGAATTATTCTTTTTAATTTCTTTGATGTCTTTTGTTGTATGCTACACCCAGATTATCTTGTGTTATACGCAACACCGTATTAGCTTTAAGTATACACAACACTATTCTTGGATCATGTTACACACAATTTCATGTTTGTTTGATAGTAGTTATTCTACGCAACATTGAGTGTATATATATATATATATATATATTGAATGTATAAATGAAATATGGTTGGATTCTGTTATAGGAAACAACAAAGGAGTGTTGCACTACATGAAACACTGACTTGGCTTACATTACACGCAATCGTGACCTTCCATGATAGCGTGTGTTGTACGCAATATCGAGTTTCACTAAACAACGATATGTTATTAAAATAATATATAAATTAGCTGTTATGAATAGTAATACAAAATTTTTGAAATTTTATGAATTTTATCTTTCAAAATGGACTTCATTTTTAGATTCGGAATATTGAAATTATCCTTGGGTGAATTTTTGGTATTTTTCTGAAAACTTTAAATTTTATGATGAATAGTGAAAACACTAGGTTACTATTTAAAAACCAACTTTTTATAAAAATAATTATTTATTTTATTTAAATTTATTTTAGGTCAAAATTGAGACATAATATATATATGAGTTCAATGTAATTCATTGGAGTCATTTTATAATAATTTTAGACATATAAAAGTTTTATTGAACTTTTCACCATCTTTTACCCACCTCCTAGGAGAATTTGAAAATTTACATAAAACTTAATTTTCCCGCTTCTGTGAATGGAATTTCAAAAACCCGAGAGACACGGTTAATATCAAGGAATAAAATTTGGTTCAGTAAGATAAAAATATTTTTTGGTGAATAGTGACTTTTTACTTTTATTTACCACGGTTAAAAAGAAATAGGGTAATTAAGGGTAAAAATGATATTATTATTACCCTAAAACATGTCCTAATTCTATTGGATAAGTATAATTCGACCAAAAACAACCTTAGGAATATAATATTATCATTTAGGTCCACATGGATTAGATTAGGACATTTATTATTGTTTTATTTAAAATAGAATTAAAATAGTTAAAATCAAAGTTTCCGAACTAAAACATTTTTAATATAGGGTTATACATAAGATAAATTAGACTATAAATATTAATTAGAAATATAAAACTATTTATTACCTAATGGTATTTTATTTATAATTTTTAGACATTAAATAATTTAATTTATTTATGACACAATGGTGATGTAGTAATTACCTAAATAATGAAATATTAAAATAATAGATATTATAAATACCCAAATAAATGTAATTTGAAAATTTTTAAGAATTAAAATAATTTTATAGGTTAATATTACATGTTAGTATTGATTTAATTAAATTTTTTTGAACTAATCATGCTGTTATGATTTTTACAAAAAACAAATCAAGTACCAAATAGTGTCAAAATTGACATAAAATAGTTTTTAAAACAAATATTATATTATTAATTGTTATTTTATTAATAAAAATATAACGTTCAACCAAATTAATTAGAAAAGTATATATATATATATATTAATAATGAACCACTTGGGGTTATTTTGGCTTGTTATAGTAAGTTTATTAAACATATAGTGTAAGAAAACAAAAAGACA
This sequence comes from Viscum album, assembly GCA_963277665.1. Lineage (NCBI taxonomy): Eukaryota > Viridiplantae > Streptophyta > Magnoliopsida > Santalales > Viscaceae > Viscum > Viscum album. Next base: position 401,551,922 of record OY728157.1, read on the forward strand.
TGGTAAAAGTTAAATTATTTAACTTAGAGTGAAATCTAAATGATAAGGATAAAATAGTAACCTAAACTTGTCTAAAACCTATTGTTTAGGAGTATTTCTACCCATACCCACCTTATATTATAAATAAATTAATTTGGATCAATTAAAAACCGAATATTACTTTCTTATAAAATAATATTTTATGTTTTTCCAAAGGTGCCTCTCTCCTTCCTTATAAAAAGGGCACCCCTTCCTTCTTCTCTTCACACCCTTTTGAGACTTGTAGCTCGACCAAACCCTACCCATTTATCTTCTACACTTCCCTAGAAACATTCTGGAGGTTCTGGTCTTCTCAAAAGACCGACTCTACTTCCTTAAGAAGAAGCTTAAAGGAGGTACGTCGAAGAAGAGGTAATCTCTTCTTCTGATTCTCTCAAGTTTCTTTCTTATTATACTTCTTCTTCTTTAGTTGTATCATTATAAAGTAATAACATCAGTACTAATTATGTACTGATATGTTATTATAAATATGAAACAACTCTATTTCACATTCTATCCATCCTACGGAAAATGAAATCACCACGCGTGCGTACGTACGGAATACCGTCTCCACGTCGTGGTGTAATTTATTTTCGACCACCACCTTAATTTGATGGGTATAATGGTGTAAATAAATAACTATATATTATTATTTTAAAATGATATTGATTCTGAAATATTATACATACACTTCAATACAATTCCACGATCATGGAAATGATATCATCGCTCGTGCGTACGTACGGACTACGGTCTCCATCACACAATGAGATTCATTCTCCATGTTAACCATTCATGAATGATTATAAAGTATATATAATGAATAATAATGAAATATATGACATAATAATGATACTAGATTTATGTATATATATACGTATGTCGTCTACTTAATTCCATTCAATTCAATAAGGAAACGAAAACAGCGTTCATGCGTATGTACGGCCTACCGTCTCCATGAACGGGGTATTTCATTCCATTTATCGATCTATCATATATATATATATGTGTATATGCTGAATATATATTATATATAAATCATGTTTTACATTCTGGAATTTATTAAATCAGGATATAATTAATAACATCAAGAACAACAAGTCAAAACACATACAATAAATGAAATGATTTTACCCAAGTCGCTGCTTTTACATCGAATTTAGAAAAGAACGGGTAATATAAAGGAATAAGTAAACCATATATGATATCATAACAATGAATATGATTCTATAATAAGTCAATGACATTATTTAAATCATTATACAGGAGGTTCGGATACATATGAATCATATCGGACATAAGGTAAGGGATAATTATTCCAATCTCATTCTTATCTGAGATTGTTTATTCGTAAGTATTTACTGGGGTTATGTTTATTATCCATGTCCATATGTTCTCAAAATGTTTTCACAAAAAATTTACTTTTCTTCCATGTTTGTTTAAAGACATTTTTACCCATTTTTTTACTTTTACCACATCGTATGGAAGGAATCTTCCTTTTGTTTACCATAGGAGGTACTTGTTGACTTTTCCGATAAAAGTACGAGGAGAATGTTTTTTAACATATATGGAATAAATGAATTTTTACAGTTTAATAATGACTTATTTAAATGAATCATACTCTAAAAAATTTCATTATTATTTTTAACAAAACCTTTTTCTTTTAAAATTTCATGGCATATTGAGAAAAGAAAATGATTTTGAAGACGAAAGGATATTTTCCTCATGAATTCATTTCAAGTGTTTTATCAAAACTATATTACATCTAAGATGAAATTATTTAGTATGATTATGTTTCAAGTATAATGTATATATTATTTACATGGTTTCACTTTTCTTATGATGAAATATCCATTTGTTTTATATGGATTATGTGATTATGGGATGATGTTTATGAAACCCATTTTATTATTTGGGTTATGATGAATCTTTTAAGTTTATTTTGTGGCAGAGGTAAGAATGATTTCATTATGAGATGGGTGGGACCAATATCTCCCTCCAATGCATTGGATACAGATTTATTTCTCCTGAGATAGACATGGATGGAACGGTAAGTTAATCTGGTTCAGTAATACAGGACTGGAATGAGGAGTGAACTCAATTCAGAAAGGGACTTTGTCCTCTAAGATGGTCTTGGCAGCAATGCCTTGGCTACTATGGAAATCATATCATGTGCTTAATGGTTTGACACAATTACATGTCTTTTTACCATTCTATTTTATCATGATTAATGTTCCTTTATGACCTATGCCTTATGTACTACCAAAATTTATTTCACAGCTCAAGATTTTGATGTATAAACTTTATGTTCATGATTTGAACTTCAAATGTATATGGTTTCTTTTTTTTTATCCATGCTTACCCTTACTGAGAATTTGAGCTCACCCTTTATATTTTTTCTTTTCCCCAGGATATAAATAAAATTTTTAGGTAAGAAAACCAAAGGGGAAGATCTTTATGGGAGATGTTGAAGATCTTTCACAACGATTAGAAGATTTTGTTCCGAGTTTCCAAAGACACCAAACTATTATGATCATTGAGTGTTGGTTTTTGTTATTTATTAAGTATTCTGAAAAAGTAATGTAATTTCCATGTACGTCAACCTTTGGTTCTCTATATTTGGTATCAAAGGAAAGGTTTAGTCATCCTTTGGAAACTATGATGCGAAAACTTTAGTGAGATCCCTAGAGATATTTATATGGTATGTCTAGGGATGTCCCTATGCTTTAGTACAACTAGAGGTTACAGTCCTAGAGTTATGTTGACGATCATGAATAACCTAGGGTGAACCTAAGGTTTCATGGACTAAATAATGTGTGATAAGTTAGACATCCCATAAGTGACTTTTAATGATTATGTGGTTCCTCGTTATTTTAACTATTTCTTACACTATGGTTTCTGGTTTTAGTCAATGGAGGGAACGAGAAGGAATTCATTTAACATTGATTCTAAAGGACATATTGGTGACTGTGATCAACAAAATTGTGTAACTCCTAGAGAAAATGATATTGTGATTATGCCTAATCAGTCATCACAATATATGATTAACAAGGTGAAATTTGGTGGTATTCCTAAGTCATCAAATAAGAGGAAGATGGAATTTTATGCATGTTCGCATGATGAGGAGCATAGATAAAGGAAGATTGAGATTTCTAAAGAAGGGAAGAAGATCCTTGAAGAATACCTCAAATGGAGGGGAAGATGTTATCTGTGTGGAGAAAAGGGTCATAGAGTGACTGACTATTATGGAGATCAATGTCTTATTTGTGGAAAACATGGGCATTACCCAACTCAATGATCTGATCTAAGAGGTTAATTCAAAATCAAGGAAGTACTTATTCCATGACAATCATTGAAGATGATGGATTGACGTTTTTATGTATTGGTATTCAAGAATAATGTTGTTGAGGTACTTTAATTGTATATTGGAATATTTTTGTATTAGTCTATTGGGGTTTTAAATAATTTTAGGGTACCGGTAACAATGAAAAGTGATTTAAATATTTTGGAAAGAATATGATATGTGCATAATGAATGGATAAGGAGAAAATTATATGTTTGATAGTATTCATGATCTCATGATTGATATAAGGACTAAGTGATATCATGGTTTGAGTATATAAAATTTTTGGGATTTTGGTATGTGGAAAGAGTTAACTTTTAACTGCATTCATGTTTTCACTAAGGTTCAATGTGTATTCATTTTTCAAGAGAATACATGATTAAGGAATTCACATGTTTGGAATGTTGCCAACAAGATATATCGTATGATAAATGATGGTATTCACATTATTGTTATGTGACCTTTCCAGTAATCGTTTTCTTTATACTATGATATTTGAGAGATGTATTTTGGATAAGTCTATAGATTGGAATGGGTTATGTCAGACATCAGATAGTATTCTTTAAGGCTAGAACTTTTTTTGTAATGTTATAATAGTGTAGTTTTATAAAAAGGACAACCTGCAGGATGGGTGACAACCCGTCGCATCGGACAAGGTTGTGGGAATCGAACACACAACCGAAGTGTGATAGGCCTTTATTGCATAACATTGTCCTACAGGAAGTCCCTGGTTAGTAGAAACTAGTTTTATTTTATTAATCTCTATGGTAGATTAAGTATAAGTCCATTTTTGGAATCATATTCGATTAATCTCACAATAAGATAGACTTATAACTTTTTCTAACCTTTTGTTTGAGACAGATGGAATGACCCATCATTTTATCACATGATCTGCTAACACTTCAAGAATGACAAATTCAATTTCATTTCTTTAAGAGATAAAGTGGAAATTGTTCAAGGCACAAACAACGGTGAGATTGTTCCGAAATAAAGTAAGTATTTCTTCTAATTCTTCAACTTTAGGGAAATGATCTTGAAAACCAAAAATGTTGTCCTAGTATCCTCATATACGATGAATCAGATGGTACCTTAGATCATCACAAATTTATGGCTTTGTGATTTTTGGATTTTTCATAGCCATGTTCTCTACCACTTTCCATCAGAACTTGGTGGTTATATTTCTCTTCCATATCCATATTTTCACCTATGTTCTCCTATATGGAAACCCAGTGATTAGTTAATTTGGGTAACCATTATGTTTTATACTTAGTTTTTAAAGTTAAGTTTCGGTATTCCATTTTACGGTGTGGGTTTCAATAAAAGAAACTTTCATGTAGAAAACCAATTATAACCCCGACAAATTTCGAGGGTGAAATTCATTTTAAGTGGGGTAGAATGTAACAACCCGAGATTTTATGAGAATTATTATTTTTAATTTCTTTGATGTCTTTTTTTGTACGTTACACCAACATCATCTTGTGCTATACGCAATACTGTATTAGCTTGCAGTATACGCAACACAATTCTTGGATTGTGTTACACACAATTTCAAGTTCATTTGATAGTAGTTATTCTACGCAACATTGAGTGTATATATATATATATTCAATGTATAAATGAAATATGGTTGGATTCTATTATACGCAACAACAAAAGAGTATTTCTCTACACACAAACCTGACTTGGCTTATATTACACGCAATCGCAACCTTCCACGATAGCGTGTGTTGTACGCAATACCTATTTTGACTAAACAACGATATGTTAGTAAAATATTATATAAACTAGTCATTATGAATAATAATACCCACTTTTTGAAATTTTATGAATTTTATCTTTCAAAATGGAATCCATTTTTAGATTCGGAATATCAAAATTAGCCTAGGGTGAATTTTTTGTATTTTTATGAAAACTTTAAATTTTTGATGAATAGTGAAAACACTGGGTTACTATTTAAAAACCGACTTTTTATATAAATAATTATTTATATTATTTAAATTTATTTTAAGTCAAAATTTATACATAATACCTATATAAGTTCAATTTAATTAATTGGAGTCATTTTATAATCATTTTAGACATATAAAAATTTTATTGAACATTTCACCGTCTTTTACCCATCTCCTAGGAGAATTTGAAAATTTACATAAAACTTAATTTTACCGTTTCTGTGAATGGAATTTAGAAAATAAGAGAGACACGGTTAATATCAAGGAGTAAAATATGATTCAATAAGATAAAAATAATTTTTGGTGAATAGTAATTTTTTACTTTTATTTACCACGGTTAAAAGTAAATAGGGTAATTAAGGGTAAAAATGATATTATTATTACCCTAACACATGTCCTAATTCTATTGGATACGTATAATTCCACCAAAAACAACCTTAGGAATATAATATTATCATTTAGGTCTATTTGGATTAGATTAGGACATTTATTATTATTTTATTTAAAAAAAGAGTTAAAATAGTTAAAATCAAAGTTTAATAATTAAAAAAAAATTAATATAGGGTTATACATAAGATAAATTCTACTATAAATATTAATTAGAAAGATAAAAAGATTTCCTACCTAATGGTATTTTATTTAAAAATTTTAGACATTAAATAATTTAATTTATTTATGACACAATGGTGATGCGGTAATTATCTAAATATTGAAATATTAAAAAAATAGATATTATAAATACCCAAATAAATGTAATTTGAAACTTTTTATGAATTCCACGAATTTTATAGATACATATGACATGTTAGTATTGATTTAATTAACTTTGTTAGAACCAATCATGCTGTTATGAGTTTCACATCAAATCAAGTACCAAATAGTGTCAAAATTGACATAAAATAGTTTTTTTTAAAATATTATATTATTAATTGTTATTTTATTCCTAAAAATCTAAGGTTTGCCCAAATGACTTAGATAAGGATATATATATTAATAATGAACCACTTGGGGCTATTTTGGATCATTATAGTAAGTTTATTAACCATATAGCGTAGGAAAACAAAAAGACAAGGTAAAAGTTAAATTTTTTAACTTAGAGTTAAATCTAAATGATAAGGATAAAATAGTCACCTAAACTTGTCTAAAACCGATTGGTTGAGATTATTTCAACCCATACCCACCTAATATTCTAAATAAATCAATTTTGAGCTATTAAAAACGGAATATGACTTTATTATAAAATAATATTTTAAGTTTTTCCAAAGGTACCCCTCTCCTCCCTTATAAAAAGGAAACCCCTTCCCTCTTCTCTTCACACCCTTTTGAGCCTTGAAGCTCGGCCAACCCCTTCTCATTTCTCTTCTCCACTTCACTAGAAACATTGTGGAGGTTCTGGTCTTCTCAAAAGACCAACTCTACTTCCTTAAGAGGAAGCTTAAAGGAGGTGTGTCGAAGAAGAGGTAATATTTTCTTCCGATTCTCTCAAGTTTCTTTATTCTTCTACTTCTTATTCTTTAGTTGTCTCATTATAAAGTAATAAAATAAGTATTAATTATATAATTATATTTTATTATAAATATGAAACAACTCTATTTCACCTTCTATCCATCCTACGGAAAACGAAATCATTGTGTGTGCGTACATACGGAATACCGTCTCCACGTCGTGGTGTAATCTGTTTTCGACCACCACCTTACTTGGATGGGTATAATGGTGTAAATAAATAAATATATATGATTATTATAAAGTGATATTTATTCTTAAATATTATACATACACTTCAATAGAATTCCACGATCATGGGAATGATATCATCGCTCGGGCGTACGTACGGACTACCGTCTCCACGACACGATAAGATTCATTCTCCATGTTAACCATTCATGAATGATTATAAAGTCTATATAAGGAATAATAATGAAATATATGACATAATAATGATACTGGATTTTTGTATATATATATGTATGTCATCTACTTAATTCCATTCAATTCAATAAGGAAACCAAAATAGCGTTCATGCGTACGTACGACTTACCGTCTTCATGAACGGTGTATTTCATTCCATTTATCGATCTATCATATATATATATATGTGTATATTCTGAATATATATTATATATAAATCATTTTTTACATTATGGAATTAATTAAATCAAGATATAAGTAATAATATCAAGAACAACAAGTCGAAACACATACAATAAATGAAACGATTTTACCCAAATCGCTACTTTTACATCGAATTTACAAAAGAACGGGTAATATAAAGGAATAAGTAAACCATATATGATATCATAACAATTAATATGATTCTGTAATAAGTCAATGACATTATTTAAATCATTATACATGAGTTTCGGATACATACGAAGCATATCGGACATAAGGTAAGTGACAATTATTCCAATCTCATTCTTATCCGAGATTGTTTATTCGTAAGTATTTACTGGGGTTATGTTTATTATCCATGTCCATATGTTCTAAAAATGTTTTCATAAAATTTTTACTTTTATTCTATGTATGTTTAAAGACAGTTTTACCATTTTTTACTTTTACCACATCGTATGGAAGAAATCTTTCTTTTGTTTACCATACGAGGTACTTGTTGACTTTTCCGACAAAAGTTCGTGGAGAATGTTTTTTTTAACTTATACGGCATGAATGAATTTTTACGGTTTCATAACGACTTATTTCAATGAATCTTCCTCTAAAAAAATTCATGATTATTTTTAAAAAATTCCTTTTCTTTTAAAATTTCATGTTATTTTGAGAAAAGAAAATGCTTTTGAAGACAAAAGTATATTTTCCTCATGAATTCATTTCAAGTGTTTTTATCAAAATTATTTTCCATCTAATATGACATTATTTAGTATGATTATGTTTCAAGTATAATGTCTCTATGATTTACATGGTTTCACTTTTCTTATGATGAGATATCCATTTGTTTTATATGGATAATGTGATAATGGGATGATGTTTATAAAACCCATTTTATTCATTGGGTTATGATGAATGTTTTAAGTTTATTTTGTGGAACAAGTAAGAATGATTTCATTATGAGATGGGTGGGACCTATATATCCCTCCAATTAATCGGGTAAAGATTTATATCTCATGAGATAGACATGGATGGAACGGTAAGTTAATCTGGTTCAGTAATACAGGACTGGAACGAGGAGTGAACTCGATTCAGAAAGGGACTTTGTCCACTAAGATGGTCTTGACAGCAATGCCTTGGCTACTATGGAAATTATATCATGTGATTAATGGTTTTCCACAATTACATGTTTTGTTCCCATTCTATTTTATCATGATTAATGTTCTTTTATGACCTATGCCTTACGTACTGACAAGATTTATTTCACAGCTCTAGATTTTGATGTATAAACTTTATGTTCATGTTTTGAAGTTAAAATGTAAATATGGTTTGTTTTATTTTATCCATTATTACCCTTACTGAGCATTTGAGCTCACCCTTTATATGTTTTCTTTTCCCCAGGATATAAAGAAAAGTTTTAGGTAAGAAAACCAAAGGGGAAAATCTTTATGGGAGATCTTTAAGATCTTTCACAACGATTAGAAGATTTTGTTTTGAGTTTCCTAAGACAGTAAACTATTATGATCCTTGAGTGCTGGTTTTTGTTATGTATTAAGTATTCGTCAAAAGTAAGGTAATTTCCATGTACGTCAAACTTTGGGTCTAAACAATGCATTCCTCAATAGCAACAAAATTTCAAAATTTCATTATTTTTGTAAAATATTATTACAATAAAATTTATTGTAAACGTAAGAAGTTGGATATCAAAATTATTCAAACCATAATAATGTTTTCCTTATAATTCCCCATTAGGTGAAGAATTGAAATCATAATTAATTTTTAATAAAAATTTACTATCAATTCCAAAACATTTATTATATAAATAAGTTTCATCTACACTATGAAAAATATTTCAATTAAAAAATGCCACTTTTACTATTCACTTCTACATGGGTACTTCCCACCAAAAAAAACCCATCTACTTCATCTTATAAATTATGAGAATTTTTAATCCCACACATATATCATTTCTATAGGGACTGATATATAAATTTTTAAAATTTTATTTTTATCAAAATAATTTGTTTATAAAACTCACATATACTTTAACCAAGTAACATTGTTTATAAAATCAAGCACACTAAAAAAGAATCAGTTATCATTAAATCAAATTTAGTAAATAAAAAAAAATTCAAAGAAAAAGTAACTAATAAAGATAAAATTAAAGTACCAATTTTAATCCTCAAAATTTACATCGAACATGGAAATTTTGGGTTCTCTAGCACTGAACACATATTTAAAGGTCTTAAAAACCTCTTTAGATCAATTAAGATTTTTATAGTTGGTCTCCCTAAAGAAAAAATAATAAATTTATTCACATGATTCAATTTAGTAGGTTTTATATACCAAATAAGAAAAAAATAACTAGTTTTGGTTGTGGAAGTTGAACTTTTATTTTCACCTTATCAATGTACATTTATGATGTTTAAGGGCTATAGCTAAGGCCTAAATTGATTTTTATAGAATAAGGGGGTCTAAAAACAGGGTTTATAAGACATTTTCACTATAAAAAGTTAGTGTACATATTTATTTATCCATGAAAGCTTCCATGGAATCTTTTTAGACATCCATGAATATGATTCAAAATTAGAAAAATGATACACAAACTGAGTAAGAGTTTCTAGACAACATTTGGACATGCATGATTTTATTACACGATTTTCCATAACATGAATTTTATTTTATCCCATGATGTTGTGTTTACTAATGAACCATCAACACTTTCTCAAAATCATAAACTTTCTTACAGCAATTAAGTAGCCAAATGTGTGATTTTTATTTATTGTTAATAAGGTTGTGAATAAAGAAAGTCAAAGTATGTTATTGAATATATTTAAGGCTACTTATTAGAAATATATATTAGATATATTAATGAAAATTTAGTAATTTTTATATTTTTATTGGTGCTCTAATATTCATGTTAAAGATTAGTGATAAAAGAAAACACAATCTAAAATAGTTATGAATCTATTTGGATAAAAAAATATTAGGATATTCAAAGTTTATTATTCAAGAGATCAATCTAGTTCTGAAGATGAGGAAACCTTCCATGGAATTTTTCACATGAATGTTTACGTATCAGGATAAGGAATACTCATGGATGATGTTTTGTGTTGATTTTAAGTAATTTATAATTATTATTGATCAGTGGGAAAGTTTCTAAGAGGATTGAAGAAAAGTATGAAATTATGTATGATATAATTACTTCATATGAAGGGCCTCTTTTATACATGTAATATAGGCTAACCATGTAAATAGGTGTTTATCATATGAAAAATAAGTTCATATGATATGATATTTAGTAAGATATAGAAATATCATAATATAGTACCCTTTTTCATATAATACAACTATTTTGAAAGATAACATGCATGTGTAAGATATGTTAGTGTGTAAGAATCTATGGTATAAGAAAAAAACACATAATATATACATCTATTTAAGATGATATATTCATATGATTGGTCATGTATGAGGCCCATAAATGATTCAATACATGTATGGGGATACATAGTAAGATATTCACATAAGAAGATTATTTGTCCTAGAGTTTAATTAATATTTTAAAAACTTATATTATGGGTAATTTAAAAGATAAATATGATGGTTCTATTCTTATCATCATAATTATTAAAATATCAAAATCAAATTAAGGTTATTGTGGTTTTATTTGAGAATTTAGTATCAAGCTGAAGGTGATGTTAATTCAAGAAAGAGTGTTGATATGAGATCCATGTAGTATAAGGAAGGTGTCATATCTTGAAAGCACATGATTCCATATATACATGGATATTTAAAATAGAAAGAATTATTGGATTTGAAAAATTATTAAAATCCATTATATTCATGTTCATATGAATAATGAAAAAATCTTAAGTGTTTATGAAATTTAAGTAAGGAACACTTGATCGGGAATAGTTTGAATAGGAAAATAACCATTATTTTTGTTAACTGATTCATAAGAGATGAGATCGTTGCTTCTACCTGGGTTCAAGAAGTTTTAAAAATTATATTTTGGATAATTTTATCCATGATAATATTTTATTAATATATATATTTAGAAAAAAATTTGGATTTCATAGATATTGTGAGTTCTTGTGAATACTATGTTAATTTTTATGTTTTTGATAGGGAAGTGATAAACTATTATTTCAAGGAGTTAATAATGAGACTGAATCTTGGTGATCTAAATAGGAATAATCATACCTTAATTCCTACATATTCAAAAAATTAAGGAATAACCATATCATTAAATATCTATGTTGAGTGTTTGAGATTTATGGGTCTTTTCATCAGTTACTGAATTTCATGAACATATTTTACATTGGCAGACTAGTTGATATAGTCTATTCATGTACGGAGATCTACGTGAGGTTTTTTAAGAGTAACCCAAAGCAAGAAAAAGATCATTAACTAATTTGGTTCATATTTTTAGTGGGTAGTGTGAAGCTATAAACTCTCATATGGGACTCAAGAGTTTTATCATAGTGGGACCATAAACTGATTAGATTGGGATAGTCCATAGTTTAATCACTTGCACATATACTATAGAATTATTGATTTGAGTGACTGACCAATCATGTAAAGGAGAATAATTTTAGACCAAACCTTGTAAATTATTATATTCCTTTTCTATTTACAATTCACTAAAATTAGGTGTGGTTGATTTAATCAATAAAAAGAGGGTATTTGTTTCAATGGACATGAAGTTTTAATATTAAAAAAATAAATCATATAATATAACATTTATTCACCCCTACTAGTGGTAATATAAACCTGGGATCTATAAGTGGTGTTAAATATAATCTAGGATTCCTCTGGACATCCATGAAGTTACTGAGTATGAAAAATAAAAATTCTATAAATGGCTAGGGTGTCCCTAATTTCGATGGTAATAAATACAAAATTTTTTGGTATTGGATGCTTCCCAGCTTTTTATAACTTTTTGCAGAGGTAAAAATAATTGTGAAATATTTTTTTGTCAATCAATTACAAAGGGATCCCTAATAAAATTTTTTAAAAAAAGAAATTTTAAAGATAATATAAAATAAAAAAATCTATTTTTATATCTCTTTAAAAAAAGGTATACACAAATGTTATGGGACTCCAAATAAATAAAGAGATTTAATATAAGTTAAAAATTAGTTATGATGGTGATATAAAATTAAATAAAGAAAAACAGTAACTTTTAAGGTGTAGATCAGTAGATATTAAAATAGATTATGATTAGAACTTTTACAAATATTTTATAATAATTAATAATATTTTGAGAAATATTTTAGGGTTTAGTGAAAATATAAATAATTCTTTCATTATCAAAAATATGATATGTAATTTTCTAGATCAGTTTGATGAAAAAAATTTATCCTTGGATAATAATGTTGGCCCAATATTGGATGAGCTTCACGAAATTCACATCATTTATGAGATGAGACAAACACTATATTTCAAGAAAAAAGGAACATCAGAGATGGCCTTTTAGACCACAATAATGGAAAATAACAAAGATAAAGTGTTGTTAGAATAAAATATTTCAGAAATTAAGGAGGATGAAAAGTATTTCAAAAAACAATTATCCATTTTTCTCAAAGATGTTCATATAATGAAAGAAGAAACTAAAGAGAGAAAACAAAGATTCTACAGTTCTAATGAAATTAGACATTTTTTCATTAATTTTCAAAATAGTAAGGGATTTGAATCTGATTATTATTCTAATGATGAATAAGATAGGCCCCAAAAATATAAAATGGATAAGTGCAAGAAGAATAAACACTTAGGTAAGAAAAATATCTTGATGAGTAATAAGAAAAAAACTAAATCATCATATAGTTGAAAATTGTATTATAAAGTTATTTTTTTGGTTCATGTTGAGAGTGAACATGATACCTACATTAATGATGAATTTAATGAAAGGAAATATATATAGTGGATAATGAAAGGTGAGTTGGAAGCATGTATTTTAAAAAACACATAACTCAAGAAAAAGAGAAGAAAACAGGTAAAATAAAATAAAAATATAGCTATAAAGAATGAAAATCCTGAAAACAAATAATAACCTTGTGTTGATGAGATTAATATGAATAAATTATTGGTGTTTTGTTAATAATATATGATAAGAGATATTGAATAGAAACTAGTTGGAAAAGAAGAAGAGTCATACAAGTCATAATCCTTGTTTCTAGCATACCAAAATGAGATGAATAAGATCAAATAATATTTCACTAAGTTAACAATTGTTAAAGGTGAATCCTATCAATTTTTTGACTTGAAGGTAAATAATAGGTAACTGGAATCTACACAAAATCAATTTAAAAAAAAAATATTTCTATTAGTGCTATTTATAAAACCAAAATTGAACACGCTTGGATTAAGGAGAAAATTTAAGGGTATTTTTAAAATTAAATAGAGAAATAAATATTCCAAAATAATAACTAGCCCTAGAAAATATAGGATTATTTTATAAGAAAAAAACAAGAATATTTTGGAATGATTTATTATCAATGTGTAAGAGCACAATTTAGGTTTTTTTGATTGTTCTATGGAAGATATAAACACAAATCATACTCTTTCTAATATAACATTTTATTACCAAATAAGATGCATGAACCAAGGGGGATCTCACCTGAGTTGATGATGAATGATTCTTAGATTCATAAATAAATGACATAAAATTCAAAGAATCTAGTAACACAAAATAGATTTGAATAAATAAAGAAAGTGTGTGGAAGATACAAACAATATGGTCATAGAGGTAGGTAGTTCATTACTATGCTATCTGGAGAAGTTCCCAATGGTTTAAAAGTGAATAACATATGGAATAAATAAAATAAAATTTAGGTAATTTTGGGTGTTCAAATATGATATGTGGAAAACCTAACAGAACTTAGTAGGTTAAGGGAGAATGCTTTATAGTATGTCCAGATCAATTGAAAGTGTCTAATAAATGTAGAATGTTCAAATGGATAATGTGGATAAATTAATGATCGTAGTTTCATAAGAAAATGTTTAATCTAATAAGTTATTTTATTAAAGTGGTGACTTAAAAATTTAAGAAAATTTGTTTGAAAGATGAAACTAAACAAAACATATTATGAAGAAATTTATTAACAACCTTACCGCTCAATGATAATTGATAAGGAAGCTGGTGAAATCATAATGAAATCAATTTTCATTGATGAAAAAAGTGCATAAAACAACTCGAGACAAGTAATTATTTCAAAAAAAATAAAATTAATATAAAATCAATTAAGTTTTATAGCTCAAAAAAAGACATTGAAAAATATTCCAATACTGAGATGAGAAGGAATATGAAGAATTTTTTGAAAGGAAGTTCTCACTCTTTATATTGATAATAAGTAATAAATAGGACTATCCTTATCCTCAAATTTTTATTTAATTTTCACTAACAGTATGATACTTATAGGATAAATTTTAGTGTTGTACACATTGTACAAAAGGTAATTATCCCTTTATGAATTTTACTAACTATCCTGAAAATAAGGAAGTGAGTGCATCTCTTGAGGGGGGAATTTGAAGAGGAGTTTTCAAATTTTCACCATGTTCTAAATATTGAATTTTGGATGGCTATATAAAAACTATAAATGTGGTTTTATTTCATGATAAATCTGGTTGAGAATCCCCAAATATGATTAAATGATAATGTTATCTCAAGTTGAGTTTAGGAATGGACAGACATGATGTCCTGGTAAATTCTACATAATTTTCTAAATTATTTTTAACCAACCATAGAGGCTGATTATTAAAAGAGGAATTCATAGAATACAATACTGATTCACCCACCTATTCAGTGGAATCATCTACCAAGGATTTATAAGAAAACCCACGCACCTTATAAAATGGAATATTTTTATACCTATGTTTCATAATTTTGACCTAAAATTTTCATGAGATATATTTTATAGTTAAAAATATTAAAGATGTGTTTTTTCTTTTAGAAATAAATTTCACTAAGTTTGACACATATAATCATTTGTTTATATAGAAAATATAATCAATTTTTTAACATAGAACAAAACAATATGTCAAAAATCATAATTTACAAAAAAATAACTATAAAACTCAATATTCCTATTTAGGTATATCACACATAATTTAAACATGAATTAAATATTCTGGACTTATTTAAATACCAAACCAAATTATACCCCACAATTATTATAAAAAATTCCAATATAAGAATTTGTAAATAAAAACCAAAACCAAACACATATGAACATCAAAGAATTATTTCATACCATGAAAACAATATAAAAACAGCAGCCTCATAATAAAAATAGAAACAATAACCAAACCATTTTTAAAACATAAAACCACCCAAAATAAATTAAGACCAATTAATAACATTATAAAAATTCATTTTAGAAAATATCAACACACCCAAAAAAAATACTTAGAGCTCAATTTGGAAAAGAGAGTTAAAATACAAATTACTAAACCATTTTAATGTCCAAGTAAATCTTATAAAACGTATGAACTCAAAATAAAATCTATTTCAATCCTTTTCCATGGAAGTAAAATTTAAGATTTATAAAACCTTAGAAGAATTTTTATTCAAAATAAACTGATCTATACAGTAACTGATAAGAATAGGAATTATAGGTTTTATTTATAAAAAGTTTATAGACTATTTAGGAAAAAACCTAGAACAAATTACCTTTATATCACAAATAGGAATTAATTTAGTACTCCAAACCACAACTCCATATTTTTAAAATCAAATTTCTTACACTTTCAAAAAATATCTCATAACATAACTCAAAAAAGTAACATCTCTAATATATTGAATTAATCACATCACATATTTATAATCATCTCATTGAATAATTTCAAAATTTTATTACTATTGGACCCATAAGTATTCACGGATAAAAACTGATATTATGTTGTTTTTATTTTCAATCTAAACTAGGTTTATCAAAGTGTTTAAAATCAATGTGATATTATTCAGGTAGGTGGCTTCAATGTTAAAGTTATAATGGTTCTCTAGTGTTTTAAAAAACAAATCTCATGAAAATGTAGTGTAAAGGAAAAGTTTCAAAAAAGTCACGTCCTAAAAAAATGAACTGGTTTTGTATCGAAGGCTCGGTATCATGAAGGAGTTTAATTTTCATGAAATAAGTACAAGGTAAAAGGTTTGATAAAGATCAATATTTTCAAGATCATGAGAGATAGGTGGAAATTGGTGAATCAGATGCAATGTGTTTTCTGGGTACGGTAGATCATTACAAAAGATTAGGAGTTTTGTGAAGGTCATGGAGTTTATTAAATGGTTATTTTAGACTATAACAAGACTTTTGATCACCATTCTAAGTATCTATGTGTATGCAGGAGGTCTTATCACTCTAATTTCACAAAAATTCTACATGAACATAATTCCTACACAAATTAGAAACTATATGAAAACAGAGGTTTTTTAAAATGGATGATTGAAAACTCATTGGTGTGAATGGATTTTTGTGAAGTGGATTCATGAATGGTGGAAGTTTCGTGAATGTTATATGATTCAAAAAAGGTGGTTATTTCACAATAAATTTATAAATTTTCAGAAAAATATAGGGGTTTGTTGAAAGATACATACATAAAGGTAGTTGAACATGGTGATTTTTTTGGAATGAACTTAATCATTGTCATCATATTTTCATGATGAAAAACATTTTCATAATGTGATCATATATTTCACTTACCTTCAAGTTGATAAAATGATAATGACTTCACCCAATGTTGTGAATAATTATGAGTTGATAAAAGTTATATGAGAGGGTAAGTGTGTTGTCCCTAAAATTATTCTATTGGTAGTTATCCTATAATAGATTGATCATTAATAACAAGTTATAATCCACATAATTTAGTGAATCTTAGTGGATTTTTGTATGATTGAAAAAATGTTGACATATTCTCCTTATACTATCCATTTTCAATTAACCAATTAAAACTAATGTGTTAGGTTTCCTTTTCTGCATACATGTGATTGGTTATTTCATAATTCATTTTGACGTGTTTCATGAGTTCCTACCAACATGGGTAAAAGATATGTATAATTATATGAAAAAATTGACACACTGAATCACCCCTCCTATAATATGGTGTTTTAAGGCCTAATAAGATGTATCCTAGTGATAGTTAGAAAGCATTGATTTTTTTTCTATTATTATTTTAAAGGATAATTCAGTGAATGTAAGGGGAGTTCCAATTTTTATTGGAAAAAACACCAAATTTTGAATAATACAATGACATGTCATTTGTGATCTCTTAGTATAGAATTTTCCTTTTACATGTTTCAAGGGATCCAGAATGGGACATTCTACGATGGATTCATATAATAAATTTTTTATGTAGATGACAATGATCAAAATTCTCTTACTATGTATCTATCATATCAAATCTATTTAAAGGAAATGAGTTAGACTACAACAAAGTCCAATCAGAAGAAAATAGAAAATGAATTAAAGAAATAATAATGTAAAGGAGGAAAAAATATAGGTTTTATAAAATAATATTGATGATTTGAAAATGCATATTGATTTAAATTAAGACAGTTACATTATTATAATTAATGAATTTTCTGGACAGATTCAAATTCTTAGTGAATAAATTAAATATTTTAACATTTTAAAGAAAACATTCAGAAATTTTCCACCTCCATACAATCTGAAATATTTAAATCTTGATGAAATTGATATGTCTTTTCTTTCTCTTAATAATATTATAATCAGTTTTATGGCCTATGAAACAAGTGTGAAACTAAAAGAGACACCAATTAAGTCCAGTAAATAGATTGCATCAAAATACATGAAAAAACTTGACAATGATAAAGTTAGTGATGATAAATAAAATGTGGATAAAGAATTTATTTCTCTTCTTGGTAGAAAACTAAATAGAGTAAAAGGGATTTTTTAAAAAAATATTCCTCTTTTTTGTTTTCAATGTGGAAAAGTAGGGCACATTGTTATAGGGTGATCAGAAATCTTTTATGAAGACGAAAGTGAAGTAGAAACCAAACATAGTCCTCAAAGGAAGTTTGAAAAACTAGTAAATTTAAAATTAACAACAAAATAGTAGAATAGTATTTTCATTACAGAAGAGGATAAAGATAATAGTGATTTATAATAGGAAGTATAAATAATATTTAAATATGATGTTGAAGATTCCCTAACAGCTAAAGTTGAAAAGTAAGATACTATAAATTAATAATGCAATCATTTAGAAGGTGTTGTCAATTTAAAGGAAGAACCAGAGGGTTTACTTAACAAGGATAACATTCAGAAAAGAAAAAATAGAAACATTGAATATTTCTAAAATAATTATCAGAGTATATGAATCATTTTTAAATAGAGGTTTATTGATTGTAAGAAGAGTTATATGAACAAGTGATAACTCGTGAAATCTTATGAGACGTTTTAGAGTTTAAAATAAAGATTGAAGAATAAAAAAAAGTTATCAATTTCCTTACATCAAGGATTGAAGAGTAGGATAATATTGTTCAGGGACTTGAAGAATAAGTTATTAACATATTGTGTAAACTAGAAGATAAAACAAAATCAGAAGAATCTAATAAGAAACTATAGTTTGGAAGGTTCTCATATGCAGAGATTTTGGAATGATTCAAACATGGATCCAAGGGATTAGAGAAATATTTGAATGATCAAAGACCTAAATTTAAGGGTATCAATGGAATTGACTATGATATGGAAACATCAATGTGTAGAAATGTGATGGACCAAAAAAAGGGAAATAGTAAGTTAGTCATATAATAAGGGAATCTAATGTTCTAACAAAGAAAATTTATAAGAAAATACAGATGATAGATGAAAATAATTCTCAATTATATAGGGATAATCACTAACCAAATATCTCTACATAAGTCGGGGGCATGCCTAGATATTTAAGTGATAAGAAATTTTGTCTTATAAATTTTCAATTAGTGTCTTTTTGTGCCATACCATGTCTTAATATGAAGAGGAAAAGATCTATCTGAATGGGGAAGCACCTAGTAGTTAACAAAGAATAATGTTACCATATCATTCATCATATAAAAGAAATAATTTCTTTGTATATTGTATTAATTAGTCTAACATTCATAATAAATCCATTCATTTTAGGGAAAAGGGATGATGGGAACCATATCTATAAAACTTATAAATATTTAAATACAAGTCAACCAAGAAAAATTAAGCATTAAAATATAAACTCTCTTTTAGAGGAATAATATGAGTATGATCCAACCATGCTTGTTGATAATAAATTATAGATTCTATCTTATACCTTAACTGAACTTGGTATCTCAGGGATGGAAAATGAGAATATTGAGAAATCCAACTAGGTAGATATCATACACAAAGATAAAAAGCAATAGTAGAACTTAGATTCCTTATAGTGTATGTTCATACTACGTGATAGGAAATGATAATTTGTTGAAAAATGTTAAGGAAATAGTTTATAGAATAATTAAATTTGACAATAATGGTGCCTTAAATATCAAAGGTGGTAGAAATATCCAATTTTCATGTGATGACATAAAGAAATCAAAAGTTCTCTATGTGGATATTTTTCATTACAATATCCTATTTGTGATTCAAATCTATGACCCAGGACTGGTGGTGAAATTTAATAATAAATTATTAACCATCAATGTAATGGTACGTAATTATATCATGAAAGTCTAGTGGAAAATTGAAATTTATACCCAGAGGACAGCAAAGAAAACATAGGTTTCTTAACAATTCAAGAGTAAAACATCATGTGGCATCGGAGGTCGGGTAACATTAATAAAAAAAGCAATAAAACCAATAAAATATAAAGTTTTTTATAGAAATTATTAATATAAAGTGTGATCAATAAAATACATGTGATACTTGGATGTGAGGAAAAATTATCTGGAATTTTTATCATTTAAGGAAAAAAAGGGAGTCAAATATACATGAACTAGTTCATCTAGATGTGTGTAGTCCAATTAATGTGACTGTAACATATTGAGAGAGGCACTTCATTCATTTTATTTATTATTATTATAGAATATAATTTTTTATATTTATTCATAGTAAACATTAAGTGATTGACTTTGTGAAGATATATCTTCAACAAGTTAATAATGAAGTTTGTTGCACAATCAAGATGTTGAAATTATACAGTGGAAAAAAATACAAATATATTGAATTTTAAAAATTACATAAAAACATGGGATCAATAATGGGGTGTCTTTGGTGATAACACCTCTACAAAATTAGTTCATTAGACATAGAAATCGACAAGGTAATAATATGGTCAAAACTATGTTGGCTGAGAGTAGTGTTTCTCATCACTATTGGAAAGAGGATATTCAAGTTATTGTGTACAATCAAAATCAAAAAGTTATTAATCTAGGAGAGGAAAGGAAACCCTATTAAATATTTCATGGAAGGAATGCCTTCCAAAATTATCTCTCTTTTTTGGAAAATACATGTTTCATCTGGAATACATAAATAAATCCAGGAAAGTATAGAGATATTGCATATGAATAAAAATTCCATGGATACTTAATAGAGAAAATACTATAAATGAAACAATAACCATCTTATAAATATTGCGCGATATCATTGAGGATATTATGAATAAATATAGGGGATAGTATATTGATATGTTGGAATATGAAGAATATAGTGGAAAGGACATATTCAAATAACGAAATTATAGAAGAATTGGATAAAAATATGAGTTCTCTAAATGATGATGATTTAGAAGTAGAATCATAATAAAAAACCAATATTAAATAAAAACAACTGAAACCCGACAATAGAATTATAAGAGTAGAAGTTGATCGATCTAACAACATCAGCAATTGGACATTCCAAACCCCATCAAGGAGAATGAGGAATGTAGAATATTATTCTCTCTTATCAATGGTAGAACCAGTCACTTTAAAAAAAATAAAAGATGAATAATGGTTATATGACAAGAATTAATAAATTTATTATATTGAAAAATTGACTTTTGATCTTGTTAAGAGGCTGGAAAACACACTGTTATTAGAAAAAAGTTGATTTTAAAGAACAAATTCAATGAGAAAGGAAATGTGATTACAAAAAACGTATGGTTTGTGTGTAAAGTATATGCATGGATTGAATTATTTTGAAGAATTTTTTTCCCAATAACTCAACTTGATTATATTATGATCTTATTAGCCATATAAATTCAAAGAGGGTAAAAAGGTTATCAAATTGATGTTAAAAAACATTTTTAAAAAGTGTTCTTGAAGAAGAAGATTACAATGAATGAAAATTAGTATTTTTGATTGGGAATAATGAAAAAAGGTTTTTATATTTAAAAATTGTATTTATGGTCTCAATAAGTCACCATGAGCATTTTATTATTGTTTGGATTTTTATCTGGAGAAGCTATAATTTAAAAGAGGAGGTATCGACCATAATCTCTATGCGAAGAAATCTAATAGAGATAAATTTATGGTACTTTTGTATCTGTACGATAACATTATTGGAGGAATAAATCATGATTTAATAGAATAATATTTTAATCATAAGAAATTAATATATAAAATATCTATGATTGGTGAACTTACAAACTTTTGGCGCTACAAGTGATTCAAATGAATAAATACACCTTCATTTCTTAGGAAAAGTATGAAAGAGAGATTCTAAATAAATTAAACATGAATGATTCCAAACAAATGTTTACTATGATTGAAGTTGGGAAAAACATGGGATGTATAATAATGGTAAATCCATGCATCCCACATTATACAAAAGGATCATTAGAATATTGTTGTATTTGATTGTGACATGGATAGATATCATATTTTCAAAATGTTTTGTATATTACATCCACATCAATCTGATGGAAGAGAATTTTAGAGTGGTTAATTGAATCATGAGTCACATTCAAGGTAATATCATCATTATATCATACATTAAAGTATGAAGGGATAACAAATTTTTGGAATATTCAGATACTGAATGAGCTATATATGTGGTGGATCCAAAGTCCACAAATGGGGGGTTCCTTATTTATTGGAAATAAATTCATGGGATTATTGAGGAAGAGATAGGAAATAACTTTTCTTAGTTTGGATAAATAAAATTATATCTTTGTGAAAAAGGAATATCCTCAACTATTATGTACAAATAAAAAAATTTCTAATATTGGTGATTAGGTGAAATAGACGATGGTGATATTCTGTGACAATCCAGATCATGGAACTTCCATTTTAACACTCTCATACGGAACATATCAATATTAGATATCACTTCATCAAAGAAAACATTGAACAAGGAACGATTAAAATGGATCTTGTTAGAACTAATGATTAAGTGTCTGATATCCTGACTAAGCCTTTGTACACAATAATGTTGGAGGAAAATTGGTTTAACCTCGGTGTTTAGACACCTCCCATTGCATTAGGAGGATATATCTTAACCGCTCTACAAATTTCATTATCTAATTTAATCTTTTTTTGGAAGTGGTGAAGGATTCATGGGAGATACAATTCACAGTGTTCTTGTTTTGGGTATTAAGTAAAAAATATGGTTTCCTGTAGTTTCATGGAAATAAATTTGAATGGATAAATTCAATGGAATATAGGTTTACAGGATAATAGGTCTCTCTAGGAAGGATATTATCTCTTGAAAATCTTATTTTATACACCAATCTTTACTCACATAGACTTGGAGTGACAGATGTGTTATTGCATTGTTATTGAGTTTTTGTTTAAGGATTGTACTTTATTGAATTTATCTTTGGATGGACCACATACCCAAAGGGGAAGATTGTTGGACCAATGTGTGTTTACCATGTGTGTTTAAATGCGGAAATTGATAGTTTTGTTTGTTTTTTTATCTACACTTGTTTGATCATGTATTTTTTAAGACAAGTTATATTATCCATATATGAAGATTCAATGTTGAAGGTGGCACATTTTTCTAGTGTTTTCCAAAAAAATAATTATCTGAAAATATGGAGTAAAGGAAATGTTTCATGACATTCACATTCTTATAAATAATTAAGTGGATATGTATCAAAGGAATATTTTTGTAAAATATTCTAAATTTCATGAAATAAGGAAAATTCAAATGGCTTGTGAAAAATAAAGTTTTACAGGATCCTAAAAGATAGGTCAAAATTGGTGAATTAGAGTCAACATATTTTATGGGCATGATACAGTTTCACAAAATATGAAGAGATTTCTAAAATCCATGGAGTTTAAAAAAGTGTTATTTTCAATTATAAATATGCTTCTTCTAATCATTCGAAGTATCAAATTTTTTGGAGGTGGTCGTATCAATCAGATTCTAGGAATGTTTTTTGTAAAGGTAACTCTTTTATGTATGTAAAACATTATGTCAACATAGGTTTCATGAAAATGATGGTTTATAACTCATTAGTTTAATGGGATTATATTTAAGGGGGTTCTTGGAAAGTATAATTTTCATGAAATTTAGGATTTTTTTTTGAAATATGGTAGTTTTGTGAAAGTTTCTTATTTTTTGAAAAAGGAATGGGGTTTCATGAAAGGGGTGTTTCATGAAATCTATTTATGAAAACATAGTTTAACATTGGGAAAATTTGTGGAATGAACTAAACAATAATCATTGGATGTCTATGATGCCAAAAAATTTCATCATGTTCTCATATTTGGCAGCAAGAATCTTGTACATAAACTAATAAAGACTTCACCCAAAGCGGCGAGTAAGGGTGAGTTGATGGAAGTGATCTGAGGGGGCAGTGTACTATTCCAAAAATTTGTGTAAAGGTAGTGATCTTATAAATGAGTGACAGTGATTGAACAATTATAATCCACATCATCTAGTAAATATTTGTTTATTTTTGTACAATCAACACACTTTTGAAGTATTCTTCTTGGACTAGACCTTAGTAGTAAACCAAGTAAAATTTTTGTGTTAGATTTCTTTTTCTATATACATGTGTTAGGTGATTGCATAATTCCTTTTTAAGGATTTAATGAGTTCCTACCAAACTAGGGACAATATCTATTTAATTCTAAGAAAAATATAACACTCTAATTGACCCCTCCCCTATCAGGGTGTTCTGCAGCCTATCATTTAGATAAAATATTAAAAAAATCCAAAAACACATTCGAAAAATGTCATAAAATTCTGATTTATATGTAAATACTATAATATATTATTGTTTAAAATAACTTATTATAAATAAATAAAGACTAAAAAAGTTTATAATCACCTAATATTTCATATTACAGTATGTTATAATCCTTATTATTGAAAATATAATCCTATCTATTCTAGATAAAATAAAAAATCATTATGAACTAATACATCAAAAATACGAATATAAAAATAGATTTTTTTTAATAAATACATAATCATATACATTTAAACAATTTATAATGAATAACCTTAACAAAACAAATATTTCTCTAAAAAACCCATTGAATTTGGAAAACGGTTAATATAAAATAAAATTTCTAAATACCGTGAATTAAAAATGGTCTCCTGATTAAAAAGGTAACTATAAATATACCCATTATTTACATAAACCATAAATCCATTTAATTATGTAAGAACCCCCAATCAAAACCATGTTTTCTAGAGTAAATAACATTCAAAAAACTAAATTTATAAGAAAAAACATATTTGTTGTACCTAACTGTTGATAATTTTAATGATAATAGAACAAAGCATCTATAAATATCCCTCACATCACAAATAACAAACCCATACTAACCTAAATGCACAAACTATAACTACAATCAAGTACACTGCGCCATGAAATAAATTATAAAACTTTTTATAATTAGGCTGCTACTAAAATAAGTCATTTTGAATCAATTATACATCATATTTTGGGGATTTTTAAATTGATGATATAATTTTTTTAATTTATGGTGTCATAATAGAAGTAACTAACAACCTGACTCAAATTTTCACTCATCATAGATAACACATATACATTTAAAACACATGATATACAATAACATCCCACAATGAAAACAATGTACAAATAATTCAATAAGTCCAATCATACAATAAAATCCCTAAATTTTCAAAAATCAGCAATAATAACTAAACTTAATCAATAATTATTACCCAAATACCTCATAATATAATTTAAAATAATTTTTAATCTCACCATTCAAAAAAAATAACATACGCTCATCTATTTTGAATCACATTTTAAAATTTTAGGTTTATGATATGATCTTTAACAATAAAGAATAAATGAAATTATTTTTACTATAATGTTTCAAAACATTGTTTATAAGTCAAATTTTCTATTAAAATTTTGATAACATTATTTTTTTAGTTATAAAAACCCCTTTGTTTTTTAATTATGAAAAAATAAACATTTATAATAATGATGAAATTATTTATTTTATAACATATTCATTCATAATTATATATCCTTACATATAAACACATTAATCAATTAATCATGCAGTCACAACACATATCTTAGGTTAAGTAATGGAAACATTCTAAAAAAACATCATGATTTATTTCAAATAATTAGAATACCATGCATAACCATTAGGGAAACATTGAATTCTTACAAGATGCATCCAATAAATTTGAAATAATGTAGGATTAATGTACCAAAAAATATCAATATATTGTCTTGAATGACAAATATTGGGATACCTCACTTCCATGAAGTAAAAAAAGGAAAACCTATTGAAGGTTTTATGCATTCCACTCAACCAAGCCTTCCAATGGAAACTAGAGTTCACAACATGAATGTTTTAACCAATTTCATTCATAAATTAATTCCAAAGTTTTAAAAATATTACTTTTATCTACCTCCCAATTAATCACTCATGCTTTGTTACCATTCTGTGACATACCAGAATGAATGCATTTCTATTATACTTGAATAATAATTCTAAATACCTAAGTTGTATTCCTTATCACCCTAAGAGATAAAATCATCATTAGGTTTCACATGATTACAATGGATATTATTATCCCTTCATGAGTTATAGAGAATAAAATTTACCAATCATATAATATCAATAAACATAAAATACAAGGTTTCGTATATGACAGAATGATCACTAATTTAAAAAAATGAAACAAAATTAAAATAAATAAATATAAAATCATATCCATATGGCACAAGAACCTCATCATATGACACCGACACTATAGACTCATGACCAATTAATGTTCTACTCATAAATAAGATTAATGTTAATACCATTAAAATAGAATAATAAAAGTAAAATGATATCTAGAAACCAGTATTTGTGATCAGGTTGTGAACTGAATCCTAGAAGGATACCACCAAGAATATATATAATTCCTTTTAAGATACAGTCTCTAAATTCTAGTTTGAAATAAAATTTAGGAAAATAATTTGATTAATTTTTTTATAAGGAATGCCTAATCACATTTTTTTCCTCCTAAAAAACCATTTTCCCTTTATATCGAAAACAAGTATGAGTATGAAGAAAATAAATAATGACACAAAGAAAACCCATAACATAAAATAAATTTAAGCCATGATGAAAATAGAATCATATTATAAGGTAAATATCAATATAAATTAAATTATGAAATAAGGGAATCATAACATGGAGTGAGTCACATCATAATAATACTTGTCATGGTAATTAACCTTGAGCCTATAGAGATAATTTTAGACCTCCCACCCAGATATCCTATTAATATATGGTAAAATCCAAACAGACTTGGACCCCAAATTATCCTCATTATTTCACTAGGATACAACCCTTATCCTAATAAAAATTATATCTACAATACCCTATATAGAGAAAATTCATTTCTAGATTATCACTCATTCTCATATTCTCATATACCTACCTAAGTCTCCTATTATACCCAAAAATATCAAAAAACGGACCCTCTTCTAAATAAACATCACAATAATCAATATAATATAATCCAATACTTTTACCCATAATGATAAGGGCCTTATATAATGGTGGGTTTCAAAAAATCATAAAAATAAAAATAATTCCATTATAAATCACAATAAAACATAAAAACCCTAGAAATTCTATTTATAAACCAAAACATGTCTTAAAAGGTCAATTAAAAATTCATTTCAATCAAACATATTTTCAAATAAATTCCAATAAACTCTATTTCTTCATATGAAGTATTAATATTTTAAAACTACACTTGAAATCCATGGGAAATTATTTTATAAAATTAAACTTTATTCAAAACCTCCATTATAAATCAACTTAAAATATAAATAAATATAAAGTAATTTTCTCAAGCACCTTGAATGTGAAAAATTATACATGAATAAAATTATATAATGATTTTATAAGAACTCATTTAACATATTATATAAGTTGAAACAAATCATGAATTTTTCTAGGGAAATCATCATAAATAAAAAAAATATATGATTTATAATAAAAGAAAATTAATTTATGAATTATATTTTAGAACCTACCTAAAAACCATCACAATTATAATGACTTCATGAAATGATGATGGTTAAGGATTATAAATAATGGTTTTATCCTTTTTTCATGAAAATCACCATGTTATTTCGGGGTTTCAATGATATCAAAAACCCCTATGTTTCCATGAAAATAAGGTGAAATATATGTGTAAGGGAAATAAAACTAAGGAAAAGGTGAAAAAAGGAATAAAAATAAATAAGAAAACCCTACATTGAACCTTCCAAGGTGGGTTCCCCTATGTATTTTAGAATGATATTATTATCCCAATATGACAACTTAATTTGGAGGGGTTAATTGCGGTTTCTAAAAATTTACAAAATTTTTCCTCTTTAAGAAATATAATGTTTGGATTATATAGGTTCTAAACTATCAGAGTAACAAGACAATATAAATTTATTATAATATAAATGATATGGAATATACAACCTAACATAATAGAAAAGATAAAATGGAATAATAGTATAAATAAAATCATAGAATTTAAATATTGAATTAAAGTTCTATATAATAATTAATAAACTCCTAAAAAAAGTTTTATTATGGTGTATAACAATTTCTATCCAAAAATTTCTTTTATTTTCATCAAAATTGATATAAGTATCAATACCCATATCCAAAGTTACACTGGTTCGGGAATGGAAAACTTTTTTATCAAATGATCAAAAGAGTTGAATCTTACAATAAAGCTTCTTTAATAGAGTCAGGAGTAATTCATATCCTGAAAATATTATATTGGAATATTATAAACACATGTTTCTATCCTTGTAACTTTCTTGATCAATTGGATTATAAGAACACAAGTCATATCCCTAGACTTATTTCATCAAAAAATATTAGTATCATTAGTACATATCCCTAAAAATTATTTGGTCACATGGTATCAGAATATGAGTGAATGCATTATGTATATTAAGTTATTTTGTAACAAAATCTATAAAAATGGAAGCCCTTATATCAAATTAAAAATTAATATAATAAAATATATTTTATCCCTGAAAAGATGATCAACACTCGAAAGTTGGTCAATCAGCATCATCAACATTTGAGACATCATTCAATAGCCTCCCTTGTAATTGGGATTACCTTTTTCTCTTGTTAATTATTGATATTTGTTTGTTGGACGTTTATATAGGGATCTTGGGGAGTTTTAAAGGTATATTGTTAATCTTTGGATCTGTGGGGTCAAAAACACATGTTTTTCGTGATTATTTCTACCATATTTATGACTACCCTTGTCTATAATACAATTTATTTCATGATTTATTACATAAAATCACACATAGAACAATATAGAATATTGAGAATCCTAGTGTCTTTGTGGGATTACGTACATATAACATCAACATGATACATGGATACAACGACATTATTGAAAGATTCCTTAACATGCTTCTAGAATTTCATAGCTTTTAAAACTAGATGGGATAACCTGAGACATAAAATGGGCGATAATCCTAATCCTGGACATTGAATCATGATATATGATGATAACATAAAGGTAACATGGGAATGTGGAAACAAAATTCAATATGACATCATAAACATAGGTCAAGGATAACCACCAAGAAATATTAAAATTAAAGAAAAGGTATTGTAATAGATTATTTTTACTCCTTAATCATATACATGATGTCTCATGAGACTAATATAGTACCTAATTAATTGGAAAACTATATAATTCGGGTTTCACCCATCGCTTTCATATTATGTACATAAATAAGTGGGTCGCATAGATCATTCAAAAAAGGATCATATTTAAGGCCATTTAATCCCATTATTAAGTAGTGTGAAATAAATAAATGGAGGTCCAAAATACAATAATAATAGTTATTTCTATTTTATTACCCTTGAGTGGAAATGGTGTTGGAATTCAAAATACAAAGGTTTAAAATGGAAATAAATTATAGGATAATTTTGGCATCATAACGAGGGTACATAATGAATCATGAGAGGGAATAATGATAGTGAAATGGGTCTCTAATTAATTGGAAATCAGAAAATAATTAATAGGGATATGTAAGAACATAATCTGACATAAAAAATTGGGAATTTAAATTTATAAGACAAAATATTGCTTGAATAAAAGTTTTGGCATTGAAAAGTCCAAAGATAATTTTGGAAGCATAATGGGGGTATATAATGAATCATGGGAGGTATTAATGAGAGGTAAATGGGTATATAATAAATTTTAAATCATAAGAGTAGTAATATCGATGTGTAATATCATATCACATAAATAGTATTTCAATGACAAAAAGGCATTACAGAATGAAGGTGCTTGAATAAAAAGGAGAAGAAGATGATCCCTT
Organism: Viscum album; assembly: GCA_963277665.1. Taxonomy (NCBI): domain Eukaryota; kingdom Viridiplantae; phylum Streptophyta; class Magnoliopsida; order Santalales; family Viscaceae; genus Viscum; species Viscum album. The sequence continues at coordinate 401,582,066 of OY728157.1, forward strand.
ACTTCGGCATAATAACGGATTAGGTAAAGGTTATGAAGAGTTGGGATAAATGAAATAAAACAATAATAAAATTGATTTTATAGTAAAGGTACATTTATAAGGTCAATAGAAAATAACCAATTTATTTTTAATGAGATAAATACAAATAACGTGTTTCAATGGAAAAGAAGAGAGAGAGGTCCCTTACCTTGAGAGGGTGTTTCAAAAACATTGGGAGGAGAATATTAAGAGATATTGGGAACTATTGTGGGACTCTATTGTGAAAATGGAAGAGTATAGTCATGATATAAAAGTTTTTAGTGAAGAATAATGGGATCTTGGGTGGGTTTATATAGGAAGAAAGTGTGGGGGTCTTTATTGTTTTCCAAACGTAGGTTTTGGAGTCCACACAATAAAGTAATAAAAATCAAAAACTTACGCATGGATTTTTTTCATGTTTTATACAAAATAAGAGTATTTTTAAAATTTTTATAAATATATCAATTGATAAAATTAAAAAATACCATTGGTGATGTGTAAATGAGTCATGTTTGCAAAGGATTTATTTTAAAACCTAAAATATAATATTGGTTTTGGAGGATTCATAATGGGTTTATTAAATTAATAAAATAATATTAAAACCACATTATTTTAAAGGTTAGGAATATATTTTTAATTTCATACCTTTTATAGGACATATTTATTAAATTATTGGTCATTCTGATTTCATAATACACACGATATAGTTATACCATATTTAATTTTTACCCGAAAATTTGACTGCCTAATAAAATTATGAAAAATTCACCGTTGAATAATTTATACATGATGATTCCAAAAAATATTAATTGATATAATTCTGAAATATTATAAATTATAATTTTAAATTAAAATCATCAATTACTTAAAAATACTGTTTTCTACAATTATATTTTTTGACCCTTATAAAATTAACATTTTCACTTTGTAAAAATTATTTTATAATTTATATTTAAAATATACTATTTGATAGTGATATTATATTAAAATATAGTTTATTTAAAAAAACATGAATTCATAAAAAGGAATGTCTTAATTGAAATTTATATTACCGAAATATACAATTCAATTTTTTGTCATATAAAAATATGATTTTTATCAATTCGCTAGTTAATAATTTATAAAGTAAAAATGATAAGGAATAAATATAGTCATTATTTTATTTTAAATAATATATATATAATCATACTTGTAGTTTTGAGATACATATCCCTTTATTACACCATAAAACTCTATAATGGTATGGTGTGTGACAGTGATATTTTATGGGGGTGGTTCGTTGAAAATAATTTGGTTCATGATCTCAATGAGCGTGAAATTATCCCATAAATGACTTTTCTAATGAGTTAGTTGTTGAATATATTCTTGGGCATGGTCAAAGGATAATCCCAGATATTTTTACTCCCATGAAGGCTTCGATAAATGGGTTTCAAAAGATACGATCCAATTGGTCAAGGCCATCGATTATTTTGTCTTTGTCAATAAGAATTTATCATAACCATTAATATATAATAATAATATGATAACATTTAAACTAATAAATTTTTAATTTTCATGATTATTAGCTCTCTTTTAAATTATATAGGATATAACCATATAATTTCCTATTTTTTCTATAACAAAATTACATAATAGGGCATTTAATTCAATCACAAAATGAATTTCATTTATAAAAGTTAAAGTCATCACATTATTCCCACATGAGAGATTTTTTCCCTTGAGATTTTAATTTAATAAAATAAAATAGATGATGATACTTCTATTTCATTGCATCTTCTAGTTCTCAAGTCTCTTTCCCAAACATTTGTTTCCTACATAACACTTTGACCATACATGTTTTCATATTTTGTAGAACTTTGTCTCTATGGTATAGGATCTTCACCAACTACTCTATGTATGAAATATTATTCTCCAATGGTGCCACCTCTAGATTCAGTACATGTGAGGGGTCTATTATGTACTTTCATAAGAGTGATACATGGAACAAATCATGTACATTAGATAGGTTATTCAGGATTTCTAGTTGATAAGCCACTGCTCTGATGTGATCAAGGATCTCAAAGGGCCCAATGTATCTATGACTAAGAGTTTTAATATTTACAAACCTCATGAATTTCTTCCATAGTGATATATTAACGAACACTTTATCACCATCCTTAAACTCCATGTCTCATCTATTATTGTTTCCATATATTTTCTTTCATATTTGTGAATATTTAATGTTATGATAAATGGTTTGGGCCTCTTATATAATCTCTTGAACATGATAAGGTCCCAAGTAATTTTTCTCTCTAACTTCCTCCCAGCATGTTGGATTACAACAACTCTTCCCACATAGATCCTCATAAGGTTATATTTAAATTATAGAATGGAAAATGTTGTTATATGAAAACTAAACTTGGGTTAGGTGTTGATACCAACATCCATGGAAATTTATTAAACATGATCTCAACATATCTTCCAAGGTTTGAATCAGTTTTTCAGACTAACTATCCATCTAAGAATGATAAATAGTGATGAAGCTCAATTCTGTATTCAACACTTTCTGAAGGCTTCTCCAAAACCACACGGTAAAACAAGGATCTCAATCATATATAATAGATAGTGTAAATTCACTATGTATTACCACTTCATATATATATATATATATATATATATAATTTGGTGAGTTTTTTAAGAAATAAATTTTACTTAATAGTAATGAAATGTTCCAAACTTATATGGAAATCAGCTACCACCCTGGTTTCATTATTACCTTTAGGTTTCATGGGGAGTCGTGTAATAAAATACATGGTTATGTTTTTTCAATTTCAATACTATTATGGGAAATGGTTTTATCATACACTTATAATTTTTTTCATTCAGCCTTGACTTGATGTCATACTAAGCATCACGATATAAATTCTACAATATCTCTCTTCATGATATCCCACATAAATATTTCCTTAAATATTTATATATAATAGTGATTCCTAGAGTAATAGAGAAGCATGAGTTGTGTGAATCCTCTATAAGTTACCTATTCAGTTATGGTTTTTATGGGACATATATCTATGTTCCAAACCTTATAACTCCATCTTCAAAAAAGATTAACTCTGGAATATTTGGTACCTTCTTCTATAAACACTCATCATCTTTTTTATCCTCCATTATTCTCCCAATAATGGATGGTTGAGTAATTATTGGAGAATGGTAAGATGAATATCTTTTTATTGTTTCCATATCCATCCTTGATCATATCTAACCAACTTTTTTGGAACATATTAATATACTTCTATGTTAATATATACTTCAGGATTTTAGGGTCTGTATGTGTGTGTATATATATATATATCACACTTCTCCTCATAGATATAATGTCACCAAATATTTAATGTGAAGATCTCTATGGCCAAATTTGGATCCCAAGTTGGGTAAATCTACTCAAGGGTCTTTAGTTAAATTAACTAATATGATATCACTTTTTCATTCTAAAAGAGTACACAACCAAATCACTTTTCTGATTCATCTATATTGATAAGAAATCATTCCCCACTAGGGGTCATGTGAGTACATGTGCAGTGATTAGCCTCTTTTTAATCTCTTTAATGGTTTTCATTCAATTATCATTCCAGAAAAACTAGACTCATTTCAAAGTTAGCTAGGTTATTAGTGTTGAAAATAATGACAATTTTCTCCCAAATTTATGATAATACCTAGCTATTCCAAAGAAACTAAAGATTTTGATCAAATAGGTTGGTATAATCCACCCTTCAATAATCTCCATTTTTTAGTATCCATAGATATACCTTTTAGGGTGATGAAATTCCCTAATAATGTCACTTTCTCTGACCAAAACATTCATTTATTGTACTTTTCATACATCTTTCATTTTTAAAATATCCTCAATATATTATTCAAATTCTCATCATGTTTGTCCTTAATTTTTGAGTAAATAAGAATATAATCAATAAATTCCACCACAAATTTTTTGAGGTAATAACTAAAGACTCTATTCATCAAATCCATTAATATTTCTCAAGTATTAGTGAGTCTAAATTGAATCACAATGAACTAATGGTGCTCAGAAGTTATTTGAAAATTTTCACGGGGATATCCTTACTCTTTACAATTACTTGATAATAACCTGATCGAATATCTATCTTAGAGAAATACTAGACTTCACATAGTTGATCATACATCATCTATCTATGTAAAATGATGTTTATTCCTCACCATGATCTTTCTTAATTTATGGTAATCAATGTAGAAGAACACTAACCCACTCTTCTACTTGATGAAGAGGACTGAAGTATCCATCTCTAAATAACTTTGGTGAATAAAACACTGATCTAGTTTCTCCAGTAGTTGCTTCTTCATCTCCCCATGTTCAGAAACGTCCATTCTATATGGATTCATTAATATTGGAAAATCCCCAAGAATAAGATAAATTGAGAATTCAATCCCTAGGATAAGAGTAATACTATGAAATTCTTTAATAAATGCATTAGTATATTCCATCATAATGGGTATGTCATCAAGGATGATATTTTCTTTAATATCAATCAATTAGTCTAGATATGCTTTCTCAAAAGGAAATAATATCCATGATTGATATATTGGTGCTAAATAATATTCAACTTTCTCAATAAACATGTATATAATTGGAGGGTGATTCATGATACAATGGTTTATTTCCTTCTCTCGGAAATCTATGTTGTCTCTATATAAGAAAAGATAATCCAGACCCATAATTACATCAAATTCTACTAAATGGTGTATCATAAGATTTATTGGTAAGTTTATCCCACAAATTTTGATATAGGAGTATTTATACACTTGGGATGTAATAATTTCCACATTTTTCATTTTCACCAATAGCTTTACTTCAATGCTTTGTAATAGTATTTGAATAATTCAACTAAACTTGTGATATACAAAAGAATACATAGATTTGAAATCAAAAAGTATGCTCACTATTATTAAATGAATAACTAGAATACCTTTTACCACATCATTCCTAGGATCCACCTCCCCATTTGTAATGGAATAATTCCCCCGTTCTCTCTAGGATGTTGGGGGTTCCTATCGTTGGTTGTTGTCGATAACCCCCAGCTTAGTGTATTAACTAGAATATTGTTCATGTTCCTTATAGTTGACTCATTTTTTCAATAGGATGAGGGTTCATCAGATAATTCCTTTCATCCACCACATTAGTGGTTTTCTCCTACCAGTAATCGCTATCTAGGTGCACATTCTTCCCACACCTAAATAATTTCCTCATACCCTTAAGGAAATTTTTAGTGTGCTTCTTCCCACACCTTTGACAAGTGAGATGATGAAATTTCTTTGAACCATTATATTTCTTCATAATACTATTAGAATTAAAATTCTCTTTAATTTTCTTATCCCCATGAGACACCTGAGATTCACTGATCTCTATTTCAACTTTGAGGCCACATTGAACAATTTCCTCATAACTGTCAAATTATTATATGGATAAGGATTTTTTTAGACTCATCTTTAGTCCATCAAAGAATTAATTGACATTACATTCGGGAGTAACAAAAAAATGGAGGTGTATCATGGAAGTATTTTGATGTTTTACTCATATTCCCTGATATATTTTTCTTCTTTTTTCCTTAGGATACAGAAGTCCGTCTAAATTTTCAATCTATGATTTTGAGGAAAATATTTATGAAAAAGAATTTTTCAGGATTCCTTCTACTACATCACATTGATCTTCTCCTCAGGCTTTATATTCTTGACGAATGACTATTATTGATCATATTCTTCTATAAGATAAAATATCAACTTGAACTTCTATTTATAAGAGTATTGAAGTATAGATAAGATCTTTTAAATAGGGATGATATATTGTTCCATAATTAAGGGATCAAAAAATATACTAAAATTAAGACACCTTTATTTCATAAAAGTATCAATGGAAACATTCAATTTCTTATATAGATTTTGGTTTTCATCATGATTTAGGTTTTAGTTCAACAATTTAGTTAAATGATCGGTTATAATCATGAAGTTATCAATTCTTGATTCCACCATATTGGGTATCTTGTTCGTACAGTTATCACATTTCCCCTTGCAATGGTTGTCAACACGGTTCCTCCTATTTCCATCCATTAACTAGAATAAAAGTAAAATTAGGGATGATAATTTTTAAATTATTAAACACATAAAAGGGAAACTATGAAATTTAAATGGATAAAACATAATTGACATGTATTCTTTAACTTATGAATTTCTAGGTATTAAATCTTAGTTAACCATGATCTACTAACTAATATAAAATCTTATAAGCATTTTTGTTCCCTAAATAATGGTTCGTAATGAGTTTTTTAATTTTTCAAATCATATCCCATGGGAGTGAAAAACTAGGTGTGTAGAAAGGCTCATTTTTTTTGCAACAATATTTTATTGAGTGTATCTCAACATGGATTTTTTTAGCTAATTACCTTGGTATATATGTTTCAGGTCTAAATCCACTTATAGTATCTAAAAACATATGTATTTACTTGGAAACCACTTACTCTATACTTTTCCAAAATTTAGGGATGTCTTCCTATGTTTGGTATTATCCTTAGGGATTTCTATAATTTATTTAATCCTAATCCCAAAAAATAACTATACTTTCCTTTGACACTAACTATGAAAACACTTGTCTTCAATTCAATTTATTTCAGTATTTATTACCTAAAAGAACAAATAATACAACCCAAAAGATTGAGGAGATAAATTTATTTGGTAAATTAGATACATAGAACATCATCTTGATAAAAAAATACAATAATATTATTGAAACCTCCCACAACATGGCTCAAAATTTCAATGGATTTTAAAAATTCCTTGGATAACCAATGGATATACATAAGAAAGTGGTGATCTATAAATCTATATAAGGGAATAAAAAAAGAATAACATAAAAAAATTATTACATATTAAAAAAATAGGAATTTAAATGGGACATAAAATGGGTGACAAAAATAATCAAGAACATTGAAGCATTATATACGATGATAACATAAAAGGTAACTTCTAAATGTGGAAAAAACATTAAATGTTACATCATAAACATAGGTCAAGGATAATCACCAAGATATCATAAAATGGTGTAAAAAGTACCCTAATGTATTATTTTTAATCCCTAATACAATACATGATGTCTCATGAGATTAAAACATTACCCAATCCATTGGAGTGCTGTATAATTTCCAGTTCACCCTTGTTTTTTATATCATGTGCATGAATAATTGTTCCACCTAAATCAATTAAAATAGGATCATATTTCTTAAAATTTAATCAAAATCTTATAGATAATAGATATCATACATGTAATTACCCAATAAAATAAATATAGATATGTCTAGGTGAGTACCCTTGAGTTTAAATGGCGATGGTATTCACAATATAAAGAATTTTCATGGAAAAAAATTGCCGGATAATTTTGGTGGCATAACAGGGGTACATAATGAATCATGGGAGGGAGTAATGAGGGTAAAATGGGGATATAATAACTTTTAAATCATAATATAATTAAAATGAATATTTAAGAACATAATCCAACATTTATAATTGGGAATTAAAAAGAATAAGACAAAAAGGGCTCTGGAATAAAAATTTTGGTATGGAAAAATTGTAGGATAGTTCCGGCAGCTAAATGGGGGTACATAATGAATCATAGGAGTGTTTAATGATTGAAAAATGGTAATATAATAACTTTTAAATCATAAGGTAAATAATAGGGATGTGTAAGATCATATCTCATCAATAGGAGTTAAAATAGAGAATTCATTACAAAAATATGGTACTTGAACAAAGAGGATAAAAAGAAGATCCCTCACAATGGCATAGTAACGGGTTAAGTAAATATTATAATGAGTTGGAATAAATGATACATCACTGTAATAAAATAAATTTTACAGTTAAGGTACATTTATATAGGAAATAAAATATAACTAATTGGTATTCAAAAGTCCAGATACAAAAAAGGTTCTTGAATGGTAAATAAGAGAGAGAGGTCCCTTGCCTTAAGAGGGTGTTTCCCAAAGAAAGGGAGGACATTATAGAGATATTGGGGGAACATTTAGAGGAATATAGAGACTAAATTAAAGATTATATTTATGATAAAATGGGTTTTTAGTGAAGATAAATGAGATATTGGGTGTGGTTATATAGGATAATAGAGAACAGTTCTTTATTATTTTACAAAACATATGATTTGGCCACTATACAATAGCATAATAAAAACCAAAAATTGTCCCCTAGTATTTTCACAAGATTTATAAAAAAATATAAGTGTTTTTAATTATTTTATAATTCAATAAATCTAGAACATTTAAATAATACTAACTATGATGTGGAACTATGTCATGTTTACAAAGAATTGATTTCAAAACCATAAAATATAATATAGGTTTTAGAGGATCCAAAAAGGGTTTATAGAATTATTAAAAACACATTAAAACATATTATTTTGAATTTTAAACATTTAATTGTTTTTTCAACCTCTTACGACACATATTACATCAGTTTTGGTTTATTATGATGTCATAATACACACAATATAATTATATCAAATTTAGTTTTTACCTGAAAATTCAAATATCATAGAAAATTAGGAAAGCCTATCAATTTGATAATTTCAAAATTATGATTAATAAAATAATTATTATTTAATAAAAATAACTCTCTAAATATAAGAAATTAATATTTTAATTTAAACTCCCTACTTATTGAAAAATTCTAGTTTTCTAAGAATAACAGTTTCTGAACCCTTAAAAAATTACATTTTCACTTTTTAAGAATTATATTATAAATTATATTTAGTATATACTATTTGACAATAATATTTAATTAAAATAAAATTTATTTCAAAAAAAACCATGAATTCTTCAAAAGTAATGTATTAATCGAAATTTCATATTACCGAATGGTATAAATCAAGTTTTTTCATATTAAAATTTGATTTTTAAAAACCTCCTTACATAATCATTTATAAAGTTAAAAAAATAAGGAATAAAAATAATAATTTTTTTATTCTAAATAAAAAATAAATATTCATATTGATTGGGTCGAGATTTATATTCCTTTATTACACTAGAGAATGCTCTAAGGATACAATGTGTGATGGTGAGATATTCTTAGGGAAGTTAGGGGAACATGGTTTGGGTCATGCTGTCAATGAGATTGAACTTATCCCATAAATGGATTCTCTCATGATTTATTTTATCAATATTTGATTGATCTTGGTCAATGGAAAATCCCAAGGATGTTATATCCCTTGGAAGTTCCAAAAATTGTGCTTTATAGGGTATGATCCTAATGGTCAAGGCCATGTATTCTTTTTTCTATATCAATATGGATTTATTATAACCCTTAATATATACTAATCATATGATCACCGTTAAATGAATATATTATCAATGGTCATGATGATTAATGGTATTTTAAATCATACATGATATAACCCAAGAATTTCATGAGTTTTCTATGGTCACATTAAATAATATAGCATTTAATTTAATCACAGAGTGAATTTCATTTACAAAATTTTGGGTCATTACAATGGTTGATCGTTATGAATTAGAGATATAGATTTCAATAGGAGTGGTGTTGGATAATGACTTGGTGGAATACCTATTCAAAAATGGGAGGATTTTTATGCCATGTTGGTGGTATCCTTGAGCATCATTAGTGAAATATTTCCTTGTGGAACACGGGGAGGGACAGAATGTCTATGATGTAAGGAGTAGAGATTGGAATATTTATCTATAGTAAATGAGATAGGATTACATTCCCAGGTTTTTTTGGTAATGCAGTTTCATAGAGATGTTGAGCTACGTGAGGAGGAATGGAAATTATATCCATGGTCTCTCCACAGTGTGGTCTTAGTCTCTCAACATCATCGTCTTAGTAATTATAAGCTTACAATATCAAGGTAAATCCCTCTATTACATAATAAATAGATATGATAGCCTCTAAATAATTGAAAAGATTTATTTCATGTCATGTTTTATTTCATGGTTTTGTTAAAACCTATTTAAATCTATTTTAAAATACCTCTAGGATTGGGTGGGTGTGGCTATTTCAAATGGAAACAAACATGGATGTCCTTTTGACAAGGTCCATTATTATAGTTTTGAATGTCATCACATAATGATGGATTGTTTTGGTATTTATCAGAAAATAGAGGTTCATTTATTTCATAGTTAAACTATTATTTTCTCTATTTAAACCCAGCACAACCCTAATTGCTATTAGTGCTCAGTCATTTATTTTGAGAGTTTAAACCAAATTGTTTTCTAGGATAGAACTCTCTTGATTTTAGGTACTATCTTGACCTTTTATTTTCTTCTTCCTTAAACATTTTCATCCCAGATGTTTTTTTGATGAGGTTTATCTAGTTTTGGATTATATTTGAGTATTTCATGACAGAAGTTCATCATTCTTAGGTTCTGATGTGGTCCCTTTTGATTTTTTAGGTGATTGATCTTATGTTATCTCATTCTTGTGCATTGACCCCTTTAAACATTATATCATGGTTGGGGATTCAAGAAGTCTTTTCATCACTATTTATATCATGGACATATTATGTTTTTTCTTATGTTTATTGGGTGTTAAGAGTTAATTTAATGAAGATAAAGAACCAGAAAAAAATGGAAATTTATGGGAATGGTTGATTCTAATATGGTTAAATGCTTCCATGTATTCCTTTATAATTGTTAGTTTTTTATACTACCATGAAATTATGTTTATATTGATATTTTGTGATATTACTATGATATTACTATTGTAATCACCTTTTATAAAATATTAATCACTTAAATATGATAATAAAATGGTTGTGTGAAATCTGGAATAGTTATATTTACCCCTATGTAAGAGATGTTGAAATATCATGAAGATAGGATTTAAAATGGAAATTATAGTAGATGTTAAATATGAAATCGGTTGTTAAATGATATTAGTATACTTTCTATGTTACTTTTATTAAGTGTTTATTATTGGGGTTATTTCATGGAAATTATTTGGTAAGTTATGGGAAATAGAAAGTGTGGGGAAGTAGGCCTATGACAGATTGTCTTAGGAAGTAAAGGGATATTATGGTTAAATGGTTGGGATAATTTGGTGATTTTTATAGGAGATGTGAAGATATTTATGTTATTCCTATTTTTGTGGTGTGAGGGTTGTATTATAGTTTACCATTTATTATGGAATGCGAAAGGTAATGGATAATATAGCCATGAGTGTGGGTTGGAATTGAATATGTAGGGGTTCTAAATGAAATTTATAATTATTTAAAAGTATGAGAATTAGTTTTAATTAAACATGGGTAATATAATAAAATGGTTTTTTTATTAAAAATGGAAATAAATTTTATAATAAATGAATTTTTTGGAGAATAATACGTCTTGAAATAGTGAAATGATACAACTAAATGGGAAAATTTTAATTATTTTTGTGACTGTTTTTCATTAGAAGTGGGGTTGATTTTGTGGTTTAGTAATTGGATCTAATGGTTGGTGTGTTGAAATTATAGTTGTATAGTTGTGATGGGTGTTGTAGTGTGGTTTTAGTGAGAAATTTTTTGTTTGGGTTTTTGTTTCATTTTATTATTCTTGTATTTTATTATTATTTTATATGAACCCCCACTAAGCTAGGGTAAGTGTTCTTAACCCACTAGGATATTCCATAAAGCCTTCAGAATAGTTGATATGACCATGGGGTAAGTGGTCATCCCCCACTAGGATGTTACCTCATGGGAGGGTGGACTCTGAGTGAATTGATGATGGGTTGGGTGAGGGGAAAAACCTAAGATGACGTAAAAACTAAGATAGGATTTGTGATATCTCTATGAAGTGATACTTTATGGATTTTCATGTGAGGTCAGTGAGACTATAATGTGATTATGAAAATTTTGAGGGATACGATTCCCTATAATTTATGGGGTGATACCAATAGATGATGAAGGTACATAAGAACCCATATCAGGTGTTTGGGTTGAGATGTGACCTAGGAGGCCTCACTGGGTGATCCAGTGGTAGATTAACCCCTGAGAGGGTCATTATAGTTATGAGTAGTGATTATTTTTAGGTGAAATTTGGAATCTGAATCAATGGAATGATCCTGGTATAACTCGAATGGAAAAGATAGGTCATGTTATTGAGAGGCCATCCTATGAGTCATATGATAGGTTTAGTCAAGTGGATAAACCATCTGAGAATGATGTGTGTTTTATGATTCCCCTGGGAGATTAGATGAATCATTCTTTGAAATGTATGTTCCTTCTAATGGGGTGTTGTAACACACCTAGGTTCTAGATGATGATAATATTTTTCCTAATAGGGTGTAGGCTCACCCTTGAGTTCCAGATATGATACATGTTTCCTAGAGAGGGAGTTTCTACCCCTAGGCTTCTAGAAGAGATTTTTTTCAAAGCTGAGAAGTGTCTACCCTCATGTTGTAGATAAGGTTACTTGTTTTTTAGGGGAGGATTTTTTAGTGCTGATTTTCTATAGGAGATGTGTTTCCTGGGATAGGAGTGTATTCCATAGGTTCTAGACAAGGTTACTCATTTCTTTCTAGGGTTCACGTATTAAACTGAATTTTAGATTATGATATTTTGATTAAATAAATATAGTAAATGATGAAGTAGGTATACTTGATCTCGAGTGTCCATATGGAACTTGAGCATCGGCAGTGATTATTTATTTATTCTTTTTCAGTATTTTTTAATTATTCAACCGATCACTACTCTACTGGTTATGTATAAGACCCCATTTCTTATGCCCTATTTTGTATTAAACATGCCCTAATTTGGTTTTCATGACACTTGGGTACCTGAGAATACTTCACTATTTATCAGTTCATGTTTGGTATAGGCCTAGTGTTGCATGATCAAGTAGGATAACATTGATGGGATTTAGATTTTTATTTGTAATGAGGATCATGAATGGTAGTAGAGACTCATGTATTTTATTCTTTTATTTATATTATATAAGTGATCAACATATTTGGTGATTGGTTGACATATGTTGGTTTAAACATGTTCCAGTATTACTTTATTCATCTACATATCATTTAATATACCAGGATTCTTATTTATTTCTTCAGTGTGCTCTAATTTTTATTATGTTGGATGATTTTCATTCATGTATCCATTATGTCTTAATCTAATTAGAGGGTGCAGTCTTCCAATAGTAACAACTTAGACTCTCATTTATAGTCATCAACCTTTACAGTATGGGGAGTCATTCTTGAGTTTATGTGGTGACTCTAGTCAAGATACCGATTAGTGGCCTCCAACCAATGGATGTTACAGAGTGGTATCAGAGAATCATTTTCCATTTTACAATTTATGGTTATGGTATATAAGTGATATAGAAATGTTTCAGGGCTTTAAATGGACCGTTTTCTTATGGGTCATGAACACAATTCTTGAGGGGAGGTTTGGGTTACCTTATATATGAGTTTTGTATTCTTAGTTTTATCTTTTCTTGGTTTTCTCTGTTATAATTAAATTAATTTTTTCCAGAATTAATGATCATGTTATTTATTATAGATTTATATTTTATTTTATTTTTGAATATTAGCTTGTTGGAAAGAGGCTTATATATATGAATCACATTCATCATGCAGGAACCATGTTACATTCATATGCTCGCATGTAATTGATATCACTAATGATGGTAGTTTAGTTTTTTAGATTTTAAAAAATAAATTATATTACATTTTACCTTATATCTTATTAGTGTAATTATACTAATATAAACCCCAAAATATTATCCTTGAGGATCGTTCATGTCGATTCTATAGAGGTTCTACTTGATAAATTTATTATAGTACTTTTTTTAAGGGATGTATAGTGACTCTTATAGAGTTGGTATAGGAATTGGATTCATTGATAAAGAGTCCTTTTTGGGTGATTGGAAATATTTTTTGTTATATAAAGATTCAGAAATAACCTATATGTTTTTTCCCATATAGCTTCTTGATGGAATTCTACTTAACCAAACCATCTGATAGTGGCTTACATGACACAAGTCCTTATATGAAGATGTTGTTGAATATATGTGAGGGACATCATGGTCCTTGAGGGATAACCTCATATAAGATTCCCAATGATGATTGTTTCCCTAGATTGGGATGATGGCGTGGCATGTGATTCTTAATATGTTCATATATATGTGAGGAATTAAGAGTGGGTGGGTTGGCACGTGAGTTTCCTTTTGACATTGGATTTGGAAGAAGATATGTTTCCCAATGAGTTTTTACCTATGTAAGACATGGTTAGTGTGCTAGGTGGGAGATAATAGTTCATTGTTTATATATGAAGGTACCCCAAGAATGGGGTTAGGTCAGACATTTGAGTGCCTTTATAAATGAGAACCATAGATAGAGGCTTTGGATTTTGAGATTGGTGATTGGGGGTGCTATCATATGTGTAGTGCAGGAATGTGAGACCCCTTATACTTTTGTGATGAAAAAAGATTAAGTTGATTTCATATTGAGGTCTTGTTTAATAGGGAAAGATCAATATCATTCTAAACCCTATTTATTTTGGGTATGATATCAATATGATATTAGGTCATGGTCTAAGATGGTGGAATATAGGATGGTTAGAGCATGGTTAGAGACTTCTTGTTTTGAGAGTGGTGAGTGATTATGTGATTAGACTTTGCATGGTTGGGATGTCAAGATTTATGGAAGAAATCATTGAGGTGCTTTCAATTAAATGATATTAACATGAAGTGAAGCATGGTCAGCTATTAGGAACATGATCCTAGTTTTAATGAAATATTATTAATGGCATCATGATTTAGGTTCTATTAATTGGTGGTATGGTGGTGTACACCTATTGGGATTAGATGATATGGATATAGTATGCACTGGTTATGTGTGTTTCCATTTGAGTTATGCATTGGATAACATCCATGAGCGATCCAAAGACCAATGGATTCAATGAACCAATTTCTTAAAATCTTTTCTAATGGTTTTTATGAATGTTAAATATCCCTATGTGGAAATATGTGTTATTTGAGATAGATTAGAAAACATTGGTTTGATCGACCTCAGGTCATGACTTGACATTAATAATTTGTATTTTTTTCATTGGGACCTATTGAAGTTTCACTCATAGATCAGTGTAATGGAATCCATATTTTTTTTGTTCACTTGTGTTCATAGAGGGTGTGACCCACATTTCAAGTGAAAAGTTGAATTGATGTCGAGGATGGCATTCCAAATTAGTGGAAAAAAGGTAGCAGTATATGTTTGATGTTAGTGCTTTTGTATGAGCTTCAAGGATATTCTTAGTCATTATGTGTGGTGATGGATGGATCATGGGATGCATAGTTATGTTCCTTGTGCTGTAAGTGTCATAGTGTTGGTGAGAAGCAAAATCCAATTTTATCTAGTTACTAGTGAATTAAAAATTGATGTTGGATGTGAGGTTAAATGGAGTTCTTGTGTCGGCATCAAGCCTGGGGGGGATTTTATGTGATTCCAAAATAAACTAGATCAATGGTGTGTTTGTTCTTAGGATCAGAGTATTATTTTTTTCTCAAATATCCAACCATGGATTTACATTATGGGTCAAGTTTAGACTTTAGTGTGGGTAATTAAATGATCTCAGTATTATGTTAGGAATTAACGCATCATGATTAGGTGGTGTGACAGGGCATTAGTGGATATAACCAAGTGTTCAGGAGAATGGTTATCCAGAGGATGACTAGAAAAAAATTATTTTCATTATATTATGTGATATATGATTAAAATCAAACCATACCTGACATTATACCACTAGAAGTTTGTTTTAGTAGGAAATTCCAATGGTTGGAGCATCGTGGCTCTAAATTAGCTTTCTTGAGATAATTATTATAATGTGGACCACTAGATGATCAAAAATTAATTGACCAATAACACTATTGTGTATTGGGATAGATGAGAATGAGTAATGATCACAAAATTATTCATTATGGATGGTGAGTGGTAGCTCGAATTATTATGAATAGTTTGCCTTGTGTTTGGAGTTGTACAGTGAAAGATCACTCAACATTCATGGGTAGAGCGTGATGGATTGATGATGAATTGAAGACCAATTTATGTTTGGTTTAATAGTTAAGAGAACACTGAGGATTATCAGGATGAGAATTTATATTGTGGGGAGGTTGTAAAAACTTGTGTTCATATAAGTGGATGAATACTATAGGAATTTGAATATATGACTCTAGGGTTAGGGTTATTTTGAGAACCAAAATTTAGTTTTTGAATCAGTGAGTTATATCAACCTCATATAATGTTTTTAATTATTTTTTTACGCTTAGGTCATAACTTGGGTCTTTGGGAGTACTATTTCTTATCGGTCCATGGGTTGATCTTATGAAATAGAAAGACCCTGATGTGGCTAGGACTTTACCAAAATTTGAGAAAGCTCTTCACTGGATAAGGGGGTTTGGAATACCCCTATTTGGTGACCCTTTAATGGGTCACTTATATGTCTATGACACTTATGGGGTCAACCTTATGGAATAAGGACAATTTCAGGGTTATCTTCCTCATAAGATTCATCCTTACATGAATGAAACTTATGGACCACCCTTATAATGAATAACCCTTATGAGATCTTGTTGACCACATTTTGTGTGTGTTATATTTTCTTTATCAATATGGATAATTCAATGATTTTTTAAGTAAATATGGAATAATGAAGAATTAATGAGAAGAAAAGTATGTTAGTTTCTCGATGATTATAGGAATATCATGCATCCATGATTATTAATTATCTAAATCTTGAACATGAATGTAGAATCTTAGAAACACCCTTATAGAATAAAATAGAAACAGTGAGGAATGTGGAAATAATATGTTAACATCATTTTAAGGATGATCCTTCAAATACATTAACACCATCTTCGTAAGGATAACCCTTCCACTGCATAAACATCACCTCCATAAGGATTATCCTCAAAATGTGTAAGAATCATTTAGGTAAGCAAGATTACAGAATACTGTAAACATAATTGTAAGCATAATCCTCATAAAGATAAATTAATATCGTGTAAACCTGATTGGTCATCTATGTAAACATCATCATAAGGATCATCTTGAGTTAACAACAAGATAACTTTGAGGTTGTTAACGAATAATGTTTTGGGAGAAGAGGAAACTTGATTTTGTCATTTCTAGGAAAGAAAATATTAAATGGAAATAAATATCACAATAATATTTATCAATATTTAATAAAAAATCATAAAGAATAAAGATGAGTATTTTAGAGGACATTCAACACTAGAAATTATAATTCTATGATCATAATAGGTGCATGCATGTATTTGCAGTTTTAATGCATGTGAACATCATAGATTTAAAGAGTAAGAATTCCAAGATTATAGTTACTATTTATTTCATATGGTTATAGGTAGTTTTGAGAGAATATATTCATGTGAAAATTTAGTGGAGATCCAAGCCTTCAAGAATTTCTGAATATTAAAGGATTATAATTCAATAACTTTTAAAATGATGATAATTAAAGAGATTTGAATTCAAGTATTTATGTGATTTTATAAATATTATAACAAATAAGAAAGAAAAGGTGTGGTAGAAAATTAAACTACTATATAATATTCTAAATATATATATATATATATATATTATACAGGTTGAAGTTAAATAATTTGTGTGATATATGATACAATTATGATAATAAATATTCTTGAGTATTGAAGATACCTAATCCTATTCATATTTCATAGAATCTTTATGTTTAAAAGGTAAATTGAAGGGCATGATCCAGTGTAGTATATTTTCAACTGTATGAGAATAAAATAGAATAAGTAATAGCCTATTAAGTTTGGTATTTAATATATTGAATTATTCTCCTAAGAAATAAAGGGAACTCTTGTAATTAATACTATGAAGAGAAAGAAAAAGTTGTGTGCATCGCTATTTGTGTACACAATAAGAAGGTGATGCTTTGATTTTGTTATATATGTGAGTGAATAAGGAGAAGAGAAAGAGGTATCCCATTAAAAAAATATAGATTCTATATTTTAGAAGGAATTTTTAGTTTTAATCCAAAATATTATTGTAATAAAGTGTGGGGGTGCACTAAAGCACTATCAGGTGACATGTAAATGTGAGTTTCAAGGATTTAACCAACTCACTTTTAGATATAGGATAATTATATTGGGTATTTTGATATTAGATGAATCTATATCACACTAAGTATTAGTCATATCATATTGAGAGATGTGACTTGTAAATATGTTGTGGTTCTGGTATGGGTGTGTTTGAATGTGTGTCATGCAAGAAAAAATTAGAGGTGGGAACCAGGGAACCATTCTTCATAAAATGTGATAGTGGTAAAAAAATAAATGAGATAAATATATAAATTAGATTAAAATTCACCCAAACTAATTCAACTAGCCCCTCTCATTATTAAATACATCACTAACTAGTCCCATTAGTTATTATCATATCATGGTTCTCCCCTAATTGAATTCTTTATTTTAATGTTATCTTCTTTTAAATATTTTAATTTCACTTTCATAATTTTTAATAAAATCTGGTTTTAATGGAGTTTCATGTATTTTAGAAAAAAAAAATCTATATTTACCAAATCTATGATGTATATGATAAAGAAAAAATACAAAGTTGAATAAACTATATCTATTGAGTAAATAAGAATAATTTTTATGTTCTCAAAGTAAAAAAGTCAATTTTTGATTGGATGGAGAAGAACATGCAATTTGGTCTACCACCAAATAAGAAGACACCAATTCTACCTCAAATGTCAAATAAACTTATTTGATTGTATCATATGTAAAATTTCCTATTTAAATTTTCCTCAATAATTCCATGCATTTTAGGTGATGATATTATTTCAATATGTTCTCAAGACATATATATTGAAGATTTAAAATATATATTTCATTTCATATTTAATGATTTAGTTTCTTTGGTTTTTTAATTTCTTAATGTAAATATGAAAAGATCATCTAGCTTTAGTAGAAGTCAATGAAAATAGAGAAATCACTAAAAGAAAAGGTTCTATCTTCAATAAATATCTCTATGAAAGTTGGATCCAAAAAATTTATGAATTTCCTACTTAAAGATAAATGATCCAAATTTAAAAATATAGTGACTTGATACCATCACTAAAAAGTAATATGACACTAAATATTTTGAATTAAAGATCCATGAATTAGAGGAAAATTTGAGAAATAACATTGAAATCAAATATGAACAATTGGAATTTAAATCTAAGAGAATAAATAAACATGCAACATTGTTACAAGACAAGTTTTAAATACATGAATAAGAGGTTCAAAGAGTGAGAAAATATTTTTAAAGCAAGATAATGATGATTTCTGATCATAAGAACAATCTCTATATGATATGTCTTGAATAGGAAGTAAAAACGGTCAATCTAAAAATGTCACATATTGAACTATCACAATCAAAAAATAAAGTAGATGGTTCCATATATTTTTCAGAATAGGTTCATGTTCAAATGATCTATATTATGTGTCAAGAAGATCATTACATTATATAATGACCTTTGTTAAAAAAACTAAAATATGAAGTCACCATCCATACTTAATTAAAATGTTTATACTAATCTACTTATATAAATAATTCATTTTTCAATAAAAATATATACAAATATATAAGAAGAAAAATGGTGATAATAACACCAACATGTAAATTGTAGATATAAAAATAAGTATGGGAACTGGTCCCCTATAAAAATATAAACCAGTAATGGAGAAGTACTAAAAATAACTTTCTTATAAAATTATAAAATTAAGAAAACAATAATTTAAAAGAAAGAGATCAGTTTTTTTTGGGTTATTTATGGTAGTGAAATCTGTTTGATCTTATATCATTTATTTTTTGTATAAGACATCAATTATATAAGTTAAAAAAATCCCATTTCAAGTAGGATAAATCAAGAGAATATAAAACAACCATTAATTAAAAAAATAGGCATAAAACAAACATTTTTGAAGATCATAAAGATTTATGAGGTATGTGAAATGATTATGGTCAAAAGGAAGATTCATGTTTATCTCAACATTTATCAAATACATGTGAAAAAGGAATACTAAAATTTTTTATGAAGAATTAGGAAACAACCTTGGGAAGGAAGTTGGTGAAAGCTATAAATTAGATTTCTCTTAATAAGATTCAAAAGAAGAATAAGTTTGTCTGGGACTATAATAAGAATTAAGAAAAGTTTCAAAGTGGGAAGAAAAAGTATACGAGGTGTTCTATCAAAAGTAAATAATTTAAAAAATCACTCCTAAAAATCATTATGGAAACTTCAGAGATGATTTCAATGTATCCATATATTTTTTAGATATTTTCCTAGTATATTTATAAAAATCAATGTAAATGGAGGAATTACAAGTAAAATAATATTCTTAACAAAAATAAAAGGTTCCACATGAAGAAATAGAATATCAATTGAGGATTAAAATAAAATACAGCCCAAGTGTGTCATAAGGATAGTTTGGGAGATGGAAAAATATAGATACAATTAAAAGAATGTATAACTATTCTCTTAGCTCAAGAAGAAGACTTTAGGAGGATTAAAATTGTATTATGAATGAAGGGTGCTAAAAAATTACACAAAAATAAGATGAATATGTGAAGATATCTATGCACCAAAAAACAAAATCTAATTTAAATATTAGATATTGAAACATGTATAATAGAATAACTTTGTTAAGAAAATACACACAACTATTCTATTCAAATTTAAGAGAATTTAGATCCACCATATTTTCTTAATTACTGTGTGTTGTATTTACCCCAAAAATATAGTGAATATATGTAAAGTGTGATCTCAGAGGGAGAACTAAATATAATGTCAATACTATTAAAACTAGACAACATAGTGAATAAGAAAACATCATATATTGATCTCACATTTTGTGTTCTAAAGAGTATGTATTCAATAATATCATCCATGGTGAAGATATCGAAGTTTTAAAATCTCTATATCAACATAAAGAAATAAATTTTAATTCATTATCTACTTGAAATATCTTTAAATCAATATTCTAAGAGATTCACAATGATGAATATCATCTAAATTTTCTTATTGAGAGGGGTAGTAAAGAATAAAAAAGAATATACCAGAATTATCATTTCATGAAAATCTCTATATTTTAAAATTTCCATGATAAAATTTCATTAACAATGTATATTTTTTTTATTCTCTCAAAACATGGTAGAAAAATAATATTCAGACATAAATGGGGGAATTAATTTATTTAATGATATAAAAGTGTAATTTTTTAAAGAAAAATTAATAACTATTTCTAGAAATATCTTACTTATTGTTTTTTATTGTTTTTTACTTGTGTATTAAAGTTAGTGAAAGAATCATGTTGATATATTTAATAATAAATTTTTATGTTAATTTGTATTAATTTGTTGTATTAGATTGAAATTTTTGTACCACTTAAATGAAATTAAATTAGTGTCACATTTTAGTTGGTGTCATATTTTTTTATAATTGATGACTTTTAGACCTAAATTAAAATCTATTATTTTCTACAATAAGAATAGATCATATATACTTATACTAAAATGGTTTATGACACATTACATAAGCATGAATTGATACCACTTTTCCAGGTACTTTTTTATTTCTTATAAATAAGGGGGGAGAAAGTGAAATGAAATATTCATGTGAAAGGGAAAGACAAGGAAAAATACACATATTGAAATATTAAATTATAAGGGTATTAATAAAAAATAAAAGGTGGGATTTTTTATCCCACTCTGATATGTGTTCTATTTGATTTCAATCAATATAGATCATTCAATGATGTTTGAATTCAATATGGATGACATAATAATTTATGTAGAAAAAGTATCTTGGATGATCGACAATTACAAGAAGATTATGCATGAAATATCATTGAATATATGAATCTCTAACATGCATGAAGATGTTTAAAATAACCTCTATTGGAGATAATAGGAGAAGTGAGGAATGTATAAATACTATTTTAACATCATCATAAGAATGATAATCCACTTTTTAAACACCATTTTCATAAAGATAATCCATCCATTGTGTAAACACCATCTCTTTAAGGTTTATCCTAGGACTGCATAAATTTAATTCTTGTATGAAAGAATGAAAAACACTAGAAGTTTCTTCTTTGTGTGGATGAATTGAAGGTACGTAAATATGATTTCTTATCTGTGTAGACATCATTGTAAGGATAATATTTATCCAACCATTTGATAAGATTTAGGTTGTTGAATAATGAAGTTCCAAGAGAAGATGAAACTTAATTCAATCATTTCTAGGAAATCCAATCTTCATGGAAACAAATATCAATATAATGTTGATCACAATTCTAGAAACATTCATGAAGAAGAAGAGAGAAGTATTTGGGGGATAATTCCATGCTTCAAATTGTGATTCTATGATCAAAACAGGTGCATAGAGAAATATGAATTTTCAATTATTTCTAACGTCATGGATTAAAAGAGGAAGAATACCATGATTACAGGAATATTTAAAGGAATATGTCATGAAAATTACTGAATATTTCATGGAATTATATACAATTATGAGAGAATTTGTCTCTATGAGAATTTAGTAGAGATTAAAGTTTTCAAACATTTTCAAATATAAAGGCTGAAAATTTGAGAAATTTTGGAACCATGATAATTATGAAGATTCAAATTCTAGAATTTATATAGTTCTATAATTACTAGAATAAAGAATAAATAGAAGGGCGTGATAAAATGACATTTCTACATATTATTCCCTGTGTATATATATATATATATATTACAGGTCTATGTTTAGTAATATGTGTGATATCCAATATAGTTACAAGAATAAATATTATTGAGTATTAAAGAGACTTAACAATGATCATATTCTAATGAATCGTTTGGTGTGAAAGGTAAATATAAGAGGTAGATCTAGTGAAGTGTGTTGGGTATTAGAGGATAAAAAAAGATGTTAAGGCCTGTGCATTTTGTTTTTTCACAGATTTAAGTCTTATCCCTACAAAATAATGTAAATACATATACTTTCTACTATGAATAAGAAAAATAATTTTTGTGCATCACTATTTACATGAAAAATAAGAAGGTGATTCTTGTATTTTTTGTGGACATGAATTAATAATGAGAATATAATGAGGCAACACATTAGTAACTTTTAGAGTCTATATTGTAGAATGACCTTTAAATTTTTACCAAAACTATTTTCATAATAAATTATTACATGGACTTGCATGTTGGATGCACCGAATCACTACTACGAGTTTTTTAAACATGAATTTAAAGGATATAACCTACTATCATATAAATATAGAATGAATCTATTGAGTAGTGTGGTACTCAAGGAATCCATATCACACCAAAGAAAAGTCATCTCACATTGATAAGTAATTCTTATAAATACAATGTTCTTCTTATTGGGTTTTTTTAATGTGTTTCATGTAATAACAAATGTAAGAGGAGAGAATAAGATAACTATTAATCTTAATAAGTGAAAGAGGAAGAAAGGGTAAAGGATAAAAAAGAATAAATTGGATTAAAAGTCAAAGACACCAATTCTCCAATCTGCTCTCAGTATTGAATATATCACCAACGAGTCCCACCAGTTCATCCCTATGTGTAAGGGGAATCCTTACACGGATGACTCAAATGGGTCACCCTTTCGATGGATGACCCATATGGGGTCATATTTACATAATGACTCTTGTGGGGTCATCCTTACATGTAGTGATCCTTACACGCAGTGATCCTTACCTAGTGACATTACATGAATAATGTTTCTAATTTTTTTAGAAACATTAAATAAAAGATTAAAATTTTCTATTTAATATATTTTCTCGTGTTTTTTGACCTAAACCTAGGGGTGTTAACCTAAATGGTTCTATTTTCCCTCTCATTGATTGGGGGGGTATCTCCCTTGGTTCTTATCAAAATCAAGTGCCTTTTGATCTGGGGAAAATCTTAAGGTATATATACAACTCCCCATAGATTCATCTTTGTTTACTTAATTTTTTTTACATTTGACTAATTTTTTATTGTTAGGTGAGGGTTTTTTAGTGATGATTTTATAAGATCATGGTGCAATCATCTTGATATAAATGGGATTTTTATCAGCATGGATAAAAGAGACCTTGAGAGGATGATCACATTGTGTTTTGTGAAGATCAAATGATGTGTTCCACTAACTTGTTATCAATTAGGTTTTTTTATTCTCGGCATTATATGGATAGTATTTATTAAAAATATAAATTAGGTTTTTTGTGTGATAAATAGTCAGATGGATATCATGGGTGTGGAACACCCCTTTGATCGAGGATTAGACCTTGGGAAGTAACCTTATAATTTATTAGGTGTTATTAATAATGGAATAAAAATTTAAATTTTTTTATAATTATTATAATAAATTACATTGTATATTTATCTTAAAATATGGTCTCAATTGTTGATACAATCTTGAACAGCGGTGAGGATTTCATGGGCCCAGTGAGGTTTATAACTCCACATAAGAGGTAGGTGGTCTCCCAAATATACCCCTTTAGTAATTGCATTTTTATATGTGGCATATAATATTTAGTATATCCATTGATGGTGATAAATATTTCATTTAAAATAATTGATTCTTTAATGTAAAATAATTCGAAATGGGAAAGATCCCAAGGGGAAATACAAACCTGTGTGCATTGGGTTGATGCCTTGGCCACCGATGGTTGAGGGATGGATTATAAAATTATTCTATGAGACTCTTTAAGCCCATGAGGGTAAAAATTAAGTGAAACAAATGAATGTATATGACCTTGTTATAGGATTATTAGACCCATTGGGTAGGGATGAGTGTTGTATTAGAAATGGATGGAATGAGTTAGCCACGATAGGACCTTAATATACTGTTAAGTATTCAAGAAAGTTGAGATAAGTGTGTGGTTAGTGTTACTCTACCACTACGATGTGACAACCTAGGTGGATTGATGATAGGTTGGGTGATTGGACCAACCTATGATGACGTAGAAATTGATATTTTCCTTTTGAAGTCTCTATAAAGTGATAGACTATATCTTTTTATGATCGTCTAGTGAGGATATAATGTGATTATGATAATTCTAAGGGTGTTATTCTATCTGACTATAGGTTGATTGTTTCTTTACCACTAGGGTGTGATCACCTGGGTGAATTTATGGTACTTTGGGTGAGTTTAATAATTAAGGATGACTTTGAAATTGATATGTACCTTGTGACATATCTATAAAGTGATGACTTGTTTCTTTTTATGTGAGTCTAGTGAGTATATAATGTGATTATGGTAATTATAAGTGCATTTTTTCCTATTATTTTTAGGATTGAAATGAGATGTGAGGAGGGTATAGAAGAACCCTTGAATGGAATCTAGGTTGATATGTGGCCCAAGACCCCTCGGTGGTTGTTCAAGTTTTATCTTCTCTCTTGAGATAGTTAGTGTGGGTCTGATAAATGATTATTTTCGGAGTCAACATGGTACCCAAAGTAATGATGTGATCGTATTACGACTCTAATGATAATGACTGGTCATGAATTTGAGATGAAAACTTAGGAGGTGTGTGATGGATTCAAGAAGGATTCCAACCAATGTGAAGATGATTCTTGTTGTATAATTTAGTTAATAGAGAGGATTCCCCAGTGTGTAAAATTTATGTTCTTCCTAGAACGGTGAGGGTGTGCCCAAAGGTTTCAAATTATTTGTAATGTTTTCCCAACAGGTTTTGGGACATCCCATCCTTTCAAGTGTGATACTCATTTCTTGGAAGATGAGTGTTTTCCCCAGGCTTCCATGTGAGATGAGTTTTTTGGGTGGGGAGTTTCTTCTACCTTGGGTTCAAGTTATGGTTACTAATTTCTTAGGTGTGGAGTTTTTTCCAATAGTTTTTCATTATATATCTGTATCCTAGTAAAGGGGTGTCTTCCCCCATGTTCTAGATGAGGCTACTCATTTTCTATTAGGGTGCATGTATTCCCCTGAGTTTTAAATAATTTTATTATACTTAGATACATATGAAATGGGATGAAGAAGATATATTGAATATCACGTGTCAAATTAAAACCTTAGGATCAATGGTGATTATTTATTTATACTTCCACAGTCTTTGTCTATTATTCAGCTGATCATATCACATGTTCATATGCTGATTTACTAGTTATGTATGGGCGCTACTGATGGTGCCCTATTGATTTGTACTCACACCCTAATCAGGTTTCCATAACACTTGGGTACCCAAATATACTTCTTTATTCATAGGTTTGATTTGGGTAAAGGCTATGTGTTGTATTATCAAACAGGATAGCTCATCTAGAATATAGTGATTATCATGTAATTGGGATTGGGGATGGTATCAGAACCTTCTATATATTATTATTTTAATTATTTCGTATATTTTATCAACTTGTTGGGAAATTAGTTGATGTCTTCTGGTATAACCATGTGTTTGTTTGACTATATAATTGATAATGTCATTTTATATAACACGATTCTTGTTAATTATTTATATATAATATTATATTAATTATGTTTGATGTTTCTTGGTAATTTTTCTATTGTTTTTTTCTCAAATATGAGGGTATAATCTTCCCAAAGTAACACCTTAGGCCTTAATTGATATTAAAACCCCTTTAGTGCATGGGATTTCATGAATAAGGTCTCAAAGATACATCAGATGGGACAATGATAGGTGGTATTTAATTGAGGGATGTTATAAATAGGTTGATTCCCTTCATATTCATGATACACTACTAGGATAAATATGTAATTAGTATTTGATGTGTGGTCTAGATTTGGATATATGTTATCTTTGTGGTTGTGGTTGTGGTATAGTGATACTGGTGCCAAAGAGAACATTAGAACCTATGTGGGGTTCGGTAGGTAGGTCCTTGGTATAACCCACATCAAGTGTGGAATTATTGGTATGATTATATGTATATATAATTAATTAAAGAATATAGAGATTTTTTTGTGGTGAGATAATGAAAAAAAAGTGGGGAATCATTACAAAGTGTTTTTATTTTCATCATTATTTTATTTTAATGATCATAAAAACTCTTCAAGTGTTTAATGTTTTCATTTAATCGATTTATAATTATCTTGAAATCTTATTGATAGAACACCAAAAATAAGTCTTGAAATTATTTTAATAATGTTTAAAATACTTATAAGAAGGATATAAGAACCACAGAGTCTCATTAAAGGATTTAGAGGATCCAATTTGTGAATTAAATGATTATAAGAAGCACTGGCTAGTCGGTGAAGTTCCACCAGCCAACTGGTGGCATGCCCATGACCTTCCCCTTATATCAAAACCTAATTAACTACCTAGTGCAGGACCACCAATTAGTTGATTCTAATGGACAGATTCAATGTTTTCTACTAGAGACCACCATTCATTCAGTGCAGGTTCATCGACCAGCAGGTTATAGTACGCAGTATCCATAGAGTTCCAAGGATCCCATCAGCTACCTGATGGAGGATACCAGGTAATTGTTGGCATCGAGCTAGCTAATCAATGATTAGAATTTAATGTAATAAAAGTTCATCAAATTTGGACGACTTTAACTTATATACCCATGAAGGATTCTAGAACATTACCAAATATTTTGGATCCCGTAAATAGAGACCATAGGTGGGCTTAGAATTATACAACAACTCACTTTTTCATTCTATATTCAATGCTAACATGCTCAATTACACAATTTCTCTCAATTCAATTTATTTATAAATCCTCAATCTCCTATAGGGTGTGTGCTAAGGTTGTATATATTTTCACTCTCTTTCTAGTTTTATCCATACTCTTTGAGAGAATACCGACCAAGATTTAATGTGATTTCTTCTAGTAAATCTCATCATCCTCCTTTTTCTTCTAAATTTGGTTCTTGATACCATTGAAGTATGGGACCTTGGTTTTCATTCCATTTTCATTAAAAATGTAAGGGACCATTACTCTTTAGGTTTCAAGATTTTCCATTAAATAGATACTGTCTATGGTAATTATGGTTTCTTACTATATTATAAAAATAAATTAACAGTTTTGGTATCTTAGATAACAATAAATCCAAGGGAATAATACATTTAGTCCTTAAGCGATTGAGGTGCTAGATGTAGGTGCACATTTAGATATATTACCAAAATTCCTTAAAAAATATTGTGTATTGTTTAATTTATATTATTTATTTTATTTATCACCTTGAATCATTCATATATTCACATTTTTAATCCCTCAAACACACTTAATCAGTTTATTCTTGAAATGACTCTGTTTTATTATTCCACAGATATTGTTCTATTTAATTATGTTTTCACTTTCAAAATTTGATCCTTTTGTTTTAACTCCTCAAAAGGTTTTATTTTATTTAATCTTTTATAAATATGTATTTAATACTTGTGTTTTTTATTTACATTTTAAAGGTAAATTCATTATCTCTTGTCATTTTACCGAAATTCTACCTACATTTGGTATCAAAGGGGTTTTGATTTTTTAATTTATTTTTTAAAAAAAATTCAAATCTTATATTTATTCATAAAAATATTTAAATAGTTTTTTAAATAAATATTTTTTTAAATATATTTTTCAAAATCTCATGGTAATATGAAAGGAAAATCCTTAAGTTGTGCTTCATTTTTTTAAGGTGGTAATTATGGTTATTTGAAAACTAACATGTATACATTTTTTAGATCTATTATATATCTTGTTCATAAAATTTTTATTTATATCTATACTCCTATATATGAAAATGAAGATAAATGGATCCGCGATGATATTTATTCTTTTTAAATATGGTAAATATAAGAATATATTTCATTTTGGATTAGACCAAATGAATTTAAATGAGTTTCTACATGTAAAATGGGTCGTAAAATTCAGAAACCTCTAGAAGTAACTCATGAAAATACTAAAAAACTGAAGATACTTATTTAGATATGTTCAAACAATACTTTGAGCTTTTCTCTATGTATCATGGAAATTGTATCCATGAAAGGTTTACTCAATTTAATGATATTATTAATGTATGAAAATTTCTTGGTGAGTCTATTTCTATAGAAACATTGGTCTTTAAAATTGTTTGGGTTTTACTAAGCAGTTGAGCACTAAAAGAAACCATGATCCTAGAAGCTAAAGAAAATGGAAATTGTGTGTGACATTGATGTTTCTAAATTTATAAATATTATGGATATGTTCATGAAAAATAATATATCTAATTAAAAATAAAATATAAAAATATAAAAATTGAGGTAACTTGATTCAGTTTCAAAAGTAAAGGTCCCATCAAACTTGATTTCCCCATGAACAAGAAAAATTAAAAATACAAGAATAAATGTAAGAAATATCTAGATGTCTCTACTTTTAGTGCTAGGGAGGACTCCATTTAAACATACAAATCAAGTTGTAAATGTTCCAAGTGTCTCATGAAACATGTTGAAGATGAATTTGAGGTTAGTTCTAAAATTCCCCAATGTACTTCTCATTACTACTCTTACTATTCAAGTTATTATACCTCTTATTTAAATTATAAAGATATTCTCGATGCTGAAATTGATAATTTAGATGGTTTTGTGTTCTTATTTTAAAATTAATATATCTTAAAAAGAAACATAATCTTGTTATCTCTCGAAAAAAATCAGCATTTAAAAGAAAAAACGATTTTTTTTTAAAAATTAAATTAATATCCAAATTTTTTAAATTAGAAATTCTAAAATAAAGATCTTCAAAACCTCTATTTATATTTTTACCAAAGTAGAAGAAATTTTAAAAAATATTTTTGGTTATCAAAAGCCTATTGAAATTTCTATGGTCCTATTTTTTCAAAATAATCTAGTTTCCCCAAATATTATAAAAATACTACATTTATAAAGGTAATTTCTTAAAATAAATTTATTTTTTTACAATAATGTTAAACCTCATGTTTATTAATACAATTTTAAAAATAATAGATATTGAAGACCAAAAATCATTCATATATCTTCTTATTTTTTATATTTAAAAACTTGTTCCAAATAAGTGTGGATTCCAAAATTTTTAATATCTGATTTAAGTTGACCCAAGATATGGGTAAATTTTTTTATAGTTCCTTAATCTCCTGTAGAATATGAGAAAAATTCTATAGGCTATATGGTATATGGATTATAGGTACTCGATTCATATATTCGGTGACATTTTTAAATTCAATCATCTTAAAGATTTTTATAGAGGAACTGTCACCTATAAAGATAATTATAAATGAAAAATTGTCATCATGGGTATGATTAGTTTCTCAAACTCTACTCAAATTAATGATGTTTTCTTTTTTAAAGTTTTGAATCATAATTTTTTAATTATTAATCGATGATGTGATAATAGTTTTAAAATGACATTTAAAAATATTTTTTTTAGAATTTGTAATTGTAATGGAAACATTTTATTTTCCATATATAATTTTCAAAAAAATAATATTTTTATTTTAAAATATCTATAAATCTAAAATGTTAAGTGTTTATGTGAACTAAATGAGGAATTTTAGTTTTGACATTTGATCCTAGGCCATTATAACATTCACTCTCTTATCAAGCTCAACCATAGCTGAATAGTATGATATGTACCAAAAGTTTCCATTAATGATAACTTGTTTTGTGATCCTTACCAACTTAGAAAGCAATAAAAATCATCTTCCTAGCCTAAAAACCGTGGTTCCTCTTCTAAAGATTTATAAATAGTCTACCTTGATATTTTTAGACCAAATAGAGATTATATTATTGAAATTAAAAATTAAACCTTTTTAATTATTGATGAATTTAATATATTTACATGGGGTTTATTATTAGCCTATAAGAATGAGGCTTGTAATGTCTCTATAAAATTTTCAAGGAACGTAGAAAATAAAAAATTCAACAAAGACTTTTATCTTTGAAATTTTCCTTGAAAAATAATTTTATAACAAAGTGTTTAATGTGTTTTTTGCTTCTTGAGGTTATCATCACTCTTATTTTGATCCTAGAAAACCTAAACAAATGGGGTTGTCAGGAGATAAAATATGAACCTCTAATAAATTTCGTGGACTCTCCTAAATTATTTTTCCATAACTTAATTATTTATAGATAATATATTCAATAATACTTTCTTCATCCATAACAATGTAATCATAAGACCCATATCTAGAGAAACCCATTATGAACATTGGAAGGAAAAATTTACAAATATTGTCTTCATTAGAGTCTTCAGTTGTAAATGATTCACCCTTAATGCCAAGGATAATTTTTAAAAGTTTGATCCTAAATTTGATAAAGGATTATTCCTTGGGTACTTTAACTCAATTAAATCCTTATGTTTCTTCAATAAGAGGACCAAGACCCTATAAGAGTCAATTTGTGTTAAATTATATTAGAAAAATCATAAATCACATTCAAAAGGTGATAATGATGTTAACCAGCCTTGCTTTACTCTCCCTAAACCTCAATCAACTAAACTAATTGAATATTCCCATGAATATCCATCCTCTCCATTACCTAAGGCTTGGATTCAATACTAATACCATCCAGTTGAGAATTATATTGAAGATTCACAATCTAAAACTCATACTAGAAGTTCGATGTTAAATGAGGTTGAACATCAGTCAATTCTCTCTCACCTTGAACATCATACCATTGATAACGCAATAAATAATGAAAATTTGATACTTTCTTGGAAATAGTAGTTGAAGAAATTTTAATGGAACAGTTTTTTTAATTTCGTGGAACATATAATTATATTATTGGAACTAGGTGGAATTTTTTAAATAACCAAAAAAAAGGAAAGTAATCCCTAAAAAAGAGCAGCTTTTTCTAAATAATATAATCAAGACGAAGGTATTGATCAAAGTGAAATATTTGAACCCATTACATGACTTAAATCCATTAGAATATTATTATAACTCATAGATCATTTTTATTTCAAACATTTTCAAATGTATTCCCAAATTTCTATTCTAAATGGTTTTATTTCTGAAAAAAATCTATACCAACCACTTGGTTTTAGAAATATAGAATTTCTAAATTCTATTTTCATGTTAATAAATGCAATATATAGTTTAAAACAATCCCCTTGGGAATGGTATGAGAGGTTAACTAAATTTATTTTTTAAAATGATATCAAAATGGGAAAATCTATTTCCATACTTTTTCTCAAAACCATTTCAAATTATTTATTAATCGTTCAAATTTATGTTGATGATGTTATTTTTGAAACAAAAAAAATATTTTATTTTTAATTAAATTTCCAATTTAATGACTGAATATTTTTAAATGAGTTTTATGGGAGAGCATAAATTCTTCCTTAGTTTTAAAATTTAAAAAAAAATATGTTGGAACCTTTTCATACCAAATTAAATACACTAATAATATTCCAAATAATATTTTCCATGGATCATGATATGGAAATTTGAACACTCGTGAGTATAACTTGTGTGATGATGTTGAATGAATCTAGTCAATCAATCGAATACAAGTTTTATCAATGTATTATTGGAAGCCTAATTCCCCTTACTGTGGCCTATTTGGAAATTGTGTTCAGTTTTTTCCATTTTTTATTTCCAATCCAATCCAAAGGAATTGTATTTAAAATCCCTCAAATAAATTCCATTATTTTAAAGGAAAAAAAACATTGTATTTTTTTTCCTAAGAAATCATCTTTTTAATTTTATTATTTTTCCAATGATAATTTTGGAGGATGAAAAATAGATAGGAAAAGTGCTAGTGGATCTTTTCATCTACTTTGAAAATACCTCATTTATTGGAGTAGTAAGAAGAAAAATTTAACTTCTTATTTTATATCTAAAGTGGAATACATATCCACATGGAGTTTTTCCCCCATGTTTTATGGGTGGAAAATACCCTATTATAATTTGGACCAACATATTCTTCTATCACTATCAAGTGTTACAGCACAAGTGTGATAATTATTTCTGTTAATCCTTTCAAATACTCTCACACTAAGCACATTGACTTGAGTTACAATTTTTTATGAGATCGATTTCAAAATGTGATATAATTCTAAAACAAATTGCACCAACCTTTAACTCATTGATATCATCACTTAACCCCTTCCATTGTATCCCTTTGACTCCATAAAAGGTGATCTGGGTATGTTTAGCTTGTTATTATTATCTCTTAATCAGTTTGAAATCTTAATGGTTTTTATATTTGTGTTTTTTTAATCATTTTATAAATTGAAATTTTATTAGTAAAATGTTTTCAATTTTTTTTAATTTTATAAATATAAAGCGAGTATGATGTTCCAAGAAAAATATTCATTTCTAGATATTAATAAGTAGATAGGGTTATAGCATAGATGCTTCTAGGGATTTATCTTGAAAATAGTTTATTGAGATTTAATCCTTTCTACATCCTAGTCATAGTGAGTGGGACTTAAATGTAAACCTATTTTGACACTCCCATGGAATTGTATATATTTTATTAATAAAATATTTTCTAAACATTAATAATTAAATGGGTTTACTAATATTATTTCTAATTAAATTAATTCATTACATAATTCTTTTTTATTGAAATGATCCCTTTAAAATCTCTTAATGCATTATTTGAGGGGGTGCTAATGTTGTTAATACTAAAATGATTAGAGAGTAGACATTTTACTTTTCAATTTCAAAAAATAAAATTTTATTTATTTTCAAGATATCTATTTAATTAAAAATAAGTTTAAATGTTTAAAAAATTATTTTCAAAAAAAATATTGAGATTTATGGTAAATAAATATTTTTAATATTTTTAATGTTTTTCAAAAAATTATTTTCATTTCAATTGAAAGATAAATAATGATAATAAACAAATATTTTAAATTCTTATCTTTGTTATCAAATCATATTTTAACTCTTTTTTATGATCTCAAAAGGGGAGAAATTATAGAGTTTATTATTTGGGAGTGATGTTTTAAGTTATTATCAATTTTATTAAATTTTATGTTGTTGAGAGAGAAATTTTACTTTTTATAAAATAGAGAGAAAATCTTGGTATCATAGTATTTTTTCTCTTCATTTGGTTATAGTACTTATTTGATTTAATTATTATTCAAGTGTTTTTTTTTCAAAAAAAAAGGATGAGATTGTATGCTTAGGACCCTCCCCTATAGAAGGAACCCACCGAATACCCAGTGGAGGAGCACTAGATAGATGGTGTTAATGAATATATTCAATGATTTCTATAGGAGACCACCCTATTTAGGTGCAATGGCTAGCTGATTGTAGGAGGAATCTCCTGTGGAGTTCTAGAGAACCCACCGGATACCTAGTGAAGGCTATCGAGCACCTGATGGTGCCAATCCAGTTAATCCAATACTAAAATTTAGTGTGTTAATGGTTCATCGAATGTGGATGACTTAGAATTAAATAACCTAGAAGGATTTTAGAACAATACCAAATATTTTTATGCTTATAAATATAGACCCTATGTGGCATTTTAATTTTATAAAAACTCAATTTTTCATTCGATATCCAATTCCAACATTCCCAATTGCTCAATTTCTCTCAAATATCTCCCAATATAAATACTATATGTCCTTATTAAGTGTTTTATAAAATTATATATCTTTTCACTCTCTTCCATTATTTCCAATATCTCTTGTTGTATGTCACATTATTTGGGATAATTGAGACCCAACTACAAATAGATCGCTTCCTAGAAATTTCCCCATATTCCTATTTATTATAAATTTGGTGCTTAATACTATTTATTTAGTTGACCATGGTTTTCTATCCATTCACTATAAAAAAGATACTATTCTCTTTGAGGTTTTGATATTCCCTATTAAAGAGTTAGTGTTTATTAAAATTATAGGTTATTGATGTAAATCAAAAAGAAAATGATAGTTTTTGTATCTTGGATACTAATAAAGACAAGGGATTAACACATTAAAAACTAAAGAGATTATGGTATAATATGTAGGTTCTATTAAATATCTATTAATAGACTTCCTTACCAAATATTGTGTCTTTTTTACTTTCCACAATGTCATTTATTTACCACATTCAATTGTTTATTTATTCAATTTTTTAATCCATCAAATGTGCTTGATCAATTTATTCTTGAAATAATATTTTTCTTATTCTTCCACTTATATTATTATATTTAATTATTGATGTAATTGAAAAATTTGATAATTTTACTTTAACTCATCAAAAGGTTTTATTTTATTCAATATTTTATAAATAAGTATTTATTATTTTGTGTTTTTTATTTTATTTTTAATGGGAAATTAACCCCATATTTTCATTTTAAACTACTCTAACCTAAATATGGTACCTTTTTATATATTATTCGATATTATTTTATAATATTCAGATGTGTTATTTTTTGACTTGGCCTTAGTGAGGCTGGGAGGTAGTTTACTTGGTAGACGGTTATTGGTTTTTCTCTTTGATAAATAAGGAATTATTATATATATTCCACCTTGAAAATGAGTGTTCTTAAAGCGAATACCACTGAGTATGCTTGTATTATCTCCCATATATATGTGTGTGTGTTTGTTTGTTTTTTTTCATGTTTCGAGGGTATATCCTAAAATCAATCTGGACAGTATATTCTCAGATCATGGAGTTGTGGTTGGGGCCACTTCCTGGTATTTTTACTTTTTTTAGGATTTATCATAGAGACATATAAATTTGTGACATTATAATAATTATGGTTATTATGGGATGTGTGGTTATTTTATAATATTTTTTTATTGGTTGCTTACTTACCTTATTCTTGTAATTTATGAGGGATATTCCTCCTATTTTCATGGCTTATACCTTTACTGATAGTCCCCAACTCAGGGCCTATTAGAGGTAGGCCACATGAGTCACTCTCATCTTCGTTACAGGCCTAGGAGGGGTTCCCAAAGGGGGTAGGTTGTGATAAAGTTGTATCAGAGTAATTAATGGGATTTATTATAATGTTTGGGGTTAGAAACAAGTGAGGATTATATGGGTAAAATATGGAAACTACGATAACCTGATATAGTGTGTGATGTAGTAAGGGAGATTGGGTAGGAAATAGGAGATTAGGACCCCTATGATCTAATAAAAGTACCTTAAGATTACTAAAAACCTTATATTATATAATACTAATTATTGGTTAAATAACTAGTGTGGGCACATTCATCGTATCTTCTTGGGCTTCTCTTTGAATTGGGGTGATTTTGGGGACGTTAAAATAAATCAAGTTATATAAATCATAAATGATTTCATTATACTTTTATTAGGTTTTTGTTTTAGTAATAACCTATATAAAAGTTTTAGGTACAGGAAGGGGGGATTGTTTTTGTTTCCCTTATTATAATTTTTACCACCTTGAGATGTTTTCACTATTGTTTTTCTTTATGTTGTGGGATAAAATCTTTTATGACTTTATTTGTATATGTGACTATAAATTTTGATATGATTATGATATTTTGTTCTTGTATTGTTAAAAAGGGATATAATGTTACTATCAAATTTAAACTCTAAGAAATAATGGCCTTCACCTAAATTAAATGGCTAATGGAAACCATGGAAGTATTAAAACATACATTATTATTTATAACTTTTTTATTGTTTATATTGGTGATTTCTTAGTGATTGTTAACTTGTTAGTAAATTAAAGGACCTGTGAATTATAATGGAATAAATTATTCCATTTTCATTTTTTTTATTCTTGTTGTGTGTTAACAAAAATTTCATGGGTTTGAAATTAAACATGTTTATACTGATTTAAAAAATCATGTTATGATTGTATGGGTTTAACTAAATATTAAATTAAAGAATATGATCCATTTTATTATATATATAATGGTTTTTAAATGAATTATGCTTACTATGTTATGATAACAACCATTATTACTATATCTTTAATTTTTTAGGTTTCTTAGTTTTCATTATATGAATAATGTTAAAAATTCAATATAGTAATTGATGGAAAATTAATATCCTATTAAGTATGACACGTTGAATTGGATAATTTACTAAGTAGTTTAGTCATTTTAACTTGGTAAGGAAATATTTTTAAATAAATTTCTTTTTTATTTAAGAATGTTGGTTTTGAGAGCTTGTTACATATTTTGTTCTAGTATGTTAAGTGATTTTTAGTATTTTGTTTATAACTTTATTGACTGGGGATTTTCTAATTGGAAATATGTTTTCTTAAATTGGTGGGAAATTTTATTTTAATAAATTTTGATTTTATTTTAAAAGTTGTATTAATAAACGGCCTTAGGGGGTTTTACCAAAATTGGTTCCTTTTAAAAAAGGTTTTTCATTGAAATGAATTTTCACTTTAAAAAATGGTTTTGTTAATTTAAAAAGTTTTAAATGTGTGCGTTCTAAGGAAGAGTTATCATGTTTTAACTGAATTTTTTATTTTAGATTTATTTGATACTTCTTAAAGTGATTAAATTTATGTAATTTGAATCAGTGTTTCCTTGATGGTTATTATCAAAAATATTATCTAATAAGAAATAGTGTGATCATTGGGTAGTAGGTATGATTGGTGGGAAGAAGAGGGGGTTATTTTATTTCTTGATTATTGGATGGATAGTGAAATGGGGGTGATGTTGAATTTTTTTTGTTTAAGAGAATTATATAAATTATTTCAATGGAATATGAGATTTTTTATAGGAGATGAGTTGGTTTAGTGGTTTTGGGTGGACTAATGGATGTTATCATGTGTTTTGCTTATGTTACCCTTTTTATTTGTATTTGATTTAATTTTTAGGACTAAACCTATTTATTTTAATGTTTAGAGTGAATATATGTCATTATAGAATCATCAATGTGTTGTTATTAGAAAGATAATGGAGTTGTGGGATAAGGTATTATCTGTATTTTAGTAGTAAGAAGTGTTGATGTTTCTTAGGGTGATTTTTGGCCCAAATGTTAAGGATTGTTTATAATAGGTAACCTTAACTATGACATTATATATATAATATACAGGCTGAAAGAAAGATATACCTATATTTTAGAATAACTAAATGAATGTTTTAAAACTGGTTTTTGATAATAAATTATGATTTTAATAAAATAATAAAATAATCATATTTAAAATTTTATTTTTAAAAATGGTCTTCATTTTTGAATTCTACATGTCTATAAATGGTCAATGTTAATTTTTTTTATTTTTTTCAAAATACTTGAATTTTTATGAATAGTTAAATGTGATAATTTACGATAAATGCTAAATAAACGATTTATTGAGTCATTAATGATGATCTATTAATGTAAGACCAATTGGTTTGAAGTCACATGCATTTATTACTTTTATTGGTCATGGAATAATTATTATTCCCTATCTTGTGATTAAATAATAAACTAATGATTAATTTTTTTTGAAAACCCTCCTCTCCTCCACAATGACCCCCCCCCCCCCCCCCCCGCACTCCCTATTCTCTTCACTCCTCTCAAGCCTTGTGCCTTGCCAATATTCTGCCAAAATCTCTCCCCAAAGATCCTCCTGCACATCCAAAATCCCCTATCCTCTTCAAAATACCAAATCCTCTCCCCTTAAGAGGTTCTCAATGGAGGAAGTCTCAAAAGGTAAATTCCTCTTTCCAATTCCTTCTTTTCTTTTAATTTATTTTCTTTTTGTTTCTTTCATTACCTCCCTTCACCCAAATAGTATAATAACTCCAGTAACATACATGTACTGGAATTTTTTAATTCTAATGTGATATTTCATTATCTTCTCTCCTTTCCCTGCCTTTTATTTGAAAGAAATTAAAGCACCATTCGAGATGTGCCAATTTAGCACTTTAAAGGAAAAAATTTATCAATTTATATTAGTATCCTTAATTCTAGTAATGAAATAATTTGTGTTATGGTTGAACCATATTATTATATGTGTAATATATCATATTTTTTTGTTCTTTAATTCTTTTGTACAAATGGTGTTAAGTTATAAAGAAAAACATGTTCTTTGTAATCAAAC
Organism: Viscum album; assembly: GCA_963277665.1. Lineage (NCBI taxonomy): Eukaryota > Viridiplantae > Streptophyta > Magnoliopsida > Santalales > Viscaceae > Viscum > Viscum album. The sequence goes on from OY728157.1 coordinate 401,621,040, forward strand.
CCACCGATTAACAAAAAATTGTTGTCACTATGGTTTTAAATAATAATTCAACTTCACTCTAAGTAACCAAATTAAATTCAAAACCATTTAATCTACTGTATGTGAACTAATATAATATAACTTCAATTCTAGACAAACACTTTAATATTACATGTTTATCCAAATATTAATATAAGAGAACTGGTCACTAAAACCAAGTAAACAAACGAGCTCGAGCAATGAAATTGAACCACAGAACCAATCAAATGGTTATAAATGAACATAAAATGATTATACTAAACCTATTACATATATAATAGGTTCATGAATTGTTAATTAATAAATATAATTTGTTTATTTAGTTCTTTAATAACATGTGGATAACACCACCGGACTTAAGATAAGGGATCCTCTCCATTTCACTCTTAAATCAAGATTGTTCTCAATGTTATTCATTTTATGTGTAATAACTATTGATGGGGTAAGTTTACAAACCTCCCCATACTTCCCTCTTGATTTATAAGTGATTATAAACCCCTTTTCTCACTCATCAATCCCTCTTAGTTACACCTGATACAATGCTGATAAACCGTAACGAATTCAACCCGAACCTTCTTTGTTCTTTCAGGTTGCCTTATCATTAATTATATCAAAATGGAGTTCTTTTATCTATTTATTGAAAAATTATAAATTATTTGTAGTTTTACAAAATTCATTTATGAAGAACCTTTCATCACTCTATTTTGGGTATATACATGTTTTTAAAAGATTCCCTCCTTAGAACTTTCTGATAAGCAAACCTGATTTAAGAGAACTTCCCAAATATTTTCCCAATTTCAAGTGCACTATATCCCATGTTTTAAGACACCAATGTCTTCATAAAATCATTATTATTATTACTAAAACCATCTTGGTTCAATTCTGGTTATATATAAAGTATTTTCCTCTTTTCTATTTCAAAAGCTCTGTAGTATTTTCTTTAAACCCTAAAAAAATATTTTAATACTAATGTTTCTAAAATATGTTTCTTATATGTTGTCACTTATGTTTGACACTTCATACCATGTTATATTCCTATTTTACCTTATTAACGTCCATGTATGTTCTAATCCCTATCTTTCATGGACACTTTCATGACACGATCATCGGTTATGCTTTATAACATGATTGTGGTACCCAACTCATTCCATGGGTACCCTTATGTTTATGTATGGTTTATTAGGTATGATTATATATGTGTAAATAATGTTTCTTTGGAAATAATATTCATGAAAATATTTGGATGGTTGTGCCCAAATAACACTCCAATGCATTGGTTAAAGTTAAGTCTCATGGGATTTGAGGGGAAGCGGGATTGGCAGTTACCCTTGACCCGTACTAAAATGGTAAACGGGGTTGGTGGTTAGCCTTGACCCATACTAAAATGGGAAATGAGATTGGAAGTTAGCCTTGACCCATACTAGAGAAATTTTTTATAATCCTTCCAAATTTATATGATTCCATTTTTATATTATTCCATGCATATCTGATATGATTTTATATGTCCCATGCTTTGGATATCATTATGCCATGCCTCCTAACTCATGTACTTAAGATGTATCCTTATGTTCATTCCCTTAATGGGATTTTCATCTCACCCCATTATTCATTTTTTCCCCAGGGTACGCTATGTAGATGTAAGGGCTCGAAGGAATTTAGGATCTCATAATGGAGAATAAATAAAGAAGTGTTTTTTAGAACCATGTTTTTTGTTTTTTATTCCTAGTTTTCCAAGACACTAGAATTAATGATCCTTGGCTAGTAATCTTATGTATAATTATGCTTTAAATCATTTAATGTTATATGGAAAAGGCTTGGGTCACTATAGTTGGTATCAGAGGCTGGTCTAGTTATTTTTGGAGATTAGGAATAGAGCACCTTAGTGAGAACCTTTAGGATGAGACTGTGTATAAGAAAACATTCCTAATTTTTTGTTAGTATTGTGTAAGTGATTTATCAAGAGAATACATCACTCTCTAGATACGAGCAGGTATAGGTGGCTTTGTCACAGATGTACCTAGGAGTGAAAACTCTGACAAGGAGTTTCAGGCATGACCTGGGGTATCATGTACATGACAATGGGCCTTTCTACACTCTGGGTTATGGAACTCTCGAGGGATATACACTGGTAGATTCTCGATCTTAGTACAAACCATTATTAAGTGATAAAAAAATCCCATAATAATATAAGTTAAGAAATAGATCGAGCATAACCAAGATATAAACCTAAGGAATCACAAGTTAGGGTATACTTCTTCTTTAAAAGTTTATCCTTTTATGTTCAAAGTTTCTATTTTATGCTCAATGGCTATGAATTCAAGAACTCTAATTATAAGTTATTTTTCTTAGTTAATGGAGGGATATAGAAGAACACGTTCCAACATCTAATGTGATAGGAAATGTGAAGATTTCCCTAATTATATGCCTGATGTGATAGGAGTGGGTGCTCAAAATGTCATGGTAGTACTTGCTCAGCTGACTCGAGTTATGAATAATAACTTGAGTCATGCAGAATGCCCTCCTCCTCCAACAAAATATAAATTTTTCATAGAATCTTTCATGTGGAAAATGCCTCCCATGTTTACCAAATATTTTGATCCCATCCTTGCGGAATAATGGATTAACACCATTGAAAAGATATTATCCATCCTCTAGTACTCGAAAGAAGAGAATGTTGTATTGGCGGTCTTAAAAGACCACGGGACACCCTGAGAGGGGAGGGGTGACTCAGGGTGACAAATTTTTCTTTTAATGTGATGGATCTTGTTCCCACATTGGTAGGAACTTGTTGAATCTGTAAGATGAAAATGATCAGAAAGCAAACATTCACATGAACAGAGAAGACACATCACTTTTTACTTGGTTCACCACTAAGGGCTACGTCCAAGGAGCATACGCCGAAAAGTTGTCGGCCGTACCTAAATCCACTAATCTTCACTAGATGTGGATTAAAAAGGTTTAGGCACAGTCCCTCTGTCCCAGGCTCACTGCCTTTACAAAGGTTCAGGGATCGCTCACTGCTTCCCTCGGGTCACTCCCGTTGACTCCCCCTGGCTCACTGACCTTAGGTGAATTCCCACTCAGTTTATAGACATGATGGTCTCTTCATTATTGCATAAGAATGCATCCTCCGTCGTATGTAGATGCTCTGTTGAAGTCCAACTCTCACCAGAAGATGAGTCTCATTTTGCGCTGAGGGTACCGGGCGATCTTCCAGCTTTCGTGCAGCTTCAAAAGGGCGGATGAACTTTAACAACCCCGGTGCGCTTATCCAAGCCCAGCACGCAAGTTTCAATCCTGGCACGCAAGTCACTTGCGCGGTACAAATTCGGCGCGCAGGTGACACCAAACAACTTGCGCGACACTGCCTCCTTCAACACCAAACTTCCGCGACGTTGCGCCTTTAACTCCCCAACTGCCTTGGTCGCGCAGCCAACAATCGGCGCACAACCTCTACTTGCGCAACCCAAAACCCACTTGCGCGACTCAACCACTTGCATGACGAGAGATTGAAAAATCTCTAAGTCTTGAACTTCGTTATAAATGAGGAGGGGTGTTCCTCTATTTATAGGCAAACTGGACTCCATGTGCGGTGGCACGCAAGTCTTCCCTCGACGCGCAGGTTCCAGCGTGCAGCTCATCCTCCCTAGCCTTTGTCACGCTACTCACTTGCGCGACCACACAAATACTCACGCTACCTTCTTTACTTTTCCATATTTTGAAGTAATAATCTTGAAAAACAATAGACGCGCAAGTTTCCAATCCTCCAAGGCATTGGCGCACAAGTCTCTTCACACCGCACAGGTCACTTGCACGACCAGCCCAAAACTTGCGCGGCCCTTATCCCTTTGTCATTTTCCCATGTTTTGATCTTGAAAAACATATGGCGTGCATGTTTCCTCTTCATCCAGTACACGGCACGCAAGTCTCTTTGCCAAAAACACTTTTCTCCATTTGTCGATTTTCGGGCCCAAAAATTTGGCAAACATTGGGAAATGGCACCACCTTCAATACTGTTGTGTGCTTGAACTGTATGATCTCTTTGCGGGTACACATTCTGAACTTCCACTGCTGATTGAAAAAAAACACAAACCCTACTCCAAATCATGCATAGAATACCATGGTTCCAACAGGTCTATTGTTTTTGATGGGGAAGATGATCAGTGGTGGGAACTAATCAAGAACACCAAGTCCCAAGAGGAAATTGATTCCAGGTATTGGGAGGAATTCAAGAGGATTTTTTTCAACAAATATTTTCCTTGAACCCTCCATATCAAAATTGAAAGAGAGTTCCACTGACTCATGCAGAAGGAAGATGGGTCCATCAGGGTCTATGAAGCAAACTTTACAAGTATTGAAAGGTACACCTCTAGCTTTCTCATGAACACTGAAAGCAAGGTGTATCACTTCTTTAGCAGACTAAAACTGAGTCTATGAAAATTATTGGCGATTCAAGACTTTGATAGTTATGAGTATATTGTCCATTGTGCCGTCAAGGTTGAAATGAAGATTGGAGACTCTTAGTGGTCTCGTTGTCCCAGTGAAAAGAAGTGGAAAATAGAGAACAACATGGGTGGTTCAGCAAAAAAATCCTATGATGGATAGAAGCTTAACTTTTCCCCATGAAAATGTTGTTAGAAGAATCATCATGGTAACTATCTAAAGGGAACCAAGAATTGATTAAAATGGGAAATGTTTGGTCATTTGGCCAAGAATTGCCGAATGGATATGAAAAATACCACTGATGTTGAATAATAAAGAAAGGTTCAGATCAACACTCAGCATGCAGTGCAGTATTATAACTGCAAAGAGCTTAGTCATTATGCAAACAATTTTCCTATGTTGAGGGTTTTTAGAGGCAATCAACAAAAACCTCCAAGGATACAAGGAAGGGATTATACTATCACTACTGCTGAGGTGGATCCAGACAATGATATAGTGATAGGTATGCTAGTTATTAATTTAATAATAGTGAATATATTATTTATTCTGGTTCTATGCATTCTAACATATCTTGCAAGTTTAGTAGAACTATTCAAACACCACCTCAAAATTTGGAGGAAAAATTATCTATGAGAATAGATAATGGGTCAATCGTTGTGTCCATGATTTATAACTCATCCCCGGTTAAAGTTTGTGGATTGAACCTCCCAGAAAATCTTTTCATACTTCATTTAGTAGAGTTTGACGCTATCTTGTTCATGGATTGGCTATCTTTATAAAAATACAACATCAACTATCAGGAAAAGAAGAACACTTTTCACATACTGAAGCATCCTCCGATTCTTTACAAGTGTAAGGAGGAAGATGAATCTCCTTTAGAATCTTCATCTCAAGTGTGGATATTTCTACCTTGTGATCAGTCATATCTATCTCGAATGATTGAGACAAAGGAGATAATCACTCTTGAAGACATGCCCATCATGAGGAATTACACTGATCTATTCCTTGAAGAGTTTTCTGGTCTTCCTTCAGACCGAGAGGTTGAGTTCTCAATTGAACTTATCCTTGTATCTCTTTCTATCTAAAAGAAACCTCAAAGAATGGACACTATAGAGTTAGAAGATTTGAATAAGCAATTATAGGAGAATATGGAGAAGGTTTTTATATGCCCAAGTGCTTCATTGTGGGGTGTGCCAGTCCTCTTAATCAAGAAGTAGTATGGACCAATTCTCCTCTGCATTGATTATCGTGAGCTTAATAAAATCACGATTAAGAACAAGTATCCCCTACCATAGATAGAAGACTTGTTTTATCAGTTTCTTGGGGCCAGTTATTTCTCTAAGGTGGACCTTCAGTCAGGATATCACAAATTAATGGTGAGGAAGGAATATATTCCTAGTACTAGCTTTAAAACGAGGTATGAACACTATAGGATCATAGTGATGCCCTTAGGACTCACTAATTCTCCATAAAATTTCATGGATTTAATGAATATTGTCTTTAGAGATTACCTCGAAAAAAATTTGGTAGTCTTTATTGATGATATTCTGATATGCTCCAAGAGAATGGAGGAACCTGAGGAGCATTTGAATATTGTGTTAAAGACTTTGCGAAGGGAGAAGTTGTATGAAAATTATAGTAATTGTTAGTTCTGGATGGGGGAAGTATCATTCTTAGGGAATTTTATCACCAGCAAAGGGATATACGTGGACCCTTCCAAGGCGAAGGAAATTGAAGAGTGACCTAGTCCAACTTCTGTAATAGAGATCCGTAGCTTTTTGGGTCTATCTGGGTATTACCGATGATTTGTGAGGAATATTTCACGATTTTCAAACCCAATGACCAAGCTAACATGGAAAGGAGTAAAGTTTTTCTATACTTAGGAATGTGAAGACTATTTTTCGGAGTTGAAAAAGAGGCTTTTCATTGTGCCAGTACTCACACTCCCTAATAGTGTAGAACTCTTTGTGGTGTATAGTGATGCTTCTGAGAAGGGTTCAGGCTGTGTGATAATGTAAAATGATAAAGTGAGAACCTAAACCTCAAGGAAGCTGAAAATACATGAGCAAAACTATCCCACACATGATCTGGAGTTCACAGTTGTGATCTTTGTGCTGATAATCTAGTGGCATTATCTCTATGGGGTGAAGTGTGAAATATATACTGAACACAAGAGTCACAAATATATATTCACACAGAAATAGCTTAATATGAGCTACAGAATATTGATAGAGCTCATTAAGGATTATAAATGCTCAATCCATTACCATCTTGGTAAGGCAAACAAGGTGGAATATGCGCTAAGTAGAATGGATCCTGCATCTTTATCAATAATGAGAATTGAAAAAGATCATATCTTATTATATTTTCAAAGAATGGACATGGGAAAAATTAAGGGATGAACATCATAAATCTTTTATTAAATTATTGTTCAACCTTCTCCCTTGTAGAAAATAAAGGATGCTCAAAGAAAAGATGTGGAAATTCAGAAAATGGTGGAAGCTATCAGAAAATAGAAATCCACCAATTTCAAAATTTATGAGGAAGAAGTTGTAAGATTTGGGACATAGTTATGTGTACCATCTGATCCAGAGGTAAAGAAGTAGCTATTGAGTGATGCACATTTCTCAACCTTCTCTATCCACCCAAGGAGCACAAAGATGCATCGAGATCTCTAAGAAAACTTTTGGTGGGACAATATGAAAAGGGACATTGCAGAATATACATCAAATTCCATGGTATGTCAGTAAGTGAAGGCAGAGAGACAAAAGTCTAAGGGGATGAAGAAACCACTACCCATACCAGCATGGAAGTGGGAGAATATTACCATGGACTTTGTCACTGGACTTCCAAGGACATCGAGAGGAAAAATGCTATATGGGTCATTATGGATCATCTTACAAAGACACCTCACTTTATCGCGATTCGAGAGAACCTCTCATTGGATCAACATTTATGGATTTAAATCAAATAAGTGGTAAGGATTCATGGAGTACCACTATATATTGTATCCAATCATGATATGAGATTTACCTTGAAGTTCTGGAAGATTATCCAATATGCTCTAAGAACTGAACTTAACTTTAGTTTGACCTGTCATCCTCAAACTGATGGCCAATCTAAGGAAACTATTCAGAAATTGGAAGACATGTTGAGATCATATTCTATGGAATTCAAAGGATGATGGGAACAAAATCTTCCACTGGTTGAATTATCCTACAACAAAAGTTTCCACTCGAGCATCTGAATGGCACCATATGAAGCACTTTATGGGAAAAGGTGTGGAACACTGGCGTTTTGGGATGAAGTCAATGAGAGTAAGCTATGTGGACCTGAAATGGTTGAAGAAACGTCTAATTAGGTGAAAACCATTTAGAAGCATATTAAGGCATCCCAAAAGTCGATAGAAAAATTATGTAGACAATAATCGATGAGATCTTGAGTTTAAATTTAAAGACATGGTATTTCTATGCATATCTCCATGGAAGCAGGTCATGAGGTTTAGGAAGAAAGGAAATCCAAGTCCTAGGTATATCGGCCCCTTCGAGATCCTTAATTGAGTTGGAGCTATGGCCTATCGATTGGCACTTCCACCTACCATATCGAAATTACATGATGTATTCTATGTATCCCTCTTAAAGAAGTACATACCAGACCCCTCACATGTACTCTCTTCAGAGGTGGTACGGTTGGAGGATGATCGCTCTTACGAGGAGCATCCATTAAAGATCTTGGATCATAGAGATAAATTTCTACATAACAATACTACTCCCCTGGTCAAAGTATTGTGGTAGATCCACAAGTACAAATAGGCAACATGAGAACTAGAGGAAGCAATGAAGGAAAAGTACCTGCACTTGTTTAGGGCTTCGAATGTAAAAAAAAATTGAGGGAGAAATTTCATAAGGGGGGAAGAATGTAATGACCCAATGTTTTATAAATGAAACTTCCCTTCTTATAAATATGTCATAAAATCACATGAAAACACAACATAATGATATAATATGTACTAAGATACCTTTAAACAAAATTTTTTCCCTTCTGTGTTTGGAATTTTGAAAACCTGGCATACACGGTTGTAATCAGTAAGTTATTTGGAGTCTGATAAGAAAAAATTATTTTTTGGTGAATAGTAACCTACCCTTATGAATAGTAATATACCATTATGAATAGTTATATATCCTAATGAATAGTAACATTACCTATGATAATATATAAATACTATTCATGTTTAAATTATGATATACATATATTTTAGAATAAGTAAATGAATGTTTTAAAAATAGTTTTTGATAATAAATTATGATTTAAATTAAATATTAAAATAATCATAATTAGAAGATTATTTCTGAAAAATAGACTTCATTTTTGGATTCTACATGTCAAAAAATGGTTACGATGAATTTTTGGGATTTTTTCTAAAATACTTGATTATTTTATGAATAGTAAAATGAGATAATTTACGATAAATGCTAAATAAGGGATTTATTGACTCATCGATGATGATCTACTGATGTAAGCCCAATTGGTTTGAAGTCACATGCATTTATTATTTTTATTAGTCATGGAATACTTAATATTCCTTGTCTTGTAAAGAAATAAGAAACTAATGATTAAAAAATTATGAAAACCCACTTCTCCTTCACTATAACCTCCCCCCCCCCCCTCACTCCCTGTTCTCTTCACTCATCTCAATCCTTGTGCCTTGACATTATTCTTCCCAAATATCTCCCCAAGATCCTACCCCATGTCCAAAATCACCAAGACTCTTAAAAATACCAAAACCTCTCCCCTTAACAGGTTCTCAAAGGAGGAACTCACTAGAGGTAAATGCCTCTTTCCAATTCCTTCTTTTCTTTTAAGTTCTTTTCTTTTTGTTTTCTTCCTCGCCTCCCTTCACCCAAATAGTATGATAACTCTAGAAACAAAAATTTAATGGAATGTTTTTATGATAATGGTATATTTAATAATCTTTTCTCCTTTACCAACATTTTATTTGAATGAAATGAAAGCACCGTTTGAGATGTGCCAAATTAACACATTCAAAGACAACAGTTTATCAATTTCTATTATTATCATTAATTCTGGTCATGAAACCATTTGTGTTCTGGTTGAACCAGATTATTATATATGTAATATATCCTATTTTTTGTTCTGTAATCCTTTTGTAAAAATTTTGTTATGTTATAAATCAAAACATGTTCTTTGTAATCAAACTCATTGATTAACAAAAAATGTTTGTCACTATGGTTTACATAATAATTAGACTTCGCTCTCAGTAAACAAATTAAATATAAAACCATGTAATCTTCTGGATGTTAATTAATAGAATATAACTTCAATTATGGAAAACCTCTTTCATCTTATATGTTTATTCAAATATGAATATATGTGAATTGGTCATTAAAACCAAGTAAAAAAATGAGCTTGAGCAATGAAATTGAACCTCATAACCAATAAAAACGGTTATAAATGAACATAAAATGATTAAACAAACCAATTAAATATATAAGAGGTTCCTAAATTATTAATTAATAAACCTAATTTGTTTATTCTGGACTTTAATAACAAGTGGAAAACACCACCAGACTTAAGTTACAGGATCCTCTTCATTTCAATCATAAATCAAGATTGTCCTATATGGTGTGCCATTTAATTTGTAATACCTAATGATGGGGTATGCTTACACACCTCCCCTATACATCCCTCTTGATTTCTAAGTGATGAGAAACCCATATTCTCTCCCATTAAGCCCTCTTAGTTACACCCGACACCATGCTGATAAACCTAAACAAATTCTACCTGAACAATCTTTGTTCTTTTAGGTTGCCTTATCTTTATTTATATCAAAATTGACTTATTTTATATATTTATGAATGTATTCTAAATTATGTGTACATTTCAAAAATTCATTTAGGAAGACCCTTTCATCACTCTCTTCTGGTGATATACATTTTTTAATATATTCCCTCCTTAGAACTTTCTGATAAGAAAACCTGTTTTAAGGGAGCTTCCCAAATTTTTACCCCATTTCAAGTGCACTATATCCTCTGTTTTAAGCCACCATTGCCTTTATAAAAGTTTTTTTTTATTATTACAACCTTTTTAGTTAAATTCTAGATTTATATAAAATATTGGCATCATTTCTATTTTAAAAGCTCTGTAGTATTTTCTTTAAACCCGCACAAAAATGTTATAATTCTAATGTTTCTAAAATACATTTCTTATATGTTATCACTTCTGTTTGACACCACCTACCATTTTATATTCCTATTTTACCTTATGAAAATCCATGTATGTTCTAATCCCTTTATTTCATGGACACATTCATGACACAATCAATGGTTATTTTTTATGACAGGATTGTGGTCCCCCAACTCTTTCCATGGGTACCCTTATATTTATGTATTGCTGATTACGTAAGATTATTTATGTGGAAATAATGTTTATGTGTAAAGAATATTCATGAAAATTTTTAGATGGTTGTTCCTAGATATTTCTCCAATGAATTGGGTAATGCTATGTCTCATGATATGTGATGGGAAACGGGATAGGTGATTAGCCTTGACCCATACTAAAATGGGAAATGGGATTGGAGATTATCCTAGACCCATACTAAAATGGGAAATGGGATTGGCAGTTATCCATGACCCGTACTGAAGAAATTTTTTATAATCCTTAAAAATTTATATGATTCCATGATTATATGATATGATTTTATAAGTTCCAGGCTTTGGATATCATTATGTCATGCCCCCTAACTCATGTGCTCATGACGTATCCTTATGTTCATTCCCTTATAAGTATTTTCAGCTCATCCATTTGTTAATGTGCTCCCCTGGGTACCCTATGCAGATGTAAGTGCTCAAAGGAAGTTAGGATCTCTTTATGGAGATTAAATAAAGAAGTGGTTTTTTAGCCCCATGTTTTATGTTTTATGTGCCTAGTTTTCTAAAACACAAGACTTAATGATCCTTGGCTTGTAATCTAATGTATAATTGTACTTAAAATCATGTAGTGATATATGGAAAAGGCTTGGTTCACTATATTTTTAGATTATGTATGGTGTATGGTGAAACATAGCCAACTAGAAGATATTTCTTGGGAATACTCTTTTTACCTTGATAAGGGAAGAGTTTATTCTCCAATCAAAGAAGGATGAATATATAAAAAAGATATTAGAGATCCAACAAGAGGAGTTTAGTGTGAATTCCCATGGGGTTTTTTCTATGAATTTATTGCCCCATTTAAAGACTACTTGGATAATAAAGACATGAAAGTGTGGTATTTTGAGTAGTACTTGAGATCATATATTTGATGGAGGGTGGAGACTTTGCAGTTGAAGTCTTGGTTGTAGGTGAGGGATCTTTCTAGGGTGATCAAGAGGGGTTTACTCAAAACTACTAAGGATGTATAAAATGGAACCTTGATTTGTGGTCCCTTTATTCGGCAGAAGTATAGAGTAGGGTGTTCTTCTAGAGCCAAGGCATGGAATAAAGTCCTAGTATTGAGTAACTCAAAGTGTCATGTGTCTGTTTTACCAATTTATTTCCATTGTAAAACTATGAGGAATTGAAAGTTTGAGTACCCCGTGGTTTTTTCCTACCATGGTTTTGTTAAGTTTTTTTTTCATTTAGTAGGTTAGTCAGGTTTTCATAGGGTATCTACTGAAAATGAAGCATGTTAGGTTAATAGCTTGTTTGTTTCGAGTTAATAAACTTATTACTTTACTTGGTTTTTAAATGATTTATATAATTTTAGTGTAAAAGTATTTACCAACATATCCTCGCTCATTTTATCTTTAAATTGGTTTGAAAATTTTGAATTTTATTTGTTTTTTAGTGTGTTTTTTTGAAATTAAACGGTTTCATAAGAAATGAAGGAAGATGATGTCTATTTTAATTGAGTGTGTATATTTTTTTTTAAAATTAAAAGTCATGTTTTTGGGAAAGAATTAATTTTTAAAGTTAATTTCATAACCATTTTTTCGTATTATGAATATAGTTATGGATTGTAAGTGAGGTTTATTTTTGGCTAGGTTGATTTATATTGATTTATTTTATTCATTGTTATGTTTATCCATTTTTGATGGAGTTTTTCTTTGAGGGTTTTCTAACATGGCTATTAAAATTTATGGTTTCCCCTATTTAATTAAGGTGGGTGTTTTAGCATAATTTCTAAGTAGAGGGTGGTGATTTCATAAAATATGTTTTCTTATGGGTCTAATGATTACTAGAGATTATATTGTAACTCCTTGAGTGGTATGGTTTATCCAGAATTTAAGGAATAGTTTAATTTAATAACATTGGCTTGGAAGAGGAGCTTCCTCTTATAATGGTCAAGTTTTATTAGAGTTTCATTTACCTAGATCAAGTTAGAGTGTCATAATTTATTTTTCATTATTATGGTCTTTTTTCACCTCATGGGTTATATTCATTATTTCATAATGGTGATTCCCCTATTTGAGTGGTATCACATGGAGAGTGTTAGGTTATGTACTTTCTATTTCCTTTTTAGTTTATTTATTATCCTTATGGTTGGTAATTGTTCGGGAGTTATATAATGTAATTACCCAGACTGTTTTCTCCCATTACTCAATGATATTTTTGTGTTAGAGGTGTCGAGAGGTAGGGGTGTTCTGAAGGTAGATAGTTATGTTTTGTCTTTGTGGGGTCTAAAATACCATAAAAGGGTGAGTAATTAGACTCTTTTGGATCAATAAACTATGTATATGGATGTTTCAATTGTAATGTTCTATATAAATTCCTTGCGGAAGTACCTATGTAAAATGGATAAGTTTTTTATGTTGTGTTGGTGGTATCCTCAAGCGGGGTGAATAGAAGATCTCTCAATGTCACATGAAAAGGTGTGAAACACCTATGGTGTAAGGTGTGGATCTTATAATATTTTCCTATGTGAATCATGTAAGGATAAAACACATGGGTCGATGGACATAGTGATTCGGTGTCTAGTAGAGATCAAGCTATGTGAGGTGGAAGGGAACAGACGATCGTCGTCTCTTTATGCCATGGTCTTGGTTGTGGTGAGCTGAAAATAGAAGGGGAAATTATTTTGGGTCATATTAAGCATACATGGGGGGTTGTATGCAGTTTTAAATGATATATTTTATTTCACGGTGCATTCCATGGTGCAGATAAAACCTATTTAAATCCTCTTTAATATATCATAAGTCTTGGAGAGATGTGGCAGTTTCAAATGGTTGAAAACTCGGATCTTGATTTTACTAGGACCATTATAATCATTTTGAATACAAAACATTCTACAGTGGAGGCCTTTAGGTTTTCACTATAAATATGAAGTTATTCCTTCATTAGTTTGACATTTATTTCCTTCCTTAAAACCCCATCTATCCTCAAGCCCTCTTAGTGCTCTTTAGTCATTTTCTCTTAAGGGTTGAAACCTCTTTTTTTGTTGGGATTAAACTCTCTTGATTTGAGGTACTATATTATCTTATTATTACTTAACCTTTTTCTTCAAAGGGGTTCTTATGTTTAGGTTTCTCTTTTTTTGGTTTATATTTGAGTATGGCCTAATTGTGGTTCATCACAGTTAAGTTTTTATGTTGTCCCCTTAAAGTTTGGAGGTGGTTGATCCTTCATTCTCAAATTCTTGTGCACTACTATCTTGAAGCTTCATATCAAGGTAGATAATTTTACAAATATATTTATCATATTGTATATCATGGAAGTATCATTTTTTTAGTTTCTTTCATTGGATGTTAATAATTATTTAAATGAATATAATTAACCGTACATAATTTAAATTGATCGGAAGGTGTGATCCACAAGTTGTTAAATTCTTTCCATAATATTTATTATATGATTGTTAATTGATTGTTATTGTTGATGATATTTTTGTTATATTACTATGAATTTATAGTTGAATCACCTTTTATAAATGTTTAATCACTTAAAGATGGTACATGACTAATTGTGTGAAATATGGATTTTTTATATTAACACCTATTCAAGGAATATTTAATTATTGTGAATGAATTATTTAAAATGGAAATATTGAAAGATATTAAAGATAAAATTGGTTTTTTAATGTGTTAGTATGTTTATTGTGTTACTAATATTGTGTGTTTATTATAGGGGATGTTTTGTGGAGATTATGTGGCTAGTTATGGCAATTGGTGAGTGTGCGGTAGCAAGGATGTGACTGATTATCTTGGGAAGGGAAAGTTTTTTATATGACATAGTCGGGATGATGTGGTGGTTTTTCATGAGATGTGATGAGGTTAATGTGGTGGTTGTTTGTGTGTCAAAGGGGTGGTATTATTGTTTACTAGTGTTTATGGAATGTGAATGGTAATAATAAATATGGTAAAGGGTGTGGGTTTGAATTGAATTAGAAGTTATTGTAAATGAAATTTCTAATACCTGAAATGGATGGGAAAAGGTATAATTAATCATGGTTAAAAGATGAAAATGGTTTTTAATAAAAAAAATTAATTGAAGGGGAAAATTAATATAATTTTTTTGGTAAATGGTAAATTTTTATATGGTGAAATGATAAAACTAAATGGGAAATTTTTGAATGATTTATTTGGATGTTTTTCATGGGAAGTGGGGAAAGTTTGGTGGTTTAGTAATTGGTAGAGATGGTTGGGGAGTGGAGGTAATAGTGTGATGGTAATGATTGGTATGGTAGTGGGGTTTTGGGGAAAATGGTTTTCATTGTATTTGTGTGTGATTTTATTATATCGGTATTTTCTGGTGATTTACATGCACCCTACCTATATTGGATCACTGAACTAATTCCCAATGGTTTTAGGTTCCAACTTTATTCTCTAAACATCTAGGTTAGAAAGAGAATGTACATATGTCTACACTCTCATTTTTTCTCTATCTTTCAAAAATAGAGTGAACTATTATGGCTTGCGATATAGTGGTTATATAAATGTGGTGATGATACTTGTTGTGGTTTGTGCATTCTTGGAGGAGATAACATGGTAAATTTCCTTCATTTTAATGATACCCTAATGATATAGATATGTGATGAGTGTATGATGTTAGGTTGATATATATATATATATGTGTGTGTGTGTGTGTGTGTGTGTGATATAGTTGTGGTTATTGTTATGGTAGAATGATAGTAGTGAAAATGATAATATTAGACCCTATATGGGTTAGGTTTGGTAGGGTCGTGGCCTTACCCACAATAGGCATGGAATTATTGATATGGTTGAATGGATATAGAAGGGATATAAGAATAATAAATTTTCCATTTGGGCATGACACAAAAAGAATTGTAGAAAAGTGGTGGGGGTTAGTCTTTTTCTATATTATTGATGGTATTTTATTAAATTTGGATGTGATATTTGGTGATTGGCATATTGTGATGTTAATAGGTATTAGACGTGGTAGATGGTTATTGGTTTTGATATTGGTTCACTAGGGAATTAGTATGCTCATTCTACCTTATTCATGAGAGGTCTTGAGGAGTATCTTATAGATTATACATGTATGTTCACTCCTATATATATAAATTTGTTTTTCTGGTTTCCAAACTAGTTTCAAAGATCACGATGGATAGTACTGGCTCAAATATTTGAGTTGTGGTTGGACTCACTACCTGTGTGTTTTAATTTTTGGAAAGTTATCTTAGAGGCTAGTAATTTTGAGACATTATCATGCATTATTGTTATTCTGGGATGTCTGTTTGTTTTATATTATGGTGTTTATTAGTGGTTTAATTATGTTATTCTTGGTATTTTCTAGGGTTATGCCTCTAATTTTCACTTTTTATACCCGCAATGATAGTATCAACCTCGGTTCCTATTGGAGGTGGGATATATGGGTCACCTTATTCTTTACTATAGGCCATAGAGGGGATCCTTTTAGGGCTATTTGTGAAATTTTATTTATATATTTTTATAATAACAAACTCATAACTAAATATCCATGTACATTGAGGTAGAAGTATCACTTTTAAGAAAATCAAACCCTCTTAGCATGATTCTTCATTTTTAAAATGGTTCAAGCTACTCCTCTAGGTTCTAGAATGTATATGGTTCTGAATCAGCTAATCCAGAAGATAGAAATTTTGAAGATAAAATATTCCTACTCATAAAATAAGCTTCATGTAATTATAATGAAAATATAGAGTGTATTTATATTTATTAACCCAAAGGATCCAGAACATGTCATTTAGTAAAATTAGTCAATAATCTCCCCCTTTTTATAATAATAATTCTACTAAAAAGGTAAGCATCAATGGATAAAAGTAAAGGGAAAAGAATCCATGTACTTTCAAAAACCCCAACATACTCTCCTTGGAAATATGAAAGGATATATTATAGTAATATATCTCCCCATTTTAACTTACCAAAAGAAAACTCTCTCTAAAAACAAAACTATATCTTTTCCCCTTTCATAACTCTTCTTCTCATGTAAACATTTAGAGAAATTTATAATTAACAAAACTTATCCAACATTACAAAATTTTATCCCCATTTTATACTTTTCTCTACCTTTATTAATTTTAGACAACATTTTTATTATCAAAACTAATCCTAGTTTAGTTAATAAAAAATAATAAAATGAAGAATAAACTAATTGAGAAAACCTCATAATAAAAATAAGTCATTGCGTAAGAATAATATCAGTCTATAGGTGTTGTGTAAGGGAAATCTTGAAAGGAATTTATATAAATAATAATTAGGTTAATTAAGAATATATCAATAGATGTATTAGTTATGTAAGAATAAATTTAACCATAGTAAAAGGGTATTCATGAGTGACTATATAATGTAAACATTTAAAGAAAAGTGTACCTTTGGGATGATAACTTCGGATGTACATATTAAAAAATATTCTTCTGAAGAGAGTGGGGCTTGATGAAGTACTATATAAATATTTACCATTTATTTTATGTTTTTCTATAATATGTGAATTAACTATATGAAAGTATAATAAATGTCTATAAAAACAAATGTAAATCCCCTTTTTAAGGAGCTTTTCAATGTCAGGATAATAACATTATAATAAAAAAAATGAGCACTTAAATTTGATTATAAAAATTTTCTATTTAATGTATAGAAATATTTCAGAATGTAATGATTTATTAAATATATCCGAAATATGATTTTCATTTTTTTATTAATTTGATAACAATGTATTAATTTTATGTGTGATCATAAAGGAATCTGTGTCTTATATTAATTTGTTATCAATAGTCCTTTGGTAAAAATTATAAATGTCAATATCCATATTAGCAGATAAAATGTGAGCACCTTCCAAACTTGTGATGTTATGTTTTTCATTATTAATGTTCATTGAGTAACCATTATCACATAATTTGATAATAATGGTAATTTTTTTCTTAATTAATAAAATATAATGTTTATTTGAAATTAAAATCTCAAAATGGAAAGACACATCACCTATTATGATGATTTGACATTGTTTATTGTCTCAAAAAGTAACATGTCCACCTATCAATTTTTTTAATTTCTGGAAGTTGGACTTGTTTATGGTTATGTTTTAAGAAATACTATTATCCATGTACCATGTACTTTGGCTACTGGTACACAACCCTTTTTAATAAAAAGAATGGGGATAAAAATTGGGTGCCCTATTTTGTTTATGTATGGAAACATTATTAAAGAACACTTTGTGAACCCACATATGTCCAACCATTATATGTTGAAAAAATAAAATATCTTTATAAATATAATATCTAAAATTTTAGAAGGATTTAACATTGTTCAAGGAATAACTAACCCTCCAGATATTAATTATAAAAGGGTGAACTCTTCTAAAAAAATGGTTGGGAGATGTGACATACCAAAAGGTAATTAACTAACCTCAAAAGATCTCCTAGACGGTTTCAATTTGTCTAGAAATTCATCAAAAATTTTCCTTTTTATGTGAAATTATGAAATTACTTATTAAGTTTTCAACTTCATACATAAGTTCTAAAACTTCATTATAATCATTATAATATATTGAAATGTAAATTGATTTTATATTCAACTCATATGTTAATTTTCAAATACTCTCATCAGCCTTATCCATTTTCTCATTAGCCTGATCATTTTTCTTTATTTAATTTTTATATGTAATTTATAGTTTTTCCACATATTCAAACATATTATTAAATGACATAGTATCATATAAATGATCCAAAGAATAAAGATAACAAAAATCTATATCTATATTAGTAAGAGATGCAGTAATTTCCATTCCCATAAAAACTGATTCAACCTAAGGATATGAAGCATAAAATCCAATGATCTTCATGTTTCATTATTTACAAAATCACTAATGAAATTTGTATTATCACAAAAACTCCATGTATCCATAACTTTCAAAAAAATACTTTATGATTTGATTTTATTTTGGAATCCTTATATTTATTTCTTAACCTAGGGTAATTTGGCTTAATGTGTCTTGGATTCTTATATTCATATAATATAACACCAATAGAATATTTCATATCATATATACCTCTAAACTATTAAATTTTATCATTTATATCTTTCTAATTTTCATCCCAAAAATTCTTATTCCAAATAATATTGCTCATACATATCACTGATTCATATATCTTTCACTCACTAAGCATTATCTTACTATAATATAAATTATTCTTAGAAGTATGTGTCAAAGTAAATGGTTTTAAAGCTCATGATGTTATAGTAGTAAAAAAATATATTATTTTTCTTCTCTTTTTATAAATCTATCTTTAATATATTATCATTTTTTTAAGTTATGACGATATCATCCCAACATAACTTTATAATGTGATTTTAGTCATCAATAACTATCCTCTTTGATTCCCAATCTTTCATATGTAGGTCAATAATATATGAAACTAATTTATCATTTATAATTTCTTTATCACTAATAGATTGTATTACATTCACAATTATTGTAAAAATTTGATGAATTTGAGCAATTTATTATCCTATATGAAAATAAAAACTTGGTAATATGTATACAAAAAATCTTTTCTAGTCTCCAATGCTTTTGAAATTCCAAAATTTATATCTCTAAATTATATTAAATTTTATTCAATAACTAAAAAGAAGAAATATGATTATAAATGTTTTGATTCATAAAGCACAAGTGAGTATTATATGATTTGTATTCATCCATAAATTTATCTCTCTCTTATCTATTAAATTATGTGATGGAGTTTTAGATAACAATCCATAAACTCATAAAAAAATTTATTAAAGGATATATTATTATTTATCCCTATATGTCTTTAATTTTTATCTAAAGAAGCTAGAGGGTAAATACCCAAATCCAAATATACATTGGATTCAAAATAAAACCTATTTGATTAGATGATTGGAATAACAAAATCTTACCCAAGATCTTCTTTGATGGAGTTGTAAACAAATCCTATCCCAGGATTTCTTCAATTAAAAGAGAGTAAGAACAAGTTCTATACATGTAAATTATTAGATCAATTGTATCAACGGAAAAAATATTCTTATCCCAAGACTTGTTTGATTAGAAATGATCAATAACATAATTTTCTAACCCCAAAACTTCTTTGATCACATGAGATAGGAATATGAATGATTATCATAGAAAAACTATGTGTTTTTACAGTGAATCCTATCACAATGAAAGAACATAGATCATGCTAAAAACTAAACTAATTGAATATTTTCAAGTATTGATAAAGTGATAATATCTAAAAAATTTATCAATTAGCACCATAAACCTCTAATCCTTGAATCCTCAACATTATATTTATAAACATTAAGTTTAACAAACTTATGGACGAATCTATGAGTACTTTGGGGAAAAAAATTCCATTCCAACAAATGTGTCATATTCAACATGATATTCCATCTCTAAAATGGTTCAAGTGACTTATCAAAGTTTTGGAATATATATGGTTTAGATTCATCTAATATAAATTTTAAAAAAATTGAAAGATAAATCACTCATACACATAAATGTCACTTCAATTAAATATAATAAAAATATATATTTTATTGTGATTTATAAAAAGATATCTCAAATATTTCATTTAAGAAAATTACACAACATAGATTTGAAGAGGAGAAGCACTCCCTCTTAGTGTAAAGTTACACTGGCTGAATGGGGGTAAGGAATGGGTTTTTCTCTTTTCTTCTCACACATTCAAGTAATAACAATAATAACAATAAAGGTAATATAAAAATAAATAATCATTTTTCTATAATTATCGATACACAAATATATAATTTCCCCTAACTATATTAATAATTATGATAATAATCATCATACCTTATTCATATGTCAATTAATAAACTCATAATATGGTATAAATATAATTATAAAAAATAAGAATTTAAATTAACGCATAACATTCATTTTATAAACATGTCTTTAAACATAAACTAAATTATAAATAAACATTTAATAAATTAAAATATCACTCAAATCATCAAATCACATCATTATACTAATAAATATATCAATTATAAAATAGATTATAAACTTATGACTTACAAAATAATGTTACAAGTTAACTAAAATGAATGCACAGTTCACATGCTCAAAACTATAAACTAATTGTTCTTTTCTCATTGCCTCTAAATTTTCCACACTACAACGTTATTTTTAAATGTTTCCTAATACTTTCACAAAACATTCACTCCTAGAAACCTTAAAACATTCAAATTTTAATTATTCTAATTTCCAAAGTATAAATATTATATATAATAATATTGATTAAAATTATAAAAGGTGTGGTGAGAATATTTTTCCCACTATAGTACATTCTTCCACTAGAAATCCCTATAAGGGAGACCCTTATAAATAATAATACATTTAGAATAAATAATGTAATATCTATTTAAAAACCGTTATTATATATAAAATCTCTATTTTTTCAATGAAAAATATCTTGATTCAAAAATTCCACTTTTACTATTCACATCTATGTGGGAAATCCCCATTATAAGAAATTAATTTATATTTCATCGACTTAATACCAAGGATTTATCATCCAAATTATATATCATTTTAATAACCACATATGCATAAAATTCCAAACTTATATTTTTTAAGATCATTCGATTATAAAATTCACATATACTTTAAACAAATTATCTTGTTATAAAATCACGCTCATTAAAAGAATTTCATTTATTATGTAAATTATATTTAGTAAAGGAAAAAAACAAATTTTTAAGTACAAACACCCAACAATGATAAAACCAAAGGTCCTATTTAAATCCCCCAAAATTTCAACCGAACATGGAATATTTGGGTTCTCTGACATCAAACTCGTTTTAGTGGTATTTTATACCTATTTAGAGAAAGGAAAATTTGGATACATAACCATTTAAAGAAAACTAATATATATATTCATAAGATTTGATTTGTAACTTCATAGAATATACATAAAAACTATTAATCAACAGTTATTGTTCTTGGAATTTGAACTCCTATTTTCATATTCTACTAGGACATTTAAGTGGTCTAAGGGCCATAACTAATTTATAAATGTGTTTCTATGGTCAAAGGGGGTATAAAAACATTTTTTGTAGGAATATTATTATGTATAGTTCATTTTAATGGTTATATAACCATAAAACAACCATGGAAGTGGTTCTTGAACGATTTTGGAAATGTATAATTATAATGCAAGGTTTTCAAAACCTTACAATACATGTGCAAGAGTTTGTGGACAAACATTGGACATGCATGGTTTTTTTCATGGTTTTATAAAACATGCATTTCATTCAATCCCAATATTTTAGTTTTTCATAGGAATTGTGCACATTTACTATAATCCATGGAATTTTTTATAAAAAACCATACACCATATAAAATGGGAAAATATAAAAACACTAGCCCCTTAAACAATATAAAGCATATATAAACCATTTTTATAACACCAAACCACCGAAAATAAAGAAATTGCAAGCCATCCATTTTATAAATATGGTTTTAAAAATATCAACGCACCTAAATAAATAATTAGGCATCAAGTCAAAGAAAAGTGTTAAAATAACCATTACTAAAACATTTTTAAAACCAAATAAATCCCTTCAAAAGTTGGAACTCAAAATAAATTAAATTTCAAACTCTTTATTAGGGAAATAAAGTTTTACTTTTAAAAAATCATTGAAACATTTTTATTCGAAATAAACCTATATAAAAACTACCCCTTAGGAATAAAAACCATAGGTTTGGTTTATAAAAATATTCCAAACTATTGAAAAAATCTAGATAATATATACACATATCTCACCACTATGAATCAATTTATCTCATGAAAACACAACTCCATAATTATAAAAACTATTTACACACTTTTAGAATTCATCTCATTACATAACTTATAAAAATTATCATCTTTCCCTCTTTAAAGGCATCACATCACATACTTATAATCATATCACTGAATAATATTGATCATTTATTACACTAGATATAATAATTTTAAAAACAAACTTCAAAAATGTATAACATCATAATATATATAGTAAAATTATATTCTTTTCTAATTTTAAACCATTAATGTCCATTGAATAAATAACAAAAGTGTATACAATCACTAAACATTTTATATTGAAAATGTTTATAGACTGTATTATTGAAAAACCAATCAAACCCATTATAGAAAAAATAAAAGGTCATCCTGAATGAACACATTTCAAAATATGAATATAACAATCCAAAACATTTCTTATAAAACACATAATTATATATATTTCAACTATTTATAAAATATATTCCAAACAAAACCATTATGTGTCTCAAAAACTCAATAAATTTATACCACACACATCATATAAGAAAATTATTATATACCTTGAATTCAAAATTCTTATTTGATTCAAAAAGAAATTACATATAGATTCACATTATTTATATAAACCATGAATATATTAATGTATTTAACAAACCCTAATCAAAATCATGGTTTCTAGAAATAGATACGTTGGGGAAAACTGGGTTTAAAAACAAAAATATATATGTTTTACCTTATTTATGATACCTTAAAAGATAAAAAAGATAAAAATTCATGAATATCCAATGCATTGTAAATAAAAAACTCAGAAAAAATGAAATATATAAAATAAAATTAAAAAATAACTCTACTCTGTAAAATTAATTGGAAAAATATTTCCAATAATATTTCCATGGAAATAAGTCAATTATAATTAC
The DNA here is from genome assembly GCA_963277665.1 of Viscum album. Lineage (NCBI taxonomy): Eukaryota > Viridiplantae > Streptophyta > Magnoliopsida > Santalales > Viscaceae > Viscum > Viscum album. The sequence goes on from OY728157.1 coordinate 401,644,652, forward strand.
ATATATAAATTATTTATTGAATTTTGAATTTATGTAAGCTCTGTTTGATTTTACAATGTCCTAACCAAAGAAAAAACAATATTACTCATATAATCACCCATCAGAAATAATGTATATACATTCTAAATACACACTACACAATAACATCCAATAATAAAATCAATGTATAAATAATTCAATAAGTCCAATTATACAATAAAATCCTAATATTATAAAAAAATCGACAATAATTGAAATCAATCAATAATGGTTAACAAAACACTTTAGAATACAATCTCAAATACTTTTTATTTTAACATTTTAAAATAAATATAACATAAACCCTTAAATTTTAAATCATATAGTAAAATTTTAGGTTTATTATAATGCATTTTTAATAAATATAAAATCAAATTATAATTACCATAAAATATAAAAACACCATTTATAATTGAAATTTTCCTTGAAAATATTGATAACCTTATTTTTTTTATGAAAAAATCTCCTTTATTTTTGAATTATTATAAAATAAAAATTTTAGAAAGGTTGAAATTATTTATTATAAAAAATAATCATGTATGATAATATATAAACATATACACACACATTAATCAATCACTCATGCTTCCACAAAATATATCATATGTTGAGAAATAGAAAATTTATAATGAAACATCATGAGTGGTTTCAATAAAAGAAAACCCATAAACATTTATGAAAAACAAAATGATTTAGATATTCATCCAATAATTTTTAAATAATTCATCATTCATGTTTCTCCAAATATAAATCATTGGTATTGAATGATAAATCACAAGACACCTCCTCATATTAAGGTAAAATAATTATTGACCCATTAAAGGATTGATGGAAACCACTTATTTCTATACATCCAATGGTAACTTGAGTTACCATAAAGAATGGGTTAATAAATCTCCTTCATGGATAAATTCCAAAATTAAAATTCTTCTATATTGACTTACCACTCATCTACTCACTCACACTCTCATACCATTTTGTATCATACCGGCCCAAAACCCAATTAAATGCACCTAGACCGACTTGTCAAAGACATAAGGTGCATTCTCGTTCACCCAATTCATTCACACGTGAATTTATATATTATATGAAATTAATGGATATTATTTAGCCTTTATGAATAATAAAAATAAATATGGCCAAACATGGGATATCATTAAACAGAAAATACATGGTTACATACATGAAATAATAAGTATTAATGTGAAAAACCTGATATAATAAAAGAATAACTATATAGAAATCTTTATGTGGTACAAAAACTCCTTTTTATTACACCAATACCATAGTATCATTCTTAATCAATGGTACCCTCTTAGTAATATCCATATACCACTTCTCATGTAGCTTCTCAAGTCTCCCATATAACTCAATAAACTCAAACTATGACTCCTTAATCAAATCCAAATCGAAATAATAAATACAAAATAACCCAATAATTTTACTCCCATAAACAAGGGTATTATATAAAGGTGATTTCTAAAAAATCATAATAAAAATAGAAATTAAAATAATGACATTATAAATCACCGAAATGCATAAAACCCCTATAAATTAACTTTATAAAACTCAAATATCTCTCAAAAAACACCAGTAAATTCATTCGAAATAAAACTAGTTCAATGGAATTCCATTGAATACCCTTTTTGTATCTAAAGTATTATTTTTGAAATCCAACACATGAAATATATTGAAATTACTCCTATAAAATAAAAATTTATTTAAAACCTCATTTTTTTAATCTGGTCGAAATATAAAGAGCCTAAAAAACAATTTAGCAAACACCTTGCATGTGCAGAAATATAAAATAATAATTTTATATAATGTTTTTATGAGAACTCATTTTAAATGATATATATTTAGAAAAACCCATGATATTTTTTAGGAAAACCATCATAAATAAAATATAAATATATTTTCTAATAAAGAAAATCTATTTAAAAAACCAAGAAACTGAGGGAATGCCAAATAAATGGAATTAAAATGATACACCAACCTAGAAACCATCCCAATGAGGATACCATCAAGAAATAATGATGTTTTGGAGTTAGAATCCAATCATTCTTCCTTTTACCCTTAAAATATCCATGTAAGTTTTTAGTTTTTTCTTAGCACGAAAAAACCTTGTTGGCGCTCCATTCCATCACAGAGTCCAAAGATTGACTAAGGGTAATAACTCGAGCCAAAAAAGTGGGAAGATTCATCAAATATTGCAAAGTAATTAAGGCGCACAAGTATACCTGCGCGCCAGACTTAGGCACTCAAGTCACTTCCACGCCCTAAATGAAATTTTTTCCAAACTCAGGTGGCCTATAAATAGCCCATGTGGGCCCCCCATTTCGAGGACGAAAAATCCAAAACTCAGATTCAACCTCTGGCCACCCAAGTCCTTATCTGAAGTCTTCTGAACACTTCTAAGGTAATTTTTTACCTATAATGGAAGCTTTAATGATGAAGAATAAGGCCTAAGTATTAGAACTCATCAATACTTGTGCGCCTAAGTGTCCGACCATTAAGGGAAATAGGGACACTTGCGTGCTGCCTTGTCCTCTCATGGAAACTTGTGTGCCGCCCTTCTGGAAGCATCTAGGGATAATAATAAGGGATTGAGCAAAGTCTCTCCCAAGCATTACCCTACATGTTATCCATATCCCAAGTGTACTTATTTCATGCAAGTATACTTGCGCAACTAGGACTTGCGCACCATACCAGGACTTGTGTGCCTCCTTCTAATTCACTTCCTTTCCTCAAATTAATCTCTCCTATTCAAGATTTAGTCTTCAAAACCCTCTTCCAAGCCATTTATGGCATGGTTCATTTGTTGGCTTCCTTATCTGAGAGCAATTCATGTGGGACTCCTTCTCAGGAGTAAGTCCCAATCATAATTCCTTTTAACTTTGGGCCTCCTTCTCAGGATTAAGCCCTAGGTTATAAGTTCTTTTTAATTGGGCCTCCTTCTTAGGAGTAAGTACCAATCATAATTCCATTTAACTTTGGACCTCCTTCTCCGGATTAAGCCCCAGGTTATAAGTTCTCTTTAATTGGGCCTCCTTCTCAGGAGTAAGTCCCAATCATAATTCCCTTTAACTTTGGGCCTCCTTTTCAGGATTAAGCTCCATTTTATATGTCCCAATCATAATTCCCTTTAAATTTGGGCCTCCTTCTCAGGAGTAAGCCCCAGGTAATAAGTTCCCATTAATTGGGATTCCTTCTTAGGTTTAAGCCCCAACCTTATTTTGATATGGGCCTCCTTCTCAGGAGTAATCCCCAATCATAAGTCCCCTTGACCTTGGGCATCCTTCTCAAGAGTAAGCCACAATCATAAGTTAAAGTCCCCCTTAATCTGGGCATCCTCCTTAGGAGTAATCCCCAAATTAAGAATCTAAATCTCTATAAAGCACAAATACCTTTATGGACCCTGTTAATGGGAATCCTCCTTAGTAGTAAGCCCCAAGTCCCCCTAATTTGGGAATCTTCCTCAAGAGTAAGCCCAAAGTTAGAGTATACAAATCTCCATAAAGCACGAATATCTTTATGGACCTTGTTCCTAGGCTTCTTACTGGAAGTAAATCCTAGTCTTCACCTACTTGGGCAGTCACACATACATAATCCCCATATCATTCCTTGTAACTGCATCTTTTGTGGCACAAATCATCAGGTTTACTGATACCTCTTGTTTCTCACACCGATCATGACTCGCGTGAGCTTATAGTGTAAAAGTAACCATGACACATCTCTTTGGGCCGTTAATAATATGTAATACCCACACTTATTAATCAAACTACATGGACATTGATCTCTACCTTAAAAGTAGAGTACGTAGGAAACTCGTTTTCATGCTTGGTAAATTAATAAGGATTCGTGAACATAACTTAAATCTATAAGAAAGTCCCGAAATAGGTAATAATTCCCCTCAAAAAGGTGTAATGAGCCTGACCTCCCATCCTCTCGACTAATGCAACTCCTTAAGCCTTATCGGTCCATAACTAATGAGCACCTACCTTTGGAAAGTAGGTCCAAATGGATATAGAATCATTGGATGTTTCTGGTTCTATAAATAAAAATATTAGAAACCGATTGGAAAGTTTGAACCTTAAACAAAAAATCTCATCCCCATTTCTGGAAGAAACAAAAATAGTGAACCCAACGTGAATCCTTAACCAAGTTAAAATGATGTTTTACTTATTTGTTAGGCCCCTATTAAACTCAATATGAGGGCCAGAAAAGCAGTCAATAACATAAGCGCTCATCAAAAATATGTAGTCTGTCCAAACTTATCTTGATTATGTCTGGTATATCAAACCGGCACTTTTTTACAAGATCTATCTGCAACACAGAATGGCTTCTTTAAAGTTCACACATGTGAATGCCTCGTCTGCTACTCCTACTAGATCCTCATCTGCTCTGAGGAAGAAATCACCTACTCAGCATCTGCAATGATGGGTTTCAAATGAATTAGTGAGGGAATACCATCAACATGGTACCATCCCGGCTCTGGAGGCCACTCGATAGGCCCTCCAAATTAATAATTCACCCTGGTTGTCCGGACAGCGACGACCAGTGGTCAAAAAGCTGGTGGTGCCAACCACCGTTTCCAACTATTTTGGATCGTTATCCCTGGAACGCAACAACCAGTCCCTCTCATATTATAGGGAGGTGAATGAAGAGGTTACACAAGGAATCGGTTCAACAAGGCGGGAGTCCTTCTTGAGGACTCCCACCAACAATCGCCTCCAGACTCGTGCGGTAGTACACTCTCAACATGATGAGGGTATCACCTCTAGATGTTCGCCTTAGATCCCTCAGACTCGATCATGCAAGACAAATCATCAGAGAATAAATTCGGCCAATAGGGAGCAGGTTCTTACCTCTTCCCTTTCCGAAGAAGTCCATCAACCTAACTTGATGGAAAGCAACGAGCGGGCATATACACCCGTCCATCCTGATTTCACTACCCAGCAGACTCGTCTGGTAGTAACACGCCAATTCTTCCAAGTAATTTCGGTGGAGTACTATAGCCAGGTACATACACCTGTTTATAATTCATCATCCAGTCGGCAGGCTCATCTGACTGCATCCAAAGAAGCTCGCCAATCTAATATGGTGGCAACTGATAAGCAGGAACATACACCTGTTTACAATCACCAATTCTGTCAGAAGTCTCGTCTTCCAGTATTTAAGGAAATTCTTCAACCATACTTGAAGAAGAATACATATCAGGCACATACACCTACCAATGTTCATCAAGCCTGCCAACAGTCTTGTTTGGTAGCACCCGGAGAAGTCAGTCGGAAAGCTCTAAGGACAAATTTGGAGCAGACTCAACTCTCTGCCCCTATGCATAAGTACTGTCAGAATTATTTGACAGGAAAAGGAGGATAGGAGAAGGCACATGCACCTACTCTAGACATGGAATGGATGTATATTCCCATTCCAACAGCTGAAGTCACCAAGAACATTCTGAAAATGTTGAAAGAGCATAATCAAATCCATGCCCATATTCTGGATACCTGTCAAAACATTATAACAACTTCAGTGACATCACAGGGAAATAAACATAAATCTATCCCTATCAGGGGAATGACTCATCAACATGTCACTCTAGAGCAGATACACACCTTTGTTCCAGTCTAGTAGGGTCGTGGGGTATACTCCCCCATGTCATACGGACAATCAAGTGGGGCACATACACCTGATTTAAATGGAGATAATCAGCCTAACCTGACCAATTCTCCTAAGCAGGAACATACACCTGACCATAATAACCACTTTTTTCAACAAGTGGTATCCAAAGTGAGTAAGAAGGCGTATAAGAAAAAGACCTGTCTAGCACAGTCGAGAAATCAATATCTAATCTGTAGTAAGGCCTTGCTCGATGCTGGATTTCTTGATCCACTCAGACAATTGTCTTTTGCAACTCAAGATTCTAATCTATCGATTACAGATTCTGGAAGTAACAACAACAATTCCGAAGGTATTCATCAAAAATTTCATCATGAAGTATTGCTTCATGACAGTTTAGTCAATCTCAAAGTATCATCATCAGATTAGATCCATAATAACCCTCTGTGTGGACAGAAGGACAAGGAGCAAGAGGTTACATCTTTTGTTGTAACCCACCATGGTGGTCCGCCCCATGATGATGAATTTAGCTATGAAAGTCCTCTCTATAGTAGTATTTTTCATTTCCTGGAAAATTCTTCAATGGAAAATGCAGTAATGAGAAATCCCTCTTATATTGAGGCACATGAAAATGAGATGAAAATCATGTATGATGCCTTACCTCAAGCAGGTGAAATACTTTCTCAATCATAAGATATCCTAGGGTGTAGGTCATTCTCCGAACCACCCTTGGGCCATTCATATTCTAATTTGATAAATGAATTCTCTACCAATGTTGTTGAATCTGATGAAGCAACAAAGAAGCACCAGCTTTGGTCTAATCAGGTAGAATAATCTTCATCTAATGATAAGGAGGAAGTGATGAATATGAGAAAACAACTAGAGAAAGGTGAAGTACCAGTCATGTTTTGTCCTTTGGCTGACTCTCAGTATCATACTCCAGAAATGTTGACAGAAGATTGTATTCACGATATTCGTCTCAATATATGGAAAAATCATTGTCACTTAAAACAGAAAATATTATCTTATGATGAATATCAAAATCATGTCAAGATAATAGAAGGGTTGCAACGCAAAATTGACTTGGCATCTCTCTCAGTTTCTCGACATCCAAAGTTTAAAAAGTAGCAGATAGCCCTTCAACATTCATGCCTTGGTGCGTTAAAAAGGTTGTGCTAGTTAATTACTAATGCCCCATCTGGTATTCATATCAGGGGATGGGGTTTTCATGGAGCACTATATTTCACTGTACTCTCCACTCAACAAATCCAAAAAAAAGTGGTTTCATGCAATGTTATTGCCCATGGCTAGCCACAGATAACTGGTTTGGTGTGTAATCAAATTCTTGCTCAAGAACAGGCCTCAACTAGTTCTTCCCGAAATCAGGCATATAAAGAACAAGTTGTCGAATTACTCTTGCATCAAGAAAATGAGAATATTGAACAGGCTTCTTTTTTAGAGCATGCACATCATCAGGTGATAGAAGTGTCAGAAATAATCCAAAAGTCATCTGAGCTAGGTGATTTTAGTGAATATAGGTTGGTGCATCCGGCCAATTATCGGACTAAAGTCCGAAAAATCAGGAGAGCTTTTAAGAAATTCTCAGATGTAGCAGCTCAAGATCCACCTCAGCTTTCCAGACTGGGGACTCTTTTAATCCAACCCTCGAGATCAACAGATAGGATTCAAGGAGTTGAGCAGGAATAGCAGGAACATCCCCAGTTCACCAGACTGGGGACTTTTTCAAATTCACAATCTCTTCCTCAGCGAAAGTCAGCCTTCTCTCTATTAGGGAAGAAGCCACAGGAGGAACGTAGAGCCTAATTATCAAGATATTCCGTCCAAATTATGGTTCGTCAAGAAGTTCATGAGGCATCAACAAAACAAAAGGAAATGTCTCATAAAGGACATGGAAGAAAATAGTATTGCAGAAATGCCGATAGAAGGGATGCAATGTGTTATGCATCGATAAATGTCATCATGTCGTTGTCACTGATCCCCCAGAACATGAGGTTCACTCAGAGGAATCAGATGAAGAAGTTAATATTCAAGAGGTTGTATACACAGAAATAAATGAAGAAGGTGTGTGTTCCAATAGCCAAAGGGTTGCCCAGAGGCAAGATATTACTTCGGGTAATGCCCTTCCATACTCCAGAAGGGAACGTGCCAAGAAAAAGGGTAAAAGTCAGGTTACATTCCACCCTACCTCTGGAGAAGTCCAATCACTCTCATTAGAGTAAAAGTTCGCACAACAAGAAGAAGAAAGAAGGAGTTAAGGAGGTTTAATGCAGAACTATTTCAAGGTAGTATTCCTTCTAAGCGTGCTGGAGTTAGTCAGTCAAGGGAATTCATTGCAGCTACTTGGATGGATCAATAATATCCTCCTTTACAAGTACACCCTCACAGGTCCAATCCTATGGATCCTATGCAACAACAACCAGCAATACTACCATCAATGGCAATCCCGGACACTACACCCGTCCAAACATTAGTTATTTCACCTGCTCAGGTTCAAGCTCAACCAGATGTTTCTCAAAAATTAAGGACGACTATTGAGTCATTAACAGCTCGGTTGGAAGCTATGGAAGGAAAGAGTTCACAAATTCAACTAGAAAATAGATCTTACCCTGAATGGGTGGATGTAATTCCTCCTCCATCAAATTTTTCAAGTACCACATTCATAATTTTTGATGGTTCGTGAGATCAAGAAAAACACTTAACACATTTTGTTTCTCATTGTGATCCTATTATGGGAACTCATCAACAAAAAGAATTAGTTAATCTGAGGTGTTTTGTACAATAATTACAAGGTCCTGCTTTTGTCTGGTATACAAGCTTGTAATCCCGGTCAATTACTCGGTGGGAAGATCTTCGTCAAATATTTCTCCTTCAATTTAGCTCAACGTTGCCAAAGACAACAGTTTTTGATCTTACAAATTGTAAGAAAAGGAAAAATGAAATAGTTTCATATTTCATTGCTCGATGTAAGGGATTAACATATTCCTTAAGTTTAGTACTCCCTCATGAAGAATTGTTTCCAATCTGTGTGGCAAATTTGTGTGCTGAATTATGCACACCGTTGATCCCTGTGAAATACACAGGAGGGTTTAGAGACCTTACTTCAATCACTCAGCAGATTGAAGACTCTCTTACAAAGATTAAGACTAAAACTCATGTATTTCCATTATTTATAGGGAGGAGAATAGGGAAAGCAGATACTGCTACATTTGCACTTAAACAAGCACTTGTACCTGCTTCCACTTCAAAACCTTCATCATATTGAAGGGCTCCACCTCCTGAGCATCAAAAACAATGGCCACCTCATCAGGATGATCAAAGAGATCAAAGGAGGAAACATTTCGAAGATTTGAAGAACAAATTTTATTCTTTCTGGAATGAACAAGTGCATGGATACTTCATCTCGGCTCTGGAAAACAATCTGGTTCAGTTTCCAAGGCCCAGAAGGCCGAACAAGGAAAGAGATGAAGACCTCCCCAACTATTTCCCATTTCATAAGATGTTGGGGCATCCCATTCATAAGTGTTTGGTCTTAAAATACCACCTACAAAAGATGGTGGACTCTGGATAGGTAAAACTGAAAGGTTCTTCATCCCAGGTAGCATGTGTTACTACTACTGATCCAGAGGAAGAAGGTGAGTGGCATGAAGTAAAAAAAGTAAAAATGCGTAGAAATATGATGATTGGATGGTCAAGAAAATGATCAAATGAACTCATTCCATTTTACAAACACAATTGAATCAACCAATTATGTCTTCTGCTATTAATTTCATAGAAAAACCCCCTTCATCAGAAGGAAGACCTTCAGAAAGGCGGCATATTTCGAAGAAAGAAGACCAGTCAGAAGAAGATGAGTTCATGTCAAAGACTAAATTATCTTTGACTATGGAAGATTTTATGCCATCTACTTCAAAAGAATGGGAACCGCCCCACCAAATGGCACAGCCTGAATTAGATAATCAGGTAGAATATTCATCAGATGAAGGGTTGATCTTTGGTTTTGTTAACATGATTCACTTAACAGATCTATATTCCAACCACAGTTTTGATCTTGATGAGCCCAAGTTCCCTATATCAAATAGAGTAATTAGAGGAAGAGACATAGGTCTAGGATATAGGGGAAGACATGGATATTCAAGAAGCCACTATCTCAATCATACCCCTGCTAGAACTATATATGCGGTAGAAACTCGTGGAAAAGCCCTTTAACGGGCTCAACGGGAACAAGAAAGTTCTTCCACACATGGTAGATTCTGTCCTAATGTAGTTATTTTGGAAGACCAGTTAGAGGTTACACCTTCTTCCTCTTAGCAAATAAATACCCCTATTTGGTCTAATCTGCCGAAGCCCGAAGTATTTCCAACTCCTACCCCGATACAAGATGCATCGACTTTCAAAGAATCAACTTCTAAGGCACCTAAAAACCCAAAATTTCTTGTTGGGAAACGTAGACCTTTGGACCAAAAGTATGATGTCTTGAAACATTTGTCCCAAGTACCGGCCAATTTATCAATTTTGGATGCCTTGAATATATCAAAAGATATTTGGGAGGCACTTATTGAGGCTTTTTCAAGTCCTCATGAATTCAAAACTGAAATTGTTGCGGCTGAGGTTTTCCATATAGAAAATGATCCTGCAGAATTCCATTTAGTGATATCTTTTATAGATGAAGATGAAGATGATGTTGTACATGGACATATTAGACCTTTGTATTTATCCAGCAAGTTCAAGGATATAGACATCCGAAGAACTTTCATTGATAATGGTTCAGGAGTCAACATCATCCTTATTCATACACTTCGTCGATTGGGCCTCACCAAATCTGATTTATCTTTTTCTACTTTGATGTTGCAAGGATATGATAAAAATGAACAAGAACCTCTGGGAGATATTACACTCATAACTTAGTTTGGAGACCTTGTGTCTAATTCAGATTTCATGGTTGTTCGTCATGACACAGACTTCAACATCTTTCTTGGAAGACCTTGGTTATATCAACATGCAGCTATACCTTCATCATACCATCAATGTCTCAAATATTATTTCAATGGTCAAATTGGGACATTGTATGGTGATAAAGACTCATTCAAAACATGTGAATTTCAATACATTGAGGCAAAATTCTATCACATGGAGGGAAAGGATAAATCCACCACAAAGGAGGTTACCAAAATTAATGCTCCAAATAGTTTGGAAAAGATTCCAGTAAACCCATTCATACATGTGAGTACATATTATGTGTTTCCTATTAGTAAAATTGACAGGATAGACCCAAATCCAAGCACTCTTATGGAAACTTCCATAATTTCAATTACGGCAATCAATCCAGAAAACATGGTAGAAATTGTTGATTGGCCAAGCAATGATGAAAGATTAAATGGAGATGTCTTCATTTCATCTATTGAAATCCTGCAATTCTATACATCATCAACCAGTCCATAAGAAGTTATTGAAATGTCAGAGGTGAAAAAAGATGTTGATTCTCAATCCATCATCTCCTTTTTATTACCCAAGGAAGACCCTTCATCATCAATAGTGTCAAAAATTGTAGTCTCTTCTTCAAGATGTTCAAATTTTAACTTCTCCCCTGATCATGAAAATTCTACTTCATCATCTACAATGCGAGTGGAAACAAAAGAAGTAACACATATTGAAGAATAAGAGGAATATCTCAGGGATTCTCCTCCAGCATTTGAAGAGGGTATCTCTACCACTATGGATGAACTCAAAGAAATAAATATGGTTATAAAAGAAGATCCACTACCCACTTTAATTAGCGCGGCCATGACTCTTGAAGAGAAAGAAATTTATACATCGTTTTTAAAGAAAAATCTAGATGTTTTTTCTTGGAATTATACAGAAATTTTAGGTCTTGATCCCGATGTTTCCACTCATTATTTGGGTTTTCCATAAGAACATCGAGGATTCAAGAAAGCAGCAAGAAGAACACACCCAACTTATGCCTCCAAAATTGAAGCTGAAGTTGATAAGCTTATCAAAGCTAAATTCATTAGAGAAGTTCAGTATCCCAAATGGATGGATAACATTGTCCCTATGAAAAATAATAATGGACAAATTATAGTTTGCATTGACTACAGAGATCCTAATCAGCATTGTCCCAAGGATGATTTTCCGGTTCTGATCACAGAACTCTTAATTGATGCAACAGCAGGCTACGAAGCTCTTTCCTTCATGGATGGATAATCTCGGTATAATCAAATTTGAATGGCTATAGAAGATGAAGAATATAAATCCTTCAGAGCCCCTCAAGTTGTGTTTTTCTATCGGGTAATGCCATTTGTCCTGAAGAATGCAGGTGCAACGTATCAATGTGCCATGCACCATATCTTTAAACCCTTTTTAAGGAAATTTGTTGAATGTTATGTGGATGATTTGGTGGTTAAATCTAGACAACATTCTAATCACCTAGTGGATCTATAAATCATATTCAACAAACTTCGACAACATAATTTGAAGATGAACCCCTTGAAATGTGCTTTCGGGGTAACCTCAAGAAAATTTATCAGCTTTGTTGTACGCCATCGTGGTATCGAAGTAGATCCTGCGAAAAAAAAAATCAATCCTTTGTATGTCACCTCCTCAAAATTTGAAAGAATTAAGAGGAATTCAAGGAAAATTGGCCTATATTCGACATTTCATTGCCAATTTGGTAGGCAAGTGTTTACCCTTCACCAAATTAATGAAGAAGGGAGTCACCTACCAATGGACTGAATATTTCCAAGAGGCATTTGATATCCTCAATAAATATCTCTTGATTCCACCAGTATTAATGCCACCTATTGAAGGAAAACCACTTATCCTCTATGTGACAACTTTAGAGCGATCATTGGGTGCCTTCCTTGCCCAAAAGAATGATGTTGGGAATGAAAACAACCTTTACTATCTCAGTCAAACTATTCCTGAGGCAGAAACTCGATATTAAAGTATTGAAAAGTGTTGCCTAGCATTAAAATTTTCAATTTAGAAATTGAGACACTACTTGAAACATCATGAGGTATAATTGGTATCTCGCAATAACCCGCTCAAATTTATCCTTAGTTGTCCAATGCTTACAGGACGTCTGGTAAGTTGGGAAATTATTTTGCAGCAGTTTGATATCCAGTACGTGTCTTAAAAGGCAATAAAGGGCCAAGCTCTGGCCGATTTCCATGCTGAACACCCATCGGTAGAAGATACGTATTTAAATATTGAACTTCTTGATGAGGAAGTATTATCTATTCAAGATAATCCCCAAACATGGGAAATGTACTTTGATGGTGCTTCAAGAAGTCCAACAGGGAAGAAATTGTAAGATCATATATTCAACAAAGTTGGGTTATGAATTTTGCTTATTTCCCGAAAAAAGGTAGTACTACCCTATTACATTTTATTATTGGGAGATGATACAAACAATGAAGCAAAATATCAAGCTCTCATCGTAGGATTGGATTTTTCACTTCAGGCACAGGTGAATCACTTAAAGGTAAAAGGTGATTTAGATTTGGTAATCAAACAAATCAATGGGGACTATGCTATCAAAAAAGAAGAGTTAATCCCTTGTATGATTATGTCAGAGAGTTAATGGCGGAATTTTACTCGGAACAGACATTTTATTATGTCCCGCGATCACAAAATGCCCAAGCTGATGCACTGGATAATGTAGCCACAGTCCTGGCAGATCTAAATCGGGACGAAACAATCATCAGTGTTTCCCACTGTCGTGTAGTTTCACCTTTTTTTCAAATGAGAACATAGGATATCAATTAAATCAGTCCCATTTCTGAACCATATGGTCATATTACAGGATGGATAACACCTATCAGGGAATGCCTTCAAAATGGAACACTCCCACCAGATATAGCTGGAAAAGACAAGTCCATCGATGCGTGGTCAATTTTACTCTTTATGATAGCCCGAATCACCAAAAAATTCTCTACAAGCGAGGTTTTGATGGAATTCTCTTCAGATATATTGATGGTGAAGAGACAATGACTATCATGAATGAAGTACATGCAGGAGTTTGTGGTGCCCACCAGTTTGGACATAGACTATCTGATCAAATTCAAAGGCTTGGATACTTCTATCCTTCAATGATACAAGATTGTGTTGATTCACTAAGAAGTTTCATTCTTTCCAAGTATATGCCAATTTCATTCATCAACCACTATAGTTTCTTCATACAGCTAAATACTCATGGCCATTTTCCACATGGGGAATGGATGTAGTAGGACCTTACCCTTCATCTATATCCAAGTAGTTTAAGTATATTCTTACTGCTACTGATTTCTTTTAAAAATGGGCAGAGGAAATACCTCTCAAATAAGATAGTTCTAAAAGCATTGTTAGATTCATCAAGTCTAACATCATTACCAGATTTGGTGTCCCTCATACCATATTGACGGACAATGGAACCAACTTCTATTCATCCGAGGTAAGGAAGTTGTATCAAGAATACAAAATCAAATCCAACCATTCATCTTGGTATCATGCTGCAGCCAATGGCCAAATAATAGCCTTCAATAAGACTCTTTCAAACATACTGCAAAAGATGGTGGATAAAGATAAGAAATCATGGCCTGATAAACTTTTTCATGCTTTATGGGCTTATCGGACCACCACCCGCACTGCTATTCAGTCAACTTCATATTCATTGGTATATGGAACAGAAACAATATTTCCCATTGAGGTTCAATTACCTTCACTCAAAGTAGCCATTTGTGTTCAGTCATCTATAGATGAAGAATCTCAAAAGTGATTGGATGAATTTGAATGATTAGATGAAAAAATATTGTGCACCTTACACCACTTGGAAGTCTCTCAGAATCAAATAGCATGGGCTTTCAATAAAAAAGTTTGTCTTATTTAATTAATTCAAAGAGAATTGGTATTAGTTCTCAAAACTCCAATGATAATAGGAAAGAAGCCTCCAAAGCTTGAGCCAAAATGGGAAGGACCTTACTCAATACATAAGGTCTACTCCAATGGAGCTTATTCTTTAATCTCAATGGATGGAGAACTCATCATGACTCCAACCATTGCAAGATTCTTAAAGAAGTATTTTGTGTAACAAAAATACACATTCTTCCAACATGACGTTAAACTTTGTTGTCCTAGCTACATGATTCTAAACTGTGCAACACCGGTCCACGCATATGACCTCAAACTATTTTAGTCCTTTCTGCAAGACTTTAAACTGCGTTGTCCCTCTATCATCCAACATGATGTTAAACTATGTTGTCCTAGCTACATGACACTAAACTGTGCAGCACTGGTCCATGCATATGACCTTAAACTATTTTAGTCTTTACTACAAGACTTTAAACTGCATAGTCGCTCTGTTGTCCAACATGAAATTAAACTATGTTGTCCTAGCTACATGATGCTAAACTGTGCAACATTGGTCCATGCATATGAACTTAAACTATTTTTGTCCTTACTGCATGACTTTAAATTGCATAGCCCCTCTATCATCCAACATGATGTTAAACTATGTTTTCCTAGCTACATAACGCTAAACTATGCAGCACTGGTCCATGCATATGACCTTAAACTATTTTAGTCTTTACTGCAAGACTTTAAATTTCATAGTACCTCTATCGTCCCACATGACGTTAAACTGTGTTGTCCTAGCTACATGACGCTAAACTGTGTAGCACTGGTCCATGAATATGAACTTAAACTATTTTAGTCCTTAATTCAGGACTTTAAACTACATGGTCCCTCATTCGTCCAACATAACGTTAAACTGTGTTCCCTTTGTAGTCCTACATGATATTAAACTGTACATATTCGTCCAACATGACGTTAAACTGTGTTGTCCTAGAAACATGATGTTAAACTGTGCAGCACTGGTCCATGAATATGACCATAAACTATTTTAGTCCTTACTGCAATACTTTAAATTGCATAGTCCCCTAGTCCTTACTAAAAGACTTTAAACTTCATGGTTCCTTTATCATCCAACATGACATTAAACTATTCATTCGAGCTAAAAGACATTAAACTACCGAGCACCCCATGTCTGTGACACATGTCATTTAAATTGTGAAACAGTCCCTTATACATCCTATATGACGTTAAACTGTGCATCATTAGGGTTGTTTCTACCTTTTTTCTCTCACACCGAGCATGAATCACGTGAGCTTAGAGTAAGTTTCAATCATAACACTCTCTCTAGGGCGCTAACCACGCATAAGTCCCAACACCATCTTCGGCCTATCCTCAAGTACAACTCGATCATCAATTCATTCTTCAATTGAACTATGCGGACTTTGATCCTTTCCTTCTAGGCTGGGTACATAGGCAACCTCCTGAGGTTCAAGCCCAAAACCAACATCTTCACATCGGTTCACCTCCATCTCATACGATGTTGATCCGTGAAGCCCCCCCCCCCCCCCCCGAAACCAATATATTCACATTGGTTCATCATCTTCCTTTCTATATGATTTCAAACTATACATTCCCCCATTGTCCTCACTACAAGACATTAAACTGAATAGCAATATGTCTTAGCTATGTGACAATAAACTGTGCAGCATCGGTCCACTCATATGACCTTAAACTATTAACACTTTTGTCTTGTATGAAAATAAACTACAACATTCTTTGACACCCTCACCTAATAGGGAATCATTATTGATATTGATTTCCAATAATGTTATATTCCAAAGACTACGTGTATACATGGCAATGCTCGAACCTTTAATCTTGGATCCAACGATCATTGCACTAAAGTCCCCTTCACCCTTCACATGTACAAACTAAATTTGTATAGAGGGTATTTCAAGAACTACATATGGCTTGATTCCCATATTTATGGGATACTTATGAATGTTCAAGTATCCCTCAAACCCAGCCCCAAGTCTTTGGGCCTAACCCCAAATTCCACTGTCAGCCCCTTGGCTGGGAAGTCCCCCTGTGCGCACATTAATGTGGTATTAAAACCCTGGTCTTTATTCACATCAGGTTTATAACAAACACACACTGTGTCTCCCTTATTATGGTCTGAACTCTACAACCCTAAACTAAGATCTCCTACATTCTCGTCCAACATGACGTTAAACTGTATTTCAAGACCTACATTTGGCTTGATTCTCATTTTAATGAGATATGTAGTGAAGTCTAGTATTTCAATTCAAGACCCAGCCACAACATGATTGTGGTCAGCATTGGTCAATGTATCTCCTTCATGTATTGGACAATACCCATTTTCATGTGTCATACTCCTAACCTTAAATACTTTCAAATATCTATAACCCTTTTCTTGACTTCTGGTCGCAAAATGTCTGATAACAAGGAATTATTTTGCCTAATTATGTAGCATGTTACCTTAGGCGGCCTTGCATAAGTAGTCTACATAATGGACCTGTCAGCCAAAAGATGCTATTATTTAACTATACAGCCAATGCCCTTAAGTGGCCCTGCATAATTCAACCCCCTAACAGGTTTTTCAAATAGTGGTAATTTAATTCTTGGGAGGAAAACCTCTTTTGTCCTTATTGGTCTTAATGACAATATACAGGGATCCGCAAAAAATAGTCATCCTTAACATATTTGTCTCATACTCTTTTTCATGATCTAAAAGTATTCAAGTCTATGGTTTATATTTCTCTTCCCTATGTTTGGGTTAGACCTTCGCAGGAGTGACATTCATCCTTTTCTTTGACAATCCTGATTGGGAATGTCCTCTCTATATTCAAGTACCCCTATATATATAGCAAACTCTATGCTTTGGAAATTTTGAATCTCCGTAAACTTTCACTGGCTTTTAGAAATAGAAATGTAAGATTTCTGAGAGTTCTTTTTTCTGACTATGCAACATGTTCCCTTAGGCGGCCTTGCATAAGTAGTCTACATGACGGACCTGTCAGCCAAAAGATGTTATTATTTGACTATGCAGCCAATTCCCTTAAGTGGACCTGCATACTTCAACCCCCTAATGGGTTTGTCAAATAGTGGTAACTTCACTCTTAGAAAATACTTCCTCTAATGCCCTTTATCCCTTTTTTCATATCATCCCTCAGATTCAAAATTTCTTAACTCATAGTTTACAAGTTTTTCCCCAAACTTGAATGTGGTATTTTGTTTTCAAATAAATTATCAAGTAATTGAGTCAATTTTGATCCATTTGGCCAAATCTATTTGACTTTAAACATTATCCTCTTTATGTCTGACATGCATGACTTTAAAATTCCAACAAAAGACAAGGTTCTCATTAAATTGGGAACTTTTAAAAGGAACTCTGAATAAAAGTCGAGTCTCGGCTCACTAAATGTACATATTGTATGATTTAGGCAATATTGAGAAATAAATGATGCAAATTTTATGGGGTTGTGTGTATCACCCTAGAAAAAATCAAACAATTCTTACTAGGCCCATTGTCTTAGGTAAATATTTAAATCAGGTTGCAAAAGAATGCAGGAACAAATGATTCAAGATGAAAGTGTTTTTCATTGATTCACAAGAGTTAGAAGGACATCCACATACTAGAGTCTCTTCTCTTTTTGAATAATTACAAGTGGCTTTCAAAATAACTCTTCATTTGATTTACGACATCCTGATCTTTATAAGAAACCATCTGGAATTCATTCATTCAACTAGATAAAATAAGAGACGCAGTTATACCAGCTTTTCTTGGAACAATTTTAAACAAAATGTTCTTGAGTGCAGTTTGAGAAAATTTTCTGCTGATTAAACAGTGACTCTATTTCTGTCCAAGAGACATGGAAGATGGATATATGGATTTGAGAATGGAGAATTGGAAGTAAAGATCCATTTGGAGAGAGTACTCTTTTCAAATATTGTTCTTATGTCATGATAGTCTTCTCTCCACTAACCAGCTGCGGAAAACATATCATCCCATGGGTTTTCCATTTTCATATATACAAGGAAATGGCATGGAGGAAAAATTTTAATGTTCACACCATTGTTGCTGATCTTAATTCACATCATAACCAAAATATAGGGATAACAGTGCGGCTGCATCTCAAGCTTGTGAGGTTTCAGATCTGGGGCACAGGAGCTATGATGCATTATGTAGGCTTTCTCCATTGTTCCACCATTAACAAATGATCTTGTAACTGAAACATTTGTTAAAGAAAAGTTTTTGTAAGTTTAAAACCAAGAATGCGGGAAATAGTTCTTTGGTTCTGGGATGTTGACTCCTTGCAGATGACCATGGCCATATAAAGGCAAGTAAATACTTTGTGAGAAATTGACATGATATTTCTTCAAGTACTTGGCCAAATCTGGGAGAGTGTTGTAACAGATATCATAGTAATCATGGCCAACGATGTTCATCATGTCATCAATCCACTTGCTAGCCAACTCATCAGCCGATCCAATTCTTTTGGGATCCATTGAATCTGCACAAAGATCAAATAATTAACTTTTAAGTAAGTTGGTTTTTCATAAAATTTGTGAAGAAATCGAAAAAATGGCTAAGTAATTAAGGTGCGCAAGTCTAAATCTTTGCGCACAAGTCTCAGCCGGTCGCGCAAGTTGAACTGCGCTAGTATCGGCACGCAAGTCAAAAATAGACTGAGGAAGCGTGACGCAATGAACAGAAGTGCAGACGAGCGAAAAGCCGAGACACCCATGTGACGAGAGCAATAAGCATTCGAAAGATGGATTCTTTGCGCGAAGTGACGCCTATATTTATAGGCGATCCGTAAACTTGTGTGCATCACCTTGCGCACCTCAACCTGTGTGCCCAAAATCATTGGTTTTATCCTTTTCCTCAGAGTCAAATCCCTTTTTCCTTTTTCAGATCCAACTCTGAGGGGGGACTTTTTTTTACGCTCTGTTCCATCAGAGAGTCCAAAGATTGACTAAGGGGAATACCTCGAGCAAAGAATAGGGAAGATTAATCAAATATTGCAAAGGAATTAAGGTGCGCAACTATACCTATGCGCCATCCTTGGGCATGCAAGTCACTTGCACGCCAAATATGAGGTGCACAAGTCACTTGCATTACCTAAATGAAATTTTTCCCAAACTCAGGTGGCCTATAAATAGCCCTTGTGGGCACCCCATTTCGAGGACAAAAAAACAAAACTTAGATTCAAGCTCTGGTCGCCCAAGTCTCTATCTGAAGTCCTCTGAACACTTCTAAGGTAATTCTTTATCTAGAATGGAAGATCTAAAGAGTAAGAATAAGGCCTAAGTATTAGAACTCATCAATACTTGCGCGCCTAAGTGTCTAACCCTTAAGGGAAATGGAGACACTTACGCGCCGCCTTGTCCTCTCATGGAAACTTGCACGCCACCCTTCTGGAAGAATCTAGGGATAATACTAAGGGCTTGAACCAAGTCTCTCCCAAGTATTACCCTATAGGTTCTCTGTCACCCAAGTGAACTCATGTCGCGCAAGTATATTTGCTTGGCCAGGACTTACGCGCCAGACCAGGACTTGTGCGCCTCCTTCCAATTCACTTCCTTTCCTCAAATTCATCTCTCCTCTTCAAGATTTAGTCTTCAAAACCCTCTTCAAAGCCATTTACAGCATGGTTCTTTGTTGGCTTCCTTATCTGAGAGGAATTCATGTGGGCCTCCTTATTAGGAGTAAGTCTCAATCATAATTACCTTTATCTTTGGGCCTACTTTTCAGGATTAATCCCCAGGTTATAAGTTCACTTTAATTGGGCCTCCTTCTCATGAGTAAGTCCTAATCATAATTACCTTTAACTTTTGGCCTCCTTTTCAGGATTAATCCCCAGGTAATAAGTTCCCTTTAATTGGGCCTCCTTCTCAGGAGTAAGTCCTAATCATAATTCCCTTTAACTTTGCTCTTCCTTCTCAGGATTAAGCCCCAGGTTATAAGTCTCAATCATAATTACCTTTAACTTTGGGCCTCCTTCTCAGGATTAAACCCCAGGTTATAAGTCCCAATACTAATTCCCTTTAATGTTGGGCCTCCTTCTCATGAGTAAGCCCCAGGTTATAAGTTCCCTTTAATTGGGCTTCCTTCTCAGGAGTAAGCCCCAACCTTATTTTGATATGGGCCTCCTTCTCAGGAGTAAGCCCCAATCATAAGTCCCCTTAACCTTGGGCATCCTTCTCAAGAGTAATCCCCAATCATAAGTTAAATTTCCCCTTAATCTGGGCATCCTCCTTAAGAGTAAGCCCCAAATTAAGAATATAAATCTCTATAAAGCACAAATACCTTTATAGACTGTGTTAATGGGAATCCTCCTTAGGGGTAAGCCCCAAGTCCCCCTAATTTGGGCATCCTCCTCAGGAGTAAGCCCCAAGTTAGAGTATCCAAATCTACATAAAGCACGAATATCTTTATGGACCTTGTTCCTAGGCTTCTTTCTGGAAGTAAATCCTAGTCTTCACCTACTTGGGCAGTCACACATACATAATCCCCATATCCTTCCTTGTGACCACATCTTTTGTGGCACAAATCGTCAGGTTTACTGATACCTCGTGTTTCTCACACTGAGCCTGACCTCCCATCCTCTCGACCAATGAAACTTCTTAAGACTTATCGGTCCACAACTAATGAGAACCTACCTTTGGAAAGTAGGTCCAAATGCATATAGAATCATTGGATTTTTTCGGTTCTATAAATAAAACCATTAGAAACCAATTGGAAAGTTTCAACCTTAAACAAACAAGGTCATCCCCATTTCTGAAAGAAACAAACCCCAAATATCCATGATAATGGGGTGAAAGATATGTGTAAGAGAAAGAAAAATAAGGAGAAAGTGAAGGGAAATAAGAGAAGCCAAGTATAAAAAACTACTTTATAAATTATGTAGTAGAGTTATGTTCTTGTTTGACATAGATATTGGAAGAAGAAACTTTCTCCCTATAGTTTTTCAGCTTCGCATGATGAATGGGTGTGAGTAATGGGAATTCCCATTTTGTTCTCAAATTTTACAATCAAAATAATAATGGAAATATAATAATAAATAATTCTTTTTCTATAATTTTATATACCCATATATTTAATTTACCCAAACTATATTGATAATTACAATAATAATCAACATTCTTTAATCATATACCAATTAGTAAACTCATAAAGTGGTATATATATATATATATATATTATCAATTCACACATTACCCGCCTTAAAAATTTATTTTAAAAAATAATAAACTAAAATATGAAAACACAATCAATAAACTATATTGTTTCCCAAGGACTAAATAAATCATTCATTCCTCAAAAACATTAAAAATTTTAATGTTTCATTATTTTCACTTCTAAAATTTTATTAAAATAATATTTATCAAAAAATATAAAATTTGGGTGGCATATATTACACAACATTTTTTTTATATATTTAAGCCCTTATAATTGTCATATACATTATTTATTTATTTATTTATCCCATCATTAATTTGTTTTTAATTGAGGTTAATTTTGAAATATTTTGATGAAAATGTGATCAAAATGAAAAAATTACATTTTGTTTCAAATAGACATCATGTATTTATTTTTAAAATAAAACTGATAATTTAGAGTCAATTCATTCAATTGAATCCACAGTTTAATCCATGGTTATGAATCCCAATAGAGGAAAATAATTTGAAAAAAATATGGATGACATAGATTAGACCAGACTTTTTTAAATTAGATATATATATATATATATTGGGATAAAAACATCCAGTTCAACAAACTCTACCTTTAATAAAAATTTAACTAAATGAGCCACATGTCCACAATATTTATATTCATTATTTAGTTCCCAAGTCAGTCTTCCAAGCCAATAAAGTATGAGAGAAAATAATTCTTTAAATAGTTCACTTATACTACAGATACTTGACTTATTTTGGATTCAATTATAACCAAATTTTATTAAAATCACACCCACAAAACTTTTTCTGGGGAGACATAACCCAAATGCCAAATTAGATAATTTAGGACATCCTTCTCGTTTAACTTGGCTTCCTCTCCTTTCAAGAAGTTCTAATATCCTTATGACCATCCAAGGAGGAACTTGATGTAAATACTGATCTTGATATTTATATTAAATAAATGATAATTATAATTCCATGTTTTAATGTTTATTTTATTCTTCCAAATAAATTTTATTCATTGAATTTTTTACTTGTATGTCACACTCAAACTCAGATAATCATGTTTGTGGGTACCAATTCATGTGGTGTTTCATGCCCCATTCTATATATCTTCTTTCCCATTTAAAGGGTGCTTTTTTATGGTTCATATAGATAGATTTAATTCCCATGAGTACACAAATGACCTTGAAAATATATTTAATGGGATTATAATATATATATATATATGAACCTAGAAAAAACATCAAGTTACTGAATTGTTTCTTTGGATTAAAATCACTCGATCAATAGTGGTAGATTGTGAATCACTTCGTGTTTCCAACCAAACCCAAGTAGGTGTTATATATATATAACTCAACAAAATTCTAGTTTATATGTTATAAATCGTGGATTATAAGTTCTAAACCATATCTCTTGAAGTTATTAAGGATGAGCATCAAGGTATTTATCGAGGTTGATCATGCTCGATATCATAAGTTAATCTACATTTTATTTTTATTTTTTTTAATACTTGTTTCTTATATACAAAACCCCTAATTTATTCCAAACTGTTTTATTTTCCAGAAGTTATTTTTTTTTATTTTTTATAATTTATGTCTCCATTGGTAGATAACCTATGGTTCCTACTATACTAGATAAATTCAGGTTAAATAAAACAATTAATTTGATGAATTAAATAATGGGATCGCCATTCACCCATTTATTCCCTCCATTAAATATTCTATCTTTAGTAGTGGTCAAAGGATAAAAAACAAGAAAATAAGTTTGAATTATTTTGAAAATTTAATAAAATGATCATTGTAACACCCCAAGCTCCTACGGTACGCTTCTCTTTGAATAATACAGTAGCGTGTGTTGTACGCAACTTCGAGTTCTAACACACACCACAACCAATCAAACTTGCTCTTATTAATAGTAATACCCACTTTTTGAAATTTCATAAATTTTATCTTTCAAAATTTACTTCATTTTTGGATTCAGAATATCCAAATTAGCCTAGGGTGAATTTTTGGTATTTTTCTGAAAACATTCAATTTTTGATGAATAGTGAAAAACACTGAGTTATTGGTTAAAACCGTCTTTTTATTTAAATAATTATTTGTTTTATTTAAATTTATTTTAGGTAAAAATAAATATGAAATACCTATATAAGTTCAATTTAATTCATTGGAGTCAGTTTATAATAATTTTAGACATGTAAAAAGTTTATTGAACTTTTCACCGTATTTTACCCAACTCCTAGGAGAATTTGCAAATTTACATAAAACTTAATTTTACCGCTTCTGTGAGTGAAATTTACAAAATACTAGAGACACGGTTAATATCAAGGAGTAAAATGTGGTTCAATGAGATGAAAATAATTTTTGGTGAATAGTAACTTTTTACTTTTATTTACCACGGTTAAAAGTAAATAGAGTAAATAGGGTAATTAAGGGTAAAAATGATATTAATATTACCCTAAAATATGTCCTAATTCTATTGGACAAGTGTATCTAGAACAAAAAAAACATTAGGAATAAAATATTATCATTTAGGTCCACTTGGATTAGATTAGGACATTTATTATTATTTAATTCAAAGAAAAGTTAAAAGAGCTAAAATCAAGGTTTAATTACTAAAACATTTTTAATATAGGTTTATACATAATATAAATTCGATTTTAAATATTCATTAGAAAAATAAAAAGATTTAATAAATAATGATATTTTATTTATAATTTTTATACATTAAAAAATTTAATTTATTTATGACACAATCGTGATGCAGTAATTACCTTATTAATGAAATATTAAAATAATTGATATTATAAATATCCAAATAAATGTAATATTAGACTTTTTATGAATTAAAAAAAATTATAGGTAAATATGACATGTTAGTATTGATTTAATTATGTTTTCTAGAAGTAATAATGCTGTTATGATTTTCACAAAAATCAAATACCAAATAGTGTCAAAATTGACATAAAAGAGTTTTTAAAACAAATATTATATTATTAATTGATATTAAATTACTAAAAATATAATTTTTGGCCAAGAGACTTATATAATGATAGGTGTATCATTAATGGACCACTTGGGGGTATCTTGGATGTATATAGTAAGTTTATTAACTATATAATATAAAAATACAAAGTGACATGGTAAATGTTAAACTAATTAACTAAGAGTTAAAACTAAAAGATAAGGTTAATATAATGATCCAAACCTATCTAAATTATATTGGTTGAAATTATTTCGACCCATATCCACCTTATACTTTTAATAATCAACTTTTTAGACATTAAAAATCGAATATGAATTTATTATAAAATAATATTTCTAGCTTTTCCAAAGGTGCCCCTCACCCCTCTTATAAAAGGGAACTCCCCCTTCTCACTAATTTACACATTAAAATCCTTTTGGCTCGGCCAACCCCTGACAAAATACTCTCTCAACTTACCTCAATTCAACCTAGAGGCCTTATTTTGATCAGAAAGCCAACCTAAGGAGCCCTTTTGATCAAATAAAAAGAAAGAACCCGAAGAAGAGGTAATGTTTTCACCACCGTCTTTCAAGTTCCTTTCTTCTTCCACTTCTTATCTCTTTTTTATTACCATTATAAAATAATAACTTCAATATATTATATATACTATGATGTTATTATAAACATGTTATAACCGTATTCAGTATTCTATCCATCCTTTGAATGACATGTCACCATATGTGTGTACGTACGGCTTACCGTCTCCACGTCGTGGTGTAATTGTTATTCAAAACATTATTATTTAGATAGGTATAATAATGATGTGTAATTCATGTAAATAATAAATATAACATAATAATTATTCTGTATATATGATATAACATCCAATTATATATTATTTTAATATCAAAAAAATGATATTGTCGCTCGTGCGTACGTACGGACTACCGTCTCCACGAACGTGATGAGATTCATTCCCCATCGTATCCATTCGAGACTAATTCTCATTTGATGATTAAAAATAATGTTTAAGGACTTGATATCATTATGGATATGAATAAGATACAACATATCCATAACAAACATGTCTTATGTAACAAAACATATAAGTTAACACCCGAAATGACGATAATACTAAGATATTATTAACAAAGAAATGTTAAAAGATCATATATGATATCATATTAATGTATATGATTCTTGTATAATCTAGTAACAATTATTTCACCATTATACAGGAGGTTAACCTACCCTCAACCAAGGAAAATTACAAGGTAAGGGTTCATTTCACAATCTCTTCATTATCCAGGGTTGTTTATACGTAATTATCTACTAGGACCTCTTTATCATCCACATCCATGTTTCTTAAAAATGTATTTCAAAAAATTCTTACTATTTTACATAATATGGGTTAAATTCATGTATACCCTTGTTTGAATTTTTATAAGAAGTTTATAAATGAATCTTTCTGCTGTTTTCCAAACAAGGTCCTTTTTAACCTTTTCAACATAATTAAGGTTAGAATGTCTTTTTAACTTATACGGCGGATGCAGTTATTTTCCGCCGTTATAAAGTCGTAAAAGCTTCCCCTACAAGATTATATAAATATTTTCAAAGTAAATTTTTTATTTAATAATTATGGGACTTTTAAATTATTTCAAAAAAAGAGATATTTCTCTCAAATAGTTTTGATTCATCTATGTCAACATCCTTTGATAGATTTTAAGCTTATTTGAAGTTTATTTATTATGATACAAAACTTCCATATTGTATTGATGGTTTTGTGATATTTTTTACTGTGGATGTGTTATTTTTATACCATTCATAATTTATGAAGAAACTATTGACATTTTGTATGCTAGTTTTAATATGAATGTTTATGTTATGTTTAAACCAGTTCATATGAGGAATGCATTGGACTTAATAAGTGACGGGTGGAGCCAACTATAGCTCCTCGATGCATCGGTAGGTCTCATGAGACAAACTAGTGTCTTGGAACAAGGCCTTGACAAAATATTATTTGTATTCTTGGCACGAGGCCTTGGCTATGTGGTTATGATAGTCTGGCATTATGCATTCCATCATTATGAAAGTGGTTATTAATATTGCATGTGATTATTCGACTAGTAGAATATCCATGTGAATAAGTAAATGGAATTATTTCATTTTATCTTTTCCATATTATGCTGAAGTTAAAGTTTAAAAGGATTTTGTTTTAGTTATACATTACCTTAAATGTTTATGCTTATTTATGAAAGTTTCTGCTACATTGTTATCCTTATTGAGCATCTGAGCTCACCCCTTTCAATGTTTTATTTTTACCAGGATGTGAAGAGGTAATTTATGAATGACCTACAGGGAAAGTATGAGGGGATATGAAGACAAGATGTTATTGTAGTAGTTTTCACTTCATGATGTAATGTAAACTTTATGAATGTATCTAGTAATTCCAAGGCTACTAAACTAATCGGTCTTTCGAGACTTGATCTTTTGTGATCACGCCAATATTATGTAATAATGCACCGACTTTGGGAAACTGGGGTCAGGGCATTACAGTTGGTATTAGAGGAATTTTAGTACAAACCATTGAAGATAGATTTAGATAGACTCTAATTAGAGCACATAGACCTAAGATGGACTTTGAGGATTAGTATAGAAGAACTTCCTAAACTTTTTGTATTCTAGAGATTTTATGAGTTTTCCAAGTAATACATCCATGTCTGGATACGAGTAGGTAGAGGCGGCTCTGGCACATATGTACCTAGGTTTAAAACCCGAAAACACCACTTTGAGCTAGACTCGAACGGGAATTGGTGCATGACAATGGGCCTTGCTGCACTCTTGGTTACGACACTCCCAGGGGATATGCTTAGGATAATTATCATTTTCTTTACAAACCATTATGAAGGGTTTATGAGAATGTACTTCCTCAAAGAAAATAGTTTTATGATTATGGATTATATCCATAAATAGTTCAATTTATGTTAAGTGTTTTATAAGTATGTAATTATGTATTATGATTCATAAATTGATATGGTTTATGCAATTTTTTAGAAATGGCGTCTAGTGGAAGAAATGAAAACTGTATCAATGCACGCACTCCATGTAGGGATTTCCCACCTTCTCAGGATAATTATAGTGGATCTGGTGATGCAACTGGTGCTGATCAACTTATCACCATACTGGGACAACTCACTCAGGTTATGAATAATAACCTTACCCGTATGGAGTTCCCTGATCCACAGCGTGGAGGATCAATGTTAGATCGCTTCATGAGGCAACAAACACCAACATTCAATGAGAGTAAAAATCCATTGGTAGCTGAGTAATGGATAAATTCCCTAGAGAAAATATTTCAGGCTTTGGGAAGTAGTGAAAGGGAAAAAGTTGTCATGGCAGTTTATCACCTCACTGGAGATGCTAATCAATGGTGGTCATTGATTCAAAACATTAAGGAAGATGATGAAGTATAAAATATGGAATGGAGGGAGTTCAAAGATCTGTATTTAGAAAAATACTTTCCTCGTGACCATCGAGCAGATATGGAAAGGCAATTTTTGAGTCTGAGACAAAAGGAGGATGAGAATGTCGCTAAGTATGAGGCTAAGTTTACAAGGTTAGCAAGGTATGCTGGAGATTATATACGTAACCAAAGAAGTAAGATTGATCATTTCTTTGATGGGTTAAAACCATTTCTCAGTCGATCATTAGTCTCACAATCCTTCTCGTCGTACTAAGACATTGTCTCATGTGCTATCAAGATAGAAAAGGAATTCTCTAAGTCTTATGACTTTAAATCAAAGCAAGAGGAGAAGAGATCTATTGATCAATCTGGGAATGGAAATAAGGGGATGAAGGGAAAGGGT
Organism: Viscum album; assembly: GCA_963277665.1. Lineage (NCBI taxonomy): Eukaryota > Viridiplantae > Streptophyta > Magnoliopsida > Santalales > Viscaceae > Viscum > Viscum album. The sequence continues at coordinate 401,673,175 of OY728157.1, forward strand.
TAATATCCATCCTATAGTAAATTTGGGAAGAAGCACCCTGGTACTTTCTTGAAGGGAATGGGAGTCTGTTATAAGTGTGGTGAAAAAGGCCACCAAGCTCATGATTACAAGGGGAAGAAGGAAGCTACCGATTTCCAATGCTACAATTGCAGGGATATGGGACATTATGCAAATGAATGTCCTAAGCGTCAGGGGAACTTACCTCAGAAAAGGCCAGGGGATCAAGGCCAAGATTATGCTATCACTACTGCTGAGGTAGAAGCTCCGAAGGACGTGGTGGCAGGTAATTTAATGGTTTCCTCAAGTTTAGAAAATACATTATTTGATTCTGGATAATTGCATTGTTTCATATCTTCCCAGTTTTCTAATAAAATTAGATATTTCCAATTTGATTTAACAAGGGAGTTGTCAGTTAAAACTCCCAAGGGAAGTATCATTGAAACAAAGTTTTGTGAATCAGTCTCCATTAGAGCACATAAATGTTCTTTATCTGCTGATCTCATCATCATACCTATGATTGTGTTTGATATAATCCTCGGTATGGATTGTCTTTCATACCATGATGCGAATATTTATTGTAAGAAGAAGGAGGTTACGATTTTTGATGATGAATATAAGGAACACCTTATCTTTAGAGCATAATCGTCACTACCTAATTCTTATCTAGATCCACCCCCAGTAGCTCAACTAAATTCAATTATTGGGGAGGAAGAGAATGAAATGACTGTGGGTGAGGAAAGGAATGTTCAAATAGAGGATGTACCTATTGTGAAAGAATATTTAGATGTGTTTCCGGAAGATTTACCTGAACATCCTACAGAACGGGAAGTTGAGTTTTCCATTGATTTAATTCCTGGATCAAGGCCTATATCGAAGACCCCTTATAGAATGGCCACTATAGAATTAGTGGAACTAAAGAAACAACTAGAGGAATTCAGTAATAAGGGATTTATTCGCCCTAGTGTTTCTCCATGGGGAGACCCTATTCTTTTTGTTAAAAAGAAAGATGGATCTATGAGGTTATGTATCGACTACAGGGAAATCAATGTTATAACAATAAATAACAAGTATCCCCTACCTCGCATTGATGATTTATTTGACCAACTGCATGGAGATCAATACTTTTCAAAGATTTACCTTCGATTTGGATACCATCAGTTGTGTGTGAAGAAGGAAGACATTCCGAAGACAGCATTTCGAACTAGGTACGGGCATTACGAGTTTACAGTAATGCCTTTTGGGCTGACTAACGCACCCTCTGTATTCATGGATCTAATGAATAGAGTTTTCAAGGAATATCTCGATGATTTTGTGGTGTTATTTATTGATGATATCTTGGTATACTCCAAAATCTACAAAGATCATGAAAATCACTTGCGCGTTATCTTGAAGACTCTGAGAAGTCATGAATTATATAGGAAGTTTAGCAAGTGTGAATTCTGGCTTCAGGAGATTTCTTTTCTTGGCCATATTGTCTCTAAATATGGAATATCTGTTGATCCTTATAAGACTAAGGCAATCCAAGAATGGCCTGAACCAACGAGTATAACTGAGGTACGCAGTTTTATTGGATTAGCGGGTTATTATCGGCATTTTGTCCAGAACTTTGCCCGATTGGCTAACCCATTAACAAATCTCACATGTAAAGGGGTTAAATTTGTTTGGATAAAAGAGTGTGAAGAATGTTTTTAAGAACTTAATAGAAGATTAGTGAATGCTCCTATATTGACTCTACCATCGAGGAATGATGGGTTTGTTTTTTATAGTGATGCTTCAAAGAAAGGACTTGGTTGTGTCCTTATGCAGAATGATAGGGTTATTGCCTATGCATCACGACAGTTGAAAATTCATGAGAAAAACTATCATACTCATGATCTTGAGTTAGCTGCAGTGATATTTTCTTTCAAGATATGGAGACACTACCTCTATGGTGAAAAATGTGAGATTTATACTGATCATAAGAGTTTGAAGTATATTTTCTCACAAAAAGAACTCAACATGAGGAAGAGGATATGTATTGAATTACTCAAGGATAATGATTGCACGATACACTACCACCCAGGGAAGGCAATCAAGATGGCAGATGCTTTGAGCAGAAAAGATGATGGAGTTTTGAACAATATGAGAATTGAAAGGGATCCAATTTTCAAGGATCTAGTGAAGATGGACATGGGAATAACCATGGAAGGTGAAACATCAATGCTTTTTCAAATGGTTTCCAAACCATCTTTACTAGAAAGGATTAAGAGTTCTCAGACCGATGATGAAGAATTTAAAAAGAATATTAAAGCTCTGAATGATGGGAGATTGAGAGACTTTGTGTATGAAGAAGGAATTTTAAAATTTGGGAATAGACTTTGTGTTCTCGATATACCTGATCAAAAAAGGGAATTGTTAAATGATACTCATAGAACCAATTTCTCTATACACCCTAGGAGCACCAAAATGTATAGATATTTGAAGGAACATTTTTGGTGGGACAACATGAAGAGGGAGATTGCTGATTTTGTGTCAAGATGTATGGTTTGTCAACAAGTGAAAGCTGGAAGGAAACAACCTGGAGGAGTCATGCAACCTCTTCCCATACCGGAGTGGAAATGGGATAATATTACAATGGACTTCATCATGGAGCTACAAAGACTCCTAGAAGGAACGATGCAATATGGGTCATTGTTGATCATCTTACCAAGTCATCACATTTTCTTGCTATAAGAGAAGATTTACCACATGAACGTCTAGCAAGACTATATATTAATGAAGTTGTGAGCCTTCATGGAGTACCCCTATCGATTGTTTATGATCGTGATCACTGTTTTACTTCAAGATTCTGGAAAGGTCTTCAGAAAGCCCTGGATACTGAACTTCATTTGAGCACTTCCTACCACCCTCAAATAGATGGACAATCAGAACGGACTATTCAATCCATATAAGACATGTTGAGATCCTGCTCACTTGACTTTCAGGTTATGTGGGATCAATATTTACCTCTGATAGAATTCTCCTATAACAATAGCTTCCATTCAAGTATTCAGATGGCACCGTATGAAGCATTATACAGAAATAGATGTCATGCACCAACCTGTTGGGATGACGTTGGTGAAAGAAAACTTCTAGGCCCAGAACTGGTGGAGGAAACAATGGAAAAGGTAAAGGTAATCCAAAACCACATCAAAGCATCTCAAAGTAGGCAGAAGAGATATGCCGATAACCGAAGGAATTATTTGGAATTTCAGGTAGAAGATCGTGTTTTCTTGAAGGTATCTCCATGGAAGGGAGTTATATGTTTTGGTAAGAAGGGTAAATTGAGTCTCAGGTACATTGGACCTTTAGAAATTCTAGAATGAATTGGGGTTGTAGCTTACCATTTGGCAATGTCGCCAAGTCTCTCTAAAGTTCATGATGTGTTCCACGTATCACTTTTGAGGAAATACATGCCTGACCCAACGTATGTACTCACCTATGAGGAATTAGAACTGGAACCTGATCTGTCTTATTGCAAAGAGCCCATCAGGATTCTTGGTACGAGAGAACAAGTATTGAGAAACCAGACGACTCGTCTGGTAAAAGTTCTATGGAGAAACCATAAGATGGAAGAGGCAGTGTGGGAATCCGAGAAACTCATGATGAAGAACCACCAAGTCTTTTTATGCGGTAGTATTCTAGAAATTTCGAGGACGAAATTATTTTAAGGGGGGATAATGTAACAACTCAAACTTCTACGGTAAGCTTCTCTTTGAATAATACAGTAGCGTGTGTTGTACGCAACTTCGAGTTCTAACACACACCACAACCAATTAAACTAGCTGTTATGAATAGTAATACCCACTTTTTGAAATTTTATAAATTCTATCTTTCAAAATGGACTTCATTTTTGGATTAGAAATATTGAAATTAACCTAGGGTGAATTTTTGGTATTTTTCTGAAAACTTTGAATTTTTGATGAATAGTGAAAAACACTGAGTTATTGGTTAAAACCGACTTTTTATTTAAATAATTATTTATTTTATTTAAATTTAGTTTAGGAAAAAATAGATATGTTATACCTATATATGTTAAATGTAATTCATTGGAGTTAGTTTATAATAATTTTAGACATATAAAAAATTTATTGAACTTTTCACCGTATTTTACCCATCTCCTAGGAGAATTTGCAAATTCACATAAAACATAATTTTACCGCTTCTGTAAGTGGAATTTCAAAATTCCTAGAGACATGGTTAATATCAAGGAGTAAAATTTGGTTCCATGAGATGAAAATAATTTTTGGTGAATAGTAACTTTTTACTTTTATTTACCATGGTTAAAAGTAAATAGGGTAATTAATGGTAAAAATGATATTAATATTACCCTAACACATGTCCTAATTCTATTGGAAAAGTTTATCTCAACCAAAAACAACATTAGAAATAAAATATTATCATTTAGGTCCACTTAGATTAGATTAGGACATTTATTATTATTTAATTCAAAGAAGAGTTAAAAGAGCTAAAATCAAGGTTTAATTACAAAAACATTTTTAATATATGGTTTTACATAAGATAAATTCAATTGTAAATATTCATTATAAATATAAAAAAAGATTTCCTACATAATGATATTTTATTTATAATTTTTAGACATTAAATAATTTAATTTATTTATGACATAATGGTGATGCAGTAATTACCAAATTAATAAAATATTAAAATAATTGATATTATAAATATTCAAATAAATGTAATTTGAGACTTTTTATGAATTAAAATTATTTTATAGGTAACTATGAAATGTTAGTATTGATTTAATTATGTTTGTTCGAAGTAATCATGCTGTTATGATTTTCACAAAAATCAAATACCAAATAGTGTCAAAATTGACATAAAAGAGTTTTTCAAACAAATATTATATTATTAATTGATATTAAATTCCTAAAAATATAAGGTTCGTCCAAGAGACTTATATAATGATAGTTTTATCATTAATGTACCACTTGGGGGGTCGATTAGATGTATATAGTGAGGTTATTAACTATATAATATAGAAATACAAAGTGACATGGTAAATGTTAAACTAATTAACTAAGAGTTAAAACTAAAAGATAAGGTTAATATAATGACCCAAACCTATCTAAATTATATTAGTTGAAATTCTTTCGACCCATACCTACCTTATTCTTTTAATAATCCACTTTTGAGCCATTATAAACCGAATATTAATTTATTATAAAATAATATTTCTAGCTTTTCCAAAGGTGCCCCTCACCCCTCTTATAAATGGTCACTCCACCTTCTCACTAATTCACACATTAAAAGCCTTTTGGTTCGGCCAACCCCTACCCAAATACTCTCTCAACTTCCCTGAATTCAACCTAGAGGCCTTATTTTGATCGGAAAGTCAACCTAAGGAGCCCTTTTGATCAAATCAAAGGGTCGAACCTGAAGAAGAGGTAATGTTTTCACCAACCTCTTTCAAGTTCCTTTATTCTTCCACTTCTTCTTTATTTGTTATTATCATTCTAAAATAATAACTCCAGTATATTATATATAATATGATGTTATTATAAACATGGTACAACCATATTCATTATTCTATCCATCCTTTGAATGACATGTCACTATACGTGTGTACGTACGGCTTACCGTCTCCACGTCGTGGTGTAATTGTTATTCAAAAAATTATTATTTGGATGGGTATAATAATGATGTGTAATTCATTTAAATAAAAAATATAACATGATAATGATTATTTATATATGATATAACATCCAATTATAAATTATTTTAATATCAAAAGAATGATATTGTCGCTCGTGCGTACGTACGGACTACCGTCTCCACGAACGCGATGAGATTCATTCCCCATCGTATCCATTAGAGACTAATTCTCATTTGATGATTAAAAATAATGTTTAAGGACTTGATATCATTATGGATTTGAATAAGATACAACATATCCATAACAAACATGGCTTATGTAACAAAACATATAAGTTAACACCCTAAATGACGATATTACTAAGATATTATTAACAAAGCAATGTTAAAATATCATATATGATATCATATTAATTTATATGATTCTTTTGTAATTTAATAACAATTATTTCACCATTATAAAGGAGGTTAACCTACCCTAAACCAAGAAAAAGTACAAGGTAAGGGTTCATTTCACAATCTCTTCATTATCCGAGGTTGTTTATACGTAAATATCTGTTGGGACCTCTTTATCATCCAAATCCATGTTTCTTAAAGATGTATTTGAAAAAATTCTAAATATTTTACAGAATATTTGTTAAAGTAATTTATACCCTTGTTTGAATTTTTATAATAAGTTTATAAATGAATCTTTCCACCTTTTTCTAAACAAGGTCCTTTTTAACCTTTTTGACGGAATTAAGGTAAGAATGTATTTTTTACTTATACGGTGGATGCTGCTATTTTCCGCTATTATAAAATCATCGAAGATTCTCTTAAAAGCTTATAAGAATATTTTCAATGTAAATGTTTTATTTAATAATTATGGGACTTTTAAATGATTTCAAGAAATGAAATATTTCTCTCAAATAGTTTTGATTTCTTCTATGTCAACATCCTTTGATTGATTTTAAGCTTATTTGAAGTTTATTTATTATGATACAAAACTTCCATATTGTATTGATGGTTTTGTGATATGTTTGATGTGAATGTGTTATTTTTATACCATTCATGGTTTATGAAGAAAGTATTGACATTTCGTATGCTATTTTTAATACGAATGTTTATGTTATGTTTAAACCTGTTCATTTGAGGAATGCATTGGACTTAATAAGTGATGGGTGGAGCCCACTATAGCTTCTCGATGCATCTGTAGGTCTCATAAGACAAACTAGTGTCTTGACACAAGGCCTTAAAAAATGTATTTTTAGTCTTGGCATGAGTCCTTGGCTATGTGGTTATGATAGTCTGGAATTATGCATTCCATCATTATGAAAGTGGTTATTGATATTGCATGTGATTATTCGACTAGTAGAATATCCATGTGAATAAGTAAATTGCATTATTTTATTTTATATTTGTCATATTATGCCGAATTTCAAGTTTAAAAGGCTTTTGTTTTAGTTATCAATTGCCTTAAATTTTTATGCTTATTTATGAAAGTTTCCGCTATATTGTTATCCTTACTGAGCATCTGAGCTCACCCCTTTCAATGTTTTATTCTTCCCAGGATGTGAACAAGTAATTTACGAATGACCTTCAGGGATAGTATGAGGGGATATGAAGACAAGATTTTGTTATAGTAGTTTCACTTTATTATGTAATGTAAACTTTATAAATATATCTAGTGATTTCAAGGCTACTAAACTAATCGGTCTTTTGAAACTTGATCTTTTGTGATCATGCCAATGTTATGTAATAATGCACCGACTCTGGGTAACTGGGGTCTAGGCATTACAATCATTGATCCATTTATGATCTATCGAAAATAATCACTAGTCAACTTGACATGTCATATTCTTATAATAATAAGAAGTTTTTTTTAAAATTAAAAAAAAATTAATAAACATTCATAAAATGATAAAAAAATCATGTAAAAAATAAAAAATGTCAAAAAAATTGTAAAATGATCATCAATTCATTTGTAACTTTTACAAAAAAAAGTAAACATCAATATAATATATGATGTTACTTGAATGTTCAAAAGTTATGTTCGAAATTAAAAAGAAATTCACATTTTATAAATGTGACTCAAATGATAAAAATCAATCAAATGAGATCAGATTGTAAAAAACTATTAGGACACCAATCTCTAATTCGTTTTTTAAGTGTAAAAATTGGCTATATAGATATATTATTATCCTAAAAAATTAAAAGTTTATTTTTACAGTTAAATTTCCTTTATGTTCTATAAAGATAACCCCAACAATCAAAACAGAATATATAATCTTGAATTATCTCAAAAATATAGAGAAAATATCATTGATTCATTTAGGACCCATAAAAATTAGTCTCTCGTTGATCTATTATGTGATATTATCAAAATGATCAAATTATTTATTTCCCAATTCTATTTTTTTAAAATTATATAAAAAATTAAATGAACACAATGAATAAACGAGATTTAAATTTTTCAAAAGAAATAGAAAAATAATCATTTATTCATATTTAATATGTAATAATAAAACATATGTCAATTTTATGTGTGATTTTCTAATGATTATTAAAAAAACATTTTTTTAGTTTTAAAAATGTGAAAAAAATGATCTAAAAAATAAATGAGCGTGAATTATAAAAAAAATAGAAAATAAATCCTTGATTTATTTGTTTTATATTGGAAAAAACTATACATATATATTACATGGTTCATTCATTTAGGAATATAATGTTTAATTTTAAAATTAAATTTTTTTCTAGTTATTTAACCACGAGTCAAATGATCAAAACTGAGTAAATGATCTTTAATATTAAAATAATTTAGAAAAGTATTAATCAATTCATCTATAACCTATAATAACAAAACACAAATGTAATATCTCAATATTTTAGAATAGAAGACAATGTTTGATAGTGTATAGGATAAACAACTCTCAGTTTAAAAGAACAATGAAATATTATATTGTGACCATTATAATCAAGTCATTAAATTGGAGAGTACGAATAAAAATAACTAATTTAGGAAATAAATATAAACTTCTTAATCAATATAAAATTATTGGTAAATTATTATAAAATAATCAAAAAAAAATTAGAAAAGTAATTTTATTCTTCAAAAAAAACATTTGCTTCAAAAAAGTTTTTTATATCTATTTATAATTAATTTTCGGTTATTTTAGATAATTTATTTGAAAAAATTAACTTCATTTTTTAAATCATCATATTTTTTTCCCTATGATGAAATTTTGATAATTTTATGAAAATTTTTATTTTTCAATGAATAATGAAAAATACAGATATTTATAAAAAATTAATATGTTCAAATATTTACAAGGTATAATTATGTTTTTAATTATTTTTAAATTTAACTTAGTTTGATTTTATATAAAATATTCCAATTATGGTTTTTTAAATGGATTTTATACTTTAACTTAGTATAAAATATTTTATATTTAAAAAGGGGAATTTTTTGAAAAAATAGTTTTTCATTGCGTATTGCTGGTTAAATTTTAAATTGAAATTTTCAACTTCTATTAATTTAATTTTTTAAAATGGATTTTATATTTTTAATCATATATTCCAAATTTATTAAATCGTTATTTTTTATTTTTGAATAATATAAATAGTAACCTTGGTAAATTTTCTTACCATGGTAATGGGTAAATTAGATAATTAAGGGAAAAATAATATAATAATAACTATAAAATGAACCCTAAACTTTTCCCAATTTTAATCGATGACTACAATTTTTCCATAATCACTTAATATTCTAATATGTAGCCTTTTTTTCATTTTTAAGTGATTATGAATTTTATAATATTTTATCTAAAGAAAATACAAAGATGTCATATTCAAATCTTTTAATAACTTTAAATTTTTTTAATAATTATAAAATTTTTAATATGGGTTTATTCAAAAGATATATTAGACTATAAATATTCATTTATAATCTAAAATATTTTTCTTCCTTATTGTAATTTATTTTTAATTTAAAGTGAAAAATAATTACCTTAAATGCTTACACAACGCTAATGTACTAATTATTATATCAATAAAAATATCAAAAAACAATTATTAAAAATATTCAAATAAATATAATTTGAGATAATTAATGTGATAGAAGAATTTTCTAGATGAACTTAATATGATATATATGTAATAAAAAAATTATTATCATAAGTGTTACATTCATATTATTAATGTCGAAGTAATGAATAATCGTTAAAATTGAAATTATGAATATTTTATAGTAAAAACTATTTTATTAAATGATATAAATATATGAAGAATATTAAATTTTTATAAGGTTTAAAATGTCATAAATGATTCATTTATTGGTTTTTTGGAATTTTATAGTACATATATTAACCCTCTAAGAGTAAAAGTATGTGTTGTCACTGTAAGATTTGAATGGGTTAGATAAGGATTAAAACCAAAAGATAAGGGTACAAATATGCTCAAAACTTATATAAATTTTATTTTATGAGTTTATTTAGACACGTAATCATATTATATTTAAAATAAATTACTTTGGATCCATTTTTAATTGAATATTAATTTATATCAATTTAATATTTTGGGCAATTCCAATAGTATCCCTCTCTTCTATTACAAAACGGTACCACCTCTTATCATTTATTTACAATTAAAACCCATTTTGGTTCATCCAATAATTACCCAAATTTATTTATATAAACCTTTCCCACATTATAGAGGCTTATTTTAGACAGAACACCACCCTTAGTGGCCTTAAGGTGCAAAAAAAGAGATTTTCCAAAGAAGTGGTATCATTTTTAATATATCATTTTAGTTTTTTTATTATTACAAATCCCAAAAACCATATTAAACAATGATAAAATAATAAATAAAGTATCCTCCATATACTAAGATATTATTATGTTAGTTTCATAAAATATATCCATCTACACTTCCATGAAATGGGAAAATAATTCATCGTTCGTGAGTACGACAGACTGCCGCCTTGTGAACTGATGTAATTAATTTTCCATCACCATCTCTTAAGATTGATAATAATGATGGAATTAAAGTTGATATATTATATTCATGACATTTTTATCATTCTTAAAATATAATATATCATTTATGTTCATACATTTCCATGAACATACAAATGATAATGACATTTGTGCCTACATGTGGACTACCACCTCCACAAAGAAATGTGATTCATTTTTCATAACAACATCATATAGATGATAGATATATATAAGTATATTTAAAGAATTAATATGATATATATGATATTTTATCATTTTGTAAAGATAAAATGATATTTACCTTCTTTCCATAACATTTCATAATGTCCCAAAGGCCTTTACTTTTTATTTATTTTTGATAATCCTCTTTTTAAGGGTTGAAGGGGAACCCTTACAAGGCTCGAAGGCTTAGTGACAAATTACATTACATGAAGACCTTAGAGGCATTAATCCAAAATATACTACATGGAACTTCACATCCTCAACATATATCTGGATGCTAGATCACCACCTTTGGAAGGCTGTTCGGCTAGCTGTCCTGTGCAGAAGTGCATGAGGCTAGTCCTGATGGCAACGCCATATCCTCTTATTCATACAATTTTAGTTATCTATGCTCTGGTGGTTGTGCCTGCTCTAATTCATCATCCGATGCCTTTTCCTTTTGTAGTCTATCTGGTTACATCTGTATTTCATGTGGCTTGAAGACCTTGAGGTGGCTCGAAAGCATTACTGGCTTAAAGGCCTTGGGTGGCTGGAAGGCCTTGAAGGACTCGAGGACCAAACCAATTGCCTGAAGGTTAAAACAGATGAATATTTCAATTCACTACAATAATGAATAGTACCTACTAGATTACTTGATTCAGAAACCTGGAAATATGTATCCACTCAGATTTGATATCAGGCCTCTTGCATAAACTTTAAGAGTACTCACAAACTGGGCTGAGGATCATGTGAAAACCTATAGTCTTCTTTCCATAATAAACATTGAAAAATGTAAATGTTGCTCATATGTATGTACGACCTAACGACTGCATGATTGTAACATTGATTCATAGAGCTAATATTTTCCACATTTTTTGTATTCATTTGAATGGTTTTAATCATCCCAAATTATCAATTTGAGCTTATATGAATCCGTTTTGGATTTATGATGTGTTTTGAGAAAAATGGTGAAAACGCTTAATTCTGGATTTTTGATAGATTTTTACATCAAGGGTATTTTAATCATTTAATGAAGAATATAATTCCAAATTGAGTGATTATTTTTTCTATAATCCTTATTTTATTTCCTTAAACTTTTTCTTTTGGACTAGGGGATGATTTGAGCATCTAAAGGCCTTAAAAATCAATAATGTTTAAGACATTTCCGGTCTGACAGCATGGACCCCACCACCATAACAGAAGTCTAACTTGGCCTAAACACCTCCAAGTGAGGTTATTGTACTTTAAATAGAACAAAGACACATATAATCTCCTAAAAAATTAATTTTCAGGGGTTTTGAATCCATTATGGTAGCTTTTGAATGAAAAATATTTGAAGGAATCTTCCTGGAACCTACATCTAGAAAAAGAAACTACAACGAAAAATTCATAACACCAATATACGTAGGCAAAATGAGATGAAATTTTGAGAGGAAAAGAGGAATACAATTAGGAAAAACAATTATGAAGAGGAAAACACGTGAAACATTAATTTAATTGGTCCAAAATGTGTCAACATTCAGAGGACATAAACCTACCTATAAAAGGAGAGGAGCTCCAACCTCTCAAATCATCACATTTTCTATCCCATTCCTTCAAGGAACTAGGGAGGAGATCTCCACTGAGGGAGGACGGCTGCAAATATTCCCCCTTTATTTTTAATTTATTTATTTTTTTTATTTTTTTAGTTTTCAATTGTAATTTATATTTCTAAAAAATTCATGCATTGTTTTCATTATAAGTCTACCCATCCACCATCTTTTCTTCTTCTTCAAATTTTATTCTTATTTTCTATTATTCTTCTCATCTTAACATCGTGAACTATAATGCTCATTATCATGAGTAATTAATATGTGGAATATCCTAAGGGAGTAATCAGGTTCTTGAAACCAAGACCATAGTTTAAATATTCTTTGTTTTAATTCTAAAGATAATTTATAATGGGTGTAATCCTCACTGTGGTTGTCTAAAGTTTAACTTTTTAATCTACAACCATTTTCCCTTGATTGATGAGGTGGATGGAGGGTGTTCATGGTGATTGTTAAGTAGACTTTTCATTCCTAACCAGGGTAGTCTAAGTTATGCACACATATGATGGAGTGTGTTTACTAAGAATAATTGAAGTTGTTTAATGAAGGTTCTCCCTAAAATATCATTCGAGAGAGCTTATTTACATCACTAATTCCATTTTGTTAATAATTTCATATTAATTAGAATTGAATTTTTTCATTTCATTTATTTTCCTAAATTAAATTTCATTCATAGAAAGAATAAAAACAACAAAAAGAATTAGTTTAGGTAAATTTTTTTATGCGATTGGACTACAGAGAATGCTCCTCAAGTGAGATGACCCTAGTCAGCCTCAATGTTTCACTAAGAAAACATAAAAATACACTTTTCACATGCCCTATGAAAAGCGTGTGTCAAAACTATTGCAGTTTACGGGGATCTAATCAGTTGTGTACTTTACTCTTTCTATTTTTACATTTTAGATAGTTTTCATTGTTTTCTAAAAAACATAATCTTTTTTCTTTTCAATGATGTTTTCAAGAGATCATTATTTCAATACATGGAATAGTTTCCTAGAGGTGAAATAACTAATTATGGACTCACCCTTGTCCATGGGGGATGGTATTTCTTTTATTGTTAGATAGGTGATGTCATTTTGGAAATCATAAGGAGAGGTGGCATTTAAAGAATTTATATTCGGCCTGAGGGATGACATGAACTAATATATTTTTGATGTGATGGCTCAGGAGCTAACCAAGTTATCCCATTACTTTCCATAATTTTATCAATTGGAGAAGGACCCATAATATTTTCCCTTAGACTTCTGTGATTTTTCCCAGGAGATCCATGAAATAGAGGAGAATGACTACCTACCTCCATCCATTGAAGATAAAATCCATAAGGCACTTTCAATTGAAGAGGATATTAAAGTTGAACTGACTAAGGGAGATTATAAAATATTTAACTCAAATTGTTTTAATTTTTTAAAAACTAATTTGATTATCTCTCCTAATTATTTTGAATATTCAGATATGGAAAACTCATACTACACCTTGGAGGATGATGTGGAAAATTATGCACCTATTAAGAAATGCCTGGAGTTCCCTAAAGACATTGAAGATCTATTAGATGAGCACCATCATGAAGAGATCCAATTTTTTGAGCCTGAGGAAATCAGACAAGAGGCTGAAGCCCCTATGAATGTAGCACTGGAAGACAAGATGGTTTCACAAGTAGAAAAAAAAGTAGAGGAGGTTCCCTTATTTATCATACCCCCACCATGCAATCAGTACCACATTACGAAGGGGGAAGATCTGGTATACTCTATCCATGGAGTCCACTTCAACAATAACAAATAACTGAAAGTTATAAAGAACCACATGTTGTGGTTCAAATCCAAGAAAATATACCCACCATCAGGCTTTGGATAATAGATGGTACAACCCTCTGTAGGTAGTAAAAATTCAAGGCCCATATGGGGTATTGTAACAATATTTATCCTTTACTTCATTTTCAGTACTTTTATATTCAATATTATGATTTTATATTTCAAATTCAGTATTAAGAATTAGTCCAGCATGTTTCCCACTCCCACTTTTCATTTTGAGCTTAAATGAAATGATTTTTGTGATTAATTGATCAATTTTTCTTTCGTAGGATCATGATAGATGATGAAAGCCCCAAGCACTGGAGGAAGATGACCAAAGGTTTAATTAAAAAGGGAGTTCACATTTTATGATTATCGTTTAAAATCCTTTAATTTTTTGTCCAAAAAATATTTTGAGATTTAATTATAAAAATTGCATGCCCACACTTGAATTAATGTTCTACAAGACTTATATTGGAGACATGAGTTTCTTATGATTCCATTGATTCCTTGTTTTAGATTTCAAAGTCAAAGAGATTGAATGAGTAAAATGGAGAATCAAATTATTGAAATGAAGCATAAATATTTATATGATGAATCCTGATTTAAGGTAATTAGTTGATTTATGTAAATTAAATTTCCCGCCCATTTTTCATGCTTTGAATTTCTGACGTTCATGGAAATTAATTTTTTATTATTGGTCATGCTTTAAGTGATTGTCTAATATCATTTGTCTCATTACCGAGAGGATTTATAGACCAAGTACTTCCTATTTTTTCTTGATCATATTTCTTGAGAGATCTTGGGACATGTCACCTTCCAGAACATGCATTTGAACTTGTCAAAACTATGATAGTACAAAAACACATTTAAAATGATTAAGGCATATTTTGAAAATCCCTTATCCTTAAATACCACCTTTACATAAATCCTTCTTTTATCCCAAAGATACCATGAATGATCTTTATAGGTATGATCCATTTTTAAGCCATTTTTCCATTCCTACCCTACTCAAGGTATTTTCATGATATTTTAAAGATGAAGTGTGGGGGTTAATAGATTCATGGTGGAAGGGATGATTTATATTATAAGGAAAATGTGTGGGGGTGTTATTCTGGGAATTGTAAAATGTTTTGGAATCATTCATTGTAATATATTTTCCCCTCTTGAAAAAAAATGAAAATGGAAAAAAGAATAAAAAAAGGGTTGTTATTTGGGAGAACCAAAAATCTCTGTTTTCTAGACTGAAAATATTCTAATCGTATGTGGTTAGGTGATGGTTGTGAGGTTTGATCTTATTATAACTTTCAAAAAAAAGAAAAAAATTATACACAATTAAAAAAATCAAGAGGGTATGTTAATTATTCATTATTCTTCTCTTTGATCATGACATTACATAGAGTTTTTGGGGAAGTGGGTGTTGGTACATTGAAGGGCAGAATTTCATTACACTTTTTGATATCATGAATTTTATTTAAGAGATAAACCTCCTCCTTGAGACATAATTTTTACAACATCAATTCCTACCAACCATAATCCTTAGATTCATTTTAACCATTATTGAAAAGTCCTCGTGATTTTATACGCATTTCTTTATTCCAAAGTGGAGAAGTTAGTTCTTTTACAAGATTATTGATAAGTTTCATGTTCAAATGATATGAGCATAACTCTAATTGAATTTTATCATTAGAGATGAGAGGAAAAATTAAAAAGTGAGATAAATCATGATGTGGCATGCTTAATAATAATAGATTGAGAAGCATGAATGAATAAAAGAAGAAGTTCCATCTTTTTTTCAAAGGGGAAAAGTAAAATACATGAATTGATTTTTCATTTAAAAAATGGGAAATTAAATTGATATTTTATATTTATTTTTTAATGTTTAATTTGAAATTGAAAATTGTTAAATTTTATTACTTTGTAATTTGAATATTGTTAACATTTGTTCCCTCTGAATTCCTTGTTGAGATTTTATGCTTGAGGAAAAGCACTATTTATGTGTAGGGGAATTGATAGATCTAATATTTCAATATTTTTTGTATGTATTTAAATTGTTTTAATCAAACAAATTTATCAATTTGAGCTTATATGATTCAATTTTGGATTTATTATGTATTTTGAGAAAAATGGTGAAAAGCGCTTAATTCTGGATTTTAGACAGATTTTTACATCAAGGTTATTTTATTTATTTCATGAAAAATACAATTCCAAATTTAGTGATTCTTTTTTAATAATCCTTATTTTATATAATTAAACATTTTCTTCAATACCAGGGGATGATTCGAGCATATAGAGGCCTTAATAATCAATTAAGTTGACAACTTTTTTGGGCAGACAGTGTAGACCCCACCACAGAATAGATGTTTCACTCTGCCTAACCACCTTAAATTGAGTTTATTCCACCAGTAATAGAACTAGGACACATAAGTGTTCCTCAAAAATTAATTTTGGGGTGTTTTGAATCCATTAATGTGGCCATTAGACAACGTATTTTTGTAGTAATATTCCTAGAACCTGAGTCCATAAAAATAATCTGCCAATGAAAATCTTATAACTCTAACAAAAGGATTCCAAATGAGATGAAATTTTGAGATGTGATGTGGAAGACAATTAGGAACAATATTTATGATGGGACCACATGTGAAATGTCCATTTAATGGGTCACAAATTTGTCAAAATTAAAAAGGACAGAAATAATCCTATAAAAGAAGAGGAGCTCCTACCTCTCAAATCATCACATTTTCCATCACATTATTTCAAGACACCAAGGAGGAGATATCCATTGTGGGAGGCAGGCCAAAAATATTCCCCCTTTATTTTTAATTTTTTTGTAATATAAATTTAGATTTCTAATAAATTCATTCATTATTTTTATTTTTGTGTCTACCCATCCACCCTATTTTCTTATTCTTCCATTTTTTATCATATTTTCTATTCTTCTACTCATCTTACCATAGTGAAATATAATACTCATGATCATGATTAACTAATATGAAAAATATCCCAAGGGATTAATCAGGTTCTTGAACCTAATACCATGTTTTTAATGTTCTTTGAGTTAATTCTAAGGATAATTTATAGTGTGTGTAATCCTCACTTTGGTTGTCTAAAGTTTAACATCTTAATCTAAAACCATTTCCCTTTATTGTGGAGGTGGATGAAGGATGTTCTTGGAAATTTCTAAGTGGACTTTTCATTAATAACTGGGGTAGATTAAGGTCTGCACACATACAATGGAGTGTGTTCACTAAGAATATTTGAAGTTGGTTAATGAAGGTGCTCCCGGAAAGTTCTTTCAGGAGAAATTCCATTGTTCACTAATTCCATTTTTTTTCATTTCATATTAATTAGAATTGAATTATTTAATTTAATTTATTTTCATACAGTCCATTTCATTCATATAAATAATAAAAAAAACAAAAAATAATTAGTTTAGATGAATTTGTTCAAGTGGACAAATAACTGAGAACGCTCCTCAAATGAGACGACCCTGGTCAGGCTCTATGCTGCACTAAGAATACATAAAAATATTCTTTTTCCATTCCCTACAGTAGGTGTGCATCACAGTTCATTTTTAATATTTTATGGATATATTTAAAAGAATAATTGATTTATAAAAATGAAAATTATTTCATGATTATTGTTCTAGAGATGATGTAATATTGACCACTTTGACAATAGACATCATACCTAAGTAATTTTGGACTCAAGTACCCGATACTTGTTTTATGTCGATTTATAATGGATACACATAATTGATTCATTTGATTAAAACTCGCGTCAATGATATGATCTTTGTAATGGATTATCATCTCACTTTTATTTATGTGGGACATATGTATTACATACCACTAGTTTCATCTATGCGGTGCATATTATGGAATACCGCATTTTCATTACATAACTTTTCATTACATGGTACAAATAGAGGATCTTTTAAAGTTTATTTTATTGTAAATAAGGTGTATAATATGTGAAATCATAAAAAAATCTTCTTAATCCCCATGAATAAATCATCATAGGTTCACCCTAAGTTACTTTTAATTCATCTCATATCTTGGAGACATACATCAAAGGAAAAGGGTGAGCAAGAATCCCTATAGGGGAAAATAAAGGTAGACAAAAAGCATGTGATCATGAGACATATCAATAAGAACATGCGGCATAACAATAAGGCATGAAAAAGTGTCATAACATAATAATAACAACATGAATAATAACATGGAAATGTGGATATAACATTTTAATAAGACATTTGTAATCATATCACTAAGATTTATCAAAAAGGTGTCACAAATGGAAATTACCATGCTTATTCACAAAGGTATCATAAAACACGTTGTCAATAGAGATTAAATTATTTACCCAATACATTGAAGTCCTATCAAGGCACACCATTTATATGTATTAATTTAAAGTGAGCTATATATATGATAATAAATCATTTCATTAATAACCAATGGAGAACAAATAATGGATTTCTTCTCAAAATCTTGGCATACAAAATGGCTTAATAAAATGATCATTGCATAATTTTTAACAAACGAAAGGAAATGTGGGTTTCATATATATAAATACCTGAATCAAAAAGTTATTTTAAAATATTTTTGAATACCCATTAAAAATAAAATAGGTTTGGGTGTTAAAATAAAAATTAAAAGATAATTTCTCTTATTAAATAGGGAAATCTAAGAAATAAATTTGACAGCATGATGGTTATTAAAAATGGTTTCATAAAAGGGTAAAATGAGAGGGGAGAAGGGTCTATTATTCATAAAATAATATTTTTACAGTAATGGGATAATATTAAGTGGGAAAATTAACTTTTTTTGGAAATTAGAAGATATAATACATAAAAAGGGAACTTTAATGGAAAATAGAAGTAGAGATTTCCCTTACCATGAAGAGTTGTTACTAAAACTTTA
Organism: Viscum album; assembly: GCA_963277665.1. Lineage (NCBI taxonomy): Eukaryota > Viridiplantae > Streptophyta > Magnoliopsida > Santalales > Viscaceae > Viscum > Viscum album. Next base: position 401,692,284 of record OY728157.1, read on the forward strand.
GTATGGAACCTTGGGGGATTGAGGAAACCTTGGGGAGACTACCTTAAAGGAAAAATCACCAAAACTTCATAAATGATAGATTGGTAGTGGGCCGGAATGGTGAAATGGGTTGGAATTTATTGTAAAAGTGGGGGATTTATTTAATAATATCCAAATATAGGTCTTAGAGATCTTAGGTGTAGAAAATGAAAAACTATTGGATTACCCATGGATTTTTCTCATGGTTTTGAAAATTTGGCTAAACTGTTATGATGTTTTAATCAAAAAAAATTGAACACAATTTTTTAACACATATTTTTTTCTGGAAAATTAAAGATTCCCCAAATTAATGTTTTCAGAAATCATATATTTATTTTTAGACCATGGAATATAACTTATAGTTTTATAAATTGATTAAAATATATTAAAATACTTAATATTAAAAAAATAACATGTTTTAGGTCTTGGATTTTTTTTATTTAATTATTACATCATTGTGATATAAATATAATGTCATAAAATATATCAAAAACCCAAAACTGTTTTTGTACTATTAATGAAATAATAATTTATTTTAGAAAATTATCATAAATTCACCCAAACCTAATTTTGATGTGATAATTTCAAATATAATTATTATTTTTATAGAATAATTCTCTAAATATAATCATTTTAACTTTTAAATATAAAAATCATTATTTGTTTAAAATTAACTATTTTTAAGGCACAATCAAATTTATGAAATATAAAAAAATTCTTGTCCATTATAAAATTATTTTATCATTTATATTTAGGTGAGAGTGCTCAAAAATACAATTTTACTACAAAAAATATTATTCAGAATACTTGACTTTATTATAAAATTGTATATATTTTCTATAAAATTAAATTATGTTCTAGTTGTGTCTAAAAATAAATTTCCCAAATAAAATTAATTAAAGATATGTTTTATTAAGAAAAATTATTATTAAAATGGAATTTATTGAAGAAGCATTTTATTTATAAAAATGAAAATTTACCTTTTTGAAACTAAGACCTAGATGCGTAACCCCTAATTACTCATGTGTATTCCCTAAGGGTGAGGTGTACAATATTCATAGTTTCATGGGGTGGATTTGTCAAAATAGATTAAATGGTAATCTAAACTAACTTGAAATTATACTGTAGTAAATTTCATTCAAGATTCACTTTTTGAAGATTGGCTTGGTCTTGTTCAAGGCTGAACCCCAGGGACACTAGCTCCCTCCCACGTTTGAACAAATGGTCTTCAAACAGGTTGACTTTACTGTTTGAGGCCATTGATTCTCCTTTTTTGTATCAATTATCCATTATCATTACTACTTATAAAAAATAATTATAATGGTAAAATTATCATCCAAGGGTATATTTACTAATGGTCATATTGACCAATGCTCATATTGGCCAATGGTCATAAAATGATCAAATCCCAATGGTCACATTTCCTGTATACCCTGTAAATACCACTTAATTATTTCATTCAAAATTCTCTATAAATTCTACCTAAGGTTATATTTTCATTTATTAAGATATTGATAGGATTACTAATATATTAATTAATTTTTGTTTCATTTTTTTGGGGTAATGATTCTATAAGACTAGGGAGAACCATACTTTCCCATTTTAGCTATTCTATTTGATATATTTTTTCAAGTGTAAGGTTTGAAATTTTAATTGGTTTCATAGCTGAATAACGTAATGAAAATTGTTAATGAGATGAGATTTTGTTTTTTTATCTTTATTTTTTACATTTATAATATTATATAATTTGTAAAAAACATTTATTGAGGAAACAACTATCACTTAAAAATTTTGGGTCATGACATTCTTCCCCCCAGAAGAAATTTCAACCCTGAAATTTTGACTCATTATCTCAGTTGAGAAAAGGTGAGGTTACTTCTATCTCATTGTCCCCTCCGGTTCCCACTTCATTTAAACTTATTTGTAGTTCATCCACAACACTTTGAAGATGTGGGATGTCTTGTTGCATAGAAACTTGTCTATATGGTCCAAGATCTCCACTGAATGCTCCTCATAAGAGAGGTCATGTTTCAGTTGTACCACCTTCGGATTCAATACAAGTGAGAGATCAGGTATGTACTTTTTCAAGAGAAAAATGTGGTATACATTATGAACATGAGAATTATTTTGTAGAAGTTATAGCCAATATGACATTGATCCTATGAAATAAATGATTTCAAAGAGGGAAATATACCAAGGGATAAGCTTCCCTTTATTTTGAAATCATATGAATCTCTTACATGGAGATATCTAAAGGAAATTTTCTTCTCCAACATTAAAATTCAAGTCCCTTCAATGGTTTTTAGTATAAATCTTCTGTCGACTCTAAGAATCCTTTATATGTTTTTGTATAACTTGAACCTTTTCTGTCATCTCTTTCTCAAGATCATGTACATGTATCTTTATCCTACCAACTTCATCCCAACATGTTGGAGCTCTACATTGCTTCCCATATAGAGTTTCATATGGTGCCATTTGAATTCATGAGTGTAATCAATTGTTTTATGAGAACTCATCTGAGGGGAGGTGTTTGTCCCATTAACCTTTAAATTATATTGAGCTTGTTCTCAGTATGTCCTCAAGTGTATAAATAGAACTTTTAGATTGGCCATCAGTTTTGGGGTGAGTTGTCATACTAAATTTCAATTCTGTTTTTAGATTATGTTGAAGACTTATCTAGAATTTAGATGTGAACTTTGAATCATAAACAGAAACAACATAAATTGTCACCCCATAGAACCTCACCACTTTGCGTATATATTGGCAAGTTCATCAACAGAGAAAGCTTCCCGGATAGCGACAAAATGGGCGGTCTTGGTGAGTCAATCCAAAATAAACAATATAGTATTGTTTCATTTGGATTTTATTGGGAAACCATTGAAAAATAACATGGTGATATTGTCCCACTTTTATATTGGTATAGGTAGTGGTTGCAATACCCCTTTTAATAAGTTTTCACTCATTCACTTGATGACACACTGAGCACCTTATAGTGTAGTCAACAATCTCTATTTTTATATTTTACCATAAATAATTTAACACCCCAAGATTTCACAGTACTTTATCTCATTAAAGTAATTCAATAGCTTGTGCTACACACAACACCAAGTTCAAGCGCACCACGACTTACTAAACTAACCGTTCAAAAAGTGGTTATGAATAGTATTAACTGCATTTTGAATCTTATAAACTCTATATAATTTTAACATCCATATTATGTGTTTCGTGTACATAATATAAGAACAAATTCATTTTTTGGGATAAAATAAGTATTTTTCAAAAAAAAAAGAAATTTTACCACCTTTTAATGGCGAACCCTTTTTAAAACCAATATTTGGCACTTTTATATATTTAATTTAATGAAATTAAATTCTTCTTTAGAATAGGGGCATAAAAATTTAGTTGGGATAACTTTTTGGTACTTTTCTGATAACTTTCATATTTTGATGAATAGTGAAAAATATTGCATTTTAATTGAAAAAAACTTTTTTAATCGAAATAATTTATAGTGTTAAATTAGGAATTTGAATTATTTTAAAGTATAATTATATTATATTTTTATTAATTAATACAATTTAGATCATTAAAACTAATTTCACATTTAAATTTGACATAAACACATCTCAATCTTTTGATAGTTTTTACTTTTTAAAAACTCGTTTTTTGATTTTTGACAACGGGAATTAATTTTAAATTAATAAATGAAACTTATATGTTTTTAATTTCATAAAATAAACTTTATTTTTGAATTCATAATATCAAAATTAGCATAGGGTAAATTTTTGGTATTTTTCTGAAAACTTTCAATTTTTGATGAATAGTGAAAAACACTACGTTATTATTTAAAAACAACATTTTATTTAAATAATTTTTTATTATATTTAAATTTATTTTAAGTAAAAATAGATATATAATACCTATATAAGTTCAATATAATTAATTGGAGTCATTTTAAAATAAAATTAGATATATAAAATTTTATTGAACTTTTTAACCTCTTTTACCCACCTTCTAGGAGCATTTACAAATTAGCATAAAACTTAATTTTACCGCTTCTATGAATTGAATTTCAAAGGTCCGAGAGACATGGTTAACATCAGTAAATAAAATTTAGTTCAATAGGATAAAAATAATTTTTTATGAATAGTAACTTTTGACTTTTTTACTATGGTTAAAAGTAAATAGGTTAATTAAGTGTAAAAATGATATTATAATTACCCTAACACATGTCCTAATTCTATTTTATGAGTTTAATTATACTAAAAACAACCTTAGGAAAAAAATAAGATCCTCTTTGGTCCACTTGGATTAGAATAGGACATTTATTTTTTTTACTTAAAGAAGAGTAAAAAGTGTTAAATTCAAAGTTTAATAATTAAACCATTTTTTTATATAAGGTTACACAAAATATAAATTGGACTATAAATATTCATTAGAAACCTAAAAATATTTCCTACATAATGTTATTTTATTTATAATTTTTATACATTAAATAATTTAATTTATTTATGACACAATGATGATGAAGTAATTACCTTATTAATGAAATATTAAAATAATTGATATTATAAATATCCAAATAAATGTAAATTGAGACTTCTGATGAATTATACTAATTTTATAGGTTAATATGACATGTTAGGGTTTATTAGATAAATTTTTTTCTAAGTGATAAGGTTTTTATGACTTTCACAAAATCAAAATACCAAATAGTGTCAAAATTAACATAAATTAGTTTTTTAAAAAAATACTATATTGTTGGTTGATATAATATTCTTAAAAATCTAAGGTTCGGAAAAAGGGATTAAATAATATTATATATGTCATTAATTAACAACTGTTGGTTCTCTTGTAATTTTAGAGTAAGTTTATTAACCATATAGTGTAAGAATACAAGAAGACACGATAAAAGTTAAACTATTTAACTCAGAGTTAAATATAAAAGATAAGGTTAAAATGGTAACCTAAACTTGTCAAAACCATATTTTTTAAGAGTATTTAGACCCATAACCACCTAATTCTAGAAATAAATGCATTTTGATCCATTATAAACTGAATATGATTGTACAATAAATAAATATTTTAATCTTTTCCTAAAGTGATCATCACCCTCTTATAAAAGGGAACTTCCCCTTCTCTTAATTTCACACCTCCAAAGCCATTTTATTCGGCCAATCCCTACCCAAATATCCTTACAACCTTCCTACCTTAATCTTAGAGGTCTTACTCTTGTCAGAAAGACAATCTAAGGATCCCTTTTGATCAAATCAAAAGGAAGAACCCGAAGAAGAGGTAAATATTTCATCACCTCTTTCAAGTTCTTTTCTTCTTCCACATACAATTTCTTTGTCGTTTCCATTCTAAAATAATAACTCCAATCTCTTCTATATAATTTTATGTTATTATAAAAATGGTACAACCATATTAATTATTCTATCCATCCGGTAAATGAAAAAGTTACCATACGTGCGTACATACGGCTTACCGTCTCCACGTCGTGGTGTAGTTTGTTATTCAAACATTTCATTATTTTGATAGGTATAATAATGAATATAACAGATTTAAATAATAAATATAACATTTTAATTATTCTTTATATATGATATAAAATCCAATTACATGTGATTTCACCATCAATATAATGATATTGTCGCTTGTGCGTGCATACAGATTATCGTCTCCATGACGCGATGAGATTCGCTTCCACGTTCACCATTCAACAATGATTATAAAAATATATATCATTAATAAGTATGTAATATATGACATAATAATTCTACTATATATATATTTATGTACTTACATATATCTTATTCACCTAGTTCCGTTCAATACGATATGAAAACGGAAACAGTGTTTATGCGTATGTATGGTCTTCCGTCCCCATAAATGGTGTTTTTCATTTCAAATATATGTCTATTATACATATTTATATACTAAATATATATGATATATAAATCATGTTTTATATTCAGGAAGCATTTATATCATGATCTAAGTGATACAATCAGGAGTAACAAGTTAAAACAAGTACGATAAAGAAAGTGATTATTACACGAAATGTTACTTTAACATGAAAATTATTATTAAATGGGTAGTATAAAGTCATAAATGAATCATGTATGATATCATAAATATTAATATGGTTCTGGTATAATTTAATAACATACTATAGTCTTTATACATGAGGTTAAACATACCCTCGACTAAAGAAAAGTACAAGGTAAGGGTTAATTTCACAATATCTTTATTATCCGAGGTTGTTTTTACATAAGTATCTACAGGGACGTATTTATTATCCATGTCCATGTTTCATTAAATAGTTTTCCAATGGTTTCTTTTTAAGGGAATTTTTACTAAAACATCATTTTAAATATTTTAATGATTTATTCTTTTAAACCTTTCTCATTAATGTACATGTTTTCAAAATGGTTTTAAGGATTTATTTATATGGACATGAATGTTTTAAATTTTTAATTCCTTTCAAAAGTTTCAAAGTGGTATGGGACACTTTAATTAAAAACTATATTTTAAATGTCTTCCTTTATAAATTATGTGACTTTTAAGTGATTTCATGAAAAAGGGATATTTCTCTTAAAGATTTTGACTCATCATTTTCAACTATGTCAACATCTTTATGCGATATTATTCTTGATCGAGGTTGATTTATTATGATACAAATCTTCCATATTGTATTGAAGGTTTTGTGATATGTTTGACTATGGATGTGTTACTTTTATACCATTCATGGATTATGTATAAAGTATTGACATTTCATATTCTATTTTTAATATGAATGTATATGTTATGTTTAAACCTTTTCATATGAGGAATGAATTGGACATAGTATGTGACGGGTGGAGCCTGCTATAGCTCCTCGATGCATCGGTAGGTCTCATGAGACAAACTAGTGTCTTGGAATAAGGCCCTGACAAAATCATATTTGTAGTGTTGACACAAGGCCTTGACTATGTGGTTATGAAGTCGGGCATTATGCATTCCATCATTATGAAAGTTTCTATTGATATTTCATGTGATTATTCAACTAGTAGAATATCCATGTGAATAACTAAATGGGATTATTTTATAGTATCTTTTCCATAATATACTAAATATTACATTTAAAAATATTTTGTTTTAGTCTTATACATTTCCTTAAATGCTTATGCTTATTTATGAAAGTTTTGACTATATTATTATCCTTACTGAGCATCTGAGCTCACCCCTTTCTGTGTTTTAATTTTCCCAGGATTCCAAGTAGTGTATTATGATTGATAAACAGAGTTAAGCTAGGGGATTAATGGCATTCTCAATGGATCATTTATGTTGTGTTTTATTTTCTAATGTGTAATTTAACGTTCATGTATGTAATCTATTTTTCAAGACTGCTAAACTGATCAGTCTTTTGGGACTTGATTCGTTGTAATAATGCCAATGTATTAAAATAATGCACCGACTCTGGGATTCTAGGGTCGGGGCATTACATTTGGTATCAGAATAAGTTTAGAAACAAACATGGAAATAGATTTAGATAAACTCTGATTAGAGAACATTACCTTAAGATAGACTTTGAGTATTAGTATAGAAAAACTTCCTATAATTTTGGTAATGTAGATATTTTGTGTATTTTCCAAGAAATAAATCCCTGTTTGGATAGGAACAGGTAGAGGCATCTTTGGAACAGATGTACCTAGGAGTGAAAACTCCAAAAAGGAGTTTCGGGCTTCACCTGAGGTATCCTAGTACACGACAATGGGCCTTGCTGCACTCTTTTTTATGACACTCTTGGGGGATATTCTTAGGATAAGTCACATTTTAATTATAATCCATTATGAAGGATTTAGGAGTAAATTCTTCCTCAAAGAAAACATTTTATGATTATAGATTATATGCATAATTTTTTCAATTTACGTTAGGTATTTTTCAAGATTGGAATTATGCATTGTGATTGATAAACTAACCTAGTGTATGAAATTGTTTAGAAATAGTGCCTAGTAGAAGGAATGAGAATTCCAGAAATATGCCTGAACGAATGATTAAGAAGGATCATATATTTCATGATATTAAGCCAACATTTAAAAGGGAAATAGGCTCCAACATATTCTAATCATATGAAGAAATAGTATCACGTGTTAATAAGATAAGTAAATAATTCTCTGAGTCCTATGGATTTGAAGGGAAGTAGGAGAAGAAAAAGATGGAAGAGAGAAATATGGATAAAGGGAAGAGGGGAAAGAAGGATTTTCCCATATGTGATAACTGTGGAAAGAATCACCTTGGAAAATTCTTGAATGGAATGTGAGTTTGTTATAAGTGTGGAGAAAAAGGACACCAAATATGTGATTGAAAGGGTATGAAAATGGTTTCAAATGTACAATGCTCCATCTGCAAGGAGTTGGGGAACTATGTGAATCAATGTCCAAATCATCATAGTATACCCCAAATGATGCTATTGGATAATAATCAAGTTATGATACTACCAAAGATGAAGAGGAATGATCAGAGTTCTTATATTGTTAAAGTATTGTGTAATTTGAGTATTTTATTAATGATGTACATGTCATAAGAATTATAATGTATATAAGGATTGTACTTTAGTACTATTTCATTAAGGACTTGAGATTGTGTAGAACCAAGAAAAGTGACTCAATGGAAAGTTAAATTTTTTTAAAAATACATGGTTGAAGAAAAGACAAAACTTTAATATGGTCCTGATACTGAGGTATTGATTTTGTAATAAGAAATGATTGATTTGGATAAATTATATTGGATATTATTGACATCCTTGGAACTGGTTAATGGTTTGTTTATTCCATCATTGTTGGAGTTTTCAACATTTATGGATAGAAGAAGTATATCCGGTATTCTATAAGGAATAAGGGAGAATGAATGTAATCAATAAGTTTTTATGGTAATTCAGGGTGTTACAGTGTTTTAAAAGAATACAAGATGAAGGTATTCACATGTTATTACGTGGCTAAAAGGATCTTCATTGTGTTTACCTTCCTTATAAATTTTGGACTGTGAGTTTGGACAGAAGTATTTTGGATAAGTCTAAAGGTTGGAATCAATTAAGTTTGACATTGGATACTATTTTTAAGGTTAAATCATTTCTTGAGATTATTTCTGAATTGTCATAAAAGGACAACCTAGAGGTCGGGTGACAACCTGTCACGTCCGGCAAGGCCACGAGACTTGAACCCGAAACCGAAGGGTGACAAGGGTGAATCACCTACCACCGGTCTATGTGATTTCCTGGTTTTTATAATGTAGTTTTTTTTAGTAGTCTGAAAATGAATATAAATTCATTTTTTAACCCTATACGATTAAAATAGATAGAATTTTTTTGAATTCTATTATCTTTAGGAGTGAAATATGAGTTTGTGGTAGGAATTAGTTGAATGATGAAACTCTACTTGTCAAGTATATATATATATGTATATATATATTCCTTTTATTCTATGAATAAATTAATTCTTAACCATTAGATAAGGGATCTTAAAACCAAAAATGTCTTATCTGAATACCGTATGTCTTTTTGAACGGATGATACTTTACATCATCTTGAATTGATGGCTTTGAGGCCCTCAATTTTACACTTGTTTATGATTAATGAACTCAATCACTCCCAATAAATATTTACATTTTTCCTCTAATTAGGTGTCTTTAATTTCTACCAATGTTCTTATAATCAAGATCATAATTTGGTGATGACTTTTTCATTTCCCTTTCTCTCTTATTGAGACTAAATTTTATTAACCCAATTTCAAATGTGGGTTTTCCACAAAAGTATTTTTCTATTTTTAACCATTTATTTTTGAAGAACAATTTCAAATAGTGAGGACACAATTTATTGAAGGAGTAGAGAATGAAACACCCTAAGATTTCATAGTACATTATCTCATTAAATTAATTCAATAGCTTGCGCTACACGTAACACTGAGTTCAAGCGCACCACAACTTACTAAACTAACCGTTCAAAAAGAAGTTATGAATAGTATTAACTGAATTTTGAATCTTATATACTCTATATAATTTTAACATCCATATTATGTGTTTCTTCAATATAATATAAGAACAAATTCATTTTTTGGGATAAAATAAGTATTTTTCAAAAAATGAAATTTTACCACCTTTTAATGGAGAAACCATTTTAAAACCAATATTTGGAACTTTTATATATTCAATTTAATTAAATTAAATTTTTCTTTAGAAGTGGGACATAAAAATTTATTTGGGATAAATTTTTGGTACTTTTCTGATAACTTTCTTATTTTAATGAATAGTGAAAAATACTGCGTTTTAATTGAAAGAAAATTTTTCAATCGAAATAATTTATAGTGTTAAGTTATGAATTTGAATGGTTTTGAAGTATAATTAGATTATATTTTTATCAGTTAATAAAATTTAGGTCATTATAACTAATTTTACATTTAAATTTGACATAAACACATGGCAATCTTTTGTTAGTTTTTAATTATTAAAAACCTGCTTTTTGGTTTTGACAACAGGAATTAATTTTAAATTAATAAATGAAACTTCTATTCTTTAAATTTTGTAAAATAAAATTAATTTTTTAAATTTAGAATATCAAAATTATCTTAGGGTAAATTTTTGGTATATTTCTAAAAACATTCAATTTTTGATGAATAGTGAAAAACACTACGTTATTATTTAAAACCAAATTTTTATTTAAATAATTTTTTATTTTATTTTATTTTATTTTAAGTCAAAATATATATACAATACCTATATAAGTTTAACGTAATTCATTGGAGTCATTTTATAATAAAATTAGATATATAAAATTTTATTGAACTTTTTAACCTCTTTTACCCACCTTCTAGGAGCATTTGCAATTTTGTATAAAACCTAATTTTACCACTTCTGTGAATTGAATTTCAAAAATACGAGAGACATGGTTGAAATCAGTAAGTAAAATGTGGTTCAATAAGATGAAAATAATTTTTGGTGAATAGTAACTTTTGACTTTTTTTACTATGGTTAAAAGTAAATAGGGTAATTAAGGTTAAAAATGATATTATAATTACCCTAAAACATGTCATAATTTTATTGGATAAGTTTAATTCAGCTAAAAACAACCTTAGTAATAAAATAATATCCTCTTTGGTCCACTTGGATTAGATTTGGACATTTATTCTTATTTTATTTAAAGAAGGGTTAAAAGTGTTAAATTCAAAGTTTAATAACTAAACCATTTTTTATATAGGGTTACACACAATATAAATTTGACTATAAATATTAATTATAAAACTGAAACTATTTCCTACATAATTGAATTTTATTTTTAATTTTTAGACAATAAATAATTTTATTTATTTATGACACAATGATGATGTAGTATTTGCCTTATTAATGAAATATTAAAATAATTGATATTATAAATATACAAATAAATGTAAATTGAGACTTCTAATGAATTCCAATTATTTTATAGGTTAATATGACATTTTTGGGTTTATTAGATATATTTCTTTCTAAGTGATAAGGTTGTTATGACTTTCACAAAAACAAAATACCAAATAGTGTCAAAATTGACATAAATTAGTTTTTAAAACAAATACTATATTATTGGTTGATATAATATTTGTAAAAATCTAAGGGTCTAGAAAAGGGATTAAATAATATTATATATGTCATTAATGAACCACCTGAGGTTCTCTTAGAAGTTTATAGTATGTTTATTAACCATATAGTGTAAGAATACAAGAAGACACAGTAAAAGTTAAACTATTTAACTAAGAGTTAAATCTAAAAGATAAGGTTAAAATGGTAACCTAAACTTGTCAAAAACATATTGTTTAAGAGTATTTCAACCCATAACCACCTAATTCTCAAAATAAATTTATTTTTATCCATTATAAACCGAATACAATTTTATAATAAATTAATATTTTAATCTTTTCGTAAAGTGACCCTCACCCCTCTTATAAAAGGGCACTTCCCTTCTCTTACTTTCACACCTCCAAAGCCATTTGGATCAGGAAACCCCTACCCAAATATCCTCCCAACCTTCTTACCTTCATCCTAGAGGCCTTCCTTTGGTTATAAAGCCAACCTAAGAATCCCTTTTGATCAAATAAAAAAGAAGAACCTAAAGAAGAGGTAAATATTTCATCACCTCTTTCAAGTTCTTTTCTTCTTCCACATCCTCTTTATTTGTTGTTTCCATTATAAAATAATAACTCCAGTATCTTCTATATAATTTTATGTTATTATAAAAATAGTACAACTATATTCATTATTCTATCCATCCAATAAATTACAAAGTCACCATACGTGTGTACGTACGGCTTATCGTCTCTACGTCGTGGTGTAGTTTGTTATTCAAACATTTCATTATTTTGATGGGTATAATAATGAGTATAATTGATGTAAATAATAAATATAAAATTTTAGTGATTCTGAATATATGATATACCATCCAATTACATATGATTTCACCATCAATATAATGATATTTTCACTCGTGTGTACGTTCGGATTATCGTCTCCACGACGTGATTAGAATCATGTCCACAATCACCACTCAACGATGATTATAAAAATCTATATCATTAATAAGTATGTAATATATGACATAATAATTTTACTAGATATATATATATATATATATGTACTTATATATATCTTATTCACTTAGTTCAGTTCAATACGATATGAAAATGGAAACAGCGTTTATGCATACGTACGGTCTACCATCTCCATAAATGGTGTTTTCAATTTCATATATATGTCTATTATACATATTTATATTTTAAATATATATGATATATAAATTATGTTTTACATTCTGGAATTATTTAAATCATGATCTAAGTGATACAATCAAGAGTTAGAAGTTAAAACACATATGATAAAGAAAGAAAATATAACCCGAAATGTCAATTAAACATGGAAATTATTATTAAATGGGTAGTATAAAGTCCTAAATGAATCATTTATGAAATAATAAATATTAATATTGTTCTGTTATAATTTAATAACATACTATAGTCTTTATGCAGAAGGTTAAACGTACCCTCGACTAAATTAAAGTACAAGGTAAGGGTTAATTTCATAATCTCTTTATTATCCGAGGTTGTTTTTACATAAGTATCTACTGAGACATATTTATTATCCATGACCATGTTTCATAAAAGTGTTTTCAAAGGGTTTATTTTTAATGGAATTTTTACTAAAACAACATTTTAAATATTTTAATGATTTATTCTTCTAAACGGTTCTCATTAATGTCCATGTTTTTAAAATTGTTTTAAGGATTTATTTATATGGACATGAATGTTTTAAAATATTAATTAATTTAAAAAGTTTCCAAGTGGTATGGGACACTTTTATTCAGAACTATATTTTCAATTAATTCCTTTATAAAATATGTTACTTTTAAATGATTTCAGGAAAAAGGGATATTTCTCTCAAAAAAATTACTCATCATTTTCAACTATGTCAACATCCTTTACGGGATATTATTCTTGATAGAGGTTGATTTATTATGATACAAATCTTACATATTTTATTGAAGGTTTGGTGATATGATTGACTGTGGATGCGTTATTTTTATACCATTCATGGATTATGGATAAAGTATTGACATTTTGTATGCTTGTTTTAATACGAACGTTTATGTTATGTTGAAACCTTTTCATGTGAGGATTGCATTGGACTTAGTAAGTGACGGGTGGAGCCCGATTTAGCTCCTCGATGCATCGGTAGGTCTCATGTGACAAACTATTGTCTTGGAATAAGGACTTGACAAAATCGTATTTGTAGCCTTGGCACAAGGCCTTGACTATGTTTTTATGAAGTCTGACATTAAGCATTCCATCATTAAGAAAGTGGATATTGATATTGAATGTGATTATTCGACTAGTAAAATATCCATGTGAATAAGTAAATGGCATTATTTTATTGTATTGTTGCCATATTATGCTGAATTTTATGTTTAAAAGGATTTTTTTTTAGTCTTATACATTGACTTAAATATTTATGCTTATTTATGAAAGTTTCTACTATATTGTTATCCTTACTGAGCATCTAATCTCACCCCTTTCTATTTTTTAATTTTCCCAAGATTCCAAGGGGTGTATTATTATTGATAAGAAGGGTTAAGCTAGGGGATTAATGGAGTTCTCAAAGAATCATTTATGTTGTGTTTTATTTTCTAATGTGTAATGTAACGTTCGTGTATGTAATCTATTTTTTGAGACTGCTAAATTGATCGGTCTTTCGGGACTTGATTCCTACTAATCATTCTAATGTATTAAAATAATTCACCGACTCTGGGATTCTAGGGTCGGGGCATTACAAATAATGATAATGAAGGTCCTTATACATTTTTGTGCATCTATGATGTATAAAGAATATATATATCTATGAGACTTATACATCATATCATTCTTTATCTTCGTTATAGATGAAACACATAGCCTTGAATGAAATTTCAATACACCTACTTTATCAAAATTAAACTCAAGAAACTTATCATTCTTCATAGCCTCTATATTCATTTGTAACAAAGGATATTCTATTGGATATTTCATAATCTTCTCTAGTAATGATGGTTGAGAAATCATTTGGGATAGGTTTTATGATGTCCCTTCCCTTATGATTCCCATGTTTAATTTTACTAGGTCCTTGATCATTGGATCACCTTGAATCCTCATAATTGATAGCAAAAAAGGGTCTTTCCTACCAAATACATCAACGAATTTGTCTACTCTTATGAGCTGATAATGATTTGAAAATACATAATCTGTAAGAAGTCCCAACCATCTTATTTTTATCATGTTCATATCATTTTACATGAAAACTATAATGACTCAAATTTTCCATTATATTTTTTGGATATTGTATGTATTATTTTTGAGATTAGACACTGAGACGGTGTGAGATTCTGAGTCTCAGTGTTCCCGTAATAAATTTTTGAAATATATTAAATATATCATATAGAACATTCAGGAATTTTTTCTAAAAAGGTATAATACCTTATAAACGAGGGCCTAAATCAGAAATCTGAGAGTGTTGTTGAGTTTAGGGTGCAGGTTGTACCCTATCTTCAATATAACCTTTGTTGGCGTGGTGCATTTCTGGAAAATTCATCATGAGTGTGAAATGAATAAAATAGTCAAATAAATTATTTTATATTTATTTCATTGATGCGGTGATTGAAGTGCCTTTAAGTAGACTATTATAATTAAATTTTGGGGTTAGCTGCATGACCCTGGAGCCATTGGAGAGAACGTTGGAGGAACTCTTTAGATGAATGGAAATCAGATCATGGATTGGTGATCAGTGGGAAATGGAATTCTGAGATCTCACAAATGATAACGGAATAGGTTCATTCTAAATCAGTGATCAATCAATCTCAAAATAGTAAATTTTTTTAATTTGATTCTTTCCACGTTTTTGATTTCTACAATGAACATGTATCAATCAATCCAAAGATTGATCTACGGATCATTCATATTTCGGGATGGGATTATTTCTGCGCAAATTCTTTTAGGGTTTTTTTATTATAGTTCTTCATTCATAAATATATGGAAAAAAATGATTTCAATTAAACATGGATAAGGTTCATTCCTATTTTTTCTTGTTTTGTGGTTTTTTAACATTTTTCTACATGTGTTCATCATCGATTTTTTGTTTTCCTTGTGATTTGAACCAAATAATGAGGAATCGAACATTTCGCACTTGTTTCTTGGTGAAATGACCTGATATCATAGATCCAAACTCGGTATGGGGTATGTATCATATGATGATGATAGTGGTGAGTGGATTGGGTCTAGTTTGGCATGCACATGCTCAGTTCTTGGACGCATGGTAAAGGTGGAGGTTTGAAATGATTCTCGAATGAATGGGGTCACTGGAAATTGACTCTTTAGAGATGATAGACCTTAGTTGACCCAGATTTGGGTTCCATAGGTGTGATAGTAAGTAATGGTTGTGGATCTAGGAACTGATGGAATGGATGGAAACATGTGAACTAGATCTAGAAATCTGAAAAATTATGCACTACATGGGGTGTAATGTGGAGACACACATGATGTGGGGACCTCCTAATGGTGGCTAGGGTTCAGGTATGGATCTAATCATCACACGGAATGTGACCTTGTCACACGGTGTGTGGACCCCTTTGGGGAGTCCAACATGTAACTTAGAGGGTACATGTACACGAGCTACATCATGATGTTTTCTCCCACACGAACACAGCCTGGACAAAATATACAATGGTTAAGTAGTGTACTAGTATAGAGGACTAAGTAAACGGGAAGTATCACATTGTGTACTTCTAAACAGGGACAAACATGGGATATTTACATGGGCCGGACCCAGGGTCGAAGGGACACAGTGTGTATCCCAACTACATTACATGTAATACCTTAAAGTTAGCTTGGGTCCTTTTTCCTCTATGTCTTGGAAAACTTTTTTTAGGGTGAGTTCCCAATATCCATTCCATGAGGGTTAGAATGGAATTGTCCCCTACACATAGGATAGAAATCCCTTTAGCGTAACTTCTTGGATAAAGTTGTTGGAATCTTTCTTTGAGGCTCATAGTGAGATTCTTTATTCAACTTCGTTCCCTAGGTGGAGTTCTTGGTACCATTGTGGAAAACACTACACGGGCATCGATCCTCTACCTAGAGGGTTAATCCAAATTGAGTTGTTAGTATACACCATTACCTTGGGAGTGATCCTCATTTGTGTATCATAACTCTTCATATTTTTAGTGTGTACTTCTAATGGAGAAACTTGATGATCTTTACCTCTCAAGAAGACTACAGTTGCGCTATCAAACATAGGGAGTGTGTTATCCTAGATGATTTATATGTGGAACCTTCAAGATAGAATCCTAGGATAGTATTTAGGTTGTGACTTTACCTTGAGACTATATTCCTTTTTTGAGTATATCTGTATATTCTTGTTATATTATTTGCATGCATATACCTATTTGGATCTGACTGTATTATTTTTTTGTTTGTTTTGTGGTTTCAGGGTGTCCTACTGGGTATTTTTATACTGAACCCTACACATTCTTTGTCTACATGTGTCATATCTTTTGTATAATATCGACCTTATAAAAATGTCATTGAGGTGCCAAGACCAGGTGGGGCTTAGTGATACCAGATATATTTGAGGTGTGTTCCTGTGGTATCTTGACAGTAATCCTCATATTACTTTCTTGTTGAACATTATTTCATACTCTTTCTGGTGTTCTTGTGTTTTTCCCTATTTGCATTCCTTTGATTCCTATAATACTCTAGTTTGGGGATTTAGATGTATGCATTATTGGTTGTTTAGTTGTTTTTACATTTTAGTATTATTGGGATTGTATATGTGTGCATCTGTATAGGTATTTTGGATAAGGCCTCCCATGTTAGTGATATCCATACCCAACACTATTCTCTATCTCCTGCACTTTTAGATATGGGCTTGGAGAGTTGTGGAACGGGCCCCATTGTGATAGGTAATGATTTTGTGGTATCAGAGTATTCAGTTATACCTTAATACCAGAGTCTATGATATTGGTTTGGGGTAACAATGGTAAGTGTTTTGAGTTTAGATTCCAGGCTAGGGACTTTAGTGTTGATGTGGCAGCTGACGTATCCACACACAAGGACTCTGACAACCTTTTTTTACATGGTACATTAGAACGCTTGTTATAGGGAAAATAATGGTAAATATGTCTTGTAGGAATGGGTTTTGTTTTCCATGTCCTTCTTGAGTCATATCTCCAGATAAAATCATTGTCTAGGGATGGACCGTTGAGACAAAGACAATGACAAGAACAGAAAGGTCTGCATGGAATTGGACAAGAAAGATGATATGGGAGAGTAGACGGAGGCTGTAGACATTTTAAATTGTTACTGCCACCACCCTTAGGTGGTCCACACCAGGCTCATTGAGTTAAAGGACAAGGGCGGGGACCATTGCAGGAGGTCGAGGCTTATAACCTATAGGATATGGAAATGATACGAGGTATGATATTTTTCTTTTCTACCTTAGTTTTTGTACAAATAAACAATAGTTTTAGTCATTCTTTTATTCCCACATATCATTTTTGAGATTAATATAATTTTTTTGAGCCCTTGGCTCGACCCTAGTGCTTGGATACTCCTAATTGAGATGACTCGGTGATCACACACCTATGTTGATAGTGTGACCTAACTCTTGGAGGTGATATTTTCTATTGGGATCTCATTGTAGAAACACTGAGTCATTGTGAAGTCATCTTATGTATGGACTGGTTATCCACAGGTCATTCCCAGATTGACTTCTTTAGAGGTAAGATTCAGTGTGTCCATGGTGACGGGACTAGGTTCTCATTTTTTGGTGAAAAGTAAACCTAGGCAACGTGGGATGGACTCATGCATAGTAAGATGCAACATATTGCTCACCATTTGGTTAGAAAGACCCTTGGTGTATCATATGTTATGGGTTTTTAGTTCCCTACAGTGGTGTTGGAGTATAATGATGTCATCCATAAGGCCGCAGACTTAAACCTTAATTAAAACTTGAGTTAAGTCAATAATTTAACTTTCATTCACATAAATTATCTATTTTGGTTTATATTTTTATAGAATTAGTCCATAACTATTACATAATAAATTTAATATTACAAAGTAGATACTTCTACTCACTATTCATTTTTTTATAAAACAACACGTTTTAAAAAAACAAGGTTTTATTTCAAATTTAAACATGATAAATTTTCCATTATCCTCTCCTAGACTCTATTCATCTTAAAATATAATGAAAAATATTTCAAACTTGGGATGAGCATGAAAAATCATAAAGGGATACACGAAGAAGGAAGACAGTTATCCTTGAGAAAACATTTACAACATGAATACTTTATCATAATGTAATACTTTTCAACTTTAGGAACTAGTTAATAATCTTCACTAAATATAATCTTTTTGATTACCCTTTGTATAACCAAAATATTACAATAATACCCATAGAAATCACATATAACACATAAAGGTAACATGGTATATAATCATACTTAATTGTGATAACCATATGGTCGACTTTCACACATATCACTAAATGGAATAGCCATACCGGTGACTTCCATATCCAATGAATTGGAGGTTATAATGTAACCACCTTTTATTGGTGAATCACAAAACCAACCATCTTTGGTTTATCACATAACCACCCTTCTTTTTTTCATGAAACCACCTGTGAAATATCCAAGTACCAATATATAATCGTACACATAAAAGATTTCAATTATCAACATTTCACTCAGAAAATTTAAAATCAGAAGAAATAATTTCAAGTTATTAATATAATAAAATAGTTATTAAAACCATTTACAATACCAAAATACCCAAAATGGAATAATATATTTCTTTTTCCATTTAAAATTTTTAATTCTGATAGTGGAATCCAAATATCAAATAATATTTATGGCGGCGGAGAAGTCATTTTCGTTGCATACATTAAAAACATTCCTTTTGTCGTTTTGTGAAACATTTCATATAAAAACGATTCCTTTTTGAAATTTTTTTAAATGAAATTAAAATTTAAAGGTTTTATTATACACCTTATAAAATAAGGAGGTGTATATTATTAAAATATTCCTCAATTAAAGTAGATTGAGACGAAGTCCCTTACCTTAAGTTTGATTCGTCACATATGTTCCTTTTTATTACTGAATAATAAACATAGGATAATTTATAATTTATGAGAAAAATTTTCAAGTTCATTATTTCTTTAATATCACTTATTATCATGTTATAAAAATTACATAATTCTTTAAGTTCATATGAGATGTTTTGTCGATATTCAGTACTTGAGTTGAAAATGAACATGGTTTGATGTCACTAGTCCATGTGGTCGTAAGTATATAATCTATAGAAAAATATTCATGACATTATTGTCATTTTTAAACTTAAATTATACCTTTAAATATAAAAATTAAGTATGTTTATGAAAAATTAACAACTTTATAATCTTGAAGATGGTAAACTGTACGTACACATGAGTAACATTTTCCATTTTTCATTGATCATTTTGGAAAGAATGTAAGTATTATTTAATATTTATAGAATGACCATAACATCATTAATATCATATTAATATTTTAAATATAATTATATATATCATACAAGTGAGATAAAAAAAAGTCACATCACTTCGTGGAGGTGATAGTTCACTCGTACTCACGAATGACATTATCATTTTTATGTGCATGGAAGTATGAATTAAATTGATTTATAATTTATAATAATAATTAATATATCATGAGTATCACATATTAAAATTAATTCCATTATTATAATCAGTCATGAGATATGTTTATGGAAAACGAATTAGATCGGTTCATGGAGGTGATAGTTCACACTTACGCACGAACGACTATTTCCTTTCCTATGTAATAGTAGTGGAGATATATTTAGGTTATGATATTAACATAATAAAATTTAAATAAATTAAGGATAATTAATTTATTATTTCTTCGTGGTTGGAGAATATTTGAATGAATTGGAAGAAGAAATAAAATAGAAATACCTTATGAAAATGATACCTCTTCTTCGGTTGATTGCCTTTAAAAAACACCTTCACGCATCTAATGAAGGTTTTATGAGTAAACTAAAGCCTCAATAATTTGGTAATGGATTCTTGGAAAGAGTTTGACCATAGATTTTCTGAACCAAAAGGTTTTGGAAGTGTGAGTAATAGAGAGAAATCAGTTCCTTTTTATAGGAGAGGGGAGGGGCACCCTTGGAATTATTAAAAATATTAAATTAATATAAATTAAAAATAGATTAAAAATGGTTACAAAATAATTTATCTAGAATATATAATGATTATAAGTTTATATATAATCATATAATAAGAATTGGAAAAAAATTTATTTTTTTTCCTTATCTTTTTTTAACCACTTTTAACTATTACCGTTTTATCCAGTAATTTACACTTTGAGAGTTAAAATAATTACCAAATCAAACCAAACAAACAATTAATATGTAATTAATGAAATTTTTTATTTTATATAAATATTTTGGTCAAATATTTGATTTTATAAATTTTATATCATTTAATTAAATATTTTATATTTTAAAACATGAATTAAGTCAATTTTGACATTATTCATTACATGACCTTTTTAAAAACTCATAAAAACTTGATTCATTCTAAAAAAACTACATTAACTCAATCCTAAAATGTCATAGTCATCCATAAAATTCATGTATGGCATAAAATAGTTCAAAATATATTTATTTTAATATTATTTATATCATTTATTTTATTCCTTCTTTAATAAAGCAATCACTACATCATTATTGTGTCATATTTAAATTTAACTATCTAAAGTCTAAAATTATCATTAAAACACCATGTTTTATGTAATATTATTATCTCTATAATGACTATTTATAGTCAAATAAATCATTTATATAACTATATGCTAAAAAAACTTTATACACCCGGAAATTTCAAGGAAATTTTTTTCTTAATTTCTTTGGAATTTTAGAAGATGGTGGCTTCTGACGGCACCTGATTCCGAGGCCCGGTGTGCCCGGAATCAATTCCCGAAGATTAGCTTGGGTACGTTCAGCGAACGAACAAGCGGGTTTTTCTATCTTTTGAACAGGTGCTCGGAATTGAAATCTGAGGGCACCGATGAACTCGCAGCGCCGGTTTTTTCTTAAGGGGACCTTTTCCGCAGTTGCGTTTTATGCGGGTTTGAAGTTATATTTTGGAGTTTAACCTTAAATTAAATAAAAATTGTGTTGCACATATTTTTATTTTGAGTTGGTTATATCCTACAAGGGGGAGGTTGTTGGTGGGTCCCACACCCACATAACCTCATATGAGAGGATATTTGTGAGGTGGGCCCACACGATCCCAACCTTTAATCTTATCTTTAACTCCTTGAACCCCCCCCCCCCTAAAATCCTTAAACCTTTAACCTTCCCATTTTACTCTCTCTCTTTTAATATGCCAACACACTTGAGTTAAGGCATTTAATTAGTTGGCTCATCAATTTTGAATTAATTTGAATTCATTAGGTGAGAATAATAATAAGAGTTATATTATTATGTTAGGGTTGGCATAGCTTGAGTTGGGCTAACAAAGGAGAGGAGAAGAATTCTTGAAGGAATAATCCTCTTCCAACGAAGAACATCTCTCGACAAAGAACGAAGACACCCACGAAGAACGCCCATATACTCTTATCTTCCTACGCGTCAAGAGAGAAGACACTAACCGCGATGATCATCGCCAACGACAGCGTTCTTTTTCCTCTGACGTTGATGGAATGAGATCGTCTTCCACGACACCGATTTCCGCACCGACGATGAACAAACCTTGAATCGAGCTAGGGGTTTGGTTTTATGTCGAGAATAATTTTGGGTGTTCATTGATTAACTTTTAGCCGCATGCTATCGATTAATGGGAAGGGGCCGGACCGCACAAACACGGCCGACCCCCCTCCCTTATTATTGATGTCCTTCGTTGTGGATTGGAACGGAGATGGCGCGGTGTCGTCGCACCGCGCGGAAATGAGAGAACTGCGGCAAAGGAGTGTGGCGTTATCACACCGCACCGGGGAACCATGAAGACACCGCGGCCGGAGCGGGTCCGCGGCGGAGGGGTGCGGTGCCGTCGCGCCGCGCCGGTGGGACCAAGGCTGCGGCCTTTGGCCTCGACAGTGCAGGGAGCGGTGGCTGGCTACTAGCCGCCGGCGCAGGAGCAGGAGGGCGGGACTGCGGGGTCCCGCGGCAGCAGCACGGCCGGCCAGCCGGGCCGGCTGAACGAGGAACCGGGGGTCGCAACCCCCGGCCAGCTGAAGGAGCGCCCCCCCACATGGGGGCCACGGTTTGCCGATCAGGGGGGTAGCCCCCCCCCCCCTCTGCTCGGCCGTTACGGCCGAGCCACCTGGCCACGCTGGCCAGGCCGCGCGCGCCAGGTCGGGCCGCCAGGCCAGGCCGCGCCTCGCCCACCGGGTTGGGCCGCGCCCTAGTGGGCCAGAACCGAACCCGGTTCGGGTCGACCTGGTTCGGACCAACCCAGGGGGTATCGGGCCGGGTCGGACCGGGCCTGAACCCCCTATTTCCAAACCTCTTTCGGTCTTTTTCCCATAACATGGGCTGCGGACCTCCGATCAACGCACCGTCAGCTGCGATGAGATCCTTGTATCGAGACGGTCGTTTCGGTATATTACACTCAAGGTTTCGGAGAACTTTGGGTTCAGCCGGGTTGGTTTGTACACTAAACCAATCGGGGCCTCGGAGCGGAAATGCTTATAACTTGAGCTCTGGACGTCCGATTGACGTGTCTTCGACTTTGATGGATTTCCTCTTAGTGATACGGACCTTTTGGCTTACTCCACTCAAGGTTTGGACATAGTTGGAGTATGGTCGGGTTGGTTTTGACTTAAAAACCAATCGGGCCCCTGGGACGAAAAAGCCAATAACTCTCAGACCGGGCGTCCGATTGACGCGCCATCTGTCACGTTGAGTTCCTGTTGACGATAAGGAACTTTGGGATACATCAACTCCGGACTTTGTGTCAGTTGATGTATCATCCCCTCGGCTCGTGGAGCAGACTCTCCTGAAACGAGCTTGTTGTGTGCGGGAACCCTAGAGTTGGCTGCGACTGCGATGACGATGACGACTGTACAGAAATCCTCCGTGGATTCGACGGCGACGACTACAACACTCAACGATCCTGTGTGGATCAGTGCTACCGATCCTGTGTGGGTCAGATCCTGTGTGGGTCAGTGCTCATCGGTCCTGTGTGGGCCAGCGCATACCGATCCTGTGTGGGTCAGATCATGTGTGGGTCATTGCGGGGGTTAGTACCTATCGATCCTGTGTGGGTCCGACGGCTTAGATGAATCAATGGATACATCTGATTATCTCTATCGTCTTATGGAGAAGTATACCTGTGTGAGCTGAGTATTGACTTTCAATCATTATCTTCGATATGATTGACTTTCTTTCCTATGTGGATTGTGTTGTGCTATCATGTGTGGATGTGTTTGAACTTGGCCTCAGATGCTGGATCCGAACTAGAATTGATGACTTAGGTATATGTATGGGCATATACATAAGTAGTGTTGGATGTTACTTCGTGATTGTATCTTTCCTTTGTAGATTATCCTTTGTAGATTCTGGGAGACCTTTGGGGGTCTCGGGGTCCCTACTGAGTAGCTTATACTCACCCCTGCACGGGCTATGCCCGCACTATGTTGTGTTGGATGCAGATGACGATCAGCGCTGATCGTGGTGGAGGGTTGTGGAGAAAGTCGGTACCTGGAGGTGGACCACTGGGCGGGACGTACACGGAGCGGACGGCTGGACCCGTGAGGCTGAGGAGGCTATCTGTACCCACCCTTCAGGTGGGAATTCCTATGGACGGCATGACGTTGCGGCTTTACTTTTCAGTTGTTGTACTTTCTTTCCAGTTGTACTTTACTTTCAGTTTGGGTTTGTATTCTGGCCCACTTACTTTTCCGCACTTACTTTGTACCCAGTTTTACTTAGTGTTTACTTCTGCTTGCTTACTCTGTGGTGTTTGTTTACTTTACAAAGGCAATTCCTTCTCTTCTTTTATCGGGAATTACACCTTGGTGCTTGTCGCCAGCCCCTGTCCTATGGAAGGCGGGCTTGAGGTAGTCACGGCACGAGCCCCGAGGTCGGGTCGTGACAAATTGGTATCAGAGGAGTCGGTTCTATAGTAGAACTCTGGATGATGATCCTTCCTTTCTGTGAAGCAACAGTGTTAAGGGTACCGAGTGTGGTCTTCAGTTCAGGGAGTCCAGTGTTGGTGTGGCGGCAGACTTATCCATATACCAGGACCCTGACGACTGATTTCCGACTTAGTGCACTAAAACACTGATTTCATGTGTGTTTCCAAAAAACATTTAATTTCATCTCAAACCAGGTCAGCTCACCAGGTATAAATCATTGATCATGTCACATATGTTCAAGATGTCTTCATGCACACAGTCAGTTGGAGTTCCGAGAGAGTACTCGATGACGGCCCACCAAGTGACGAGACTCCGGTGCAGGGCCCTCTTTCTCTGTTGGCACCTTCGGGTGGTGTACCAGCAGCACCACCACCTGTTAGGCAGCAGATGCCACCAGTTGTACTAGTGGACGGTGCACGCTGACAGAGCGCGTTGCACGAGTTCCAAGAGCAGAGGCCTCTGATGTTACATGGTGAGGAAGATTCTTAGGCAGTAGTGGACTGGATGGAGGCGATTTCTAGAGTTCTACGCCTAGTTTAGACACTGGTAGGGTAGATGGAGATCTTAGCTGCTTTTGTTTTCCCGTGGGAGACCACGAGGTTGGTCCATATAGTGATGGGGATTCGGTACATGGACCTATGCCTGAGATAGTACCATCGGGTAGTATTCCAGCTATATCACTACATGTTGGTCAACAGACACTACCGGTGGTACCGGTAGAGGATACTTGTAGGCTTAATGCCTTACTTATGTTTCCCCACCAGATATCCCTCAAGTTCCGAGGCAATCCCAACTCACAGGCAGCTGAGGAATGGCTTGAGGAGGTGGTAGAGAGTTTTCTAGAGCTTTTAAAGCTTCAGTAGGACAACATGTCGGTAGCTGAGAATTCATCAGGGCGTACCAAACCATTCCTGGTACTCGATGAATACGATGTGATCGGTGATTCAGGGCTTGGACTTCTGAGTGAGGTGTGTCTAAATGAAATCTGAGCCAGCACTTCTTTCTCTATGCATTCCTACTTATACTAGGGTGCTAGAGAGAACCTTTGTGGTTGATGATTCTTTGGCTGAGTGGATGGATCCAGTTAAGGTTAGCTGTGGAAAAAGCAGTAAAGTGGCGCCAGTCTCAGAGACTTGTGCATGTAAAATGTTTCAAGAATAGGAAGTGAAAAGGACAGATGAATCTGCTGAGCAGAAGACGTGGAAGCAGAGCTAGGAGAGCAGCATGGGGTGGTGAACATTTTGACATGTTGCAACCACCCGCCTTTGTAATCCCCGCTAGGCTAAGGGAGCTAGAGGGTAGGGGAAAGAATAGCTACATGTGGTCAAGTAGTGCGACCGAAAGGCTCTAAGGATGATTCAAAGTACGGACTATGTCTTCTACTAGCTTCTGTAACAACAGACATTGATACGAATCATCCCTTCCTTCCACAAATCATGTCCCCGACCTAGAGTTTCTGGTTAAGCCGTTTACTTGACCCTCACATCTGGAGATACCTATGGAAGAAGACTCAATAATCACACTTACGCCGATGGTGTGATCTGACCCTTGAGGCGGGAGTTTCGGTTGGAACCTCTTGGTTGCAGCGTCGAGGCCTTACGACGTTAGTTTGAGTATGGACTGGGAAATCACAGTTCATACACAAATTAACGGTATTAGGCAAAAAGGTTGTGGTCTATCTACATCTTCGGGATGGGTTTTCCTTGGTCGGCGAAAAGGAAACCCCAGGAAACACCGGATAAACTCATGCATAGGAGGGTGTAGCCGATCACTTTTGGGTTGGCCAACCTTACCCACATGGCTATAAGATTTTAGAGTTTCAGTTCTATTCAGGAAATGGAGGCCTCTGGAGTTCGAGGATGGCGACCATGTTCTTATATGGGTCTCACCTCGACGAGGTTTATGGAGATGTGGCTGAGGCAGCGAGTTATCTCCGAGGTTCAACAGACCTTTCTAGGTCCTCAGCATGGTAGGTGAGGTGGTTTACCGCTTGACCTTTCCACCTCAGTTGCACTGGGTGCACGATGTCATCCACGTATCTCAGCTAAGGAGATACGTGCATGACCCTTCACACATCATCAACCGCAGGGAGTTGGACATCGATGACAGGGAGACATTCACAGAGGTTCTAGTGGAGAATGAGGATCGACAGGAGCGGGTCCTATGTGGATGGTCGATTCCTCAGGTGCGCTTTCACTGGCAGCACGGGAACCTCCAGGAGTGCACATGGGAGAGGAAGGCTCAGTTGCGTGTTTTGTACCACTTTTGTTCCCCTAGTTTGTGTTATAGCTTTATGGGAACGTAAAGCCCTGATTTGGGAGTAATGTAAAGACCCATAAATTTCAAGGAAAATTTTTACTTAATTTCTTTGGAATTTTAGGAGACGGTGGCTTCTGACGGCACCTGATTCCGAGGCCCGGTGTGCCCGGAATCAATTTCCGAAGATTATCTTGGGTACGTTCAGTGAACGAACGAGCGGGTTTTTCTATCTTTTGAACCGGTGCTCGGAATTGAAATCTGAGGGCACCGATGAACTCGCAGCACCAGTTTTCGCTTAAGGGGACCTTTTCCGCAGTTGAGTTTTATCCGGGTTTGAAGTTATATTTTGGAGTTTAACCTTAAATTAAATAAAAATTGTGTTGCACATATTTTTATTTTGAGTTTGTTATATCCTACAAGGGGGAGGTTGTTGGTGGGGACCACACCCACATAACCTCCCATGAGAGGATATTTGTGAGGTGGGCCCACACGATCCCAACCTTTAATCTTCTCTTTAACTCCGTGAAACCCCCCTTAAACTCCTTAAACCTTTAACCTTCACATTTTACTCTCTCTCTCTTTTAATATGCCAACACACTTGAGTTAAGGAATTTAATTAGTTGGCTCATCTATTTTGAATTAATTTTAATTCATTAGCTGAGAATACTAATAAGAGTTATATTATTATGTTTGGGTTGCATAGCTTGAGTTGGGCGAACAAAGGAGAGGAGAAGAATTCTTGAAGGAATAATCCTCTTCCAACGAAGAAAATCTCTCGACAAAGAACAACGACACCCACGAAGAACACCCATATTCTCTTATCTTCCTACGCGTCAAGAAATAAGATGTTGACCACGGTGATCATCGCCAATGACAGCATTCTTTTTCCTTTGACGTTGATGGAACGAAACCATCTTCCACGACACCGATTTCTGCGCCGACGATGAACGAACCTTGAATCAAGGTAGCGGTTTGGTTTTATGTCGAGAATAATTTTGGGCGTTCATCGATTAACTTTTAGCCACATGTTATCGATTAACGGGAGGGGGTCAGACCGCACAAACATGGCCGACCCCCCTCCCTTATTATTGATGTCCTTCATTGTGGATTGGAACGGAGATGGCGCGGTGTCATCGCACCGTGCGGAAACGAGAGAACCACGGAAAAGGAGCGCGGCGCCGTCGCGCCGCACCGGGGAACCAAGAAGACACCGCGGCCAGAGCGGGGTCGCGGCGGAGGTGCGCGGTGCCGTCGTGCCGAGCCGGTCGGACCAAGGCCGTGGCATTTGACCGCGGCGGTGCAGGGAGCGGTAGCCGGCTACCGGCCGCCGGCACTGGAGAAGGAGGGCGGGACTGCGGGGTCCCACAGCAGTAGCACGGCCGGCCAGCCGGGCCATCCGAACGAGGAACCGGGGGTCGTAACCCCCGGCCGGTCGAAGGAGCGGCCCCCCACATGGGGGTCGCGGTTTGCCAATCAGGGGGGCAATGCCCCCTCCCCCCCTTCCGCTCGGTCATTACGGCCGAGCCGCCTAGCCATGCTGGCCAGGACGAGCGCGCCAGGCCGGGCCGCACCGACAGGACCGGTCCGGGCCGCACCCTAGTGGGTCGGACCCAGACCCGGGTCGGACCAGGCCCGAACCTCCTATTTCCGGACCTCTTTCTGTCTTTTTCCCATAACATGGGTTACGGACCTCTGATCGATGCATCGTTAGCTGTGATGCGATCCTTGGATCGAGGCGGTTGTTTTGGTATATTACACTCAAGGTTTCGGAGAACTTTGGGTTTGGCTAGGTCGCTTCGTACACGAAACCAACCGGGCCCTCGGAGCGGAAATGCTTATAACTTGAGCTCCGGACGTCCGATTGACGTGTCGTTGACTTTGATGGATTTACTCTTAGTGAGACCAAACTTTTAGATTACTCCTCTCAAGTTTTGGACGCAGTTGGAGTACGGTCGGGTTGGTTTTGACTTAAAACCAACCAGGCCCTTGGGACGAAAAAGCCAATAACTCTCAGACCGGGCGTCCGATTGACGCGCCGTCTGTCACGTTGAGTTCCTGTTGATGATACAGAACTTTGGGATACATCAACTCCGGACTTTGTGTCAGTTGATGTGTCAGTTGATGTATCAGCCCCTCGGCTCGTGGAGCAGACCCTCCCGAAACGAGCTTGCTGTGTACGGGAACCCTAGAGCTGGCTGCGACTGCGACGACAATGACGGCTGTACAGAAATCCTCTGTGGATTCGACGGCGACAACTACAGCACTCAGAGATCCTGTGTGGATCAGTGCTACCGATCTTGTGTGGGTCAGATCTTATGTGGGTCAGTTCTCATCGGTCCTCTGTGGGCCAGTGCATACCGATCCTGTGTGGGTCAGATCCTGTGTGGATCATTGCGGGGGTTAGTACCTATCGATCCTGTGTGGGTCTGGTGGCTTAGATGAATCAGTGGCTACATCTGATCATATCTATCGTCTTACGAAGAAGTATACATGTGTGAGCTGATTCTTGACTTTCAATCATTATCTTCAATATGATTGACTTGCTTTCCTATGTGGATTGTGTTGTGTTATCCTCTGTGGACGTGTTTGAACATGGGCTCGGATGCTGGAGCAAAACTGGAATTGATGACTTAGGTATATGTATGGGAATATACCTAAGTAGTTTTGGATGTTACTTCGTGATTGTATCTTTCCTTTGTAGATTATCCTTTGTGAATTCTGGGAGACCTTCGAGGGTCTCGGGGTCCCTACTGAGCAGCTTATACTCACCCCTGCACGGGCTATGCCCACACTACATTGTGTTAGATGCAGACGACGGTCAGCACTGATCGTGGTGGAGGCTTGTGGAGCAATTCGGTACCTAGAGTTGGACCACTGGGTGGGACGTACACGGAGCGGACGGCTGGACCCGTGGAGCTGAGGAGGCTATCTGTACCCACCCTTCAGGTGGGACTTCCTGTGGACGACACGACGTTGCATCTTTACTTTTCAGTTGTTGTACTTTCTTTCTAGTTTTACTTTACTTTCAGTTTGGGTTTGTATTCTGTCCCACTTACTTTTTTGTACTTACTTTGTACCCAGTTTTACTTAGTGTTTACTTCTGCTTCCTTACTCTGTGGTGTTTGTTTACTTTACAAAGGTAGTTACTTCCCTTATTTTATCGGAAATTATGCCTTGGTGCTAGTCTCCAGCCCCTGGCCTATGGAAGGCGGGCTTGGGGTAGTCACGGCAAGAGCCTCGAGGTCGGGTCATGACATTGTTTTACTAATAAGAGTCATGTTTTTGATATATTTGCCTTTACTTAGAAATAAATGTTTTAAATGTCATAATCACACCCAAGTTGCTTCCAAAGGCCAACTTTTTATCCCAATGGTTATATTGTTCATACATAACTCATACAATAATATTATTACAAGTTTTAGGGTAGTTTTATATTATTATAATCTTATTTTTACCCTCATTTAAATAATTAACGCTTTAACAGTGCTCAATAAAATACTAATGTTACTATTCACCAACAATTATTTTGATAATATCAATCCACATTTCTTATACTGATTACAACCATATATGTTATTTTCGAAAAATTAAATTCACCTATGTGACACAATAAAATTTTAAATTAATCCCATTGTCGAAATGAGAAAATGAGTTTTTAAAAAGTAAAAACCATCAAAATATTGACATGTGTTTATATCGAATTTCAATGTGAAAAGAAATCCAATGAAAAAATTAGATTAAATGATAAAAACATAATCTTAAAATAATTTAAAACCAATTCAAAGGAAAATATAATCATAAAAATAATTTAAAAGAAAAGGACGTTTGGAATTAAAATGTCATATTTTCACTATTCATTAAAATTTTAATTTTATCAGAAAAATACCAAAATTTCAACCAAAGTAAATTTTGATGTCTCACTTCCAAAGAAGAAGTTTACTTAGAAAAAAATAACATATAAATGTGACAAGAATTATTTTTAAAAGTGGTTCTCCATCAAAATGTGGTAAAACTACCTTTTAAAAATATTAAAGTATTTTAAGCTTAAAATTGGATTTATTCTCATTTTAAGCCTCTACAATTTATTGGATAAAAGTAAAAAACAGTTAAAAACATGTGTAAATATAATATATTATGTTCTTTTTATTCCTGCCAATACAAAATCTTGTAGTTAACTACCATTTAAAATAATAATATTAATAATGTATTATTTTTTGATAGAACTAAGTCATGTGTGCAAAGTAAGATTTTAGAGAAAACGGTTGTTGCATATCGAGTATGATATTAGATAAATAATACCCTTTAACATAAAATCAATATCTTATTAATAAATATTAATAGATATGAAAATATATTATTTTATAATTACCTATTATGTTATATCCTTCTTCCCTTTTGGTAATTGCTTCCCCGTAATTTTATTCACTTATCGAATAAGTTGGGTATTTCTCTTTTATATTATTTTTAAATTCTCATGTTTCCTCTTCAACCAAATGGTTTTTTCATGGAACCTTAACCTAAAAAATAACTTTATTCCATAACACTTTCTCTTTGCAGTCAAGAATATAGAGTGATTGTTCTACATCAGAATGATTCTCTTCCAATTGAATTACTTATAGACTCAAAACATGTGATAAATACAGCATATACTTTCATAACATTGAAACCTAAAAAACATTGTGCACCTGGGATAAACTCATAGGAAAATCCAATCGGTAGGAAACTGATCCAACTTTATCTAGGATTTCATAGGGTCCAATAAACCTCAGACTCAACTTTCCTTTCATACCAAAACGTATCACATTTTTCCATGGTTAAAATTATAGAAAGACATGATCACCCACCTTGAAACAAATATTTATCCTCTATTTATTTGTGTAACTTTACTACATGATCTAATTTTTTCTCATCTATTTTTGAATCAACTAAACTGTTTCTGCCATCTCTTCTACCAACTCTGGTCCAATCAGTTTCCATTCTCTAACATCATCCCAAAAAGGTAGAGTTTGACACTGCTTTCCATATAATTCCCCAAATGGTTCCATCTATATACTGGAATGAAAATCATTTTTATAAGAAAATTCAACCGAAATAAAGATGTTGATCCCAACATCCATGGTAGTCCATTTAACAAGCACATAGAATATCCTTGAAGGTCTAAATTGTTCATTCTGACTACCCATCTGATTGAGGGTAAAAATTTGTAGTAAAATTTAATTCATTACCCAACAACTTCTGATGGACTTTTCAAAATTTAAAAGTGAACTTGGGATCACAATCAGATAAAGTGGATAGTGGAACTCCATATAACCTAACTATATCTTCAATATACAACCAAGAAAGTTGATCTAGAGACTAAGTATCTCGAATAAGAAGAAAATGCGTAGATTTAGTCAATCGATCAACAATAACCCAGATCGCATTGTTACCTCAAGAATTATTTTCTAATACCACTATGAAAACCATGGATATATTTTCCAAATTCATATCAGTCACTATAAAAGGTTTAAACATCCCTTTCAGTAACTGTAATTCGGCTTTAACCTATTGAAAAATTAAACATCTTAGAACAAAGTTAACAATATCACTTTTCATTCCATCCCATCAGTAATACTCTCAAAGGTCTATGTATATCATAGTATTTCCCAAATGAACTGAAAATAGAGAACTATAAGCTTCACATAACAAATACTTCTTCAATTGTGAATCACAATGAACACATAACCACATTCAAAACCTCAAAACACAGTATTTATCAATGTCAACTTTAAGAAACACACCCTTATGATCCATTTCTACCTTTTTTCTGTAACTCAATATATTTCTTCTGCACTTTATTAATTATGTATGATAAGGATGATTTCACTGAAACCTTAAAAAACAAAGGTATTTCCTACACAGAAAACTTTCAAGCCAAAATTTATCAAATCATTAACCAAAGGATCTCGTTCCAAGCATATCATGGTTAATGTATCATTTATCTTTCGACTCAAATCATCAACCAATTTATTTGCCTTTCTTGGATGGTAATGAATTGTACAATCATAATCCTTGATTAATTTAATCCATTTACTCTATCAAATTCTTAGTTCTTTGTGATTAAATATATAATTCAAACTCTTTTGATCAGTATATACTTCACACTTTATGCAATACAAATGATGCCTCAAAATTTTTAATGCAAAAAACAAGAGAAAATTATTCCAAATCATGAGTAGGGAAATTTAACTCATGAAATTTCAACTAATGTGAATCAAAAGAAATAACCAGATCATTCTACATTAGGATACTATCAAGTCCTTTCAATGAAGCATCACTGTGGATAACAAATTCAGCATTCTTGGAAGGCAGGGCCAAAATTGATCATTTACAAATCTTCTTTTCAGTTTTTTAAAACAATCAACACGTTTTTCTGTATATATGAACTTAACTCCCTTATATGTTAACTTAGTTAGTGGGCTAGATTACTGAGAAAATTTTTCAACAAACTGTCAGTAATAAACCACTAATCCAAGAAAACTATGAATCTCTATGATATTAGTAGGTCTTGGCCACACTTCATCAACTATTAGTTTATAAGGTTCAATCATTATGCCATATTTAAAAACAATATGACCAAGGATTTCAATTTTTTGCAAAAAAAATCACTCTTACAAAACATTCCATATATATTTTATTTTCCTTCAATGTTTTCAAAAAAATCCTTAAGTGACATTCATGTTTCTTTGGGCTTTTAGAATATACCAAAATATAAACTATAAACACAACCACAAACGAATCCAAAAATTGATGAATGAATCCATTCATGAGATTCAAAAATACATAAGGTGAATAAAATAACCCAAATGGAATAACTAAAAACTCATAATTCCCATATCTCATTCATAAAACTATCTTTAGAATGTTATACTCTTTCACCATCAACTGATGGTATCTAGACCTCAAATCAATCTTTGAAAAATACTGAGCTCCGTAGAGATGATCAAACAAATCATAGATATTAGGAAAATGATATTTTTTCTTAATAGTGATGTTATTCAAGGATTTTTAATAAATACAAATTCTAATAGAACCATCTTTCATTTTCACAAATAAAATAGGAGCACCCTATGGTGATGTGCGAGGTCGAATGAAACATTTATCAAGTAATTCTTGCAACACTTTTTTCAATTCCTCTAGTTCTAATTGATACATTAGATAAAGGGGTTTATAAATAGGCTTAGAATCATGTACTAAATCAATGATAAATTCAACCTCCCGCTTAATAAAAATACTAGGCAATTAATTAGGAAAACCATCTCTAAATTCATTAAATATTGGAATGTCACTAATCAAAACTATTTCGTTCTTTTCAAAAATATGAACTAGATAACATTCACTGCAAAATTTATTCAATATCTAATCTTCTTGGTATGTTATCAAATGTACATAATCATTTAATAAAACTTTATTGGCTTTGCAATCTATTTTAGCATGATAAACTGAAATCCAATCCAAACCTAAAATGATATCAAATTCCACAACAGAAATTTCAACACGATTTGTAGGAAAAACCATCACACTAATGTTAATAGGAAGATTAATTTAAATCTTGGTTTCTTTAATACCTCCATTTAGTGTTTTTACAAAAAGTTAAATTTCACATTCGTGCGGTAATATTTCAAATTTACTAGAAAATATCTTATAAATTAAAGAATGTGAAGATCCCAATTCAAATAAAGTATTTTCATACTTTGAAAAAACCTATAACATACCTATTACAACATAATTTTATGGTTACACATCAACTGTAGTATTAGAAAAAGATTTTTCCACACCCTTATACTTTCATTCTTTCTTATTTCCCCAATAGGTAATCAACTTTGAATACACATTGGCATAATTCCCTAACTCATTGCAACTGAAAAACCTTACCACAAGTTTTTCATTATCATCCCGATCATCATCCACATAGTTATGACAAAAATTACCAGTCTTACCATATCGGAAGAAATTCTTAAACATTGAGAGACATTCTCTAGGATGATTTTTACCACACTTATCACAAGTTGGAAATTTATTTTTCATACCTCTAGGCATATTTTATGAATTATTTCCCATCTCCTTCCAACTATATCTCTTCTTTTTCTTCCCCTCATGGAACACATGATCATCAAAAAAATCCATTTCTATATTCTCAGCAAATTGTACATTTTTTTCATAGCTTTAGAACTAACGATAAGCTAATGCCCTTCGATATTTCAGCTTCAATCATGATTAAAACTGATTTATCTTACTATAAATATCCCAGATATAATTTAGGACATACCTTGAAAAATATGTAAATTTTCTTCATATGTAACCACCGAATATTCCTCATTTTTTCTTAATTCCAATAATTTCTTTCTCATACTAAGTCGAACAACCTTAGAAAAATATTTGTCAAGGAATATGTTCTTAAATTCATCCCACTCCATGGAGTTAATCTCTTATCCTCCTCAGATATATTTTTTACCATTGACCACCACTGATTGGCTTCACCTTCAAAATGATAAATATAAATACTAACCTTTTGATTTTCTAAACACCCAATTAGATCAAAAATATTTTCTTATTCTTTAATCAACCCCATATTTTGCATAGGGTCAAATGATCTTCTAAATGATGGGGGATGTTGCCTCATAAAATTATGCACTACTAACAGAATATTATATGGATGATCTGATTGATCTCATGTATGAACACCACTACCACTTATCACCTCATTCAATTGATCCATCATTGCAAAAAAAACTATTTAGTTATGATTCTAACCATCTCAGGATGTTGATTTGGAAGGTTGTTTTCCTTTGTATGCCTTTCCAGCATAGTTTCCATGTTTCCTATGTGGAAAACCATTCTAAGAAATCATATCTTAAATGATGTAGCATTTTATTCATAAAATTTTATATCATTTCATCTTTACCATAAATTAAGAATCATTTATGGATATTCTATTAACAATATTCTAACTTCTAAAGTTATCTAAACTAACCTGTGATACCAACTATAATGCCCTGACCTTAAAAATTAATTAAAACTTGAGTTATGTCAATAATTTTACTTTCATTCACAATGATGGTCTTTTTAGGATTAGAGTTTTATAGAATTAGGCCATAACTATTACATAACAAATTAAATATTACAAAGTAGACACTTCTACTCACTGTCTATTTTTTCATAAAACAAATTTTAAAAAGAAACACGGGGTTGCTTCATGTTTACACATCATAACTTTTCCTTGATACCAACCATGACTCTATTCACCTTAAAATACAATAATTTTTTTTCAGACATGGGATGAGCATAAAAAATTCAGTAAGGGATACAGAATGAAGGAAAACTATTAGCCCTGTGAAAACAGTTAAACCATGAATACTTTATCATAATGTAATAATTTTCAACTTTATGAAGTAGTAAACACTCTTCACTTAGTATTAGCTCATTTCTTACCCTTTTGTAACCAAAATATTACCATTAAACCCATATAAATCACAAATAACATATAAAGCTATCTTGGGACATACTAATACTTAATTAGTATAAACATACGGTCGACATCCACACATATCACTAAATGGAATAGCCATACAACTGACTTTCATACCCAATGCATTGGAGGTTATAACGTAACCAACCTTCTTTGGTTTATCTTGGAACCACCCGTATTTGGTTTATCACCTAACCAACCATCTTTGGTTTATCACGTAACCACTCGTCAAATGTCCAAGTACCATTATATAATCATAACACATAAAAGATTGTAATTATCAACATTTATCACATAAAATTTGCAATCATAAGGAATAATTAAAAGATATTGATACAATAAAACCATTATTAAAACCATTTTAAATACCAAAATACCCAGAAAGGGAATAGAGGATTTCTTTTTTCCTTTTAAAATTTTTAAAGATGATAAGGGATGCCAAATATGAAAAAACGATTATGGTGGTGAAGTCATTGTCACCGCATATGTTAAAAACATTCCTTTTGTCATTTAGTGAAATGTTTCATATAATAAATATTCACTTTTGAAATTTTTTGAATGAAATTAAAATTTAAAGGTATGATTACACATCGTATAATATAAGTAGGTTTTTATTATCAAAATATGCCCCAATGAAAGAAAATTGAGATGATGTCCCTTACCTTAAGTTTGATTCATCACGTATGTTCCTTATTCTTAATGAATAATAAACATAGGTTAATTTATTATTACTTAAAAACATTTTTCATGTTTATTATTTCTTTCATATCACTTTTTACCATGTTATAAAAATTACATAATTCTTGAAGTTAATATCGGACGTTTTATAAATATTATGTACTTGAGTCAAAAATAAACATGGTTAGTTGTCACTAGTCCATGTGGTCATAAGTCCATAATAACAAGAATTATATTCATAACATTATTATCATTTTTATACATAAATTATAACATTAAATAAAACCAAGGTGTATGTTTTTGAAAAATGAACAACGTTATAATCATGGAGATGTTAAGTCGTACGTATGCATGAGTAGCATTTTCCATTTTTCATTGATCGTTATGGAAAGAAGGTAAGTATTATTTTATATATAAATAATGGTAATAACATCATTAGTTTCATATTAATATTTTATATATACTTATATATATCATACAAGTGATGTAAGAAAATAAAAATGAGTCACATCACTTCGTGGAGGTGATAGTTCCCACGTACGCATGAACGCCATTATCATTTTTAGGTTCATGAAAATATGAATGTAATTGATGTATTATATCTTATAATAATTAAAATTTCATTAATATAATTTATGAACATTAATTAAATTATTATAACCAGTCATGGTATTTTGTTATGGAAAACTAATTATGTCGGTTCGTGGAGGTGATAGTTCACACGTACGCACGAAAGATTAATTAATTTCCAATTTAATATAAGTGGAGAGGGATTTAGGTTGTAATATTAACATAATAACATATTATTATATTTAAGATACTTCAGTTATAATTTCATAATGGTTGGAGGTGATTTAAAATAAGTGTAAGAAAATATAAAATATAAATACATAAAGAAAACTATACCTCTTCTTCAGTTGATCACCTTTGAAGAACACCTTAACACCTCTAAGGAGGGTGTTATGTTTAACCTAAGCCCTCAAGAATGTGGGGATGAGTTATATTAAGGGTTTTGGGAAGATCTTTTCCAAAAAAATGTTTTAAAAAGTGTGAGTAATAGAGAGAAATGGGTGCCTTTTATAGAAGTAGGGAGGGGCACCCTTGGAATTATTAAAATTATTAAATTAATATAAATTTAATTTCTATTCCAAATGGGTCCAAACTCATTTATCTCTAAGATATAATGATTTTAAGACAAAATGTAATCATATAATAATAATTAGATATTTTTTGTATATTTTTAATCCTTATCTTTTTCTTTTAACCACTTTTAACTCTTTCCATTTTATCACATAAATTACACATTGAGAGTTGAAATAATTACCAAATCATTCCAAAAAACCAATGAATGATTCATTAATAAAATTGGTATAGTAATCTAATATTTTTTAAAATCTTTATTTTATAAATTTTATATCATTTAATTAAATATTTTATAATTTAAAATATGAATTATGTCAATTTTGACACTATTCAATACATGACTTTTTTAAAAAATAATAACTACATTATTACTTCTAAAAAACTACATTAACTCAAACCTAACATGTCATAGTCATCCATAAAAATCGTGGATGGCAAAAATTTGTTCAAATTATATTTATTTTAATATTATTTATATTATTTAATTGATTCTTTATTTAATAAAGCAATCACTACACCATCATTGTGTCATAATTAAATTTAATTATCTAATGTCTAAAAATTATAAATAAAATATGATGTCATAGGTAAAATTTTTATAATTCTAATAAATATTTATAGTCAAATATATCACATATATAACCTCGTATTAAAATTGATTTAGTAATAAGAGTCGTGTTTATGATATATTTGACTCTATTTTAAATTAAATACTATAAATGTCATAATCATAAATAAGTGGATTACTAAGGCCAAATTTCCATCCCAAGGGTTTTCTTGGTCTGACATAACTTTTCCAATAATAATAGGACAATTTTTAGGGTAGTTTTATATTATTATAATATTATTTTTACCCTTATTTACCTGATTAACGCTTTAAACGTGGTAAATAAAATACTAAAGTTACTATTCACCAAAAAATATTTTGATCCTGTTAAACCACATGTTTCAAATTTATTACAACCATGTATGTTAGTTTTTGAAAATTCAATTCACAGAAGTGGAAAAATTAAATTTAAAATTAATCCCGTCATCGGAATGAGAAAATAGGTTTCTAAAAAGTAAAAACCATCAAAAGATTGACATGTGTTTATATCAAATTTCAATGTGAAATTTCTTCAAATGAACAAAATTGGATTAAATATTAAATAATATCTAAATATAATTTAAAATAAATTGAAATGATAATATAAAAATACAAATAAATTAGACAAAAATGTATTCTTTAATTAAAATGATGCATTTTTCACTATTCATTAAAATATGAATTTTATCAAATAAATAGAAAATTTTCATCCAAAATAAATATTGATGTACCACTTCCAAATAAAAAGTTTATTTTTTCAAATAGAACACATAAAAGTGAAAAAAATTATATTTAAAAGGGGTTCTCTATCAAAAGGCGATAAAACTACCTTTTAAAAATATTAGTATATTTTATACTTAAAATTAGATTTATTCTCATTTTAAACCTCTAATATTTATTGGATGAATGTAAAAATATTTAAAAGATATGTGTAAACATAATATATTTTGTTCTGTTCATTACCACCAATACAACAGAAAGGAGTTAACTACCATTTGAAATGATAATATTAATGATGTATTATTGTTCGGTTGAACAAAGTCTTGTGTGCAACATAAAATTTCAAAAAACTCATTGTTGCATGTAGGGTGTGATATCAGATAAAACATAACCTTTATCATAAAAATAATATCTTATTTATAAATATTAATAGATATAAAAATGTAATATTCTATAATTGCATTGGATGTTACATCTTCCCTAATGATGTTCCAGATTTACATCCCCCACTGAGAGATAGAATTATGCATTATTCTACACCCCGACACCAATAACGATCCCATCAGATCAGATTCCTCCCACATATCATTGAATATGATAGTGTTGTTGGAGTGATTTCATATGGAGGGTTTTTCTAGACACATTGTTTCACCCTAGACATCCCTAGTTTTGTTCGCCAATAAGGAGAACAAAAGATTGAGTTTATGTGTGGACTACCAACGCTTGAACCAGGTGATCATCAAGAACAAGTTTCAAAGACCAAGGATCAATTAACTCTTTAATCAGTTGAAAGAAGAATGATGGTTCACGAAGGTAGACCTCAGGTTAGGCTATCACTATTTGTGAGTACAAGATGAGTACATATCAAATTCAGAATTCATATGTCTCTATGGTCACTTTGAGTACTTGGTGATTCCATTTGGCATGAATAACATCCCAGTAGTGTTCATGGGACTCATAAACCATATCTTTTATCCTTTTTAGACTAGTTCATGTTAGTCTTCATCAAAAATATCCTAGTGTAATTGGCATCTAAGTATGAGCATGCAACTCACATGAGGATAGTTCCAAACGTACTCTGAGAGCACCATATTTATGGGGAGATCTCGAAGTTCCAATATTGGAATCAAGAGGATCAATTTCTTGGAAATGTTATCTTGGTAGATGGACTGGCAGTGCACCTAGCCAAGGTGGAGGAAGTGTTATCTTGAGAGCCACTCAAGAGCGTTATGTATAGGTGGTGCTTCGTTGGGATGGAAAGATATTATTGGAGACTCAAAACTAATTTCTATAGGATATCAGCACCCATGATAGCCTTTTCTAGAAAGAGGAAATATTTTGTGATTATGGATAGGTTCTAGAAGGATTTTTAATAGTTGAGGTAGTGATTGATGAGATCTCCCATCATGAGATTTCCAGAGGTGGATGTAGAGTACTAAGTGTTTTGTGATGCATCAGGGATCGATCATGGTTTTGTTTTGATGTTGAGGTATGAAGTGATTGTCTATGGTTCATTCCATTAGAGAACACATGAGAAGAACTATGCAGCCCTAGATTTTGAGTTAGCAGCAATAGTATTGACACTAATTATGTGGTGACACTACCTGATCGGGGAGCAGTTTATCATCTATTCTGATCACAAGAGTCTAAATTATATATTATCTCAAAATGATCATAAATTGAGATAGAGATGATGTATAGATTCCCTCCAAGATTATAAATTTTAGACTATATATAATCCTAATAAAGATAATTTGATAGTAGATGATTTCAGTAAAACATCTTGTTTTTTGTTACTGAACGAGGCATCATAGTAGTTTTCCTCATTGTAGTTGTCTTTTGTGGATGGATAAAATTCATATTAACTATATTAAATAGTTATTACCCCTCCTCTTTCATAGAAATTCGGTGAGGGGAAACTTGGGGATGTTAACTGTGGGAACCTACGTAATAAGATATCCACTAGACATGCTCTTGATGTATTTTTTGAAGTTATGGAGCATATCATTCTTTTCAGAGGGCACAAGAGGTTACAAGTGATGTTATGGGAGGAGGTAGTGAGAGAGATTAATAAATATCCTTTTGAGGTACATCCATATGTGGAAAAGGTGTATTAGGACACATGACGTTAGTTTTGGTGGTTAGGGATGAATAAGTGGGTTATGGAGTTTGCCTCTCAATGACTTACTTGTCAGCAATGGAAGGCTGAGAACCAAGTCCCAATGTGTTTAGCTCAAACCCTTGAGATTTCAGAGTGGAAGTGGGATGAGATATATATATATTTCAATATAGTATTACCATTTATGTCTAGGGTTCATGATTCCATCTCGGTGATCATAGACTGGCTCACCATGTCAGCCCACTTCTTAGCTATTCGGGAGAAGAGTCCAATAGAGAGCTTAGAATGACTCTACATATAGGAGATAGTTCGCCTCCATGGAGTTCCATCAGTTATTTTTTTTTTGTTAATCACTTAACATGTCAATTGTGGAAGGGTTCACAGTGGGATTTTTGGACTCAGTTACACTTGAGCACATTGTTTCACCCCCAAACCGATGACCAGACTAAGCGATCCATTCAGGTCATAGAGGACATACTGTCAAATTACATGTCGGAATTTTCACATTACCTGGAGAATCAAATACCATTCATGTAGTATGTGTACAAAAATATTTATCTTTCCACCATTGGTATGGAACTATTCAAGGATTTGTATTGGTGACACTAAAGGTCGCCTCTTTGGTGGACTGATCTCGGAGAGTCAGCACTTATGGGTCTAGAGTTTTTGTAAGAAAGTGCATAGAATATGAAAATCATCTAAGAGCAGATGAGGACTACATAGAGTCATCATAAGTATTATGTTGACTAATGATAGAGGCCTTTGGAATTTAAGTAGGGACACCATGTATTCCAATGGGTTTCCCCATGATGTGGATTATTTATATTTGGCTGGAGTGGAAAACTATCTCTGAGATTCATTATCCCTTTTTAGATACTGTGTAGAGTTAGTGAGGTGGCGTACAGATTATCTCTATCGTTACATTTGGATCAGATACATGACTTATTCCAAATCTCACTACTAAGGAGGTACGTGCATGAATCATCACACGTTATTGACTGGGGAGAGATGGAAATCGAGGAAGAATCAACCTTTGATGAGTAATCGATAATGGCTGAGGATTTGAAGGAGATGATCTTTTGTGGGTGATTGATTCCATTGGTGCATGTCAAGTGGCAGCATGAGAATCTCTAGGAGAGAACATGAGAGTGGGAGGCTCATATTTGTGCTCAGTACCCACATTTTTTGTGTACCCCTACTTTAGTCATTTTGGGACGTAAATCCCCAAGGTGGGGAGAATGTAATAATTGATATTTTAAATGTACTATTCTTGGATATTGTGTATATTATTTTGAAGATCTGACGCTCAGACGACATGTGATTTTGAGGCCTGGTGTTCCCGTAATAAATTTTTGAAATATATTAAATAGCACATGCACAATACTTTCATAAAAAATTTTATTAGCATATAAATGGTAGTCTAGATTTAAATTTGAGGGAACAATTGAGTCTAGAATGATGGTTTTACCCTAGGTATGAAATGACCTTTTTTGGTGTGGGGAATTTTTTAAAAAGGCTTTTGTAGTCGTGAAATGAATAAAATAAATAAATTATTTTATTTTTATTTTGTTGATGCATCTATTTATGTGTCTTTATGTATAATATTACAACTAAATTACAAGGTTATCCATATAACCCTAGATCCATTTGAGAGAGCATTGGAGGATCTCTCTGAGATGAATGACAACTAGTTCATGGATTGATGATCGGTGGGCAACAGTATTCAAATATCTCACCAATGGAAACAATGCAGGCTCATTCTTTATCAACAATCAATCCATCATGAGGTAGTGTGTTGTTTGATTTGGATTCTTTCGCCATTTTTTATTTTTACAATGAACACAGATCAATCAACCAACAGATTGATCTATGGATCTTGCATATTGTGGGATGATATTGTTTCTTTGTGAATTATTTTTGGAATTTTATTTATTATGGTTCATCATTCATCATTCTAACAACAAATAATTAGGGCCAATTGAATACAACATAGGTTCATTCTTATTTTTGTGTGTTTCATGGTTTTCTCCCATTATTCTATATGTTTTCAGCATTGGGGTTTTGTTTTCTTGATGATTCGACCCAAATACCATGGAATAAAACATTACACACTTGTTTCAGGGTGAAGTAACTTGATATCGTAGATCCAGACTCAGTGTGGAATGGGGATCATGTGATGAAACCATCAATGAGAGGATTAGAACTGGATTGGCACCTGCATGTGTGGTTCATGGATACACGATGATAGTGTAAATTCAAGATGACTCCTAATTTAATGAGGACACCGTAAATAATCTCTCTAGAAATAATTAGCATCGGTTCACCCAGATTCGGGTTCCACGGGTGTAATAAGAAGTGATAGTTGTAAGAACCCGGAGCTTCAGTTTTAGGTACGGATCTCTTTTACGGGCTTTTTAAGGAAAATGGAGAATCTGTAAATTTTCAGAGTACACGCCGTGTAATTTATGAGCACACACCGTGTACTCCTCGGCCACTATAAGTCGTGTGTTGGCTGAGACCGGGCCACACACATGGTGTGTATCTAGAAATTTTCAGAGTACACGCCGTGTACTTTATGAGTACACGCCATGTACTCCTCTGCCACTCGAAGCCGTGTGATTGGCCATGTCTGGTCCACACACACTGTGTGTAAGGCTGAGGTGGAGGCCGGTTATTTCTGGGTATGGAAAATTGAAGTACATGTCGTGTACTCAATAAGTACACACCGTGTACTTTATTTTTTATTTCATTAATCAGACCGGGGTCGTGCCTAATTCTTGTAAACGCCTTCTTCTCCGCCTAATGTTGAGTCAATAAGGTTTTCCTTATGACTTTTCCATTCCTTCTTGTTTTGAAAATCACAAACACCTTATCTTTAAGAAAATTTCTTTTATAAGGAAAATCACTTTTGTTTGAAAAAATTTTCTTATCATATTTTCATTCATATTTTTCCTAAGTATAAAATTCGGAT
The DNA here is from genome assembly GCA_963277665.1 of Viscum album. Lineage (NCBI taxonomy): Eukaryota > Viridiplantae > Streptophyta > Magnoliopsida > Santalales > Viscaceae > Viscum > Viscum album. The sequence goes on from OY728157.1 coordinate 401,737,016, forward strand.
TCATTTCTGTTTTCTCGGATTTGTTTGAAACTTTGATATAAAGTATTCTGTTTTAGGATCCGAATTCTGGATAAGAACTGTAAGGAAGTTTCACTCCGAATTCTAGATGAGAACTGTAATAAAGTATCATTCCGAATTCCGGATACGAACTCTGACTAAGTCCTATTCCAGATTCAGGATACAAATCCTTATGAAGATCGACATTGAATTCTCATTACGAATTCTAATGACGAATTCTCATTACGAATTCTGATGATGAATTCTCATTCCGAATTCTGGATACGAATTCTCATTACGAATTCTTAAGATGAAATCTCATTACGAATTCTGATGATGAATTCCCATTACGAATTCTGATGAGGAATTCTCACTACGAATTCTGATGACGAATTCTCATTTTGAATTCTCATTCTGAATTCATCTATTAAACAGAATCTGATCATCTCTATTTTTTACACTCTGATTTATTCAGAATCCGAATTTTTTCACTCCAAACTTTCATTTTGCTTATTCATTTATATTTTGACTACTCTTTATTATTTTCCTTACACTCCGAACCTTCACTCCGAATCTTTTTAGTTAAGATTTAAAACGGTGTCGTATATTCTGTTACACTTGTTTTGTTATAAAACGATGTCGTTTATTCTGTTATGAACTAACCGTTGGTTAAGTTACACGTGTACATGTCCCTCCGATTTTTAAGGAAAATATGACCGTTGGAAAGGAGGTCGACCTTACCTATAAATAGGAGCTCATTTGAAAGAGCTCGTAGCTGCTGGTGTGCTGAAAGGCTGACTGATCTTCAACTCATGTGATTACATTCTTGAAGTGATTTCTAGAGAGAGAGGCTCTTATTAACTCTCAAAGATTCGTGCGACTTCGAATGTTGGTGATTACATTCGAGGACTTCCGGGGATAGGAAGACAGAGGTGCCGACTACCTTGAAGTTCGAGGGCTTCCTTGCTGAGGAAGACAGAGGTTGCCAACTACCTTGAAGTTGAGGGCTTGCGGGGATAGCAAGACAGAGACACTCCGATCTTCGTATCAAGGGCTTACCCTGGTGTGGGTAAGACAGACTTTCTTGAAAGTATAAATCAAGGGACCTTTATCCAAGGTTGTTGGATACCCTTCTCTTTGGGTTAAAAGACTTATATCTTGTTACTTGTAGTTTTACTACGTGTTTATATTCCGCTGCATTTTGTATTATAAGGAAAGTATAACTTTCTTATACTTCCTTACTTGTACTCTATTTCATTTAGATTCTATACGCTTTAAGGTAGAATCTCATATTGTAACTTTTGTTAAGTTTCAATTTCCAGAACCATATTTCCGGAACCTACTTTCGGAATCTCTTTCCAAGTTTGCATTCGGTGTTAGAGGTGTTGTGATTTTTCTTAGTTTAACTTTGTTAAACTTATCCCTTTCCTTTGCTTAAGGAAATCATAGTTATTTGTAACTAACTTTAAAGGTTCCAAATGAATTTTTAAAGTATACAATTCACCCCCCCTCTTGTATATTGAGCATCTACATCACTATTTCGATCCTACAATTGGTATCAGAGCAGGTCTCTGAAATACATATACTTACGAATAAGTTTTTCTTGCTCACTTTTCCATTCCGAACTTTTCCATTCCGAACTTTCTCATTCCGAACTTTGTTATTACGATTCTTTTCTACTAACAAGTTTGTGTGCTGGAGGTTATTATAAGTATGGCAGGAATTAATGTTGGATCAATTGATAATCTAAATCCTACAAGACCACCAATCTTTGATGGTAATGATTATGAGTACTGGAGAGATCGAATGAAGACTTTTGTTATCAATACTGGAGTGGACAACTTTGTTATGCTTACTGGTGATTATAAAATTCCTGACAAGGAAGTTAGAACTTTTACTAACCAGGAAAATCAAGAATATCAACTCAACTATAAGGTACGCAATACTCTACTTTGTTCATTGACCAGAAATATATATAGCCAAATTTCTTCTTGTGAAGCAGCTAACTGTATCTGGAAGAAGTTATAGGTTACACACTTTGGAACTTCTAAGGTGATTGAGACTAGGAGAGCTATGCTTAGAGCTGAATATCATGGCTTCAACTTTCCTTATGGAGAACCAATCTGTAAAGTTCAGCAGAGATTTATGACTATCGTCAACAGCCTACAGTCTATGGGAGAGAAAGGTTTAGATGATTAAGCTCTTGTGGATAAGATAATTGATATCATGCCTAATGAGTGGGAGTCAAAAAGAACTGCTATAGATGAGAATAGGAAAGTCACTCAGATTTCTCTTGATGAGATTTTTGGAACTCTTCTCCAACATGAAACCAGAATGAAGAGAGATGCTGACAACATCGAAAAGAAAAATGGAAATGGTACTGTTGCTTTCACAACAACATCAAATCATATGAAAGCTAAGAATCCTGAGAGAGTAACCAGATCCAAGTCTAAGAAAGTCATTTTTCAATCATATTCTAGTGAGAGTGAAGTCTCTGAAAATGAATTAGCAAATCTTGCTCGAAGGATGAACAAGATAGATGGCCAGAGAAATTTCCAATACAAGTATAAGAAAAAGGAAAGGAAAGATAATAAAGATGGAGAAGTTACTTGTTATGAATGCAAGAGAGCTGGACATATTAGACCAGATTGCCCTATGCTCAAAAAGAAAGAAAGGAAAGAAATACATTCAGACAGGAACAGAAAGAAGTATTATAAAGCAAAAGCTAAGAAAGTTCTGAAATCTAATGACACCTGGAGTTCCAGTGGTGGTGACTCTTCAGATAAATCTTCAGGACAGAAGAATCTTGGTCTTATATCCAGATTACCTATTGATAATCATTGTCTTATGGATAAGGTACGAAATGTTGAATCACTAACCAATGTTTCTTTAAATTCTAATGATAGTAAGTATTATAACTCTTCTGATGAAGAATCTTCTTCTGATGAAGAAAATACTTTACCTACTTATGAAGAAGTCTCTAGGTTTGCTGAACTTCTTGAGATTGAGAATTCTAAACTTAATAAAAAACTTGATAAGGAAAACTCTAGGAATTCTATTCTTACAAAAGAGATATTAGATCTTTCTAAAGATCTTGATAAGAAAAATGCTGATTTTGAAAGTATTTCAAAAAATCTTGAGGAAGTAAGTTCTGAGAAGAACAAACTTTCTAAAGAATTAGAAAAAGTAATTTCTAATAAAAATGTTTTCGAGCCTGGCTCTAGTTATAAAACTAATGATTTTGAGGATAAAAACATGGTTGTAAAAATCAAGTCTGAAATTTTTTCCTTAAAGAAGTGTTTATCAAACTTTACCCATGGGAAAGAAAATTTTGATAAAATGTATTCCCAAATACGACCTTTAAGAAATAAATCCGGATTTGGTTATACCCATGCAAAACCAATTTTCAGTAACAATTATTTTGTTCCTCAAAGTGCCCCATTTTGTACCAAGTGTCAATGTGGTGGTCACTGGGCAAAGAATTGTTCCTTAAACAAAACCCAATCTCTATGATTTCACAAAACTTACTTTTCTAAGAAGATATGGGTGCCTAAAATTTTATTGTCTGGAAATCTCGGATCCAAACAATTTTGGATTCCGAAAGTCTAATTTTCTTCTTGATTTCAGGAAAATAAAGAAAGTACCAGCAACAATACATGGTACATGGATAGTGGATGTTCCCGGCACATGACTGGTAACAAAAGCTATTTTGAAAAGATTATCAAAACGAAAGGAGGAAAGGTAACTTTCGAAGATAATGCTAAGGGTGAGATTGTTGGTATTGGTAATATTGTTCTTCTTGGTAAAACTTTAATTTCAAATGTTCTTTTTGTTAAGGTTCTTAAGCACAACCTCATTAGCATAAGTCAGTTATGTGATGAAGGTTACCTTGTGAATTTTAGGAATGATAAGTGCTTAGTTCACAATTCCAAGGAAGAATTTATTCTCTCAGCCAATAGGAAAGAGAATGTTTACACCTTAAACATAGAAGATCTTAGAAGCCAAGATTTACCTTGCCTTAGTGCAATGGAAGATCATTCTTGGTTATGGTATCGAAGACTAGGTCACTGTAACTTTAGGAACTTATGTAAACTCTCTAAGAATAAACTAGTTAAGGATCTACCGGAGCTTAGATTTGATTCTTCTAAAGTTTGTGATCCTTGTCAATATAGAAATCAACATAAATCTAGTTTTAAATCAATCGGTGAAGTCTCAACAACTGATGCATTACAGTTAGTGCACATGGATCTTTTTGGTCCAACACAAACTGGAAGTATTGGAGGCAAATACTATGTGTTTGTACTAGTTGATGATTACACTAGATTTACTTGGGTTCATTTTCTAGAAAATAAATCTGAAGCTTTTTCTTATTTCAAAAGTTTTAGAGCTCAAATTAAAAATGAGAAAAACATTCCACTGAAAACTATTCATAGTGATCATGAAGGAGAATTTCAAAACTCTGATTTTGAAACTTTTTGTAGTAAAAAAGGTATTACTCACAATTTTTCAGCACCTAGAACTCCTCAACAAAATGGTGTAGTTTAAAGAAGAAATAGAATTCTTCAAGAGATAACTAGAACCATGTTGAGTGAATATTCTATAGCTAGACATTTTTGGGCTGAAGCTGTAAGTACTGCTTGTTATACTATAAATCGTGTTTTGATTAGACCTTTTCTTAATAAAACTCCTTATGAGTTATGGAATGGTAGAAAACCAAGACTATCCTACTTCAAGGTTTTTGGTTGCAAAGTATTCATTCTGAATACTAAAGATAACTTACATAAATTCACACCAAATTCTGATGAAGGAATTTTCTTAGGTTATTCCACAACATCTAAGGCTTATAAAGTTTTTAATAAAAACACTTGTACTGTTGAAGAAACAGTACATGTAAAATTTGATGAGTCAGATCCTTTTGTTTTTAAAACACCTCAGCCTATATCCTCGGATGTGTTTTCAAAAACTGATTATCAACCTTTGATTGAAGAACCTTCTGGTAAGGATAATTTTCAAGAAGATATTCCTGAAACATTTACCACAGAAGACTTTCTACCCTATGTTGATGAACAGGATTTTCAAAACCCAAATCCGGCATTTCTTAAGAATCATCCCAGTGATAGTATCATTGGTGATGTAAATCAACCTGTAAGGACTAGAAGTTCCTTAAGAAATGAAGTAGAACATCTAGCATTTCTTTCCCAATTAGAACCTAAAAGCACTGATGAAGCTTCAGGTGATGATGATTGGATTAAATCCATGCAAGATTAACTAAATGAATTCGAAAGGAATAAAGTATGGACCTTGGTTGAAAGACCTAAGGAAACTTCTGTTATTGGAGTCAAATGGGTTTTCAGAAATAAGTGTGATGAAAATGGAATCATAGTAAGAAATAAAGCTAGACTTGTTGCTAAAGGCTATAATCAGCAAGAGGGAATAGACTATGAAGAAACCTATGCTCCAGTAGCTAGACTTGAATCTATCCGTATTCTACTTGCCTTTGCAGCATTCTTTAATTTCAAACTTTTCCAAATGGATGTGAAATGTGCTTTTCTTAACGGTTATGTTCAAGAGGAAGTTTTTGTTGAACAACCTCCTGGCTTTGAAGATACAAAACATCCTGATTATGTTTTTAGACTTACCAAAGCTTTTTATGGCCTTAAACAAGCCCCACAAGCATGGTATGATAGACTCACTGGATTTTTGCTTCAAAATAACTATGTTAAGGGAAATGCAGATCCAACCCTTTTTATAAATAAAGATAAGAAAAATGTTTTGATTGTTCAAATTTATGTTGATGACTTCATATTTGGTTCAACTCAGCAATCTTTGACGAACTCTTTTGCAAGTCTAATGAAATCTGAGTTTGAAATGAGTATGATGGGTGAGTTAACATTTTTCCTTGGTTTTCAAATTTCTCAAAAACCAGATGGAACCTACATATCTCAACATAAGTATATTAAATATATTCTTAAAAAGTATGGTTATGACAACACTAAAAGTATTAATACACCCATTGGTACCTCAAACTCTTTAGACCTTGATGAAGCTGGGAAACCAGTAGATCAAACATCTTTTAGAGGTATGATAGGAAGTCTACTATACTTAACAGCTAGTCGAACAGATTTAATGTTTTCAGTATGCTTATGTGCAAGATATCAATCCAATCCTAAGGAATCTCACCTAAAGGTAGTAAAAATAATTTTTCTCTACCTTAAGGGAACCATGGATCTAGGAATATTTTATACTTCTGGAAATGATTTTATCCTAAAAAGCTTTTCTGATGCTGACTTTGGTGGATGTAGAATGGATAGAAAAAGTACATCCAGAAATTTCCATTTCTTATGAGATTCATTAGTTTCTTGGTCCTGCAAGAAGCAACATTCTGTAGCACTCTCCACTGCTGAAGCTGAATATGTAGCAGCTGGAAGTTGTTGTGCTCAAGTGTTGTGGATGCAACACACACTCACAGACTATGGCTTCAGTTTTACTAAAACTCAAATTTTGTGTGATAACACAAGTGCCATTTCCCTCAGTAAGAACCCTGCACATCACTCCCGTACAAAACACATAGATATTAGGCATCACTTTCTTAAGGATCACACACTCAAAGGAGATATTATTCTTCAGTTTATCGTAATGCAAGATCAACTTGCTGATATGTTCACAAAATCTTTTCCTTCTGATAGATTTGAATACATTAAACAGAAGTTAGGAATGATAACTATAAGGTAATCATTATTCATTAACTTTATGTTGAAAAAGTATCCTGACAGCAATAAACTCCTTTTCATAGGGGGAGTACATTTGATTGTCAGTTTAACAAAGTTTTTCAAAAACTGTTTTCAAACTTTTTGGAATTAAAATTCCGGAATGGAATTCCTGAAAACTAAAATTTCCAGAATGGATATGTTCATATTGAAGACTTCTGGAATCAAAGACTTCATATTGAACACTTCCGGAATGAAAAATTTTCATACTGGTATTTTCATAACGGGATTTTCGTACCGAATCTTCCATAATAAGTTTTTTGTTTTCAAAATTTTGTAATGAAATTTTTGTACTGTGTTTTCCTTACTGAGTCTGTTTTTCGTAGTGAGTTTTTTGAATTTTGTCTTTTCATAATAAAGTTTTTTTTCAAAGTTTTCGTAAGAATATTACCCATTACGAATAATCCTCCTAAGCCAATCCGAAAGGTATGATTTACTTACCCAAGTTTTCGTAGTCATATTTTACTTGCTGGAATTTTCTTAATTTTTTTGTTTTAATAAAAATCTCAAAAGATCGGATTCAAGAGAATTGGTTTTCAACCGTCAGATCTGATCTCAGCTTATCACAATCGTTCGATCAACCATGGAAGTTGAACCGTCATCTCATTGCCTATATAAAGGGGACCCAAATAGTTGTCCCACATCGGTTTTCAAGATCTTGCTTCCCAAAGCTCTTCCCCTCAGTTTTAAGGCCGTTCCGAACTTCAGCTTTCTCCGTTCCGAACTTCTCAGAGGTCTTCAGATCCGAATGTCTGTGGAAGTAGCTTCGCAAGACATGTCTTCCTCCAAACCGATTTTGAAGTGGTTAGTATACAGAGAGAGGCTGGTCCATCCGGATTTCTTCAACAAGTACGACTCTCTTATTTCCAAGAATATCAAGCTTAATGGTTGGGAAGATGTTGCGGTGTCAAAACCCGGAAACCAAGATGAAGTATATTCAGACTTACTTGTTGAATTCTATGAAACAGTTTATTTTCTTAATGAAGATGGAAAGGAGAAGTTGTCTTTTAAGTCTTATGGTAAGACTTATAAGCTTTCTTATGCCAAGGCAGCCAGCTTGGTAGGGCTAAATAATGAAGGTGAAGCTGAGTTTATTTCTCATGTGTTGCCGGATTCTAAGGGTAGCTTCGACAAGTAAAAAAGCCTTAGAAACTCTCGGACTGGCAGATGACAAGGCTCCGAAGATTGCTAGTTTATCTACAAATTTCCGGATTCTGGAGTTATGGGTAAAAGGCCTTATCATACCGAGGAAGGGTGACAAAGACAGCTTGAAGAAGAGTGAGATCTACATCCTAGATTTTCTGATAAATCTGAGGAAGTTTAATTTGATGAAGTACATTCTTATCACTATTAAGAATTTGAAGAAAGGAAATCTGAGAGCTCAGATTATTATGTATTCAGCAATCCTCTCCTAGCTAATAGTTCGGTGCCTTGAGTCTTTCAAGAGGGCTTGCAAATCTAAGCCGAGAGTTTGCAAGATTATGCTGGTGAGTGATGGTACACTCTAAAGAATGGATGTAGCCTTTGTCAAGGAGTCTGGACAGTTTATTGATCTACCTGCTCAAAAAGAATCAGTTCTGAAAGTTGCTGATTCAGAATCCTCTAAGCCGGTAAGGAAGAGAAAGCTGAAGGAAGTGGAAGTAGAAGCCGAGGATCCCAAGTCTAAGGAAGTTCATTCTGCTCTTCCAAAACCAAATAAGAAGAAATATTAACCAGATGAGGTTGTTTCTAAATGGAGGGAGATGAAAGAAAAGAGAGTGCAAGGGGAGCCTCAGTTTGGCTTGGACCCTGCGGAGGCTAAGGCCTTGAAGGAAATAACTGTGGATGAGCTCAAAAAACAAGCAAAAGAAAAGAAGATCAAGAAGAAGATGTCTGAGGTTGAGGTAGCTCAGGCTTTGTTAAAATTCAATGAGATGGTTTCAGCAAATATTCCTATTCCGAGATCTTTTTCATTGGAATCTCTACCTGAGACTCCAGGAAGAAATTTCGTTGCTCCGGAAGAAGTTGTTGCTAAGACTGCTGAGGAAGTAGAGCAAGTTGAGCAAGTGGAAGAATAAGAAGATGTTGCTGAAGGAAGTGGTGAAACCGGAGATATGTTGAAGCAAGTAGATGATTATAAAGGGACACCTTCGGAACACTTATCGCTCTGAACTTCAGAAGCTGAATCTTCGAAGCTAGTTACTCCAGCAATGGAAGAAGAGAAAGGAGAAGAAGAAATAGCTTATCATGGAGAAGAAGAACAACTTTTACATAATATTGCTCATATGGAAAACGTAGAGGTTGGTGTTCAAGAAGTTTCTGATGAGGAAGATAATGTTGTCCAAGTCTCTGATAGTGAAAAGAAAAATCCGGAACAGGATTCTATTCCGAAAAAAGACAAGTGAAAGCAAATTCTTGCTGATACTTCGAGCTCAGAAGTGATGAAGAGAAAGGAAGTTGGTAGTTCTTCAAAGAGAAAGCTTAACCTTATTGAAGAAGAAAATTCTCCAAGAAGAGTCTCGGATTCTGAGTCATCTTTGGTGGGGCATGACTTTGTTGTTCAGTCTTTAAAGAAGTTGGTGGGAACCATTCCAACCTTCTCAAGTATTGATTCAAGATTCCAGATGCTCCAACATGCTTTAAATCAGAAATCAGACTCCGTATCTATGGTTATGGACAAGTGTGTTGAAGTAGAGGGTCAGTTCAAAACGTTCTTTGTTGGCTATGAAGATCATAGAAAATCTTGCAAGAGGATGACAAACTGGTCGAGGAAGACTGTAGAAGAGATGAGGCTATTTAATGAATTTCAAGAAAATGTCAAGGATGCCTTTGAGACTGAGGATAGGAAGATAAATGAGCTGACTTCTTCCTTTGAAGAGAAGCTGACAGATGAAAAGAACTTTCAGATTCAAGAAGTCAGAGATCTGAATGGGAAGCTAAATTCTGTCTCTCAAAACTGGAAGTTTGAAAGGGATCATCGGATTGAGTTTCAAGAAAAGATGAAGGCTCAGGAAGAAAATATCAAAGCTCGGGAAGAAAAGCTTCAAGCCCAGGAAGAAAAGATTGAAGCTCAATCTGCAAGAATAGTGGTCTTAGAGAAGAAATCTGAAGAAGATCATAAAGACTTAAAGAAGATAAAGACCATTCTAAAGGGTCTCATGGCGAAGGAGAAAGATCCCAAATAGACAGATCCGATCTTTTGTTGTACTTTAACTCTTTTGTTGTTGAATTTTTCAATCTTAATAAAAATTTGTGCTTGCTCATTGTTACTACTAATCTTTCAGGTACTTTGTTATATTTTACATTCCCTTGTATTCTTTTTGAAAATCACAAAGGGGGAGAAGGAAAAGATCTCTAATGAAAGGGAAAAAAGAATCCTAACAAAGGGTGAGAAAGAAAACAAACTCCAATAAGAGTTTATCTAAGGGGAAGTTTTTCATTAAAGAAGACTTTCTTATTCGTAATGAAATGTCACTCCGGAAATCTAGAATACGATCCTTAGAGTTTCAAAGCGTAAGGGGGAGTTAGTCGTATTCATCAATATCATTAAAGCAAAGGGAGATAAGCCTTAATGTTTTTCTTTCTTCTTAGAATTTCTTTTTCAAGGATGTTTGTGCTTTCCAAAAAGGGGGAGATTGTTGATTCAATAAGGTTTTCCTTATGACTTTTCCATTCCTTCTTGTTTTGAAAATCACAAACACCTTATCTTTAAGAAAATTGATTTTATAAGGAAAATTGCTTTTATAAGAAAAATTGCTTTTATAAGGAAAATTTCTTTTATAAGGAAAATCGTTTTTGTAAGAAAAAATTTTCTTATCATATTTTCATTCATATTTTTCCTATGTATAAAATTCGGATTCATTTCTATTTTCTCGGATTTGTTTGAAACTTTGATATAAAATATTCTATTTTAGGATCCAAATTCTGGATAAGAACTGTAAGGAAGTTTCACTCCGAATTCCAGATGAGAAATGTAATAAAGTATCATTCCGAATTCCAGAAACGAACTCTGACTAAGTCCTATTCCAGATTCAGGATACGAATCCTTATGAAGTTCGACATTGAATTCTAATTACGAATTCTAATGACGAATTCTCATTACGAATTCTGATGATGAATTCTCATTCTGAATTCTGGATACGAATTCTCATTACGAATTCTTAAGATGAAATCTCATTACGAATTTTGATGATGAATTACCATTACGAATTTTGATGAGGAATTCTCACTACAAATTCTGATGACGAATTCTCATTCCGAATTCTCATTCCGAATTCATCTATTAAACAGAATTCGATCATCTCTGTTTTGTACACTCTGATTTATTCAGACTCCGAATTTTTCACTCCGAACTTTCATTTTGCTTATGCCTTTATATTTTGACTACTCTTTATTATTTTCCTTACACTCCGAACCTTCACTCCGAATCTTTTTAGTTAAGATTTAAAACGGTGTCGTATATTCTGTTACACTTGTTTTGTTATAAAATGATGTCGTGTATTCTGTTATGAACTAACCGTTGGTTAAGTTACACGTGTACAGGTCCCTCTGATTTTTAAGTAAAATATGACTGTTGGAAAGGAGTCCGACCTTACCTATAAATAGGAGCTCATTTGAAAGAGCTCGTAGCTGCTGGTGTGCTGAAAGGCTGACTGATCTTCGACTCATGTGATTACATGCTTGAAGTGATTTCTAGAGAGAGGGGCTCTTATTAACTCTCAAAGCTTCGTGCGACTCCGAATGTTGGTGATTACATTCGAGGACTTCCGGGGATAGTAAGACAGAGGTGCCGACTACCTTGAAGTTCGAGGGCTTCCTTGCTGAGGAAGACAGAGGTTGCCAACTACCTTGAAGTTGAGGGCTTACGGGGATAGCAAGACAGAGACACTCTGATCTTTGTATTGAGGGGTTACTCTGGTGTGGGTAAGACAGACTTGCTTGAAAGTATAAATCAAGGGACCTTTATCCAAGGTTGTTAGATTCCCTTCTCTTTGGGTTAAAAGACTTATATCTTGTTACTTGTAGTTTTAATGCGTGTTTATATTCCGCTGCATTTTGTATTATAAGGAAAGTATAACTTTCTTATACTTTCTTACTTGTACTCTGTTTCATTTAGATTCTATACGCTTTAAGGTAGAATCTCATATTGTAACTTTTGTTAAGTTTCAATTTCCGGAACCATATTTTCAGAATCTCTTTCCAAGTTTGCATTCGGTGTTAGAGGTGTTGTGATTTTTCTTAGTTTAACTTTGTTAAACTTAGCCCTTTCCTTTGCTTAAGGAAAGCATAGTTATTTGTAACTAACTTTAAAGGTTCCAAAGGAATTTTTAAAGTATACAATTCACCCCCCCTCTTGTATATTGAGCATCTACATTACTATTTCGATCCTACACCTAATTCCATCCAGAGCATCTGAGGAGGCTGATTCTTCTCCGAGCCACTGATCCGTCACCGGTTGTCCAAATCGAACTCCGTCAATTGCAGAAGAATCGCAACGGTGAGTTCTTGGTTCTTCTTTAGCCTCATTTCCTGATTCTTCCTCTCGCGTGAGTTATCTGTGGTTGAGCGTTTTAGACGTTTTTGTAGATCTACTCCATTATAGGTTGATTCACGGGCCGAGGTTCAAGTATATTGATCTCTAAGGATCGAGGTAGGTGGTTTGTTTCCATACGTTTAAGTTCTTTGAGTTTTGGTTGCAAAAGTGCTGGATACCCAGGTATCGGGTATCCCGGGTTAGGGTTTTGATCTTGTTTATTTATCTGCCTTAGATTGCTTGTATGATTGAGGTTATTAAATGATTAATAATTTCTTGTTAGCATGTTTGAGGATCACCCCATGGGTGTTTTCCCTTTTTTTGGCTGTTGTTTTCCGTTTGGTATGGTTTGCCTATGAGGCAACCCCTATTGCATTGCTAGTATGCATGTTGACTTGATTGCATGTATTGCCTGCTATTTATATGATTGTGGATGAATTTTGTAGCTTTTAGCCAAGTAGTTGTTTAACTTACTTAGGGATACTAACAGTCGATTATGCATGACTGAACTGCTCAGGGCCGTGAGAACCTGGTGCGGGAGATCAAAGAGGGAATAGGCGATTAAGTGCTTCCCTAGAGGGTCTGTTGGTTTTAGTTTCGTACGCAAGACCTACGGGGATCGGACTTTGTGTTTCCCAAGAGTGTTCTTAGTTTACCCATGCATCGAGACCACAGGAGGAATTAGACGTAAGTGCTTACTCAGAGATTTTGTAGCTATTATTGCAAGACCATAGGGGAATTGACGTAAGAGATTCCCAGAGTGCATGTTCCTTGTTTGATTACTCGACTATAGGGGTCTGCTAGTTTAAGCCACCCAAAGAGTCAGTGTGAATTTTGATGGTTGGTTGTGATGAGTCCACCAAGCCAAAGAACAAGCTTGGGTTTTGTACTGCTTGTGTTAGGTAGTCTTTTTAGATACCTGATGTGTTACTTGCTTATCTTGGAATAAAAAACTTTGCTGGTTTTCCCTGGTTGTGTAATTAAATGAATGTGAATGGTAATTGGTAGAATTGTTTACTACATTGTTTACCTTTACTTTTTCTATATCACTCACTGACATTAGGGAAAAAATCTTGTGGTGGTTACCTACTGGGATTAGTCTCACACCCAGTTTGGGTTCTGCTTTTCGGCCCAAACAGATTATCTTGTTGTAGGTTTAGGTAGGGATTGTGACCCTTACAACTCAGGTACTTGATTGCTGGTTGGAGCTAGAGAGCATGGGACCGGGTCATGGCCCGCGATGCTACTGGAGTTGTTGTTTACTTTTAGTACTTTGGTTTCAGTTGTATTTCAGCATGTTGTTTTGCTTACTGCTTTCCATACACACATGTACCATCCTGCATCATTGTTATATCAGAACTTGCTTTTATATTAAGTTCAGTTGTTGCATGCTATTTACAACTTCCGTTATTGTGTATGTTTATTCTTCTACTACATACTTTACCAAATGAGGGAATTGTTTACCCACTGACTCACCAAAGCCCTCGCTGCTAGTCGGCAACCTCTGGCGTTTGGGGAAAATCACTTGAGATCATGTGGCGAACCGGGTACGAGGCGCCAGTGGAAGGGATCCGGATTCGGGTCATTACAAAGTGGTATCAGAGGATTTTTCCTTATTTATATTACCTTACTGTTTTGCGACCATATCCAGGGATAGGAAGAATAGGGTAGTTAGTACTTAACTATGCCTAGGAGTAATTAACCCGTGTACAGGGAAAAGCTATATTACCTCGTAATTGAAATTTTCAGTTTTTTCCAGTGTTACAGTTTATTATATTTCACCGTTCGGTGATGCACATGTTTTGTGTTGTTACAGTTTATATGATTATGGTTCTATTTGGTTGCAACCCGATGAGATGACGGTGTTCCATCTCATGCATCATATAGGCACCGGGTAGGAAATCACTGGTCATTCATTTTACCATGCCATCTAGGGTGCATTATAATTGCATTCTGTTGTGATAGATGCCATGATAGATTATGCATGCCATTATAGTAGTTTCTGTGATAGAAATACTTGTTGCACTGATAGAGTATTACTTCTTTTACAGCCTGTTTAGCATGGGTGCCAAGCTCTAGTCTTGGAGGTGTTATGGGCCCTCGAGGATCAGAATTTGGCGGATCGTTGTTTGTTATGTTGTTTACTTGTTGTATTCATTGTGATGATGCCAAGCTTTGATTTGCGGGGAGTATGGGCCCCCACAGATCGGAATTTGGCACATAGATGGTTGTTTTTCAGTGTTTCTGGTGTTCAGAGCAGTTTTAGAGCTACTGCCTGGAAAAACCCAGAATACACGGCGTGTAATTCCTTCATACACGCAGTGTAGTTTTTAAACCGTGTTACTATCTAGGTAAAAAAACACGGGGTGCCAGAAAATATTTGGGGACACGCCATGTACCTTATGTAAACGTCGTGTGGTAGTCAACTGTGTACCCGACCGTGTAGCCAACAAAACGGGTCGGGGAAGCTCGTGTAGTGCACGCCGTGTGTTATAAATACACGCTGTGTAGGTTTCTTCTAGGTACCCGTCCATGTCATGAACAACACGGGTCAATGTTATCTCCTACGATATACGCCGTGTTTGTTCGGAACACGCCGTGTAAGGGGTTAGCCGTGTGGTCGGTCGTGTAACATGTTTCACGGACTGCTGAAGCCTGGCTTTCACACGTCGTGTCCTCAGTTCACATGCCGTGTAGTCTAGTTTTTGGAGGACCGTGTAAGTTAGCTGTGCAAGGAGACTCGGGCAGGGGAGTGGAGTCCAGGTACACGTCGTGTTTTTGGATAACACGTCGTGTAGTATGGAAAGTTACATGACCGATTGTGGCTGAATTTCAATCCCATGTAAATGGCTTTAATAAACATGCCATGTAGTTTAAATACACGCTGTGTAGTTCAGTTTTTCAAGTTTAAGTGTTTCTCTCTCATGTTCCTGTTTTGTACTCTTGTGTTTTCTGTCCTTGTTGATCCTAAATCTGGAGTGTGTTTTTAACCTTTTAGGGTTATGGCACTAAGACGTCCTATCGTTGCATGCCAGGAACTAGGCAGTGGCAGTACGCCTGATACGGTAGACCAGGGACTACCTGTAGTTCTGCTGATTGTTCCGGATATGGAACCTGCAGTGATTCCGGACACTGGTGCGGACGCTCAGTTCAGATAGGGTTTCATGAGGTTCATGCAGACCTTCCAGGGAGCTCAGTATCCTGCCCCTTCTATGGAAGAGTTGACGCGAGTCTTCCAGCAGCAGCATCTTCCTACTTTCACAGGGGATGGAGGACCTCAGGTTACAGAGTCATGGCTAGAAACCATGCTTTCCATCTTCGAGCATCTGGAGACACCCCCAGACATACGGGTGAAGCTCGCAACTTACATGCTACGAGATTTTTCCAAGAGATAGTGGGATGTAGTCTCACAGGCAGGGCGCCATGGGACTATGGCTTGGGACGAATTCCAGCGTACGTTCTACGACTACTTCTATCCAGCGACGTTGAGGGCCGACAGGGCCAGGGAGTTCATGAACCTGCAGCAAGGTACTCTTTCGGTTGTGGAGTATTCCTCCCACTTCACTGAGTTACAGTTTTTCGCTCTCATTCTGGGAAATGACGAGCTATTTTTGGTGAGGAAGTTTGAGGAAGGCCTCAAACCAGAGATCATATCAGAGGTGAACGTTTTCCAGTTGACTTATATTATTCTAATAGTCAACAAGGCACTGATCACTGAAAGAAATCTGAGGGATACTAGAGCTACTGACCAGGGCAGTTCAGCGCCCAAGGCTGAGTCGTTTCATACTGACAGCAGGAAGCGCCACCAAGGGTCTACTCGAGGTGACTCGAGGAAATGGGGTATATCTTCTGGAGGACGGGATCTTCCTTCTGGAAACCCGGTGGTATGCTATCAGTGTGGAAAGAGCAGGCATAAGAAGCCTCAGTGCCTGAGAGATCTAGTGGAGTGCCGAGCTTGCGGAAAGATGGGTCATCTGCAGCGTTTTTGCAGGGTTCTTCCAATAGCTAGTGAAGGAGGATCTGTTTCTAACCCTCGTTCAGGAGCAGGATTACCAGTCCCACGGCAGACTGGGGGCTAGAGTTCTTCAGGTCGTTCAGTCCAGGGTATAGGTCGCAGACGCGGTGGTCCGGCTCAAGGGGGATCATATCAGGGATATCAGGCTGCTACATAGGGCCGCGGTACTGGCCAGACGTTTGCAGTATAGCAGATTCATTGGGAGCAGGATCCTGGACCTTCCACAGTTTGAGGTACGATCCTAGTAGCCTCAGTTTTATCTTCTGCACTTTTTGATACTGGAGCTTCTCATAGCTTTATTTCTGTGCACACTGTGGAGAGCCTTAGACTCACTATCCTTACTTCTAAGGATACTTTGGAACTAGACACTCCTTTGGGACATAGAACTATTAATGTGTGTCAGTTCAGGGAGTGCCCCCTTGAGGTTGGTGGGTGTCACTTCGTGTGGGATCTTTATGTCCTGGAGATGACAGGTTATGATTTCATTCTCGGAATGGACTGGCTAGTTCCTTTTCGGGCCTTTGTCGATTGTTATCGCTGCAGGGTGAGTTTCACGTCACCAGAGGGCATGTCTTTTCTTCACAAGGGAGAATGGGATATCCAAGAAAGCAGAGCTGGACCAGAGAATCATGGTTTGGGAAGAGTTACGGCCCAGATTTCCAGTTTATACCTGGATGATCAGGGGACCTCTCAGATGGATTTTCCTCCAGTGGTTGATCGCTTTCCAGATGTCCTTCCAGAAGACTTCTCAGGTTTGCCTCTGGAGCGTGAGGTAGACTTCTCGATTGAGCTTTTTCCAGGAGCTGCATTGGTATCTATACCTCCTTATAGGATGGCTACGCCTGAGTTGTAAGATCTCAACAAGAAGTTGGAGGAGTTTCAGGATAAGGGTTTCATCCGACCTAGTACTTCCCCTTGGGGTTCACCTGTGTTGTTTGCGAAGAAGGCAGATGGTACCTTATGGCTTTTCATGGATTATTGGAAGTTGAACCAGTTGATGGTCAAGAACTGATATTCCTTGCCGAGGATTGATGATCTCTTCGATCAGCTTTGAGGAGCACGTGTGTTCTCGAAGATCTACTTGAGATCCGGCTATCATCAGCTGCACGTTAGGCCTTCAGATATACCCCTGATAGCCTTCAAGAGCAGGTATGGCCTCTACGAGTATACAATTATGCCGTTCTTCCTTATGAACGTGCCATCAGTTTTTATGGCACTGATGAACTGAGTGTTCCATCCTTACTTGGATTCCTTCTTCGTGGTCTTCGTGGACGATATCTTGGTGTACTCTCACACTCGACACGACCATGCAACCCATCTTGAGATCGTTTTGAGTACACTGAGGGAGCATCAGCTTTATGCTAAACTCTCAAAGTGCCACTTTTGGATAGATGAGATTCACTTCCTAGGTCATGTCATCTCAGAGACAGAAGTATTAGTAGACCCAGAGAAGGTGAGAGCAGTAGTCACCTGGGAGCAGCCGAAGAACGTCTTCGAGGTACGTAGTTTCTTAAGGCTGGCTGGTTACTACAGGTGGTTTATACAGGACTTCTCATGCCTAGAAGCACCGTTGATGGGCTTGACTAAGAAGGGGGTGAAGTTTGTTTGGTCATAATCCTGTGACTCAGCCTTCTAGGAGTAGAAGGAGAGATTGACTTCAGTACCGATTCTAGTTCTGCCAGAGCTGAGAAAGAGTTATACAGTTTTCTGTGATGCATTTGGCATTGGTCTTGGAGCAGTGCTTATGCAGGAAGATCGTGTTTTCGCATACGGATCTCGGCAGTTGAGGAAACATGAGAAGAACTATCCTACGCACGATTCGGAGTTGGCTGCTATTGTTCATGCTTTGCATTGTTGGAGGCACTATCTCATGGGAGAGAATTCCGTGGTATATACTGACCACAAAAGCCTCAAGTATATCTTCACGCAGTGTGACTTGAATCTGAGACAGCGGAGGTGGGTTGAGTAACTACAGTCTTTCGACTTCGAGCTTGCTTATACGCCAGGGAAGGGCAATGTTGTGGCGGGCGCACTGAACAGGAGGACTTAGTTGCAGGCAGTTCAGAAATCCAGCAGTGAGTGGAAGCTCATGGATCTGTTCTCTGAGATGCATCTGGAGGTACATAATAGACAGGGTTAGACAGTTCTTTCTTCCGTAGCTGTTACCTCTACCCTTTTTGATCGAGTTCGAATAAGGCTGCTATCAGACCCTGAAGGCCTAGTCCTACGGGAGGGTGTTTCAAATGGAGACCCTACTCCGGGGTGGACAATGGGCGATGACAAGGTGCTATATTTTCATGGCCGCATATGGGTTTCAGCAAACAAACGTGAGGAGATGATGCGGGATTCCCATGCCTCAGCTTGGGCAGTTCATCCTGGTGTCACCAAAATGTACCAAGACTTGCACCGCCAGTATTGGTGGCCAGGTATGAAGAAGGATGTGGCTGGTTTTGTTATGCGGTGTTCCACCTGTCAGCAGGTGAAGGCAGAGCATCAGTGACCAGCATGGATTTTGCAGCAGTTACCCATTCCTGAGTGGAAATGGAATGATATTGCGATGGACTTCGGGACAGGGTTATCGAGATCGCCTCAAGGAAATGATGCGGTTTGGGTTGTAGTGGATAGGCTCACGAAGGTTTCACACTTCTTTCCGATCAAGGAGACCTTCAGTGTTGATGATCTGGGATGGTTGTACATCCGGGATATTGTACGTCTGCATGGAGTTCCACACTCCATTGTTTCAGACAGGGATACGCGTTTTACTCCGCACTTCTGGAAGGGGCTACAGAGGGTGTTGGGTACACAGGTACTTTTGAGTACAGCATACCATCCCCAGACTGATGGCCAGTCAGAGCGTACAAACTAAGTGCTTGAGGATATGCTCCGAGCTTGCATTCTAGACTTTAGCGGTTCTTGGGAGAAGCATATTCCTCTGGTGGAGTTCGCCTACAAAAACAGTTTTTAGGCGACTATTCAGATGGCACCTTACGAGGCTTTGTACGGTAGGCCATGTCGATCACTTTTTTGCTGGCTAGAGGTAGGAGAGGTGGCTTTGTTGGGGCCTCGTCTTGTTCAGGAGACTACAGAGCAGATAGAGCTGATTCGGAAGAGGATGGATACAGCGCAGTCTCAACAGAAGTCTTATGATGATCAGCGGAGACGACCTCTGGAGTTCGATGTCGGGGATCAGGTTTTCCTGCATGTCACACCGAGGTTGGGACACAAGAGGATTTGGAGACAGGGTAAGCTTTCACCGAGATACATCGGGTCATTTGAGGTTCTGGAGAGAGTCGGGCTGGTTGGTTACAGGTTGCAGTTACCTCAGAGATACCAGGCTATGCACGACGTCTTTCATGTTTCTCAGCTTCGATGGTATTTCTCATACCCATCTCATGTTTTGCAACCCGAGGAGGTTTAGTTGGAGTAGGATGCATCTTTTGAGGAGCATCCTATCAGGATTGTTGAACGTAGTAAAAAAGTGCTCTGTGGCCGGTCTGTTCCTCTGGTACGGGTGCTATGGTAGCACGGCCATATACAAGATGAGACTTGGGAGAGGGAGGCTGATATGCGATCACAGTGGCCAGAGTTGTTCGAGGTTTCTTCTTCTACACCTTGCTAGGGAAATCCGGTGATGAATTTCTTTAAGGGGGGAAGTTTGTAAGAACCCGGAGCTTCGGTTTCAGGTACGGATCTCTTTTACGGGATTTTTAAGGAAAAATGGAGAATCTGGAAATTTTCAGAGTACAAGCCGTGTACTTTATGATCACATGCCGTGTACTCCTTGACCACTCTAAGTTGTGTGTTGGCCGAAACCGGGCCACACACATGGTGTGTATCTAGAAATTTTCAGAGTACACACCGTGTACTTTTTGAGTACATGCCATGTACTCCTCTTCCACTCGAAGCCGTGTGATTGGCTGTGTCTGGGCCACACACATGGTGTGTAAGGCTGAGGTGGAGGCCGGTTATTTCAGGGTACGGAAAATTGAAGTACACGCTATGTACTCAAGAAGTACACACTGTGTACTTTCTTTTTTATTTCATTAATCAGACAGGGGTCATGCCTAATGCTCGTAAACACCTTCTTCTCCGCCTAATTCTATCCAGAGCGTCCGAGGAGGCCAATTCTTCTCCGAGACACCGATCTGTCACCGGTTGTCCGAATCGAACTCCGTCGATTGCAGAAGAATCGCAGCGGTGAGTTCTTGGTTCTTCTTTATCCTCGTTTCCTGATTCTTCCTCTCGCGTGAGTTATCTAAGGTTGAGCATTTTAGATGTTTTTGCAGATCTACTCCATTCTAGGCCAATTCACGGGCTGAGGTTCAAGTATATTGATCTCCAAGGATCGAGGTAGGTGGTTTGTTGCCCTATGTTGAAGTTCTTTGAGTTTTGGTTGCAAAAGTGTCGGATACCCATATATCGGGTATCCTGGGTTAGGGTTTTGATCCTGTTTATTTATCTGCCTTAGATTTCTTGTATTCTTGAGGTTATTAGATGATTAATAATTGATTGTTAGCATGTTTGAGGATCACCCCATGGGTGTTTTCCCTTGTTTTGGCTGTTTTTTGCCATTTGGAATGGTTTGCCTACGAGGAAACCCCTATTGCATTGCTAGTATGCATGTTGACTTGATTGCATGTATTTCCTGTTGTTTATATACTTGTGGAATCATTTTTTAGCTTTTATCCAAGTAGTTGTTTAACTTACTTAGGGCTGCTAACAGTCGATTACACACGAATGGACTGCTCAGGGCCGTGAGAACCTGGTGCGGGAGATTAAAGAGGGAATAGACGATTAAGTGCTTCCCTAGAGGGTCTGTTGGTTTTAGTTTCGTACGCAGGACCTACAGGGATCAGACTTTGTGCTTCCCAAGAGAGTTCTTAGTTTACCCACGCATAGAGACCACAAAAGGAATTAGACGTAAGTGCTTCATCAGAGATTCTGTAGCTATTATTGCAAGACCATAGGGGAATTGACGTAAGAGCTTCCCAGAGTGTCTGTGCCTTGTTTGATTACTGGACTATAGGGGTCTGCTAGTTTAAGCCACCCAGAGAGTCAGTGTGAATTTTGATGGTTGGTTGTGACGAGTCCACCAAGCCAAATAACAAGCTTGGGTTTTGTACTTCTTGTGTTAGGTAGTCTTTTTAGATACCTGCTGTGTTACTTGCTTATCTTGGAATAAGAAACTTTGCTGGTTTTACCTGGTTGTGTAATTAAATGAATGTGAATGGTAATTGGTAGAATTGTTTACTACATTGTTTACCTTTTCTTTTTCTATATCACTCGCTGACAGTAGGGCACAAATCTTGTGGTGGTTGCCTACTGGGATTAGTCTCACACCCTGTTTGGGTCCTTCTTTTCGACCCAAACAGATTATATGGTTGCAGGTTTAGGTTGGGATTGTGGCCCTTCCACCTCAGGTACTTTATTGCTGGTTGGAGCAGGAGAGCATGGGATCGAGTCTTGGCCCGCGATGCTACTGGAGTTGCTGTTTACTTTTAGTACTTTGGTTTCAGTTGTATTTCAGCATGTTGTTTTGCTTACTTCTTTCCATAGACACATGTACCATCCAGCATCATTGTTATATCAGACCTTTCTTTTACTTTAAGTTTAGTTGTTGCATGTTATTTACTGTTTCCACTATTGTGTATGTTTATTCTTCTGCTGCATACTTTACCAAATGAGGGCATAGTTTCCCCCACTGACTCACCAAGGCCCTCGCTACTAGTTGGCAGCCTCTGGCATTTGGGGAAACGCGCTTGAGGTCATGTGGCGAACCGGGTACGGGGCGCCAGTGGAAGGGCTCCGGATTCGGGTCGTTACAATAGTGGTATATATGGTCATGGGAGGAATGCCTGGAAACACATGAAAAACTTTTGGAAATCTAGAAATTTTTTACTACACGACATAAAACATGGAGCCAAACACTGTGTGGATTTCTCTTAGTGGCATCTAGGGTTTTGGGACGGAGATAAGTTTCACACAACATGTGACCTTTCCACATAGCATATGGCCCCTTTTGGTGAGCTCGGCGTGTACCTCAGAGGGTACACAGACACATTCAAGAGTATACGGGATAGAAATAATCATGTAATACCACACAGACATGTCCTTGACGAAATATAAATGGGATAAGTTGTGTAATGGTTCATGGGAAGAAGTACACAAGCAACAACACGCCATGTAATTGTATATGGGCACAGACATAGGCTATTTACATAGGTAGGATTCAAGGTTGAAGGGACACAACATGTAACCCTACTATACACTTGTACTCTATTAAATTTGTCTTGGAGACTTTATCCTATGTATCATGAATAATTTTCATTAGGGTATGTTTCCCATATCCATTTCATGAGGGTTAGTATAGAATCGCCTCCTATAAATAGGATAGTGTTCCCTTCAGCAAGAAATATTGGATAGAGTTGTCGGAATCCTTCCCTAAGGAATAGAGTGAGATCCTCTATTCAACTTCATTCCATAAGTGAAGTTCTTTGTATCTTTATGACCAAAAATACATGGGAGTTGATCCTCTACTTAGTAGTATAATCCATATTGAGTTGTTGGTATACCCCATGGACTTGGGTGTGATCCTAATCTGTGTATTATATCTATTCAGACATTCAATGTGTACTTCTAATGGTGAAACTTGATGAGATTTACTTCTTTAAAATACATCCTCAGTGCTATCATATTTGTGGAGTGTTTTCTCATAGATGAGTGCTATGTGAAACCTTCAAGATAGAATCCTAGGATGGTATTATAGTTGTAACTTTACCTTGAGACAATGTGTCTTTGTTAATTATATCTGGAAATTCTTGTTATATGTGTTGTCGACATATACCTTTGTAGGGTTGACTGAATTATTTTGTTGAATGTTTGGTAGTTTTAGAATTTCCTAGTAGGTACTGTTATACTCACCCCTGTATGGGATTTTCTTGAACATGTCATGTCTTGTGATGATGAACGACCACTTGATAGAGTGTTTGAAGGACTAGGAACAGGTGGTTCTTAGGGAGGCCGAATAGAACGAGGTGTGTTCCTATGGTATCTTAACAACATTACCCATCTTAATTTCATGTTGGACTTGTTTTTAGACTCTTTATGGTGGTCTTGTGTTTGGCCTTGTTTACTTTCCTTTACTTCATATCATACTCAGGTTGTGGTTTTTAGATGAATGCATGCTTGGTTGTTTTATTTCTTTACATTTTAGCATTGTTGATCTTGGAGATGTGTGTGTGTGTGTGTACATGTACTTAGGGAAAGGCCTCCCATGTTAGTGATATGCCTAGTCAGTGCAAGTCCCCATCCCCTAACCTATTGGAGGATGGTTTGGGGAGTTGCGACACTAGCCCCACTGGGATGGATCGTGAAAAAAATATACTTAAAACTTTTTTTGTTTTATTTGTATATCATATTTATCCCATTAAATATAGTGCTTCTATATTTTCATAGAAAAAATAAATGAAACTAACTCCAGTTCATGCATAGGATAATTCTTATCATGAGGTTTTAACTATCAAGATGCATAAGAAATAACCTTATCATTTTTCATGAGAATGGGCCCAATCCATTTTATAAATTAATATCTATAAATAATGAATCCATATCCAAAAAAGGGTAGGGTTAACATAGGTACAGTAACAAATATCTTCTTCATTTATTGGAAATATCCATCACACTCCTTTTTCCAGATAAACATAGCCCCTTTTTTGAGTTAAATTGGTTAGTGGATTAGAAAGTCATTTAATTTTATTTCACAAACCTCCTATAATATACTAAAAAGCCAAGGAAACTATGATTATAATTTAACATTATAGGATGAGGCTACTCCTATACATCCTTGGTCTTCACAGCGTCAACTGATATTCCTTCATTGGTTGTAATGTGCCCCAATAATGCAACTTGTTGTAACCATAATTCACATTTTCTAAATTTTCCAAATATCTTATCACTCCTCATTATTCCCAATATAAATCTTAGATGATCCTCATGCTCCTTAAGACATTTGGGATATATTAGAATATGATCAATAAAAACTACCATAAATATATCAAGGTAGTACTTAAAGACTATATTCATAAAATCTATAAATATAAAAGGAGCATTAGTCAAGCCGAAGGGCATAACAATAAACTCATAGTGCCCATATCTTGTTTGGAAGGCATTATTTGGAATATATTCTTTATTCACCCTCAATTAATCAAACTCAGTTCAGAGGTAAATTTTAGAGAAGAATCGGGCCCCATAAAGTTGTTCAAATAAATCATCAATCCTTGGTATAGGGTACTTATTCATCACTGTAATCTCATTATGTTCTCTATAATCAATGCATAGTTGCACTTATCCATCGTTATTCTTTACAAGGAGAACTAGTGATCCACAACGATATACACTTGTTCGGATAAATCACTTCTTCCAAATATCTTGAAGTTGTTTCTTTAATTACACTAACTCCATACTTTCCATTCTATATGGTGTCCTTGATATCATATTGGATCCATGTATGAGTTCAATGGAGAACACAACCTATCATTCTGGGCATATTCAAGGTAACTATTTAGGAAATATGTCCATTTATTCTTGATTTATTGGGACATTATCTATCTTTATACTTCCATTTCCTTCTCCCCCTACACTAATCATCTCCATAAATAAGGCAACGGGAGTTTCTTTGAGAAAAACCTCATGTTTGGATATCTCTTCTTCGAAAAACACTATAGGTTGTGCATTCAAGGCTACATTTTTTTTTGCGTCTTCAGTTGATCTTAGAATTATACATTGAGACACTATTCATCCCTATTATAGTGTTGAATTCCACCATGGTAAAGACTAAAATATTTGTGATGAGGTTGTGCTCTCCAAATTTAATACTAGAGTTTATATACACTATTAGTGCCTGGATAGTCCCTCAATGAGTCTTGAATGATAAATCTAGTTCTATAAGTTTAGAGATTGATTATATATTCTTTGAAAACTTGGATGATATAAAGGAATGCATAATACCTGAATCAAACAAAGTAAACACTATCATTCAGAGCATGAAACGTGTACCTTCCACCACCACATTTGGAGCATCTACATCAGCCATCATGATAGAAAATACCCAACCATTATCCCATAGCCTATGATGGGGTTGATGGTGGTTACCCTCCATTATATTCTTATTTATACATTGATTAAAAAAGTCTCTAATACATCCAAACTTGGAGAATTGAACTTCTAGCCCAGCTCCACCATCTTCCCTTTGTAGTTGGGGTAGATAATTTGAGGCTTCATCTCACCGTGACAGTTTCAAGCTATATGCTCATCTCTTCTGTAGTTGTATCACTTTCCACTCCCAATCAAGAAGTTCCCTGAATACTTCTTCCCACATTTTTTCACATGGGAAGTTGAAATTTCTTTCCCCCTCTTTCATGATCGAAATTCTTCCCTTATTTTGGATCCATTTACCTTTTCTTTTCATTCAACTTATGTGACCATTATGTATCTCCAAACTCCAATTCAACCTCTATAGTGCTCGGCACTATCACTTTATAGCTTTCATAGTCTCGATTTTCTATATTCTTCTAAGAATAGTGTCTCAGTCCATCAAAAAATTTATCATCCTTTCCCTTATAATCCATAAAAAAGATAGAGGTGTAACGAGCAAGTCTTGTAAAGTTCATATCATAGCTTCCCACCAATTTATTATCCTTCTTCTTCAGTTATAATAATTCCTTCTCCATTTTAATTTGCATCGAATGGGTGAAATATTTATTGAAATAATATTCCCCAAAACTCTTCCTACTCTATAACATCAATATCCCTTCTTAGAATTGTGTTTTTAATTAGTGTTCATCACTGATCAACTTCTCCTTCTGAGAGGTATACTTCTAGGGTGAATTTATCTAACATTAAATAATGGAGTAAATAAAATATATTTTCCATATATCTTATCCATTGTTCTGAAATCAATGGGTTGATAGATCCACTAAAAGAAGGTGTTCGTTGATGTATAAAGGACTCAAAGTAAATTTATTCCATTTGAGGTGAATTTAGTCTCTCAAATTGATTTAAATTATTACTCATAACTCAAGTTAGTTGATTCATCATCCTCATGAATATTTCCATTCCATATTCTTTTAGAATGTCATTATTGCATCCTTTTTTGTAATTATCATTTACACATTTCCTCCTATTTTCTGTACTTTTTTTCTAAAAGAATAAAACCTTAGTGAGAAACGTTTTACTTTTAAGAATGTTATAATTCTAAAGGAATTTTATGTCTTAAAAAATCAAGCTTAAATACGTTATAAATATCCTCTAATAATAATTAAATTTTCTATATATCCTTCATAATGGTTCATAAAAAGATTATAATTAACCAAACATATCCACCATGAGTGACAAACCATGTGTGTACCCGTTGTCATGCCCTAGTTATCGTTCGAGTTTTGATCAATGTAGTGTTGTTGGGTGTTACCCCTAGGTACATCTATGATAGAGCCACATACACTTATAGTATCCAGATAGTGATGTATTTTTTTATATTCCAATTACTTAATACTTAACAAAATACTAGGATTTTTTTCTATATATAGACTTTTCCCTGAGGTTCTTCCTAAATTTTTAAAGCCCTGGTTTCCTTAAATAACTAAATTGTCCTTTAATACCAACTATGGTTGTAGAGACCCAAACTTGACGTACATGGAAATTAAATTACTTTTTTGGAATACTTAATACATAACAAAAACTGACATCCAAGGATCGTAATAGTTTGGTGTCTTTGGAAACTTGGAACATAAACTTCTAATCATGTTAAAATATCTTCAACATCTCCCATAAAGATCTTACCGTTTTTTTTTCTTACCTAAAACCTTTCCTTATATCCTGGGCAAAAGAAAACATAAAACTGTGTGCACAAATTCTCAGTAAGGGTAAGCATGGAGAAAATAAAACAACCCATATACATTTGAACTTAAAAAAATGAACATAATGTTTAAACATCAAAATCATGAGAAATGACATTAAACATGGTAGTATGTAAGGCATAGATCATAATGGAACATCAATCATGATAAAATAGCATGGGAATAAAACATGTAATTTTGGAAAACCATTAATAACTTGATATGATTTCCATAGTAGTCAAAGAATTACTGTCAAGACCATCATAGTGGACAAACTCCATTACTGAATCGGGTTTACTTATCGTTCCAGCCCTATATTACGGAACCGGATTTTACTTTTAATTCTAGCCATGTCTATCTCATGAGATATAAATCTTTACCCAATTAATTAGAGGGAGATATAGGTCCCACCCATCTCATAATGAAACCATTCTTAAGTGTGCCACAAAAAATCATAAATCATTCATCATAACCCAAAGAATAAAATGGGTTTCATAAACATCATTCCATCATAATATAATCCATATAAAAAAATGGATATCATTTCATCATAATAAAAATAAAATAATTTAAATAATAGAGACATTATACTTGAAACATAAACATACTAAATAATGTCACCTTAGAGGAAATAGTTTTGATAAAACACTTGAAATGAATTCTTGATAAAAATATCTTTTCTTCTTCAAAATCATTTTCTTTTCACAAAATTCCATACAATTTTAAAAGAAAAGGATTTTTTAAAATAATCGTGAAATCTTATAGAGTAAGATTCATGAAAATAATTCGCTATGAAACCGTAAAAATATGTTCATACCGTATAAGTTAAAAAAACATTCTTCTCGTACTTTTGATGGAAAAGTAAAAAAGTACCTCATATGGTAAATAAAAGAAAGATTCCTTCCATACCACATGGTAAAAGTCAAAAAAGGGTAAAAATGACTTTATAAATACATGGAAGAATAGTAAACATTTTATGAAAACATTTTGAGAAAACATGGACATGGATGATAAACATAACCCTAGTAAATACTTATGAATAAGCAATCTCGGATAAAATGAGATTCCAAAATTATCCCTTACAATTTATAATCGGTGGAATCATACATGTCATCAAATAAAGAAAATTACATACATATGTAAATATCATATCATTCATAATAAAAATCATAAAACATTCATGGAAAGTGTAAACACTATACAAACGAAATAATTGGTGATTAAGGTATATGTCTCATGGAAATAAAAGTGAGACGAAATAATCCCTTACCTTATGTCCAATTTCTTCCATATGTGTCTTAGAATCCGATATAGTGGGTTGAAACACATTATTAACTTGTAACATAACCATAATAATATTTATGATATCATATATGATTCACTTATGACTTTATATTACCTCTCATTTTTCAATTCCATGTTAAAGCAGTGTTTTGGATAAAATCGTTTCATTTATCGTACGTGTTTAGACTTGTTGTTCTTTATATCATTACTTATATCATGATTTAATTACATCCAAAATTTAAAACATGATTTATAAATAATATATATTCAGAATATAATATATATAATAGATTGATAAATGAATGAAATACACCATTCATGGAGACGGTAGGTCGTACGTATGCATGACCACTGTTTTCGTTTCCTTAGTGAATGAAATTAAGTGAATGAAACATATATGTACATAAATCCAGTATCATTATTATGTCATATCTTTCATGATTATTTATTATATATACTTTACAATCATACTTGAATGGTTAATCATGGAGAATGAATCTTATCGTGTTCGTGGAGACGGCAGTCCGTACATACGCACGAGCGACAATATCATTATTTTAATATTAAAATAGGATATAATTGGATGGTATATCATATATACAGAATCATAAAAATGTTATATTTATTATTTATATCATTTATACTCATTATTATACCCATCCAAATGATGAAATGTTTGAATAACAAACAACACCACGACGTGGAGACGGTAAGTCGTACGTACACACGTGTGGAGACTTTTTCATTCATAGGATGGATAAAATAACTAATATGGTTGTAAAATCTTTATAATAACAAAATAGTATATATAATATACTGGAGTTACTATTTTAGAATGGAAACAACAGAGAATTAGGAAGTGGAAGAAGAAAGTAACTTGAAATAGGTGGTGATATATTTACCTCTTGTTCGGGTTCTTCCTTTTGATTTGATCAAAAGGGCTCCTTAGGTTGTCTTTCTAACTAAAGTAAGGCCTCTATGATGAATTGAGGATAGTTTAGAGGGTATTTGGGTAGGGTTAGGCCGAGCCAAATGTATTTTGAGGTGTTAATTAGAGAGAAGGGGGAGTTCCCTTTTATAAGAGAGGTGAGGGGCACCTTAGGAAAAATTTAAAATATTATTTTATAATAAATTAATATTCGGTTTATAATGGATCCAAAGTGACTTATTTCTAGGATAGGGAGGTTATGGGTCGAAATAATCTCAACCAATAGGTTTTATAAAAGTTTAGGTTACCATTTTAACCTTATAATTTATATTTCACTCTAAGTTAAATAATTTAACTTTTATCGTGTCTTCTTGTATTCTTACACTATATGGTTAATAAACTTACTATAAACTACCAATAGAATACTAATTGGTTAATTAATGTCATATAAATTATTATATAAGTCTTTTTTTGAACCTTATATTTTTAGAACCATTATATCAATTAATAAAATAATATTTGTTTTAAAAACTCTTTTATGTCAATTTTGACACTATTTGGTATTTTGTTTTCTGTAAATTCATAACAACATTATTACTTCGAAAAAAATTAATCTAACCAACCCTAATATGTTATATTAACCTATTAAATTAGTTTAATTCCTAAAAAGTCTCAAATTACATTTATTTGGGTATTTATAATATCAATTATGTTAATATTTCATTACTAAGGTAATTACTGCATCATCATTGTGTCATAAATAAATTAAATTATTTAATGTCTAAAAAATAAATAAAAATTACCATTATGTAGGAAATATTTTTATATTTCTAATTAATATTTATAGTCGAATTTATCTTATCTATAACCCTATATTAAAAATGTTTGAGTTATTAAACTTTGATTTTAACTCATTTAACTCTTCTTTAAATAAAATAATAATAAGTGTCTTAATCTTATCCAATTGGACCAAATAGGTTCATATTTTCTTCCTAAGGTTTATTTTGGTCTAATTATACTTATACAATATAATTAGTACATGTTTTAGGGTAATAATAATATCATTTTTACCCTTAGTTACCCTATTTACTTTTAACCGTGGTAAATAAAAGTAAAACGTTACTATTAAACAAAAATTATTTTTATCTAATTGAACCACATTTTACTCCTTCATATTAAACGTTTCTCTAGTATTTTTGAAGTTCAACTCAAAAAATAGGTAAAATTAAGTTTTATGTAAATTTGCAAATGCTCCTAAGAGGTGGGTAAAAGGCGGTAAAAAGTGCAATAAAATTTTTAAATATCTAAAATTATTATAAAATGACTCCAATGAATTGCATTGAACTTATATAGGTATTAGGTATCTATTTTGACCTAAAATAAATTTAAATATAATAAATGAATATTTAAATAAAAAGTCAATTTTAACCAATAACTCTGTGTTTTCACTATTAATCAAAAATTGAAAGTTTTCAGAAAAATAACAAAATTTCACCCTATGCTAATTTCGATATTCCGAATCCAAAAATGAAGTCCATTTTGAAAGATAAAATTTATAAAATTTAAAAAAGTGGGTATTACTATTCATAACTGCTTTTTTATATAATATTTTAATAACATGTCGTTGTTTAGTTAAACTCGGTATTGCGTACAACGCAAACTATCGAGGAAGGTTGCTCTTGCGTGTGATGCAAGCCAAGAATAGTGTTGCGTATACTACAAGCTAATACGGTGTTGCATATAGCAGAAGATAATCTTGATGTAGATTACAAAAAAATACATAAAATAAATTAAAAATAATGAATCTCCTAAAATATCAGGGTGTTACAATGGCATCTTGCCTTTTTATTACATAACTTTCCATTATATGACACAAACAGAGGATATTTTAATGTTTAGTTTCTTGGAAATAAGTTATATAATACATGACATGTTAGAAAATTATTCTAAATCCACTTGGGGACATATTTATTGGTTCACCCTAAGTTACTTTTACTACATTTCATATCTTGGGGATATACAACAAATGAAAGGGGTGAGAATGAATCTTAGTAAGGGAATAAGAAAGGGAGACAAAAAGCATGTGATCATGAGACATATCAATAAGAACATGATGTATAAGAAAAAGGAATGGAAATGAGGCATAACTTAATAATAATAACATGAATCATAACATAGAAATGTGGAAAAAAAATTCAAAGAGATGTTTATAAGAATATCAACATGGTTTATCACCAATGGGTCATAAATGAAATTTACAAAGGTTATTCACCAAGGTATTGTAAAAAATGTCATCTCTTGAGATTAAATTCTTTCCTAATGCATTGGAGTGCTATCAGGGCACACCATTCTCATGTATTAATTTCATGGGGTCTATATAGATCATAATAAATCATTTCATTAATAACCCATAGAGAATAAAGAACATATTTCTTATCAAAATCTTGACATACAAAAGAGCTTAAATACATGATCATTACGTCATTTTTAACCCACGAAAGGAAATTTGGGTTTCATATATGTCAATACTCAAATAAAAAAATCATTTATAAATCTAGTTGAATATCTATTGGAATTAAAATAGGTTTACACACTCAAATAAAAAGGAAAAAATAATTTCTCATGTAAAAGAGGGAAATTTGAGAAGTAATTTCGGCAGCATGGAAGTTATAAAGAATGGTTTTAGAAAAGGGTAATATAAGAGAGTAAAAGGGTATCTCATTCATAGAAGAATCTTATTATAGTAATGGGATAATATAAATTTTACAAGAGAAATTATTTTGGAAATTATAAGACAAACCACATGAAAAGATAACTTGATTGGAAAAGAGAAGTGAAGATTTCCCTTACATTGAAGAGTTGTTCCTAAAATATGAGGATAGAACCTTGGGGGATTGATCAAACATTATAGGGGTACTAATTGTGATGAAAATCACTTTAAATTCATGGAGTATAGATAGGGAGTGAAGGGGAATGGTGAAATGGGTTGGAATTTTTATAAAAAGTGGTTGATTTGTTCAATAAATTCCAAATATAGGTCTTAGAAATCTAGGTTATGGAAAATGAGAAACCATCTTGTTAACAATGGAATTTCTCAAGGTTTTTGACATTTGGGTCATATTTTATGATTTTTTTATCCACCCTAACTGAACACTATTTTCCAATATTTCTTTTCCATGGAAATTTAATGATTCCACAAAGTAATATTTTTAAAAATCATATTTTTATTTTTAGAGTTTGGAAAGTCACTTATAATTTTTAAAATTGATTAAAATAAATTAAAAAAGTAATATTAATAAAATAATATATTTTAGGTTGTGGATTTTGTATAATTATTTATTATATCATTATGACATAAATATGAAGTCATAAAATATATCGAAAACCCAAAACTGTATTTTTTTCCATTTATGAAAAAATACTGTATTTTAAAAAATTCTCATAAATTCACACTAACCTAATTTCAACATGATGATTTCAAATATAATTTTTATTTTTTATGAATAATTATATAAATATGATAATTTTTTCTTTTAAATTTAAAAAGAACTTATTTATTTAAAAATAACTCTTTTTAAGGAATAATCAAATTTCCAACACTTGAAAAAAACTACTAGGACGTTATACAATTATTTTATCATTTATATTTAGATGATAAGGTTTTAAAAGACTATTTGATTAAAAAATATTATTCAAAATACTTGATTTTATTATAAAATTTTATATATTTTCTATAAATATACAATTATGTTTTATTTGTATCCAAAAAATGAATTTTTCAAATTCAAATTAGTTGAACATGTATTTTATTAATCAAAACTATTCTTAAAATGAAATAGATGGAATTGAAATTTTATTTATATAAAGAAAAATTACACTATATGAAACTAATTCCTAGACATGTAACGCCTTATTACTCTCTTGTCTTTCCTAAGGGTGAGGTGTGTGATAGTCGTAGTTTCATGGGGTGCCCCAGCATACATAGAACGAGTGGTAATATCCACTAACCTGAATTTCTTTTATTGGATATTTCATTGAAGCTTCACCTACTGATGCTCGGCTTGGACTTGATCAAGGGTGAACCCCAGTGAGCCTACCTCCCTCCCATGTTTAGAAAAATGGGCTTCATACAACATGACTCTACTGGGTGAGGTCATCATTTCTCCTTTCAGTATCAATTATCCATTGTCATTACTAATTATAAACACTAAAAATAATGGTAAAATTATCAACCAAGGGTATTGTTTCCAATGGTCATATTAAACAGTGGTCATATTAACCAACTTTCATATAGATCAATGATCATATTAGACCAACGGTCATATAATGGTCAAATATCAATGGTCACATTTCCCTTATACCATATAAATACTATTTTATTATTTCATTCAAAATTCACTAAAATTTATTTCTATGGTTTTATTTTCATTTATAAATATATTGATTAGTTTAAAAATATTTTGTTTTATTTTTATAGTATTTTTTTTGTGGGGGTGATGATTCTAGTAGACTGGGGAAATCCATACTTTCTCATTTTAGCCATTATATCATATATTTTTTGTCCAATTGTAAGGTTTGACATTTAAATTGGTTTAATATATTACTTATTTAATTATCATTATTAATGAGATAAAAAAAATTTGGTTTCTCATTATTTTGTAAATGTATAATATTATATAATATGTAATAAACATTTATTCAAGAAACAAATATAATTTAAAAGTTTTGGGTTGGTATATATATACTTCTCATTATTATCTTTTTTATTCTTATCATGAAAATTATGCAATTTACATATCCACCTAATCTTATTTCTTTCATGGGTGTAATGATTCAATAGTTAGTAAAGTTGTGAGAGTTTTATTTCACAATATTTTCATTATTTGGGATTGTTTATGTTTAAGACTCCATTATGGAATATTTCTTTTCCATATCCATATTTTCTAAAAAAAATAGAAAATGATTTAATCATTATTCTATGATTGTCTAAAGTTATTTTTACCCATATTTTAATTTTTGTAAAATTTTTAAAAATAAATTTCTTTGTCCTTTTTTAAATGAGGTATTTCGTGATTTTTCGAAAAAAAAATACGGAAGAAAATTTTTTAGCATATAAATCATAAACAAAATTTCTCCCCACCATGACAACTTAAGGTTTTTAAACTTCTTGTACAAGCTTATAAGGTTTTTTCAAAGAATTTTTTTCCCATTATATTTAAGCGGTTTTTAAAAAAATTATTTCAAAATAGAAAAGATATTTTCCTCATGAATTCTTTCAAGTGATTTTTCAAAATGATTTTCTCATCTAAGATAACATTATTTTATGTTACCTATGTCTTACTAAGGATATTATTCAAGGATACCATTATTATTATTTCTCTTTACGGTTTATTTTTATGATGACATGATGATTATAAATTTTGTTTCTTTTCTAGGAGTTATGTTATGAACAAATGTTTACGAAACCCATATTTTCATGAATTCTGATATGATGAATGATTGTTTTTTTATGGAACGCATATTTATGGTTTTCAGTATGTGAAAGGTGGGAATTATATCTCCTTCCAATGCATTTTATAATGATTTTTATCTCATGGGATAGACATGACTGAAACAAGAAGTAAATTATGTTTAGTAAGGTACTTTTTATGCTATGATGGTCTTGGGAGGGAGCCTTGACTTCTATGATTGTTTGAGCTGTGAACTCACAAAACTCTAAGGAATGGGATGAAACTGTGGATGGTGGTGTGTCCTGACCCTAAGTTTTATCCACCCATAGTGGTCCCTTATATATTTTGATAATGATCCTGGACTACTAGGGGAATGATTTTATATGTTTTTGTTTATGCCACAATTTCATATCTTATGTTACACTCTTATGACTTATGTTCTTTGATTCTATTATGATTCATGTGTTATGAAGTTACATGATTTATTTTATGACTCAAGATTATGATCTTTGATATACAGGATATAATTTTCAAATGTTATGTTCTTGTTCATACACATTTATGTTCATGTTCTGCTTACACAATCTTTTATATCTCCTATATTTATCATTACTAAACATCTGAACTCACTATTTCTTATGTTTCATTTTCTCCAAGTTATGAAGAAATATTTTACGTATGATATTTCCAAGAAAGGTTCTAGTCATAAAGAAATTTTGAGAGATGATATATATTTTTATGGTCTGGTTGTTAATTTTTCTAAGATATGTAATAGTTTATCCTAATTATCTAAAAATATTAAATCTAAAAGATCCTTGGGTATTTAAGTAATCTAATAATTCTTTTTTACTCTTTATGTTTTGATATAAAAAATTGGGTCATATTTATTAGTATCTAAGCAAGAAGTATAATGCTTATATTTTGGCATCGAATCAAGAAGTGTGGGTCTCGGACTAATACAACACTTCAATCTAGAATGTGTTGTTCTGATATCATTGTATAGAATTAAATGTATTATGTGTTTTATAAGCATGTGTTCCATGATCAAAACAAATAAAACATGGTCATATTACCAAAACAAATTCGAACATTGATCTTTAATTCATTTCTAACATGGGGAAAAACATCAGATCAATATGATGTGGGGTATTTCTGAGATAAATAAAAGTTTATGTTCTGCAAACATGCATCGATTGATCAAAATCAACCAAAAAAATTGAGTTGTCAAAAAGAATTAAGAAATCTCTCGTAGATTATTTTGCAATATGTAAAAGAAATCCATGTATCAATTTGATGTTAAATTTTTTAAAAATGACCAAAAGTGCCCTTTTACAGTTATTACTACTTTCCATTTCCAATAAACTGGATTCCTTATAATTTAATGTTTTTATTATTAGGAAAACCCAACTTTTAAAGGTTTAGTGGAACTCTGAAAAGGTCATCATCCATGAAAACAATTAACCAACCTACTTCAGATGAGCATGTGAATCCTTTGCACACTTCAATCCCAAAATGATGATACTATGATACAAAACCACACTAAGTAAAATCTATGACACCCTTCCATCGATTGCATACATAAACCAAATGACCAAAAACTCAATTTTAGAAACAAAACCGGCCAAAATCATTGAAAATCAGATTACATCACCACATTAGGATCCCATTACCGCATAAAACGAACCACATAAGTACCATAGGAAAATTGTATAGTCATAAGGAGAGACATCAACGAACCCATCCTTAGACACCAATCGTATCTTTATGTCCTTTCCCCTTGAGGGGGATAAAGGAATTAGAGGTATTTCAGATGAGGTCACAAAATGGAGGTCATACTTCTTTCTTATGCCTGAGTTATGTAAAGATGAATGAATATCTCTATTAGGACTACATGGTTCTAAAAAGTAAGTAGAAGGCCGAAAATCTAGATCCACAATGCCAAATGCTTGAAATTGAGACCCCTGTTAAAATCCACCAAAGGCCAGTCGGGTCCAAACTTTACCACTAGCTTTATGTAATGGATAGAGATGAACTCATGGAATTTGGTAGACGATAAATATAATGTTGGGGATCCCTTGAGTGATTCTAACACCTTCAAATAGATTTGAATAGAGGGTTCCTCCAAGAGGAGGGGGATTGAGAAGAGAGGAGGGCCAGACTCCCTTAGACCATCTCCAAACCAATGGAAAAAAATGCCATTTTGAAGTAAAAAATGTCCTCCAATAAAGTGTTATTCCTAGCATTATAATGGTAAAATATTACAATGAAACGTCATATTTGGCATTCCACTTTAGTGGTTATATCTTTATTTTTTAGTTATATTCATTTTATCAATATAAAAATGGTATATATTTATATTTATAAATATAAATTAGATATATTCAAGGAATATTCTTTTTAGAGTAGAAAATGAATTAAGTGGGTTGGAGTGAATTTTCATGTTGATACTTAAAAATGAAGTAAACCTAATAGAAAATAGAATTTTGGGTTGGAGTTGACATTAGAAACTCTATTTTTTATGAACCCAAATGAATCATTGGTCCCACCTTAGGAGTAATCGTTCACTACGATAAAGGCTCAGATGCCATCATAGGTAGCACTAGGGTTTAACCACCCCCTGGCAGCATGAGGGTTCCCCCACCTATGTGATTACCATCAATAAATTGAATTCAAATGGTCATAATGATTATTTTACTTCAATCATAAATGAAATTTAATCTAATCTAAAATAAATTCATCGAATTATAACTTTTTTAAATGTCCCTAATATCCATCATATTATCTAAATTTAGAAAAAATACATGGGTCATCTTAAAAATTCATTAAAATGACCAATGATTATATAATGCCCCGACCCTAGTTAACTAGAGTCTGTGCATTATTTTAATTCATTGGAATGATCACAAGAGATAAAGTCTCGAAAGACTGGTTAGTTTAGTAGCATTGGTATTACTAAATACATACATAAGTTTTACATTACATCATGAAATAAAAAACAACAGTGTGTCCCCTTTGAACACACTCATTTCCCTTATACTATTCCTACCAGTTAATCGTAATGTACTTCTTCACATCCTAGGAAAAATAAAACATAAGAAAGGGGTGATCTCAAATTCTCAGTAAGGAAAACAATATAATAGAAACTATCATAAATAAGTATAAACATTCAAGGCAATGTATAAGACTAAATAAAAATCCTTTTAAACTTAAACTTCAGAATAATATGTCCAAGATTAATCAATTAATTCAATTTACTTATTCAGGTGGATATTCTAATAGTCGAATAACCCCATGTTATATCAGTAGCTAATTTCATAATGATGGAATTCATAATACCGGACAGCATAACCACATTGTCAAAGACTCGTGCCAAGACTACAAATAAGATTTTGACAAGGCCTTATGCCAAAAAACTATTTTGTCTCATGAGACTTGTTGATGCATCAAGGAGCTATAGCGGGCTCCACCCATCACTTACTAAGTCCAATGCATTTCTCATATGAAAAGTTTGAAACATAACATAAACATTCATATTAAAACTAGAATACGAAATGTTAATACTTTAACCATAAACAATGAATTATATAAAAATAACACATCCATAGTCAAACATATCACAAAACCTTCAATACAATATGGAATATTGTATCATAATAAATCAACTTCAAACAAGTGTAAAATCTATCAATGAATTTTGACATAGATGAAATCAAAACTATTTGAGAGAAATATATCTTTCTATTTTGAAATCATTTAGAAGTAACGTAATTATAAAAGAGAAAATTTATTTTGAAAATACTCCTATAATCTTGTAAGGGAAGCTTCGAAGGTGTTATAACAGCAGAAAATATCCACACCTTCCGTATAAGTTAAAAAACATTCTAACCTTAATTTTTTGAAAAGAACATAAAGTACCTCGTTTGAAAAATGACGGAAATATTCCTTTCAAAACATTTTATAAAAAGTAAAACAAGGTTATAAATGAATTTAACCCATATTCTAGGAATTAGTAAAAAAAATTTGAAATAAATTTTTAAGAAACACTGATGTGGATGAAAAAGATTTCCCAGTATATTCTTACGTATAGACAATGTCAGATAATAAAGAGATTATAAAATTAACCCTTACCTTGTTCTTTTCCTTAGTCGAGGGTAATTTAACCTCCTAAAAAATATTTAAATCATTTTTATTAAATTATACAATAACCACATACATAAATATGATATCATATATGATCTTCTAATATTTCTTTGTTAACAATATTTTAGTAGTATCATTATTTCGGGTGTTAATTGATCTGTTTTCCCTTATATTTTTTGTTACATAAGCCATATTTGTTATGGATAAAATGTATTTGATTCATATCCAGAATGATATTATGTTCTAAAAAATTATTTTTAATCATAAAATGAAAATTATTCTTGAATAGTTATAATGGGGAATGAATATCATCGGGTTCATGGGGACTGTAATCTGTACGTGCGCATGAGCGACAATATCATTCTATG
The DNA here is from genome assembly GCA_963277665.1 of Viscum album. Taxonomy (NCBI): domain Eukaryota; kingdom Viridiplantae; phylum Streptophyta; class Magnoliopsida; order Santalales; family Viscaceae; genus Viscum; species Viscum album. The sequence continues at coordinate 401,776,369 of OY728157.1, forward strand.
GATTGTGAAATTGTCTGTCTGAATGGCACAAAGGCCTTCTTTTTTTATTCTATTATTGATAATCCCCATTTTAAGGGTTTAAGGGGAACCCGTACATGAACCGTAGGCCCAAGTCACAAGGCCTGAATAATGATGTGTTGAATAAAAAACTACACCACAACGTGGAGACAGTAAGTCATATGTACGCACGTATGGTGACTTTGTCATTCATAGGATGAATAGAATAATGAATATGGTTGCACCATATTTATAATAACATCATAGTATGTATAAATTACTAGAGTTATTATTATGGTATGGAAACAACAATGAAAAAAATGAGGAAGAAGAAAATAACTTTTAAAAGAGGTGATGAAATTATTACCTCTTCTTCGGGTGCTTCCTTTTGATTAGATCAAAAGGGATCCTTAGGTTGGATTTATGATCTAAGTAAGGCCTCTAGGTTGATGATAGAGTTGTTGGGATGATATTTGAGAAGGTTATGGCTGATCCAAATGGCTTTGAAGTTGTGATTATGAGATAAGGGGAAGTACCCTTTTATAAGAGAGGTGAGGGTCACTTTAGGAAAAGTTTGAAATATTATATTATTATAAAATCATTTTCGGTTTATAATGGCTCCAAATAGATTTATTTCGAGGATAATATGGTATGCGTCAAAATACTCTCAAAAAATTTGTTTTAAACAAGTTTATGTCACCATATTAGCCTTATATTTTAGATTTAACACTTAGTAAAATAGTTTAACTTTTAAAATATCTTCTTGTATTTTTATATTACATGGTTAATAAACATACTATAAAATGCCAAGAGAACCTCATGTGGTAATTAATAAAATATCTAGAATTATATAATTACTTTTAACAATCCTTAGAGTTTTAGAAATATTATATCATTTAATAATATAGTATTTGTTTTAAAAACTCATTTATGTCAATCTTGACACTATTTAGTATTTTTGTGAAAGTCAAAACAACATTATTACTTTAAAAACAATACATTAAATAAATTATAACATGTCATATTAACCTATAAATTTATTGGAATGAATCAAAAGTCTCAATTTACATTTATTGAGATATTTATAATACCAATAATAACCTTATCTTTTATGAAAATTTGCAAATGTGTCTAAACGGTGGGAAAAAGACGTTAAAAAATTCAATAAAATTTTATATATCTAATCATATTATAAAACAACTCCAATTAATTAAATTGGACTAATATAGGTATTATGTATCTATTTTTACTTTAAAATAAATTTAAATAATTATTATTATTATTTAAATAAAAAGTCAGTTTTTATGTACTATGCAGTATTTTTCACTATTCATCAAAAATTGAAAGTTTTCATAAAAATACCAAAAAATAACCCTAATCTAATTTTGATATTCTGAATCAAAAAATGAAGTCTATTTTACCAAGTTAAATTTTTAGGAGTGTCTAATGTTAATTTTATTATTGTTCACAAAAGGACATAAAAAGTAGTTCTTTTAAGAAAATAGTTTTTCTAAATATATAACTATTTTAACAAAACATATACATTTCATAATAAATATGTTTTATTTATGTCAAAACATTATAAATAACAATAAAATTTTATTTCTTACTATTCATATAACAATATTTAATTGATGAATAAATACATCATTTAAATAACTATAATACTAATGTGTTGTTTCAGGGAAACTCAATCTTACATATAATGCAAGCCAAGTCGATGTTGTGTGCAGTATGAGCTATTGACTTACTTTAAATATGTGAATTAATATGAAATATTAGGGTGTTATATTCTCCCCTCCTTTAATAATTTTCTTCCTCGTAATTTGAAATTTTTCTTTGAAAATAAAAGGTTAAAAAATAAAAAATACTTTTGGGGAAAACTCACATCGAAAATAGGGTTAATAAAATTTAGTATTAATAAGAGGGAAAGGTAAATGAAAAAAAGTAACCACCAAATTAGGATTTAGAATATGAGAACATTGGTGGATATTTTAGACACATAATTGGATGGAAAATGTAAATATTTATAGGGAGTGATTGGGGTCATCAATCACAAACAGGTGAACAAAAAATAGAAAATTGAGGGCCTCAAAGACATAAATCTAGGATGACTTAAAATATCATTGTTTCATATAAATTTAAGATATTAGTATAAAAAAATTTTGGTTTTAAGATAATTTACCTAAAGTTTAAGAATTAATTTATTCATAGAATAATAAAAAAATTGACAAGTAGGGTTCAATCATTTAACTAATATCTACCACAAACACATATTTCACTCAAAAAAGATAATAGAACTCAAAAATATTCTATTTAACATAGTCGTATAGGGTTTGAAAAATGAATTTATAATTAATATTTCATACCCTTTTATAAAAACTACATTATACAAATGAGGACATCATGTAGGCCAGTGGTAGGTGATACACTCTTGTCGCCCTTCGGTTGTGGGTTCAAGTCTCATGGCCTTGCCAGATGCGATGGGTTATCGTCTGACATTCAGGTTGTCGTTTTTATAAAAAATCCAAAAATAATATTAAGAAGTGTTTTAAACTTAAACCATAGTATCCAATTTTCAACTTAATCCATTCCAATATTTAAACTTATCCAAAATACTTGTTTCCAAACTCATAGTCCAAAAATTTATAAGGAAGGTCGAAATAACATAATGAAGACCTTTTTTTCCACATAATAACATTAGAGTACCTTCATCTTGTATTATCTTAAAACATGGTAACACCATGAATTACCATAAAACCTTATTGATTAAATTAATTCTCCATTATTCCATATAGAATACTAGATATATTTTTTGTATCCAAAAATTTTGAATACTCCAATAGTGAAGGAATAAACAAACCATTAATCAGTTCCAAGGTAGTCAAGAATATCCAATATAATTTTTTCAAATCAACCATCTCTTATTCCAAAATCACTACCTCAGTATCAGGATCATATTAAGGTTAGTCTTTCCTTCAACCATGTATTTTATAAAAAATTAACTTGTTGAGTCAGTTTTCTTAGTACCATATAATCTCAAATACTCAATGAAATAGTACTTCAGTATAATCCTTATTTATTTCCCTAATTAATATAACCAGTATATCATTGATACAACACTAAAATGACATAATTCATTAATAAAAATATAAGAACACTGATTATTCCTCTACATCTAGAGTAGTATCATAACTTGATTATTATCCAATAGATTCATTTATGTTATACTATGATGATTGGGATATTGATTCACGTATTGTCCCAACACCTTGTCGATGAAGCATTGTTCATTTGAAACCTTTTTTCTTACCCTTTCAATCATGTACATGGTGTCCTTTTTCTCCACACTTATAACAAACTCTCATTCCATTCAAGCATTTACCAATGTGATTCCTTCCACAGTTATCACATATGGGAAAATCATTCTTTCCCTTCTTCCATTTATCCATCATTCCCTCTACCATCATTTTCTTCTCTGTCTTCCCTTCAAAGACATAGGACTCAGAGAATTATTTACTTATCTTATTAACACATGATACTATTTATTCATATGATAAGAATATATGGGGGACTATTTCCCTTTTAAATTTTGTCTTAAGACCATGAAAGATATGATCCTTCCTACACTTTGTATCATGTGTATTGTTGGAGTTCTCATTCCGTCTACTGGGAACCATTTATCAATAATGTCATGCACTAGGTTAGTTTATGAATCACAATGCATAATTATAAACTTTTAAAATACCTAACATAAATTGAAAAGTTTATGCTTATTATCCATAATCATAATAATGTTTTCTTCGAGGAAGTATTTACTCATAAATTATTCATAATGGTTTGGAAAGAAAATGTGAATTATCTTAAGAATATCCCCTGAGAGTGTCAATACCAAGAGTGCATCAAGGCCCATTGTCATGAACCAAGATACCCCGAGTCAAGACTGAAACTCCTTGTTGGAGTTTTCAATTCTAGGTATATTTGTGCCAGAGTCACCTATACCTGTTTGTATCCAGATAGGGATGTATTTTCTTGGAAAACCCACATAATATTTACACTACCAAAATTTTTGGGATTTTCTTCTATACTAATACTCAATGTTTATCTTAGGGTAATGTTATCAAATCAGATTTTTTCAAAATCTAGATTCCAAATATTGTATTAAACCTACTCTGATACCAACTGTAATGCCCCGACCCTAGTTAACCAGAGTTGGTGCATTATTTTAATTCAATGGCATGGTCACAAGAGGTCAAGTCTCGAAAGACAAATTAGTTTAGTATCCTTGGAAGTACTAGATACATACATAAGTTTTACATCACATAATGAAATAAAAAAGCAACATTGTGTCCCCTTTGAACAAACTCATTTCCCCTAGCCTATTACCGTAGGTTAATCGTAATATACTTATTTGCATCCTGGAAAAAATAAAGCATAATAAAGGGATGAGCTCAGATGCTGAGTAAGGATAAAAATATAACAAAAACTATCATAAATAAGCATAAAATTTTAAGGTAATCTATAATAATAATAAAAAACTTTTAAACATAAAATTCAGAATAATATGGAAAAGATAAATCAATTAATTTCATTTACTTATTCACATGGATATTATACTAGTAGAATAATCACATGTAATATCAATAGCTAATTTCATAATTATGTAATGCATAAAACCATACATCATAACCACATAGTCAAGGCCTCGTGCCAAGAATACAAGTAAAAAAAATTCAAGGCCTTATTCCAAGTCACTAGTTTGTCTCAAGAGACCTACTGATGCATTGGGAAGATATAGAAGGCTCCACCCGTCACTTACTAAGTCCAATGCATTCCTTATTTGAAAAGGTTGAAACACAACATAAACATTCATATTAAAACTAAAATATAAAATGTTAGTATTTTAACCATAAACCATGAAGGGAATAAAAAACACATCCATAGTCATACCTAACACAAAGCCTTCAATACAATATGGAAAATTTTATTATAATAAATCCACTTCAAAAAAGTGTAAAATCCATCAAAGGATGTTGACAGAGATGAAATCAAAACTATTTGAAAGAAATTTTTTTTCTATTTTTAAATCATTTAAATGAAAGTTAATTATAAAAAACAACATTTATATTAAAAATACTCTTATAATATTGTAAGGTAAGCTTCTAAGGTGTTATAACAGCGGAAAATATCCACACTCACCGTATATGTTAAAAAACATTCCTATGTTAATTTGTCGAAAAGTTCATAAAGTACTTTTTTTGGAAAATGATGGAAATATTCCTTTCAAAACATTTTATAAAAATTCAAAAAAGGGTATAAATTAAATTAACCCAAAATCTATGAAATAGTAAAAATGTTTTGAAACACATTTCTAAGAAACACGGATGTGGATGATAAAGAAGTCTCAGTAGATACTTACGTATAGACAACCTCAGATAATAAATAGATTGTAAAATTAACCCTTACCTTGTACTTTTCCTTATTCTATGGTAAGTTAAAATCATGTATAATAGTTAAATAATTGTTATTAAATTAAACAATAACCACATATATAAATATGATATCATATATGATCTTCTAATATTTCTTTGTTAATAATATTTCAGTTGTATCATTGTTTCTGGTGTTAACAGATTCGTTTTCCATTATATTTTTTTATGTAAGTCATATTTGTTATGGATAGGATGTATTTGATTAATATAAATAATTATATTAAGTTTTTAAACATTATTTTTAATCATAAAATTAAAATTATTCTTGAATGGTCACAATGGAAAATGGATCTCATCGCCTTCGTGGACACAGTAATCTGTACGCATGCATGAGCGACTATATCATTCTATTGATGGTAAAATAGTATATACTTAGATGTTCTATTACATATCCAGAATCATTAACATGTTATATTTATTATTTACATCAATTATACTCATTATTATACCCATTCAAATAATTAAGTGTTGAAAAACAAACTACACCACGACGTGGAGACGGTAAGCCGTACGTATGGACGTATGGTGACTTTTTCATTCATAGGAAGGATATAATAATGAATATGGATGTACCATATTTATAATAACATCATATTATGTCAAAGGAACTGGATTTATTATTTTGGTATTGAAACAATAAAGAAATAGGAAGTGGAAGAAGAAAAGAACATTGAAAAATGTGATGAAATTATTACCTCTTCTTCAGGTGATTGTTTTTTGAATTGATCAAAAGGCTCCATAGGATAGATTTATTATCAATTAGAGGCTTTTAGTTTTAAGTGAGGTTAGTGGGTAGGATATTTGATCAGTGGTTTTCTGATCCAAATGGCTTTGGAGGTGTGATTTTGAGAGAAGGGAAAATACCCTTTTATAAGAGAGGTGAGGGACACTTTAGGAAAATCTGGAAATATTATATTATTATAAAATAATTTTCGGTTTATAATGGCTAAAAATTAATTTATTTAGAGGATACGGTAAGAATGGGTCTAAATCCTTTCAAAAAATAGGTTTTAGTCAAGTTTAGGATACCATATTAACCTTATCTTTTAAATTTAACTCTTAGTTAAATAGTTTAACTTTTACAATGTCTTCTTGTATTTTTATATTACATGGTTAATAAAATTACTATAAAATGTAAAGAGAATCTCAACTGGTTCATTAATGACATTTCTATCATTATATAATTCCTTTTACCCAACCTTAGATTTTTAGAAATATTATATCATATAATAATATAGTATTTGTTTTAAAAACTCATTTATGTCAATTTTGACACTATTTAGCATTTGTTTTTTTTAAGTAAAAAAACCTGGTTAATTAAAAACAAATACATTAATTCAATTATAACATTTCATATTAATCTGTAAAATTATTTTAATGAATTAAAAGGCACAATTTACATTTTTTGGATACTTATAATATCAATTATTTTAATCTTCCACTAATAAGGCAATTACTGCATCAACATTGTGTCATAAATAATCTTAATTATTTTTTGTCAAAAATTATAAATAAAATACCATGTTGTTGGAAATAATTTAATCTTTATAATTAATATTTATAGTCAAATTTTTATTATGTATAATGCTATATTAAAAATGGTTTAGTTATTAAATTTTGAATTTAACACTTTTAAATCTTCTTTAAATAAAATAATAATAAATGACCTAATATAATCCAAGTAGATCAAAAGGGTTATTATTTTATTCCAAATTTTTATTTTGGACGAAATAAACTTATCCAATAAGATTACGACATGTGTTAGGGAAATTATATTTTTATTTTTACCTTTAATTACCCTATTTACTTTTAACCGTGGTAAATAAAATTCAAAAGTTACTATTCAGAAAAAATTATTTTCATCCCATTGAAACACATTTTAATTACTGATTTCAATTTTTCCTCTCATATTTTTTTAATTCAATTCACAGAAGCGGTAAAATTATGTTTTATGCAAATTTGTAAATGTGCCAAGAAGGTGGGTAAAAGACGTTAAAAAATTAAATAAAATTTTATATATGTAATCTTATTATAAAATGACTCAAATGAATTAAATTACACTAATATAGGTATTATGTATCTATTTTTACTTTAAAATAAATTTAAATAACACTAATAATTATTTAAATAAAAAGTCGGTTTTTATATACTATGCAGCAGTTTTCACTATTAATCAAAATTTGAACGTTTTCAAAAAAATACCCAAAAATCACCCTAAGATAATTTTGATATTCAGAATCCAAAAATGAAGTCTATTTTACCAAATTCAAATTTTAGGAGTGTATAATATTAATTTTATTATTGTTCACAAAAGGACATAAAAAGTTGTTCTTTTAAGAAAATGGTTTTTCTAAATATGTAACTATTTTATCAAAACATATACATTTCATTATAAATTTGTTTTATTTATGTGAAAAAATTATAAATAAGAATAAAAAATTATTTTTTTACTATTAATATCACAATATTTAATTGATAAATAAACATATTGTTTAAATAATTATAATATTAATGTGTTGTTTCGTAGAAACTAAATCTTGCATATAATGCAAGGCAAGTCGGTGTTGCGTGTAGTATAAGATATTGAATTAATTTAAATATATAACTTAATATGAAATATTTTGGTGTTACAGATTAGTCTTTGACCTATAAGAACAATAAGTATATGAATCTAATAAGTGATTTTCCAAAAATTATTCGAAGTTGGTTTTTATAGTTATAATTTGTACTTATTTTAATTTTTTTCTATTACATTGTGCTATGTTTTTTTATATTTTGTATTATAAATTTCTAACTATGTTTTTGTTTTTTTATTTTATAATCATTGATTTTTTTCATCATATTATAGAAGTTGTAATGTTATATTTTTCATAAATATTCTTATTATTTTATCATTACAAAAATAATTTTTCTACAGCTCAGTGGAATTGTTTTTTCTAATGAAGAAATTCTAAGATTTCAGTGTCATAGGAAGAGAAATTGTTCACATGTATACCTTTATATAATCAATGGATACACATGCACAATGTCACTTTCCATAAAACAAAATACTTGGAATTTTTATATGAAGAAGGCATATGTCTCATATGGAAGGAAATTCATTTTAAAATGATAAAGTAATAAAGAATGAAATAAGTACCTAATTTATTATTTTCATTAATATAATTTATTATATACTGCATATCATGAAGATAATATACTTTATGTCACTTAAAGATCATCACATTATTAAATAAAATTAAATTATATTGTGATATCATTTTTAAAAAATATTAATAATACAAATGTCATGGCTCGAGCAGCAACAACCCCATGCCCGCTTCTATAGGCCAGGAGATGGAAACAAGCGTTCAAGGTATAACTAACTCGGGTAGGCCTTTTCTTAAATACTTGTACACATGCACATAGTCAACTCAATGAAAAAGTCCAGAAGAAAGTAGAAAAGGTGCAACTCTACTATAAAATAAACCAAACATGCATGAACCTCTAGAGAGTACAAAAGTATAATAGTGTATACTAAAAAATAAAAGATAAAAACAAAGTACCAAACAAAAATGTGTCCCAACCTAACAGAAAATTGGAAATGTAAACAGCTAAGTGTGGTCATCTCCTAATTCCCAAGTTATGTCCACCGTATGCGGTCCAAGCACTATGTACCCCTAACATCCTCTGTAGTCATGGTCGACCTATCTGTCGTCTGTAAAAAACAAAACATATGAGGGAAAATCCCATATAGGGGTGAGTATAAGCATACCCCGTAGGACACCTCGAAAGCTGAAGGGGGGGCAGTAAAAGAGATAAAATAAGATAAGAATAGTAGATAGAACCTGGTACAGTGAAAGAGTGAAGCTCAACCAAAGAAGAGAGTTAAAGTAAGATCATCTAGACACAAGGGGGTGGAAAAGGTGAGTGGATGAACTATCTATTAAGTCTTCACCACTTATAGCAGGAGAGTAGGTTCACTACTAGAGAATCATGTATTTTGAGCCTCTTGGAATAGGAGACCTCCATTAGAAGTTACTAATGGGTATTAATAGAGACCTTCACTAGCGGTCGTACACATCAATGAAAATTGAACACCCTATCACACCCCCACCCACACTCGGAAAAACCAACCTATAGTTCTAGTGATGCTTTTCCTCTCCCTCACCGCACCTGCCTCCACCTCTAGTTCCAAATCCCTCTCACTTTGAATCACTCTCTATCACATTCTCCCTTACCAACCTCTTCCTCAACCTCTTTCTCACCTGAATTCCTCTCCTCGTGCCTCTCCTGTCGCAGTAGTCGCACCCAGAGCCTCGTGCCTCGCTCGTCGCTGCGAACGCACCCAGAGCCACGGGCCACCCATCCACCCTCACCATGACCCCTCCCCTTGCATTACACCCAACCTTCAACTCTTCACTTGGTTCCATATTTATCCATCTATCAGGTAATCCCTTATTTAGGTTATAGTATTTTTTAGTTATAGTTACATGAAAATCCTACTCACTGCAAAACATAACGCATTCACCATCTAAAAAACGTGGAATACTTATCCTCTATGAAAAAACCAATTAATGATTCTTGTAATTAAGACTAATATATTATATAGATCACTATATATTGTTTTATATATAAAAATAAGAACTCCACAATCAATTGACACCATCCTATAATCAACAGACACCCCTAAAATTCCTCTATGAACTGATACTGAACCCCAATTGGTGTAGAAAAACAGATGGAGTGTAGAAAAAATCATGTTTAAGATAATTTAACTATGCCTAAGTCTTTTATATCAATCCCCCATTCAAAATAACCTTTATAATAATCATTACAGTGGAAGAGAGTGCCTAATGTTGAATTCTCAGAAATCTCTCTCCAAATTTCCCTCCAAATTTCCCTCCAATTCATAGTCATTTAGTAACTTGTTAGAATAGTAGAAAAAGAGATTTACAAACTTCACACCAAAGTATAATATAGTATAATTCACCAACTTTGTGGTGAGAATGAACTATTTTTTAAAATATAATAACTATATAAATATAGGGAATGATTGGATTTTTTATAGATATAAACTGTGGTTTAAAACACTAGATATTTATTTATTGTAGTCTAAGAAATCATCATGGTTAGGGTTATGTAAAGTTAAAATGAGAAATTTATTCTTTGTGATAGTTTTTGAAAACCACTGTGAAATGATAATCTATTTTGAAAACTAGGATGAATTTATCATCACTAAATATCTAGAGTAGGCTTGACTTCTACTTCTCAAAAGCATCTAAAAAATCTGAACTTCAAATCATTATTATTTTATGAGAATTTACAACACACATGTCTGTGGTGTAGAACTCACACTAGCAACATAAAATATTCCTCAATTTTAGCTGGTGAACATCATATTTAAACCTGTATAGATTCCTATTGAATCTATACATTTCTCTAGTAGATCATCCCTTCATTAGTCTCACTTAAATGACCTCAAATCACAATGGTTTTATACTTTGATGAATATTCAGGCATTAATTTATTTTCATAAGAATTATTATAGAATCTCACATAATCATTTATCTTTGATCATTGTTTTTTTTAGATAAAGACCATAACTTATTTTTATCAATTTTTTCATCACAAACAATTCATGGAATTTTTTATGTTTGAATCCATGAAGATATTCTTTGGCATCATCTGAAATGATTTTCTCTTCAGAATAAAAAATTAAAAAATATGCTTATTTTTAACCTATATGTATGAAACATTCCTTTACTTCATATTCTCTTATCATATTTTGGGTTGGATATATTTCTAGATTCCACTATGTAGAATTGCATATGTGAAAATTCACGTATTAGAGTTTGGAAATGTGGTTCTCCTATAAAAATTCACCTATATATGAATAAAATTCTTATATAGTAGAAATCACACAAACATTGTATTCATCTATGTGGATCTTCATTTACTTTCATGGTTCCCAGATTCTGATATGTAGTAGAATTTGGCCATATGAAATGTGTACATGAGACATTTTTTTATGTCACTAAATTCATATATGGTATCCAAACTCCTTTTTTCAATTCTCATTCATCACATGAATTCCCTTAATTCGCTCTTTATGTTTGTGAAATCATTTACATGGTTGATTCTCATATGTGGGTAATTTATATATATGGATTCTGAACAGAGGATTATTTCCAATATTTTCATAATTTTGAACCAAGCCTCTTTTAGCCCATCTCAATCCATTCCGAATCACACATAATTATGTCAGAACACATTTTAGAATTTATGAATATTAATCAAACACCAAATAATGGTTATTACGTAATTTTTTTGCAAATAAATAATTTTTATTTGATTTTATCAATAATTTACACTATATTAAACACTTTAGCTTCAATCCATTCTTTATCTACATCTGTTTGATCCCTTATTTTAGTTATCAACTATAGTATCATACTAGGATAGATTCATCAACTCTATGATAGTCTCCTCTCCAAACATTGAATATATTTTACACTCGTTATTCACAACTAATAATTTCTACCAATATGATTGCAATATTCTACTCACTTAATATTACAAACTATATACTATAAGAAATGTTTGAATCATTACTACAAACAATTTCTTGATTTATCCAGGAAAAATTTTCCTTTTGTCGTCTAATTTATAGGCCTGGTGGGAATCTATGTATCCATGTATTCCAAGTTTCCAAGTACACTTTTATCTTTTTCAAATACATTTCAAGCAACTTCTTCGAACAATTTTCCCATTTACCCATCCCAGGAGACCTCACAACACCATTACCCAAAATCATGGAAAGATTCAATTATTATTTAATGATTGGATATTGTAATCTATCACCTAGATTCTCAATGTATACATTGGATTTCTTTATATTGAAAACAAATACGGTCCAAGCTACTTCAAATCTAAATTTTCTTTAATCTCCCCCCATTATATTTATTTTCAATTCAAAAATATTTATCTATTAAATTAATTTTTCTCATACTTTTGGAAAAAGTAGGGAATCATTCAATATCTTTTCCCAAATCAATGATTGATAAACCATGAAATACCAATGGAGATATACGGGAAGTAACTTCATTAAATTCCTCTCCTTTTTGGATTTTTTTTGTTTTGGATGAGTATGAATTGAATTCCACATGCAATTGGTTAGTATTTCTTTTAAATAAATTTTGTGACATGAATTTCTAAAAATGAATATAATATGATGTCTTGTGAAAATGTTACTTATTTATGTATAGATATGAATATGGATAAGAGTTGGATTGATCATCCAAATAGAATTTCTAGAGAATATTTTGAATGATTATGTAGTTTATTGATTTCACTTGAGGATTTTAAAGTGAATATATCAGTTTTCCATATAGAAAATTTGAAATAGATATCAATTCATACGAGATACAGTGAGGGAGCACCTATTTTTGAATGGGGTTTTGTAAAATTATAAGAGTTGGACACTTCATGGGAAAGAATTTATTCATTTTCATCATAAATAAATAGTTTAGGTGGATGTTTATTTGAAGAAGACTGGTCTGATGCATGAACTTCATACTAAAACGGAACGTGGGATGGATCCTAAAGGCATTAACATCTGGAATGTTAAGACCGGTGAGATCAATCTGCACTCTGATGTAGATCATGATTCATTGAAGTTTTATGAAATACATAATTATTCACAAACTGAATTATATTATGGGTGTAATTCTTACAGTAAATTTTCATTTATCATGGAGTTTTTGCACTTGAATCTTTGAATTAGTGGTTAGATACATCGTTTGACATGTCATTTGTGTTTCTAAAAAAAGTAATTCATGTTAACACTGAGATACCCGATTCATATTATCATTATCGTAAGTTGAAAGATAAGTTATGTTTTAGATATGAGACCATAGATGCATGTGAAAACAATTGTATGTTGTTTAGAAAGGAAATTGTTCATTTGAATAATTGAATGGTCTGTTACTCTTCTAGGTGGAAAGATAATAGGAGAAATTAGACTAATCAAAGTCAGACTAAGAAACAGTAGAGACCAATTGCTGTAAAAAAATACATAATGTTACACTGAATTTGAGGCTGAAAAGATTATTTATTTCATCTAAAGTTTCCCATTTAATGAGTTGGAATGAAGAAAGAAATATGGAAATTGATATGTCAACCCACACGACAAACTCTCATGCATGAAATATTTTGATCATAGACACCGTAACTTTTCTAAATATATTCGTAATGTCCGATTAGGGTTGTAAGAAGATAGTTTCAATTCATTCAGGTATATGGTTGGTGAAACTCATAGCACATATAATGTGGTGAAGGTTTCCTATAATATTTTTTTATGGATTTGTATGAAACAAAAATTTGTATTACTTTCCACTCTTATTGATAAACCAAGAAGTCTAGGGGATAAGATTGATGTTTACCTTCAGCCGTTGATTGATGAGTTGAATTAATTTTGGGGTGATGGTGTGATGAATTACCACTATTAAATGAATAAAATGTTCAAACTACATGCTTCTTTATTAGGGACAATCAATTACATTCCATCTTATAGAAATTTGTCAGGTTGGAGTATGAAAGGTGAGTTTTCTTTCCCTTTAGGTAATAAAATTAAAAATTATATATGGATTAATCATTTTAAAAAGTGTACATACATTTTTCATAGTTGTTTTCTTCCCCCTCAGTATAGGTTCAAAAAGGACAGAGTATCATTTGATGGTTCTAGAGAATTCAACCCATCACCAAAGGTCATGATAGAAGTAGATATATTTTCGTAGATTGATTAATAAAACATCCACACTGTATATGAATTTTAGGATTTGGTGACTAACATATTACCCAATATTCGTGGTGCTGGTGGACAACACAGTCACAATTGGAAGAAGAAAATTATTATTTTTAATCTCCTCTACTGGAAAACTAACATGCTAAGGCATAATCTAGATGTCATGAACATTGGAATTTTTTTTGATAATATATTATTGACCATTTAGGAGTTTTTGGAAAATAAAAGGATCATGTCAATGAATGTTGTGATTTAGATGACATGGATTTAAGGAAACAATTGTATTTATAGTTGGGGGAGTAAAACAAGGCCTACATGCATGCTTCACAGTATACAATGAGAAAAAAAGGGAAAGATACATTTCATTATATTTTAAAGATACTCAAGGTGACTTATGGTTACTCTTATAATATTTCCAAGTGTGTGAATGTGATAAGAATAAAATTTCAAAGGTTGAAATGTCATGAAAATCACATACTACTTCAATAGTTGATTTCAATCACAATTTTATTTCTTTTTTTCCAAATGTTGTTCAACCGTTGATTGAGATGAATATTTTTTTTAGACATCTTTGTTTAAGAAATCAATGAATGGGTGATTTAAAAATATGGTAGGATAGAATTCTACTTAGGATTTTTCATATGGAAAAACTATTTCCACCTTCATTTATCGATGTTATATTTCACTTGATAGTGCACCTAACCGATGAAGTAATTATTGATGGTCCAGTGCAATTCAGGTGGATGTATCCTATTAAGTGGTATCTGAATACATTGAAATAGTTTTACATAATAGAGCTTGTCTGGAAGAATCAATATTGAATAGTTATTTTATGAACGAGTATACTAATTTTCATGAAGAATGTCTTATGGATGTTGAAAAAAATTAGATAATCCCTATCGGATTCATGATAGTCCTATTGGTGAAGGAACAATATTTGATATGTACAACATCATGTGGATACAAGATCATTGGAATATTTTTTCAATACTACATCAATTTCACTATTGATATAGTAAGTATCTTATCACTTTTATTTTTTTAACTTTTACATGTTTTTTTCATATATAAATTTCATTTTAACATGGAATTATCATTTTTAGGAAATGCATTAATGATCTAAAAGAAGAGATGTCTTGTGTGAGTCTCATTATACATTATTTCATGATTGGTTTAAGGATTTTGTTTGAATAAATGGATTTTTATTATGATTGAAGTACAATACTAATTTCATAATGCATAACATTCTATTGAAATCTGTGAAATATATAGGTATGTAACCTATGGGGGTTAGGTGACCCTACACTAACTAAATAATTTAACCAACTAGCTGAAGGTCCATCTATAACGGCTCATTGTTACAATGTTTTAGATGCTAATGATTTTTAGATTCACATTAAATATTTCAATGACAAATGAGAAACTCAAAACAGTTGAATTAGAAGTCCATATGTAGATTTTGGTTACTACTATAGCCAATTGAAATACATCATTGATGTTTTATATGCACACGGGTTGAAATACATATTGCTAAAGTGTAATTGGGTTGATCCAGTCTGTGGAAGTAAAGTTGATCAATATTAGATTACGTTGGAGAATTTTAACAATATGTTATAAAAATATGAATGAGTTAGTAATGAGCCTTTCATTTTGACATCACAATTTGAATAAGTTTTATTCATTACCTTTCCATCTAATTAGAATTGGAAGGTTTCTGTGAAAATTTTAAGGTGATGAGTGTTTTTAATTGATCTAGATGAGCCCAAGGATGTTTCCTTTATTTCACAAAAGCATGATCAATAGACTATATTTCTACGTGAAGATGATATTCAATGGGTTATAGAGACCATTTAAGGATAAATGGTCTATTTTCATGTTTAATGAAAGGTATACTTATTTTCTCTCAATTCGGTCTAAAACATTTTTTTAATGTTTAAATTTTTATGAACCGTTTAAATTTTTTTTGTATATTTATTATCTCTATCTTGGATATATATGTTCTAGAAAACTACATGAATTAGAGTAAAAATTATTAAAGGAATTATTTTTCAGGGAAATATTAAAAAAAATCCAATACTTTTTATATAATAAAACACAAAAAACAAAAAAATATATGTAATCTAGGATAAGAAAATAATAACAAAAATATGTCAACCATATCCCCCATGTTGTGTAAATGTTTAATTTCATAACTATGATACTACACTAATTGGTATTATTGGATATCTTTTTCCATTATTGTACGATGATTTTTGATATCTATTTGATTCAAATGAGTGGAATCATAATTGAATGCTCGTCATTATACCTCAGTAACCGATAAAGGTGTGGAATAATTGGATGACCAATTTTTTCCATTGATGCATGATTCCTTTCTTTTTATTTTTCTTCAAAACCAAGCAGGTTGCACAGTCCAAGAATACCTTTATTTATTATTTCTCACTTAGTTGGAAACTCAAGTTTTCAATATGTATAAACTTTGAATTTTTTCAAAGTGATGATGGTTATGTAATCTAGCTTCAAGATTACATTGATGGATTGATGATTATCCCATGTTTACATTAAGATCATCACCGTATGAACTCAACCTTAATCATTATTAATTTTCCTGCAAATTTTTACTTTCAACCTCATTTATTTTTATTTCGATACAAAATAAAATGTGATATTTGAAATTGTATGGATCGACATATCATAGTCATATTTATTTCTTCTCTATATAAATTTATCTTTTTGTTCTCAAAAAACTCAGGCATCACCACATCTGTCTTCTGATGCTTCAATGGTAATTTTTGGAATCTCCACATGATTTTCTCTTTTTCTTTTAGATGTTTATCATCTGAAAAATTATCATTCATCTTTCAGAGAATTCATATCTTAAAATAAACTCACATCCATTGTTTATTCAACCTGATTATCTTTTGATTGACTTGTGATCTTCATCAAAAGAGACTTAGAGCGTCAACTAACTTCATTAATTATTATAGTGATGATCAAATAATTATATTATCACTATATGCATGCATGATCATACTGCTCATCTGATAATACTCATTAATCGAGATGTTGAAATTTGAGCTATTTTCTTCTTCAATGGCGGAACAAGACTTGGGAATTACAATATTGAATGTTTTATTTCAAGTTAGGAAGAAGATGTTGTGAAAGGAACCATTTCCTTCCCAATATCACATGGTTTTTAATTTTTGTGAACAATGTGTGTTTTTCCACATCCCATGTCAAAACATAACTGGGGTGTCTTCTTCACTATAACCTATGAAACTCTATAGTGTCTCGTCAAAATACCTTAGGCTCAAACTACCTAGGAGGTATTCTATGTTTCCCCACACAATATATTCTCTTTGATGTCGCCCCAACCACAATATTCTATCACAGACCAATACATAAACTCACCATTCATGCCACTTATTCTCTCTTGAGTTGTGATTTATCCTGTGGCCTGTGAAGGCTACAACTGATCTTGGTCTAATATTTGGACAAAGATATAAAATTTATTTCTCCCAATATAAATAGCCCATTCCCAAATAACATAGATCCATCTAGCCAACAAAATTTCCTCAAATTCATCCTATATATATATTTATCAGGAATATTATTACAATGATAGAAGTTTTCCTTCATAAACACCTCAAGCAATTCTTCTTTTAATTATCCTCAAACTCCATGCAAGAAATTTGTATAAACTGTGTACTTTTTATCACTCTCTTATCTTAAATCAACATATCTATAAGATAATAGATCTCTATAATTCTTGGGCACCTCTAACTAGTTCTCAATAATGAACATCAAACAATTTCCAAACCTTTATCCATTATTCCACAACATATTTCCTTGTTAAAACTCTTCACTTATTGACAAAAAGTTTAAGAAAAATAAAAATTCAACAAAAACCCAAAGTGGGAAACTAACTTATTGACAACAAGTTCAAATAATGAAATCTATTTTGTCTACTCAACAATCTATTTTTTGAAACCAAATATGTACTTTGAATTCAATTACATGAAAATAATGCATTCAATTTTGTCTATTACCTATTACCACTTGAAGATAGATGAGACAATTAAATTTCTCTTACTTTAATTACTTTAGATCTATATTATATATTTCTTGAAACCTGATTTCTTCTTGTCAAGCTGCTGCTTGTAGTTTTCACAATAGATTCATCAGTTTCTTATATCTTCTTTATTGTATAAACCTCCTCCTCATGCTAATTTATCTATAATTTTTCTCTTAGATTCCATCTATAGAAAGTTTTTATAACTAGAAATAACAACATTAAAATTCAACACCCTTTTATATTAGATTAAATATGTTTGTAACAAATAAAAATTACATGATTCTTTTTTAGTTCACAATATATGGAAGTATAATAGGCATAAATGATTTCTATGACTGTAGACATGTTAGGGGAATAGGCACCAGATCCACATCATTTTATACAACCATATACATCTAAATATCCAGGTATATATGGATGTAAATGTGTTTACTCTTTAATTAAAAAATAAAAGTATATATTAACATCTGTATAATTATGTATGAAATTATTTTCAATTGGATCATACTCAAGTACATCTTCCTCTCATAGGATAGTCCATGTTCATGGCATTTCATCCTGGAATTCTAACATGACACGTGACATGTCATTTTACAAGAGATACCATCATGTGGGAGTGGGAACGCCTGTATTAATTCACCATTTGGGTCATATCATACATGACCCAAACATATTTTCATGGACTACATGTGATTGGGATTCATTTCCCCAGGATACAATAGATATGCTATAGAGGGAAGTTTAGGTAATAGTGTCATTTTTGTTTCATAACTATGTTTAAAAAGTAAAAACATGTGTTATAATATTTTGTCTTAAATAAAATAATATAAGATGTGTCCAAATAAGTTTCGGATAGTGTGTATGACCGAATTTTGTAAAATGTGGTAATATCATAATGGGAGAGTTAAGAGGGATCACTGGGTACCAAATGTGGGTGCCCCAAATATTCTGGATAGAGTCCCGAGAGGGGTTCTCCTATCTTAGTGGTAGGATTTTGTTGCATATTGGTCCACTGAGGCTGCAAGGGTGAGTATATTAATTTTTTTTTGAATATTTCAAATAATGTGTATCATTTTATATATTTGATATTTGAATTAATTGAATATAAGAGGTGGAAACACAATATTCTGAGAATCATGTGTTGTAGGGACCACCTCACAGACTTGGGACTCGTCATGTGTCCCATATTTGACATGATGTTTTTATTATTCTTTTTTAAAATTTATTATTTAATATGATTTTTTGTTCTATATTTATATCTTATTAGTATACAGTTATGGGAGAAAGGTGCACCGACTGATAAAATGTCGGTGTGGATGATGACTCGTGATTGAAATGATCTGAGAGTTGTATCTATTATAGTAAGTTCTTGTACTAATTATAAATATTTACATAAATATACATATACATATATATTAATATTTATAAAATACATAGGATCAATTTGAGTTTGAGTTAGTGCACCTGCCAGAGGACCAACAATAAATTTTCATAGGAAGGGATGAGATATTCTATCGCATTATTGGTTGTAATGGACATAGAAACAGTTTGACCTATGGAATGGGGATTCCTCATTCTGTAGTTTCACGTGTTGAGGATATGTCTCTTGTTGTTGTTGGGATGACATAAAAGATGATAGATTTTAAGGCATAGATGCATAATTCTGAGGAGGTAAATATGTAGTTGTTAGCTAAGGTTAGAGCACTGCGTGAATGTGTGTCTCAGGGTGATAGTGCCGGGGATCCTATGATGTAGGTTTATACTAAATTTATTTATTTATTTTTATTACATTCATTAATTTTATCTTTATATTTTTTATTTTTGTAGTCCCCTGTCACATCAGATAGAGGTAGCAGCCATGGGCCCGCATGATGCATTAGATTCCATAGGTGTGTTTTGTTTTATATTTCTGGCTTCCCATTAAAATTCACTGTATGATTTTGTTTTTTATATATTTTAGGGGTTCAACAAAATTTTTAGTAAAGGTAAGAACCACAAAAATTATGTCAGAATTTTGTACCTTCCATTTCACATTGGTAAATTAAAAACTCAACACAGTCTATAAAACCTCCACAGGTAATACACTATGGTGTTGTAGCATCCTCATTTATATTCTTCTTATATCAAGGTACTCATCTTAACACAAGTTTCAACTTATTAATTTTTTATAGTTCTTCACGCTAATAATATAGGATCAAAATATATTTTTATAATTTGTATTATTTATTCAGTAATGAACAGACCACAAAGCATCTTTTGAATATATCCTTCATTTGAAATGAATTCTTAAAAATCAATCATACCTTTGTGTAGACTGGAGTAAACTATACACAACTCAATTTCTTTTAATAACTTCCAAATAAACCTTATATATATTTCATAATATTCTCATTTCCATTGTGTAGGTCCTAGTTTTTCATAGTTACCTTTAGTTAGACCTCAGTTATTCAGAGTTTCCTTAACAAAGCTCCTAGTCTACCTTTACACAATAAATCCTTCAGATGACCATTATGTATCCAATATTAGTCCAATATTTCCTTTATGCATAAAATTAAACTCAAAACTGACCCTTATATAGATAATGTTGTTCAAAATATACCTTTATGTAGATCTATAAAATTCCGTAATACCATTACATTCATGTTACCATTACACAAAGTCATGGTCTCACCTTTAACCAGCTCTATTACATCTCATCTTATATTTATGAAGGTTATTTCTAGTGACCTTTATATAGATACTGAAATTATCAGTTTACCATTATGTATCCCATATAAAAATAGTCTTACCTTTAAACAATCAACAAATTCAACTCAAAATCATCTGAGATATTTCTTAACAAATCCCAAGGCCTTATATCTTCAATTTACTTCTATAGACATTGTTATGTCGCCCATAAACACAGTGATAAATTTCTCATTTACATCAAAAAATGGAAAAATAGCTACCAACTATGCTCCTAGAACATACTAGTCTCATCTTCCTAGAAGAATCATGGTATATTATTTCAAAAAAAATCTAAAATATCACTCTTTCTAAGGCTTAAAAAAATAATCACCCCCCACATATCAGTCATTACTTGAATGAGAAGCATCTACCCACTCTTATACCATCCTAGATATTACCATATAAGACCATAATATGCATCATCATTAGAAAATATAGATTAATTCTCTATATAAAGGCATCCAATTGATCCTTCCCACCAAAACCAACAGTGATAACAAAAGAACTAAAAGTTATTTACACCTAAAAATTCTATGGCATATTTATTCCTATACCATATAACTATAAACACTACCAATTCATATATCTCATAATCCGATGAACCTACCCATATTTCTCATCTCTAAAGGAACTAAAAAGTTCAGGCTATACCCTCTCTAAAATTACCCACACATATATCAGCACACCCACTATATGTCGTTTTAAACATTGTAGTGTTGTCCACACCATCTCTCTATTTTACTTTCCCATATTTTACCTAGGGAATTCTCCAACTCAAAACACCATGAGATATGGAGTGTCCTACACCTACTCTCTAATTTATAAACATCCAACATGGTCAATCTCAAATTGATCAATCCCATTGTGCTCATCATAATTATGTGGTTCATAAAGTTTGATTGTTTTTCTTTATCCTCCCATTTTAGTGTGGAGAGTTTCTTTCCAAAAAAGCTTCAGGAATTCTGTTTCTAGAACCTCATGCAAGGAAGATCCTTTGATCTTCAAGAGCCTATAGTGTGAGAATGATATCTTATATGATTCTAGATTTGGGTGAGAATACTAGATAAATATGATTCTAGGTTAGAATAGTGTTTACATTTGTTTCCATTAACATTCATCTTCTAGTGTTATTTCTTAAAATATTTCTGATAGAATCATCTATATTTTACTTCTACAACATCACTACAACTGTTCTTATGAAAATACTATCTTCATTCTATATTCATTTTCAGCTGCTTTGGGTATGTTCATAATTTCCAATTCTTCTTATTTTGTTACTTCATATTCTATTGAATTCACATATTCTAATAAATTCATGATTCCCAAAAATAATCTACATTTACAAACAATTTTTTAACATGTTAATTCAAATCCAATAACTATTATTGTTTTTACATTCAATTTTTTCCTTCTGATACATTGCAACAATCTTCTGATGTTGACTTTAACACTTTCTAGAATAGGTTTTGGGTACATACATAAAACTCAATATTCTTCCACTGTCATTTCCACTGTATAGTGATTCAATATTCCTCAAACATTTATCTATTCTTATGAATTTTACATTACTCAATATATCACTTATCGGATGTTGTAAGTGATTCTCATTATATCATTCTGACATCTAAAAATTAAGTGAATAAATAGCTTCTATTTTTGTTCTCATCTTTCTCTTTCATGCATGTGTGAAAGTATCAATTAAAAAACATATATCAAATCAGTTTCTAATATAATAAATAAATTGAGTATCTTGGTTTTTAAGTTTTTAATACTCATCATCCTAGTCTTATCTATTTAGTAACCCAGGATGTGTGGCCACCAGTTTCTCATCTTTCAATGTTCTCTATTCTCACCACAATATGCACTAAAATTTCTTCTAGTGCTATTTTAATATATTCAAGCATGGATGTCCTTTCAATTTTCATTTAAATATTATTCATAAACACTTCTATTGGTATTTTTTAACATTATATATTTTATTTGGTCTTGATCTGTGTGTGGGCACCATCTTCATGCACACTTAAATTTCTTCTTGTGCACCTCACATCTATTATCCCCTTTCGATAAAATCTTAATCAACATTTCAATGATTTTGAGTATTATTTATGAGCTCATATTATTCTGATTAATTTATACATCTTCATCATCCACCGGTGAATTAGTACTATGAATCCCAATGAGAAAACATGAACAATGAACTCATATTTGTGCATCACTCGAGAACCATCATTACACCCACTCATTACTAGGATAGATAAAAAACATTAATAATGGAGTTTCATTCAAAAAAACATTAGAATTTTGTCTTTTGAACCTCATGCATGCAAGAACCTTTGAGATTCGATTGTTTATAGTGTAGGGATGAGATTTTTTATGATTATAGGTTTGAATGAGAGTAATGGATAAATATTATTAATGTTAATATTAATATTAATTTTTATTTGATTAATTGTTTTTGGTTATTTAGAAGATGCCACGCTATTGCTTTTGTTTTATATTTTGTTTTTTTATTTATGCAATCTAGAAGGTATCATGTTATAGTATTTTTAAACAATCATGCATATTAAAGACCTCCATTTGTGGTTACTAATTATTTTCTAAACATATTGTATTAGATACCACCATATTCATTTTCTATTATCTATATATTCATGATCCATTAGCAACTAATGAGGTATCCTCTAATGATGTTCCCAACTAATAATATTGTGTTCATCTGAGGGAGGGAATATAGTAACTGTATTTGGTGGTTGATAATACTCTTTACCATCAAGAAAACTGTGACCCCAAAAGGTGGTTAGTTGGTAGCTCCTAAAGGCCATTAGCGATTACTTTTGGACGTCGCTAATGCCAGACTTTGTAGTAGTGGTTCATCCAACCATGAGAAGTTAAACACAGAAATCACATGACATACCTCGCAAATCTTCACCTCTTATAGAAGGAGATCATCCAAATCCAAGCTGTGAATCTAGAAGAATGAATGAATATACATATACATACATACATATATATATACTCTATCAAATAATCCCAAATGGGAGAGTAAGGGGATATCCATCTCATAGGTCATCCCAAGAAGAGGAGTAGAAAATAGTTTCAAAAGTCCTTCATCGATGGAAATCATCTCATGTATCTACCTTAAACACACTAGTCTAAGGAACTCAATCACCACACTTTGATACTATCTGGTTTGAGTGACACTATATCACCTACACTATTTTAGGTCATGTCATAAGAATGTGTCTTGGTGAGTAAATCATTCCTCTTCCTCATGAGTCTAAGGCTACATCAAACAATTTATTTTCTCAATGTAACATAGTCTAGGGTCCATAATTCAAGATAGAGGATCCATGACTTGGTATAGTAGGGATTTTAGACACTATTCTTCAATGGGGAACTCCACTGCCCCACCCTACTAGTGGGTAACACAAGGGAATGTCTTCGAAAAACTCCACTACCCAGCCCTATTAGAGGGTAATGCATGGAAGAAACCATCGTTGGGGAACTCCACCACCAATACCTACTAGAGAGTAATGCCTGAAAGAAACCATCATTGGGAAACTCCACCAACCAGCTGTTCTGGAAGGTGATGCCTGAAAGAAACCATCATTGGGGTACTCCACTGCCCAACCTAGCTAGAGGGTAACACTCGGAAGAAACTGTCATCGGGAAACTCCACCACCCAACCCTATTGGAGGGTAACACTCAGTAGAAACAAAAATCATGGAACTCCACCACCCACCCCTGTTGGAGGGTAATTCCTAAAATCAACTGTCATCATGGAACTCCACCACCAAACCCTAATAGAGGGTAACACCTAGATGAAATTGTTAGGGAACTCCACTTCCCATCCCTGTTAGGGAGTACATCCTAAAACATCAAGAAACTCCACTTCCCAACCCTAATGGAGGGTAACTTAGAAAGATCATTGGAGAACTCTGTTAGGAGGAGAAAAACGGGAATGATGGCAAGAGGGGGGGTGAATTGCCTTTTAAAAAATGATTAACAAATTAAAATCAAAGTTGAAAGTGCAGCGGAAATAAATAGGCAAGACACAAGAATTGATAACGGAGTTCAGCCAAAAACCCGGCCTATGTCTCCGCTCCCAACTCAACCGTTGAGAGATTCTACCGCTTGCTTTTCAATGGTTTTAGCAAGAAACCCACTAGGCTTTGAGGTAGCACTAGAACCTATTACAGCTTGCTTTTGGTGGTTGAGCAAGAACCCACTTGCTTTTAATGGTTTAGCAAGAACCCACTATCCTTCTTACAGGTGAAGGATAGCTCACCTATGTCTCAAGATATTTAAAGGAAAGCTTGACAACCTTTTCACACCTTAATGGTGATGTGAAACCCAAAAGAAAGAGGGGATGAGAAATAGAGTGGTTTGTAGACACAAATCCAAATTAAGCTCAAAATAGATAAACAAGAAAAACCATAATGGGAGAAGCCTTGGGCGCCTTTGATTGATTGGGGATGTTGAAGGCCGCTTCCAAGCTTCTTTGATGGAGCTCCTTGGATGTGGAAGTTGTTGGAGCAAAGAGGGTTCCTTTGAGGAAGTCCGCCGGAGGTACGCCAAAGATGGAAAATGTGTACGGTGGCTTTGTATATGATCTGGTTTGTGTCCGGGGCTTCCTTGGCCTTTATTTATAGGCATGGAACCCTTGGGGAGTCTTCGGAGCCGTTGGAGAGGTCTTCGGAGCCGTTGGAGGACAAAAGAGGGTTGACTGGTCAAAGCCAACTGCTAGTTTGACTGGGCTACCGGCTGGCCGGTACAGCTCCACCGGCTGGTCGGTGCCTTGGATGTTGAGAAGGCCTTCTGCCCAGGCAGCACCGGCTGACCGGTGACAGAGCCACCGGCTGGCCGGTGGTGAGGCAGTAGCCATCACTGTTGCATCAGGTTTCCACCGGCTGGCCGGTGATAGAGCCACCGGCTGACCGGTGGAACCTGGCAGTGGGCAATGCCTCTGCCAGGTCCACCGGCTGGCCGGTGCTATCACACCGGTTGGCCGGTGGACTGAATTTCAGTCCACTTCTTGTCCATTCTTGGGCCAACTTCTTGGCAACCTTGTGCCTATCATTCAAAAACACTTCAAACACAATATTAGACAAATAATAAGGTGATTGTGATCATGAAAATCAAACAACGAGGGGAACGAGAGGTACAACAATCTCCCCCTATTTTGATGATCACAATCACCAAAACAATCAATGAAGAAAGTGAAATGAAAAGAATGTTTTTAATGAATAAATGAAAGTAAATGCTGAGCATGATCAAAAGGATTCTCCCCCAATCAATCAAGAATTTCTCCCCCTTTGTGATTATCAAAATAGAATGGGGCATAAAACTTGATTGAGGGAGAACGTTGAAAAACAAGATATGAGAATTGAAAAATCAATTGAGAGTTTTGAAATTGAAATGAAAATTTGAATAACAGTTTGAATTGAAAGTTTTGAATCAAAAACCAATTGAAATTTGAAATTTGAAACCAAATGAAATTTTTTAAATTGAGAGTTTTGAATCAAAAATGAATTGAATATTTAAATTGAATATTTTGAAATGAAAATTTTTATACCAAGTGTTGAAATTGAAAGTTGGAATTGAAAATTTTGAAATTGAAAATCAAAAGGGCTTAAACGATCCTAACTCCCCCTAAATAAAAACAACAAATCACCGGGGAGAGGGATTTTAAAAAGAGACAATTTTAGGCCCGGAGAGACTCGCTAAGAGGGATTTTTCAATCCACACTTGCCTTGTAGCGGGTCTTCTCCTATAGAATTCATCCGAATAAAAAATCGATTTGGGCCTACCATACCGGGCGTTTTTGCAATTACATTCATATATCATGTGCCCGGGTTTTTTGCAATAGTTACAAAATTTAAAACTAGAGCTCCCCCTTACAAAAACAGTGGGTGCATGGGAGGAGGAAGCTATATTGGTGTAGCCAAGTCCATTGGTGGTTCTAGAAACTCGTTGAGAACCTAAGAGTTTGGACAAATTTTGTTCACCTTGGGTGAACTTGGCTAGGGATTCTCTAAGGTCCTTGATGGTTGATTCCAAAGAATCAACATTTGGGAAATTTTGGATTTTTAGGGAGAGTTCCTCCTTCTCTTTGAGAAGTTGTTCTTTTTCGGAGGAAAGTTTTTTGAAATTCTTTTTCAAAGAAACAAATTTAGAAGAAAGTTCATGAAAACCATTTTCTAATTGGTCTCTAGCATGTTGGAGTTCTTCATATGATAAATGATTAAAATAATTAGAAGAACTAGAGGAGGAAGAGGAGGAAGAGGAGGAATAATCTACCTCATGTTTTGCTATTAGGCATTTGTTACCTTGGTCGCTTGAGGAGAAGGAGGAGAAGGAGGAGCTATCACTCCAAGATGCCTTTGAAGCCTTCTTCTTTCCCTTCTTTTTCTTGGCCCTTTTCTTGTGAAGTGGGCAAACGGGCTTAAGCTTTTCGTCGGGTTCTTGCTTTTTGACGGGTTCTCACTTTTGATCGGATTCTTGCTTTGGAGCCTCGCTAGTACCTTCATAGGTTAGTTCTAACAATTTCCAAATATCATAAGAAGTAGTGCAAGAAGAAATACAATTAAAAACATTACGGTCAAGACCACAATGAAGAGCATTCATGGCTTTGCCATCA
Organism: Viscum album; assembly: GCA_963277665.1. Classification (NCBI taxonomy): domain Eukaryota; kingdom Viridiplantae; phylum Streptophyta; class Magnoliopsida; order Santalales; family Viscaceae; genus Viscum; species Viscum album. The sequence goes on from OY728157.1 coordinate 401,804,085, forward strand.
AGCTCGAAATTTGCAATGTCGGCGGGGGTCCATTTAGACTCATCGGGAGAAGAGAGCGTAAAACCATGCATAACAATTCTAAAAATAGGATAGCTAATGCTTTTAAGAAAAGTTGACATGCGGGTTTTCCAAAAAGTATAATAGGCTCCATCAAAGAATGGAGCACGATCCAAAGAATGTCCTTCGGGGGATTGAGAGGAAGAAGCGGTAGAAGCCATCAAAAAAAGATCTTAAATTTGAAACTGGTTAAGGAATTATTCAAAATTTGCCTCTGATACCAATTGTTAGGCGGAGAAAAACGGGAATGATGGAAAGAGGGGGGGTGAATTGCCTTTTAAAAAATGATTAACAAATTAAAATCAAAGTTGAAAGTGTAGCGGAAATAAATAGGCAAGACACAAGAATTGATAACGGAGTTCGGCCAAAAACCCGGCCTACGTCTCCGCTCCCAACTCAACCGTTGAGAGATTCTACCGCTTGCTTTTCAATGGTTTTAGCAAGAAACCCACTAGGCTTTGAGGTAGCACTAGAACCTATTACAGCTTGCTTTTGGTGGTTGATCAAGAACCCACTTGCTTTTAATGGTTTAGCAAGAACCCACTATCCTTCTTACAGGTGAAGGATAGCTCACCTATGTCTCAAGCTATTTAAAGGAAAGCTTGACAACCTTTTCACACCTTAATGGTGATGTGAAACCCAAAAGAAAGAGGGGATGAGAAATAGAGTGGTTTGTAGACACAAACCCAAATTAAGCTCAAAATAGATAAACAAGAAAAACCGTAATGGGAGAAGCCTTGGGCGCCTTTGATTGATTGGAGATGTTGAAGGCCGCTTCCAAGCTTCTTTGATGGAGCTCCTTGGATGTGGAAGTTGTTGGAGCAAAGAGGGTTCCTTTGAGGAAGTCCGCCGGAGGTACGCCAAAGATGGAAAATGTGTACGGTGGCTTTGTATATGATCCGGTTTGTGTCCGGGGCTTCCTTGGCCTTTATTTATAGGCATGGAACCCTTGGGGAGTCTTCGGAGCCGTTGGAGAGGTCTTCGGAGCTGTTGGAGGCCAAAAGAGGGTTGACTGGTCAAAGCCAACGGCTAGTTTGACTGGGCTACCGGCTGGCCGGTACAGCTCCACCGGCTGGCTGGTGCCTTGGATGTTGAGAAGACCTTCTGCCCAGGCAGCACCGGCTGACCGGTGACAGAGCCACCGGCTGGCCGGTGGTGAGGCAGTAGCCATCACTGTTGCATCAGGTTTCCACCGGCTGGCCGGTGGACTGAATTTCAGTCCACTTCTTGTCCATTCTTGGGCCAACTTCTTGGAAACCTTGTTCCTATCATTCAAAAACACTTCAAACACAATATTAGACAAATAATAAGGTGATTGTGATCATGAAAATCAAACAACGAGGGGAACGAGAGGTACAACAAACTCCACTACCCATCCCCACTGGAGGGTAAAACCAAAAACGGTCTCTGGTAATCCTGTGTGATTACTGCCTTTGTCAAGCACCTCCTAAGAAAATTCCAAGATTGGAACATTTCACATCATATCTCTAAAGGAACAACTAAGGGACCATCACATTTTACCTAAAAAACACTCAGTATAGGCTACTTGTAGGCCAAAATCCACATTCGAAATAAAGAGATACAAAAAAATGAAGTCTAATCAGAAGAGCTCAAGGGGTACACACCGTGTGAGGGGACCCACATAGTGTGTGGTTCCACTACATGACCAAATTGTGTCCCTGTCTAGCACATGGAATTGTCCCATGTAGTCAAACACACAGTGTCCTGACAAACCTAGACCGGGGTTGTGCCTTGTGGTTGTGTTTGTGTACTCAGACCCCATGTCCATGCACTTTAGTATCTGACATGTTGGTCCACATGGGATGGCACCCATGTGGTCAACTCATTTCTGTGTAATCCTACATGGAATCCCTTCCCATGTGACCCATCACACTATTTTTCCAACTGGGGTAGGGTACATGATGTGCAAGCTAGGGTTACATGTCGTGTCACCCTCAATTTCTATGAAACCCTAACATCATTGATAATGGGAATATATGTTGAATGTTCTTCATACTATACGGTGTGCAGTCTGGATTGTCACAAAAATCCTAAATTTGATCTCGTGATTCAAATATCTTCCAACCGCCATAGATTCCGCCTTGAATTTTTCTAAAAACTTCAGATTTGGTAGGATCTCAAGATTTTCGGCCATCATTCATCAGAAATCATCCACTATAAGTTAATAAGGGTTTCTCTATCTATAATCTATAAAACCTCCAATTTTTACGATCTTGACATAGGATCAGTCATCCTCGCATCATAATGATCCCATATTTGTGCTTGGTTCATCCAACCATTGATGTTCTATCAATTCACCACAAATATGGGGTCTGATCGAGCACAATACCAATAGGAAAAGTTGAGGTAGGATAATGGGGATCCAACTAGAGAAGAACATAAAGAATCAAGGGATAAAATCACTATAAATGAATGTTTAAATGTCGTTGGTCAAGAATTCTTGGACAATGATCAAGAACATGCATCTAGGGTTAGATGAAAATTTTAAAAATAATTTAAAATTTAATATTTTGGAACATGTGAATGAAGTTTAATGCATAAATTAAAGAAAGAATAATTTTATATTCAAAAATTTAATCCAAAGGCATGAAATTCCAAAAAAAAAGTCTTACCACTATTTTGGATCAATCACTGATAAAGAACATGCGTGCACAACGATTGGAAGGAGTTGTTGTGTTTGTTGCGTCTCGATCTATGTTGATCCAAATATTTGTCGTCATTAGACAAAATCCTCCAAAAAGAAGGAAGAGGGACCTCACCGATGATATCAAAGTTATGATTCCAACCCTGTAGATGTCTCTGTAATAGTGAATTAATAGACTTTTAATCTAGGTCAATTTAATATAATTATTTACTTTAATACTTAATTATTTCACTAATCGTATCACCAACGAGTGAGGGGACCAATCATCTCATGCTGACTAATTTTATGTCATGACTAGGGTAAAAATCGTGTTCTAGACACAACTATAGTCTTGGATTTCCTATCTGATCAATATTTTAAGCATTATCCCATTTTCTTTGAGGTATCGTGCATGCACAATATAAAAATATTTAATATCTTTATAAAATTAATTATAGGAACAGCAAGTCTTGAAATTGCACATTGTTTTAGTGTCTAGCCCTAGAAATATATATATAGAAATATTTCAAAGTCTTACAAGGTAAAAAATGTGTCCTTAAATCATTCCCACTTTCAAGCTTTTCGTCACTGAAAAGAAATACTAGGAAAACAACTCGGGATACTGAGCCCACACTTTGCTCTCTCGCTCCCAGAAACTCTCCAACATGTTTTCATGCTTCCAAAATATAGGAACCATATGGATGTTCCATCCACAATGGGTCCTCTCCTATGGATCCTCAATCACCACTGGGTGCTCCGCAAAGGTGGTTCTATCCTCAATGCCCAGCTTACCCCAGTCAATGACGTGCATAGGGTCATGCAAATATCTTCTGAGCTGTGACATGTGGAAGACGTCATGCACCCATTCCAGCTATGGGGGTAGAGAAAAGTGGTAATAAACCTTTCCAACCCTATTCACAATCCCAAAGTCCTGATAAACCTTGGGAATAGCTTGCCTCCCTAGCTGAATGTACACATCCCTCATCATGAGGAGACTTGAAAGAAAACATGGTCTCCCTACTCGAACTCAAAGGGAATGTGAATATGATCTGCGTAGGATTTTTGTCTACTCTATACCATCTTCATCCACTCATGGATGACCTATTGTTTCTATGTTTTCATCTGCACCAACTCTTTGACCACAAGAGATGACCAACAAATCCTTATCAAAGTCAAGGGTGGCCTATTGGGTCTCCCATATAGGGCCTCAAATGGTTCCATGCTGATGATAAAGTGGTAGTTGTTTTTGAAAAAAAAACTCTACCAAAGGTAAAAGATCCTCCTTAATCCAGAAAAATTATTACACATAATCTCTTAGGATATCCTATAACACCTAGATAGTGTGCATGGTCTGCCGATCAGTCTAGGGGTGAAAGGATGTACTAATCTGAAATTTGGTCTCGAATTCCTCCTGTAGGCCTATCCACAATAGTGAAATAAACCATGCATCATGATCTGAGACAATCATCAGTGGTACCCCATGAATACGGATGATCTCCCATACATACAGCTTCCCCAAAGTCTTCATTGAACTATGCTACCTAATTGAAAAAAAGTGATCCAACTTCATGAGTCATTCAAATATCACACAAATGGCATCATGGATCTTTTCTATGCGCATAAGACCTATGATTAAGTCCATGGATATTCCATCCCATTTCCACTTCAAGATCCCAAGGGGATGCAACAAACTTGCCAGAACATGGTGCTCATATTTCACCTGCTAATAGGTGAGGCACCTAGAGATGCACTCATCTATGCTTTGTCTCATTTCAGACCACAAAAACTTCCAATAAAGATATTTTTAGATCTTTCCCACACCATGATGTATAAATATGGGAGAAGTGTTGAACTCCCACATCACCTCCTCCGAAAATGTGACTGAAACCACTTATCTCCCTTGGAACAAGATGATGTGATTCCCTCCAACAAAATATCCATCTAGAATGTCTCCAGTTGATATATGATCATGTAGGACCTCTCCATTGATTTATTCAATCTAGGACTCTCTCGCACACTCAAGAAGTGAAGGAGTCAAGACTAATGATTGAGGAAAAACTACACCCTCCTGCTCCACCAGGGTCATCTGTAGGGAAGCTAACTCCTCTAAAGCTTCCCACACTAAGAGAGCCTAGGAATTCTTAACAAGGGAATATTCTACAACATTTCACTTCCCTTGATTATAGACTGTATATAATTCTTAGTCCTATAGGAACTCTAACTAGTGTCATTGTCTCAGGTTCATTCCTCTGGGTGAAGATGTATGTGAGACTCTGGTTGTCTAAGTAATCCATGAAACACTCTCCTAGAAGGTAGTGTCTCCAGATCATCAATTAAAATACCACCACTGCTAGCTCTAGGATGTGTGTTGCATATTTCTTCACATTGGTTCTCAACCGCCTCACCTTGTATGTGATAATTTCATGTTGTTGCATCAATACACAACCAAACCAAACTCTTGTGGCATCACAGTACACTAAAAAATCCATGCCTTCCTCTGGTAGTCTGAACAATAGGGAACTCATCACCCTCTACCTCAACTACTCAAATGCCCTCCGACACAGCACAAAAAAGGTAAATTACATTCTTTTCTACGTTTGAGTGGTCAAAGGGGCTGCAATTTTGGAGAATTATTCCACAAACCTCTTACAGTACCATACCATGTTAGGAATATCCACACCTATGACCTATTCTTGGGTGGCTCCCAAGTAAGCACTACATTGATATTTAATGGATACATGGTTAAACCTTGTTTAGAAAGGAAATACCCTAGTAAGTAAACCTCGTGTATCCAAAACTAGCACTTCGAGAGTTTCCCATAGATTTTTCACTCTCGAAAAAAATATAGGACCATACTAAAGTGATATCCATGCTCATCCTATGATGAAGAGTAGACAAGTATGTCATTGATGAAGACTAAAAAATATGCCTATGTATGAATGGAAGACATGGTTCATCAAATCCATAAACATGATGGGGGAATTTTTCACACTGAAGAGAATCACTAGAAACTCATAGTGTCTATAGCGACGTCAAAATGAAAACTTTGGAATATCATCCTCACAAACCCACAAATAGTGGTTTCCGGACCTAAGATCGATCTCCGAGAACCATCTCACACCTTCCAACTAGTCAAAGAGGCCACCAATCCTCAGCAAGGGTACTTTTTCTTTATCGTGGCATGGTTCAGGTGATGATAATACATGTAAAGTCATAAGCTCCCATCCACCCTTTTCAAGAAAAATGATCGGGGATGCCCAGAAGAACAAATTGGGTCTAATGAAACCTTTCTCACAAAATTACATTAGCTGTAACCATAGATCCTAGAGCTCAGTACATGCCATTTGATACACCACATAAGATATCATAGTGGTCCCAGGTTGCAAGTCAATGAAAAACTCTATCTCCTACATCATAGGTAGTCCCTACTTTTCCTTAGGGAAGACGTCCATCTAATCCTCCAAACCTAAAGGAAACCATATAAATGAAAATCCTATTGCACCAAGATCTATACTCACTAGATTATGGGTGATGGTTTTTAGCCTCATGCTCATAGAACCCACTTATCCCTCTATGAGTCATTTCTTACCAAAAACAGATAAACTCATCCCATCAGCACGTAGGCACCCGACTAGTCTATGGTGACATTCAATATGGGTTCAAACCATGGATGGAAAATCCATGCCAAAGATGGAATCACAGGGTTCCATCCTAATGAAAAAAATTTCCCATGTGAACCACTCTCCACCAAGAGATTGCTCGAACTACTGAAAGATGAAAGATATAAAAGAGGTGTTCCCTATAGGAATATCAAGATGAATCTTCTGTACTAGAACCAAAACTTGGATCTCCAACACTCACACTATGATTATAGAGATAAAGTAATGACTAGAAACGGTGTCTAATAATACTAAGTCGGTAGTAGAATAATCACAAACCGTACCTTGAATCATCTTGTGAATTGCGGTATCATAGACAACCATATAATGAAACTATCTGTGGCCCCTGCATTCAGATCCTTGATCCTAACATGTCCTCTTAGTGGTGGTTTTGGAACGATCTCATACTGGATTCCACCACTCATCACTCTTCCTACTCCTCTTCTAGCTCGACCACTTTGGGGACCACCCTGTCTCCACCTGGGAGATCCCTAATCACGGCGCTGCCACTGCCGTGGAGGTCCATCAGCTATCCTTCTGAGCTGATTATCATATCTAATCGGGTAGTCTAATTCTAGTGACTTCTCCCATCAAAATTAAAAAAATACCCTATATGGGCTTCCCCAGGTCTCTATGCTACCTTTTCCCCATACGATTATTTGCCTGAGAGTACTTGCGAAAGGGTCTCCTTCTCAGAGATCCCATCGACTTGCACCTAGTAACTGTTACAGATGAATTAGCTCTTTTATAGACACTGACAACTCCAGTTATCTAGTGTCCCTCCAATAGAATGTTATCTATTACTAGTTCCCTCTCCAGTACCCCAAAAAAGGTGGGAATACACAAGGGTACTACGCTGGCTCAGATATCATTGAATAGTTCGTGGTCAAACTTCCATGATCAGAAGTAGTCGTCTCAGATTATTTCAAGGGAGTTGCTCATAAGGTCTATGAACCTCGACGTATACTCAAACACCATCACCCCTCCCTTCTTTAGCTCTAGAAACTCCTAGATGTGAACTGAGCATAAGAAGAAGTGGTAGTTCTCCCCAAGGGAGAACTGCTATATGTCGTCCAACGAGATTATCAAATCATCATGCATCAGCATACCCAAGATCCACCAATTCCCAATTGATCTGTGGAAAAATCTAGTTACTGATACCACCACCTGATCCATCCGGGTCTAAATAAGACTTGATATTCAAACCACAGATTATAGACAATCCTCCACTCCCTGAGGATCGGGGTCTCCATAGAATCTTAGCGGTCTCTGATAGAGGAACTCATGGAGTTCACTCATCTTGTAAATTTCCTCAGTCTACTTTTCTAGGATGATATAATACTCAATAGGTGGATTACTTCTACCTACCCACATAGAGGGAGGGGGTCATGGGATGGAACCTGAACTGAGGCTTCATCACTCATAGGATCATCGTTATGAACCGGAGCTAGTATCCCGGATGGTTGTCATTGTGGAGGCATCTTGAAAGATATCAAGGAGTACCACAGTCATATGATCATATATATATATATATATATCAACAATAATTGGAAACAGAATCATGAAGGGAAATCAAAGACTCAATCCTATATGATGATTTTACAATTAATCCCTGAAACAAATGTTTTGACATGCCTAGTGGACAAGTAGGTAGAAAATTTCCTGGTGAATGGCTACATCGGCTGCCACATAATCACTAGATTCCCTATCCTGAGAGCCACACTCAAGACACTTTGACATCATTTCCCTAAATCCAAAAAAAACCTCTTTAATGGGAAAACATCCGAACAACATACCATAGAACGAACTTCCTCTGATATCAATCTATCATGACCTGACCCATTTTATGGCTCAATCCTTAACTAACCCAATCCCACCTCTATAGGCAAGGGGTGGCTACAAGCACTGAAGGCATAACTAACTCGGGGAGGAATTTTCATAAATACCTATACACACATACACATCCATCCCAATGAAAAAGTGAATAGGAAATTAGAGAAGATACAACACTACTATAAAATAAACCAAGTGTGCATGAAACTCTAGACAGTACAAAAGTTCGGTAGTGTATACTGAAAAGTAAAGGAAAAAATACATGGATAACCAGAAATGTGTTTCAAAATAATATAAAAATGGAAATGTAAAGAGTTGAGGGAGCCCATCTCCTGGATCCCTAGCTATGGACATCATACTCAGTCCAAGCACGAAGTATTCCTAATCACCCTTAAAGTCACGGTCGACCTTTTTGTCATCTTTATAAGACACAACATGTGTGGGAAAGCCCATGCAGGTGTGAGTATAAGAATACCTTTAGGATACCTCAAAAGCTAATGGGGGAGCAGTAAGAGATAGAAAAGAATATGTGAATAGTATATAGAACACAGTATAGTGAAAGTGTTCATTTGAACCTAAAAATAGAGTGAAGGTAACCTCAACTTGACACAAGGGTTAGGAAGTGGTGATTAGATGAACTAAATATCGATTCTTCACCTCCTATATTAGGAGAGTAGGCTCATACAACTATGATAATCTAAGCATGGAAAGAAAGTGGCATTATCCACGTGCCTTATCCTCTACTAGAAGGAGAGAATCCAAATACAAGGTGTGAATCTATAAGAAAGAATATATATATATATATTCTTAGTTAACGAATCCCAAATGAGAGAGTATGGGGATCTATAAATCACAGCTCAGCCAAAAAATATGAGTAGACAACAATACCAAAAGTCCATCAACGGTTCCCAACATATCACACATCTGTCCTGAACATACAAGTATATGGAACTCAATCACCACACCTTGATACAGTCCACTTTGGGTGGAACTAAATCACCCTCATAGTTTTATGTTGCGTCGTAAGAATGTGTCTTATTGGGGAAAGTGTTCCTCTTACCCATGATTCCAAGGATTTGTCAAACCACGTATTGAAATTTTCCCATAGAGTCGAGGGCCCAAAATTCTAGATAGAGGACCATGACTTGGTATAATGGGGGGGTCCACTCTGGTAGTCAATAAGAAAATCTACTGCCCAACCCCATTGGAGGTTAATGCTTAGGAATGTCATTGGCGAACTCCACTGCCCGGCCCTCATGGATGGTAACACCACGAAGAAGCTGTTGTTGGGGAACTCCACTGCCCATCTCTACAAAAGGGTAACGGCCATTAGAAACTATCATTGAGGAACTCCACATCCATGCCCTACTAATGGGTAAGGTCAAGAAGAAACTATTATCGGGGAACTCCCCTAATTAGCCCGGTAAGAGGGCAATGCCCCAAATAAACCTTCATCGGGGAACTCCACTACCTAGCCCCAATGGAGGGTAATTCCTAGAAGAAATTGTTAGGGAACTCCACTGCCCATCCCTATTGTAGGTTACCACCTAGAATGTTGATGAAAACCACTACCCATCCCTACAGGAGGGTAACTTTTAATGATCAATGGGGAACTCCACTACCCATCCCTACTGGAGTTTAACACCAGGAAAGGTCTCTGGTAATCCCATCTGATTACTATCATCATAGAACATCGCCTAAGATTTTTATGAGCTTGGAACATTTTACATTGTATATCAAAATCCAAAAACGATGGAACCATAATGTTCTATGTGAAAAAAAACACTTTGGATAGGCTACTTGTAGGAAAAAAATCCGAGTTTGGACAAAATAGATATGGATGGAGGAAGTTTTATCAGAAGAGATCAAGGAGTACATGATGTGTGAGGGGACCCATATGGCATGTGATCCCACGCCACAACCTAGACTTTTCCCTATTTGGTACAAAACATTATCCCATATAGTAGAACACACCATGTAGGTAGACTACACACTGTGTCCTGACTAACTGGAACTGGGTCTGTATCCTGTGGTCATGTCCATTTACTTGGACTATGTGTCTATGTACCTTGGTACATGGCATGTTGGTCCACACGGGATATCGCTCGTGTGGTCATACAATGTCCATTTACTCCTACATGGAATCAATGCCTATGTAACCTGTCACACGGGTTGTCCAACTAGGGTAGGGTATAGGGCGTGTAAGGTGGAGTTACATGTCGTTTCACCCATAATTTCTCTGAAACCCTAGCACTTCCCCTAAGAGGTCTATACTCCATGTGTTCATCATACTACACAATGTGTAGTCAGGATTTTCACAAAAATCCCAGATCTGATCATGTGCTTCAAATTTTCTCCCAATACCATAGATTCCACCTCGAATCTATCTAAAAATATCGGATCTGACCAGATATCGTGCTTGTTAGTCATCGTTCACCGGGAATAGGCCACCAGAAGGTGATGAGGGTTTCACCAACCATTTTTCATGTCTTCTCACCTTTATTCATCAAGATATTGATGATTTAACATCAGATTGGACATCCTCGTATTTCAACGATCGTGGATCTATGATCAGTTCATCAAACTATTGATGTCTCATTGATTCTCCATGAATCCCGAGATTCGATCGAGCTCAGTACCGCTTGGAAAAGTCAATCTGGGACTGTGGGGACACAACCGATGAAGAATGTGAAGAATTGAGGGAGAAAAACACAATAAACCAAAGATTAAATTTTGTTTTCCAAGCATTCATGGACAATGATCAAGAACTGGTATTAAGGGTCAGATGAACAATTCAGATATAATTTAAACTTCAATATTTTGGAACAAGTGAAGGTTATTCAAGACATAGATTGAATAAAGAAGAACTATCTATTAAAAAGTTATTCCAAAGGCATGAAACACCAAAAGATTAGTTCTACCACTATTTTTGATCGATCCCTAATGATGAACATGCTCTCACAATGATTGGAAGGAGTTACTACGTTCATTTCATCCTAATTTTTCTTGATCTTGAGATTCATCTTTATTCATCAAGATCCACCAACGGAGAAGGAAGAGATCTCTCACTGGTGAAATCAATGTTATGATTCCAATCCTGAAGAAGTTTCCATAATAGTGAATTTATAGACTTTTAATCCAGGTAAATGTAATTTAATTAATTAATTTAATAATTAATTATTTCATTGATCATATTGTGAAGAGTGACGTGTCTGAACGTCTTTCTCCAACACATTTTATGTTTTATATAGGATAAACATCCTATTTCAGACACAATCAGGATATCATATTTCTGATTCAATCAACCGTTTAAGAGTTATCCCGTTTTATTTTTGGTATCATGTGAATGAAATATAAAATATATTTAATATTTTTATAAATTAATTCTAGACACACTAGGCCCCAAAATCGCATGTCATCTCAACACTTCGCTTTGAATATATATATATATATATGTAGATATTTCTAAGTCTTACAAGGAAGAAATTGGGCCTTTAAAATAAAAAATAGATAAATTATAGATGCATGTTTCCTTGGTAAAAATATTGTCAGTGAATGGTAGATCATTCAATGACATAATAATTTTAATGTGATGCGTTATTTTTGTATTCTTTATATTTGTTATTACTAATTTTTACTATAACTATTTTTGATTGCAATTTTTTTGTATCTATTGTAACAATATAACATATTCTTTAAAATATGGAAAACTGTTTCATTGAAATTAAATTAAATTTTTATTTAAAAATAAAATTACTCTATAGAGAAATATAGATTTTTTTTCATTTTGGCTACTATAATTTCTTTCTATTTTGTATCCATATTAAATAATTGAGTATAGTCTTTATTTGTGATATAATTCAGCACTAAGAAAGGAATAATTTTATTAGAGATTAATTAGAGATGATAAAATCCCCCATTTATCATTATTTTTCTAATTTAAGGGTTGAATATTTCTAAGTGGGTAAAGCATTGGTAATGTAAAAAAATTTATAAAATCAATTATGATAATAAGTAAAGGTTCATGATATGGTTGTGTGATAAATAATGTTTGATAATTGTGTAACTTTTTATACTATATATTTATTGAGATCATAAAATTTTGTTTATGATGTTCTATTTTGAAGACCTATATTTTCAATATGTATATTACTTTGTGTGGTAATGATTTTTAGAGGTATTGGAGGAAGAAGGTGAGATTTTGGAGGTGAATTACAGATGTTGAGCTAAAATACAGAGTTTTGGAAGAAATCACATCTTGGTAGAGTTATCAATATGCTATACTTTTTCATTTTAATTGTGTTTTATAGATTTCATCAGGGTGTGAAGTCATGGTTTTTAGGAAAGGGGTGTTTTGGTTTTTACTGGTCACCATGAGATAAAACTATTTTATAGATATCTTTACTATGATATATTTTGATAAAAATGTTAATATTTCTTGTTGTGGTTTTTAAGTGTACTTTATTAGAGATACTATTGGAAGTGGGGAAAACTATATCACATTTTATGGTCATAATTGGAAAAATTACATGGTTTAGGGATCAATCATCATGGTTTTATATAATAGTTTTAGGATATTAAAGGAAACCATATCAATGCTTACTAGTTCACACCATGGTTTTGGTCAATGTGTAATCATAGAAAGGAAACAATCAGTGAGATTCAAGGGAGGAACATGGTTTCAGAATCATTTTTTTAGATCATTGTTGAATATCCAAAACCATGATGAGGTATAGGGAACCATTCCATAGTTAGGGATATCTTAATTTAATTATAAATTTATGACTCCTTCCCTTATCTCAATTAGTTATTGATCCTAATTTTAAAATCTTGACAACCTAAGATTCTTCAAAGGGTTTTTGGGAATCCCTTAGTGAAATATTAAGTTCCTTTCCTCATCAAATTTATTACACATGAGTTAAGGAATCATTAATTTGGATATTTTATCCTTTATTATATTTTTCTATTATAAGGATCCATGGATAGTTGTTGGTGAATTTTTGTGATTGAGGATTTACATGGAATGATGGAATTTGTATTTTTTGTAGGGATATTAGGACTTGATCATTAGTATTTCTCCTTCAGTTGAATTATGATTAAATAAAAATTCTATGGTTGGAGATTCATGAAATATCTTCTTCAATTTATAGTTTTTAATATGGGATTATCATGCTTTAATTTTCTTTTATTAGATTGATGAGATTGATTAGTTATATATAATAAATTAAATCTAGGAGGGGCATGGAGTAAGAATGATATATGTGGTATTTTAGTTATATTTTATATGATTATTATGATAAATTAAATCCTATATAAGTTATGAAGTAATTATGAATATGTAGTAGTTTGGCACTAATGAGGTGGTTGTATCATTGAGTTGATATTTTTAGATTGGGAATGTTAGTTATGAAATAGATGTGTATGTGACTATGGATTGAATAAATGAGTGAATTGAATAAGAAGAATATGATGGGTTATGTGTTTAATGGTGTAATGAATAAATAAATTATTTACAAGTAATTTTTTAATATTTTAAATAATATTAATGGTAATTGGTAATTAATTATGAAGTGAAGAATTTATGTGAGAACAATTAAACTATAATTATATGTTTTTTGGGTGAAATTTTTATTTATTATTAGAGGATCAATTAGTAGTTGTATAATGGTGATGATTAGGGTCATGGAATTGTTGTAGAGTAAAATTGGATAGGATGTGAAACCCGAGATCTGATTGTTGAGTGATTATATCATATTGTATGTTTTGTTATTTTCAACACACAACCATCTGAGTTGGATAACCTAATTGATACCGATATGAAATTTGGGGTATGGGGTGAACCCTATCATCTAAGATGAGGTATATAAGGATGTATGGACAATCCCCCTATTTTTTTGTCCTTTTCTCTTCATGTTTTTTCTCATGTTGTTGTGGTTGTGTGGTTATGGTATGTGGTTTACTAAGATGTGGTTATAGTATTTTGTGGTTATGGATGTGGTATTATGTAGAATGAAGATATGATAAGGGGTGAAAGTTGATAAAAATATTTTTATTGAATATTTTATTAATAAAAAATTAAATTATATCTTCACACTATATTAAATATGTCCACTTATGTAATATTTTGGATTAGATCATTCCTTTGCAAATTTGATGAAAATTACAGTTTTGAACCTTTAGATTGCCCAATATTATTTCAACCATAAGTATTTTTATGATTTATTTGAACTTAAAATTGTGTGTAAATGTTTCTAGATACATGTCATATAACATTCATTCAAGACATATGAGCTGAATCATGCATTTTATTAGACTAAATGGTCCATGAAGTCAAAGTTGGACTCGACTCTCTATATTGAACAACATTTCACCATTTGGGCCATATCTACTACATCTGATCTTGGATTAGGATCAAATTTACAAATTAGATAGATGATCCACCTATAAAAATAATAATACTTCTGGAAGAATAGATGGTTCATACATTTTGGTGTTCAACAAGGCGGTGAAATTGGGATTAAAATATCTGGCTAAATTTTTCCATTCACACATGAAACCCATTATAATCCTAGCCTCCCATCCACTATATAAAATTTTGTTTTATAATTTTTATGGGTTTGGAAATGATTTATTATTTTGATAGAATATGAAATTGGTTCCATAACATTTAAATACACCATTTTAGGAGGGAATTTGTCAAGCTAAGATCTTCTCTAAAATGCTCTTCTTTTCCTCTTCATTGTTGTAATGTTTTTGTTATTGTAATAAACTTCTTACTTTATCTTATATTTCTTATATCATTTTAAAATTACTTATTATTTTATTTAATTATTTCTTATGGAACTTAAGAGTATAAATTTGATTGGTTCATACCATTTCTAAAAATTTTCACATGCAATTCGTTTCTACGATGACTACACTGCCCATTGAAGAGTAGTTTCTTAGTAATCAATCTAAATCTTACATTATTAATTAATTTATTAGGAATAAATTAAATAATATAATTAAAATAATATGATCTATGAATTTATTTTTTAATTTAGAATAAACTAATAAAGAAATTGAATAATTAACAAAAAACACATGAGGTAAAGAATTGTGTAAATTGTGAGAGAGAAATCTTATTCGGTAAAATGGAAAAACATGAGATCAATTTATAGAGTTAAAATTTAATCCATAAAATCAATTCATCGTCACCTAAATAATGGATTCCATACCTAATATACCACTGAACATAATCTATCATTGGAATTAAAATCAATATAGGGTACTATGATTTTATCTTCCGAAGCTAGCCTTGGGTTTAATTCATTTCATCATTATGGTTAAGTTAACTCCCATAGGGTTTAAGGGTTAAAAAATTAATGGATCATAATAAATTGGAGGTTAATTTAAATTATATTTATTAATAATTAAGTGGATAGGTAGAGTTATATTGATTATGCTTTCTAAAAATAGTTTTCCAAAAAATATCAGTTTGTTGTGTTTTCTTAATCTTATTTTTTAATAAAATAAAAATAAAATAAAATAGTGTTCTATAATACTTCTTCCAGATTCATAAATGATAAAAAAACCACTATAATTTTAAGTAGTGTTTTTCTGTTATTTTATTTTATTTTCAAAATACATTTAATATGTTGTTTTAAATTAACTCCTCCTTTGAGAGACGACATTGGTCAGCCACCTTGTTTCACCTCAATAACTCAAAACCGAACATCATTTGAGAGTACCCATGATAGTTCCTTTCAAATTATCACCATTTCCAGAGAGACGACTATCTTATTCATATAATTAGATGCATTGTTTTACTTTTATTTTATCTTTTTTCCTCTTCTTTCTTCTTCCTTTTTCCCCTTTATCAATTTTTGTTTTTTTCTCTATCCTTTCTTCTCTATTGGACCATCAATTGAAACTTATTCTTATGATATTATGGTATAATATTATTAATTTTTATGATTTATTACACGATACCATTTCATATATATCTTTGATCTAGACCCCGATATTGAACTCATCCTTAGGGCTCAAATCTGACAGTCTCGGTCTATAGGAAATGTCAACATTTACCCAATTGGAGAACTTCTCCATTCTAGGAATATTAAAGTAGGAATATCAAATGAAAAAAATATTAAAACAGATCTGATTGCTAAAAAAATAACAATAAAATCAATAGTACCATTCAAGAGTTGGTTTTACCTGATAATAATTATCAACCTATATAGATTTCATATGCACTCTAGAATAGAATATTGGACTAAAATCTAGGTTAATTCACATTCTTTAAAAATTTCATGGATTATATGGTGAGGACCCAAAAAAACATTCAAGAATTCAATGCGGTATGCTCATCAAAAAAATAAGAAATGTATCCAAATATCAAATCAAAATAAGAGCATTACCATTTTCACTTATTGGGAATACGAATGATTGGATGTATTATTTACAACCTAATTAAGTAACATGTTGGAATGATTTGTAATTTATTTTCTTACAGAGATTTTTTCTATCATCGAGGAACACTTCCATTCAAATAGAGATCCCAAGGATCAATCAATTACAAGAAGAGACAATGTATGAGTACTAGGAGAGATTCAAGAAGTTGTGTGCATGATTCCCAAATCACTAAATCGGTGAGAAAATCCTCATCCACTACTTCTAAAAAGGCATCATAACTATGGATAAGATAATGGTGGATGCCACAGTTGGAGGGGAATTGGTCCAAAAACACTAGCAGTTTCACGTGAATTTATTGACAAGATGTCACCAAACTTCTAATAATTTAGTGATCTAGGTACCCCACATGTTAGAGGAGTACATCAGGTAAGTCCATATTCTCTTGAAAATCATTTAATTGATATCAAGTTGGATTAATTGACCATAATATTGAGACATATTTCTTTATCTCAAAAGAGATCCCAATCCACACTAACAGGGACTTGTGGAATTTTCACTGAAATGGACCACCCAACTAACTATTTCCCTAAATTACAAGAGACAAAAGATTGCACAGCCATATTACCTAAGAGACCATATCAGCAGCAAAAACAGAAACATCCCTAGAAGAAGTATGATTCCATTCCGCCAACATACAACCGAGGATATAAGGATCAATCATACATGAGGTATGGATCTTCATAAAAATTCCCCCTTTTCAGCAAAACTTCTTATAGCCTCCACCATACCAATAGGGTTTTCAACAACCCCAAAGGATATTTTAATTCTAAGAATCAAAAATTCAATAAGAAGCGAATTATCAATGAAAGGTATATTCTAACACTGATTTCATTTTAAAAAAATATATTCTTTATCAACAGAATGAAATAAAGAGTCAAGGTTTGGAGTTGAGGGAATTGAAGACACAAATGGGCTAGATTGATACCGCCCTCCATAACCTAGTAAATATGTACTCTAGAAATATACCTTCCCAAATTATGCCAAATATCAAGGGGAGTGTAAGTGTTATCACATTGAGAAGTGTGAATAAAACAACTGATACATCTACACCAATCATTCCACCAGGATTCACCTCAACTATAGAGAATTCCCATTCAATCCCAGCAGATTAGCACCCAAGGAGAAAGAAAAAGGTAAGAAAAAGATCGATGATGTTCATCCTAAAACCCATAACTTTCCAAATAAAGGTTTTGAACCAAAAAGGTGAATGAAGATGTGATATAAAAAGGGTTTTGGACACATTCAATTTTTTTCAGATCAATATACCTCTACTTGAAGAAATTAAGAAAATCCCAAGGCATACCAAATTATTAAAAGAACATTGTATCAATTGAAGAGAGATCTAAGGAAATGAGAGGATAAATCTTGGAAGGAATGTTTCAGTACAAATTAAATCAAATGTAACACCCCAATATTTTATGGTATGTAACTTTTAAAATTTAATATCATCAATAGTTTATGCTTCACAGAACCCTAAGTTTATTACCGTAATATACTATTATATAAGACCATTGGAATAGTTATGTGACCATTAGAAATAGTAATATGACCAATTGAATAGTAACTTCACCAATGAATGTATACATAAAATTTTGGAATCTTATGAAAGAAAAATATGAAATATTTATATCATGGAATAAGTAAATAAATGTTTTAAAAAGGATAAATTAAGTGTTGGTATTTTTTGTGAAACAAAAATGTTTATTTACAATTTTATAATTAATATAATGATTTAATAGTAAATATATTTTCATAAAATAGATTCATTAATTAATATTTTGATATATTATTATTATAATATAATTCTATGAGGCCTTAATTAATTTTTCAAAATGTTATAAAATCAGTAAAAAATTAAAAATCAGTATTTTTCAAATAAATGATTATTTTAATTAAAAATTAAATTTATCATATATAGACATTTATTTTCATAAAATGGATTCCATTTCTCAATTATACACATTGATAAATGGTTAGGGTGATTGTTTGGGGTTTTTCTAAAATAGTTGAATTTTTAGTGAATAGTGAAATACGGTAATTTACGGTTTATTTACATTAAAAGTTAAATAAAATATTTCTTGAGTAATTTTTTATGTAAGAGTCAAAATATAGAACTATTATTCTATATTTATATTACTTATTCATGATAATTAAAACAATTTATATTCTTGATCTAAAATAATAATCTAAGGATTAAAATAATAAAAAAACACCCCTCTCCTCCACTATAAATGCCACCCCTCACCAACCCTTCTCCTCACACCTCCAAAGCATTTAATATTGCTTATATTATGCCCATTTCATCTCTCAAACCTATACCCAACATTATAGTCTTTCTGGTCTTACCAAAATACCATTTCCAAGTCCATCAGGGAGGTTCCCAAGGAGGCGACACTCAAGAGGTAAAATCATCTCTCTCTCTCTCTCTCTCTCTCTCTCTCTTTCAATTTATTTTCTTTTCTAATAATTCCCTCACGTACCATATTCAAAGTGACATGATAACTCCATTATATTTTATATAATAAAAAGTTATTATGTTAATGGTATATCAGCCATCAATTCTCTTCTCTTCCCTTTTATTCTAAAAATAAAAACATTGTTCGTGAGGTGCTGATTTACCATCTTCATGCATAACGAGTTTTCATTTTTCAATTCCACCTCCAAGGCTGGTAATAAAATCATTTGTGATTAAAAAAACTTTAATATATTTAATAAATATTATTTAGTGTTTTTAACTAGTATATATACATAATTATAATGCATGAGAGAAAACTAGTTCATGAAGATCGAAAAAACACCAAAATAATCTAAATGATTGTCGTTTACATTTTATTTATTGAATAATAATAACATATTAAAAAATGATATATAAGACCATTAAATCTCATATAATTTTATTAATAACATATATTTTCAATTATGGATAACTATTTCCATTTTACATGATCTTTTGTACATGTATACAAGTTAACTAATCATGAAAACCAAGGAAAAGAACACTCCTGAATGATGAAATTGAATCTTATAACTCTTCTAAAAGGACATAAATAAACTTAATAAAATTAAAATAAATCAAATAAATTTTTTAAGTTATGAATTAAATTATTAATAAATCTAATTTCATTATCTATAAAATTGAGTTCAAGTGCAGAACACTTCTAGAGAGAAGGTAAGGGATTCTCCACAAACATCCATTTTTCATTCGGGTTAGGATTTATCTCTATTTAACCCATTGTATTTATTATTTATTTTTATATAATTATTATAAATTTTATTTACATGTTCCAAAATAATATATCTATATCATTTTATCTTTCTTTGATGTGAAAATTCTTGTATTATAAGGTTCCCTTTTCAATTCTTCACGTTAAGCAAGCCTGATTAAAGGGAGCTTTCAAATTTTTTAACTATTATCATGTACCATCCATAATATGTTTTAAGACACCATTATTTTATAAAATGAACCATTTTTTCATGAAAAAATATCTTTTTTCATTTCTAGTTTTATAAAAAAAATATTACTTTTTAGTTTTAAATACTCTTTTATATTTTATTTTAAACCACACCGAAGTGGCCCAATTATAGAGTTTATTAAAAAATATTTTTACATGTTGGACATCATTTGTGCCTCAAATGTAATTTAATTTTCCTCCTATTTTTCTTTTTGGGATATGAATATATATAATCATATTTTATGATAAATACAAATGATTTTTTCAAAGGAACTCTTCTTTGTAAAGTAAAAAAGGGAAATTCTCTCAAGAATTCCTTGATGATTTAATTAGAGTATTTTCATATATTTAAAAAACCTTTTTTTAATCTTATGATTAATTGATATTGATATTTATTATATCATCTACCATATTTTAATAAATGGTTTATAATTAGTTTGACTTTAGATGTTCCATCTTGATACCATTCACCATATTACTCAGAATGGTTACTGATTGTGTTTACTGATTGGGGAATGTTATTTACATTTAATATGTATATATTCTTTATGTTTCACCAAATTTTTATGAGGAATGAAATAAAGTTATTAAGTGATGTTCATGGCACTATATAGCCCCTTGATGCATCAGTAGGCCTTATCTGACAAAACAGATTTGGATTTGGATGAGGCCTTACCCATTTATTTTCATATGTCTGAGCCAAGACCATAAAAGTATGTTCATATGTCTAGAATTATGCATTTCATCATTATAACATTAATAATTGATAATCCATTTTATTATTCTATAATTAGAATAATTTTGGTAAGATTTTATTCTCACATTATTATTTATATGGAATTATTTTGATCATCTTTTATTCTAACCATATTATGTGAAATTTTATGTTTTAATAGAATGTGTTGTTAGACACTCACATTGCCTTATTGTTTATGTTTGTCATATATTCTACTGAATTTTTTACCTTTACTCAACATCTGATCTCACCCCTTTCTTATGTTTTATTTTTCTCCGTGATGCAGAGATGCATATTATGAATGAATTATAGGGATAATCTAAGAGTTTAAGGATGTTTCCAATAGAGTTTCTATGTTATTTTTCCTTTCAAGTTTTAATTTAAAACATATGTTTTTATACAGTTTTTTCAAATCTAATAAACAATTCTGTCCTTTAGGATGGGGCTTCATTATTTATTATACCAATGTAATAATGTAAGGCACTGGCACTAGGCTACTGTGTTTGGGGTCTTTATAGTTAGTATTAGAGTAAGTTTAGTAGAAACCTTTGAAACTAGAATTATAATACATAGATCAGGGAACATAACCCTAAGATGGACCTTCAGGGATATCATAGAATAACATCCTATAATTTTGATAAGGTAGATATTATGTGGTTACTCCTAGAAACACATACCTATCTGGATACTAAAAGTGGAAGTGTTTCTGTAACAGATGTAGCTAGGGTTAACAACTCTAACTAGGTGTGTCGGGCCTGACTCGTTTTAACCTGGTACACGACAATAGGCCTTACTTCACACCTATTTTGACACTACTATGGGGTATGATTAGGGTAATTAAAATTTAATATACAAACCATTATAGAGGATTTAAAATTATATATGTCCCCAAAGAAACCATGTTTATGATTATGAGGTTTGGTGTGTATAAATTTTCAATTCATGTTATGTGTTTTTCTAGTTTGATATTAGGAATTATGATTCATAACCTAATTTAGTGTATGAAATTATTTATAAATAGCACCTAATGGAAGGAAGGTAGATCGTATTAATGCACATATTCAATATATGTATTTACCTTCTATGAATTATACTGATGTTGGAGCGGGAGATGCAGCTAGAGTTGAGAAACTTATAACTATACTCAGAAAAACAACTCGGGTTATGGGAAATAACCTTAACTAAATGGAACAACCTAATCTAAACCATATAGGAACAATTTTATACTAATACCTGAGACAATAACCTCTATTACTGAATGGGACTACAATCAATTGGTAGCTGAGAAATGGATAAGTTCCTCAGTGAAGATATTTCTCACTTTGGTAAGTAATGAAAGTGAGAAGTTTATCATGGTTGTTTATCATATCTTGGGAGAAGCTGATCAGTGTTGGTCATTGGTTCAAAACACAAAGGAGGAGGAAGAAATTTCAAATATTTAATGGAATTATTTTATGGAAATTTTATTAGAAAAATATTTTCTTTGAGAAAAATGAGTAGATATAGAGAGACAAAACATGAGTCTGACACAAAAATAAGATGAAAACATTTCCATGTATGAAGATAAATTTATAATTTTAGTAAGGTATGTTATGAATTACGTACATAATACAAAGATAAACATTTTTTTATTATTTTAGGGGTTAAAACTATTCCTCTGATGCGCACTAACATCATAAACTTTCTCATCATATGCAGACATATTTTAATGTGGTATCAAGACAGATAAATAATTTTCTATGTCTTATGACTTAAAGGGGAAAAGAGAGAATAAGAGGGTGTTGGAGAAAAGAATGGATAAAGGGAAGAATAAAAAAGGGAATTTTCCAACGTATGATACTTATGAAAGGAAAAACCTTGGTTGCTGCTTAAAAGGAAAAGGGGTTTTCTTTAAGTGTGGTGAGAAAGGACATAATGCTCATGATTTCAATGGAAATAAAGAAGATACCAATGTTCAATTCTATATTTTTAGGTATATGGGACACTATGAATATGATTTTATGAAGCATCAAGGACACTTTCCCTAGAAAATTATAAGGGAAAATGTTCATTTTTATGCAGTCATAATAGCTAAGGTTGAAGTCTCTAATGATGTGGTGGAAGGTACTTTAATCATCTCTACAAATTAAGATAAATATTTAATTTATTATGGATCATCACATTCCTTTATAGGTTCTCATTTTTCCTTAAAAATTAGATATTTTAAATACACCTTAACAAGTGAGTCGTCAGTAAAGATTCATAAAATAAACCATATTGAAACAAATATATATTGAGTAGTTCCTATTATGATACATAAACATGGTCTAATTGTTGATTTTATTATCATACTTATGGTTGATTTTGATATAATCCACGGTATGGACTGGATTTCTAAATATAATGAAAAAATTTCTTATAAAGATAAGAAAATATGATTCATGATAAAAAATATTGAATTTCTTATCTTTAAAAGGGAGACTTCATCATTTGAGTCATATTTGGATCCACATATAGTATATCTTCTAAATGAAATTCATGTGGAGGAAGAGAAAACATCATATATGGATGAGGAAAGAAACCTCAAAATTGAGGATGTACCTATTGTAAATGAATACATCGATTTATTTCCTAAGGATTTACTTGGGCATCCTACAGGGCTAGAGGTTGAGTTTTATATTAATTTAATCCCTAATACAAGACTTATATCAAAGACTCTCTATATAATGGTCACAATGGAGTTAATAGAGTTAATGAAAAAATAGAGGAATTTAGTGATAAGATATTTATATGCCCAAGTGTCTCACCTTGGGGAGACCATGTTCTCCTCGTTAAGAAGAAAAATGGATCCTTGAGGCTGTGTATTGACTATAGATAAATCAATACAATTACAATAAAGAAAAAGTATCCTCTAGCTTGCATTGATGATTTATTTGATCAACTTCATGGCGCTCAATATTTTTAAAGGATTTACCTTTGTTCTGTAGATCATCATTTTCATGTAAAAAATGAAGATATTCCAAAGGCAACATATTGAACAAGGTATGGACATTACGATTTTACAGTAATTCCATTTGGAATGACTAATTCATCCTCTATTTTTATGGATATAATGATTAGAGAATTCAATTAATATCTTGATTATTTTTTTGTGTTATTTATTAATTATATATTGGTGTACTCTAAAATCTATGAGGACCATGAAACCCAATTATGGATTGTTCTGGAGACTCTTAGAAGAAAATAGTTATATGAGAATTTTAGAAAGTGATAATTCTGGATTCAAATAGTTTTTTTGGACATATTATCTCCAAGGATGGAATATCAGTTGATTCTATGAAGAAAAATCTCATCTAGGAATGGCCTACACCAAAAAACATAACTGAGGTATGTAGTTTCATTGGTTTATTAGGTTACTATCAACTTTTTTTAGAATTTTTCCTGATTAGCTAACCTGTTAACCAACATTACTCATTAAGAGGTTAATTTCGTAATGAAAAAAAGAATATGAAGATTTTGTGGAAGAATTGAAGATGATATTAGTTAATTCTATGATCTTGAATCTACCATTTGGAAATGGTGGATTTGCGATTTATAGTGATGCATCAAAGAAAGGAAATAGCAATGTCCTTATGCAGAATGATGGAGTTATTTCCAATGCATCAATCTTTCTAAAAACTCGTGAACATAACTATCCAACTCATGATTTTGAGTTAGTGGGTATAATATTTTCAATGAAGATATAGAGACACTATCTCTATGGTGAAAGATGTGAGATATATATGGATCATAGGAGTTTGAAATATATATTCTCAAAAAAGATAACTCAACATGAGACAAAGGTGATGTATTGATTTACTCAAGGATTAGTATTGATCAACACACTACCACCCAGTGAAGTAAAATAATATAGCATATGCATTGATAATTAAGGTTCATGGAGTTATAAACAAAATGAAAATTAATAAGGATCTTATGTATATGAATATAGTAAAGATGGATATGAGAATTATCAACGAAGGTGAAACATTACTACTTTTCCAAATGGTTTCTAAAACATTATTATTAGAAAATATAAATAGTTCTTAGTCTTATGATGGGAATATACAAAATAAAATTAAATATGTGAATGATGGGAAGTCGGTAGACTTCATGTATGAGGATGGAATTCTGAAATTTGGGAAAAGGTTTTGTGTTCCCTCTATACCCGAGCTAAAACGAGAATTATTGGATGCGCTCATAGCTCAAATTTCTTTATATGTATCATCATTGACCTGATTATCCACCCAAACAGTGCTATCAGGTTGGGTTTGACTGGCCTTAGGAGCACCTACCCAAATACCAAAGGCTTATGACTAGTAAAGAGAGTGTAAAGAGGGAAAATTGGGAAGGCTATACCCTCTGGGTATGATAAAATACTCTTCCAAGTACATATATATAACATATAGTGGAAGAAATGACTCAGTATACTCGAATCAGACCCACCAATAGAGGAAGCGCAATCAAAATCGAGCAATAGAGGAAATAATAATAATCAATTGGAGTAGAAAATAAATAAATAGACCAACATTCCACTTGAAGATACAATAATAAAGCATGCATCCAATACAAATCAAACAGCACAATAAGTAGAAAAGGGGTTTCATCAGGATGAACACAATAGCTACATACATATAAGCATGTAGATACAAACAGATAACAAAAGGAAAACTCCAACTGAGGTAAGACCTCAAGTTCCCTTGCCAACATACCATACCAACTCAACTGGGATCTATATCCAAATCTCGAAACCTTACCTGAATATAAAATCATAAAATCTACATGCATCCTAGAGGTCTCTTGCAGGGTGTGAGAATGAGTCCCAGTAGGGTACGACCAAAGTGTATATACCAAACATAAGTGTTTATATAGGTGTATAATATAAATGAAACAAATAAAAACAATTCAATTAATTTTAAAAAATCCCCCCTAGTGCTCAACAGCCACCAAGAAGATTTTTCCTGCCTCTTCTAGCACCAGAATAACTAGAGATGAGAGGAACCTTAGCCCATGGCCCAAGGCATCCCATGAATTAGAATAGCGTATGTGAACCCTCAAGTTCCACCTCGAATAAAGTAACCTTGTACTACATGAGTCCTAAGACCTCAAGTCTAAACAAGGTATTGATGTCTCGATGGAATGCCCCAAATGAAAGTAATTGGTCCCTTAGATCCTTGATTGAAAGCACTCGTCAGCTCAAAGCCCGATGTTCAGAGGCCCAATGAAATATGTCCCCAAATAAAAGTTAATATCAGATTATAGAATGGCATCCTCATTAATGGTGATACATATCCTCCCAAAATAGTCTAGGAATAACGACCTCAATATGGTGAGCCTCCACCCCAACCGATAACCTAAATTCTATCATCTGAAGGCTCTTTACCTTACATATGTCTTTCTATAACAAACACCCCCAACACAAATTCCTAAGATACGCTACCAGGTGACTCTTCCCACATGATTCGTCAAAACCACCTCATCACTAAGTCAAACTATGTGTACATGACTCTAATTGGCAGTTTGGCCATCACTGGTGAGTGAAAATCACCAATTTAGTACCTAATCCACATCCAACTACCATCTCATGCCATTTTTACCATGTTGCTCAAATCCAAAGGCCATACAATCCAATATCCTAGGCCATTACCACAACCTGATATCTATTTCATATTAAACTGACTTACACGATGCCCAATCCTATGATCAGCATCACTCAAGTAATTCATTACAAGACCAACCAGTTGATCTCATCACTTCAATTCCAATGGCCATGCCACCTTAATCCCTCAAGCCAAGCATGTCATAATCTAATGGATCCCAATAGCATATCATATAAAAATTAATCAATTCACTTAATAAACAATTCAACTTAATACTGTAGAATTGTAAAATATACATAAACATAATAATTCAATTTAATTTATTTGACAAACTCAACAAAAAATAACCAACTCATCTTAATGAAAATAAAAAAAATCAATTTAAATAATACAAACTCAAATTAAATCAATAATTCAGCTTGAAAAAATTACCCATGGGGGTCGAGAGCCTCTAAACCAGCCTCACACATATGAATTGGGATTAGAAATGCCTAAAGATTTCCCATATGGTCACATGATTAATTTAACATCAAGAAATAGGGACTCGCTCAACTACCCAATGGCATGCTAAAATCTACACACCCAAAATGACCATAAAAACATGAAAAAAGGTATAAACCACCTAACATTGATTCATAGATATAGTAACATATGATATTAGACTCTAATTAGAAGATTCTTAGAAGAAATAGATGTTTCCGTAAAATTCCATGAAAATAGGGAAAAACGCCTCATATGGATTTAATGTTCTATGAGTTGAAAACAATGAAGGAAGGAGGCATTAGTGAGGAGAGCCTTACCGATATGGTTCCAACACACCCAATGATGGATGAAACGGAGCTCAGACAAGGGATGTAGAGAAATACTTAGGAGGAGAGGAGGAGGAGAGTTTCTCCTACTGTTCATGCGACCAAGGAGTAGAAAAGAAGAAGAAACAGAGAGGAGGAAAAAAATTATTTTCATACTTTTTTTAGGGCCTTACAATTAGCTCACACATTTTTCTTAACAATGTGAAAACCATGTGGGCTACAGTTCATGGGTACTGCTTAAGTGGAACTACCCATGCGGCTTCTACATAGTTTTTTCTAAATGTGTGCAAGTTGTGAGAAATAACTCTTAAAAAAACAAATATCCTCACATGTCCATGCACCTCACCCTGCACAGATTTCCAAACCATGCGCTAGTTCAAAATGAGGGTGCACAGTTAGCTGGAAGAGGTCGCACAGTTTGGACCAAACTGTGCGCCTTGACTTGTAACTTATAAAACCGGACTCCAGGCTACCTATTCACCCAAAACCCTTCACAACACCCAAGGAATACTCCAAGCCTATAAAACAATCCAATAAAATGATATTGGGTTTATGGAAAACTCATAATTGAGTTTCGATGATCAAAAGAGAATTTGGTATAGCCACCTATTCAAAAATTCAAAATGGGAGAGGTTTTCGACCAATATTGGAAACCGGAAATGTTACAATGTACACATTGGTAGCACTAATATGTATAGATATTTTAAGGGACATTTCTAGTGGGATAATATGAAGTGGTAAATTTCTAATTATTTATCAAGGTGTTTAGTTTTAAAACACATGAAGGATGAAAGTCTACATCATAGAGGTGTCATGCAATCTTTGCATATTCCTATATAAAAATGGGATGACATTACTATGGATTTTTTCACTGGATTACCGATGACTCCAAGAAAGAATGATACAATATGGGTAATTTTTGAACAACTTTCCAAATTTGAACATTTTTTCTCTATAAGGGATAATTTTCCACTAGAGAAACTTGAATGACTCTATATTAATAAGGATGTAAGAATTCTTGGGGAACCTCTTTCCATTATTTATGATCATGATCCGTGATTCAGTTTGATGTTCTAGAAAATTATTTAGAAGGATCTTAATACCGAGCATCATTTAAGCATTGCATATCACCCTCAAACTGACGGGCAGTCATATAGAAAAATTCAAACTTTAGAAGATATGTTGTGGTCCTACTCACTCTACTTTCAATGTATGTGGGATAAATATTTATCTTTGGTAGAGTATTCCTACAATAATAGTTTTCATTCAAGTATTCAAATGGAACTGTATGAAGTGTTATATGGAAAGAGATTTCATACACTAACTTTTTGGGATGAATTTGGTGAAAAGAATCTTATAGGTCTAGAATATTTGGACGAAACAACAACAATGGTAAATAGTATTCAAAGACATATCAAATTACCACCTAGTAGGAAAAAGATCTATATTGATAACCAATGGAAAGATTTTGAGTTTCAAGTGGGATATCGTGTCTTATTGAAGGTATCATCATGGATGGGTGTTAAAATATTTGGAAATAAAGGGAAATTGAGTCTAAGGTAAATTGGACCTTTTGAAATTCTAGAAATAATTGGAGCTATGGATTATCATTTGATGATTCCACCTAGCCTTTCTAAAGTACACAATATGTTCCACATCCCTTTGTTAAGGAAGTACATGTCAGACTCAATGCATGTCTTCAAATTTGAATGGATAGAACACGAACTTGATTTATCTTAATGTGAAGAGCCTATCCACATTCTAGATTCTAAATATTATGTATTTAGGAATCATATACCTCAATTGGTAAAGGTATGTTGTAAAAATCATAAATTGATAAGGTGATGTGGGAACCAAAGGAATTTATGATAAGAACTACACAAATCCTTTTAAAAGGTGAAATTCTATAAATTTAGAGGACGGAATGTTTTGAAGGAGAGGAGAATTTAATGCGCCAATATTTTGTGGTATATCTATTTTAATATGTAACATATTTTTTATTTCACTCTTCACAAAACACCGAGTTTAAAATTGTAATATAATATTAAATATGACCATTGGAATAGTAATGTGACTCTTAGGAATAGTAATATGAATAATATAATAGTAACATCACCTATGAAAGTAAACATAAAACTTAGGTATCTTATGAATGATAATATCATATATTTATATCATGTAATATGTAAATAATGTTTTAAAAAGGATAAATTATGTGTCGGTTTTTTTGTGAAACAAAAATGTTTATTTGAAATTTTTAAATTAATACAATGATTTGAATGAAAATTTATTTTCATAAAATAGATTCATGGATTAATATTTTTTTTCCTTATAATTATAATATAATTTTATGAGACCTTAATTAATTTTTCAAAGTGTTATAAAATCAATTATAATTTCAAAATTGGTATTTTTTGAATAATTCATGATTTTAATTAAAAATTAAATTTATCGTATTTATAAAATTATTTTTAAAAAATGTATTCCAATTTTTAATTTTAAAAGTTGAAAAATATTTAGGGTAAATTTTTGTGATTTTTCAAAACTAGTTGAATTTTTTGTGAATAGTGAAATACGGTAATTTACAGTATATATACATTATAAGTTAAATACACTATTAATTGAGTAATTTATGATTTATTCACCATAATCTATAACTAAAAATATGTCTTTATTGTATTCATTAATTTAAATCAAAAATATTAATAGCATTGAGCCAAAATATTAAACTAATGATTAAAATAATAAAAAACACCCCTCTCCTCCACTATAAATACAACTAGTCACCACCCCTTATCTTCACACCTAAAAAGAATTGAATATTTAATTTATTCTACAAATTTCCTCTACCAAATCTCTCCCCCATGTTCTATTCTTTTTTTTTCTTACCAAAATACCATTTACAAGTCCCTTAGGGAGGTTCTCAAGAAGGTGACACCCAAGAGTTAACCCCCCCCCCCTACTCTCTCTCTTTCAATTTCATTTATTTTCTTATCCCTCCCTAACCTCCCATACCCAAAGTGAAATGATAAATCCATTATATTTTATATACTTTAATATTATTATGTTAATGGTGTATCAAAAATCAATTCCCTTCTTTTCCCTTTTTTATTCTAAAAATGAAAAATCGTCTTTGAGGTGCAGATTTACCGCCTTTGTGGATGATGAGTTTTCATTTTTCAATTATGCCTTCATGTCTGGTCAGAAAACTATATTTATTGTTGAATAGAATTTAATAAATTCAATACCACTTATTTAATGTTCTGAAATTAGTATGTATACATAATATTAATTCATAAGATAAAACTAGTTCGTGATCATCGAAAAAAACACCAAAATAATCTAAACGGTTATCATTATTGTTTTTATTGAATCATAATCATATATACAAAAAAATGATATATAATACCATTAAATATCATTTAATTTCATCAATAACATATAATTTTAATTCTTGATAAGTATTTCCATTTAACATGATCTTTCATACATGTATACAAGTGTACCAATCATGGAAACCAAGGAAATTAACACCTCCGAACGATGAAATTCAATCTTATAACTCATCAAAAAGAAAATAAATGAAATTAATAAAATTATAATAAATAAAATACATGTTTTATAGGTTTTAAATTAAATTATTTATTAATATTATTTATTTATCCAGGACTTTACGTTCAAGTACAGAACACTTTTGAACATAAGGCAAGGGATTCTCCCTAAACCTCCATTTTTCATTCAGGTTACGCTTTATCTCTCTTTACCCCCATTTTAATTCTTATTTATTTTTATATAATTCTTATAAATTCTATTTATATGTTACAAAATCATTTATCCATATCATTTCCTCTTTCATTGATGGGTAAATACATGTTTTGTAAGGTTCCCTTTTCAATTCTTCTCGTTATGAAAACACGATTAAAGGGAACTTCCCAATTTCTTACCCATTTTCAAATATCATCCATAATTTGTTTTAAGACACAATTATTTTATAAAATAAATATTTTTTCATGAAAAAAAATATATTTTTCCATTTCTAGTTTCATACAAACAATTATTACTTTTTCTAATTTAAAGTCTCTTTTATATTTTCTCTTAAATCGCACTGAAGTGGCCCAATTCTATAGTTTCATAAAAACACATTTTACATGTTAGAAATAATTTATGCCTAAATTATAATTTCATTTTCCTCACCTTTTCCATTTTAGGATATAAATGTATAAAATATTATTTCATGACAAATACAAATTATTTTTTCAAAATAACTCTTCTTTGCAGAGTAAATAGAGTATTTCTTTCAAAAATTCATCAATGATTTTATTAGAGTATTTTCATCTATTTCAACACCCATTACTGAATATTATAATTAATTGTGATTAATATTCTATGATATCATATACCATAATTTATTAAATATTTTATGATCATTTTGACTGTGGATATTCTATCTTGATACCATTCTCCATATTACTCATAATTGTTAGTGATTATGTTTATTGATTGGGAAAGTTATTTATATTTCATATGTATATGTTTTTTATGTTTCAACTCATTTATATTTAGAATGAAAATAACTTAGTATGTGAAGGGCATGGCCCTCTATAAACCGTTAATTAATCGAAAGATCTCATGAGACAAACCAGATTGGGATTTCGTTGGGGTCGTACCCATTTATTTTCAGATGTCTTGACTGAGGCCATGATAGTATGTTCAGATATCCAGCATTATGCATTCCATCATTATGACATTAGTAATTGATAATCCATGTGATTATTCAACTATTATAATGTCATGATTATGTTTTATTCTCATATAATTATTTATATGTTATTATTTTGATCATCTTTTATTCCTTCTATATTATGTTCACGTTTATTCTTTATTAATATGTATTGTTAGAAATCCACCATACCTTATTTTTTATGTTTATGATATATTCAGCTATATTTATTACCCTTATTGAGAGTCTAATATCACCCATTTATTATGTTTTATTTACCCCCAAGATGTGAAGATGTATATTATAAATGACATACCGGGATAATTTAAAAGTTTAAGGATGTTTCTAATAAAGTTGCCATGTTGTTTTTCCTTTCCAGTTTTAATGTAAAACTTATGTTTGTATCTGATTTTTCTAAATATTCTAAAGTATTCGGTCCTTCTATATAATACTTAATTTTTTATAATACCTATGTAATAAAGTAAGTCAC
This sequence comes from Viscum album, assembly GCA_963277665.1. Classification (NCBI taxonomy): domain Eukaryota; kingdom Viridiplantae; phylum Streptophyta; class Magnoliopsida; order Santalales; family Viscaceae; genus Viscum; species Viscum album. The sequence goes on from OY728157.1 coordinate 401,836,557, forward strand.
TAGATTCAGGATACTGGGGTTGGGGTCTTTACACCAACTTAAGCAATTCCAACAAAGGTAAAGGATCTCAGGACATTCACCATCCCATGAACCATAGGAGAGTTACACTTTTATGATGATTTATGTGATTTGGGAGATTCTATGTAACGCCCTGACCTGGCTCACCTCTAAGACGGTGGCTGGACCGGTGGGTTATATGACCTCAAGTGCATCTCCCCGAATGCCAGAGGTTGCCGACTAGCAGTGAGGGCCTTTTTGTGTCCGATGGGAGACTATATCCTCATAGGTAATAGGTATTATCATAGCAGAAGTAAATAGAAATTAATAATAAATAGAAGAGGCATATAAATGAATAAACTAAAGTATAATCAATATGTATAATCCAACTGAATAAGAAGAAAGTGCGGAAGCTCACAAAATAATGTCTTTCCATGATGTATTTCTAAACTAAAAACATGGAAAACAGAAACCCAAGCATACTATTAACTAAAAAGAAAAGACACAAAGTGTGACAACTGCATCACGAGAAAGGCTCGGTCCTTTTCCCCAGTCTCCATCCTAAGTAGTAAAAAACAATCAAGCATCGGAAGAAGCATGCTTCCCTTTTTCAATACCTGTAAACATACAATCTACTTGGGTGTCAACGACGCCTGAGTAGGGTGTGAGATAAAATCCTAGTTGGCCAGCACCCGCGGTCTAAGTCATGTGTCAACCAGGTATGCTTCAATATACCATCAAAGTATCACAAATCTCAAGAGGACCAAAGTGGAATTAATATAAACCTTCAGTGTATAATTATTAAGGTTTCAAGTTGAGAGTTGGAGTCTAACATCATCCCAAAGGTATCACTACGGAATATCCTTAAATTATCCAATACCACTGATCCAGTCCAAGACAATATTTCGAAAGACCAAGTATCACTCGAGGCATGGATTTACCCTGAGTCTGTCTCGATCTCACAAAAAGGGGTTGAGTATCATCCATGTCTGGCCTAGCCGCATTGCCAACGGATCCGTCTCGATGAGCCCTTTTGGAACCGGTGTCACTCATAAGTATTAGAAATCCCGGGGAAGTCTCGGTTCGGTAAAGCCAACGACACCGCCCCCCGACACATAGTGGTAACCATCAGGAATGGAGGGTCTAAGCGTGGCCCTTAATACGGGACCCTCCTTCTTTCTCCGCTCTGAATTTAATTAATGTTTTCACAGCATCATATATGACATAATAAGAATATGAAATTCCAGCTTGGAGACTAAACAGATACACTCGTGCATCACAATGTACAAATTAAATATTATAGCATAATAATATTAACAAGGCAAGATACTACATCAACATAATCAGATAGATGCACTTTTAAATAAATAAATAATTTAGCACAAACAACTACCAAGAATCCAACAATTCACGGTTCATAATTAATCTAAATTATTTATTTAAATTATACACAAAAAAATAGGATACGCAACACATGCAGTTAATTAAATTAAATGAACGAGCATGAAAATTTAAATAAATAAATAATTTAGCACAAAAAACTACCAAAGATCCAACAATTCAAGGTTCATAATTATTCTAAAATAATTACTTAAATTAAACACAACAAAAATAGGTTGCACAACACATGTAGTTAAATGAATTAAATATCCGGGATAACAGAATTTATACCAACCACGTCGGCACACCCAAAGGGGTTCCCGACAAAATTTCAATAAATTAAAAAATAATAATTCATGATCAAAAGGCCTGCAACAACTAGGCGAAACAAATAAATTAAAGGATTTGAGTGAATTTTCCCAAAGCCGGTAAGCACCAACTAACAGTACAACGCTGCGTTTTTATAAATTGCAACGAAACAGAGGGAAATAGGGTAGACACCCTACCTTATGGTCATACATGATCCTATGATCCATAGTAGTCTTTTATTTTACCTAAAATGGAAGAAAATGAAAGATTTTAGAAAAAACCCAAAATAGAGTAAATTCCTTCCATGAGGAACTGCGCGTAGGATACACAACAAAAACCTATGATTCCACTTGTGTAAAGTTAGCCCTACTCTAAGGTTTACTAAGCACCTAACGATGAAGAAAACAGATGATAGGTGGAGGATTTGGAGTCTTCCGAAGGAGGATCAAGGTGGTGCGCGCCACCTAGGGAGGAGGGGTGCGCCACACACAGGAGAGGAGGAGGAGAGGAGAAAGAAAAAAAAAGAAAGAAAAGAAAAGAAAAAGGAAAAATAAATAAAATGGAAATAAAAAAAATAAAAAAAATGGTGAATAAATGAAATAAATAATTAAAATGAGTTTACCCCATTTTAGTTATTTTTAATTTCTCTCCAACCATATCTATTTTATTATTTATTTTTTTCGCCTCTTTAAATTCCATTAATTTCCTTTAATCATTTTTAATTATTTTTTACTCGAACGTTTCACTATGGCATGATGTAATATTTTACATAAGACTGAGAAATCATTTAATTAATTTTAATAGCTATCCGGGACCCGTAGCGAGGTGCGTCGACGTGCACCTTGGGTCTCTTTAAATAATTAAGACAACTGAAACTTAAATGGCATGCACCTTGATTTAAGTCGATATGTTAAAATAATTAAAATTATTATTATTTAATATTACTAATCAATGACGCCATTAATATTTTAAAACAATAACCATTAAAAAAAGATAACAGTTGTTAAATTAATATTGATTACGGATTTGTATTTAATTCGATTAATTAATAATATCACATTTATTACATTGCGCTATTATTATTTACACCGTAACATGATTTATTAATTGTGGATATTAATTTTAATTTATTGTCTTCAAAACAAATAAAAATATTAATAATAAAATTATTATTATTATTTCCAATAAAATATTTAACCTAATTAAATTAGTTTCGGGTGCGATATGACCAAACGTCTCACGCTCGCAAAGTTTGTACCCAGCCTAGGGTAAACCCCACATCTTGAAACTATTGGTGGTCTCAGATTTCTCATTTGACGCACCGTTTGTGAGAAAATAATTATTTATTATTTAAAAATCGAAATATTTAATTAATTAAAAATAAAGATTGAATTATCATGTGTCAGGGTGTCAAACACCCAATGCGAATCAAGGTTATACCCTACCTAGGGTAAACCTGGCATTTCAGACCTAACTGTGGTCTCAGATTTCTCGTACGACACACCGTTTGAGAGTTATTTCATTTTTTTAAAAGAAACGAACATGCATATCAATAAAATAAAATTAATATTTTTATTATATCAACGCCACAATGTCGACTATCGAGAACAAAAAGTTTTTCCACTCTGTTTTAAAACTGACCTGCCTAGTTAATAGAAAAATTTTATTTCCTGTGTTTTTTTTTCTAGTTCAAAACATATAACATTACATTCTATAATGTGATACCTCACTTTTTATTATCTTCTTTATACGTTGGTGAGTTGAAGTTGATGAGAGTAGTTGTGATGTTGATTAATAGAGCTACAGTACATCTAGCAGGAGTCCTTGAGGATTTACTTGTTTGGGTAAGAGACTTGATCTTTACAGTAGATTTTAACATTATTAACATGGAGGTTGATCTGGTAAATTCTCATTCTCCCATTATCATTTGTAGGAACATCCTCTAAACTGAACAAATAATCATAAATATATATAAGGGTATAATTTTCATTGAGTTTGGAGATGAAGTTGTGATATTTAATTATACGGACTCCATGAAGTACCCCTTAGAGGACCAATTTTCATTTTTTATCTCCCACTTCAAACCACTAAGTAAAAACCCCATGGATTTTTAGCATCATATTCTTATAGATATTATGATAATTGGTTCTAGATTAATGTCTAAAAGAAATTCCACACCTATTTCTAATTCCCAAACCTCTCTTGTATTTGATTTTACCGTTGATTCATATTCTGATTTTGATCATGTTCACTTTTATTATAACATTTCTTTTGATTATTCTGATGGATTTGATGGATTATTATCTAATTTTGATTATTTCTATTCTGATACTGATTTTTATTGTGCACGTATTATATTTCCTTAAATATATCCATCCATACATCATCCCCTTCAGTGGAAATCAATCCATTGCCACCAAATTGTGGTGAGATATTAACTTTTATAATTTCTAACAATATACCTTCCAAACATGAAGAAAAACTTTTGAATCTTTTGTGGGAGAACATTAGGGAAATTTGTTAGACCATGGCAGACATATCAGGTATTAAACCCTCCATTTTCATGTATAGTATTCTTCTAGAGGATGGGGATAAACCATTTAGGTATCTATAAAGTACAATTAATCTAACTCTTTTAGAACTTATTAAAAAAGAAGATCAAAAATTACTCATCAAAGATATAATTTATCTCATTTCAGATTCCTAGTGGGTGATTCCTATTCAGGTTGTGCCTAATAAAAGTGTTGGTATTATTTTTATAAATGAGAGAGAGGATTTAGTTATAATGGTGGTGAAAAATAGTTTCAATGTGTGTATTTATTTTAGGGAACTAAATCAATCACCTCGTAAGGACCATTTCCCCACCTATTTATTGATAAAATGCTTGAGAGACTAGATGGGAAGATAAACTATTGTTTTTTGGGTGGATTTTCTAGATATTTTTAGGTTCCTATAACTTCATTGGATTAGGAGAAGTCAATATTCACTTGTCCATTTGGTACATTTGTCTACCAAAGGATGCCATTTGGACTTTTCAATGCCCCAAGTTCCTTCCAGAGATGCATGGTGAGATTTTTTTTTCAAATTTTATTGAGACCCATATGGAGGTATTTATGTATTATTTTACAGTATATGGATCTTCACTTTAGGAATTTATTTTTATTTTGGGAAATGTGTTTAATCATCATATTGTAAAAAATATAGTTTTGAACTTTGAAAAGTGTCATTTTATGGTAGAGCATGAAATTTTCTTAGGGAATGTAGTGTAAAAACATGGAATAGAGGTTGATATATCTAAGGTAGATATTATTTCATACTTTCCATATTCTTCATGTGTGCATGATTTTAGATCATTATTAGTGAATGTAGGCTTTTATCGATACTTCATGTAATATTTCAGTAAGATTGCTCAACCCATACCCCTATTTCTTCAAAAATATATTGACTTCATTTTTGATGATTCATACAGGGTATCATTTTATGAGATAAAGAAGCATCTGACCACTCCTCTAATCGTGTGATGCTTCAAACATTGCAGTTGGAGATGTCTTATCACAGAGTGTAGTGGGACGTTCACATGTGATTGAATATGCTTTGAGGAAATTGTATTTCTCCCAATCAAACTACACAAACAAAAAAATGAGTTTATTTCCATCATATTTTCTTTAGGTAAATTTCATTCATATTTATTAGGTTCTAAAGTAGTTGTTTTCTCTGACCATGCAGCTGTGAGGAACCTCTTGAAAAAACCAGATGTAAATTCTAGACTTACCAAATGGATTCTCCTTCTTTAATAATTTCATATTGAGATAAAGGGTAATAAGGGGTCAGAAAAATTGGTAGTGGGATACATGATTAGTATTAGTCACACACTAGAGGCTGATACTTTGAACCGAATACTACTTCAGGATACTTTTCCCGATGAGCATCTTTATGCACTCTCAAGAACATATCCTTGGTATGTAGATTTAATAAAAAACATTGTTGCCTATTCAATTATTTCAAATTTAAAGAAAAATATTGTCCAAAAATTAAATAGTGAGTCTAGGTTTTATGTGTGGGATGATCCCTACCTCTGGCGCATGTGTAGTGATCAAGTTATTAGGAGGTGTACTCTTGATCAAGTGTTTGAGTCTGTTCTGAATTTCTTCCATACACTTTAATGTGGAAGAAACATTAAACCCCAATAGATAGCTAGTAAAGTCTTAGAATATGGATTATATTATCCTAAATTGTTTCATGATGCCCTTGTGTTTTGTATGTCATGCTCTCATTTCCAACACACTGGAAACATTTTGAGGGGATAAGAGATTCCCCAACAACCCATATTATTATGTGATATTAGTGATGTATAGGGAATTAATTTAATGGATATTTTTCCAGGTTCATTTAATTTTTTTATATTTTGGATTCCATTGATTATGTCAAAAAATGGGTGGATCACAATGCTATTAGGACTGATGATTCTCATGTTGTAGTCGATATTTTCAAGGCATGATTTTTTTGTAGGTTTGGAGTAAAAAAGTCCATCATCAGTGACTAAGGGACATACTTTTGAAATCTATATTTGTATTTCCACCATCATAAATATGGGGTGACACACAAAACATCAACACAATACCACCCCCAAACAAATATCCAGGATGAGGTTTCAAATCGGGAGTTGAAACAAATCTTGGAGAAAACTGTGAACCCGAATATGAAGGATTGGAAAAAGAACTTGGATGATGATCTTTGGGATTATATAAAATCGTAAAAAACTCCCATATTTATATCCCTTTTTTGTATTGTTTTTGGGAAATCTTGTCTTCTCCTTGTGGAGGTTGGGCATCGAGCATATTGGACTATAAAGAAATACAACATGGATTTGGGCAAAGGTGGAATTCAAATGATACTTAAAATTAAAGAGCATGAGGTGATTAGATTTCCATCATATGAGAACTCAAGGTTTTACATGTAAAGATCAAAATATTCTCATGATATAATGATCCAAAAAAGGGAGTTTCATGTTGGAGAGAAAGTCTTATGCTACAATTCTCGACTAAAGTTGATGATTGGTAAGTTAGATTCTATATAGTTAGGTCCTTATGTGGTATCTAATGTTTTTCCTTATGGAGTAGTGGAGATCACACAAGAGGACACCAGAAAGAGATTTATAGTCAATGGGAAACATCTTAAGAAATAAATTTATAGAATTCCTAACAATACAGTTGATTTCATCACATTGCATGACCCCATCATCACTATAGAATATTAGGTTGTTTCTAACCCTTTTACTTTTATATTACTTACCCTATTTAATATTATAAATTTCATTTGCACAAATCATTAAATAGGTTCACATTGAGTAAAATTAAACATTTTAAGTGTGGGGGAGGGGACAACATCTTGGGGCTGCAACTTTAGGTTTTTCATTTGTGTGTTTTCGTGTGTGTGTTTTGTATTAATTTAAAAAAAAGTAAAAAACACCATGTAACATGACCATTTAGATATGTAATATATAGAAAATGAATGTTTTAAAAACTAATTAATGGAATAATGATAATGAACAATATTTCATTATTAATGGTTTAATTTTATAAATATGGAAGTCTTTGATGATATGATTAGCTGTTTTATTGAAAAACATTTTAGATTTTGTACTATTATTTGTGATATTTTTATGGTAAATTGTTTTATTGATTTCTCCACACAACATTTTACGCAACCATGACTTGTGAAATTTTTCCTACTCAATTGAAGGTATATATAAGTTAGGTAAAATAATTACTCTTATATTAATGGTTGATCCACACACTCATTTCGCTTCCGATCGGTTTCATTACTGTACCGAATTGACCTATGCATGTGTACCTGATATCTGAAAGTTGTACACCTTAAAAAATTAAATCAAACAAAATAATATATATTATCTTAATAAATATTGGAGTGATTAAATGTACAACACATGTGTATATCTAGGTCATGAGATTAAGGTTTAACTTTTAGGAATCCTTAAGTGAGTGGGTCTTGAAATTTGATTGTAATGGAATGTAGAATAGAATTATTGAATTAAACCAGGTAAGAATATTTTTTTACCTAACATGAATATGCTGAGTAAAATGTGTAGATATGAGCTTAAAATGGTTGGCGCACACACATGTGGGGAATTAGTGTCATGGTGGACCCATTACATGTTTCTCTATGATTAGTTTTATTAATGTCATTGAATTTTTATTGATAGAATATATGATGAAATGAATTTTAAATTTATTATGATTGACTCTTGATGATATTATTACGTTTCCTATATTTCCCCTATGGTTTGAGGAATACGGACATGCATATCTTGTCACAATTTTCTAGAATACATGACGTGACTTTTCCTAGCAGTGAAAAAGGGTAAGTATGGGGGAGTTGATAAGAAAAATTTTTATTTAATATTTTATTGATAAAAAATGACCTAATTTCATCAAATTATGTTAAATATGTCCATTTATACAATATTTGGGATTAGATAATTCATTTTTAAATTTGATAAAAATTCCAGTTTTGACCCTTTAGAGTGAACAATAGAATTTTAACAATAAATATTTTTCTATGAATTATTTGAACTTAAAATTCTATAACAATGTTCCTAAATCCATGTGATTCAACATTAATTCATGAAATATGAGCTAAATCGTGCATTTTATTGGACTAAATGGGTCATTAATTCAAATATGGACAATAATTTCCAGATTGGACACCACTTCACCATTTGGGCCATATCATATACGTACAGTCTTGGATTTTTCTAAAATTTGAAATTAGATAGAGGATCAAATTATGAAAAAATAATCCTTCTATAATGATATTTGTTTCATGAGTTTTTGTGGTCAAAAAGGTGGTGAAATTGGGATAAAAATATTTGGCGATTTTCCCCATTCATTCTTGAAGCCTCTTATAAACATAGTGTTAGGTCCACTAGGTTGAATACCCTGAGAGGGGGGTGAATCAGGGTATGGTAGATTAAAAATTTATCCTTTTGGATCTAGTTTTATTGATAGACAAAACTCAATTCTCTCTTCCTCTCACAGCACTATATTACCAGATATGAAATCATGCACAGGCCACAATAATTTTTACTTGGTTCACCCTCACTTTGATACGTTCAAGGATTATAAAATGGAGACATGTCGATGTACCAAATTCACTATGTCTCATAGCCAATAATTAGTAAAAATTTCGAGCTAGAACTTCTATGCCCAAGCTCATAGCCTTTAAAATGTTTAGGGACTTCTCACTACATTACCAAGGGTCACTCTATATGCCTCTTTCTCTGGATCACTGCCAGTGGAAAGGGTCATCATCTTCCTCTTACTTCGCTCACTACTCTTGGAAAAGAATCCACTCACAATTTATAGACATTAGGTCAAAACACAGTTTATGGGCATGTAGGTCCCTTTATTTGCATGAATTCATGCATATTGAACTATAGATAGGTGTTCTTTTGATGTATTTATTTCACCCGTAGATGAATTCCACCTTCCCAAGTACTTCTAGGTACTGAAAAATAATTTCGCAAACTGATTTGAAGCTTTTCCAAGCTTCCTTGTGAAAATCGTGAACTCCCTTCTTCTCCCACGTAATGAGTACCAGGTTTGGTATATGAAACACACTACTCACATATTGCATCATCTTCAAATAACTGTTACCACCTCCATGTACTGCTACATTTGTTTCGCCTCTGTGAACTGCCCTTTGTCTGCGAACTGTTCTCTATTCACGGACTATCTTTACCTCCACATACCCCTTGAGGAATTCTCTCACTCGCATACTGAAGATTACTACTCCATGTACCAAGTCAACTCCTTCCACTTATTGAACTTCCTCCTCCGCATACTACATCCTTTGCAGGATAAAGTCTCCTGCAAAAACATTCGGCATAATTTCTTCTGTGCGAACCACTTTAGATTTCCCAGAATTCTTCCTCACAAACCACATTCGGAGTTTGCCGAAATCCTTAAACAAAAATGTGTTCTCTAATTATATACTATCTCCACAGTAATTGGTTGGATTAGATATTCTTATATAGGAAAATATATCCATAAAAACCACTAATCCATGATTTACCAAATCTTCAATTCAGCCTCCACTGCATATCGATTCTTCAGCCTCTGCGAACCGTAAGCCACCTACGAAATGCTTTTCCTATCTGGTCTACATACTATCTTTGTTCCTATGCAATCGATCTTATCCTCCAACGACATTCCATCTGGGTACCACACCGTCTTCTATGGCGAACCATTTTTTGTTTCACGAACCGCTTCCGCATACCATTCCTACTACCTAGTACGTAGCTGCATACCCTTCTCGAACATGGTATGTGATCCATGTCCTGGGATCCTCATTTCTTTTCCTTTACCGATTTCTATTTCCATTCTTCACACAAATTACAGAATTTGAGACCCAAAAATTTGGAAAACACTAGGAAAATGTTCCACTTTAAAAACCTATATTTAGAAAACACCAACCATACTCCTTTGCGGTTATTTGGCTTTGTCAACAAACACAACCACACATATGACATTCTGAGGGGACACATTGAGGGATTTTTTCCCAACGCATTGCCTCTCCCCCACACTATAAAATTATGTTTTTATCATTTGAAGTGGGTTGGATGTTCCTTAGAGGATTGGGAGTAGAGGAGAAGTGGTTCCCTTCCACTTCAATTCACCATTATAGGAGGGGAGCTATCAAGTTATGATATCCTCCAAAATGCTCTTCTTTTCATCTTCTTTGTTTTAATGTTTTTGTTCTTATAATAAAAATCTTAGTTTCACTTATATTTCTTCAATTATTATGTATTTACTTATTATTGTATCTACTTATTTGGGTTGGAACTCTATAATAGAAACCTGATTGGGTCATACCCTTTCTAAACCTTTGCACATGCAATTCATTCCTACGATGACTGTACTGCCCACAGAAGAATATTTTTTTAGTAATTAATCGACCTCTTAACTTATTAATTTATTTATTTTAAATAAATTAGATATTGTAATTTACATAATTTATCTATGAATCATTTTTTTAATTTAAAATAAACTATGCAATAAATTTAACAATTAACAAAAAACACATGAGGTTGAGAATTTTGTAAGTTGTTAGAGCGCAATCATGTTAATTAAAACAAAACAACATAATATCAATTTGTAGAGTCGAAATTTAATCTGTAAACTCAATTAATTATCACATATATAATAGATATGATCCTTAATTTACCATGTAACATAATCTATCCTTGGAAAGGAAATCAACATAGTGTTCTATGATTACATGTTCCAAAGCTTGTTGAGGGTTTAATTCATTTTATCATTGTGGTTAAGTTAACTCCTATAGGGTTTGAGGGTTAACAAATTACGGGATCATAATTAATTGGAGATTAATATAAATGATAATTATTAATAAGTAAGTGGATAGGTAGAGTTATATCAATTATTATTTCTAAAAATAGTTTTCTAAAAAACAACTTTCTTTTTGTGTTTTCGTAATCTCATTTCAAAAAGAAAAAGAAAAAATAAAATCTTCTTACAATATACTTATTTTAGTTTAATAACTGGTAAAAACGACAAACATTTTAAGTAGTGTTTTTACATTATTTAATTTTATTTTCAGAATACCATTAATATGTTCTTTTAGATTACTTCCTTCTTTTGCGAGACATCCTTGGTTAGTCACTCTGCTACACCTAAACAAATCAAAACAAAACATCTTTTGAGAGTTCCCATGATAGACACTTTGAATAGTTCTAGGGTATTTTTCATTAGGATGTGGGGGTGACTAGATAAGTGGGGAAGCAGGCATGAGGAAACTTTTTTGTTATATTTTCATGTTTTTGTACTTATATTATGTGAAAATTTAGAGAGTGGAATAATGGTGATATTGTCAAGATGATTATATTGGGTAGGAGTTAAATGTTATTTATACTCACTGAAGCATTAATATTCTTCTTCCAAATTGGCATGAGAGTTTCTGGGGAGGAACCTACAGAGTACACTTGCATTCCCACCCCAAATTCAATGTAATATCATTACAAATTTACAAGACTATGTTATAAATCAATATGGGCTTTTATATCGTATGAAAAGGTGATTATCTAAAATTAGATTAATTTTTATTTCTATTAGTAGTTATTGAGTATTATTATTTTCTTTAGAGTCATTTTTTTCATTAGTTTGAAATAAATCACATGCATTTTAATTTTTTTTGTATAGGGGGTTTATTTTACCAGTGAGGTTAATATTTTGAATAGTGGTTTATTTTCTAACCTAGGATTAAAGATTTTAATGCCTCCCATATTGAATTTTATTTAATTTCAATGATAGTCACATGTCGAAGGCCTATTGGAGTGGGGCTTTAGGGGTCACACTTGACTTCAGTACTGACCCAAGAGGGGTTCTAGTAGAGTATGGTCATTAAAGAGTGGTATTAGAGAACTAGTGTCTTATTTTAATATAGTTTTTGGAGTTTTAAATAGTGGGTATTATATTTTTTGGTAAGGAAAAAATATTTTTTTTAATAAGGATACAATATCATTTGATCTTAGAATGTGATATAGAGTATGGATACTGACTAAGACAAAAAAGTCCCCTTCGATATGACACGAGGAGGTAGATAGTATATGGAATATGATTAAGTGAGAGCATAATATTTTCAATTAGTAATGTTAGATACATCATCATTTATTTCTTATGTGTTTGAATTTGTAATTTTTCTGGGGAAACTAAATGAAATTTTATTAAAACGCTTTAAATTATTCCATATTTGAGGGTTAGGAATTGGTTTTGTTCTTGTATACATGGTTGGTGAAGGGTGAACTCACATGGATCATGTTAGTGAAGTGTAACAATATTAAAAAGTTATTTTTAAGTGTATTTTCCAAAATAATAATGATTCATAAAGAAAGACCTTTTGTGAGTTTTATCAGTAGAATTTTTTAAGGAATAAGATATCTATTTTTTACTATAAGGTAAAGAAATGTAAAGATGCAGGGGGTTGAGTTTGGAATTATTCAATCATTAGAAAATAATTTTATTTCATAGGTTGTATAGTTTACTGTATGTGTACCTAAATAATGGTGGGATCATTATCATGGTAATTTAGATGATTCAGGTATCACGTGGTAGAAGTTTAGAAGTTAGTTCCAGACCAAGTTCTTATTATCAATGTTGAAGGTGATGCATCATTATAAGTTACATAACATTATATTGGTGAGTTAAATAATATATGAGTTTTACATGGAGTTTATAAACCTCTTATATTTGTATCCTAAACTATCACTAGATGTGGAAGAAAGGGAGAAAAAAAATTGATAGAATTTAAGCCCAGAGATTTAACATCAGGTAAACCCCTTCACATTGAAAACATAATACAGGTGCTCATGAATGATGAAATGGTTGATAAGGCCTTGAATTTAATATACTATTTCTATAGGAAATTCCTAAAAAAAATTAAAAGGCAGAGTTACCAATAGAAGTAAACATTTATTAGAACAAACATGGTCTTGACCAGCTAGGAGTCTCCCTCATCCCTCCTTTTTTCATTTCTCAGAATCTAGTAATTCTCAAAAATATACAAGGAACTATATCATAATGTTATTTCTTTACATATATTAGAAATTTATGGTATATGTTCCAAACATTTCTCATTCATCAATATTCCTCTGGTACTTTGATTATGGATGATCCTTGAACATTTTAAATTCCACCAATGCATCATTTGCCTCCACGACCTAATCAGCAGTTAGGTCACGATGTTTTTAACACCTTTCACCAAATACTAGATTAGTAAGGTAGAGGATAAAATAGAGATTTTTTTACCTAAGTGTACTCAATGTGTTCATATATTAAATGGTTATTGATATCTAGGATGATAATATTATGGTGCCTGATGTGGCTAGTTTCATGCGATAGTGTTTCCAATAAGAGGAATATTAGACATTGTTTGAGGTAACATCTACATGTATTACCTTGGATTATTATTTAATATAAATAAGATCTTTAAACTCATTTATTTAACCTGACTTAGTCAAACCATTTAGACTTAAAGAGGACAAGATTCATATTCCATTTTAGTTATCTACACTAGTTGTTGGTCAATCTAGGTTGATGGAGGTTTATCGAGCGTGTGAGATAATTTTAGGAAAATCGTAGTTAATTGTAATGTTGTTCAAGCTATATTTATATAACTATATAATGTTATACTTTTATTTAATTGGTTATATTTTTTATAAGCCTTCATCGTCTGCTATCAAAGATGATTTGGTTTCTCTCATGTATAGAGTTATTTTTTGAATTTTTTAGTGAAGGAGATCCCTAGAAAGGTCATAGATGGTAATATTATCTTTATTTATAGTTGTTTAATTTGATGTTGAGTTATAAAAAGATATAAAAATGGATTTTTTTGAGAATTATTGAGAAATTTTTGGATACCTGAATATATTATGACACTACCCCATGACATCAAATCATGTTTGGTATAGAGTTATAGACAAGTGTGTCACTTATCATTATACCTAGTTTTAGTATGTAACCATTAGAGTTGAATGAGTTTTAGATTTGGTTATACTATTTAATGTATAATGGTTTTGATGGTCCCAAAAAGGGATTGAAACATAAGGGGGTGAATTAGGGAATGTCAATTCAAATTAAACCCTTACAGTGATCTTGTTTCAAAGTTATCCAAAATATAACCCCTTCCTAACCAAATATAAAAGAAATAAATAAATAAATCTTAATTAATTCTACCACAATAGGATATATCCAAAGAGTATACACTTGTTGATATATTGTTGTACCAAAATTCACTAAATCACACAACTTGTATGATGTTCAAATAATCATCCCTCTTGATTTCCATCCACCAACAAGTTGAGAACTTTCTTCTACCCCACTAAAGTTTAACTTTAATCCCCTCAAGAGCAAAATTTCAATCACTCAACTAAAAATAGAAAATATTATACCTTAATTGGTGTAACAATATAATTCATTTTTATCATGATTAATGATCTCATATTATTCTCCTTCAACTTTGGATTGATACAACAATGACATATAAACTCCATTGATCTCATATAATGATCTCTTTAAAATTACCACTAATCTCTTATTATATCACATTTCAGTATTATAAAATAGACTTTTTTTCTCTTTATATGACATTGATAAATGTTTAGGATATTTCCATGTCAACTAAATCTTCTATAATCATTCTATCTACCATTAAAACTTATTAGATAGTCCAAGGAATCTGATAAGGTTATTTTTTGTCTTCTTATCTCATGATCTGACCTTTAAATTTTAATGATGTTTAAATATTAAAAAACTACTAACATAATATCATTATGGTACAACACAATGAATTATTTTATTATAACTAAAAAATATATTCTTTTAAAATCACGACTTAATCCACATCCAAAACTAAAATATTCGACAAGATCATACATCTTAAAACACAAAGGATTAGTATATTATGACATAACCACAACCATCATAAATTAATCCATATTTCATAAACCCCCTTAAAAACATGGGAAAAATTAATAATGATTATCCTTATTACCCTTTTCTAAGAAAAATCTTCAATAAAAAACCTTTGTGTCATATCACGACATGAATATATTTACACAATATCTAGACTTGAACTCATTATTTAAAGATAATTTTGACACACTAAATCATGAAATAATAATTTAATATTAAAAAAAGATTTATAATTTTACATTTTACCAAAATTCCTCCATAAATAATTATAGACTTTAATGAATTACTATGATGCAACCAACCAAATCTACTAGAAAAACTTACAGAAAAAAATATTATAGTGTAATTTTTTCTTACTAGTGTAAAACATCTCAAAATTATTTTCAGAAAATTTAAATTTACAATTCCTAATGATTTTATCAATAATTAAAATTGTTTTCATTAGTTTTTATCCAAGAAAAACCCAAAAAACACACTTGGTTTTTTACTAACAGTCTCCCCCTTTGAGTTTGTTAACAACACACCACACATTAAAATAGTTCTTCAAAAATAGTTACATCCATCATAATAATATTGTAGATAGTGTATCTAATAATTTAAAAATATTTCACTCTAAGACAACATGTCCCATTATCTTCCTGAGAAAAAATGTTAAATGAAATTTTTATCAAATAACAACTCCATTATCCTCTTACCTTGATACTAGTTGTCCTATATTATGAAAAAAACCATTTTGAGTAAATTAATATCAAATCTCAAATAAAACATATCATATTATAATTTTATATACACACTAATACAACATTTATATTTTCTCCCCTACAATATTACTCAAAGAGTATTCTCCCCTAGAAACACCACTTGGGGAAAACAAATCTCTCCCTTTAAATTTGAGATAAATCAATGATCTTGATATTATATACCTAATATACTTGTTTTTATCTCCCTCTTTGTCAATAAACTTATTATAATTTTATTTGATGGCTATACAGAGTAATTTATTACTCAATCAATCAACTCGTAAGAAAAAATAGACCTTTCAGTTAACCACTTCTTGATAGTAACTACACTCATTGAAAATTTCAATTAACGACACTATGAGAATATATAGTGTTAATGATGGATTATTATAATAGGTTTTGTAAACCATGATAAAATATAAAATAAAGAAACAATTTTAATTAGTAGAAGTTTCATTAAATTACTGAAAAAAATAAAAAATATTTTTTTTATATTATCAATTAGAAGTGGTTTTTTAAAACCACTTATATTTTTAAACAAATACCCATCAAACTAAATCACTTGTCACTTTTCTCATATATCCCTAAAATTAACCAATCCCTTTGAAATCATAAATTTCCTATCATTATTGTCCTACTTCCAATCATCATCATACTATTTCCTATCCCAAATCCCTCAATCACAACTACGAGCCATTATAATATTGGTCGATCCTCTTCAATCACACCCTTGTATATCAAGTTCCACTAATACGGTTCACCACACGTGATCCTTTTATTTTTATCTTTACTCTTTAATTTTGTTTAGAAAATTTTGATTAAAAAATTTGGTATTTTAAAACAAAACTAAATGATTTTACTAGTTTTACTATTTAGATCTTTTCAACTTGTTATTCCTAGAAATATATATAGAATTATTTTGCTATTTTATTTCTCTTATACATTTTTAAATGGTTTAACAGTTGTTGGATTTAGTTTATTTGTATTCTATTAATATTTATGTTTCAAATTTAAAATATTTTTAAACTATTATCTTGATATGAAAAATATTTTTGGAAATTATTTATTAATTTTTTTAAAATGAATAATGAATATTTTGATGGAATAAAAGTCTAATGTAACATTAGTGGAATTTTTGAAGTAATTTTAATAAGGGAATAAATTAATTTCTAAAAAACAAAAATCATATATGATAATATTTAGAGTTTATTTTTTTTAAATGGGAGTAATATTATTTAATGAGGGATTTAAATATATTTGAATTTAGTTTAAAATGATTTAAAAATGAAACTATTTCAAAAACAATTATTTAACTTAATCGTCCTCTTTCGATTTATATTTTTTTTTAAATAAATACTTCTCTCTAATATAGAATAGTGTTTGAATTAATTATGGGTATTATTTTGTTTATATGGTTGATTGAAATTTTTTAAAATGGTGCTTCCATGGGGTTTCAAACAAAATAACTTATTGTGTTCAATTTCAATTTTGATTTAGGGTTTATTTGGATATACCAAAATAGTTATGGGAAAGATTTAAACTCATGGGAAATTAGTTAGTTTTATAACAAAAGATTTTTGGTTTGAAATTATTTATGCATATTGAAATTATTTAATGTGAAATGAGTTTAAGTTTTTTTATTCATTCAGATAGATTTCTTTATATTTTTTATAATTAAGATCTTGTTTATTTTTGTATGATTATATTATAATTATTTTATTTATGATAGTTTAACTTGAAAATATATTATATTTAAGTTAATTGTTTTATATATTTGAGTAGAATTAATGTATTTTTTAAATTAAATCCAAATATTAAATTTTTTTTAAATGAAATATATAAAATGAATTTATCTTTTAAAATAAAAAGGTTTATTACTTTATCTTGAATATTGTTGTAATTTGGAAAATTTGGACTATATTACACTTTTACTAAAAAAAATTATTTTATTCCCACATATTTATATAAAAATTTATTTTTCTTATCATATAGTGTAGGAAATAATTTATGTTTTATATCAAAGTTGGATCACATTACCTCATATCAAACCTATACATGTTAAGGGTATGGAGATGTTTTCATATTTTTCAATTAATAATCGATATATGGATGGAATAATAAGACTTTTATGGTTGAATTAAAAATTTAAATTATGGTTAAAGAGACATAAATAATTTGATAACTTGATATTGAAAATCAAAAAAAATAATTTGATGCATTTGGAAAAAAGATCAACAGTCACACATTTCTTCACTCCACAAAAGCCTCTCTTTTTAGTAGTGGTCAAAGGATTAATACTAAGAAAAAAAGTTTAAATTATTTTAAAAATTTAGAACAACGATAATTGATTAAATTATGATCTATATAAAATAATCCCTTTTCAACTTGAAACTTGATTTTCTGAAAGTAATAAAAAGAGTCTTTTTATAATTAAAATATTCTTTGTTCTATAAATATACATAAAATGATATCAATCATGAAATAGAATTAAATTATCATAAAATTTTTGGACAATTATCATCAATTCATATGTAACTTGTAAGATAAAACTAAACATAAATATAATATATGGGGAGAATTGATTGATCCAAAGTGAAATTCAAAATTTAAATCCATTTATATATTATAAATTTTCTTCAAATGATCAAAATATTGAAAACAACCTCATATTATCTTAAAAATATATGGTACCAATATTTAATTAATTTATGAATTATAAAAATCTACTAAATATTAATCTAATGTAATATAATCCAGAAATGATAAAAAGATTATTTTCACAATTAAAAATCATTTATGTTATATAAAGATGAATCCAATAATCGAAACAGAACATATAAGCATGAATTGTCTCAAAAAAACAGAATAAAGATCATTGATATTTTTATAACTAGTGTAAATGAGTCTCATGTCAGTCTAGTATGTGATATTCTCACAATGATCCAATACCTTTTTTCAAAATTAGATATATTTTTAAAATTCCATACACGAACATGAAATAATCATAATGTGTAAATGAGATTGAATTTTTACAAAAAATATAGGAAAATTATCATTGATTCATATTTAACACTTAATAACAAATTGTATGTCAATATGATGTGTGATTTCATCATGATGAAAAAATAACATTTTTTAGTCTTATAAATGTGCCTGAAATGAATAAAAATATCCAATGAACTTGAATTATCACAAAAATTTAGAAAATAAATCCTTGATTCATTTGTGAAAAATGGGAAAAAACTACACATCTAAGATATATGTGACATTATTTTAAGAATATAATGACTTATTTTAAACTTAAATGATTTTATAGTTCTATAATAATGTGTTAAATGATCTAAACTAGGTAAAAAAATTAATAATAAAATAATTTATAAAATTATTAATCAATTCATCTATCACCTATAAGAAAAAAACCATACATCAAACTAGAATTCAATGTTACCTAAATCATCTAAAAATATTTTTTTAGAATTAAATGTATTTTGTGTTTTATAATCATGTGTTAAATGATAAAAACCAATAAAAAAAGATCATATTATCAAAAAATAGACATTTTTCATTAATTTTTTTATGTCATATAGGAACAAACTTCTCATCAATCTGATGTGTGATATTTTTTAGATGAATAAAAGTGTATTTTTACAATTAAATGTCTTTTATGTTCTATAAACATGCATCCATCGATCAAAATTGACCAAAAAAATAAAATTGTCTAAAAAATAAAAAAAAATACATATACTTATTTTTGACATGTAGTAGGAAACTGTGTATCAATATGATTTTCAATTTTTATAAAATGTTCAAAAGTTTACTTTTATAATTATAACTATTTTTAAACTTCAATAATGGGATTACTTCTAACTTAATATTTTTATTATTAGGAAAACCCCACTTTTAAATTTTTATTGGGAACCCTCACTGTAATAACCTAATATCTTATGAAATATTTATTTCAAATATATTTAACTTCTTCAATATCTTATGTTACACACAACAATGAGTTTAAACGAATCGTGTTATACTATTAAAAATATTATTATTTAATGTTTTCACCTAGCTGGTAAATAAGAGGGTATGAATATGATTAAATAATACATAATATATATAAATATACTTCTAAATATAAAATTATTGAAGAATTATTATTAATTAATCGCTCAATTTATATAAAAATACTTATATTCTTCAAAAATACGTTTTCTTCAAAAAAAAGATTTTATTCCTTTTTGTGAAAAAAATATTAAAATTAATTTCCAGAACTTTTATAAAATTTATTTGATAGAATAAACATAATATTTGAAATAATCATAACAAAATTATATTCAAGTGAATTTTTTGTATTTTCCTGAAAATATTGACTTTTTTGTGAGTAGTGAAAAACATAGATTTTTTTATAAAACCATCTATATGTTTCATTAAATCAAGTAATGTAATGTATTATTATATTTTTTATTTAGTATTAAAGTGAAATATGATTCATTTTATTTTTAATGATTAAATTAATTTCATTGGAATCATAATTTTTCTTGATTTTGGTATAAATCTATTTTTATGCATAAGAATGCATTTGTCTGAAAACCGTTTTAAGTGTTTAATTTTTTTCCATTTCAATTATTTAAAATAACCCATAATGAGGAATTATTTAAATTAAATTTATATACTATATATATATATATATATGTTAATTTAAATTCATATAACTAATATTATTATTCTTAGAGTTAATGTAAAATAAATTTTTCCTTGAAAAATGCTTTTTCATAAAAAAACAATTTTCTGCATGTTTTTCACACCTATTTTAAAATTAATTTCTACCAGCTATAGGTATTGAATTTGATAAAATTAATTAAATATTTATAATGAAGAGTTCAAAATTTGGTAAATATGCCCTTTTCTATTTATGCTCAATATGAATAGTAATTATGTTAAAATTTATGACATCGGTAAAGGAAAAAACAGGTTAATCTTGGTTAAAACTAAGTGACATGGACATAATTTTCATCATAATTATTATTGTATGAGTTAAATTCAACCCTTATCACCTTATTCTAGAATTTAATTTGTTTAATGGACACTTTTCCATGAAAATGACCTATATAATATTTAATGCAATGAAATTTACAAAACGCCACTCGCTTAGTTTTAAATATATATTAGGATTCAAAATAGGGAAAAAAGAAAGTTATTAATGAAAATAAGTTTTTATTTTTAGATTAATGAAATTATTTTAATTATTTAAATTTATTTATAATTTTTAGTAATTATATAATGACCTTAAATTCATATACAACACCGGTGCAGAATTTCTCGAATTAAAAAAACAATATAATAAATGATTTAAAAATATTAAATTCAATATAACTTGAGTGATATAATGTGTTACATGAATTTTTATATTAATATAACATTTTTATATGTTAAATAATTATATTCTAATTAAAACCATGTATTTGTATGTTTTATGTCAAATTAAATGAATAGTGTCTAAATTGGCATTAATGATATTTTATGAAAAATAAAATTTTATTAAATTACTTATAAATCATAAAAATATTAAAATATGAATTTGGGGATAATATATGGTTTAAAATTTCTTCCATTTACCATTTATAGTCTATTTGGAACCTTTTTTTTTATAATTACCTTAAATATTTTAGACTTTTAGGAAATTTCAAGGGTGCCCCCTCTCCACAATTATAAAATAGAACTCCTCCTTTCTATTTTTCAAACGACTTTTATCATTATAACTTGAAAAAATTAATAAAATTAATCTTCTCCACTCCCCTATAAACATTCTATAGGTTATTTTCTTCCCAAAATACCAACCATAGATCCCTTAAGAGCAGATCTAAAGGAGTTCTTTCAAAGAAGAGGTAATATCCTTAACCAATCACTTTATTTTTAATTATTATTTTACCACATATTAATCTACTATAATATTTACAAAATAATAACTTTATTGTATTAAATATATTTATATGTTATTATGATTATGAAACCACATCTATTCACTCTTTTTCCATCAAATGATAGGTGAAGGTATCACTTGTGCATACGTACAGCTTACCTTCTCCATATAGTGATACAATTCCTTTCCCATGAACATATTTTATGGATGATTATTATGATAAGATTAATTTTTATGTATTATACATATAATATAATTATAATTATTGAATTATAATATCATATCTCCCTTCTAACCTTCCAAACTATGGGAAAATGATTGTGTTGATCGTGTGTACGTGTGGACTACCACCTCCACAAAGCGACGCGATTAATTTTTTATTTGTGTTTTATTTGGATGGTAATAAGTATATATTTAGTGAATATATATTATATATATAAAAATAATAATTATTTTCAAAAGGTGATTTACTATTTACCATTTCTTCATTCCTTCCATTGAAAAATGAAAACACCATTCATGTGTACGTACAACCCATCGTCTCCATGAATGGTGTAATTCATTTTTAATCTATATATTTTCTAAATAAAATTAACCATGTATATAAGGAATATATATTATTTTTATATCATGATTAAAACTATGGATATGATATATCCATGATCAAAATATATGGACCAGTCTACAGAACCAAAACATACATAAAAAAGAAGTAGATTTTACCCGGAATAATGATTTTAAAAAAGATGTGCTAACAAATGGGTGATAAAATCTTATTAGTAAATAATATATGGTGTGATATATATGATTATGGTTATGTATTATATTTATAAAAAAATATATATTTATTATACTGGTTGTTCTAATACATATGAAGGAAGTTAAAACTAAGGATAGAGATTTTCATCTCACTTTTATTTCTCTAGGGCACATGCCATATTCACCACATGTTTCATTTGTGTGGTGTATATAATACCCATGAATGTATTTCATGATTATTATCATGTAAATTATTGTATATTAATATCTACATAATTTCATTTACATTTTTAGGATTGTAATTTAAATTATACTAAAGCGATGAGGGTTTTATGCTACAATCTCATTGGTTATTAGGATTATTTATGGTTATGTTTTCAATGATAAAATATTTTGATCTAACTCATAAGAAATTCATTTATTTTTTTACCCTCTATTTATTTCATGATAATATATATTTTTCTTTCATTTTCCTCATTTAATGTACTCAAGATACCAAAAATTAATTTCTATGGAAAATTGACTTTATTTCTCTCTTCCGTCAAAAAAAAATTCTTCCATGTACATGTTTTTTTAAAATGTTTTAAAAATGTTTTTAATATTATACTATGATTTTATAAAGTCTTTGTCCCATCTTTTACTTTTTAATTTTTTAAATGAATATACTTTTTATTTTTTTACGAGGTACTTTTTGATTTTTTCTACAAAAGTGTGAAAGGAATGTTTTATTTTATCATATATGGCATGAATGATATTTATAAAATCATGAATTATCAATGTTTTGAATCTTCCATTATAGTTTTCCAAGATTATTCTCAATGAAAATTTTTCCTTAATAATTTATGAATCCTTATATTTAAAAAATGTTATTTCAAAGTGAATTGGATATTTTCCTTAAGAAATGTTCCAAGTGATCTTTCAATATAATTTTCCATCTATAATGAAACCTTTGATATTAATTATGCCTTATTGGGGATATGATCAAATGATAACATTATTATTATTTCTCTAGATGATTAATGTTCAGGTTTATGAGATGATTATGAAACCCATTTATTTTATATTGGTTATGTTATAGTGAACTAAAGAAATGTTTATGAACCCTATTTTATTTTCATGGGTTATAATGTGATGAAATGATGAATATTTTATAATATTTTAGCACATATATATATGGTTTTCATTATTTTATGGTGGTTAAATTATAACTAAGGGTGGTGGCTATGTTATAAACAAGGATGGTGGTCACATTATAACCAATGATGGGTGGGACCTATATCTCACTTCAATTCATTGATAAATGGTTGATATCTAATGATATAAATAGAACTGGAATAGGGAGTACACCCAGTTTAGTAAGGGACTTTGTCCACCATGATAGTCTTCTGAGTGAAACATGACTACTATAATTGTTTGGGGAGTAAAATCATTCCATTATGATTGTCTGGAAAATGATCCTTCAATACTAAGGAAATTATTTTCTATGCTTATGTGTATGAAAAAACATATATCTTATGTCAATGGTACTTTATCACAGATCATGTTATTTGATTTCTTTATGATTCTTGTCTTATGAACTGCTAATATTTATTCAATGACCCAATATTATGATCGATTATTTGTAGGTTATGATTTTCCAATGGTATGCTCATATTCTTATACCCTTATATTTATGTTATTCTCAAGTGATCAATGATATATTCATTGTTTACCCTTACAGATCAACTGATCTCACCATTTCTTATGTGTCTTTTTACCAGGTTATGAAGAAAGGCACTAAGTATGATATTTCTAATAAGGACCCTAGTTATGATGAACTTAGTGGGATACGATGCAGATATTTTATGAAGTAGTTGTTTATGTGTCCAATTTTATAAAGGCACTAGATCTAAATAATTTAAGAATGGATAGTTATTTTATGAAATGAATATTCTCATATTAAGATGTGATATCTATGTATGAAAGGTATGGTTCACCATAGTTGGTATCAGAGTAAGGTTTAGTTAACCATTCAAAACTAGGATGAGATAACTTTAGTGATAACCCTAGGGAGAAGTATATGTATAGGATAAATCTAAATTTTTTGTTAATGATCATGAATGACCTAGGTTAAACCTAATGTGTCATATAAGAATGTGTCACAATTTGGACATCCAATAAATGAATTTTCATGATTATGAGATTTTATACTAAGATTATTGTTGATCACACTATGATTTTTTGTTTTATTTAATGGATTAAACTAGGAGGATTCATATTAACACTAGATATGATAGAAAATAAAATTATTTTCATCATGAGAAACAAATTCAACTAGGAACTAGAATATAAATCCTTATGATTATTTCTAATCAGACATCCTTTTATATGATTAATAATGTCATATTATAATAGTTTCTTGACACACCTAACAAACGGATGATGTAATTCTATGAAGATCACTAAGGGAAGAATATTCAAATTAATATATTTTAAGAATGTGGGAAGAAGAACTCAAAGGAATGTCTCAAAGTAATTAGAATATGTTTTTAGTGTGAAAAATAAGGATATATAGTAAGTAATTTCTAAGAAAAAATAAAAATTCTAGTTAATTTAATGGATGAGAATCTTGGTTTTCCTAAGGTATCATAGATAGTTGAATATTTTAAATGTGGAATGTATAATTGCTATACAAATTTGTGTCCTATGGGAGAAGCTCAAGTAATGGATGAATAAGGTTTTATGAGTAAATATTTTTTTTGACGAGGAAGAGACTAAAAATAACATATGAAATGAAGTAGTAATTATGGAATAAGATAATGAATCCATGTTAATAGATTAATAAAGAACTGAAATAATTAAAGTGTTTAAGTATAAGTATTTAAGAATTATAACAATTATATTTTGGATATAAGATTCATGAAACATCTAAGTATTTTTCCATAATAGTATTCTTTAGGTATTTTAAAACATATGTTGAATGGTACAAATAACCAAGAAAAGTGATAATGTTTATTTGGGAAAAATAGATTATTGAAACTGATGGGATAATATTGGTGACCTTAAAATTGGTTAATGATATGATGAAAGAGTGATTTAGGTCGTCTTTGATTAAATTTATCACATATTTGGATTTAGGGAATATATCCAGTAGTCTATGAACTTATTTGAGGAACAAGTATTGTGTCAATTTTTGGAAGAATATATGTTATCATGTGAGGTCAACTTAAAAGTTATGTATACCATCATGGTTGTAAGGATAATTATAACTTCATTAGCATATAAACCCCCTTTCAAAGATTATATGATATTTTTTGAGGTGATTAATGATATTTTTGAATATTGGATTTAGAAGGGTAATCGAAATTTCTATAATAAATTTTAAGGTCAAAGTATTATGTAATTTATAAGGGTATTTTATTTACAAGAACTATTTTCATTTTAACACCAAACAATTCATATATTGTTTTAATGATGTTATTATGTATATCTTAAATATAATTTATCAAGATGGAAATAAATTGAACTTTCATGATCTTTTTATTCATACGGGATGATTTAATAATCACTATCATGGAAAAATCTTGTTCAAATAGTTTTGAAAGACATTTCAACATCCTAATCACCTGGAAGAAACTATTTTATCTATCTAGAACCTTTTTATTTCTCCAAAACTTATATGGATCGTGGTGTCCCCCTTTTATCTTGTTTCAAAATCTCAATTTATCCTTCTCATTCGATAAGGGAAATACCACCATGGACTTGACTATTTCTTTTCTACAGATATGGATTTCATACTGAAAGATAAAGGAGGTATCAACAATATAAAATAAGACCCTGATGTCTAGATTTAAGGTATAAATTATTTCTTTATGTTTTAATTATGAAAATTGATTGAGTTTATATTGAAAAATCATAAGGATATATTTTATATATTTTTTTATATGAATAATGTATTAAATGATAAGACAAAGAAGTATGGTTAATGGTTTAAGGATATTTTTATAGAGTTTTCAAAATTATGATTTAGAAATATTTTATCAACAATATGAGAATCATGAAAAATCTAAGGATTATTATATAGTAGGTTTTGTATTCAATATTTGGAAAAATATGTTTGATGGAATCATTACTTTAAAAAATGGTATAGTAAAAATGTGATTATTTCTAAGAAATATTTATTGAGTTTGATAAATGTTTGAGGTATATGTAACCCTTAAGTTTAACATGTGAAAAGGGTTATTTGAGGAAGAATTAATTAAATTTGGTGGAAATATGTTTAAAGGTATTGATTACCTTAAGGGTTTACAAGATCTTTTATTTCTAGGTAATTATTAGTTATTAAAATTTGAAAATATATATTTTATCATATAGATAACCATGGGATTTGAAATTTATTAAAGGATGAAATTATTATTTTTATATAAGTATATTTCCATAATTTCATTATCTAGATGATAAATGAATTGATTTACATTAGTAAAATGTTTTTAAAAAAAATCCTATTATTTTCTTTTCTGGAGAATGGATGGTATTTTTCACATGAAAGCATGTTGTAGTTTTATAGTCGTTCACTTTCTTATTATCAATATTCACTATCACTATCCATCATCATTTTAACATTAATTTTTTATTTCATGTACATGTATATACTTCTCCCTAATTTTTACCTATTTTTAAACCTAGTGTGTGTTATCCTTGATGACCCACTTACTTTCCATTATCTCTTTTTAAGTTGAAGTTTTATTAACCCTTTTTTATTATGTGGGTTTCTACAATGGAATTTTCAAATGTCAAACCCTTGATTACTGAACACAAATCGTGAGGAAATAATTTATTAAAGGGTTGGGGATAATGTATCACACTGATATTTTATGACATATTCTATTCAAATATACATTACTTATTTAACAGATTTCTTTATATGCAACAACATGTTTAAATGAACCGTGATATACTATTAAAAATATTTTTATTTAATTTTATTACATAGTATCTTAATTATAGGGTATTAATATTATTAAATACTTTATGAAATATATATATTTTCTACTAATCAATAAATTCTTAGTAATTAATCACTCAATTTTTAGAAAGTATTTTTATTCTTCAAAAATACATTTTCTTCAAAAATTATTTTATTCTTTTTTGTGAAAAAAAAATATTATAATTAATATTTGGAGATTTTATAAAATTTATTTTATAAAATAAAATTCATTTTTTAAATAATCATATGAAAATTATCTTAGGGTTATTTTTTATGAAAAGATTGATTTTTCAATGAATAGTAAAAAATATCATTTTTTCTAAAACAGTATCTTTTTTAATTAAATAAAGTGATTTAAAGTATGATTAAATTTTTGATTTAGTATTTAATTGATATATGATGAATTTTTTAAAAAATTAAATTAAATTCATTTGAAGCATTTATTTTTATGATTTTAGTATAATTCTATTTTTATGCTTTAAAGCACATTTTTCTAAAAACTGTTAATAAGTGTATAATGTGTATCCATTTTAATTATTTAAAATAAAACCTAATTATAAATAATTTAAATGAAATTTATAGATTATATATATATCTATATGAATAAATAGTTTTATAATGTATATTATTTGTTGTAGAGTCAATGTAAAATCATCTTTTCCTTAAAAAATGATTTTTTTTTAAAACTCATTTTCATCTTATTTTGTGTAATTATTTTAATATATATTTATATCACTTATAGGTATATAATTTTATAAAATTTGTAAAATATTTATAATCAGATTTTTGAAATTTGATAAATATTCCTCTTTTATTTTTGGTCAATATGAATAGCAATTATGGTGAAATTTGTCACATGGGTAAAGGGTAAATATGGTTAATCTAGGTGAAAAATAAGTTATAAGAACATAATTATCATAATTATTATTATTATATGAATGTAATTGGACCCTTATAACCTTAGGCTAAAATTTTATTTTGTTAGTGGACACTTTTCTATGAAAATGGCCTATATAATATTTACTTTAAAGAAAGTTACAAAATTTCACTCTCTAAGTTTTAAATTTCTCTTATGTGTCCACATTTGAACAAAAAAATAAAGTTATTAATGAATATAAGTGTCTATTTTAATCTTACTAAAATAATTTTCATGATATAATTTTTTTAAATGTTTTATAAATTATAAAATGACGATAAATTCTTATTCAACACTTATGTATTTTTTCCAATTAATAAAAAATGTAATAATTAATTTTAAAAATATTAAAAGTTATATAATTTGAGTGAGTTAATGTGTATAGTGATTTTTTAGATTAATATCAAATTTTAATTTTAATTTAAATAATTATATTAAAATTTCAACTTTGTGTTTATCTCTTTTAAGATAGATTAAATGAATAATGTATGAATCGGAAATAAAGATATTTTAAGAAAATAATATTTTATTAAATCACTTAAAAAAATAAAAATAGGAAAATAGGAAAATAAAGATAATATATGAATTAAAATTTCATCAAATTCCCATTTATAGGTCATTTTGAACCATTTTTCTCCAAAACAACCTTAATATGTTTTAATCTTTTAAGAAATTCCAAGGATCCCCCCACCCCCTCTATTATAAAAATTAACCTCTCATTTCTCTTCTTCACACCACATTGAGTGTTCAAGATCAAGAAAACATTACCAATTTCTATTTTAAACTCCCACATCCATATTCTAGAGGTGTTTTCCTTCCCAAAATACCAACCCTATAGCCCTTGAGAGGATATCTAATAGAGTTATTTCAAAGAAGAGGCAATTATCTCAACTGGTCACTTTCTTTTTAATTATTCATTTACCTTATATAAATATATTATATTATTCATAAAATAATAACTTCAGTATAATATTTATAATGAAATATTATTATGGTTATGAAACTACTGGTATTCACCATATTTCAATAAAACAGGATGTGGAAGTATCTCTCATGCATATGTACGTCTTATCGTCTTCGTGTAGCGATATAATTCATTTCTCATACCTATATTTTACAGATGGATATTATGATGAGTATAATTTTTATATATAATAATTATTCCATAATTATACTTCTATAATGATAATATCATATCTACCTTTTTACCTTTCAAACTGATGGAAAAAAAATAACATTGATTGTGCGTACATGTGGACTACCACCTCCATAAAGTGATGTGATTCACTTTTCATTTCTATTTTATTTTGATGGTAATAAGGATATATATAATTAATATACATTATATATATGATATAATAATGATTCTTTAAATGTGAGTTATTATTTACCTTTCTTTTTTCCAACTGTTGAAAAATGAAAACAATGTTCATGTGTGCGTACAACCTACCGTCTCCAAGAACCGTGTAATTAATTTATATATATATATTATTAATAACTAAAAAATGTGTATAATTAAAATATATGATATTTATATCTTGATTAACATTATGGAGATGATTAAACCCTGATTAAAATACAAGTACCAAACTACCAAACCAGAATATATATGAAAAACAGAGTAGATGTCATCTAAAACAGATATTTTATTAAATATGTGTTAAAAAATTGGTGATAAAAGGTTATAAGTAAATAATATATGGTGTTATATATATGAGTATTGTTATTTAATATATTTATAACAAATATATTATTATTATATATTAGGTTCCAACATGTATGAAGGAATTCATACCTAAGGTAAGGGATTTTTGTGTCACTTTTATTCCCATGGGACACAATCTATATTCACAAGTTATTTATTTTTCTGTGGTGTATATACTACCAATTAATTTATTTTATGATTATTCTCATGAAAATTTTGGGATATACATATCCATATATGGTTCTATATTTAATGGGTATTATGATTCAAATGTTACCAAAGTAGTAATGGTTTTATATTACAATCTAATTCTTTATAAGGATTGTTTATGATAATGTTTCTAATGATGAAATATAATGCTATACCTCTCAAGTAACTCAGAAATTTTATTCTAATCTAGTTATTTCTTAATAATATCACTTCTTATTTAATTTTTCTCAACTTATGTACTTATGATACTAAAAATGTGCTTTTAATGAAAATAATCTTTTTTTCTCTCTTTAGTCGAAAAACCTTTTTTTTCATATCCATTCTTTTGAAAAATGTTTTAAATATGGCTTATAATATTCACTTATGATTGTTTATTTTCATTTTTACCAAGATTTTCCTTTTCAAAAATGGTTTAAAATTATTATTTTTTCTAAAATATGTATGTTTTGAATTTTTCTACAAAATTGTTAAAGGAATGTATTATTTTAACATATACGGCATGAATGGAATTTTCCACTATAATAACCAATCAATGTTTTGAAGCTTCAATTATAAGTTTCTAAGATTATTTTCAAAGAAAATGTTTCTTTAACAATTGAGAAATATTTATATTTTTATAAAAGTTATTTTAAAGTGAAAATGATATTTTCCACAAGAAACACTTTAAAAAAGGCCTTAACAATGATTCTGATAACCTCCATGAAATAAATTTTATTAAAAAATTTATAATATAGTGTAAGTTTCATATAAACACTGATATATTTTTTTTATTTTAACATTTAATGGTGGTTTTATTCAAACTTCCACTAAATATTTTGAGAACACATAATTTTTACCCCTCCCCCTATCTCCTTCCCCTTCGCCCCGACCCTCCCCACCTCCTACTCCCCTCAGTGACCCCCAACCCCAACCTCTGCCACTCTAGACAACATCCACCGTGACCCCATTGCCCCTTCTTTTGATGGTGACTGTCATGACCCATGGACCAACATTGTATCTTGTTAACCTTTTAACTAGATATTTCAGTACACCCCTGGGATGAGGACACATGTCATATTATATTTTTAGTTGTTGGGTCATTTATTTAGGTCATTCCCCATATTTCAATTTTTATATGGGTTTTCCCTTTTGTGAGGAAAATCCCTGAGAAGTATCGAATTTTGGATGTGGTGAATCCAGATACTGTGGTGAAAGTCACGAATCTAGAGAATGTGGTTACATCGATGAGTATATATAACTTAGGAAAAAACTACACTGATTCCAAAAACATTGAAAGTGGTGATAATTCCACCGAACATAGTGTTTCATTGTTCATAATCCTCCTCTAATGATAACACATGAATCTTCTTCTCTGAGAACTATTCTAACTCCATTAGTATTTATTATTAGCCCTCGACACACTTTTTTGTATAAAAAAGAACCAATGAATAAAGAAGATGGTGTATATTATCTATTTCTACTAAAATATGTATTTTCCTTGGTAGTAGAAAATATTTATTCCATTTCGGTAAAACTATATGTTATATTGTTACCATTAATTTTTTAATACATCTATCTTATTAGCAGTTTTATGTAAATGTTATATGTATATAATTTTCTATTTATAAATCCTTCAATTTCTTTATTTTAAATTCACATTAACTTGTACGAATAGAGGAAAAAGAAACTATTTTATAACTTTACTCATTAAAGTTCTATTGGGAATTTCAATGGAGGCTCCACTATAATTTTTTGGGTTCCTAAAAACATTTTTTATATTGTACCATATTTTTTTCAGATTCTGGGGGAATTTCTCTATTGATCCCCATTAGATCTTCAAATATTCTAATAAAATATCCACTAGAAGTTCTAATGGAACCTTGAATGGAACCTATTCTACCTAATTACAGTGTGAAGCAACCTAAGGAAAAAAATTCTCTTTCCCACTAGAAGAAATAGTGGAATTCAAATCATATTATACCTTTCAAACTTGTATTGTAATTTATGTAATCCCTAAAAAAATATTTATAGTTAAATTTTTAGAGGATTCAGAAGAGAATTATGTGTTTTTATTTTGCACTAGAAGTTCCACTAGAGGTTCCAATGGAACAACCACTTGAAATTATTCTACCTAATTACAGTTCAAGGCTTCCTTAAGTAAATTTTTTTGTTTTTTCTTCCCCACTGAAACATCCATTGGTGGTTCAATTGGACTTCCACCGGAGTTTCCACTGGAAGTTACTTTGGAAGTTCCATAGTAACCTATTCTACATAATTATTGTGAAAATCTACCCTAATTAAAAAATATGTGTTTTTCTTTCCCATTGTAGCATTAATTGAAGCTTCAAATAGATTTTTTAGGTGAAAATCTTGTTATATTATACCTTTCAAATTTTAAGAAAACTAATAGTTATTTTTTTAATGTTCTAGATAACTATGTTTCCTCAATAAATTGTTTCTAAATTGGTGGAGTGGAAAGGATTTTTTTAAGTTTATGTCCAAAGTATATTTTAGATAATTAAAGGTGAAATAGAAATGGAATAATATTACTATTTCAACAAAACCAAGTCATTGTTGTATTTTTGGAGACTTCAAACAGATATTAGATTATTGAGACAAAAGGCAATCAAAACAACTCTTTTAGAAGCTGTAAGAGTAAATTAATTAGTGGATCATGTCTAAATAGAATCACTTATATGTTTATACACATGTGATACTATGTTTTTTCCCTACTAGGGGTTCTTACTTTAGATAGGGGTTTATCCATTTTATAGATTGATAGATAAACATGAGAACCCTAACGTGGTCCCATGAAATCCATAAACAATTGAAAAAAATTATTAAATAATTTCACAAAATGGACCTTGTCAGATTTTGAAACATCTTTAAAAATACAAAATTTTCAACAACTTAAAGCTAGTGGAGTATTTCTACCAATTATAGTATAAAATTAATGATTTTATCAACCCATGGGTTTGTAAAAAGAAAAATATTACAGATATAGAAACATGAAGAAATTTTGGAGGAGACAATAACCAGTAATGACTTTTGTACTCACTAGCAGAAAAAAGTGGATGAAAATGAATAAAAAATAACATTTCTTGAAGAAGAAAGTTTATCATTGAAATAAAACTAGATAAAATAGAAGAAATGGTGATGAAACATGCTGAAAAAATTAATAAACTTAAGCTATAGATAACTAATAACCCCAATAAATATGTAAGCGGAAGAGAGAATTTAATTTATAGAGAGGAAATAACCCCATATATAATGGATGAAAACAATATAGTAGGTATCAATGAAGTTGGGATCTATAAGGATACATAACTCATGCATGAACATGCTAATAAAACCACACCTCTCCCAAACAATAGCCCAGAAGAACAATTGAAAATGAAAACTCACCAAACCTGATAATTGATTATAAATGTAGATTCAAGAGCCATAAAACAAAAGAAATTTTATTTGAAATATGTTTATGAAACCCAAAATACAATAAGAGTAATAGTAGATCAATCAAGAGAAGTGGATGATCCAGCCGAGATGGAAAATACCATAAATATAGAAAATATTTCAAAGAAACCAGAACATATAAGGGATGTTATAGGGTTAGATGTTATACCAAAATGGGTCATGCAGAGTCTGGGATTCCAAGAAAATACTATAAGAACCTTGAGAATATTTTGCAGTTTTATCAAACCTGGTATGTTGTTAGGACCAAATATAATGAACACACTGAATTTAATGTTTTCTATTAATTTCCCCTTACCTATACATGTTTTCTTATAAATCACTATAATTATGATGTAGTTAATATTTTCGGGAATATAAGTACAATTTATATTCAGTAGCAATGGATGACATTTTCTCTCTTTTCAATAAATTAATAACAAGTAGTGGAGAGATTATTTATATTAACTAAGCATACTATAAACTAATATTCAATTAGTGTGACATCCTCAAATCCTTTTAAATTATATTAAGTTATAGATTCTTATGTTCCAATAATAAAAAAAAATTGTGACATAGGGAAGAAAACTAGAATATTCCTAAATAATTCTATGATTATTTCAAGTGATTCCATGGTGAGTGTATTATTCTCGATATTCTTTAAGTTATAAATAGATAAATTAATTGTTTTTCTAACATTATTCACATTTATAAGTTATATTTTTTGGAAAAACCAAAATATGATTGAGATTTTGGCAGAGAAACAATTTAACGATGTGGTGTAGTTAAATTGAAAATTTCCATCCCCATCAACATAACAAATATGCATCAGAATTTTCTTGTTTTTACATGAAAAGAAAAATATTTCATTTACTACATCTCCATGTAGCCTTGGATGGGTGGTGTTGTACATGATAGTTATCAGAAGGACTCTTTAGAAATAGTAAATGGTATACTCTTTGACAATAAATCCATTTTAACATAATCCAACTGAGTGAATTGAATTTGTACAACTTATAGAAAGAATTTATAAAAAAAATAATCAATAAATATAGCCCTGATTACTTAGACAAGACTACTCCCCCACTCCCATTTTTAGTGGAAGATACTTATC
This sequence comes from Viscum album, assembly GCA_963277665.1. Classification (NCBI taxonomy): domain Eukaryota; kingdom Viridiplantae; phylum Streptophyta; class Magnoliopsida; order Santalales; family Viscaceae; genus Viscum; species Viscum album. Next base: position 401,871,504 of record OY728157.1, read on the forward strand.
AATAGGGGATGGAACCATGGACTATGGAATAATCATTTTCTATATTATTGAGATTTGGTAAAGTTATTAGAATATAAGAAGAAGATAGATAACATAAGAAGAAATTGATGACCTTTGGATGTATATGGAACATTTCTTCCTTATCGACCCAGCTAATAGTTGGACATAAACATAATTTATAATCAAGAGTTTCCTCTTGGAGTAGTGCTGCAAACATTGATATAAATATTTAAATAACTCAGTTTTATGGATGTCACATCAAATTGTAATTGTAAAGGTAATATGTTCTTAAACATGTATATAGCTTGGTTTTATGGTTGTGATAGGAATCTTGAATCAAATGTTATCAGATTCTTAAAAATTTATTCAACCTAGTTTTATGGCTGTGACAGAAAGATATAATTGAATGTTCTTAGGTTCTTAAAAATTTATAAAACTAAGTTTTATGCATATTACAAGAAGTTGTAATGGAATTTTGTTAGGTTGTTAAATATTTACATAGACCAGTTTTATGAAAGTGATGGGAAACTAGAATTGATGTTGATTTTGTGTCCTTTTGTAGATGAGTTGTTTTGTGTTATATATTCTTATTTTGTTTCTTAATATTTATAATTAAATTATATGAAGGGTTTATTGGATCCTTGAATCATATATAATCTTCTCTATAGGGTAATATGAAAGTAGTTATTATGTTTATATCATGGTTACTATTTAATAATTTGAAATGTTTTTTTAAGGGGAGAGTGAAACACCTAGATGGTTTAGTTGCTTCTTTATTTAAATTTTTAATAGTGTTGGATTATAAATTAAGATAATTTTAATTTAAAGGATTAAGTTTGTTATCCTCTATTAAATGTTGTTATAAAATTAATTATTGATGAATATGTTCTATTTTGTAGTGATGGAAATGACTTTGGAATTTTTTTATGTGATGATATAAGTTTGTTATTGTGTATTTCTATGAACATTATTTTCTCTAATGATTCACCTGCATCTGTTGAGGTTAGAAATATTATATTTGATTTCAATTTTTTATATCACATGGTATTTTATGAATTATTATTGAATCTAACTCTTCTATGTTTATATAATTAATATTATAAATCCCTATTAGAGTGGTATATGTTTTGGGTGTGGTGGTTTTGGTTTAATAGATGTTCAATAATTTTTTTGGAAACTATGGTATATTTTGTTTTTTGTATGTGGAATGGAATTGTTTGATTAGTGGATTTTGTTTCAATGAAGAGTTTTTAATTTTCCATAGATGTATGATCATAGAGTTTCAATTTTAGCATATAAATAGATACTAATTTTGGTTTTTTTTTATTTTTATCGATATATCATTATTAGTTATTGTGTGTGCATGATTGTTTAGGTTGTTGGTTGATGGATATTTCATCAATATAATACTATTGGATACTATATTTATGTTTTACTACTTCAATATCAATATATTTATTATCAATAAAATGTAATATTGATAATTAATTACTGATATTGGTGTTAAATTTGTTTAATATAGTTATTATTTTAATTTTATATAATTTTGAAAAAAATATTACTAATTTTATGCTTCTGAGGGAAATATTTTTTACATGTTGAGGTTACTAATTTTTCTTTTCTGTGTTTATTTACATAATGATCTAATCTATAATATTGATGGGTTGTAGGTTTATTAAGTATATATGATGTCTGGTCACATTATTAGAGTGTTCTTAGGGGGAAGTGTTTGTAAATTTATATTTGTTTGGATAATTGTTTTTAAGGTGGGTGAATTATTTCTTTTTGGCTATTGTAATGGGTTATTTTGAAGTAGTTTGGGGGATTCCAATAATGTATCAAATAATATTGTTATTTATTTTTTCTTTAATAATAACTATTATAATAAAAACTAAATAAATATAAAACAAAGTTTAATCCATGATATTTAAAAGAACAAATATCTTAAAAATCATCCCCAAGCTTGATTTCACGTATTTTATATCAAATATTTTATTCTATAATGTTTCAACATTAAAAAGAACATGGAATCAAAATTACGCATGGATTTAACATTTATTGATATATAATGTTGTTTTTAGGATTTTTTCGCATTTGCAGTACAACAAATGTGATCTTCACTAGTGTCACTTTCACATTTTCATATAGAAAATTTACAGTTTCTTGAAATGGTATCCCAATCCTTAATGGAATTAAAGAAACTACTATATTATCATTCAAAAAAATTTCTTAAAAATCAAAGTTTCTTGGAATGTTATCCAAATCCATTACAATTGAAACTAAATTATGAATTCTTGCATCCTAAAAATTCTTAAAAAAAGTCATTACAATTTAAAATATCCTGTACATGGTGTCAAGACATCACAATTCAACCTAAAAAACAACTATCATCTAATGTCTAAACTTCTCAACCTATTTTAAATCTATTGAAGTCTACCTCCAAATATAAAGTTTCAAATTGGTTGAAAATTATTCTTGCAATAGAGAAACAAAACAATTACATCAATTATAGAAAATAATGATGCTAAAAAAATTACATTTAAAACGTTTTTTGTAGCTATAATAGAAAAATACAATCTTTATTGATTTACAATTCCCTCTATATAAATAAAAATGATATTAGATACCACATTACAATTAGTAGTCTGATATTAGAAATTAAATCCATCATAAAATAAAATCATACCATCATCATTGCACTATAATTGTTCTTATTTTTATTCAATTCTATTCGCTTTTGACAGAAATTTTCTAAAAATCTTTTGATTCAAACTCCCCCTTTCATGTTTTTATTCCTTTTAAAAGAATCATTTATTAAAATTGTGTATGAACTATTAACACCATTAACTCTATATGATGATGTATTTATGGTAGTTAACTCTATTGAAAAATTATTGGAATTAGGGAAGGTAATGTCGTAACCTACATTTGTCTCACAAGTAATGGAAATCAACTTCATTATTATTCATGCTAAATATTTGTAATTGTTTTCTATAACTGATTTCTTTTTTGTATTTACTTAAAAAAAAGATTCTTTGAGCATCACAATATTTCTATCCAATCGGGTCCACCTTCCCAAAATATATTTTTTAGGTATTGATCTCACATTAAGAGGATCATAAATTTTTAAAACATGAAAACAAGGATACCTAATCAATTAAAAAATTTGATAAGAAAATTCAACAACTTCATTGGAGGCATTATATGATACACACAATTGATCTTCACAACCAACCATTACAATAACCTAAATAAATTGAACTATGATTTCTATACATGATATCAGAAAACAAGCACCAATCATTTGATATTAATGTTGAAATAAATCAAATAACCTAGGTGTATATCTAGTAGAAACCTCGCACATCAATGCATGGTAAGGGTAAAGATTATGAGGCTACTTCTCCTGTATCTCAAATTTGGCCTTTGTTTTGTGATATCGATTTTTTTCCAACAATCACTCAAACTTCTTAAAGAAATAAAAAATGCTTAACTTGTGATGAATTTAATATTTAAAAAATCTATTGAAACATTCACTTAATTTAGTGTTGTGAATACCCAATGTTTAAGCATCTTTAAAAAATAAATGCACCTACTTTTCTCCCAACATTAATATATCATATAACCACTCTGATTTCTCAACCCCATATTTTATTATAAGGGAATCCCAATCCTAATTATATAAATGTGCATTATGGTATTAGAACATACACCTCTTAAATCTAGTTAGGAAACCAGATCCATCTTTCATCCCATTAATTAAATATTTAATTTCATTCTGCATCAAATTCTATGAACAAAGTAAATGTAGAGTTCCCACTAAAACATTAGAAATTGATTTTCTTATTGCCATATCCTGATCAGTATATATATTTTGAGGTCACTTCATGTGATTCACCTATAATTTGTTTTTAAAAACCAATAAAATGAAGTCGCAGTTTCATCATATAAAGAAATTTCCCCTAAAAAACAATCTCATAATGATGATTAAACCCCACAAGGACACTTAAGGGCGTGTACTCTTTATTAGTCATGAAAGTGGTGTAAAAAACAATAATATCTCCAAACAAGTCATAATCTATCTTCATTTTTTGTTCATCCTAGAAAATATTAATTATTTTTCCATTCATGTTAAACTGCATAGTATACACAAATGATGGATTGTCCCGACATTGTCTTTCTAGGTATTATAACATGAAACATGCATGAAAATGAACAAATTCCATTTCCCATTTGGACCATAAAAATTTCAACTGATCAACCAGAATACACCAATAATATATTATCCCCCTACAATAGTTGTCACCAAGGTGAAGGAATCTTTTGGATTGATACATGCTAAAGGATTCAAGTCTAACTCAACTACTTGTGCTTCTCTTATTTTTCTTTGGTACCTCATCATATAACTTGATTTAGGACTATAAAAGGGATGATTATGCCCTTAAACAAATAAAGTAGATGAATATTGGATATAAGACAATAAACTGAACCTCATTCTAGTAAGGCAACAAATATGTGACTTAGTATAAGGAAATTCCATCAGTGCAGTCATTTTTTTCAACCTTCTTATAACCTTTTTCCCACATGCATAATAGATTCATGTGAAAATTGATTTGTCCTTCCTCCTTTTATTTGAGTATTCTCAGTGTACAGTAAACCCATTTACTCCCCCATATGCGACATAAAAAAATTGCACATCATCAAGTGATTTGAACATCATTCCTACAACTAGTTTAATAGAAGATTCTGTAATATTAATATCATCGATATTGGAACAACCTACAATAAAATAACTTAATCTCAAGAAAATTAAATTATCTTTATAGTAGGATTTAATCAGTTTGAAAATGTATAAAATATATGAATAAAAATATACCTAAAATTATATAATTGCAAAAATAATTATTTATAAATATATAAAATATAATATTATTTCTAAAATTATGAATAAAAAATTACAAGATATATTTAATATATTTTCTACTAGAAGTTCCACTAGAAGTTCCACACTACAACAAAACTATATATTTCTAAAACTAAGATTTATATTAAAAAAATTAAGTTTAATATTTATATTTTTATTAAATACTATTAAATAATATAAAATACATTTATTATATAATTTTTATAAATATAATTTAATTTAACAATTGAAAATGTATAAAATATTTGAAAAAAACTAAAAATAAAAATTACATAATTGGGAAAATTATAAAATAGGAAATTATAGTAGAAATTTTTATAAATATATATTTATTATATACAATTATAAAATATATGAATGGAAATTGTTACATAATTTTTATAAAAATGATTTATTTTTTTCATTTGAAATTATATAAAAAATTTAAAAAAAAATGAAAATAAAAATTAAGTAATTAGGAAAAAATATTTACAAATATAATAATTATAATAATATTTTTGAAATTGTAAATAATTTTTTATAAGATATATTGATTTTATTTTTCACTGCTGATTCCAGTGGAAGCTCTAGTGGAACTTCAAGTGAAACTTCCAGTGGAATTTACACTAGAACATCAAGTGCAACTCAAATTGAAGAACCATTGAAACTTCTGCAATGAAACAAAACTGTGTATTGATTTCAATAAAAACCACTTTAAAATTCATCATATGGTCTTGGAAATAAACTAAATACATATTTATCAGAAAACTAATAGTAAACAATCTTCAAATATAATCTCGAATACTTTCTCATCCACTGAAAAATTCAACATACAATCATGGATAGAAACTAATTAAAGATTTCCGTGCAAATATAAGAGTAAAAATACCTCAAATAAAATCTACAATTCCTTCATCCATAGCCATTATAAGGAGAATCAAAAATAAAAACTCTAAAATATAGTAGACTGAAAACTAGCGTCCCCCATAATGATAAAACCAGAAAAATTACATTCATTTGATATTTCACTCCCAAGGCTCTAACAATTTATGCGGAAGAAAAACTGACATGCATTCCACAGTGCACTCTAGTTACTCCATCAATTCATGTTGTGACAAAATTCAAACCCAGTGAAACCCAATGAAATTCAAAAATCTAGATGCTTAATCCCGTAATCCCTTAGACCTTTCTCAATGAAACCCACTAAAAATACCAAACCCTACCGCACAATACGGTCCAGGGGTACATTTTCTCATCTCCTACTATGAAATACCACAATCCCTTAAACCTTTACCATCAAAACCCTGTGAAAATGCCAAATCCTGCCATGTAATCATGCAATCCTTTAGTGATTTCCCAATGAAACCCAATAAAAATGAAAAATCCCTACCATACTATACCTCACTTCACACAACTCATTTACTAAGAGATAAAAATGGCCTCCATCACCCTCCAGCAGTTCACTACAACTTGATGCTTCCATGTGTAAAAATGAACACAATTTAAGATCACAAAACAACATTGGAGCATCCTGTGATACAAGGAATAAGAAATGATAAAAAGTACATGACCTCTTCCCCCTACCTGTGATTGTTGTGACCTAAACTTTCCTACCAGATATGAATGTGACCCTGACCCCCTACTCCCTTTTGGATACTACCATGACACCAACCCCCTACTAGAAACCACAGTGACCCTAACCCCTTGATCCCTATTGTCAACCACTGTGACACTGAACCTCCCTACTGGATACCGCCATGATCCCAATCCCCCTTTTGGTGACCATTGTGACCATGATCCCCCTTCTGGCCACTACTGTGACCCCAAGCCCTCCTTCCAAAAATATCCATGACCCCAAACCCTCTTATCGACGACCATTGTGACCCTGACCCCCCTGTGATGACAGATGTGACATCACCCCCTGCTCCTCGATGACAACCCCCAAAGGCCTCTCTTTCTATTTTTTAATGACTGCAACCCCCGACATCATTGAAGGTATTACAGATTTAATTTTCAAAGGGTTTCAATTAAATTATATAAAGTTATGTGTAATTAAGATCTTTTTCTGTTTTTAATGTTGGATAGAATGATTTTTATTAGGGGTATCCATTGGTTGGGTTGGGTTGGGTTGGGTCACAACCATTTTTTAACTATGACCTGACCTAACCCACTATGAGTTAGGTTGGTTTTGGTTGGGTCGATCGGGTCAAGAAAACAAATAGTAAATAATAACAAAAAAAATGTAAATCTATTGATTAAATTAAAAATAAAATAATAACTGAAAAATAATATTGTTTGATAAATATAACATAAATGTAATGTAACTATAATGTTGCATAACATTGTATAGCATAGATAAAACATTATATAACATAAAAAATTGATAAATTTATGTTATATAACAATATATTTTCATAAAGAAAATTTCATATAATGTAAATATAACATTATATAATGTGAATGTAATATTACATAATGTCAATATAAAGTTATATAATGTAAATATAATGTAAATATAACATAAATATAATGTGAATAAAATATTATATTTATGTTATATGACCTTATTATTTATTGTTAATTATTACTAATTATTATTTTTCAATATTAATTATTTGGTATAAATTAATATTATTTATCATTAATTATTATAAATTATTACTAATTAATTATCAATTATGTGATTTTATTATTATTTATTTATTAATCAGTATTAAATTTTATTTATTATTTATTATATATACACATATGGTTGGGTTAGTTGAGTCAGGTTTGCTCAGAATTTTTCCAACCCATGACCCGAACCGAGTCGACCTCGAAGGGACCCAACCTAACCCGACTAGACCAAACATTGTGTGTAACCCAACCCAACCATATTGTGTTGGGTTGGGTTTGGACACCCCTAATTTTTATGTTGAATTTTCATTATGTTAAATCAATACCCTACCATAGTCAATGAAGAAAATGAGTGCTGTTTAATTTTGATTGTACTTATTTGATTAAACATTTATATCTGAATGTACAGGGAGATGAGTAAAAATCTAGTACATATGGATAAAATATGGATTAATTTAACTCAATACACACCTCAGTATGCCATGGGTTTGGAGGTATTTTTATATTATTCAATTTCAAATAGATTAGTGGATGGTATAATAAAATTTTGATGTCCTGATTGTAAATTCAAGTGATGGTTGAATAAAAATGAAGTATATAAGAAATTATATTGAAACAGTTTCTTGATTGATATGTATTTTGGATATGGCATGGTTAATAAAATTTTGTGTAAATTTAAAACAATGAAAATATTTTCAACGAAACACAAAGTGACCCACTAGAGGAGAATTCAGTTCAAAATTTGATAAATGACACAATTATATTTGTCAGATACAATATAAATGATTTTAATATAACAAAAAGAACCTTTAGTTGATCTTGAGTATGTTAATCTTGCTTAGATATTTATTTAACAAAAACTGCGTTTTATAAATTAGATGAATACGGACAACAAGAACTATATGAAGGGTGTGGCAAGTATTCGAACTTGTTTTTTCTACTTAAGTTTTATCATATCAAGTGTCTCTATGGAATTATTAAAAAATCAATTTCCATGATTTTATATTTCATACAACATGAAGTGGAATGATTAGGATAGTAATGGTGGTTTGAAGAAATATCCAAAAGATTCAACATCATGGATTATTTTTGATTCATTATATCTGGTTTTCTATTTGGATCTAAGGAATGTACAATTTGGAATGGGTTCAGATGGTTATAACCCTTTTGGTACTTTAAGTACTAATTATAGCATTTGGAAAGTTGTTTTGATTCCCCATAATCTACCTCCATGGATGTGTATGATTAATAATTCTTTTATAATTTTAATGATTATTTTTTGAAATAAAATATCGGGAAATGAAATTGATGTATACCTTCAACCTCTAAAAAAAGAATTGTGAGAATTATGGGATGATGGTGTTAAAGCATATGATGCTTCAACAAGAAAAATATTCAAAATGAATTCTTCTTTAATGTGGAAAATTAGTGACTTTTCTGGAATAAGAAATTTATCATGTAGGAAGACTCATACTAGTTTGGCTTATCCAGCTTGTAATTTTGATTTTGAACCTCAATGATTACCTCATAGTAGATTATGATGTTTTATGCATCATCATTGATTTCTTGATTCTTCTCACAAATTAAGGTTTTACAAGACACCGTTCAATGAAGATGTTGAATTGTTAAAGCCATTGAATGTGTTATCTAGCTTGGAAATTTTGGGACAATTAATGAATGTCATTGAAGAATTTGGAAAACATAATCAATTTAAAGAAGTTGTAAAGGGTGTGAGGTACAATACCTAAATCACAAATAACAAAAAAATGGATTAAAAAAGTGTATTTTTTTAAAAACTTCCTTACTGGGTATTTAATTTGATAAATCATAATCTTGACATAATTCATATCAATAAGAACATATGTTATTATGTAATTTTCACATTGCTTAATGAGTAGGATAAATCAAAAGATCAAATTAATGTTCATAAGGATTTGGATCCAATGAATATAAAGCATGGTTTATTGGTAAATGAGAATGGAAAGTTTCTTTTGGCTAAATTTATAATGAAAAATCATGTGAAATAAGTATTCCTTAGAACATTAAATAATATAAAAGTTCATTATGGATATTCAAGTAATATATCAAGGTTTGTTGGATTAATATATCGAATGTTACATGGATTGAAAAGTCATGGCTCACATATTCTGATGGAGCGGTTGTTTTCGTTGGAATTACATAATGCACTACCTAAAAAATTAATGTAGTTCTATTTTATATTTGTACATTTTTTTGAGAGATTTATAGAAAAAATATAAATCCAACTGAGTTTGATAAACATCAAGAATGAATTTTTTTGGACACTTTTTCATTTGGAGATGTTATTTCCCACTTCATTCTTCATAGTTATCATTCATTTGACTATTTATTTGGTTGAAGAAGCTAAAATTAATGGACTGGTATATTATCGATGGATGTATCCAATTGATAGGTATGTTGATCTTTTTTATTTTCGTTTGTGATATAAATTTTATCAAATAATTGCGTAATTTTTTAAATATGTTTCTTTTTTTATCAGTTACTTAGGCCATTTTAAATCATATTTGAGGAATAAATCTCAATTATAAGGATCTATTTTCGAATGTTACATATCCTAAGAGTGATTGAGATTCTATTATAGGTATTTGAATGGGATTAAAACTAGATTCAATCACATTGGACATGTTTATGATATCTCCACTAATTCTCATTCTGAAAACCACTCATTAGTGTTTGGAGCTATCAGATGACCAATTGGAAAGGGGTTAAATTTTATACTAACTAAATTGGAGTTTATATAAGAACATAGATATATGTACTCAATAGTATTATTGTAGATCCATTTGTTAATGAATAGATATTTTAAACAAATAGGAGACTAAGGGTATGAGCTTTAAATGAGCTAGAATTAACAAAATCTGTTAATAAAGAGATTGTGGAATGTTTCTCCCATCATGTAAGTATATACTCATATTCATATTATTGTTGTATATTTATTTTTTACTTGTTAAAATCAAAAACTTATATATTTTTTCTATATAATAAATGTTGAAAATAATGTTGAAATATTAAATGATCTAATGTTTTCAGCTTGAGGTTCTCTAAATTAGGTTAAGAGATTCAATTCCTACAATATTCATGGATTCAAGGTTCATAAAATTTGTCATGAATAATACTTAAAAACTCAAAATAGTTTTGTATTTACACTTATAGAGGTGGGATACTATAGAAATAGTAATGATATAATTGAATTAAACTATCATGGCCAGTTTTATATTATCTTATTCAAATAAAAGTGGGTAAAAATTAACAGGGGTATAATGAAATATTTGTTACATTTTACTCATGTCAACTTCTATCAATTGATTCATACTAGTAAGCAGGTATAGAATGATACATTTATCTTGGAATAACAAGAGATGATGTTTTATTATGTGGATGATGAAATACATGATGGTTGGAGTGTTATTGTATACATAAAGCATAGAGACATATATGATATGGGTGATAAAGATAAATTGGTTTTTTTTTATAGTGAACCTCATCAACCAAAAAACATTGAATAGTTTCTTCCTAACAATATCAAAATAATAGAACTTCCAAGAGAGAGTGAAAATGAAGCACTCATCACAGTGGTGGTTGATAACAATGAAGACAATGAAGATAAAGATAATTGAATGTATAAAATTGTAATGAAAATATATTACAATTTCTCTTTGATGTGACTTTCTTATATATATACATTGTTATAATTTTTCTTATTTTTTTAAATTTTTTTAGTTTTGAATTTTTTATACATGTAATATTTCTTAACCATTTGAATTGCAGTAATGAAAAGAATAAAAAAAATTGAGATCCTATCCGACCAGCATATTGAATCACAGCACCACTACTATCAGCTTTAGTGGATTTAAGTAAATCTTTGGTACCCGAGACTACTAGAAGGTTGGTCCTTTCCCCAGATGTTGTTCGTATCCCACTGTATGATTCACCTCTGATTATGAATAAGTTGGTCACCCCTCTATCTTAGGGATATTGGAAAGTTGTCATTACTTGTATGCATGTCACTGTATAAAAGAACTATATATTTTATTAATTGTTTTATGAAATTATCAAATAGATAAAGATAATAATAGAAGGGGTATAAATATGAAAACCATAGTTTTTTGGGACAGGAAGTAATTCATGATTATCATTCCATTTAATGAGCTCATGGTGCTTACCAGTGACATTTCCAGAATCTATGGGAAGATTCTTGTCAAGCTTGCTTGAGAGAAAGTGATATTTCCTATTAATTATAATGATTTGAAAAATATTCTTACATATTAAAAAAATGAGATCTTTGGTGCTCACGTAAAGGTAATATTAATTTAATATTTCTTGATAACAAATTTAAAATACTTTATTAAAATTTTGAAATATAATTATAAATTATTATTCTTTTTATGTCTAGATTTTTTTTGTTTTGATGTCTAACTCCATTTTACACCAATGGAATCTAAAAAATTTTCACAAGAAATAAAGATATTTTAAATGAAGATTATGGTATGACTTTAATGAAACATATTTGAGATCATGACATTGTTAGATCGAATATGTAGATGTATATGTATATTAGATGGAATAATACAAGAGGGGGGTGAATTGTAGGCTTAAAAAACTTTGAGTTTAAACACTTAGAGATCAGTTTAAAAGATCTTAAACTAATACAATTAAAACAACCACAATTTTATTGAATATAAAGGTATGAAGTAATGTAATACTATTAGAAAATTAAAGTAATTGTATTCAAGATGAATACAATAATCAGAGTAATACAAGTGTGAGAGATTCTACCTTAAAGCGTATAGAACCTATTAATACAATATGTAATAGAATAATTGTAATTGAAACAATTACAATTGAAAGTGTAATGAAGAAAGGAAAAAATAAAAATTTCTTTCTAATACAAACAGCAGCGTAAATGTAAAAGTATTACAATTATCTTGACCCAAAGAGAAGGGTTATCCTTTCACCTAGGATAAGAGGTCTGTCTTACCACCACCTTGGTAAGCCCTCGATACGATGATCGGTTCGTCTGTCTACCTATCCCCGGTGGCCCTCGATACGATGATCGGAACGTCTGTCTGCCTATCCCCGATAGCCCTCAATACGATGATCGGAACGTCTGTCTGTCTATCCCCGGCAGCCCTCGATATGATGATCAGAACGTCTGTCTGCCTATCCCGGCAGCCCTCGATTTTGTAGGTAATTGACACCTCTGTCATTCAATTACTTGAAATCACTCGATACGATGATCGGACGCACAAATCACAAAGCATGAGATAAGTCACAGCGTCTCTCTCTAGAACTTGATAGAAGCAAAGTATCACATTTATGTCACCGTAATTCTTTCTCGGCTTCAATGACCTCCTATTTATAGGCCTCAAGTTCCAATGGTCACATTTCCTCCAATGGTCATATTTCTCTGAAAAACTTGGAGGGACTTAGACACCTGGCATTATAACGGTCACATTGAAACAGAAATCACGACATCATTTTGATTAGTTTATAACTAACTCAACGACATCGTATTGGTCAAAACAAAAGACATATGAAGATGATAAGCAAGAGTACGATTAATATGAAACATGTGTTTTTTTTGGCTAAGTACCAAAACAAGCAAGTAATGAAAGTAAGAGTATTATAAGTATTACTAAATGTAATGTATTGATATGATACAAAGTAAGATACAAAAAAGTGAGTACGATTGACAGAGTTAGTATGATACGATTGACAGAGTCAGTACGATGCAATTAACAGAGTCAGTACGATATGATTGACAGAGTCAGTACGATAAAATTGAAAAAGTTAGTATGATACGATTGACAGAGTCAGTACGATACGATTGAAAAATACATTTGTGATTTCCAAAACATGATATAGAAGTCAAAGGAAAAATTTTGACTCAACAATCTCCCCCTTTTTGGAAAGCACGACACAAAAAGTAAATACAACAAGAAATACTTATCTCCCCCTGAGTTATTGGAAACTCTTCTGAATATGAATTTGAATACAACTAACTCCCCCTTAGGTGTATACTTTCATAAGGATTGTATTCACAGATTTTCCTTGGTTTCGAAGTATTGATTAAATCAATCTCCCTTTTTAAAACATTCTCCCCTTTGTGATTTACAAAAAGAAAGGGGTAGCCTTGGGTTTCCTAAAAGGGTTAGATAAAAGAAATGTAGAACCAAAGAAAAGATATCATAAAATTCATTACAAAACAAAGATAGGTTCCATAAGAAAAGAAAAACAAATACAATAGTCATTTGTTTTCTCTTTCCTTTTCCTTCTTTATCAGCTCATGAAGAACAACTTTCATATTCTTTATTTCTGTATTGTCTTCAGAGATTAAATCACCCTGGGATCTGAGAAGCTCTTGTTGGTCGGCAAAAAGTTGATCTTGATTTCTGATAGTCTCCTCCTAGACTCTGATTACTTTTTCAAGAGTATCAATTTTGTCTTGAAAATTCTTGTTATCTTTGGATAACACAGAATTTTGTTTCTTCAACAAAACCACTTCATCTTTAAAAGTTGAAACCTTTGAGAATTCAGACTGAAAATCATTCATTCTCTCTTGAAATTATTTCACTGAAGGAATATCGGCTCCATGAGTTATCTGATTCATCCTTTCAACGGTTTCTTTTTCAAGCTTGTTAAAGGCAATAGCAAGATCATTTGACAACCTCCTTATATCTTCAATTTCTATCTCATGGTCATTCACTGAGATTTCTATTTTATATGACCACTTGTTCATCCTGTTGCAAGCCTTCTTATGAGCATCTGAATTTTCTAAAAGAACTTTCAAATCAGATTCAACTGACAAAACTTTCTTTCTCAACTCTTTTATAGAACCAAATTTCTTCTTTTGATTGTCAGTGATGAAATCAATATTCCCTTATAGCCTAGGGAAATAGGGAATAGTCTTCTCAATTCTTCTCAAAACATGTATAATGTAATCACTCATCTTGAGAGAGATTGTGTGTTCTGAATCAGTGTCTTCATCGTACGAAAGCAGTTCATTTGATCGGATTGAGTCAACAACTAGTTGTTTTACTTTTGCTTTTTCTTTCTCCCTTCTTTCTTCTTCTACTTTGTCAATGTTGACAATAACTTTTTCAGTATGAGAGGATTGAGCACCTTGCTTTGCTTGAGAAGGTGTTTTATACGGAGTTTCAGAAGTTTCAATAGGTGCTTGATCAGCATGAGGAACTTGTTGAATACCTTCACTCTGCTTTTGAAATGATTATTCTCTACTCTTTTTTGAACTCTGAAGGAATTCTAAAAGAAAATCTCCTTCCTCTTATTCAACTTCTTCTATTTCTTGCAACATTTGTTTTCCTTTTTCTTTCTCTGGAATACTCTGTACGATTGGTTCTTGATGTATTTCTTCTATTAGTTGAGCACTAGCATCCTCAACCATTCTGAGTACTTTAGAGATATCAATGTCTTGAGCCTTTCTTTTCAAAACAGACTTCTTTTTCTTTTCAGCTTGAAGGGTTTCCTCTACCCTTATTCTTTCTGCAAAAGCTTCAGCTGGGTCAAGACCGAACTTTGGATCACCTTCCTTTCTCTGTTCTCTTTCTTTTCTCTACTTGGCCACAACCTCTTTACTGTACTATGGTTTCTTCTTTGGATTTGAACTGGTTTGGGGATCTGACTTTTGAGGAACACCAATAGAAGGATTGTCTTTGGCTGGCATAGGTGCCGATTGATTCTGAGCCGATTCTGCTTCTAAATCTCTTATAAAAAGTTTTTAATTTGGATCAAAACAAACATTCAACTTCTTAAAAGTACTTTTTCTAATCCAGGAGGGCTTCAAATCTATCAGATTTCCTTTCAAAGGAATATTAAAAAACTTCATACTCTCAAGAATAAATTTTGTAAGAATAGCTGGATACATAATCATTTGGTACTTAATTCCTCCTGACTTGACATTCTTGATAGTTTTAAAAACATATCCAATGAGATTCACTTTTCTCATATTTACAAGATAGTCAAGCATAAAAACATCAGAAACTTTTAGATTTTCTCTATCTCTTTTCCTTGGGATAAGAAAACCTTTCATCCAAAGAGTCACAAACCTATTGTCCGGAGAAAGATGAGCCACTTTCCTCTTTTCTTCATTTATTATAAATAGATACTTTTCAGCATTCTCTTTGTTAAACGTACCAACTTCCTCTGGTAGTTTATGAGATGGACAGAAAGAGTCACCTTCTATCGGAACATTCAGAAAATGAGTTACTTAACTCACAGACATAGACATCTTTCTATCGTACATAGCAAAGTTGATAGTCATATTTTTATCAAACGATACAGTTTTATAAAACTGAGTGACTTCATCAAAAAGAACCGGATCTTGAGATACTAGTTTTTCAACACATATATGTTCCTATACTTGAAACAAAATGATTCTTCTGATTGTAGAATCGTATAAATCAAAAAAGTCCCTAGAAACTAACCTTTCTCTGAAAAAATCTTTCTCTGTAAAATTCTTTGAAGACATTTCGGTAGGAGTATTAGCAGAGGACTGAGACATATAGGTGAAGCCGCTTGAAAAATCGTACGATGACTTAAATCAGTGGAGCAGAGCTTCACCACAAATCTTGAAAGAACCGGTGTCGGATTGGGGAGAGGGTCTATTTATAGGTGGCAAAAAGGGTGGTCGTTGATCTTCTATGGTTGAGATTTGAAGAAAAGAAATCAACGAATAGGATTAAAGAGAAAAAAAATTAAAAAGAGAAAAAATATGTACCTGCCGGAGATCGTAAGGTAATTGTTGGTTTAGATAGTACTGAAAGGGAAAAAAACATAAGCATACGAAGTAAAAAAAACATCATGCCAATAGAAAACAATATTATTACCATGAACTGACAAGCCGATGGAAAACAATCTTGTTACCATGAACTGACAAGCCGATGGAAAACACACTCGTTACCATTAACTGACAAGCCGATGGAAAACAAACTCGTTACCATTAACTGTCGAGCCTATGGAAAACAAACTTGTTACCATTAACTGTTGAGCCGATGGAAAAAAATCTTGTTACCATGAACTGACAAGCCGATGGAAAAAAAATTCATTACCATGATCGGTCGATACGATGGAAAAGAAATTCATTACCATGATCGGTCGAAAAAGAAATTCATTACCATAATCGGTCGATACGATGGAAAAGAAATTCATTACCATGATCTGATGATACGATGGAAAAGAAATTCATTACCATGATCTGACGATATGATGGAAAAGAAATTCATTACCATGATCTAATGATACGATGGAAAAGAAATAAATAATACAATAAAACTGTCAATACAATAAACAGAAAAGTAAATGATATAATAAAATTGTCAATACAATAAACAGAAAAGTAAATGATACGATAAAACTTTCAATACGATAAACAGAAAAGTAAATGATACGATAAAACTGTCAATACGATAAACAGAAAAACAAAAAACACATACCAGGAGAGTAAATAATTAAAGATCATAAGATAAAAAGAAACATAGTAAGAAATATCCTCCCCCTTTCTAAGAGGAGTTTTGTTTACTATAAGGAGAAATATAAAAACAAGAAGTAGATATGAATGATTATTTTAATGTAATCATTCCTAGCTTATATTTTATAAACTCAAATCTATCGGAAGGTAATGGTTTTGTGAAAATGTCAGAAAGTTGTTCTTGCGTTCTGATGAATTGTAAGATAATATATTCTTTTTGTGTGTGATCCCTAAGAAATTGATGCCTAACATCTATGTGTTTTTCATGAGAGTGATGTGCTGGGTTCTTACTAAGAGCTATGGAACTAGTATTATCACATTGAATTTGGGTTTTGGAAAAACTCAAACCATAGTCAGTGAATGTGTGTTGCATCCACAACACTTGAGCACAACAAATTCCAGATGCTACGTATTCATCTTCAGTGGTGGAAAGTGCTACCGAGTGTTGTTTCTTGCAGGACCAAGAAACCAGAGAATCTCCTAATAAATGACATGTTCCATATGTACTTTTTCTATCCATTCTACAACCACAAAATTCAGCATCTGAAAAACTTTTTAAAACAAAATCATTTCCAGAAGAGTAAAAAAGTCCTAAATCCATAGTGCCTTTAAAATAACGAAAGATTCTCTTTACGTCTTTTAAATGAGACTGTTTTGGATTAGATTGATATCTTGCACATAAGCATACAGAAAACATTAAGTCTGGTCGACCAGCTGTCAAGTATAGAAAACTTCCTATCATACCTCTAAAGATTGTTTGATCTACTGGTTTCCCAGTTTCATCAAGATCAATTGTATTTGAGGTAACAATTGGAGTACTGATACTTTTAGTTTTGTCATATCCATACTTTTTGAGTAAGTCTTTAATATAATCATGTTGAGATATATATGTCCCTTCTGGTTTTTGAGAAATTTTAAATCCTAAAAAGAATGTTAACTCACCCATAATATTAATTTCAAACTCAGATTTCATTAAATAAGCAAAATAATCAGTTAAAGATTTCTGATTTGATCCAAATATGATGTCATCAACATAAATTTGAACAATTAAAACATTTTTATTTTCCATTTTTATAAAAAGGGTTGGATCTGCTGTACCTTTTTTATAATTTTTTTGTAAAATAAATCTTGTAAGTATATCATACCATGCTCTAGGGGATTGTTTAAGACCATATAGATCTTTGGTAAGTTTAAAAACATGATTAGGATGTTTTGGGTCTAGAAAACCAAGAGGTTGTTCGAAAAAAACTTCTTCTTGAACAAAACCATTTAGAAAAGCACATTTAACATTCATTTTAAATAGTTTGAAGTTAAAGTATGCTGAAAAGGCTAATAGAATTCGAAAAGATTCAAGTCTAGCTACTGGAGCATATGTTTCTTCATAGTCTATTCTTTCTTGTTGATTATATCCCTTAGCAACAAGTCCTGCTTTATTTCGTACAATGATTCCATTTTCATCGCATTTGTTTTTTAAAACCCATTTTACTCCAATTACAGTTGTTTCTTTAGGTCTTTCAACTAAAGTCCAGACTTGGTTCCTCTCGAATTCATTTAGTTCATCTTGCATTGCTTTGATCCAATCTTCATCACCTAAAGCCTCACTTGGAATTTTAGGTTCAAATTGGGAAAGAAAAGCCAGATGTTCTATTTCATTTCTTAAAGAATTTCTGGTCCTTACAGGTTGATTTACATCACCAATGATATTATCAATAGGATGATTCCTAAGAAACAATTGATTTGGATTTTGTAAAACTTGTTCATCAACATATGGTAGAAATTATTTTGTGGTAAATGTTTCAGAAGTATCTTCTTGAACATTTTCCTTATCAGAAGGATCTTCTAACAAAGGTTGATAATCAGTTTTTGAAAACACATCTGAGGATGTAGGTTGGGATGATTTAAAAACAAAAGGATCAGATTCATCAAATTTTACACGTACTATTTCCTCAACAGTATAAGTGTTTTTATTGAAAACTATATAAGCCTTAGAAGTTGTGGAGTAACCTAGAAAGATTCCTTCATCAGATTTTGGTGCGAATTTGTGTAGATTATCTTTTGTATTCAGAATGAATACTTTGCACCCAAAAACATTGAAGTATGAAACTTTAGGTTTTCAGCCAGTCCATAACTCATAAGGTGTTTTATTAAGAAAAGTTCTGGTTAAAACATGATTTATAGTATAACAGGCAGTACTAACAGCTTTAGCCCAGAAGTGCTTAGCAATTGAGTACTCACTCAACATGGTTCTAGTCATTTGCTAAAGAATACGATTTCTTCTTTCAACAGCACCATTTTGCTGAGGAGTTCTTAGAGCTGAAAAATTGTGAGTAATACCTTTCTTACTACAAAAAATTTCAAATTCAGAATTTTGAAATTCACCACCATGATCGCTATGAATAGTTATCAATGGTAGGTTTTTCTCATTTTTAACTTGGGCTCTAAAAGTTTTGAAATGGGAAAAGGCTTCAGATTTCTTTGTTAGAAAATAGACCCATGTGAATCTAGTAAATTCATCAACTAAAACAAATACATAGTATTTTCCTCTAATGCTTCCAGTTTGTGAAGGACCAAAAAGATCCATGTGCACTAGATGTAATGCATTAGAAGTTGAAACTTCATTAATTGATTTAAAGCTAGTTTTATGTTGCTTTTCAAATTGACAAGGATCACAGACTTTTGAAGAATCATATCTAAGATCTAGTAATCCCTTTAAAAGTCTTTTTTTGAGAGTTTACAAAGGTTTCTTAGATTACAGTGTCCTAGTCTTCTATGCCATAGCCATGAATGGTCTTCTATTGCACTTAAACAGGGTAAATTTTGGCTTCTAAGGTCTTCTAAGTTAATAGTGTATACATTCTCTTATCTATGGGCAGATAGAATGAACTCATACTTGGAATTGTGAACTAGACACTTATCATTTATAAAATTCACAAGGTAACCTTTGTCACATAATTGAATTATGCTGATGATATTGTGCCTAATACCTTTAACAAAAAAACATTTTAGATAAGAACTTTTCCAAGAAAAACAATATTACATATACCAACAATCGTTCTTTGAGCATTATCTCCGAAGGTAACCTTTCCTCCTTTTGTTTTGATAATATTTTCAAAGATATCTTTGTTTCCAGTCATGTGTCGAGAACAACCACTATCCATGTACCAAATATTTTTGTTGGTACACTTCTCATTTTCCTGAAAAAGAAACAATTAGTTTTTCAGAATCCAAACTTGTTTGGATCCAGATGGGTTAGATAAGAGAATTTTAGGAATCCACATTTGTTTTACAAAATGAGCTTTATGAAATCCTAAAGATTGAGTTTTATTAAGAGAACACTCTCTTTTCCAGTGTCCACCACATTGAAACTTAGAACAAAAAGGTGTTTTTTGTGGAACAAAGTAGTTATTACTAAAAACAGGTTTGGAATAAGTATAACCAAGTCCAGAATGATTCCTCAAAGGTCTAATTTGAGAACACATCTTGTCAAAATTTTCCTTTCCATGAGTAAAGTTTGAAAAAAATTTCTTTAAAGAAAAAATTTATGAATTTAGTTTTAAAACTATGTTTTTGTCTTCCAAAACATTTGATTTTAAACTAGAGTTAGGATTTAAAATGCTTTTCTTTGAAATCACATTTTCTAGATCCTTAGAAATTTTATCCTTATCAGATTTGACTTTATCAAGGGTTTTGAAAATACTTTCAAAATCAGAAGTTTTCATATCAATATCTTTAGAAATATCTGATACTTGTTTAGTTAAAACTAAAATTCTAGAATTTGCTTTATCAAGATTTTTCTTGAGTTTATAATTTTCATTTTCAAGTAATTTAGAAAATCTAGATACTTCTTCAAAAGAAGGTAGTGTATCATCTTCTGATGAAGAAGAATCATCATTAGAAGATTCATAATATTTATTATCAATATAATTTTCATTTAAAGAGACATTTGTAATAGCTTCAGCATTATGTACCTTGGCCATAAGACAATGATCTCCAATTGGTAGTCTGGCTATAAGTCCAATATTTCTCTGTCCTGAGGACTCATATTCTGAAGAATTTTCTAAAGAATCACTACCACTTTCACTCTAAGTGTCATTTGCTTTCAAGACTTTATTTGTTTTATAATACTTTTTCTTATTTCTTTCAGAATGTTTCTCCTTTCTATCATTTCTCGTTAGTAAAGGACAATCAGGCCTTATATGTCCTACTTTCTTACATTCGTAACAAGTTACCTCTGAATCTTTCTTATCCTTCTTATCTTTCTTTTTGAATCTGTATTGGAAGTCTTTCTTTCCCACAATCTTGTTCATCCTTCGAGCAAAATTGGCTAACTCATTTTCTGAAAGATCACAATCACTTGAATCAGATATAACAACTTTCTTGGCTTTGGATCTTGTTATCCTTTCAGGTGTTTTAGCTTTAGATTTAAAAGCTACACTACCATTCCCATTCTTCTTCTTGTTGAAATCATCATCTCTTTTCATTATTGTTTCATGTTGTAAAATAGTTCCAAATAGTTCATCAAGATTAATCTGGGAAACTTTTCTATTTTCATCAATAGCTGTCCTTTTTGACTCCCATTCATTTGGAATTATGTCTATAATATTATCTACAAGATCTTCATCATCAATACCTTTTTCCCCTATAGATTGTAGACTATTAACAATTTTCATAAATCTTTGTTGCACTTTACATACTGGCTCTCCATAAGGAAAAACAAATCTATGATACTCAGCTCGAAGCATTTCTCTTCTTGTTTCTATAACCTTGGATGTACCAAAATGTGTGACTTCTAATTTCTTACAAATACAGTTGGCTGCTTCTCAAGAAGATATCTGGATGTATATATTCCTGGTCATAGAAAAAAATAAAGTATTTTGTACCTTGTAATTCAGTTGATATTCTTGCTTCTCTTGATTAGTGAAAGTACTGACTTCTTTGTCAGGAATTTTGTAACCTCCAGTAAGCATTATAAAATTTTCTACACCAGTATTGATCACAAACGTCATCATTCGATCTCTCCAGTACTCATAATCATTCCCATCAAAGATAGGTGGTCTATAAGGATTTAGATTGTCAATTGACCCAATATTCATTCCTACCATCTAATGAAAAAAAATCTTTTCCACTCCACACGTTAGTGTAGTAAGTAGTTAAAATGAAAGTTTGAAAGAAATAGAGAAATTAATACAAATCAGTGGAAACCTCCTCTGATACTAATTTTTGGATCGAATATGTAGATGTATATGTATATTAGATGGAACAATACAAGAGGGGGGTGAATTGTAAGCTTAAAAAACTTTGAGTTTAAACACTTAGAGATCAGTTCAAAAGATCTTAAACTAATACAATTCAAACAACCACAATTGTATTGAATATAAAGGTATGAAGTAATGTAATACTATTAGAAAAGTAAAGTAATTGTATTCAAGATGAATACAATAATTAGAGTAATACAAGTGTGAGATATTCTACCTTAAATCATATAGAACCTATTAATACAATATGTAATAGAATAATTGTAATTGAAATAATTACAATTGAATGTGTAATGAAGAAAGGAAACAATACAAATTCCTTTCTAATACAAACAGAAGTGGAAATGTAAAAGTATTACAATTCTTTTGACCCAAAGAGAAGGGTTATCATTTCACCTAGGATAAGAGGTTTGTCTTACCACCACCTTGGTAAGCCCGCGATATGATGATTGGTTCGTCTGTCTGCCTATCCCCGATAGCCCTCGATACGATGATCGGAACGTCTGTCTGCCTATCCCTGGCAGCCCTCGATATGATGATCGGAACGTCTGTCTGCCTATCCCCAGCAGCCCTCGATACGATGATCGGAACATCTGTCTGCCTATCCCGACATCCCTCGATTTTGTAGGTAATCGGCACCTCTGTCTTTTAATTACTTGAAATCCCTCGATACGATGATCGGATGCACAAAGCACAAAGCATGAGAGAATTCACATCGTCTCTCTCTAGAACTTGATAGAAGAAAAGTATCACAGTTATGTCACCGTCATTCTTTCTCGGCTTCAAATGACCTCTTATTTATAGGCCTCAGGTTCCAATAGTCACATTTCCTCCAATGGTCATATTTCTCCGAAAAACTCGGAGGGACTTGGACACCTGGCATTATAACGGTCACATTGAAACAGAAAGCATGACATCGTTTTGATTAGTTTGTAACTAACTCAACAACATCGTATTGGTTAAAACAAAATACATATGAAGATGATAAGCAAGAGTACGATTAATATGAAACATGTGTTTTTTTTTGGCTAAGTACCAAAACAATCAAGTAATGAAAGTAAGAGTATTATAAGTATTACTAAATGTAATGTATTGATATGATACAAAGTAAGATACACAAAAGTGAGTATGATTGGCAGAGTTAGTATGATATGATTGACAGAGTCAGTACGATGCAATTAACAGAGTCAGTACGATATGATTGACAGAGTCAGTACGATACGATTGACAGAGTCGGTACGATACGATTGAAAGAGTCAGTACGATACGATTGACAAAAGACATTTGTGATTTCCAAAACATGATATAGAAGTCAAAGGAAAAATTTTGACTCAATAGACATATGTATGAGAATGTGTCTGAAAGAATTTCTCGTGAGAAATGGAAGTTGTTTATAGATATTAATAGAGATGTATCTCATGAGGTAATTGCATATTTTATAGTATCTTAATAGAAAAATCATAATAAAATTATAAATTTTATTAATGTTTTTATTTTTATAGGGATTATCTAAAAAAATACTTTGAATCATGAGAAATAAACCATTCCTCATATCGCTGGGTGTCAAAGTCTTTTGAGAAAAAGAAAAATTTTGGTTTGTATATTATTCATTATTATTTATATAATATTATTATAAGTGAAGGTTTTTTCAAACTTTTTGATATTTTTTTATAAAGGATAATGAATTAGGTCACTCTATTGGCTAAACAGAGATGTGGTTTAAAGTATATAGGAAACCTGATGGAGGTTTTGTAAATCACCCTACTATAAACATTAGAGTAAGTACTTTACATTAATATTTCATGTTATTTCATTACTATAAAAACATAATAATAAAAAATATATTATAATAACAAAAAATAATTAAACCCAATTAAATGAGGATGACCACATGGATCCAAAGAAGTCAATTTGGCATTAATTGATACATCCATTTGACCCTAGTTAATTGGGTTTAAGGCTTTTTTATTATTATATATTTTTAATATTATATTTTTAGAGTAATGAACTAACAATAAATAGTAATGAAAATTTTATTAATTAGATAATATTATAAAGTTATATATTTTAAAAAAATATTGCTAATATTTTTGTATTAAATGGTTAAAATTAATGAAGTTTGAGATGAGAACCCTTCACAATCATCATCAATTTCCCAGAACGATGAAGTTGCTATCATTTTGAGGAAGGAGCATCCCATATGTGTATAAATGATGGTTTTAGGGCCTACTACATCAGCTCTCTTTCGCAGGGTATCATTATCAGTTATTGATAAACCCAATGGGGGTTTAAGTGGTGCCTTTGCATGGGAATCATAGAAAGAAATTGAAAGGTTGAAAGAAAAAGTGAAAGAATAAGACTCTTATAAGAAAATACATGAGTAGTGGTGGATGATAATGGAAAATGATTTAGTTTCTATATTTCAATGGATGACAGGAAAGGTCCCTAAGGAAATTTCCACCCTTATATCTCATTGTACCAAGGAAAATTTTAAATTTAATAGATCATTCACACATTGGGATAGAACACATACAACATCCATAAATAAAACAAAAATGAAACTTTTATAATGAAAAAATTCCCTTCGAGTCATACTGACTATATCTTGTTACAGATTGATGTGTTGTTGATTAATACACATAAAAATGAATTATATATCATTATCCCTATTTTTGAAAAAAAAAATGAGCTCATTTTCTCAATTTTGACTCAGTAAACAGTTTATAAAGGTACCAAAGCCTTTAAAAACATGTGTCAGGGGATAAAAACTAGGTAAATGATGTCATATTACCCTAAAATCATAGGACAATGAATCTGGATTGATTTTTGAAATTTATTAGCTGATTACATATCAATATGAGTTATGGTTTTCCTAGGATTCTCATAAATGTGTTTTTAGTGTTTTAAAACACTAAAACATCCATGTAATGGTCCAAAGCATATAAAACGGTCTAAGATAGATTTGAAATTATGGGAAACCCACATTTTAATTATTTTTGATGTGTACATGAAAAAAAACATCAATCCAACTTGCGGTGCGGTCAGAATGCCTCGCTAAACTGTTTTAAAGAAACTAAAACCTTTAAAAACATGTTTTAGAGGGTCAAAACAATGAAAACAATGTAATATTGACATTAAATCATATAAAAATGGAATTTTATTTAATTTTGAAATGTAGGAACTGATTACGCAACATTATAAGTTACAGTTTTCCCAAAATTCTAGTAAATGTGTTTTTGGAGTTTTAAAACACATAAATGTGTGTGTAATGGTATAAACCATAGAAAATAACAACATGTTAACATGAAATAATGGGAAAACCACTATTGAGTTATTTTTTGACTTGTACATGTAAATAACACATCAGTCTAACGTGTCGTGTGGTCAGAATGACTCGGTAAAGAGTTAGTAAAGTTACTAAAGCCTTTAAATATGTGTGTCGGGGGGTCAAAAATAGGGAAAAAATTTCTCATTTCACTGAAATCGTCGAAAAACAATCATATATTGATTTTTAAAATGTATAAGCCAATGACACATTATTCTAATTTACGGTTTTCCTAGGATGTATAAATGTGTTTTTAGTAATTTAAAACACTTAATCAATTATGTAACGGTAAAAACCATATAAAACATCCTCATATTGATGTGAAATCATGGGGAAACAATAGTTGAATTATTTTTTCTGTTTATTCATAAAAAAAACATCAATCTGATGTGTATTGGGGTTAGAATGACTCAGTAAACCATTTTTAAAGGTACCAAAGCCTTTAAAAATGTTTGTCAGGGGGTCAAAACTAGAAAAATGATGTCAGATTGACATGAAATCATAGAAAAATGATCATATATTTATTTTTAAAATATATTAACTCATATAACATCATTACGAATTAAATTTTTCTAGAGATGTCTATAAATGTGTTTTTAGTATTTTAAAACACGTAAATGTATTTTTAACATTCAATGCCATATAAAATGACCTTATATTGTTGTTAAATCCTTAGAAAATAACCGTTAAGTTATTTTTGAATTTTACACATAGACAACGCATCAATCTAACATGTGGTGTGGTCAGAATGACTTGGTAAAAAATATTTAAATGGATAACCACCATTGAGTTATAAAACACATAAACATTTTTGCAATGGTAAAAACTATAGAAAATGCCCTTAGATTGATGTAAAATGATGGAACAACCACTGTTGAGTTATTTTTAATGTGTATGCAATGATAAAACACCAATCTAATGCACGATGTGGTTGGAATGAATCGATAAATATTTCTTAAAGTCATAGAATCCTTTAAAAACATGTGTCAAGGGCTCAAAATATGTAAAATGATGTTAGATTGTCATGAAGTCAAGGAAAAATCAACATAGATTTACATGTAAAATATAGGAACCAATAGTATTTCATTCTGAGTTACGGTTTTCCCAAGATTCCCAAATATGTGTTTTTAGCGTTTTAAAACACTAAAACATGTGTATAATAATCCAAACCATAGAAAAGGACCTCACAATGACATAAAATCATGGGAAAACAACTATTTAATTATTTGTGACATGTACGCATAAACAACACGTTAATTCAATGAGTAGTGTGGTTAGAATGACCCAGTAAACAATTATTAAGGGCATTGAATCCTTTAAAAACATGTGTCATGGGGCCAAAACTAGGGAAAAATTAGACTATGATGAAATCAATAGAAAATGACCATAGATTTATTTTTTAAATGTAGGAACTGATAAGACCTCATTCCGAGTTATGGTTTTCTTGGGATGTTCTTAGACACGTTTTTTGTGTTTTAAAACACTAAAATGCATGTGTAATGGTAAATACCATTGA
This sequence comes from Viscum album, assembly GCA_963277665.1. Lineage (NCBI taxonomy): Eukaryota > Viridiplantae > Streptophyta > Magnoliopsida > Santalales > Viscaceae > Viscum > Viscum album. The sequence continues at coordinate 401,898,645 of OY728157.1, forward strand.
AAATGACCTCATATTTACATTAAATCATGGGGAAAACACCTTTGAGTTTTTATTTATGTGTTTGAGTATACAACATGTCAATTTGATGTGTGATGTGGTAGGAATGAATTAGTAAACACTTTATAAAGGTACCAATGAATTTAAAAACATTTATTAAGGGGAAAAAACCATAAAATGACATTTAATTTCCATGAAATAAGAGTAAAATGACCATAGATTTATTTATTAAGTGTAGTAACTAAAATTACATCATTCTGAGTTATGGTGTTCATGGTACTCCCAGAAACAGGTTTTTAGTGTTTTAAAACAAATAAACATGTGTGTAATATTTAAAACCATATAAAACGACCTTAGATTGATGTGAAATAATGGGTAAACCACCTTGATTTATTTTTTATGTTTATGCATAGACAAAACATCAATATTACATGTGGTGTGGTCGGAATGACCTAGTAAATAAGGTACCAATGCATTTAAAAATGTGTGTTGGTGGGTCAAAACTAGGAAAATATCATCTGATTTTCATGAATTCAATGTAAAATGATTTTGTATTTATTTTTTAAATATATTAATTTATTAAACGTCATTTCGAGTTACAGGTTTCTTGGGATTCCTATAAATAAGTTTTTAGTGTATTAAAACACAAAAACATGTGTGTAACGATCAAAACCATAGAAAACAACATCAGATTTATGTAAATCATGGGAGAGAAATCATTGAGTTATTTTAGAAATATATGGAATGTTTTCATATCAAATTATCTAAAAAAATATTTATTAATTAAATTTCATGTACACCGCACATCAGTTTAAAAATTAATTATAATGTTATATACTTATCCCTTTTCAGTTTTAAGTGTTGAATCATATATTAATTAGGTAAATTTATGTTTTCAAAGTGTTAAGAATGATATATTATTTGTTTTAAGTTAAAATTTATTCTTTTTTGTTAACAAAATAAAAAATTCTATGAACAACATTCTAAATATATTCAGTATATTTTCTTTTTCCCATTTCTTTCTGTAAATGTTATGGTTCTTATTATATGTGAAAAATGCCAGTAGTAGGATAGAGTTTGACCATTCTGATACATAAAAATATTCACAAGGGATTCATAATGGTTCTTAGTTTTCATGGTATATTGAAATTTTATCAATGATTCTATTGTAATTATGATTTATTATGTTTAGTTTTAATTTTTTTTTCTTTTTTTGTTACAACTGATGAAATGATGTGGTTGGTTTCAGTTGATGAGATGATGTGGAGGAAGAAGGATGTAGAAAAGGTCGTGAGGTGGATGTATATTGGTCTTGGGTTATAGTTGGATATATATTATATGTATATATTGATGAATGGGGTATGGTTTGACTGATGTTATCAGTTGAATGTGCTTATAGTGATTGGGGATGTGCTAACTGAGGTTATGATGACTGTGGATGTATGTATATATGAATGTGGATGTATGATGTATGATGTTTATTTAATGATTTTATTATACATTTAATTTTTAGTTTATTACATGTCAGATTATATATATATATATATAATTAAATATTTTAAAAAATAAATTTTTTGAGAAATATTTATTGGTGGTTTTTAAAAACCACTGCTAAATAAATTAATGAAAATATTATTTAGTGGAAGTTATTATTAAATACCACCCAACATAACCATTATTACTTATATTATTAGTGGTTAGGTTCATCTTATATATTATATTTTCAGTTTCATTTAAAAAATCCAGTTGGTAAAAAAATACAAACCTTTGCTAAATGCTTAAAAAAACATACAGAAACCACTGATAAATAAAAATAACTATCGTGAAATGAATGTCGACCGTGTAGTAAGCAATGGTGTAAACTATTTTTAGTAGAAGAAAAACCCACTACTAATGCCTGATTTTTTTGTAGTGAAACATCCTCTATATTTGGAGAAATGTCAACTATTTTAACTTCTTATTCTTATATAACATGTTGGGGTCGACCTCTATGCTAACCACATTTGTATTTATAGTAACATTAATGATTAAAATTGGATAAAAATCCAAAAATTTCCTCATAGTAGATCATTGGATAGAATCCAACATCTCCACCCACCAATAACTATATACGATGAGGAAAATCCCTAGAAAAATACAGTTCAATTGAAAAATTAGTATACCTAGGGTGTAACATATGAAAAATAAAATCATTGTCTCGCAAGAAGCACATGACTTGGTTTCCTATCGCTATTAAGAAATTAGGGCTCTGAAAATGTGGGAAGCTAGAACCAAAGTGACAAAGGATTTTCATTGAGACCCCTATTGAAATACACAATCCACCTATATATAAAAATGCGGTGATTACTGCACCTCCATGACATATATGATCAGGCACGAGAAAAACCATCATCAAAATTAACATGTATATAGAAAAGGAAACTATTGAGAACCCCAATAGATGTAGATATTTGTAATCCCAAAAAATAGTTGACAGGAATTTTAATTAAATCCAACAAATGCTATGTCAGTATCTATTTCCTTCAGCCCAAGGACTTTTAGTCCCAACACATAGGCCCTTATGGGGTTCTATCTTAAATCCCATGGGTCATAGGAGGAATTTCCCTTCCAGGAATATATGTGAGCAACCATAATTAGTGGAATCTGATGTGGGAATTATTTTTGTACCAAAAAATCCTCCCCTCAACCCAAAGACCACACAATTGTGTCTCCCCTTCAATGATAATGAATTGGATCCAACTATCTTACACCACCATTTTCTCATCATTAGGACTCGCTGCCTGAACCCCACTATCAATAAGAATTTCGATATAATTCACTAGGGATTCACATAATTAAAATTAGTAACCACTATCGTTGTCAACTCATTTTAGAAAATACACAACCCTATATCATACGAAGGCCACACCATAGCTATGATAACACTTTTCAGGATTTATTTCTTCTAGCCCTAGCCTTTTTAGGCCTAACACGTAGTCTGTTCCAGGTTTCGAACCTGAAACCCATGGGTGATAGGAGGAGTTTTCCATCAATATTTATATGTGATCTGAATCTGATGTCGAACTTGGGTTTTTACCCAATAGGCTGGTCGGTAGCAAACTTCACCACTAGATTTATGGAAAGTATAGCAATAAATTCATGGAATTTAGTAGTCAATAAAGAGAATTTTGGGGATCCCTTGAGTGATTTTAACACCTTCAAATAGATTTTAATAGAGGGGATCTTCAAGGAGGAGTGAGATCGGAAGTAGAGGAGGGTATTCATCCATTAAAAACTCTATTTCATATGAACCCTGAGGAATCATTATTTTCACCTTCGTAGGAATCTCGTACTCTGATAAAGGCTCTGACAGAACCACAGGTATCATGAGGGTCCATCCACCCCAGGTAGCATGAGGATTCTCCATCCCATTTTATTACCATTAATAAATTGAATTCAAATGATCATAAGGTGAAAAATATACACTATTGTTACAAAAATTTAGAACAATTATTGGTTTTTTATTTTTTTATATGTAGGAAAAAACCTCATACCAATCAGACATAAAAATTGATTTTAATGATCCCAGATGAATTTATAGAATTATAATTTTTTGACTTCCAAACATTCACCATATTATCTAAATTGAGAAAAACAAATCTTTGTTTTTTATTAAAATTCATTACAATGACTGATGATTAGTCTATGAAATATATGATCAATAAGTGTATGAATTTGATATGGGATTTTTCTTGACTGATTCATAATAATTTTTATAATTATAATTTGTATTTATTAAATTGTTTGGCATTACTTTGTGATATGTTATTAAATTTTATATTATCCTTTTCTAACTATGTTATTGTTTTACTATTTTAGGAACTTTGATATTATTCATTGGATTATAAAAGTTATAATAATATATTTTTCTTGAATATTATTATTATTATATAATTAAAAAATAATTTTATATTCATATAAGTGAAATTATTTTTTCATGTGAATAAATTCCAAGATTTTAGTATCATAGGATGAGATATTGTGAACATGTTTTCCTTTCTATAAGCAATAGATACACAAAAATAATGTATCTTACCATAAACCTAAATTCTTTGAATTTTAATATGAATAAGTTATACATATCATATGGAAGTAAATTCATTTAAAAATGATAAATTACTTTGGATTTTCAATAAAAATGTGAGCATACATGAGGGTTTCTTTGGATACGGTTGGAGATGCCCCGTTGTTGTGATGGGATGCTTTTAGCTATGAATCTAGCACCTATTATTGTTTTGATGCTAGATTCTTATTCTTTTGATGCTTAATTTTTGGTTGTTTCCTCTATGGTTTTTGGAATTTTCGTTGTGTGGGTCGTTTCTACAGAAGAGAGTTAGGGTGCCTGGCAGGTGCGGGGGATGTCTACTCTTGGCTGGCCTCATCCTAGTCTTCAAGCATCAGGGTTTGTGTGCAACTAGACTTGACCACGAGGATCATCCCCAGAGAGGTATCAGAGCTATCTTTTCATCTTTTCAGGACTTTTTGGATTTGGTTGTTTGAGAGGGTATGGCATCATCTGTCAGATCGGGCATGTGCTTTGACATAAGACACTTGCTTGTTGATCTGTCATGCAAAGGTGGATGGATTCTTCATGATCATTTGCTGGGGTGGGGCTACTCCATGTTATTTTTTGGGTTTTTTATCGCTTTGACCTTCAAGTCATGTGATGTCTTATGTCCATGAAGTCTGGGTTCCTCCCCTTATTCCCTTAAAATGGGGCTTATCTTTTAATAAAATAAAAATTTGAAGGCCTTAAAATGGTTAGAAGGAATTAATTATTGATCCTTCAATGACATAATCTTCATCATGTGATGCATTATTTATTTATTATTTATAGTTGTTATTAATATTTTTTAATATAATTGTTTATGAGGGTAACTATTTTGTTATGTATTATAACAGTATAACTAATACTAAAAAATATGAATAACTATTTAAATGTAATGAAATATCATTATTATTTAAATTTTAAATAAATTTATACATAAATACAGTAGATTTTGTTTTTATTTTTTCTAATATATTTTTTTATGTTTTATCCAGCTGTATTAGTTGAGTGTGGTCTTTATTTGTGACAAAAGTTATCACTAAGAAAGGAATATTTTTATTATAACATACATAGCGATGATAAAATACCACATTAATCATTGATTTTTTATTTCTAATAAAAGGGGTGAATATTTCTAAAGGGGAGAAATTTTATCCTCATGAAAAAAATAAGAATATCTATTATGATAATAAATAAAGGTTTATCATGTGGTTGTGTCAGAAATAATTGGTGGTAACTATGTAATTTTTCATAGTGTCTCTTGATAGAGACCATAAACTTATGTTTATGATGTTCTATTATGAAGACCAATATTTTCAATATGTATCTTATTGTGTGATTCTGAGTTTTATATTTTTTGAAGCAAGAATGTGAGAGTTTTGAGGTGAAGAGTGGATGTTGAGATGAAAAAAAATGTTTTGAAAGAAATCACATCATGTAAGAGTTCTCATCAGGATATAGTTATTATTTTTCATTGGGTTTTATATCCTTAATCATGATACAGAGTCATGGTTTTTGGAAAATGTGTTTTTCAATTTCTAGTAGTCAACGTGAGATAAAACCATGTCATAGTTGTATTTATTGTGACATGGTTTGATTAAAATGGTAATATTCAATGTTATGGTTAGTATACTTTATTAGAGATACAATTTGAATTTTTAAAAAACTACATCATGGTTTATGGTCATAGTTGATATAATGGAATTGTTCAAAGATCAATAATCATGGATTTATATCATAGTTTTCAGATATTAAAACAAACCATGTCATGACTTATTAGGACACATTGTAGATGTGTTCAATGTGTAATCTTGGAAAGTGAATAATCAATGAGATTCAATGTTGGATCATGGTTTAATAATCAGATTTTTTGGATCATGGTTGACTTTTCAAAACCATGACTTGGTAAAGAGAACCACACCAAAGTTAGGGAGATTTTCATTTATTTATAAATTTAAGAATCCTTCCCTTATCTAATTTAGTTATTACTTATACTTGACACATTGGAAAATCTAGGTTTCTTATAAGGGTTTTGAGGCATTACTTGGTGAAATTTTGATTTCCTTTTCTTATAAGATTGCTTCCACATGAGTTTAGGAATCTTTCATTTGGATATTTTCTTCTTTCTTATATTATTCCATTCTAAGGATCCTTGGATAGTAGTTAGTTCATTTTTGCGATCAAGGATTGATATGTAATGATTTAATATATATTGTTTGTGAGGTTTTTGGGATTTTATCATTAATATCTCCTCCTTTAGTAGCATGATTATTTGAGAAATAGTTTACGGTTGGTGATTCAGGTACTCTCTTACTCTATTTATGGTTATTAGTGTGGGATTACCATGATTTTGTTTTCTTTGAGTATATTGATGATATTGATTAATTATATAAAACAAATTTAATATAAAAATGGGTATTAAGTTGTAATGATATATGTAGTATTTTTTTACATTTTCTATTATTATTATAATACATAAGAACCCATAGTGGGTATGAAGTAATGATGAAAATATAGTAGTGTGGCATTGATGAGTTGGTTGTATCATGTGGTTGATGTGGTTAGATTGGGAATGTTAGTTACAACTTGGATATGTATTTAATTATGGACTGATTAAATGAATGAATTGAATAAGAAGAAAATTATGGGTTATTTTTTGAATTGTGTAACGAATAAATAAATTATTAAAAACTAATTTTTTAATAATTAAATTAATATATATGGTAATTGGTAATTGATTATGAAGTGTATAATTTATGTGATTACATTGAAACTATAATTATATGTTTGTTGGGTGAAATTTTTATTTATTATTAGAGGAACATTTAGTAGTTTTATAATAGTGATGATTTGGGTAATGGAATGGTTGTAGAGTTAAATAGGATGGGACATGGAACCTAGGATGGTATTGGAGAGTTATTATATCACATCGTATGTTTTATTATTTTCTGCACACAACCCTCCAAGTTGGATGACCTAACTGATACCCATATATGTTTTTTGGTATAGGGTGAACCCCCAACATCCATTATTAGTAGATAAGGATGGTTAGATAATCCCCATGCTTTGTTCTCCTTTTTTTCATGGGGTTTCTCAGGTGGTTGTGGTTGTGTGGTTATGATATGTGGTGCTAAAATAAGTGGTTATGATATTTTGTGGTTATGGATGTGGAATTATGATGGTATGAATATTTTAGAATGGATGGTAGGGCTATAGAATATTTCATTAGGATTTTGGTTTGTAAATTTCAGTGAAGAAGTTGGTGTGAGGTATCTATTCTTTTATATTTTTATTATTTTTCATACATATATTATGTGTAGATCTAGTGTGTGTACTTATGGTGAGACGGGTTAGATGGTTGACCTGGGAAGGGCTTACATGTTATCTTTAATATTTATTCCCTCAAGCATTAATATTCTTCTTTTACTTTGGATTGAGAGTTTCTCTAGAGGAACCTACCTAGTATACTTGTATACTCACCCCAACATTAATATAATATCATTAAAAATTTACATGACTATGTTAGAAATAAATTTAAGATTTTCTATCATATGAATGGGATAGTATATGAAATTAGAGTAATTTTAATTTCTATTATTAGTTATTGATTATTGTTATTACCTTTGGAGTAATTTTGTTACTTTGGTTTGAATGAAATTACTTGAATTATATATATATATATATATATATATATATATATATTGAATATGGGGTTTATTTTACCGATGAGATTAGTATGATGAATAGTAGTTTCCTTTCTTACATAGGATTAAAGATTTTAATGCCTCCCATATTTTATTTTATATAATGTTAGTGATATTATCCTACCCAAGTCTATCACATGGGGGATTTAAGGGTCACACTTGACTTCAATACTAACCTAAGAGGGGTTCTAGTATAGTCTATTCATTAATGTATGTTATCAGAGAAATAGAGTCTTATTTTAAGATAGGTTTTAGAGTTGTAAATTATGAGTATTATATTTTTTTGGTAGGGATACAATATTTTTTTGATAGCGAGAAAATATCATTTGATCTTAACATGTGATATAGAGTATAGAGACTAACTAAGATAGATAATGTCACCTATGATATGAAATAAGTACCCATATATTCTATCCAACATACTTAAGTGAGAGTATAATAATTGTGGGTTATGAATGTTAGATACATAATCATTGATTTAATATGTGTTTGAATTAGGAATGGTTTTTAGAAAATTACATTTAATTTAATTAAAACAATTAAAATTATTTCCTATTTTAGGGTTATGAATTCTTTATACTTGTATACATGGATGATGGAGGATAAACACACATGGTTCTAGTTGGTGATGTTTAACAAGATTCATAGGATATTTTTAGGTGGATTAACACATGTAAAAATAATTCACAAAGGAAGAACTTGTGTGAGTTTTATTGGTAGATTTTTTCAAGGCATGAGAAATCTATTTTTTATCATGAGACAAAGAAATGGAAATATGTGGTAGAGATTGAGTTTGGAATGATTCAAGAATGTTAAAACCATTGGATTTTATTAGTATTAATATTTTTTTAAGGAGTATCTTTATAATGCTGGGTTTATTTTTATGGTAATTTGGATTATTCAGATGTCAAATAGTAGAATTTTATGAGTCAGTTCTAGATTGAGTTCTTATTAATGATCTTGAATGTGTTGTAATGATATGAGTTACATAACCTTAAATTATAGAGTTAAATAATATAATAGTTTTACATTATGTTTATAAACCTATTATAGTATCCTATTAACTTCTTACCATATGTGGAATAAAGGGTACAATGTTTTAAGAGAAACTTAAGGCCAGAGATTCAGTGCTAAGTAAACCCCTTTATATTGAAAAAATATATCAGGATTCCAACAAAGTATTAAGTGTTTGAGAAGAACACGGAGTGAATAGATTCGTTTTTATAGGTTATTCCTCAAAAAAATCAAAAGGAGGATTTACTGATAGGATTTTACAATTATTCAAATATCCAAGGTTTTTATAAGCAAGGAGTCTCCCGCAACTCTCCATTATTCATTATTCTCTATCTAGTATTTCTTAAACATATACCAGGGAATCTAACATGGTTTTATTTCTTTGATTATTTTGGAAATTTATGGTACATGTGACTATAATTTCTCATTGATGAACATGAATCTGTTAGTGTGACAATGGATGATCCTTGACCATTTTCAATTCAACCACTATATCAGTTTCCTTCTCAAAATTATCAGTAGTTAGTTCACTAGGTTTTTATCCCCATTACCCCAGTATAATATGTGGTCGGTATAGGATATCCTGGATATATTCCTATCCTTCTAGGGCCTCAAGATTTGTGTAGAAGTTGTGGTTATTGATATATAGGATGATGAGATCGAGGTGCATGATGTGGATATTTTCACGTGATAGAGCTTCCAATAACAGGAATACTAATAATTTTTTGTGTTATCATCTATATATATTACCATGGATTATTCTATAATAAAAATAAGATATTTAAAATCCTTTATTTCACCAAAATTAGTAAGATAATTGGTACTTAAAGAGGAAAATATTCATATTACATTTGATTTATCAACACCAGTTGGTAGTCAATCTAGGTTGATGGGGCATTATCAAGTGTGTAAGATGATGTTAGGATAATATTGGTAAATCGGTGTTTTCTTTATGCTATATTTATATAACTATATGAGTTATACTTAGAATTAATTGGTTATATTATATATAATCTTTTATTGATTGTTATTAGAGATGAATTTTTTTTCTATTATGTAGAGAGTGGTTGCATGATGGTTTTTTGGGAATGAAATCATTATATAGTTCATATATGCTTATATCCTCTTTTTTATAATTGGTTGGGTTGATTATGTGTTCAAAAAATAAAATAATGAAGTTTCTGAGAATTATTGAGATGTTCTTGGATACTTGAATAGATTATGATAGTACTCCCTTGAAATCAAATTATGTATCTTATAGAGTTGAAATCATTTTTGCAACCTATCTTTATGCCTTATCAAAGGATAGAACCATCAAAACTGAAGGAGTTTTGGATTTGGGTTGATGATTTTATGTATAGGGGATTCTATGATCTTGTTTCAAATTTATCCCGATATAACCCCCTTCCTCACTAAATATGAAAGCAATACATAACAAAATATATAAGAAATCATAATTTATCCTCCCTCCATGGGATGCATCCATGGATTATAAAAATATTAATATATTGGGGAACCAAAAATCACTATATCACACTACTTGTATGATGTTCAAAGTAACCTCACTATCCTTGTTGGTTTATATCCACTCATAAGTTGAGAACTTAATTCTCTTTCACTCAAGATTAACTCACCTATCCTCAAGAGAACACTTTTGATCGCTCAAATTAAAATAGAAGAGATTAATCCTTCATTATAGTATCAATATACTTTAGGTTTATCATGATCGATGATCTACTCTTCTTCTCCTTCTTCTTTGGCTTGATGCATCAATGATATCTAAATTTCACTAATCTTATTTAATTATATATCTTAAATTATTTCCAGTCTATTTTCATCTAAACCTATTGTATTTAAAAATATACTTTTTTCTTCACTTTATAAGATATTGATAAATGGTTTAGGTCATTCTATGTCATCTAAACCTTCAATAATCACCCCTTTTTCCATTAATAATTATTATATAGTCCAAGGAATCCGCTAAGGTCATCATTCTCCAAAATCTAAATTTTAAGGATGTTTAAATCTTCAAAAACAACCAACATAACCCCATTATAGTAAAACGCGTGGATTTATTTTACAATACTTTCAAAATATATTCCCCTTTAATAATCGTGGCCCAATAAACATCCAAACTCTAAAATATACAATGTTATCATACATCTAAAAATACAAATGATCAATATATAATTACATAACCACAACCATCATGATGAAATCTATATTTCACAATCCTTTATAATGTGGCACATAAATCAAAATGACCATCCATGTGTCCCTTTTCTAAGAAAAATATTCAGTATAAACCCATTAGATCATATCACATCATGACAATCATTCTATAACTTCTAGAGTTTCACTCTTTCTTTAAAGATAAATCGTACATACAAAATCATGATATAATAATTTAATATTTTAGAATTATTTAAACTTTTACATATTTCCAAAATTTCTTCAAAAATTATTATAGCCTTCAAAGAATTACCATGACACCACCAACCAAATCTACAAGACAATCCTATATAAAAAAATATTTTAGTGTCATTTATTCTTACTAGGGTAAAACTTTGCAAACCTCCTTTAAATAAAATCAAAAACTCCAATTAAAAATTATTTTAATATTCAATAAAATTATTTTTATGATCTTTTATCAATAAAAACAAACCAAAATATACAGTTTTATTTTTAATAACAATATACCCCTTTCAATTTTTTAACAACACTCCACACTTTAATATAGTTATTTAAAAAATAGTTCCTTAAATCACAAGAATATTCTATATAGTGTATCTATTTATTTAAAAAATCATTCACTCTAATCCCACTTGTTCCATCCTCTCAATGAGAAAAAAATTAATGAATTGTTTATAAATGAACCACTCCATTATCCTCTAGTCTTGATACCATTTGTCACATATTATAACAAACAACCATGTTGAGTAAGTTTATATAAAATATCAACTTATAATTATCTTATTATAAATCCATATACCCCATAATAAAACATTCATATTTTCTCCCATAATATATTACTAAAAATTTACTCTTACTTTTGGAACACCACTTGGGAAAAAAACTCTCTCCCTTTAAATTTGAGAAAAGATAATGATCGTGAAATTCTATAACAAAAATAATTGAATTTAATGTCCCCATTTTCCAATAAACCCATGAGGAAATTCGTTAAAGGTTATAAATAATAATTAATCAATCAATCAACCCACAAGAAAAAGTTAGACCTTTCATGAACCACTTTTTTATAACAGAAACAGTCACTGAAATTTTTTAATTACTAACACTATGAGAATATATAGTGTTAATGATGGTTTATTATTGTAGGTTTTATAAACCATCACTAAAGAGAAAATAAAAAACCATTTCAATTAGTGTAATAATCATTAAATTACTTCAAAACTGAAAAAATATTTTATATTATCAATAAGCAGTGGATTTTAAAAACCATTTGTATTTTTTTAAAACTACCTCTAAAACCCTTCTACTCATCCATTTATTCATTTATCCCTAATGTTATCCTCTCCCCCTTTACTCATTAACTACCTATCATTATTCTTATACTGCCTATTACCATTGTGTTATTTCCTATACCTAAGTAATCGATCACCGCATTTGGTTATTATGAGATTGTTCGATCCTCTTCATCCCCACCATTATTTTTCGAGTTCCACTCCTATCTTTCAAATCAGTAAATCCTTTTATTTCAATATTATATCTTTATATTTTTGTGGGTATTTTTTATTAAAAAAAGTCAAATTTTAAAACAAAACCGCATGCTTTTACAATTTTTACTTTTTATGTATTTTCAACTCATTATACTTGGAAATATATGTATAACTATTTTTTTATTTTATTTATCTTATACATATTTAAATGATTTAATATTAGTTGGTATTAGTTTATATGTACTTTATTAATATTTATATTTCTAATTTAAAATATTTTGAAACTATTATTTTGAGGTGCAAAATATTTTTTCAAATTATTTATTAATTTTTTTTTAAATGAATAATGTATATTTTGAAGGAATAAAAGTGTAGTGTAATCTTGGTGGAAGTTTTTAAAGTAATTTTAATATAAGAATAAATTAATACTTAGAAAAAATAAAACCTTATATGATGATATTTAAAGTTGAGTTTTGTGAAAATTGGAGTATTATTTTTTAATATTTGATTAAAATATATTTGATTTTAGTTTAAAATGATTTAAAAATGAAAATATTTAAAAAATATATTCAACTTAATGGAACTCTTTTTATTTAAAAAAAGTGTTTTGAAAATAACCATATCACTTTAATATAAATTTTTTTTTATTAATTATGGGTATTTTGTTTTTTTTATATGGGATAAATAATGTTTTTAAATTTTCATTTCTATGGGGTTTAAAAATTTTAAACTTATTATGTTAAATTTCAAATTTGATTTAGGGTATGTTTTGGTTAAACCAAAATTATTTTGGGAATGATTTAAACTCATGGGAAATTTTTTAGTTATATATCAATGGTCTTTTAGATTGAATTTTATCATGCTTAGTGAAATTATATAATTTGAAATGGTTTTAAATTTCTTGATTCACAAATTTATTTTTATTTATATTTTTTATAGTTAATATAATTTTTATTTTTTATGAGCATCTTCTTATTATTTTATTTAGGATAGTTTAACATTAAAGTATAGTGTATTGAAGTGATTTGTTTTATGTATTTGAATATAAATAAAGTATCTTTTAAATTAATTCCAAATATAAATGTGTTTTGAAGTGAACCATATAAAATTAATTTATATTTTAAAATAAAAAAAATTATTTGATTTTCCCTACTTTTTTGTTTTTTAAAAAAATTGGACTATCTTAAAATTTTTACTAAAATATTTTTTTTATTCCAACATATTTATATACAACATTATTTTTTTATCATAAAGTATAAGAAATAAATAATGTTGTATATAAAAGTTTTATTACATTACCACATAACACACTACTATTTGTTATGGGTTTTGGAGATTTTTTTGGATTATTCATTTGAAAATTGATATACAGATGGAATAATAAAACATCCATGTTTGAATTGAAAAATTTAAACGATGGTTAAATATACATGAAGTATTTGATAACATGATATTGAAATAGTGTTCTACATAATATATATGGTGGATTTTTTATTGGGAATATAATATTATAAAAATTTTAAGCACTTATGTCCATCGTCAAAATGAACAGGCTTCTTATTGAATAGTAGAAAATAAAACTATGAATTCGATAAATGATGATTTCAACATTTCAAGATCAATTAAAAGAATATTTAAATATATATACATGAATTCTGAATGACTGTATGTTATATTTGAGAGAATTTTTAAAGAGATAACTGTGAAAAATGTTTTTTTCTTCTAAATAGGATTCAATAAAAATGATGCAAGTCTCAATCAATATACTATATCTAATAAGAATAATAATAAATATCCTATGATGAATTCTAATCACTATCCTTTAAAATAAAAATTGGAAACATTATTTATGTCCTCTAAGAGTCATAGATCATATGAAGTATCATGTGTCGTGAAACTAATTACCAACATATCACTATACATAATCTATAAAATAATAAAATCAATAGAAACCCTATAACACAAAGTATTCATACACCTAATGGTTAACTAAGGTTTTGATGTTACTAAAACCATTAATACTAAATTAAATATACTCTACTAATCTCCCCACCATAATACCTATCTGTAGGTTCCGAGTGCAGTGGAATCGTGTTGGTGGGTTTACCCAACTTTAATTTTAGCATTAAACAACGTTCAATCTGGGATCCATCGTGATAATAAAACACCGGATAATCGGAATAGAATGAAGAACGAAAATAAAGATAAGGGTCCTGGAACCATCGATAAGATCATCATATATTAGTTATAATTAATTTAATTAATTGACAAGAATTACCTTAATGTAATTCTTTCTTCGTTGATATCTCTGGTCACAATCCGATGTGATTCATCCTTGTGTCGCAGAAGCCAGGTGTAGACTTCCTCTAGCGGTGATCCACACGTGCACCATGTATCTCTAGACGTCGCCAAAGGAATCTACAGGTTCTAGAGTGGAGAAGCCTTTTCTTGCGTTGTCCGCCTTATATCGCCTTGATCCGATGGATTAGGATCTCTCTCAGTATTGAGAATATTCTTGGAGGAAGGAGTTCTCTCGGCCTTGAGAGAATTTTCCAGAATTATTGTGCACAACGATTCTCTCTGGAAAAGTGTTGGGGACGTGAGGATATTTATAATCAGGTTTGAGGTTATAGAGTTATGATAATAAATAAATGTGTTACACGTTTTATTTATTTCATTAACTCTTATTGAAAACCCCCATGTAGAATGATTAATTCCTTGACATGTGCCCACGCTGATTATAATAAATATCATTTAATAAAATGATATTATTCCCTCAAAATCCCAACTAGAAAAACTACACAGCATGTCATCATTAATACACGGCATGTACTCATTTTCCATGAAAACTACACGACGTGTGCATTCAATGTACACGACTTGTTTATCTTGTTTTCATTTTTCTTTATTTACTCCACCACATTTATTAGACCTTGAGTAATGGCTATTTATTTCTTAAATAGATGTAACTGCATTATTTGCTAATAAATATATATTATTTCACCCACAATATATTCTTTCGAATAACTAGTGTCGAAATAAATGCGATCAGGCATCCTTAAATAATTATTAAACCACAGTCAGGAATAATCTTTATTTAACTTGTTAAATTAATATTTAACTGAGATACATGGACACACTTAGTGTGTGACCCTCTAGGCCTCTTTCTCAGTGGCGTTAGGCAAAGCCTGCCTAAAATCCAAGGTTAGCATCTAGCAACACACCAAGGCACCCATAGAGAAAGAAGTTAATGCCACAATGACGTGTCACCTTATACGAACGCCTACTGTGTAATATAATCCCTTTGTCACGATATCTCGAATCAAGCAGGTTGCATGCTAGTACCATCGAACCATGTTCTTGACTATTATTTCTTTGAATTTGTAGAATTGAACTCACCCATTCCTTACCATGGCCATGGATTTTTTTAGGCTATATCAATTCCATCAAAGGGCCTGAGATATCTACTTCCATTATGGAATGTAAGGGATAAATCATTTCTCACATTATCTATTAATGTAGTATTACTCATGACGCACCCAATGTATCCTACCTCACTACAAATAGTGTGTCATCACAGTTTTCTTCAATACATCTAAGTGCGCGAGTTGTAATACCCATTAATAATAATCTTAAAGTCTAAGGACCAATACACACATCTGCAGATAGAAACATCCAATGACACTATGAAATGTAGATTTCCTACTAACAGGCCTTGTTCTCATAATATCCTTCTAGATATTACCAAGGGCGCACACCATGAGAAGGTGCCTCAATGTTTTATGAGTCCTCACCCCTAATGGCCTGTATTATTTGTGCCCCTCAAATAATATCATCCGGACATAGAACATATATTCAAGAATAGTGTTATGGCACTTCTGGGTTCTTATCATAGAAGGGATATGCTATGACCCTTTAATACAATAGATATCCTTGGGACATTATCACATGAATTACCACGCAGAAGAATAATCAAGATGTAATAAGGTGTTTATTTAATGAATAAAGTACAAAGTAGTTGGTTCTAGGCCACCAACTCTAACAGAATCCCACTTGGACTAGAGATAACTGTGAACAACTTTTAACCTGCTAGCTCTCACATGATATTCATGCTTCTGCTGAGATAGGCCTTTAGTCATGGGGTCCACCACGTTCTCTTCTGTGGACACTCTGATCACTGCAACTTCACCCCTTTGATATAAATCCCTCAAGAGGTGATACTTTTGGAGTATGTGATTTGTCTGTTGATGTGACCTTGGTTCTTTTGTAAGAGCCACTATTGTAGTATTATCACAATACAACGTGATAGGATCTTTACTGCTATGAACCACATCAAGCTCTTGGACAAAGTTTGGAATCCAGACGGCTTCCTTGGCTGCATCATAAGCCGTTATATATTCGAACTCTGTTGTATAATCGTCAACAATTGGCTACTTTTAACTCTTCCAGCTCACAGCTCCTTCATTGAGACAGAAAACATATCCAGATTGTGACTTCAGAACGTTCTAATGTATTTGAAAACCAGCATCAGCATACCCTATGATGACAAGTTCTTCATCTCCTCCATAACCCAGGAACATATCCTTAGTTCTTCTTAGATACTTAAGGATAGTCTTAACAGTAGTCCAATGTTGTTCTCCTGGATCTGCTTGATATCTTCCTACCATGCTCAGTGCATAGGCAACATCAATCCTGGTACATAACATGGCATACATGATGGATCCTATAGCCGAAGAATATGGGATCTTACTCATTCTATCTTTCTATTGTTGTGTCTGAGGACACGTTTTCTTAGAAATATGTAGGCCTTGTAACACTGGAACCAATCCCCTTTTGTATTTTTCCATACTAAATCTCTTTAGTATCTGGTCAATGAATGTACCATGACTTAGTCCAAACAACCTCTTGGATCTATCATGAATGATCTTGATCCCTAGAATGTAAGCTGCTTCCCCCAAGTCCTTCATAGAGAAAAACTTTCTTAATCATTCCTTAACTGACTGTAAGACTGGTACATTGTTTCCAATAAGCAATATGTCATCAACATATACTACTAGGATAACAATCGCATTCCCATTAAACCACTTATAAACACATGTATCACATTCATTCTTAATGAAACCAAATTCCTTTATGGCATCATCAAATCAAATGTTCCAAGACCTGGATGCTTTCTTTAATCCATAAATGGATTTTTGTAACTTGTAAACCTGTTTGGCTTAACCTGGTGTCACAAACCCTTCTAGTTGTGTCATATAGACATCTTCCTGAAGGTTCCCATTAAGGGATTCTATTTTGACATCCATCTTCCGAATCTCGTAGTCATGGTAAGCTGTTATGGAAAGTATGATTCTTATGGATTTAAACATGGAAAGTTGTGAAAAGGTTTCATCATAGTCAATTCCTTAACGTTTTATGAATCCTTTATCCACTAGCCTTACTTTATAGGTGCTAACTTGACCTTCCATGTCCAGTTTTCTCTTGAATACCCATTTTCATCCAACAGGATTTAAATCAACTAGATCATCGACCAGAACCCAGATTTGGCTCTGATACATAGAATCCATCTCATAATTCATATATTTCATCCATCTTGTAGCTTCTGATATTTCTACTGATTCCTTGTAGGATAGAGGTTCATCATTGTCCAACAATAATGATTCACCATCCTCGGTGACTAGGAAACCAAATCTCTCTGGTTCCCTTACCTCTCTTGAGCTCCTACTCAGTACTTGTGTTTCTGGAACATCTTCCATGAGGACCTGTGGAACTTGTTTCTGTATCAACTCATGTGAATCTTGAGCATCAACTTCGTCGAATTCAATCTTGCTCCCACTATAATTTTTGATGATGTGCTCCCTCTCAAGAAAGATGGCTTGTCTGGCGACAGTCACTATCTTTTATGAAGGGTTATATAGGTAATATCCTTTCGTTTCCTTAGGATATCCTATAAAGATACAACCCATGCCCCTGGGTTCTATTTTGTTGCCTGAGAAGGCCTTAACAAATGTCTCGCATCCCCATACACATGTGTGATACAAAATGGGTTTCTTTCCATTCCATAACTCGGATGGAATTCCATTTTCCACCTTAGTTGGTACTCAGTTTAATGTGTATGTTGTAGTTTGTAATGCATATCCCCAAAAGGATAATGGAAGATCTGCATGACTCATCATCGACCTCACCATTTCCAACAAGGTGTGGTTCCTCCTTTAACTTACACTATTCTGCTGTGGTGTATAAGGAGGAGTGAGCTGATATATAATCCCAGACTCCCATAGAAGATCAATGAACTCTTGGTTCAGATATTCTCCACCTCGATCCGATCAAAGTTTCTTTATCTTCTTACCAAGCTGATTCTCTATTTCATTCTTGAATTCCTTAAATTTATATAAGGCTTATTACTTATACCTCATTAATTATACATAGCCATATCTACTCAAATCATTAGTAAAATTAATGAAGTAAGAATATTCACCTCTAGCTACTACTGGAAATGGTCCACACACATCTGTGTGCACCAATCCTAGAAGCTCTATGGCCCTTTCACCTTGTCCATCAAAGGGTGGCTTGGTCATTTTTTCTTTTTAAACAAGTGTGACATCTATCAAGTGGTTTTAGATCAGTAGAGTCCAAATAACCATCTTGGCAGAGCTTTGTCAAGTGTTTCTCATTTACATGACCGAGACGGTGATGCCACAACTGGGTGATGTATGAGTCATGTGAGTTTGTTTCGTTATCGATTGACAACACTTGGTTTTCATAATTTAATAGATACAAACCATTATTTAAATGCGCAATACCATAACATACGTTGTTCTTATAAAATAGACAACCCTTATTTCCAAACTTAAAAATAAATCCATCCATATCCAAACAAGATACAGAAATTATGTTCTTGGTAACACAAGGCACATAATTACAGTTATGTAAAACCAAAATCATCCCAGTTTTCAATGAGAGGTGGTAATATCCAATAGCCAACGCATCCAGTCTTGCGCCATTGGAATCTTGAAGATCCACATCTCCTCTGGCAATATTTCTAAATCTACTTGGTTCCTACATTTGAATGCAGATGTGATCCCCACAAGCTGTATCTAATACCCAATGTGTAGAAATAGAAATATTTCACTCGATAACGAATGAACCTTTAGCGTCCCCACGCTTCTGAGTGAAGTTCCTCTTCCAGTGGCCTTGATTTCCACATAAAAAACATATTGTCTCTCATTCCTTTCCCTGCCTCTAGATCTTCCCCTTCTTGGAAGGACGGCGCTCAAGGGCTTCAGACCATTTATAAGTCTTTGTCCCCTTTTCCTTGTCCTTCCTTTTCTTATTCACTATAAGGACTGAAGGTTTGTCATTCCCCATGTCCTTATCTACCTGGATAATCAAGGTCAGAAGTTCTGATAGACTCTTCTCATTATTTCTCATGTTATAATTGACAATTAAGATAGATAAGGTCTTGGGCAGTGATGATAGGATGAGATCTGTATGCAACTCATCCACGAATTTAATCCCTAATATGTCCAGATGTTCAATGTAGCCAATAAGCTTGACTACATGAGGCCCAGATGGCATATAATCTCCAAGATTAGTTGTAAATGAAGCATTGGAGATCTCATATCTCTCTTGTCTCACCTTCTCTTGGTAGAGATCCTTAAGGTGAGGCATCATGCTATACACGTCTATGTTTTCATGTTGCTTCAAGAGCTCATTAGACATGGCCTATAGCATGAAACACTAGACATATGTGGCATCAGCCATATTTTTCGCATAGAGATATATTTTCTCATCATTGGCCTCTTTCCCAGGTGCAACTAGAATAGGATCTTTTAGCACATACAATTTCCTTTCGTGGTGAAGGATGATGCCTAAACGCCTCTACCACTCTTGGAAATTGGTGCCGGTGAGAAGGTTTTCCTTCTCGAGTATGGTTCGAAATGATATGTTTGAAGTCATTTTTCTTGTCATTTCTACAAATTAAGATGATCAAAGGTTTAGTACTTTATTTAAAAAACTGAGACAAATAAATAAATTAATACTTATTAATCTCCCACTATTTTATCGAAATCCAAAATCCCTCACCATTGACTTTAGAATATTCGGTTGCCTGAATATTCTAGTGGCAAGGATCCATATTTCCATTCGCACTACCCCAAATAGGGTTAGTCAAGCAACTTTTAAGGGTTTTAGGTAGGCATTGCAAATGCTAACTTCATTAACTCGCGGCTCCTTGATCCACTGAGTGGACTCCCCAATCCTGAAATCCTTTTATTTTTTATTTCCTCAACCTTTGCCTCTTGGTCACACCAAGTCCTGTTGTGGCAGTCAACCCTTGATGCGGACCAATTCAATTCAACCCAAAACCTTGAATTAGAATTCCCCGATAATTGAAACCACCCCAACTAGGGTTGGTTAGGCACTTTGAACTATGGTTCGATTCTAACCAAGATTATGGAAGGATGTACCGACTTAATATTTCTGTGAGGGATTTTATCCTTATACATAAATTTCCAATTTATTATATTTGATTACATGCTTTTTAATATTAATTGGGATATACTTAAGTTATTAACCATTTCTAAGATAATATTTACGCATAAGACGGTCTTATTTTAGTTCCATCTTGCATGCTTGTTTAATTCATTAATTGTGTGATTGTGACAACACACCCAAAATAAATAAACCATGCAACTGACATAAATAAGATAAATGGTATGATCATGAGCTTGTTCTATTGGTTATTTTATCTAGTGGTTGATAAACTAACCCAAGACCTAGAGGAGAAACACCTTGAACCTTTCGGGTTCGTGTTTACAGCTTTCCACCTGTCCACCTTTGTATCTCCTTGGATTGGTTTCACCTTGGCTCTTGACTTGAGCCGCCTCCACTAGCTTGGGAGATCCATCCATTACATATGCATTTATCTCACATGTAGGTGAGGGGTAAAATGGGTTTTTACATAAAAGAATCCTTGGGCGCGCGGGCCCTACATATTAATTAGCATAAGGCTCACAGGCCAACAAATTTAATTTAAATAAATAAATTAAAAGAAACCATTCACATACAATGGTCTTGGTCTAGCTCATGATCATCCATACATGCAACGATATTTACGCATAAATAAAACTAGCATTCAATTATTTAATCGTTCTTGCTTAAGATAGATCATTCTCGAATCAATTAATTATCTTTAATTAATCAATTCTTTTATCTTAAACCCTTTTCTAAATTTCTTTGAGATTCTCATCAATCATAATTTTAAACAAATAAATTTAAAATTATCATTGTACCTAACTTGTACCTTGGCAGTAACCCGGTGAATTCTCATTCATTACGCAGATGTTAAATTAAACACATATATATAAAACACCTATCACATGTTGTGTCTCAGCTTTACGCCTACACTATGGTACATGTCTCAAGGGTTTTTATAATATAATAATGCATTTTAATAAATCTACATAATTTGGATGAGTGCACGGCATGTAGTTCTGACTACATGGTGTGTAATTTTGTTCACCGTCCATCTGAAGTACACGCCTGGGGACATGGTGTGTAGATGTACTTCAGAAATTTTTGGAGTACACGGCATCTTCAGTGGGACACATGCCATGTAGTATCCACGTTACACGGTTTCCAGCTGGGCAAGCCGTGTACGGGGTACATGGTCCAACCCTAACTCGAAGGGACTACATGTCGTGTTCATTGGAACACATGGCGTGTAATATAGAAACCATGTACCACCTGTTCCTGGTCAACAAACGGTGTTATTTATGACTCAGGTATACTCCAATACACGGCCTGATTTGGCGGACCAGTCTAATGCATTGAACCTAGACTACACGGTGTGTACTTCCAAATACACGTCGTGTATTCTTGTGTTGTATGGACAGGAATGTTTGGCACCTCCGAATGATATCCTATATTTTATTTTAATCAAAGTTAAAATAAAAATTTGTTTCTGTAAGGTGAACGAGAAATGAGAGAGGAGGAACAGATCTCGAGATTTAGATTTAAAGAACAATTAACTTGAATTGAAACAACTAAATTATTAAATACATAAATCACCAATGAAAAACTAAATAATTTTAATCAACGATATGACCACTTTGATACCACTTGTAGGTTCCAGGCATAGCGGAAGCGCGTTGGTGGGTTTACCCAACTTTAATTTTAGCATTAAACAACGTTCAATCTGAGATCTGTTATGATAATAAAACGTCGGATATTCAGAATAGAATGAAGAACGAAAAGAAAGATAAGGTTCCTAGAACCATATAGAGGATCAACATATGTTGGTTGTAATTAATTTAATTAATTGAAAAGAATTACCTTGATTTAATTCTTTCTTCATTGATGTCTCCGGTCACGATCCGATGTGATTCGTCGTTGCGTCGCAGAATCCAAGTGTAGACTTCCTCTAGTGGTGATCCACACGTGCACCATGTATCTCTAGACGTCGCCAAAAGAATCTCCGAGTGCTAGCGTGGAGAATACTTTGCTTGTGTTATCCACCTTAGATCGCCTTGATCTGATGGAGGAGGATCTCTCTCAGTCTTGAGAGCGTTCTTGGGGGAAGGAGTTCTCTTGGCCTTGAGAGAATTTTCCAGAATTGTTGTGCACAGTGATTCTCTCTGGAAAAGTGTTGGGGTTGTGAGGATATTTATAATCAAGTTTGAGTTTATAGAGTTATGACAATAAATAAATGCGTTACGCATTTTATTTATTTCATTAACTCTTATTGAAAACCCCCATGTCAAATGATTAATTCCTTGACATTCACCCACGCTGATTATAATAAATATCATTTAATAAAACGATATTATTTCTTCAAAATCCCGATTGGAAAAACTACATGGCGTGTAATCATTAATACATGGCATGTAATCATTTTCCATGAAAACTACATGGTGTGTACATTCAATGTACACAGTGTGTTTATCTTGTTTTTCTTTTTCTTTATTTCCTCCACCACATTTATTAGACCTTGAGTAATGGCTATTTATTTCTTAAATAGATGTAACTCTATTACTTGCTAATAAATATATATTATTTCAACCACAATATATTCTTTCAAATAACTAGTGTCAAAATAAATGCAATTAGGCATCCTTAAATAATTATTAAACCACAGTCAGGAACAATATTTATTTAACTTGTTAAATTAATATTTAACTGAGATACATGGACACACTTAGTGTGTGGCCCTCTAGGCCTCTTTCTCAGTGGCGTTAAGTGGAGCCTGCTTAAAATATAAGTTTAGCATCTAGTAACATGCCAAGTCACCAATAGAGATAGAATTTAACGCCGCAATGACGTGTCACCTTATACGAACTCTTACCGTGTAATATAATCCCTTTGTCATGATATCTTTAATCAAGCGGGTTGCATGCTAGTGCCATCAACCCATGTGCTCGATTATTCTTTCTTTTACTTTCCGGAATTGAACTCTCCCATTCCTTACCATGGCCATGGATTTATTTAGGCTATATCAATTCCATCAAAGGGCCTGGGATATCTACTTCCATTATGGAACAGAAGGGAAAAATCCTTTCTCCCATTATCTATTAATGCAGTATTACTTGTGATGCACCCAACGTATCCTACCTTGCTGCGAATAGTGTGTCGTCACAGTTTTTGTCAATACATCTAAGTGCGTGAGTTTTAATACCCATTAATAATAATCTTAAAGTCCAAGGACCAATACACACGTCCACAGATAAGAACATCCAATGACACTATGAAATGTGGATTTCCTACTGGCAGGTCTTGTTCTCATAATATTCTCTTGGATATTACCAAGGGCGCACACCATGAGAAGGTGACTCAAAGTTGTATGAGTATTCACCCCTAATGGCCTATATTATTTGTGTTCCTCAAATAACATCATCCGGACATTGAACATATATTCAAGAACAGTGTTATGGCACATCCGGGTTCTCATCATAGTAGGGATCCGATATGACCCTTTAATGAAACAGCTATCCTTGGGACATTATCACATGCATTTTCATGCATAAGAACAATCAAGATGTGATAAGGTGTTTATTTAATGAATAAAGTACAAAGTAGTTGGTTCTAGGCCACCAACTCCAATGCTATTTGGGTTTTACCCACAACCAACCATTCACTATGTTTTAACTTTTTAATCTACACTTACCAAATTGGTATTACCAGAAAACAAACTCCATTTTTTAAAATCTAATGTTATATCTATTTCTCAATAAAATAAACTTTATAAATTAAAATTATGTTATAAATAAAAATTACTAAAAAAATACCAGTTATAATTTATAAAAATAAATCCTTTTCTAAAACCCTTGGTCTTCCCAACATAATTTCATTTATAAGTTCAACTTAAGAAAAAAATTACTAGTTAATTTTCTCAAAAATATAAATATTTCTATGTAATCATAACATTACAGAATCCCTTTTCATTTTAAATAAGTTATTTTAAAGAATTTATTTTTTTAAATTCTAAAAAATACTAGGTTTTATAAAACTATGTGTGATTTACAACACATATTTCACAAAACATGAAATGAAAACAATACAGATGATTTTCTCAAAAAAAATACATTAATTTATACATAATGTTTCAAAAAAATAAATATGTACAATATTTAGTAAATAAATAATAGGAAAACGTATTTAATAAGTTAAAATACCAATCATTAAAAAAATACTAGTATATTACTAAATAGGAGAAATGTTGAATGATTAAAATAGAACCAAAGTAAAAAACAAGTAACATGAAAAAAAAAAGAAGAACTAATCATAGGATGAGTAACATGATCATAATAAAACAGTAAATAGAAAAATAATTATAATGATCATAATGGAATATAATATGGATTTTAATATTATTAATAATTCAATCTATATAAGATTTGTGTGATGCATTACAAAGTAGGGATGTAAATCACTAATTTTAGCACTGAAAAATAAGCAAGTGAATTTAATAAATTAGATAACACCATTTGAGTTATCCATGAAAAATATTATTACTTTATTAGGTGTAATTTAATCAACTAATTTCATTAACATATGATAATGATAATATAAATGAAATGCACATATCCTAATGTGCCACTAGACCCTATGAGGCAAGAACCAAAACAAGGAGTGACTCCCGAACACGACTTATATACACATTCTATTAATCATACAAATTTCATTTTCAAAGACTTATTTTAATACATCAACCATACTTACAGTTCATAGACTGCACACCCAAATAACATAGGTAACATAGGTTTCCACTGTAACTTTATTGGAAAAAATTAAACTGTTGTACCCCATAACTCTTGATATCCTATATTATATCTAAAGAATATAATTATAATTCAAATATAACCTTAAACCATTAATTTGGTACCATTTTGTAGTAAAATTCACCTTATAACCTATACGACATTGGGCCAGATCCCCACAATACCTCAAATAGACCTTCATGTTGTCAGAGGTTGGTATAAACATCATGGGTTAAATAGTACACAAGTGGAAGGTGGTTTCCCCCTTATAAATCATGAAATAATGAAAAAAATATTCTATTTAAATTTTGTAATGACACTTGAGGTTATTATACATATGAAGAAAAACATAGTAACCCACCATTATGGTACCTACATAATAAACTGCATGTGCAATGAAAGTTGTAACAGTTATATGGGAGACACATACATTCCAACCTGTCTACACTTGAACATAATGTTTGAAGAATAAGTTGAAAACCATAATCTACTAAAGGTTAATAAAGAAAAAAAATAAAAACATCCTTGATGTCCAAAAAGAGAAATTTAATTAGTGGGAACCCTGACAAAATAACCACAGAAAGACCCGATGCATTTGCACCATAGGTCCACAAATAATCTATATAATATTCCACTCATGATATAGAAAGAATAAGGATTTGAATCTCACATCACCCATTATCAAAAAACCTATAAACACCCCACCATTAATGTGGTACCTAAAAAATGCATAAATTTTCATGTCGACTAAGGTGTCCATGTCGGGTGTGTGAATTTGCATACTTAATAAGGAACCACAAACATGACCCAACTCAGTAGTGAATAACTATGTGTATGAATGAAAAAATAAATACATTTATAAACATAAATGATAAAATAAAAGTTTAACAAGAATAAAAAAATTATAGCATGGAAATAGAAGTAAACATAAATTTGACATAAACATTAAAAATTATACTAAGTAACTCCCCTTACTGGAATAAACAACACCTATCATAAAAATTTAGAGAATCATTTTAGAACCTAATATAGATTGGGTAGGGACACTACCTTATCCAATTTTTTCAAACCTATCCCAAAGGCAGACAGGGAATGTACCTATCCCAAGGGAAAAGGGGAAAGTGTATATAATGTTAAGTCATGTGCTCATCCTGGGGAAGAGGGTAGGGGGTATGAAAATTTAGGGAATTATAATCCCATCCAATCACCAAGCTCCAGTAAATTTATACCTAGTTAGTAAATATATTAATAAACGAAATACCCATTCTAGAATGATCATATAATATCAAGAAATAATCATGATCTATGTGTAAGATAAACATAACTATCATCATATTGATCAACATGAATGATAGACATGATTCTCTATGTACAGAATCCATCATATCAATATGTAATGTTTTAAAGTTTCATATTCACATTGTATAAAACATGTGCATACCAAGAATATTATACCATGAATTCCAATAAGTAAATAAGTTGCAAGTCAAAAATGGAATACAACACTATGCATGATACAGAAGTCACTAATTCAAAACATACAGTGGTATGAATTTCATTCTATGTTAAATTTCCCTCTAGACAAAAAATAACTATAAATATTATTGACATCAGGGGAAATTTTTTTTTCCCTTAGCAGTCGCGGTATGAGGGGGGCCTTCGTACTAGTCAAACTAAACATGGGGAAGACCTCTGCGTTGGACGCCAATGAAGCGAGGAAGAAATTTGATTCTCTAATTTTTAGGATGATAAGGACCTTCATTGGTGATGGTAAAAACATAGGGAAGACCCCCACATTGGCGGTTGATCAGGAAAGGAGGATATTCGCATCGGTGATCTGTGATAGAAGGAACGGCTCCATACATGGGATCACGGGTGTAGGAGAAACCTCCATACTGGATGTCAGTGTGAAGGGAAGGGCCTTATCTTGGAAATATTGTTGAATGGGGACCACCATGTCGATATTGGGATTGGAGAGGATCTAAACTCTCATTCGTGGTGGCATGGGGAGGACCTCTGTGCTGTATGTCATTATTGTGGGTCGGCCCGCAACGAGTGCTACCTATGTCGGTGACCAAGAGAGTCATATTAACCTACCCATGGGGAAGTTGGGGACTTGATCCAGGTCGGATGTATGGCTCCCATGTTTATTATAAACAGATCATTAATGGTATGTGTCAGCGGCAGCATGGGCCACTATAGCCATTGATAATGACGCCCCTTGGCGGGCGTCCTCCTCAGCTTGTACCCGACATTGGCGTTGGGTTAACCAAACTGGGGCCAGTGGTGCAGGTGTATAACTCACCTACTCCTTAGCCTATGGGGCCAGGTGGTGGCACTGACATGGCCTAGTGGGATCCCTCCTTGGTGGTCCCTGGGACGGGATCACAGCTGGGTTGTCCCGGACATCACTCACCTCATTAACATAAGGGAGAAAGTCATCAAAGCACTCCAGGGAGAGGCTCCCAAAGTAGTTGTAGGTTGGAGTGGTGTGTAGTGGATCCCTACGAGGCCCTTAGGGGAGGTGGAGATGGTGAGGTGTAGAAGCCTCGAGGTCCTATCAAGCCATATCCTGAGTTGGGATAATCCCTTCTTCCTCATACCATTAAATGAGGTCGTTAATCACCCTTCTCTGAATGAGTTCAAATGGTGTTATAGGGAATGGGCGCCCAATAGCCATGGATGTGGAGGCCTTTATAGTAGATATTGGGTCATGCGGGATTGCCGCATTGGTGTTGCCTCAGCCCCTGTGTTGGTGGTTGGGTGGTGATCGGTTTCCTATCATAGCATCTTGGGTCCTTCAAATCAAGGAGATTCAACCATTATTGCCGAAAGAAGGAAAGTGATGTATAGTTCCCCAGTTCCATTCCATCTTCCATGGTGGGTAATAAGGATCCACACTGAAAACATCATAGACTGGGATGTCAAACGTTCAACTGCCCTAATATCTGGTGATTTTCACGCCAGGTCCACTATTTTCTTGGTGGGACCTGATGTCGGATAGCTGGATCTGATGAAACTCTTATCCATTGATGTATCAAACACTACTAATCTCCTCATTGAGGAGAATAAAATTCACTTCGGGTTCATCATTTCTGTTTCAGACGCTTTCATTAGGGTGTGCTTTCGTCCGTCGAGGACGCTTTACACTGTTTGTTACCCAGCATTCCCACTTTCCAAAGGAATGTGGCATCCATCGCTTATTCAGGTATGTTTTCTCCTTGATAAAAATAAGATGATGGGATTTCGGTCTCCCCTTTCATGGATTCCTCCTCAGAAATCATTACCTAGTTCAGTCTCCCTTGAAGATTAAGACATTTTTCATGAAACTCTTCCCTGGTGCCATATCTTTATGGACTCCATTTAACTACACTGCTTCTGTCAGGACATTCCAAAGGGTCAATTTAGGGTAGCAACCTTCAATCAGGGGAGTAGTCATGTTGAACATTGCTAGTGTGTTAGGACACTAAAACACTGATGTGTCTTGGTTTCTTCCCCTAATGATAGGGATTCTTGAGGGTGCATAAGCCTGAGGCATCCCACATCAAGTGTGGGGAATTATATGTCATAGTCATGTCCCTGAGGTTTTCCTTAGCTTCCCATGTTTAACACAGGGTATTCCATGAGTTTAAAATCTAGCAGAGATGGATCAGACTGATTTGAACACTGAGAGGAATGGATCATATGGGAACATCCCCAAAAGGGAGCACCTAAGGGGTTTACTAGATGAGTGGACCAAAATTTCCAATGAATATGGATCTGAGGATGCTTGGGTCCCTATAAAGGAAACACTAGGGTTCACCATTGGTTGGGATTGAACCTCATGGGGGTTTCCTATAGACCCTATCTAGGAGATAGGGATCAAACCCACATAGTTTTAATGGGAAATGAATCGGGGTGTACACAAAGGAAAATGAACCAGAGACATGTTGTGGATTTCACGTGGTTAGTGTCCCATCTCAAGAAGGATACTCTTAGTTGGATGGTTATGGATTGTGTGGAAGTTATGCATGGTTAGTTTCCCAGGTACTGTGAGGTGCAGCGATGGGATGGATGACATTATCTCACCGAGATGTGGCAGCCCGGGAAAGAATCAGGATGGAAGATGTAAGGTTGAATGAAGTGGGTGATGAATGATATGGGACCTACATGAAGATGATGGTAGTGTTGGGATTAAACCTCTAAGAGGATTTTTTTGTATCCCTGTGGTAGGGAATAAAAGTCCACATAGTTTGTTGGGGCGATGGGACACTTGAGGAGGTGGCCCATGAGAATGGGCGCATGGATGGGACTCGAAGGAAGTAGAACCTCCGAGTCAAGGATCGACCTTCCTGAAACACAAAGGGTCAAGGGAGATACTATGATGAGACATGGGTGGTGGGATTGAACCTTAGTGAGGCTTCCAATGTATCCATGTGGCAAGGAATCAAAGTCCACGTAGTTCAGGATAGGGTATAGAATTGGGGTGTGTGCAGAGGACAGCAACCTGATGACATGCTGGGGTCACGTGTGGTTAGCAACCTGAGAGTTAGTCTGAATCCACTAAGATATGAACAAAGGATGTGGGTCCCAGCAAAGGGGGCACTAAAGTTTACCAGTGTTTGGGGTTGAACCTCAGGGAGTCTTTCTACGTAACCTGTCTTGGAGACAGGGATAAAAACCCATGTAGTTTGAGTAGTTTTACCAGTGTTTAGGGTTGGACCTCAGGGAGGCTTCCTATGTACTCTGTCTAGGAGACTGTGATCAAAACCCACTTAGTTAAAGTGTATATATTTTAACGTCATGTGGGGAAAAAGGGTCATACAGTTTAACATCATGCGGGACGAGGGTGGGCCGATGTGAAGTGGTCGAGACTGAAGGGTGGTGGGCTTAAACCTCAGGGTGGATTCCTATGTACCTTTATTGGAAAGGTAAAGGATCAAAGTACATGTAGTTCATCATAGAGGGGCATGGGGATTACAGACTAAGGCGGCCCAGGGATTATGTCATGGTCGGTTCTTACTCTAATCCCACATGAGTCATGCTCAGTGTGAGAAATGAGAGTCACTAGAGACCTGATGATCACATTGAGAAAGGTGAGTCTATGAGGAATAGAGTGGGTCTTATGCGTGGTTAGCATTCCAAATAGGAAATATGGTCTTACGCTTGGTTAGAGACCCAGGGAGATGGATATCGGAAGTTACTCCAAGATAGAGGCCCGATGGTAATGAGTCCCAAAGAGAGAGGGATAGGGTAATGAAGGTCCATGTTCCCATCTCTCCTCTGGCCTTTGCGCACATAAGAAGATAGGAGGATCAAGGATGCTAAATCCCATAATAAAGGCTAGGGGATTACACCAAGATGCTTTCCCTTCCCCTCGGATAGATGGTGTTCCATACAAGGAGGATCTCATTCCACATGAGGAAGATCACACTCCTATGAAGACCAGTGGGCATAGAAAATGTCTGAGATGGGGCACCTCGTGTATATTACATAGGGTGAGGCCATAGTTTAACCTTATGTGCTAAGGATGATGGTGCTTGACAGTTTAACGTCCTACATCTCGGAGTATGAGGATCCACTCCTCACCCATAATACTTACATAACTGATACCCACCCACACTTGGGGAAGGGAAGACATTAGTAATTCCATGTGGAGATGGGGTTATGGAGTGATCCATTGAGGGGATCATGTTAGCGTGGATATGCAAAGAATCAATAGATGTTAGTGTGCCTATGTGAAGAACTATGAGGCTAAGCAAGGCAATATGAAGAACCGTCCAAGGGACCTTGAAATCACTTCATACGAACCTGGAGGGCCATACTGAAGAAGGGTTTGTGAAGAAAAAGGGTTCACAGGAAGGGACCTTGTGAAGATCTAGTGCTCCACAAAGTGGAAAGACTTTGTGAAGGGGTATTATTTGTGAATTGGAGTGTCCTAGCCTAGGCATGGATTATACGTGCATATATAGGGTGCTTCATAAAGTGCAAGTGCTTTCGCGGAGTAAGACTTTGCAGAGCATAGGTGCCTTGCAAAGTGAAACATTGAAAAGCAATGTACTTCACGAAGCACAGTGATCCTTCCTTAGCATGGGGTTCATATGTTCATGGAAGGTACTTCACGAAGCATGAGTGCATTGCGAAGACCTGAGTTCCCTTAGGGATCCCCTTCCTTTTCCATGGATTTGGGATTCATGAAGGGAATCCCTACTTGAAGAGGGGTTGTATTTGAGCTAAAGGGAAAGGTATTTTTTCAATGCTCAAATATCTTGAAGAGATCATTTTCTCAATGTTTCAAAGAGCAGAAGGGGATTCATGATTTGAGAGATGAGAAGGTGAAAGGTCAGGGTATCCTTCCTTTGGGTCCAAGGGAATCCTGGTATTTATAGGCAAGAGGTGGGGTGGAGCTCTGAAATCTTGTTTCCAAGCCACGTGATGCTTTGAAATCGGAAGAGGATTGTGTCAAGTTTTTAATAACCGCAGAGTTGGTTGTCATATCCTCCTCAGTGCAGAGGCCTCCTTAATTCCCTCTACGGTGCTCGTGACGGCTTCTATCAATTTCAAAGGAATCGTAGATGTGATCTGGTTCCCTCCATGGCGCGAAGCTTTCCGTCAATTGTTTCATAACTATGGAGTCTTCTACCTCTTTTATATGCAGAGATTGTAGAAGTGGCCACATATTTGCACCGGCTATGGTGTTGAGGGGATCCGTGAAGGTTATGGTGCTAAAGGGCTTCACGAAGAAGATTTGTGAAGCAATCCTTTTGGCATTAGTGTGCTCTTTTCATATTTTTCCTCTGCACACATTTTGGCACCAACATATATATATTTCATTTAAATCATTCACCAATAGTGATTAATTTAATTTATTAAGATAAAAACACATTGTACTCATAAAAATAATTTTCTAGTAAAAAATCTCTTTTACTTTAAAATGATTTTTATTTCCATTTATAATCAATTTATAACTAATAAATTCATTTTATAAATGTGTAAACCGTACATTTTTAATAATTTATTTACTCATATTCATAACCTTCAATCCAATGGCTAGATGATAATTTTATACTTCATTATGTTTCATTTAGACTTGGGGTTGAGGAAATTAAATTTATTTAAAGACAAATATATCATAAAATATTGGGATGTTATATAGGTGATTAAACTGAACCAAACAATATTATGTTGTAATTATTGGATAACTATGATCATGAAGTGAATTGGTTATAATATCATTATTCTTGAAGTATAATGATCTTATATAGATGTTATTAAAGATATAAATTATAATTGAAAAGATTTGGATAAATATGATAAGTTAAGAATCTTTTAGTTACAATGAAGAAATCATTTTTCCTCTTAGTATCCTCGTTTTAGGTTATTAAATTCACAATGATCACTTACTGTTAATATTATTAATAAAATGATTATTTTATTATTCGAGTATCTTAATAATGCCATAAATATAATATTTAGTAATTAAATCCATTTTTAGAACCATCCATGAAAAGTGATGATGAAAAATGAAACATTTTTTCCATGAAGGGAGTAGTCTACATGTACGCACAGACGACATTTTAATTTTTCAACATAAGAAAATAAAGAAAGGGATGTAATGATTTATATTTCCAAAATAATAATTATTTCATAGATTTCATATTTATTTATTAAATATATTCTTAGAACTATCCATCAAAAGGGGTGAAAAAAACAAAATACATCATTTATAGAGGTGGTAGTCTGCATGTAACACGGGCTATATTTTCATTTTCCAAATGGATAAGAGGGTCCCATATTTTTCCAGGTATGTCTCTCTCTGATTTTTCCATTAACTTTTATTTTGGGTAATTTTTTCATCATCTTTAAAACTTGGTGGTCATGTCCCATCATGGATACCTATCATTTGAATAAATGAAATCTTAGGTTGTGAGGAAACTTATGGAATCCGGAGAGGATCCATGTGGAGATATTGGTTGGGGGTAAATAACTTAAAGTCCAGAGATGTATGTTTATATGAATTAATGGAGTTTAGGTAAATGGGATAAGTGTTTCGTGGGTTCTTGTTAAGTTGAGAATCTTTGAAGGTGGTCTGGGTTGTTTATATGGAAAATGGGATAAAAACCCATCTAAAGAACATTTACACATTGTGTAAATGGATTAAAAGTCACATAATGTTGGTGTGTTTTTAATAAAATAATATGAGGTGAAGGGTTTTTTCGGCTTATTCCATTAAAAATATTTACATGATGTGTAACTGCATTGCACATCGTGTAATTCCCCTACCTTCTATTTTAAAGTATGTTATGTTGATGAATTTTATTTCCTCTCACCTAAAGCTTTCTTCTCTTAACCCTAGGGAATATTCCAAGTGATTTTGGAGTGCCAACCTTCCTTCCAAACATCATGACAATTCCTTTAATCCTTGGTAAGTGGTTTTGTTCTATTTTCTTCCTTCTCTCCCTTGGTTATCCAACCATTACAGTGAAATCCTTTGACCATGTGCGTTTTTTATTTTGATCTTGATTAGTTTTGATCTAGGAACCTCTTGGTGATCATCTGCACCTTCTTCCTTGTGGGTGTTTGTCATTGGAAGCATTGTTGGATTGACAGTAAAAGGTAGGGAGGATAAATCTTAACCCTATGGTTTTATAATTTCTAAGTATATGAAATATTGTGATTGTGCTAATGTAATATGAACCCGAATCAATTAAATAATGAATGGGATTATTTATTTCAGTCATTTAGTTTCAATTAGTTTTTTACCTAGCTTATGGCTTCCCTTGGGTGAGTGAACCATGAATACAATTGAATTGTATAATGGATTAAATTTTGTTTAGAATGACATGATACCTTAGGTGATTACTTGATATAGAATCCCTAATTTATGTCTTATTGCTTGTTGTTTTGACTTTTAATAAATTTTGATATAAATTCAAGTGGTATATGAAATAAAAATGGTTATTTTCATAATTAACCATTGAGATTTATGATGTGATATTGTTATATCTGTGTTGTATGACTGGACTTGTGTTCCATGATAAAATGATTATATATCAAGATCATCCCTATCACATGCACACTTATATGTTTTAATGATGATATTGAGTGGGATAGAACCAATTCATGCTATAATTATTATAGTGAGAGGGATCTGTCTATTCCTATGTTGTAATTTTTATAAGGCTTTGAAGCAGATGTTGTAATTATAACAACCCTGCTTTTTATTACACACTTAAACCTAATTTATTACATAAAATATTAACTTGATACAACATAGAATATGGATAGGTCTAGTGTCTTTGGGTCTTAGGAACATTACATAACATCTTAGAACATAAAACACACAATATATTTATTGAAAACTTCCTTTACATTACCACTACATTCCCTTGTACTTATCATTGCATGGGATAACTTGAGGACATTTATATGAAAAGGGTGAGCTATAAAGCCCAATAAGGGGATAAACATGGAATAACATGAGGAATATAATACATGTTATACAATAGGCATATCAATATATCACAAGAGAAACATGAACATAAAGGCATGATAAAGCATGATAATCATAACATGGAAATGTGGCAACAACACTTAACGTGGAATTAGCATGAGCCAAGGATCATTGCACATGAAGTATGAGTAAACCCTCATTGCACATGAATCATGAGTAAAACCTCATTTAACTTGAATTAGCATGATTCAACACCCATTTCACATGATGTATCATGATACTATACTTTATTCAATGCATTGGAGCGCTATCAGGGCGCACCCTTCTTAAACATTTCATTTCATGCATAAGTGTGCCACATGGATCAAATGACATGGAATCAATCAAAATCATAAGTTATTACACGATTAAGTAATCTGTAATAAATAAATTAAAGTACCATTCAATATGTATATGTTCATAAAGTTTAATACCCTTAATAGAGACATGGGTATGGTATTCACTACACAATGATCTTGGCTTGGAAAAACGCAGTGCAATTTCGGCAGCATAACGGCGTGACATAAGGATTCATGAAAATATTTGATGAGATATAAAATGGTGTATAATCATATTTACATTAAATGGATAGTAATGGGATCATATGGATACATTTTCCAACAAAATTAATGGAATTTAAATGCATAATACAAAATAATCACTTGGATGTAAAAGTAGAGAGAGAAATCTCTCACAGAATTTCAGCATGGTAATGGGTGTACATGGGAGGCTTTAATGAGAGATAAAGGGTTATTACATCATACAAACATAAAGTGGATGGTATGGGGGAGGTTTTAAATCATACCCCAACATTTTTAATTGAAAACAAAATGGCATAACAACTTAAAGAAAATTAGACAAAAATGAGAAAGGAAGAAATCCCTTACTTGGAAGTGTGGTCCCAAAGGCTTGGGAGAGGATTGAGAGAGGCTTCTTGGGAGCTTGGGGCACCTTTGGAGGATTATAGAGAGAGTAGTTCAGGGTTTGGTCTAACTCCAAAGGCTTTGAGTGAAGAGGAAGTGGGAGCTTGGGTGAGTATATATAGGAAAGGAGAGGTAATTCTTTATTATTTAGGTTTGGGACACCTCACATTAAACTAATAAATACCACAAACAAGCCCATGGTTTTTGACCATGGTTTTTGCCAAGGGGGAGTGTAAAAAAATATTTTATAAGGGCAATGTCTGAACTTCTTAAAATAATAGGTTTGCTTATGTGGAGGTGAGTCACACTCTCAAGAAAAACAATTTAAAAAGACAAAATGTTTTATAAGTCTTGGAGGGTCCACAAAAGCTTTGTAAAATAAATCAAAAAAAATATAAAATCACATTATTTTAATTATAAAACATATATTGGCCAAACATAATTTTTATAGTATTATATTACCTCACTATTGGGTCATTATGATGTCATAAAACACATTATATATTTAAACGGTATTTAATTTTTACCCAAACATTCGACTGTCTCAGAAAATTATGAAAAATTCACCATTGGATAATTTCGACATCCTGATTCCAAAAATAATATTCATTTTATCTAAATAATTTTTTAAATATGTGAATTTTTACTTTTAAAATAAAAACCGACATTTATCGAAAATTCATGGGTTTTGACAAAAACAGTTTTCAAACCTTAATAAAAATTACAATTTTATTCATAAAATTATATGATCATTTATATTTAATAAAAAGTGATTTAATAATAATATTTTATTAAAATATTATTTAATTCAAAAATCCATTAATTCATCAAAATAGATTTTCAATTGAATACTAACTAAAAATACTATTTGTGCTTTAAAAAAACTATTTACAAAGTAACAATAATAAAATGAATTCACATTCTTTATACAAAAATAATGTACATTGTCATGGTGCTAGGTTATTATTACATAACCCCTTATAACACCTGCATAATACCGAAGGGTAAGGTTTGTGATGGTGACAGACTCTTGGGGTGGCTCAGTTAACATCGCTCGGGTGGTAATCTCTATTAACTTCCACTTCTCCTGTAGTCGGTTCCACTCAAGCTTAACGTGTTCAAGCTTGGTTTGGTATTGGTTAAGAGAGAATACCAATGACGTTACCTCCTTTCCGATCTCTGACAAATGGGCTTCATACAGGGCAAGTCTACAAGATGAGGTCATCGCTTCCTTTGTATGAGTAAAGTGGATTTGTTAAAGACCTATATTTATACTAATCATGTGATCACTGTTCAACGACTATATTAGAAATGGTCACAATTCATAACGGTATTTTAAAATCCAGAAACATAAAACCAATAAAGTTCACATTTTATATAACCATAATAATACATTTAATTAGATCAAGAGGAATTTTCATTAATGAAAGTTTGGGTCATTACAATATTCCCCCCTTAAGAAATTTCACCCTCAGAATTTCCTTTTCACACACTAAAACATATGTGGGTGACTTTTCTTCATCACTTCCTCCGATTCGCATGTCGTTTATTCAAACTTGTGGTTTCTCCACAACACCTTGACAAGGGGCATTGTCTTATTTCATAGAACTTTTTCTCTACGATCTAAGATCTTTATTGGTTGATCCTCGTAAGAAAGATCATCCTCTAGCTATACTACCTCTAAAGAGAGTCATGTGAAGGGTCTAGTATGTACTTCCTTAAGAGGGATACATGAAAGACATCATGTACTTTGTCCATGGTAGGTGGAAGTGCTTGTCGATAGGCCACAGCCCCCAAACGATCAAGAATCTAGAAGGGACCAATGTACATAGGACTTAACTTACCTTTCTTTCCAAACCTCATGACCTTATTCCATGGAGATATGCATAGAAATACCATGTCTCCAACTTCAAACTCAAGGTATCCTCGATGGTTATCTTCATAACTCTTCTGTCGACTCTGGTCTACCTTAATATGTTGCTGAATGGTTTTCACCTTATCCAACATTTCTTCGACCATTTCTGGTCCTTGCATCTTACGTTCACTGACTTCATCCCAACATGTCAGTGTTCTGCACCTCTTCCCATACAGGGCTTCATAAGGTTCCATTCGGATGATGAGTGGAAACTATTATTTTAGGAGAATTCAATCATTGGAAGATGTTGGTCCCACCCTCCTTTGAATTCCATAGAACATGCTCTCAACATGTCCTCAAGTGTTTGGATAGTCCACTCGGATTGGCCATTAGTTTGAGGATTATAATCTGTACTCAAGTTCAGCTCAGTATCTAGAGAATGTTGAATACTCTTCCAAAACTTAGAGGTGAATCTTAGATCTCGATCGGATACAATAGATAGTGGTACTCCATGCAGCTTTACCACTTCCCTAATATATATTTGTGCCAACTGATCCAATGAGAAATACTCCCGAATTGTAATGAAGTGTACAGACTTTATAAGATGATCCACAACAACTCAGACTGCATTGTTTCCTTTGGATGTCTTCAGAAGTTCGGTGACAATGTCCATGGTGATGTCCTCCCATTTCCATGCTGGTATGGGTAATGGTTGCATCATCCCCTTAGAATTCTGCCTCTCTACCTTCACTTGCTGATAGACCAGGCACTTTTATGTATACTCAGTGATCTCCTTCTTCATATTATCCCACCAATAATTCTCTTGGATATCTCGATATATCTTTGTGTTTCTTGGGTGAATGGAAAATTTTGAACTATGTGCATCATCCAAAAGTTCCTTCTTCATCTTCAGACTTGATGGAACACATAGTCTTTTCCCAAATCTCACAATTACTTCTTCATTAACATTGAACTCCGAGGATTTCCCTTTTTTGATAGCTTCCACTCTCTTCTGAATTCCCACATCGTCCTTTTGAGCATCCTTTAACCTTTCCAAAAGAGATGGTTGAGCAATCATTTGTGAAAGGATTGATGTTGTTCCATTCTTTATTATTCCCATGTCTATATTCATCAAATATAAGAATATTGGGTCCTTCTAAATTCTCATCAATGATATAATTGCTAGGTCCTTTCTACTTAAAGCATCTTCCACCTTGTTCACTTTCCCAGGGTGGTAATGGATTGAGAAATCATAGACTTTGATCAGCTCTAAAAATATTTGTTGGTGCATATTCAACTCTTTCTGTGTGAATATATACTTGAGGTTGTTTTGGTCCGTATATATTTCACACTTCTCCCCAAAGAGATAATGCCGCAAAATTTTTAAATAGAATATCATCGCAGCCAACTCCAAATCATGTGTTGGATAATTCTACTCATGAACTTTCAATTGCCTTGAAGCATGGGCAATGACTTTGTCATTTTGCATCAACACATAGCCCAGACCCTTCTTCGAAGCATCACTGAATACCACAAAAAGTTCTCCACTTGTGGGTAAAGTGAGCATGGGCATAATGATAATCCTACTTTTTAACTCCTTGAAGCTTTCTTCTCATTCATCACTCCAAGAAAACTTTACTCCCTTCCGCGTTAGCTTGGTAAGAGGGTTGGACAATCATAAGAAATTTCTCACAAATCATCGATAATATCCAGTTAACCCCAAGAATCTATGGATATTTGTTACAGATGTTGGCCTCGGCCATACCTCAATTGCATCTATTTTGGAGGTATCCATAGATATCACATTGCTTGTGATGATATGGCCCAAGAATGAGACCTCCTTCAACCAGAACTCACACTTTTTGTACTTTTCATAGATATTCTCCTTCCACGAGGTCTCTAGTATAGTTATTAGATGATCCTCATGATCCTCCTTGGTTTTGGAGTATATCAGAATATCATCTATAAAGACTACCACAAATTTGTCCAGGTAATACCTAAAGACTCTATTCATCAAGTCCATGAAGATTTCTGGAGCTTTAGTGAGTCTAAAAGGCATTACTATGAATTCATAGTGCTCGTATCTTGTAAGAAAAGCAGTCTTGGGGATATCTTCCTTCTTCACCCTTACTTGATAATATCCTTACTGCAAATCCACCTTGGAGAAGTATTGTGCTCCATGTAGCTGATAGAACAAGTCATCAATTCATGAGAGAGGATACTTGTTCTTTATCATGATTTTGTTAAGCTCACTATAATCGATGCAAAGACGCATTGACGCATCCTTATTCTTGATGAAGAGGACTAGTGCACCCCATGGTGAAGCACTTGGGCGTATAAACCCTTTATCTAGATTCTCATGTAGTTGTTTCTTCATCTCCTTAAGCTCCACAATAGCTATTCTATACAGAGTCGTGTATATTGGAAACGCCCTAGGTATAAGATCAATTGAGAATTCAACATCCCTTCTAGGAGGAAGACCAGACAATTACTCAGGAAACACTTCAGAAAATTTCCTCACAATAGGCATGTCTTCAAGGATGGTTGTCTCCTTATACTCTATCATCTGAGCCAGATATGCATGCTCATATGGCAGTAATATCCATGCTTGAGATGATGGAGATAAAGAAGATTCATCTTCCTCCTTGCACTTGTATAGAATCAGGGGTCGATTCTCCACATGGAAAGTGATTTCCTTCTCACAGCAATTTATGTTAACTCTATAGAAGGAAAGAAAATCCATGCCAAGAATTGCATCAAATTCCACCAGAGGGAGTATGACGAGGTTATCTGGGAAATTCAATCCACATATTATGATAGGGGGGAGTTATATTCATGGGATGCAATTATTTCCCCATTTTCCATACTCACTGACATCCTTACTTTCATGATTTTTGGTGGTGCTAGGATTGTTCTACTAAACTTTTGGGATATAAAAGAATGTGTAGAACCAGAATCAAAAAGTATGTCCATTATTCTTGAATGAATAACTAGCATACCTATCACCACTTCGTTGTCGGGGTTCAATTTGGTAGTAGTGATGGAAAAATCTCACCCTTTCTACCTTGGAGGTTGTTGGTTGCCTACAAAAACCCTTGGCTTAGGGAACTAATTCGCAAGATGCCTTGGTTCTTTACAGTTATAGCAATGAACAATGTGTTGAGGTTCGAATGGAGCATTCCTTTCCTCTATTACAGATGCGGGTTTTTATTTTTGGCATTTAACAGCTAGGTGACCTTCTCTTCCACACCTAAAGCATTTCCTCATCCCCTTTAGGCAATTTCCGAGGTGCTTATTTCCACACCTTTGGAAAGTGGGGTGATGGATCTTCTTAGCACCGCTGGATTTATCCATCAGACCGCCCGCATTGAAGTCCACCTTATGCTTCTTATCCCCATGATACCCCTAATATTCTCCAATATCCATTTCGACCGTGAGGTCACATCGGAAAATTTCTTCATAGCTGTTGAAGTCACGGATCGCCAATGCTTTCTGTAGGCTAGGTTTCAGCCCACCAAAGAAGCGTCCAACCTTGCATTCGGGGGTAACGACAAATCTGGAGGCATATCGTTCAAGACTTGTGAAGTTTTCCTCATACACTCTAACAGATTCATCGTCTTTTTTTCTTGAGGTCAAGGAAGTCCCTTTCCATCTTAAGTCGGAGGGTGTGTGAAAAATATTTTTCGAAAAACATCTTCCGAAAATCCTTCTATTCAAATGCCTCAATCTCTTCCTCAGGATTTTTATTTTTGATCAAAGTCCACCATTGATCTGCTTCACCTTAAATACGATAATCATCTAGAATAACCTTCTCTTGTTCAGAACATTGAAGGATGGAGAGGATCTTTTCAATGGATTTGATCCATTGTTCGGTGATTGAGGGATCAGATGATCCATTAAAAGTAAGAGGCCTTTGTCTCATTAAGCTCTCGATAAAGACTTGTTCTTTATTAGGGGGGGTTGAAAGTTCCTCTTGACCCATGTTTCTATTCAAATATTGAGTTAACTGAGAGAGAAGCGTGACAAAGTTTGTGATTCCCACTCCCATCGGATTTGTTATCTCATTTGCACAGTCATCACATTGATCTTCACATCGGTTTTTAGCCTAAGTCCTCCTATTACTGGCCATTGGCTAGTATAAAAGGAAAGTTAGGGGTAACACATAAAGGGTAATACAAGGACAAAACTGATGACTTATAAATAAATTTTATTTCCTTAACTTATGAATCCATATGATTCAATCTATGTTATCCATGATCTACTTTCTAACACATATTCGTAGGGGTATTTTTTTAATTCCATTAATAAGGGTTCATACTAAGCTTATGAATTTACCAAAGCATATCCCCTTGGAGTTTCATAACCAAGAGTGCAGAAAGGCCCATTTTCATGCACCAGTTCCCGTTCGAGTCTAGCTCAAAGCAGTGTTTTCGGGTTTTACCCCTAGGATACATATGTGCCAGAGTCGCCTCTACCTGCTCGTATCTAGATAGGGATGTATTTTCTTGATAAACTACTTACTCAATACTCACCAATACTTAGGGATGTTTTTATTATACTTATTATTGTCTCTAAGTTTTCACTAGGGTTTTCTAATCCTAATCCCAAAAATAACTAAACCTATCCTCTGATACCAACTATAACAACCCTGCTTTTTATTACACACTTAAACCTGATTTATTACATAAAATATTCACTTGATACAACATAGAATATCAAGAGGTATAGTGTATTTAAGGATTAGGAACATTACATAATAGCTTAGAACATAAAACACACAACATCTTTATTGAAAACTTCCTTTACATGACCACTACATTCCCTTGTACTTAGCATTGCATGGGATAACCTAAGGACATGCTTAAGAAAAGGGTGAGCTATAAAGACCAGTAAGAGAATAAACATGGGATAACATGAGGAATATAATACATTTTATAAAATAGGCATATCAATGGACCAAAATAGAAACATGAACATAAAGGCATGATAAATCATGATAATCATAACTTGGAAATGTGGTAACAACAGTTAACATGGAATTATCATGAGCCAAAGCTCATTGCACATGGAGCATGAGTAAACCCTCATTGCACATGAATCACGAGTAAAAACTCATTTAACTTGAATTATAATGAGTCAACACCCATTGCACATGAAGTATCATGATACAATAATTTACCCAACGCATTGGAGGGCTATCAGGGCGCACCCTTCTTAAACATTTCATTTAATGCATAAGTGTGCCACATGGATCATATAACATGGAATAAATCAAAATCATAATTTATTCTATGATTAAGTAATTTAGAATAAATAAATTAAAGTACCATTCAATAGGTATATGTGTATAAATTTGAATACCCTTGATAGAGACATGGGTATGGTATTCACTAAACAATGATCTTGGCTTGGAAAAACGCGGTGCAATTTCGGCAGCATAATGACGTGACATAAGGATTCATGAAAATAGTTGATGAGATATAAAAGGGTGTCTCATAATATTTAAATTAAATGTAAATTAAGGGGATTATATGGATATGTGTCCCAACAAACGTAATGGAATTTAAATGCATAATACAAAAGAATTACTTGGATGTAAAAGAGGAGAGAGAAATCCCTCACAGAATTTCGGCATGGTAACGGGTGTACATGGGAGGATTTAATGAGAGAGAAAGGGGTATCCCATCATCAAAACATAAATATGAAAGTATTTGGGAGGTGGTAAATAATACCACAACATTTTTAATTGAAAAAAAAAGGGCATAACAACTTAAATAAAATTATAAAAA
Organism: Viscum album; assembly: GCA_963277665.1. Lineage (NCBI taxonomy): Eukaryota > Viridiplantae > Streptophyta > Magnoliopsida > Santalales > Viscaceae > Viscum > Viscum album. The sequence continues at coordinate 401,942,419 of OY728157.1, forward strand.
AATGAGAGGATGAAATCCCTTACTTGGAAGTGTGATCCCAAAGGCTTGGGAGAGGCTTGAGAGAGGATTATTGGGAGCTTGGGGAACCTTGGGAGGATTTTAGAGAGATAAGGGCATGGTTTGGTTGAACTCCAAAGGCTTTGAGTGAAGGGGAAGTGGGAGCTTGGGTGGGTTTATATAGGAAAGGAGAGGGAATTCTTTATTATTTAGGTTTGGGACACCTCACATTAAACTAATCAATACCACAAACCATCCCATGGTTTTTTCCCATGGTGTTTTCCAAAGGGTAGTGTAAAACAATATTTTATAAGTCCAATGGCCGAAATTCTTAAAATAATAGGGTTGATTATGTGGAGGTGAGTCACACTCTCAAGGAAAACAATTTAAAAAGACAAAATGTTTTATAAGTCTTGGAGGGTCCACAAAAGCTTTGTAAAATAAATAAATAAAATATAAAGTCAAATTATTTTAATTCTAAAACATATATTGGCCGAACATAATTTTAATAGTATTTCATTACCTCACTATTGGTTCATTATGATGTCATAAAACACATTATATATTTAAATGGTGTTTAATTTTTACCTAAAAATTCGACTGTCTCATAAAATTATGAAAAATTCACCGTTGGATAATTTTAAAGTCCTGATTCCAAAAATAATATTCATTTTATCTAAATAATTTTATAAATATGTGAATTTTTATTTTTAAAATAAAAACCGACATTTACTGAAAATTCATGGGTTTTGACAAAAATAGTTTTCAAACCTTAATAAAAATTACAATTGCATTCATAAAATTATATGATCATTTATATTTAATAAAAATTAATTTAATAATAATATTTTATTAAAATATTATTTAATTCAAAAATCCATTAATTCATCAAAATAGATTTCTTATTTGAATATTAACTAAAAATACTATTTGTGTTTTAAAAAAACTATTTATAAAGTAACAATAATAAAATGAATGCACATTATTTATACAAAAATAATGTACATTGTCATAGTGATAGGGTCTTGTTACATAACCCCTTATAACACCTGCATAAGACCAAAGGGTAAGGTGTGTGATGGTGATAGACTCTTGGGGTGGGTTAGATAACATCGCACGAGTGGTAATCTCTATTAACTTCCACTTCTCCCGTAGTCGGTTCTGCTCAAGCTTAACGTGTTCAAGCTCAGCTTGGGCTTGGTCAAGAATGAAGCCCAATGAAACCACCTCCTTTCCAAGCTCCGACAAATGGGCTTCGTACGGGGCAAGTCTGATGGATGAGTTCATCACTTCCTTTGTCTGAGTAAATTGGATTTGTTAAAGCCCTATATTTATACTAATCATGTGATCACTGTTCAACGGCTATATTAGCAATGGTCAAAATTCATAACGGTATTTTAAAATCTAGAAACATAAAACCAATGAAGTTCACATTTTATATAACCATAATAAGACATTTAATTAGATCAATAGGAATTTTCATTAATGAAATTTTGGGTCGTTATAGTAATTATTATAGGGCTTTGACCCAGATTATTGTGACTATACCATGGTTATATGGTAGTGGTTGGCATGGTCATAAGACATGTTCTGAGATATTTTTGTATGGAACCAAAGAAATTTATTTTACCTTGGTTATATGGTTGTGGTTGGAAAGATTATAATACATGCTCATAGATATTCTGGCATGGAGCTAAAGCAGGTTGTTGTTGTATTTTATTAATTTTTGAATTAATTAATATGCTTGTTTATTATTTTATTACATACACTTATTATCAGACTGGTTTGTTTAGACACGGTGGTGTTAAATTATTGAGTTATACTCACACTCTATTTGGGCCAATGTTTGGTACCTGATAAGATTACGTGGATACAGGTTTGGATAAGGGAAAAGGACCTTGCTGTTGATTGTTTTCTTACTATATGGGTTAGAGTTTTGAGGTGGGACTAACATGGGGTTCGGGATCAGGAACTGTTGAGTCTATGCTGAGCCTGCTATTATTTTACTTGTATTGTTTCAATCATGAAATTTAGTTACATTCCAACATGTCATTAGATTATTCCAATTATTATTTATTGATTATTCAGTTTGATTTTATTATTGGTTTTTTCTTTTTCTATACTTTGATTTCTTTCATTTATATGGATTATTTATATTGTGATGACATTTCTTACCAAAGGGTGTAGTATCCCTACTATACATTTCACACCTCAAATGCTTGTCAGTAGTCTCTGGCATATGGGGAGGCGTTCTTGAGGTCATGTAACCAACACTTTTTTCCCACCTGAGAGAGAGTCAGATTAGGGGACGTTACAAAGTGGTATCAAAGGAGAAGGTTTTCTTTTATTCTACTTTACTATTTATGAAAGTTATAAAGGAGACTAGGATGTGTCGGGAATTGGTAATGAGATTTTCCATGGGAGTAGCTAACCCATGTATGGAGGGAAATATGAGTGCCCAGGGATGGGATTGTTGTTGATATTGTTTGATTGTTATAGTTGATGTTGAAGGTACCAGGGCCCATAGTGGAAGTCATTGGGATCAAGATTTAAAAAAAATTCATCTATGGGATGATGTAACTTATCATCACAGATGATTTGAGCATCGGTATGGTTCAAGGATCTCATGTAAATTAAAAAGAACACAAAATTAAAATTGTAAACATACCTTTACATATCTTAAGGCGCGGTCAACAACAACTCTCTATTGGTGATTATTTCTTCAAGGATCCATACAAGGATCCCTCTAGATCATCCACACATGCTTCAAAAATCTTCAGGAGCATCGATCGTCGAATTATGGGTGCTAGTGTGGTGATTAGACGATGTCTTTGACGTCTCGATGATCACCGCAATCCTCTGCCTTCATTGCTTGAATATGGAACTTGGATCGACACTTGATAGGGAGAGACTCTCTCTCTCTAGAAAGTGGAAGGAGAGAGAGGCTATCATTCATAAATGAATGAATAGTTTTTTATGAGAGATCCTCTCTCTCTATTTATAGTGGATGATTCTTAACACCCGGTAGGGTTCCCCGGCCCGCAAAAATTAAATATCCACTAAATAATAATTATGACAAACTAAACTATGTCAATATTATTTATTATTTTATCACATGACTTTAATATATTTAAAATATATTATGAGATAAACTTGATCCATTTTAACTTTATGTGTTGTCCCACTTAATTTTAAACAAAATTGGAATATTAAAATAATATTCCCTATATTAATATTTTTATCATATTTACTTAACTTATAAATACTTTAAATAAATTCAATTTAAATTATTCATAACTTGAACAATAATGAATTTATTTCCTTGGTGATTGATACATTGGACAACACTTGGACCCTGTGGTGGGGCCCACTATGTCTAGTATACCTATTCAACTGATTAGGGTGGATTCTTGAATACACTATTATGTGTGACCCTCTAGGAACTTATCTTGATAGAAGTGAATAAAATCCATAGACCAAGAGTGGAATCTAGCAACCCATCAAGGCCCCTAAAGAGATAAGAATTTTCATAGCAATAACTACCAACCTACAAACACATATTGTGTACTGCAATCTCTTTTTCTTTAAATATATCATAAAGTCGTATGCACACTTGTTTCATCGTCCTTTTATTGATTTATTATTAATTTATCTAACATAATGGATTTACCATTTGACTACTTTGGCCAAAGACTTATGAAGGTACCACCATCCTGATCAACCAGGCTTGAGATATATGACTTCCATAACCCAGAATCAACAAATCCTTTCTTGGCCATTCAAACAATGTCATACCACCAACGACGCACCCAAACACAAGCTACCTCACCACAATTGTAGAGACCCGAAGCTTGACGTACATAGACATTACATTACTTTTACAGAATACTTAGTACATAACAAAAACAGACACACAAGGACCGTAATAGTTTAGTGTCTTTGGAAACTTGGAACGTAATCTTCTAATCGTGTTGAAAGATCTTCAATATCTCCCATAAAGATCTTACACTTTTTGTTTCCTTACCTAAAACCTTTCTTTTAATCCTGGGGGAAAATAAAACATAAAAAGGGTGAGCTCAAATGCTCAGTAAGGGTAAGCATGGATAAAATAAAACAGACCATATAAATTTGAAATTTAAAACATGAACATAATGTTTAAACATCAAAATCTTGAGCAAAAACATAAATTGTGTAAGTACATAAGGCATAGATCATAATGGAACATAAATCATGATAAAATAGCATGGGAATAAAACATGTAATTGTGTCATCCATTTAAGCACATGTAATGATTTCCATAGTAGCCAAGTCATTGCTACCAAGACCATCTTAGTGGACAAAGTCCCTTTCTGAATCGAGTTCACTCCTCGTTCCGGTCCTGTAATACTGAACCGGATTAACTTACCATTCTAGCCATGTCTATATCATGAGATATAAATCTTTACCCAATGAATTTGAGGTAGATATAGGTCTCACCCATCTCATAATGAAATCATTCTTACTTGTGCCACAAAATAAACATACATCATTCATAATAACCCAACGAATAAAATGGGTTTCATAAACATCATCCCATCATCACATAATCCATATAAAAGAAATGGATATCATTTCATAATAAGAAAAGTGAAACCATTTAAATCATAGATACATGATACTTGAAATATACGCATGTGAAATAATGTCATCTTAGATGAAAATGGTTTTGATAAAACACTTGAAATGAATTCTTGAGGAAAATATCATTTTTTCTTCAAAATCATTTTCTTTCCACAAAATGTCATGAAATTTTAAAATAAAAGGATTTTTTTGAAAATAGTCATGAAATCTTTTGGAGTAATCTTCATGAAAATAAGGCTTTGTAAAACCATAAAAAATCCTTTCATGTCGTATACGTTAAAAAACATTCTTCTCGTACTGTGGACAAAAAAGTCAAAAAGTACCTCGTAAAAGAAAGATTACATACATACCATGTAGTAAAAGTCAAAAATGGGTAAAAAGGAATTTAAAAATACATTAATACACTTTTATAAAACATGGACATGGATGATAGCAATAACCCCAGTAAATTCTTACGAATAAGCAATCTCGAATAAAAATGAGATTTGCAAAATTATCCCTTACCTTAGGTCTGATATGTTTCGTACGTATCCAAACCTCCTGTATAATGATTTAAATAATGTCGTTGACTTATTACAGAATCATATTCATTATTATGATGTCATATATGGTTCACTTATGACTTTATATTACCCGTTCTTTTGTAAATTCCATGTTAAAGAGTGTTTTGGGTAAAATCGTTTCATTTTTCATCCGTGTTTTGACTTGTAATTAATCATATGATTACTTAGATCATGATTAATTAATTCCAGAATATAAAACATGATTTATATATAATATATATTCATAATCTACATATATATAATAGATCGATAAATGGAAAGAAATACACCGTTCATAGAGACGGTAGGCCGTACGTACGCATGAACGCTGTTTTCGTTTCCTTATTGAATTGAATGGAATTAAGTAGATGAAATACATATATATATACATAAATCAAGTATCATTATTATGTCATATATTTCATGATTACTTATTATATATACTTTATAATCATTCATGAATGGTTAATCATTGAGAATGAATCTCATCGCGTCGTTGAGACGGTAGTCCGTACGTACACACGAGCGATGATATCGTTCTCATGATCATGGAATTGTATTGGAGTGTATGTATACTATTTCAGAATAAATATCACTTTACAATAATCATATATAGTTATTATATACACCATTATACCCATCCAAGTAAGGTGGTGGTGTAAAATAGATTACACCACGGCGTGGAGACAGTATTCCGTACGTACGCACGCGTGGTGATTTCATTTTCCGTGGGATGGATAGATGGTGAAATAGGGTTGTTTCATACTTATAATAAAATATCAGTATATGAGTGATACTAATGTTATTACTTCATAATGAAACAACTAAATAAGAAGAAGTGGAAGAAGAAATAAAGATGAAAGAATCGGTAACGGACATTACCTCTTCTTTGAAGCGCCTCTTTGAGACCTCCTCTTAGGGTACTAAAATGGGTCTTTGAAGAATACCAGGACATCTGGGATGTATATAGGGAAGTGGAGAAAAGAATTTTTCAGGGGTTGGCCGAGCATGAAGGCTCAAAGTGGTGTGAGGAAGAGAGGGAGGAGGTGGCCTTTTATAAGGGAGGAGAGGGGCACCTTTGGAATAACTAAAAATATTATTTTATTATAAAGTCATATTCGGTTTTCAATAGCTCCAAATTAATTTATTTCGAAGCTAAGGTGGGGATGGGTCTAAAGCCTCTCATAAAATATAATTTATACAAGTTTAGGTCATTATATTAACCTTATCTTTTAGTTTTAACTCTTAGTTAATTAGATTGACATTTACCATGTCACTTTGTATTTTTATATTATATAGTTAATAAACTTACCATATATATCCAAGAGACCCCCAAGTGGTCCATTAATGATACACCTATCATGATATAAGTATCTTGGCCGAACCTTAGATTTTTAGGAATAAAATAACAATCAATAATATAATATTTGTTTTAAAAACTATTTTATGTCAATTTTGACACTATTTAGTAAATGATTTTTTTGAAACTTATAACAGAATGATTACTTCGACCAAAGTTAATTAAATCAATCCTAAAATGTCATATTAACCTAGAAAATTAGTTTAATTCATAAAAAGTCTCAAATTATATTTATTTGGGTATTTATAATATCAATTATTCTAATTTTTCACTATTATGGTAATTACTGCATCCTCATTGTGTCATAAATAAATTAAATTATTTAATGTCTAAAAATTATAAATAAAATTTAATTATGTAGTAAATATTATTATATTTCTAATTAATATTTACAATCTAATTTATATTATGTATAACCCTATATTAAAAATGTTTTAGTAAATAAACTTTGATTTTAACTCTTTTAACTCTTCTTTGAATTAAATAATAATAAATGTCCTAATCTAATCCAAGTGGGCCTAAATGGTCATATTTTATTCCTAAGGTTGTTTTTGGTCGAATTACACTTATACAATAGAATTAGGACATGTGTTAGGGTAATAATAATATCATTTTTACCCTTAATTACCCTATTTACTTTTAACCGTGGTAAATAAAAGTAAAAAGTTACTATTCACCAAAAATTATTTTCATCTCATTGAACCACATTTTACTCACTGACATCAACCGTGTCTCTCGGATTTTTGAAATTCCACTCACTGAAGCGGTAAAATTAAGTTTTATGAAAAAATTCACTTTTTTAACTACCACTTGTGGTTTCACTATTCATCAAAAAAATGAAAGTTTCCAGAAAAATACCAAAAATTAGGCCTAAGCTATATTTGATATTATGAATTAAAAAATTGTTTCTATTTTATCAAATTCAAAACATATCAATTACATTAACTAATTTAAAAATTAATTCCCGTCGTCAAAACAAATAGCGTGTTCTTAAGAGATAATAACTATCAAAAGATTGACACTTGTTTATGTTTGGTTTAAATGTGAAATTACATCCAATGAACAAAATTGTATTAAATTGTAAAAATATATTCTAAATATACTTTAAAACCACTAAAATTAATAATTTATCACTATTAATTATTTCGATTAAAAAGGTTGTTTTTAATTAAAATTTAGTAATTTTCACTATTCATCATAAAATGAAAGTTATCCGAAAAGTACCAAAATTTCACCCTAAGATAATTTTGATATTCCAAATCCAAAAATTAAGTCCATTTTGAAAAATAAAATTTACAAAATTTCAAAAAGTGGTTATTACTATTCATAACGGCTAGTTTTAATAATATTTTAATAGCATATCGTTGTTTAGTGAAACTCGGTATTGCGTACTACACACTCTATCGAGGAAGGTCGTGATTGCGTGTAATGCAAGGCAAGTCAAGGATGCATGTTGTGCAAGCTCCTTTTGGTGTAGCGTACAACACAAGACATTAATGAAATTAAAAAGAATATTTTTCATAAAATCCCGGGGTGTTTCATCCTACCCCCCTTAAAATGAATTTCGCCCTCGAAATTCGTCAGGGTTATAAATGGTTTACTACTCGAAAGTTTCTTTAATAGAAACCCATGTCGTAAAAAGGAATACCAAAACCAATCTTTAAAAACAAAAGTATGAAACGTAACGATTACCCAAATAAACTAATCACTGGGTTTCCACCTAGGTGAAAATATGGATATGGAAGAGAAATCTAACCATCATGTTCCGATGGAGAGTGGTAGATAACATGGCTATGGAAAATCCAGAAATCACAAAGCCATATATTTGTGATGTTCTAAGGTACCATCTGATTCATCAGATATAATAGCACTAGGACAACATTTTTGGTTTTCAAGATCATTTCCCTAAAGTTGATGAAATTAGAAGAAATACTTTCGTGATTTTGGTATAGTCTCACTATTGGTCGTTATTTGGACAATTTATACTTCATCTCTTAAAGAAAAGAAGTTGAATTTGTCATTCGTGATATGTTAGCAGATCATGTGATAGAATGATGGGTCATTCCATCTGTCTCAAACAAAAGGTTAGAAAAGTTATCAAAAAATACATAAGTCCATCTATAGTGAGATTAATCATATATGGTTCCTAAAATGGACTTATACTTCATATATCATACTGATTAATATAGTAAAACTAGTTTCTACTAAACAGGGACTTCCTGTAGGCCAGTGGTAGGCGATAAAGGCCAGTCGCACTTCGGTTGTGGGTTCGATTCCCACAGTCGTGTCCGACGCGATGGGCTGTCGCCCGTCCTGCAGGTTGTCCTTTTTCTAAAACTATATTACTATAACATCCCATAAATAATATCGAAAAATTGTATCCTTAAAAAATACTAACTTATGTCCAACATAATTCATTCCAATATTTAGGCTTATCTAAAATACTTCGGTCCAAGCTCATAGTATAAAGAAAATGATTACTTGAAATGTCACATAACAATCACGTGAATGCCATCATTTATCCCCCATAAATCATAAGATATATCTTGTTGATCAAATTACAAACATGTGAATACCTTAATCATGTATTCTCTTGAAGAATGAATACCCATTGAACCTTAGTGAAAACATGAATGCAGTTAAAAGTTAACACTTTCCACATACCAAAATCCTCAAAATTCTTTATACTCAAACCATGATATCACTTAGTCCTTATATCTATCATAAGCTCATGAATACAATCAAATATCTCATTATCTTCTTTATCCCTTCATTATGCACATATCATCTTCTTACCAAAATTTCTCAATCACTTTCCATGGTTACTAGTACCATAAAATTATTGAAAACCCCAATTGACCAATACATGAATATTCCAATATTCCATGATACAACATTATTTTAGAATCCCATTACATAAACACTTAATCATTCCACCACATCGTTGTCATATTCAACATCGCCAATCGTGATCGCATGTGACTTCCCTTTGTCCTTTGCCTTAATTGGTTGCTCATGTCGATCATCACTTACCCTTGGATTAGGGCATTTATTAGCATAATGCCTCATTTCCTTGCACTTGAAGCATTGAAGTGTTGTTGGTGCGTTCTCTGTAGTCTTTTCTTTATTCACACCATTAGCAACCCTTTTTCCATTACTTCGACACTCAGCTACTCGATGACCTTCTTTTCCACACTTAAAACATTTTTTAGTCCCTTTAAGACAATCTCCACCATGCTTCTTTCTACACTTTGAGCATAAGGAAACATTCATCTTCTTTTCACCATTATTCTGAGATTTCTCCTTGAACTCCATCTTTCGTTTCTTGTCAAAACCATGAGATGGATATGTAACACCAACTTCCATTTCTACCTTAATAGCACAGCGCACAACTTCTTCATAGCTACTGAAGTATCTTATAGATAATGCCCTTCGAATATTTGGTTTTAAGCCACTGAAGAATCAATCAACTTTACTTTCAGGTTGGATGATAAAGCCAGATGCATACCTTGAAAGCCTTGTAAAATTCGCTTCGTATATACCAAAAGATTCATTATCCTTTTGCTTTAGTTCAAGAAACTCCTTCTCCATCTTTGTTCGAAGAATACGAGGGAAGTACTTATTGAAAAATAAGTTCTTGAACTCTTCCCATTCCATGGACTCAATTTCATCTCTTGGCCTCGTATTCTTGATAAGATTCCACCATTGATCAGCTTCACCTTCCAAACGATATACTGGTAAGATGACTTTATCATGTTCAGAACATTGAAGAACTGAAAATATCTTTTCAGTGGTACTGATCCATTGTTCAGAAACAAGTGGATCAGAAGACCCACTGAAAGAAGGTGGACGTTGCCTCGTGAAGGACTCAATAGAATATTGTTCCCTTCTCTGCTCATTTGGAAGTCCAGAATGATTCATAGCTTGTGTAAGTATAGCAATAAGATTTTTCACTCCATCTCCCATAATATTTGTTTGTTCAGGAGGACAATCATTGCATTGTCCATTGCATTGATCAACACGGTTCCTTCGGGTTCTAGCCATCATCTAAACCCCAAAAAGAATAGTGTGAGAGGTAAAAATCATGCTAGAGAAAACAACATAGTAAAGGGGGGGTACCCTCAATATCTAACATCTTAGGTTAAATTCTAAGATCATTAGCGCAATTCTAGGACTATAACCTATACGTATACTTAACCTTAGGGACATCCCTAGACATACCTTAGAAATATCTCTAGGGATATCACTAAAGTTTTCGCATCCTAGTTTCCAAAGGTTAACTAAACCTTTCCTCTGATACCAACTGTAGAGACCCGAAGCTTGACGTACATAGACATTACATTACTTTTGCGGAATACTTAGTACATAACAAAAACAGAAACACAAGGACCGTAATAGTTTAGTGTCTTTGGAAACTTGGAACGTAATCTTCTAATCGTGGTGAAAGATCTTCAACATCTCCCATAAAGATCTTCCACTTTTTTTTTCCTTACCTAAAACCTTTCTTTTAATCCTGGGGGAAAATAAAACATAAAAAGGGTGAGCTCAAATGCTCAGTAAGGGTAAGCATGGATAAAATAAAACATACCATATAAATTTGAAATTTAAAACATGAACATAATGTTTAAACATCAAAATCTTGAGCAAAGACATAAATTGTGGAAGTACATAAGGCATAGATCATAATGGAACATAAATCATGATAAAATAGCATGGGAATAAAACATGTAATTGTGGCATCCATTTAATCACATGTAATGATTTCCATAGTAGCCAAGTCATTGCTTCCAAGACCATCTTAGTGGACAAAGTCTCTTTATGAATCGAGTTCACTCCTCGTTCCAGTCCTGTAATAATGAACCGGATTAACTTCCCATTCCAGCCATGTCTATCACATGAGATATAAATCTTTACCCAATGCATTGGAGGGAGATATAGGTCCCACCCATCTCATAATTAAATCATTCTAACTTGTGCCACAAAATAAATATACATCATTCATAATAACCCAACGAATAAAATGGGTTTCATAAACATCATCCCATCATCACATAATCCATATAAAAGAAATGGATATCATTTCATAATAAGAAAAGTGAAACCATGTAAATCATAGATACATGATACTTGAAACATACACATGTGAAATAATGTCATCTTAGATGAAAATGGTTTTGATAAAACACTTGAAATGAATTCTTGAGGAAAATATCCTTTTTTCTTCAAAATCATTTTCTTTCCACAAAATGTCATGCAATTTTAAAAGAAATGGATTTTTTTGAAAATAGTCATGAAATCTTTTGGAGGAAGCTTCATGAAAATAAGGCTTTATAAAACCGTAAAAAATCCTTTCATGCCGTATACGTTAAAAAAACATTATTCTCGTACTTTGGACGGAAAAGTCAAAAAGTACCTCGTAAAAGAAAGATTCCATACATAACATGTAGTAAAAGTCAAAATGGGTAAAAAGGACTTTAAACATACATTAATACACTTTTATAAAACATGGAAATGGATGATAGCAATAACCCCAGTAAATTCTTACGAATAAGCAATATCGGATAAAAATGAGATTTGCAAAATTATCCCTTACCTTAGGTCCGATATGCTTCGTACGTATCCAAACCTCCTTTATAATGATTTAAATAATGTCATTGACTTATTAAAGAATAATATTCATTATTATGATATCATATATGGTTCACTTATTACTTTATATTACCCGTTCTTTTGTAAATTCCATGTTAAAGAGTGTTTTGGGTAAAATCGTTTCATTTGTCATCCGTGTCTTGACTTGTAATTAATCATATGATTACTTAGATCATGATTACTTAATTCAAGAATATAAAACATGATTTATATATAATATATATTCATAATCTACATATATATAATAGATCGATAAATGGAAAGAAATACACCATTCATGGAGACGGTAGGTCGTACGTATGCATGAACGCTGTTTTCGTTTTCTTATTGAATTGAATGGAATTAAGTATATGACATACATATATATATACATAAATCCAGTATCATTATTATGTCATATATTTCATGATTAATTATTATATATACTTTATAATCATTCATGAATGGTTAATCATTGAGAATGAATCTCATCGCGTCGTGGAGACGGTAGTCCGTACGTACACACGAGCGATGATATCGTTCTCATGATCGTGGAATTGTATTGGAGTGTATGTATACTATTTCAGAATCAATATCACTTTACAATAATCATATATAGTTATTATGTACACCATTATACCCATCCAAGTAAGGTGGTGGTGGAAAATAGATTACACCACGGCGTGGAGACGGTATTCCGTACGTACGCACGCGTGGTGATTTCGTTTTCCGTGGGATGGATAGATGGTGAAATAGGGTTGTTTTATAATTATAATAACATATCAGTATATGAGTGATATTGATGTTATTACTTCATAATGAAACAACTAAATAAGAATAAGTGGAAGAAGAAATAAAGATGAAAGAATCAGTAACGGACATTACCTCTTCTTTGAAGCGCCTCTTTGAGACCTCCTCTTAGGGCACTAAAATGGGTCTTTGAAGAAGACCAGGACCTCTAGGATGTTTCTAGGGAAGTGGAGAAGAGAATATTTCAGGGTTTGGCCGAGCTTGAAGGCTCAAAGTGGTGTGAGGAAGAGAGGGAGGAGGTGGCCTTTTATAAGGGAGGAGAGGGGCACCTTTGGAATAACAACAAATATTATTTTATTATAAAGTCATATTCGGTTTTTAATAGCTCCAAATTGAGTTATTTAAAAGCTACGTTTGGGATGGGTCGAAATCCTCTCATAAAATAGAATTTAGACAAGTTTAGGTCATTATATTAACCTTATCTTTTAGTTTTAACTCTTAGTTAATTAGATTGACATTTACCATGTCACTTTGTATTTTTATATTATATAGTTAATAAACTTACCATATACATCCAAGAGACCCCCAAGTGGTCAATTAATGATACACCTATAATTATATAAGTATCTTGGACGAACCGTAGATTTTTAGGAGTAAAATAACAATCAATAATATAATATTTGTTTTAAAAACCATTTTATGTCAATTTTGACACTATTTAGTAATTGATTTTTGTGAAACTCATAATAGAATGATTAATTCGACCAAAGTTAATTAAATCAATCATAACATGTCATATTAACCTAGAAAATTAGTTTAATTCATAAAAAGTCTCAAATTATATTTATTTGGGTATTTATAATATCAATTATTCTAATTTTTCACTATTATGGTAATTACTGCATCATCATTGTGTCATAAATAAATTAAATTATTTAATGTCTAAAAATTATAAATAAAATATCATTATGTAGGAAATCTTATTATATTTCTAATGAATATTTACAATCGAATTTATATTATGTATAACCCTATATTGAAAATGTTTTAGTAAAGAAACTTTGATTTTAACTCTTTTAACTCTTCTTTGAATTAAATAATAATAAATGTCCTAATCTAATCCAATTGGGCCTAAATGGTCATATTTTATTCCTAAGGTTTTTTTTGGTCGAATTAAACTTATACAATAGAATTAGGACATGTGTTAGGGTAATAATAATTTCATTTTTACCCTTAATTACCCTATTTACTTTTAACCGTGGTAAATAAAAGTAAAAAGTTACTATTCACCAAAAATTATTTTCATCTCATTGAACCACATTTTACTTACTGACATCAACCGTGTCTCTCAGATTTTTGAAATTCCACTCACAGAAGCGGTAAAATTAAGTTTTATGAAAAAATTCAGTTTTTTAACTACCACTTAGTGGTTTCACTATTCATCAAAAAATGAAAGTTTCCATAAAAATACCAAAAATTAGGCCTAAGCTATATCTGATATTATGAATTAAAAAATGATTTCTATTTTACCAAATTTAAAACATATCAGTTACATTAACTAATTTAAAAATTAATTCCCGTCGTCAAAACAAATAGCGTGTTCTTAAGAGATAATAACTATCAAAAGATTGACACTTGTTTATGTCTGGTTTAAATGTGAAATTACATCCAATGAAAAACATTGTATTAAATTGTAAAAATATATTCTAAATATACTTTAAAACCACTAAAATTAATAATTTATCACTATTAATTATTTCGATTAAAAAGGTTGTTTTTATTTAAAATTTAGTAATTTTCACTATTCTTCATAAAATGAAAGTTATCCGAAAAGTACCAAAATTTTACCCTAAGCTAATTTTGATATTCCGAATCCAAAAATTAAGTCCATTTTGAAAAATAAAATTTACAAAATTTCAAAAAGTGGTTATTACTATTCATAACGGCTAGTTTTAATAATATTTTAATAGCATATCGTTGTTTAGTGAAACTCGGTATTGCGTACTACACACACTATCGAGGAAGGTCACGATTGCATGTAATGCAAGGCAATTCAAGGATGCATGTTGTGAAAGCTCCTTTTGGTGTAGCGTACAACACAAGACATTAATGAAATTAAAAATAATATTTTTCATAAAATCTCTGGGTGTTACAACAATTTCATTACTGTGGTTTTTTTCTTGCATCAAAGTATGCAATCAAATGATACACATTGGTAATGGTATCAAGTCAAGAGACCAATACACATGTCCGTAGATAGGAAAAACCAATGACACCCAAAACATGTGGTGTTCCTATTAGCGGATATGTCCTCATGATCTCACTACTAGAGATCACCAAGTGCGAACTTCATGAGAAGAAGTCTCAATGCTTATGAGACCCCAGCACCTGATAGTCAAACATCTTCTGTGTCTAGTCAATTTGATGTATCTCGACCATATGACCTTTTTTTAAAATTAATATCATAGTATCTTGAGGTTCTCGTTATAACATGGGATCTTCCATAACCTTTTGATATGATAATTAATCTAGGAAATTACCATTAAATAGTGGATGTAGAAATATCTACACTATTATGGTAAATAAACATCATGTATATCAAACTTGTATACACGATATGGTAATCAAAAGTATTTCACAGTTAGGTCTAGGG
This sequence comes from Viscum album, assembly GCA_963277665.1. Classification (NCBI taxonomy): domain Eukaryota; kingdom Viridiplantae; phylum Streptophyta; class Magnoliopsida; order Santalales; family Viscaceae; genus Viscum; species Viscum album. Next base: position 401,957,969 of record OY728157.1, read on the forward strand.
AACCCTCTATTTCAACACTCCCACTTGCACTAGATCTAACTTTATAACCATACTTTTTAGCCACTCGCATGATAAAGATCATGTTTATGCTGAGTAACGGCTTTAGCTATTGGGTCTGCCACGTTTTCACCGCATGGAAAGTTTTCTCTATGTGACCTCATCTCCTTGAGTAAAACTTCTCAAGAGATGGTATCCCTAAGTATATCATTTTGTCTATTATCATAACTTGATATCTTGGCTGGTAAGAATATTATAATTTACATTATGATAATACTTTTACTTACTAGGTGTGATTTCAAGAACTAGAATAAATCATTGCATTTAATAACTGATTCTTAGTTGTCATATAAGCTGCAACATACTCAGTATTTATAGATATGGATACCACTGGTTTTTTTGACCTTGACTCAATTTTCACCTTATCATAACTATGATAATAGATCAAATTGATCTAAAGAAAACTAGTTTATGTCCCACCATAACTATTATCCTTCTTCTCCACATACTAGTTACATATCATACTTACCGAAGTACAAGATGATAGTTCTGATTTATTCACTTATAGTGATCCTAGATATAATTGATATTTTCCTTCAATAAAGTATATCCTAGAAATATAAATTCTTTTATATATCATGGAATACATGATTGATCCATCACTGAAGCATATGTAATTCAACTCACAACTTTAATCTTCTCTCATGTTCTGAACATGTCAACCTGGAGATATTATGTCATGTGAAGTTGGAAACAATTCTTAACTTTAATTGTTACAACTTGTATTTTTCAATACCATATTACTATATGTATGATTGACTAGGTCCAAGAAACCATTAAATCTACCATAGTAGACCCTGTTCCCTAGAACTTAAGTTGCTACTTTAAGTCAATCATTGGAGAACTACTTTCATCCTGATCTTAACTAACTATAAGGCCAATATCTTTTTTCTATATTTTTTCGAACATATTTATCTTAGAAAACTATGGCGCTCCCACTAACCTTTGGTAGACACATGGAAAAGATTCATTCTAAATGAATGTTCTAATATTTTTTTTCTTACTTTAATCCTAAACTAGATTTAAGTAACTTTCACCCCTATTGGAATTCTACGATGTCATCATCTCTTTCTAGTTGTTTCATATAGACACCTTCCACAAAAGTTTATTTTGACATCCAATTTACAATTAAATGATCTTAGAAGTTATCTATGACAAGTAAAATTATAATGGATTTAGGCATACCGACTTGGTATAACCAATCGATCCTTATTGGCACCACACTTGTACCATCCATGTGTCGTCTCACTTGAATACCCACCTCAATATTCAATTTATAAGCCTATTTTCACTTTGATACATGGAATCCATTATTGAATTTTAATTGGTCTTGTCAATTTTAGATAATTTCCATATACTGCTTACTTATAGGTATTATTATTCTCAAAGAATAATTTATAACCCACTGCGGTGAATTCAAAAACCATCACCATGGTTTTAACCCTTCCTACAGAGTATGTGTCTTTGGAACATCCATATTCCACATGCACTCATGGAACTTGTTCCTATACCAAAAATTTGTGCATCTATAGAATTGAATAAACCCAAGTCAATCTTGATCCCACTATCTGAAGTAGAGGTATTCACCCTTATATAGAAATTTAGTCTATCACTTGACTACCACTTTTCTATATTAGGAATTTATGTAATATCGAAAGAAACTATTAGGATAATTACCTTAGATGCACAATGTGTTTAACTTGAAGCATGTTTATTTAAATCCTAAAAAACTCTTTGCATCTAAACACATGTCATATGACATAATGAATTTCTATCATACTATGACTCGTATGATATCCATTTTTCAATTTTAGTTGGTATATTAGTTATGGGTTTTCTCCATTATTTTCAAATCATGTATTGAAATATGATGGAAGTTACTACAGGTTGTAAAATTGATACTACTTACATCATAACTTTGATGAATAACATGTGTGTTTAGAAATTTCTCCATGATACATTTTTTTGATCAATTTTAATATGTAATACTCATCATCAGTCTTCCTTTTGAAAAATAATACCGTGATTTAGATAAGGTAATATGCATTTTGGAATTACTCCATGCTACATTATCATGGTCGATTAATGTTTGGTCAAGATATTCTTCATTATTCCAATATAAAGAAACTCATATCTCTTAACCATACATATACTTCACTAACACATTCCTTAATAAATTAAAGTAATCTTATGAAGTATATTTACCAATAGCTTTCCTTTGGAATAGTTCTCACTAACTTGATGAACTTATTCCAAAATCCTTATGGCATACCTTTATTTCTAAAGGTTTATTTTTCCAAACTAAATACATCAATAATACCAAAGGTGTTCAGTTTCATTGAGCCTAAATACCATACTAGGTATATCCTTGGCATCCACTTTTAGTTTTCCTTGACAAAGAATTATCTTTCCACAATTGGGTAATAGTCTTACATTTTTATATTCATCACTTATTGCCTATGATTCATGTATCACTAAACTATTTGTTGAGTATGTTTCCATAAACAACATTCATTACTGAACTTGGAATAATCTCACATTATGTCCAAAGGGAATGTGAGATAAATTTTTTGGTTATACTCAACAACTTGTTTAATTGGAATCATTCACTTGGAAAATAAAAGTGATGTGTTTCTCACCACTGAATTAGGAATCACCCTTTCTCAGCTGCTTAGAGAAGACACCTTACTTCTTATAATGCTTCTATACTTACTCGGTTACTATATTTAAATACATATAAGTGAAAATAAAAATTTTATTTAATACCAAATAATAATGTTAGAAACAACACTTTTATTTGATGAATATACACTGAAGAAGAAGTGAGTTATTTTTTATTCAATTCAGTTCATTATGTTTTAAACTTCCATAAATTTATTTCAAAATATGTGATGAAAATAAACTCATGTGTAATAAACAAACTTTGTTCTTTGAATTACATTACAAAGGTGCCTTTGATGTAACTGTTCATTGTCCTTTTCACCTTGTCTTCCAATTTAATCTCCATAATAACTCAAGATGGTACTATCTTTAATATTTTTATTGCTTGGATAACCTTACTTAAAAGGTAATTAAGCGCTTAATTCTTATTGTTCAATTGTATCCTTAAACAAAACTAGAGTAATTAGGTGAAAGGTTATAATAATGGGATTCCATGAAAGATCATAGTCTACCTTTCATGTTTACACAAATCCAGTGTAATCATCACATTCAAATCTTACTTTATTTTCTCATCACAAACTTCTTGGAGATGAGACTACATGTGATATCATCCATGAACAAATGTTGTATCTACAAAAAACATCATTTGTTGATGATATAATTATGAAATAACCATCATATGCTAAATATATGAGTTTCCTGTAAGCAATTTTACACTCACACTTCCTGATGTGGATTAATAGGTAGGGACACCAGCACCTTGAATTTATGATATAGTAGTAATGTGTACAAGCACTTGTACTACACTTGGAATTTCATGCTAGTTGACTTTGTCCAATATTTATCGTAGTTTTTTATCTTGTGTTATTTCTTTAAATTTTATAAAAATAAACTTTAGAAGATTATACTTTTATCGTGATTACCGAATTAGAAATTACTGATTAATTTCATCATTAAATGTCACCCATTATTTTATCGAATTCTAGGAACCCTCTGTGCTAGAATCGAAATAATCTATCGCTTGATTATTATAATGGCAAGGATCCTTGAACCTCCCCTCATATTATACAAGTTATGGCTACACCACTACTCTTAGGGTTCAAGGTAGGATTTTGGATAGCCAACCGAATTAACTCACGGTTCCTTGATCTGTTGAGTGAAGTCTCAGCTTCAAAAATATTAATCTTGATTTAGTCAATGCTTGCCTCTAAAATTAAAATAATATATATTTGGATATTTCTTTACTGAAATTTTAGTTAAGTCAACCGACCACTCTTATAAGAACTCTTCGATAGTAAGAGACACCCTCAGCTTTGGCATAACTGGTACCCCAAACACTCAGTTTTGTTCAAAATTGAATGATGGAAGGTGATAATGACTTAATATTACTTTGAGGGTTTTGTGTTTTTCTCTCTCGAAGAATGTAATTCATTTCTATTAATCTTGTTCATCTATGTTGTCGCACTCACAACTGAACATTAATAGAAAAACATACGTTTCTTATTTATACATTTTATTATTTATTATTTTATATATCTTTCACACTATCTTCAAATGAATAAAATAATAAATAAATGCATAAAGGTAAACTATTACTTGACTAGTCTTGAGAATCTAAAATGACCTAGGGGCATCATACCTAAGTTGTCGCTTGAATCGTGATGCAGCTTGCCCTCATCCTGTATGTTCGCTACTCGTCTGAAATATTGCCATGTCTTGGTGGGGTCCACGTCACATCTTGTATCATCTTGGTCAATGTACACTGCCTCATCTTGGTGGGGTCGATGTCGTACACCATCTCCGTCCAAAATACAATGATACTCACATGCAGGCGAGGGGGACTAAGGGTGTAAATGTATATCGGATGGAATGGACACATAGATCCTTATAAATTTCAACCGAAAATGAAGAAGATACGCAGACCATCCACTTATTAACTACTTATTACAATCATCACACGCATGTAATAAATAATCAAATACAGACATACATAGGTCGGTGCTCAAGACCAGTAAGTAGGTAAAAATAAAGCGTGATAAAAATTAAATTGCTTTAAATAAGTACGAGGGTAAATTAATTAAATTAAATGAATTTAATAATTCAAATAATTTAATTATTCTTCGATCCACTAATTAATTTAATTTTAATACCTAAAATTAAATTAATTGATTTTAAAAAAAAAATTAATTCCAAAATTAAATTAATTTGAAACTTTGGGTATTAAAATTTAATTTTTCTAATCAAAATTAATATTTTAACTAATTTAATTTAATTATAAAATTAAATTAATTAAAAATATTAATTTAATTAGTCTGGGACTCAAAAACCATGTGCAGGGCTAATCTGGGCCAGGCATGTCCACCCAAACCCATTCCGAGTTGGGCATACCTGCCTAGGCCATTTTTTAGGTGTTTTAGGTCCTGTAAAGTGGTACGAGGGTACCTCAGGGTGACCAAACACTGGTAGGGCATCAGGTGGCACCCGTGGGTGTTACACAGGACAACCGAAATGACGGTGAGTGGGTCGGCAGGGGTGGTAGTCAGTCGGTGCACGCTTCGGGTCGGTATCGCCTTGCATCTGGGCTCTCCCGGTGTCTATAAAGATAGAAGATGACACCCTAGGGTTGATGGTGAGGGTTCCTGAATGAGGATAGATCATGGCTCGAGGTGGGAGAAATGGTCATGGACAGCACCATCGGGTTTCTGGGAGGAGCCACGGTCGGAAGGTCACCGGTCAGGGGAGGTGTCGGTCAACCTGATGGAGAAGGGCGGTGGCGATCTGGCCTTGCCAGATCTGAAGTGTGAGGTGAAACAACCTAGATTCTCTAGCTTGTAGGAGGAAGTGCAGGGAGGATGGAGGAGGGAGTTCGGGCCCTAGATGGTTGAGTGGAGCATGCTAGCCGGAAGAGGGTGAGGTCGGCCCTACAAAGGCGGCGGAGCAGGGAGGCCAGACCCTGGTTGGTCCGATGGAAGGGAGGTCGTGGGGTGAGTTGTAGGCCACCGACAGGGAGGAATTACAGCATTTGGGTGAGCCAGTAGGGTCCGAGGGTAGCCATAGAACATGAGGGGTGCTTAAGGAGGCAGTTGTGGTGAGCAGGGGAATCAGCGGCCGGGCAGGGCGGCACCCTAGGGTGTCGGTAGTGTGTTGCACGTTGCTTGGGAGGGAGGTGCCAAGGACAAGGGGGTCAACAGCCTGTCCCCCTACATTTTGACATTTTTTTAAGTCTTTATTTTATTTAATTTTTATTTCCTCCATGATTGAGCCTCTTGACAAAAAACCATACACTCAAAAAAAATCTTTTCCATTGCCCCTTTGTGCAAAAAATTCCAAAGGCTATATAAATAGCCTTTAAATATAATAATAAATAAATTATTATAATACAATCATAAATTATTATTATTATTATATCATTATAATAATAATAATAATTTTTATCATTATTATAATATATATATTATTATATTATATTATTATAATAATAATATAAATCATAATAATTATAATTTTTTTATAAAAAAGTGTTATTTCCGGTGAAGCAAAAAACGACCAAAACTTGGCTGGATCTTGATCGGAAATAAATGATTAAAAAATTTAATACCCGAGTCCAAAATGCAAACATGATCCATAACTAAAATTTCAAATGGTCATAACTTGGCCGTTCTAAATCGGATCGATGCGCGGTTTGAACTGTTAGAACTGATTTAAAACCCTCAACTTAATGTTTCTGAAAATTAATTTTTCTTGGCTCTGAAAATATACATGATCGCTCTGATACCATTTGAAGCTAACAGGGCCAACATAGAAAGCTGGTGGGCTGGGGATTTAAAAAAATCAACGACGGGACGATGGAACTTGTCTTCGTTGATGATCCGAGCCCCGGTATGGTCTGAGGATCTTACATAAATTAAAAAGACCACAAAATTAAAACCGTAAACATGTCTTTACAGATCTTAAGTCGCGGTCGATAGAAAATTGCCACCAGAAATCATTTTTTGAAGGATCCATAGTAGGATCTCTCTAGATCAACCACGCGCACATCAAAAATCTGCAGAAGCACCGATCATCAAATTTTGGGTGCTAGTGTGGCGATATGACAATGTCTTTGATGTCCCGACGATCACCACGATCCTCTACCTTCATTTCTTGAAGGCTGAACTTGGATCAACACTTTAGGGGGATAGACTCTCTCTCTAGAAAGCAGTAGGATATAGAGGCTCCCATTCATAAATTAATGAGTAGTTTTTGATGAGATATCCTCTCTCTCTATTTAAAATGGGTGATGCTTAACACCCAATAGGGTTCCCCAGCCCCTGAAAATTGAACATCCACTAAATAATAATTATGATGAATTAAACTGCGTCAATATTATTTATTATTTTATCACATGCATGTGATATATTTAAAATATATTACATGATAAACCTGAGCCATTTTAACTCGACTCATTGTCTCGCTTAATATTAAACGAACTTGGAATATTAAAATAATATTCCTTCGATTGATATTTTTATTATATTTACTTAACTTGTAAATACTTTAAATAAATTCAATCCTAATTATTCATAACTTGAATATTAATTAATTTATTTCTTTGGTGATCGATACGTTGGACAACACTCGGACCCCGTGGTGGGTCCCACTATGTCCAGTATATCTATTCAATTGAATAGGGTGGATTCTTGAATATGCTATTATGTGTGACCCTCTAAGCCTTTATCTTGATATTAGTGAATAAAATCCATAGACCAAGAGTGGATTCTAGCAACCCATCAAGACCCCTAAAGAGATAAGGATATTCATAGCAACGACTACCAACCTATGAATGTGTACTATGTACTATAATCTCTTTTTCTTTAAATATATCATAAAGTAGGATACACACTTGTGTCATCGTCCTTATCTTGATTTATTATTTTTTTATCTAACCAGATGGATTTAACTTTCAACTACTTTGGACAAATTCTTATGAAGGTAGCACTATCCTAATCAACCAGGCTTGAGATATACAACTTTTGTAACTTGGAAGCGACAAATCCTTTCTTGACCATTAAACCAATGTCATACCACCAATGACACAACCAACACAAGCTAACTCAAAATGATTTCATTACCATGGTTTTTTTCTTGTATCAAAGTACACAATCAAATGATACACATTAGTAATGGTCTCAAGTCAGGAGACCAATACACATGTCTGTAGATAGTAATAACCAATGACACCCAAAACATGTGGTGTTCCTATTTGAGGATCTATCCTCATGATCTCACTACTATAGATAACCAAGTGTGAACTTCATGATAATAAGTCTCAATGATTATGATCCTCCAACACCTAATAGTCAAACATCTACTATGTCCAGTCAATATGATGTATTTAGACCATATTACCTTTATATAAGATTAATGTCATAGTATCTCAAGGTTCTCATTATATTCTAGGATCTACTATAACCTTTTGATATGATAATTAATCTACAACATTACCATTACAAATTGGATGTAGAAATATCTACACTATAATGGTAAATAAAAATTATCTATATAAAACATGTATATGCAATATGGTAATCAAAAGTACTGCATAGTTGGGTCTAGAGAACCCACTATTTCAACATATGTTACATCACCTTGGGTGATTCACATGTTGTGTGAGGTTAGTGTTTTATGATGTTACTGTTTCTTTAGATTTGTACTTGTGGCCTATTATGTTGTGAAATGAGGATACATGAATAATAATAGGCACATAGGGATATATTAACATGCATTGTTCATGATAGGGGAATATCTATTTTTTCATGTGATATATACTTTCTTATTGAACTGTGATATGAGATGTATATTTCACTGTATTAATGAAATGAATTAATGTTTCATACTAAATCACTTATAATACACTCTTAGAGAGACCACAAGTTAGTGGTTTTCTGTTGTAGTCACCTGTTGAGGTTGACCTTGTTTCTATCCAATGTTCTAAGGTGTGCATTTGTCTTATAGAGAAAATTCCTCCTCGTCATATTCAACTTGAGCATCAAGAGAGTGAAAATCAGTATGATCCTAACACACCTAAATAGGAACTTCCTATAGTTCCTAAGGATCAATGGATGTTCATCTTCACAATAGATTTCTGAAGGTCATATGATCCATGGAAAGGGTGATTTTTTGTATGGTACCTTTGATGTCTAATTTGATAGGAAAATTTCGGTAACATCATCTGTTGATGTTCACTTGGGAAGGAGGAACCCAAGTAGTTGAGTTCTAAATCGAGTCAGTCTAAAGAATTTTCATTCATCTTGAAGCACCAGTGGATAGGAGGGTGAATCTTGCTACATATATGCTTTGTGAACCTAACAAGTATTAGTGGGATATTCTAGATAAAGTTGGGTAGCATAATGATCTATCTTTTAAGGAATTCAAGATGAATTTATTAATCCAATTCTATCTCAAGATGTTGAGGGATGAAAAATCTTATGAGTTTATGCATCTGACATAGGAGTTCATGTCAGTGTTGGACTATGTTGGATGTTTCACTAACCTATAGTGATTTGCGCCATATTTGGTTACTGATGAGATGTATAGGGTGAGACATTTTTAGGATGGTCTTAGTTATAATATCAGGTCATTGGTGAACCTTTTTCATCTGGTCAGTTTTGAAAATGTGATGAACCAGGCACTCATTATGGAAGGAAATCTAAGAGAGGCCCTGAGTAGTAGTCAGGATATTTTATAAGTATGAACTAGGAGCTCTTATTTTGGTAGTAAGAAGTTCCTCTATGATAGTTTTCACCAATGTAGTAGTGGTAAGAGTAGTCAAGGTAGTGTAAATCCATCTTAGGACCGTGTTCTGTTCTAATGATATCAGTGTGGAAAGTTTGGCCACAAGTTCCCATAGTGTCCTGACCCTGTAGTTTAATGTCATATATGTGGTAGATTGGGTTATCTATAGAGGTTATGTACAAACTTTCCATAATATACTAGTGGTTGGGGATTAGGGCAGGCACCTTAGTTATGAAGGGGCTCAGCTACCCCTCAGTAAGCTAATAGCTAGAGTTTCACTGGTCGTTCAGGTCAAGACAAGTGATGTGGTACCCTAGTGTAGGAGAAGAAATACCAAGTAAGAGAAATAGATCAAGGTGGTCAGGATAGAGACCAGGGTAGAGGGAAAAGTTAGTTTCATGTTTTGAAGACTACTCCAGATAACATGGATGCAGGACAGTCTACTGTCAGAGGTACAATCTTGTATCATCTACCTTATCTTGCGTTTTTTATACAGGATCATCGCATTCTTTTCTATATACTCTTTTTTCAAATATTTGATCTATATGTGGAAATCTTGTATATTTCTTTGAACATTGACACATTGTTGGTAGTGCAGCCAGAGAATATCAAACATTGCAAGGTGTGTTCTCTAGATATTGGTGGTTACCATTTATTTTGGGAATCGTTCATGCTGGAAATGATAGGATTCGACTTGATTATTGGTATGGATTGGATAGCTCTATACTAGGATCATATTGACTATTACAGGAGGAGATTTACCTTTCTATATCTGGAAGGAGGTATCAATTCTCACCAGGGTGAGTGGTATATACAGGCTAGTCGTGCAAGACCAATTTATTGAACATTGTATTGTCTAATGTCTTTCTCTAGATGATGGTGGAATACAGTAGTATTCTTTTCCTCTAGTGGTAGATCGTTTTCTGGGTGTTTTTTCTGATGAGTTATACGGATTACTACCTGAGTGAGAGATTGATTTCACAATCGATTTGGTTTTGGGAGCAGATCTATTTTTTATCTCGCCTTACATAATGGCACCAGTAGATCTTTGGGAGTTGAAAGTTCAGTTGGATGATCTAGAATCTAAAGGATTTATAAGACCTAGTACTTATCCTTGGTTTTATCCAATTCTATTCACCAAGAAGGTTAATGGGTCTTTGCTATTATGTATGGATTATTGCAGGTCGAACCAAATGACAGTCAAGAACCGGTATCCTCTTCCAAAAATTTATGATTTTTTGATCAGTTGGGAAGTGCTAATATCTTCTCCAAGATTGATTTGAGATCAGGTTAACACCATTTAAGTGTGATACCAATAGACATACCTCATACTAATTTTAAGATCAGGTATGGATTGTATGAATTCATAGTGATGCCATTTGGGTTGACCAACGTGTCGATGGTATTCATGGACTTGATGAATAGGATCTTTCATACTTTTTTGGATCAGTTTGTGGTGGTTTTTTTCGAAGATATCTTATTGTACTCCCAGTCAGTAGATGATCATGACAAACATCTTAAAATCATCTTGAGTATATTGAGAGATCATCAATTTTAAACTAAACTAACCAAATGCAGCTTCTGGATTAACAAAGTGTACTTCTTGGGCCATGTAATCTCAAAGTCAGGAGTTTTAGTGGACCAAAAGAAAGTTGAAATTGTGGTGTCTTGTAAACATCCCAATAATTTCTTCATGATTTGGAGCTTTTTGGGTTTAGAAGGTTATTATCACCACTTTATCCAATATTTCTCCCATTTAGAAGCATTGATGTCTAGGATAACCAATAAATGGGTGAAGTTTGTTTGGTATGATGCTTGAAAGAGATATTTTTAGGATCTTAAAGGCAAGTTGACCTCATAACTTATCTTTACTTTACCTATGCCAAATAAAGGATATACTGTGTACTGAGACACATCTGAAGTTAGACTCATAGTAGTTCTAATGTAGGAGGATCGAGTGGTTACTTATGGCTCTAGGAAACTAAGACTGCACGAGAGGAATTATCCTACTCATGATCTGGAGTTATTAGTAGTGGACATGCCCTAAAATGATAGAGTCACTATATTATGGGTGAGAGGTTTGTGTATACACAGATCATAAGAGCCTCAGGTACATCTTTTTTCAACGATGCCTAAACCTTTGTTAGAGGATGTGGATTGAGTATCTATAGTCTTTCTACTTCAATTTGGTTTATACATTGGGAAAGGGAAACATCATTTTCGATGCTTTAAGTTGAAATAAACAGATAGAGGTAGTGCGGTATTCTTGCGTAGAGTGGCGGGTGATGGCCCTCTTTACAAAAATTCATCTAGATGTTCATGAGTCTAAGGCGAGTATATCTGACTTTGACATATGTTATAACCATGATTTTGGACCATATTAAGACCAAGAAATTATTTCATCCTGAGGGACTAATTCTGAGAGACAATTTATATTGTGGGGAGACATCATCGGGATGGTCTCTTGATAGTGCCAATTCTCTTATTTTCTAAGGTTGAATATGGGTTCTTATAGGCTTACGTGAGGAGCTAATGAGGGATTTTCATGCTTCTAAATGGAGGATGTATCCTGGTTTGACAAAGATGTATTGACATATCCATAGATAGTAATGTTGGTTAAGAATGAATAAATATATAGTAAGACTCATGGCTAGATGCTTCACTTTTTAGTAGGTGAAATATGAACATCAGAGACTAGTTGGGATTTTGCAGCCTTTTCCCATCCCTAAGTGGAAATGAGAGGATGTAATTATGGATTTTGTATCAGAATTACCTAGTAAAACCCATAAGAATGATGTTTTACGGGTGATTGTGTATTAGCTGATGAAGGTAGATCAATTATTACCTATCAGGGATACCTTCATAGTTGATGATCTAGGCAATCGTTATGTGTGTGAGGTGGTTTGGTTACATGGTGTTCGAAGGAGTATCATTTTAGAAATAGATCCTTGTTTCGCATTATGTTTCTATAAGTTTATTTATAAGGCTCTAGGATCATGGGTTCCTTTTAGCATAGCCTATCATCCTCAGACTGATGGTCAATCTGAGCAGACTATTTAAGTTCTGGAGGATATGTTATGAGCTTTTGTTTTGGATTTTGGTGGTTCATGGGAGAAATATATGACAATCATGGAGTTTGAATATAATAATATCTTTTAATAATTGGTCCAAATAGAAACTTTTGAGAATTTTTATGGTAAGTTATTCCATTCACCTCTTTATTGACTAGTGGTAGGTGAGTCAACACTTGTTGGGACTAGTCTCGTGCAAGTAATGTTTGAGCAAGTTCAGTTGATTGGATAGTGGTTTGTGACCGTGAAAAGCAGGAAAAAATAATATGTTGACTATTAGATATGAACTCGATAATTCAATGTCATTCATCATGTTTTCCTTCGGGTGTCACCTAGATTGGGGCACCATCATTTCAGGAAATAGGGAAATCTAGTTCCTAGGTTTGTCAGGATGTTTGAGATAGTGGCAAGGGTTAGTCTGGTGGCTTACCATTCAGCCCTTCCATAGATCCATAGTTCCATGAATGATGTGTTCCATGTTTCGAAAATATAGAGATATAATCTAGAACCTTCCCATGTGATAGACGTAGTATACTTCTAGCTTTGTACTGATGTGTCCTTTGAGGAGCATCCGATATAGGTTTGTATCGTAGTGAGAAATATCTTTGGGGTAGGACTATACCATTGTTTTGAGTGTAATGGTAGCATGGTCAAGTTCAATAGGAGACCTGGGAGAGGGAGTCTAATATGAAAACACATTGGATAGACTTGTTCATTGAGACCTCACAGGGGTTATTAGAGTAACTCAGGGATGAGTTGTTATATGGTGAGGAGGTTATAAGATCCCGTCTTTTTTCAGGTATGTCTCTCTATGATATTTTCATTGACTTTTCTTTCAGGTAAGTTTTTCCTCATATTTAAACCTTCGTGGTCATGTCCCGTCATGGATAACTGTCATTTGAATAAACTAAGTCTTAGGTTTATAGGAAACTTGATAAAACTGGAGAGGATCCATGTGGGTATCTTTATTGGGGAAAATGGCGTAAAGTCCAAAGATGTATGTTTATCTGAATTAATGGAGTCTGAGTAAACGGGTTAAGTGTTTCAAGAGTTTTTAGTAATTTGATAAGATTTAAAGAATTTTTGGGTTGTTTATATGGAAAATGGGCTAAAACCCAACTGCTAAACATTTACACACCATGTAATTGGGTTACACATCATATAATGTCTGAGTGTTTTTAATAAAATAATCTTAAGTGATAGGTTTTTCAGTGTATTCTATTAAAAATATTTACACTATGTGTAACTATATTACATGCTATGTAATTAACCAACCTGTTGTTTTAAAATATATTGTGCAGCTAAATTTTATTTCATCTCGACTACATCTTTCTCCTCTCAACTCTAGGGAATCTTCTAGATGATTTTAGAGTGCCATCCTTCCTTCCAGACATCCCAATAATGCCTTAGATTCCTAGTAAGTGTTTTTGGTCTATTTTATCCCTTATCTACCTTGGTTATCCAACCGTTGTGGTGAAATATTTTTACTATCTACATTGTTGGTTTTGATCTTGATTAGTTTTTATCTAGGAACCTATAGGTGATCATATGTACCTTCTTCCTCATGGTAGTTTTCCATTGGAAGCATTTTTTGATCCTCAATCAAAGGTAAGGGGTCTAAATCTTAACCTTATGGTGTGATAATTGTCAATTATATGATATATTGTGATTGCACCAATGTAACATGTTCCCAAATCAATTAAATAATGAATGGGATTATTCCTTGGAGTCATTTGGTTTCAATTAGATTTTGAACTGGCTTATGGCTTCCCATTAGGTGAGAGAACCATGAATATAATTGAATTAGATAATGGCTTAAAGTGTGTTTAGAATGACATGAGATATTAAGTGATTTATTGATATAGAATCCCTAAGTTGTGGCTTATTGCTTTTTGTTTTGACTGTTAATCAATTATGATATAAATTTAAGTGGTATATGAAAGACAAATGGCAATTCGCATAATTAACCATTGATATTTATGATGTGATGTTGTGATATCTATTTTGTATGATGGGACTTGTGTTCCATTCTAAAATGATTATATATCAGGCTCATCCCTATAACATGTACACTTATATGTTGTAATGTTGATATTGAGCGGGCTCGGCCCAGTATATGTTGTAATGCTTATAGTGAGTGGGCTATCCCCAGTCTCATGCTATAATGCTTATAGGGATTTGACCTAGATATTGTAATTATTATAGGGATTTGGCCCAATTTTTTATGATTATACCATAGTTATATAGTTGTGGTTGGCATGGTCATAAGACATGCTCCGAGATATTCTGGCATGGCACCAAAGAAAGTTATTTTACCATGGTTATATGGTTGTGGTTGACATGGTTGTAAAACATACTTAGAGATATTCTGGAATGGAGAAAAAGAAGATTATTGTTATATTTTATTAATTGTTTAATCAATTAATACACATATTTATCACTTTATTTCATACACTTATTATCAGATTGTTTTTTTAGACACGGTGGTGTCGACCTACTAAGTTATACTCACACCCTATTCGGGTCAATGTTTGGTACCTAAGCAGATTATGTGGATGAAATTTTAGATAATGGAAAAGGACATTGTTGTTGATTGTTTGCTTTCTGGATGGGATGGATTTTGGAGGTGGGGCCGACATGGGGTTTAGTACTGGGAACTATTGAGTCTTTTTTGAGTTTTCTAATCTTTTACTTGTATTAATTCTATCATGAAATTTATTTATATTATAACACATCATTATATTATTCCTATTATTATTTATTGATTATTCAGTTGGCTTTTATTATTGGTTTCTTCTTTGTCTATACTTTGATTACTTTTGTTTATATGGCTTGTTTATACTATAATGACACTTCTTACCAAGGGGTATAGTCTCTCCACTATACATTTCACACCCCCGCTTCTAGTTGCAAGCCTCTTGAATATGGGGAGGTGCACTTGAGGTCACATAACCAACCCTTTTAGGCCACATGAGAGAGAGTCGGATTGGGAGATGTTACAGGTCATACCATAAATATAATAAGATTTCAGTATACCAATGATATCAATTTCATTATATAAGTATGGTTAGGATATTTTTTTAGGGGGGTGTATGGGAAATATAAATAATAAAATACTAGGGGTGGATAATACTCATGTTGAGAGTTTGATATTTCTCTGGAAAGTCCTCTGGGAAATAGTGTACTTTGGGAAATTTATTACAAACAAAGGATTTAAAATGTGTATTAGGACTCTAGGAGAGTAAAATTGATAAGTAGTCAAGATTAATTTGGATCATAGAGTGGTTTGGAGAGGTTTAAAGTTAACTCAATCTATAGGTGAAAAGGATGGACTTTTCCTTGAAATTGAATGGTAGGTGAGGGTAAAAATGGAATCACATGGGAGTTATGTGATTATGGTGAGTAATAGTTGGTGAGTCATTTGGGTATGACTTTCCAATCAAAAAAAACATCTTCTATAAATTCTATGTGTCGTATAAACTTAACAAAAATTCAATCCACTTTAATTTACCCATTTTTACTCTTATTAACCTTGATTAAGAATTTATTATAGTGATTATTTTTTTACTAAAAATATAAGATGGCCTTAAATAGATAATTTTTATGATGAATATGAATTTTTAATTATTTTAATCTAATTAAATTTCTTAATATGAGTAAATTAAATTTTCAACTAAAATATAAGATATAGGAAAAAAATTATTTTTGTAGAAAAATGTATTCTTATACATTACGTGTTTTTTAATTATTATTTCCTATTGATTACTAATTAAATAAGTGGTAATATGTTTTTAATATGTTTAAAACTAATATTAGAATCATAATTTAAACTAAATCAATTTAATAAATTTAGATAAAAATTATAAAAAAATTATAAAAAAACAATTCTTTTAAAAATAACTATTTTACCGTGGTATTTAATATTTACTTTGGTAACTTATTTTTATATTAGAAATGAAAATTGTCTTATTAAAAAATTGTATATAATGATTAAAAATACAAAAAACATTTTATAACACTCAATTTTTAGAGTTGACAAAAAATTAATTTTAATATAAGCGCGTATAACGCCTTAAAACAGTTTTTAGAAAAATATATTTTTTAACATAAAAATGATTTATTCATATTCTATTCTAAGTGAAAAATATTTAGATTAACATTAAAAAAAATTATATATGTTATTGATATATTAAACATTATTCAATAGCAACAATTTGTTTAAAAATACACAATATAATGAAAATGTATAATTCATTGAGAAAAGGTTTGTTTATCACTAAATGCTTTTTTGTTAATTTTTTAAGATTGATTAATTTTTTAAAAATAATTTATTAAATTTTATCAATACATTAAATTATTTCTTTTGAATTTTATAAATACATCAAAACTTTCTTTAAAATTATAGAAATATAATTTAAGGAAAGATAATGGGTTTTAAAACCTGGGGTGTTGAGGATGGCCAGTGTAGAAAAAAAAGTAGGAGGAGCATGGAACACATTATGAAATGGAAATATTATCAAATATTTCTAGATTTACCTTTATGATATCACTATATTGAAACTGGTTTATAGTGCTCTATTTTAAAGTGTGGTCTGATATTCTATGCAACTCATATTGGTGGCTACGATACCCTATTGTAAATATGACGTGATGAAGAGGTGACCTACAATAAATGGGAAATTTTTGTCGCTGCCTATAACATCGAAATATCAGAAATTTTGATTCCAACATAGTAGTAAATACCTCATTCTACTATCAATGATATAGAATAAGTGAATGTCACCAAATATGACAGGCCTCAATTGGAAAGAGCAACCAGCTTGATGTAATGAAAACTGATATATTTCCATTTATGGTATTCTTATTATAGAGAACCAAGCCTTTTACACATAACAATACATGATTTTAAGCTTAATTATACATCAGAGAACAAGCCAAGGATCGTTAAGTCTAGTGTCTTTGGAAACTAGGTACATAACACTGATAACATGGGGCTAAAAAAACTTCTTTATTTAATCTCTATAAAGAGCTCTTAACTTCCCTTGAGCTCTTACATCCGTATAGGGTACCCTGGGGAACACATGAACAAAGGGATGAGCTAAAAATCCCAGTAAGAGAAAGAACATAAGAATAAACTTTAAGCACATGAATTAGGAGGCTTGACGTAATGATATTGGAAGCATGGAACATATGGAATCATAAAATATAAAAATGGGATCATAAAAACATGGAATAAAATAAGCATGGGATCATATAAGCATGAGATTATATAAGCATAGTTTCATAGAGAGGTGGCAGCAACTTTAAACATGACTTTAGTACAAGTCAAGGCTAACCGCCAATCTCGTTTCCCGTAGCAGCACAAGCCAAGGCTAACCGCCCAGACCGTTTGCCCATAATCTTCTCATGAGACATTAACTTTACCCAATGCATTCAAGAGCTATCTGGGTGCACCCATCTAATCTTATTCATGTATATTCTTGCCACATAAAGAATCTCACATAATCAATCATACATAAACATAAGAGTACCCAAGGAAAGAAATGGGCACACAATCACATCATGAAGCATAATAAAAAGGGATGTAACATACAAGCATCCATGAAACAAAGGAATTAAATCATAAATATAAATTAATAATGTATTAAGTCATAAATCATGACAATTGATAACAAACTTAAGTGATAACATGTAAAAATAGTTTTTAGGAATCTTTGAGTTAAAACATTTTAGTGTGGTTTAAGAAAACATCAAATATCTATTAAAACGAAAAGAGGCATAATATATCTTATAAAACAAGAAGTAAACCAGGATGATTTTAATAATAAAAATAATGATTTTATAAAGACAAAGGTGACTTAAAACAGAGGATAGGGTACACTTGATAATAGGAAAGAATTCGGGAAGTTCCCTTAAAACGGGTTCACTTATCGGGAAGTAATGAGGAGAGAATCACATAAAAGAATGCATATCCCAGAAAGAGAGTGATGAAAGAGTCTTGATAAATAAACTTGGAACATGTACACAATAGTTATATTATTCACATGAAAAGATAAGATAACATCATTTTGGTAGAAAGGTAGATAATACAACCCGAAGGAATAAAAGAGGTTCAGGTAGAATTCCTTACGGATTATCGGCATGGTATCGGGAGTACTTAAGGGAGTTAGTGAGAGAGGAAAGGGAATTATAATCACTTATACATAAATAGGTCAGTATGTGGGAGGTTCTAAATCATACCCCATAATTAATAATTACACACAACATGTCTTAACATAGTGAACAATCTTGAATAATAGTGAGATTGAGAGCATCCCTTACCTTAGGTCCGTTGGTGTTCTCCACTTGATATTAATGACATGAATAGTCAAATTAGGATTATTAATAAATATTTACATAACCTTATCTATATTTAAAAGATTCAGTATAAAATTTTTAAGTTCATTTATACCCATTTTGATTGATTACAAGGTTCAATTTCAGTGTTCGGGTCTGTTTGTTTCATTTGTTTTAATGATCGGTTCAATTGTATTTAGGTTCAAATAAATTGTAAGATAAAATTGGTTGTCCAGAATTGAAGTTATATAACATTAGTGGAAATCCAGTAGGTTACATGGTTACAAAATTCATTTGGTCAATTAGAGTGAAAGAGAACCTTTACATTAAACATTAACGATAAACACTTGAATTAATTTTAACGATTTTGCCCATAATTGACTTGTTTTATATTATTGTTTTATCTCATGAGTGTATGAGGATTACAGAACCTTAAATAGGAAATATAACATATATAATAATCTGGTTCAACCATAACTTAAATGGTTTCATGACCAGAAACAAAATTATAAAATAATTTGAAAACACGTTACCCATGATGTCGGTAATTTGACACATCACGGACGATGTTTTAATTCTAGAACGTGAGGGAGAGGAGGAGAAGCATGATGCTTGAAATTTTCCATAAACATGATTAGAATCCATAATATATGAGATTCTGGAGCTTTAATTCCTTTTGGATAAGGGAAGGGGAATAGGGTATAAGAAAAGAAAGAAAATGAAAACAAAACACTTGAAAACGAAAGAGGGTTCTTACCCTTTGATCTCCTCTCTTTGAGACTCCTCTTAGGGGCTTTGATTTTGGTCTTTTGGAAAGAACAGAAAGTCTTGGACATGGAGAAGGAGCTTTGGAGGGTATTTGGGCAGAAATTTGGCTATTCACAAGGCTTGAGAGGTGTGAGGGAAAGAGGTAAGGAGAGGGGGTATTTATAGTGAGGGAGGAGAGGGTTTTCCCAATTGTTTATTCAATAGTTTATTAATTTCCCTCAAGACAAGGAATAATGATGATTCCTTGACAAAAAATAGTAAATTTAGAATGTGAATCCGAACTAATTGGGCTTACATCATCATAACATCATCATGACTTCATAATTAATGTATTTTTCTTATTTTGTGAATTATCGTATTTCACTATTCATCAAAATTTCAAGTATTTCAGAAAAAACTCAAAAAATCACCCTAACCATTTTTCGATGTGTAGAATCCAAAAATGAAGTCAATTTTTTAAAAATAATTTTCTAAATATGATTATTTTAATATTTAATTAAAATCATAATTCATTATAAAAAAACCAGTTTTAATATATTCATTAACTTATTCTAAAATATAGGTATATCGTACTTCCAACTTGAATATTATTTTTATACCACCATAGGTAAGGTTACTATTTATTAGGGTATATCTCTATTCATAAGGGTGTGTTACTATTCATTAGGGTAGGTTACTATTCACCAAAAGTTATTTTTGTTTTATTAGACTCCAAAAAACATCTTGAACACAACCGTGTATGCCGGATTTTTGAAATTCCAAACACAGAAGTGACAAAATTATGTTTAAAGGTCACTTATCACTTAGTATTTCATTATTATGTGATTTTATGTCATATTTATAAGAATAGAATTTCCATTAAAAATATTGGGTCGTTACATTCTTCCCCCCTTAAGAAATTTTGCCCTCGAAATTTCATTTTACATTCTAGGCCAAAAACCGATGTGGGTACTTTTCCTTAATTACTTCCTCCAGTTCCCATGTTGCTTCCTCAAACTTATGGTTACTCCACAACACTTTGACAAGATGGGTTGTCATGCTGCATAGAACCTTATCCCTCTGATCCAGAATCTTTACTGGCTGCTCCTCATAGGAGAGATCATTTTCCAGTTGCTCTACCTCTGAGTTTAGTACATGTGAGGGATCAGGTATGTACTTCCTCAAGAGTGATATGTGGAAAACATCATGAACTAGAGCCATATTCAGTGGAAGTGAAAGCCAATAGGCCACGGATCCTATGCGATCAAGGATCTCAAAGGGGGAAATATACCTTGGGCTTAGCTTCCCTTTCTTCCCGAATCGCATGACTCTCTTCCATGGAGATATTCGAAGGAAGATTTTATCTCCAACGTCGAACTCAAAATCCCTTTGAAGGTTGTCATCATAGCTCTTTTTCCAACTTTGAGAAGCTTTGATGTGTTTTTTGGATGACTTGAACCTTCTCGGTCATCTCTTGAACAAGATCGGGTCCGAGTAGCTTTCTTTCTCCAACTTCATCCCAACAGGTTGGAGTTCTACATCGATTTCCATACAGAGCTTCATATGGAGCCATCTGAATACTCGAGTGGAAGCTATTATTGTATGAGAACTCAACCAATAGGATATGATGATCTCATCCACCTTTGAATTCTAGAGAGCAGGCTCTTAGCATATCTTCAAGTGTCTGAATAGTTCTTTCAGACTGGCCATCAGTTTGGGGGTGATAGGTCGTGCTGAAATTTAATTCAGTACCAAAAGCATGTTGAAGACTCTTCCAGAATTTAGATGTGAAACTTGGATCGCGGTCAGAGACAATTGAGAGTGGAACACTATGCAGTCTCACCACTTCCTTCACATATATCTTTGCAAGCTGTTCAAGCGAGAGATATTCTCGAATAGCGATGAGATGGGATGTCTTGGTGAGTCGGTCAACCATAACCCATATCGCATTATTTCCCTTCGACATCTTCAGGAGACCCGTGACAAAGACCATAGTAACATTTTCCCATTTCCACATGGGTATAGGCAATGGATTCATCATACCTTTGGACTTTTGTCACTCATCTTTAACTTGCTAACATACCAAGCACCTTGATATATATTCCGTAATCTCCTTCTTCATGTTATCCCACCAGAAGTGTTCTCGGAGATCATGGTACATTTTGGTACTCCCAGGATGGATAGAGAAGGTCAATATATGTGCATCATTCAATATATCTTTCTTTATCTCTGGATCATATAGTACACATAATCGTGTCCCAAATCTTACAACTCCTTTCTCTTCAATTTTGAAATCGGAGGATTTCCTATTTTTAACAGCTTCCACCCTTTTCTGAATTTCCACATCCTTTCTTTGAGCAACCTTTATTTTCTCCAAGAGGGATGGTTGAGCAATCATTTGAGAAAGGATTTATGATGTTCCTCCCTTAATTATTCCCATGTCTATCCTTTTAAAATCTAAGAATATCGGATCCTTTTCAATTCTCATCATTGATAAAGATACAGGATCCTTTCTACTTAGAGCATCTGCCACCATGTTTGCCTTACCGGGATGGTAGTGTATTGAGCAGTCATAATCCTTAATGAGCTCTATCCATCTTTGCTGGCGCATATTAAGCTCTTTCTGTGTGAATATATACTTGAGACTCTTGTAGTCAATATATATCTCACATTTCTCCCCATAGATATAATGCTGCCAGATTTTCAAGGCAAAGATCACAGCCGTTAACTCCAGATCATGCGTTGGATAGTTTTGCTCATGGATTTTTAGCTTCCTTGAGGCATAGGCTATCACTTTATCATTTTTCATCAGCACATAGCCTAAATCCTTATTAGAATCATCACTATACACCACAAAGAGTTCCCCACTGATAGGGAGTGTAAGTACTAGCACAGTGATAAGCCTCTTTTTCAACTCCTTGAAACAGTCTTCACACTCCTATGTCCAGAAAAACTTTACTCCCTTTCGTGTCATCTTGGTCATTGGGTTTGACAATCGTGAAAAGTTCTTCACGAATCGTCGATAATACCCAGCTAAACTCAAAAAAGTTGCGGATCTCCATTACAGAAGTTGGCATCAGCCACTCTTCAATTGCCTTCATCTTGGTAGGGTCCGCAGATATCCCTTTCCTGGTGATAACATGACCCAAGAATGATACTTCCTCCATCCAGAACTCACATTTACTATACTTTTCATACAACTTCTCCCTTCGTAAAGTCTTTAACATGGTTTCCAAATGCTCCTCATGTTCCTCCTTGCTCATGGAGTATATCAGAATATCATTAATAAAGACTACCACAAATTTGTCGAGGTAATCTCTAAAGACTCTATTCATTAAATCCATGAAAATTGTTGGAGCATTAGTGAGTCTGAAGGGCATCACTATGAACTCATAGTGTCCATACCTTGTTCGAAAGGCAGTCTTGGGAATATCTTCCATCCTCACCTTTAGTTGGTGATATCCTGACCGAAGGTCCACCTTAGAGAAATAAATGTCCCCACGTAGCTGATCGAATAAGTTATTTATCCATGGAAGGGGATACTTGTTCTTTATTGTGATTTTATTGAGCTCGCGATAATCAATGCAGAGGCACATCGATCCATCCTTCTTCTTGACAAAGAGGACTGGAGCACCCCACAGTGAAGCACTTGGGCGTATAAAACCCTTCTCTATATTCTTCTGTAATTGCTTCTTCGGCTCTTTTAGTTCTACGGTGGCCATTCTGTAAGGTGTCTTTGAGATTGGCAGAGATCCAGGGATAAGTTCAATTGAGAACTCAACCTCTCGGTCAGGAGGAAGACCAGGCAACTCTTCAGGGAATACATCAGTGTAATCCCTCACGATGGGCATGTCTTCAAGCATGATTCTCTCCTTTTTCTCAATCATTTGAGCTAGATATGCTTTCTCACAAGGAAGCAATATCCAAACTTCAGACAAAGATTCAAAAGGGGATTCATCTTCCTCCTTGCACTTGTAAAGAATCGGAGGATGCTTCGGGATGTGAAGAGTAATCTCCCTTTCCCGGCAGTTGATGTTGTCCTTGTACAAAGATAGTCAATCCATGCCCAAGATAGCGTCAAATTCCACTAAAGGTAGTATGAAAAGATTTTTTGGGAGCTTTAGTCCACAAACATTAACCGGGGAGGAGTTATAAACCATGGATGCAATAATTTCCCCATTTTCTGTTCTCACAGATAACTTTTCCTCCAAATTTTGAGGTGGTGTTTGAATAGTTCTACTAAACTTGCAAGATATGAAAGAATGCGTAGAACCAGAATCAAATAGTACATTCACTGTTCTTGAATGAATAACAAGCATACCTATCACCAAATCATTTTTAGGCTCCACCTCAGCAATAGTGATAGCATAATCCCTTTCTTGTTTCCTTGGAGGTTGTTGTTGATTGCCTCTAACAACCCTCAACTTAGGGAAATTGTTCGCATAATGCCCAAGATCCTTGCAGTTATAACACTGCACTACATGCTGAGTGTTGATCCGAACCTTCCTTTCTTCTTCAACATTAGCGGGATTTTTCATATCCCTCCAGCAGTTCTTGGCCAGATGACCAAACTTTCCACATTTGAAGCAATTCTTGGTTCCCTTCAGACAGTTACCAGGATGCTTCTTCCCACAATTTTTTCAAAGGGGAAAGTTGGGATTCTTCCCATCATGGGATTTTTTTGATGGAACACCCATTTTGTTTTCCATTTTCGGCTTCTTGTCACTGGGCCCATGAGACCACTGAGAGTCTCCAATCTCCATTTCGACCTTGAGGGCACAACAGAAAATCTCCTCATAGCTGTCGAAGTCTCGAATCACCAACACTTTCCATAGACTCAGCTTTAGTCTGCTAAAGGAGCGATCCACCTTGCTTTCGGTGCTCATGACAAAGCCAGAGGCGTACCTTAAAAGCCTTGTAAAGTTTGCTTCATATGCCCCGATGGACCCATCTTCCTGCTGCTTGAGTCCGAGGAACTCTCTTTCCATCTTGAGACGGAGGGTTCGAGGAAAATATTTGTTGAAAAACATCCTCTTGAATTCCTCCCAATCTATGGAATCGATTTCCTCTTGGGACTTTGTATTCTTGATTAGTGTCCACCACTTATCAGCTTCCCCATAAAAACAATAGACTGCCAGTACCACCTTCTCTTCTTCCAAGCACTGGAGTACGGAGAATATCTTTTCAATGGAGTTAATCCATTGTTCCACGAGGAGGGGATCAGAAGATCCGCTAAACATGGGAGGCCTTTGCCACATGAAGGATTCCATGGCAACATGCTCTTTCCTTTGAGGAGGAGGACGTTCCACCTGATTCAAGTTATTATTCATAATTCGATCCAACTGAGTAAGTACTTCCATGAAGTTTTGAGCACTCGCTTCCGTCACATCAGGCATATCATTAGGGCAATCATCACATTGCCTATCACATTGGTTGTTGGAACATGTTCTTCTATTTCCTGCCATTAACTAAGAAAAATAACGTATAATTAGAGGCCTTGAATACTTATCTATTGAGCATAAAAAGGGAACTTTGAACATAAAAGTATAAACTTATAAAGAAGAAGTATATCTTAACTTGTGATTCCTTAGGTTTATATCTAGGTTATCCTAAATCTATTTCATAACGTATATTCTTATGGTCTTCTTCTTGTCCCTTAATAATGGTTTTTACTAAGCTCATGAATCTAACAAAGCATATCCCCCAAGAGTGTCATAACCAAGAGTACAGCAAGGCCCGTTATCATGCACCAGTTCCCGTTCGAGTCTAGCTCAAAGCGGTGTTTTCGGGTTTTACCCCTAGGATACATCTATGCTAGAGCCACCTCTACCTGCTCGTATCCATACAGGGATGTATTTTCTTGATAAACCACTTACTCTATACTCACCAAAATTTGGGAATGTTTTCTAATACTTAGTCTCATCCTTAAGGTTCTCACTAAGGTTCTCTATTCTTAATCTCCAAAAATAGCTAGACTATCCTCTGATACCAACTATAGAGACCCGAGACTTTTACACATAACAATACATGATTTTAATCTTAATTATACATCAGAGTACAATCCAAGGATCGTTAAGTCTAGTGTCTTTGGAAACTAGGTACATAACACCGATAATATGGGGCTAAAAAACTTATTTATTTAATCTCCATAAAGAGCTCCTAACTTCCCTTGAGCTCTTACATCTACATAGGGTACCCTGGGGAACACATGAACAAAGGGATGATCTAAAAATCCCATTAAGGGAAAGAAAATAAGAATAAACTTTAAGCACATGAATTAGGAGGCTTGACATAATGATATTGGAAGCATGGAACATATGGAATCATAACTTATAAACATGGGATCATAAAAAAATGGAATAAAATAAGCATGGTATCATATAAGAATGAGATTATATAAGAATAGTTTCATAGAGAGGTGGCAGAAACTTTAAACATGACTTTAGTACGAGTCAAGCCTAACCGCCAATCTTGTTTCCCATAGTAGCACAAGCCAAGACTAACCGCCCGGACTGTTTGCCCATAATCTTCTCATGAGATATTAACTTTACCCAATTCATTGGAGAGATATATGGGCACACCCATCTAAGATTATTCATGTATATGCTTTCCACATAAAGAATCTCACATAATCAATCATACATAAACATAAGATTACCCAAGGAAAGAAATGGGCACACAATCACGTCATGAAGCATAATAAAAAGGGTCGTAACATACAAGAATCCATGAAACAAAGGAATTAAATCATAAATATACATTAATAATGTATTAAGGCATAAATCATGACAAGTGATAACAAACTGAAGTGATAACATGTAAATATAGTTTTTAGGAATCTTTGAGTCAAAACATTTTAGTGCGGTTTAAGAAAACATCAAATATCTCTTAAAACGAAAAGAGGAATAATATTTTTTATAAAACCAGAAGTAAACCAGGAGGGTTTTCATAATAAAAAGAATGATTTTATAAAGACAAAGGTGACTTAAAACAGAGGATAGGGTACACTTGATAATAGGAAAGAATTCGGGAAGTTCCCTTAAAACGGGTTCAGTTATCAGGAAGTAATGAGGAGAGAATCACTTAAAAGCATGCATATCCCAGAAAGAGAGTGATGAATGAGTCTTGATAAATAAACTTGGAACATGTACACAATAGTTATAGTATGCACATGAAAAGATAATATAACATAATTTTGGTAGAAAGGTAGATAAGACAACCTGAAGGAATAAAAGAGGTTCAGGTAGAATTCCTTGCGGATTATCGGCATGATATCGGAAGTACTTAAGGGGGTTAGTGAGAGAGGAAAGGGAATTATAATCACTTATAAATAAATAGGTCAGTATGGGGTAGGTGCAAAATCATACCCCATAATTAATAATTACACACAACATGTCTTAACATAGTGAACAATCTTGAATAAGAGTGAAATTGAGAGGATCCCTTACCTTAGGTCTGTTGGTGTTCTCCACTTGATATTAATGACCTGAATAGTCAAATTAGGATTATTAATCAATAGTTAAATAACCTTATCTATATTTAAAAGATTCAGTATAACCTTTTTAAGTTCATTTATACTCATTTTGATTGATTACAAGGTTCAATTTCAGTGTTCGGGTCCGTTTGTTTCATTTGTTTTAATGAACGGTTCAATTGTATTTAGGTTCAAATAAATTGTAAGATGAAAGTGGTTGTCCAGAATTGAAGTTATATAAAATTATTGGACATCCAGTAGGTTACATGGTTACAAAATTCATTTGGTCAATTATAGTGAAAGAGAACTTTTACATTAAACATTAATGATAAACACTTGAATTAATTTTAACGATTTTGCCCATAATTGGCTTGTTTTGTATTATTGTTTTATCTCATGAGTGTATGAGGATTACAGAACCTTAAATATGAAATATAACATATATAATAATCTGTTTCAACCATAACATAAATGGTTTCATGACCAGAAACAAAATGATAAAATAATTTGAAAACACATTACCCATGATGTCGGTAATTTGACACATCACGGATGATGTTTTAATTCTAGAACGTGAGGGAGAGGAGGAGAAGCATGATGATTGAAATTTTCCATAAACATGATTAGAATCCAGAATATATGATATTATTGATCTTTAATTCCTTTTGGATAAGGTAAGGGGAATAGGGTATAATAAAAGAAAGAAAATGAAAACAAAACACTTGAAAACGAAAGAGGGCTCTTACCCTTTGATCTCCCCTCTTTGAGACTCCTCTTAGGGGCTTTGATTTTGGTCTTTTGGAAAGACCATAAAGACTTGGACGTGGGTAAGGAGCTTGGGAGGGTATTTGGGCATAAATTTGGCTAGGAACAAGTCTTGAGAGGTGTGAGGGAAAGAGGTAAGGAGAGGGGGTATTTATAGTGAGGGAGGAGAGGGTTTTCCCAACTATTTATTCAATAGTTTATTAATTTTCCTCAAGACAAGGAATAGTGATGATTCCTTGACCAAAAATAGTAAATTTAGAATTTTAATCCAAACCAATTGGGCTTACATCAGCATAGCATCATCATGACTTCATAATTAATGTATTTTTCTTATTTTGTGAATTATCGTATTTCATTATTCATCAAAATTTCATGTATTTCAGAAAAAACTCAAAAATTCACCCTAACCATTTTTCGATGTGTAGAATCCAAAAATGAAGTCAATTTTTTAAAAATAATTTTCTAAATATGATTATTTTAATATTTAATTAAAATCATAATTCATTATAAAAAACCAGTTTTAATATATTCATTAACTTATTCTAAAATATAGGTATATCATACTTCCAACTTGAATATTATTTTTATACCACCATAGGTGAGGTTACTATTTATTAGGGTATATCTCTATTCATAAAGGTATGTTACTATTCATTAGGGTAGGTTACTATTCACCAAAAATTATTTTTGTTTTATTAGACTCCAAAAAACATCTTGAACACAACCGTGTATGCCGGATTTTCGAAATTCCAAACACAGAAGTGACAAACTTATGTTTAAAGGTCACTTATCACTTAGTAGTTCATTATTATGTGATTTTATGGCATATTTATAAGAAGGGAATTTCCATTAAAAATATTGGGTTTTTACACTTATATCATAATTAATAGTTAAATATACTTAAAACATCTTAGACCTATCATGATTCATCAACCCGAGCCTCCAGAATATTCCTTAATCATTCTAAAAGGATGGTAAAGATTTTAGATGATGTGTTCATGTTGTGGAATGGTGCAATAACCCACGGTTATTAATGAAAAATTACTTTTATGTGGTAAAAATGCAAGCTTTGGTGGACCATAAAGGAATATTCATACTAACCTGCCTGATCAAAATGGTTGGTTATCAAATGAAATAACTATATATAGGAACATCCTAAGGAAAATAAGGAGGAGATCATGGGTATTAGTGTTAAAATATATTCTTTTTCTGGAAAGAAGAAGCTCCCATGTACACATGTGAAGATCACTTACATATCCCATGCTATGTATATGTGATTCTTTGATCACAATGAAGGAAGGTCGAGAGGGATTTATATTAAGAAAAGAAGAAGAAATAGAGAATGAGACACTTAACTAAGGAGAATCATATGATCACATGAGTTGGAGGAAAGAGATAATCCAAGGTTATAAAAGACATTTAGGGTGTGATCATAAGTTAGAGGAGATCATCAATAGTCAAGTAGAGTTAAGTAGTGTTCCTCGTGAGATCACTAATCCTTTTTCTCGCTCATTATTAATTCTTATATCTAATTATGATGTTTGTTTCGAGATGTATTAAATGTTTTAAATGTGGTAATTGATTTTATAGAATTTTCCTTTGTTGAACTACTATGATTTTTATCTTATTATTATGTATCATTATTTTAATATTTATCTAGGTGGCTAGTGAATGGAGGAACAATATGTGTGAGTGATTGAGAAAGAGTTTAAAATCATATAAGACACTCCGAATTTACACAATGTCACTAGATAGATGAAATATGAGTGTAAGTAAATTATGAGAGTTGATATTACATTAAGAACTCAAGGTAAAATACTATTCTTAATAGAAAGGGTGGTGTAAAAGGGTGGAACCCTACACATGTGTGATTGAAAACGACACCTATTTATCCCTGGAAACCCCAAACTAGAAAACCTAAGCTTAAAGATATAGTGAAAACACATATCACCACAGAATGTTAAAGTCATTTCTCTTACTTGAGGATTACCATACAACCTTATGGGGATTTGCATTTTATTAGGAAGGCTTGGGGATGACATCAAAGAGCATCACAAAGTAGTGGTATTTTCTCACTACATTATCATGACCAGTATAAATAATTAGGTAAGTTTGATGGATTTATTTTTCCCATGAAAGTATAAGCCACTTGAAGTGGAAGTGAGCTTCCTAATTATTGACTATTGGATAGGTAAATGTCCACAATACCTCCCTATTTATATAGTGTGTCAGAGTAACACACATACACATTCATGTCACATGTTTTCAAACCCATTAGTTTACTATTTTTATTATAAAATCAACCAATTACAAGTGTGATCCAAAACCTATCTTATTTGGGAAATAACCTAGTTACTCACTGGTATTATGCTACACTGACCCTTTTGCACTTGTAGAGGGTCATCAAGCAAATAGTTTTTTAAACTTTTTAAAAGAATTGGAAGATTTATTTTTTAAAATTTTGAGGGGGGAAGAGAAAATTATTTTATTTTATTGATTTATTTAAATTAAAGTTGTATTTTTTAATACTTTTAAAGTAAAATTAGTGATTTTATTTTGTAAAAAAATATTTTTTATTTTTTAAAGGAAAGTGAGATTTTTTATTTTTTTAAAAGGTATTTTCTAAAATATTTATGAAATAATATTAATTTTTTGTTTGTTTGTTTTTAAAATGAAATGGTATATATTTTTATTTTTTATATTTTAAAAATGATATTTTTTTTAAAGGGATAAATAATTTTTAAAAATGAAGAGGTAATTTTTTAATATATATATTTTTATTTTTTTATTTTTCAATGAAAATTTTCTATAATTTTTTAGATATTTTAAAAAAATCTGAAAAAAATTAAAAAAAATAAATGAAAATGGGGAATTTTTTATTTTTTAGTGTGAATGTTGTTTTCTAAAATAATATAATATTTAGATATTTATATATATATATAAGTGGGGTATTTAATTGATTTTAATTATAAGTTTTTTGTGATAACTTGATAGATAAAGGGCATGATAGGGGTTTGATACTCAAAATTTTCATATTTCACTCTTTAAGGAAATAAAATTCCCCAAACAATACTACACTGATAATTTTCCCATCTAAAATTGTGTTTGTTAGATATTTTTATTTTCTCGAATCATTATTCAAGAAAATATTAGTTATTAAAATTAATTAATTTCTCTTATTTAAATTTTTATAATTAAATCTAAATAATCTAAAGAATATCATGAAAATTCAAAACACCAAGAAATATAATTTAAGGGATAGATTTAAAAAAATAAAAAATAAAGAAATATTCTTAAAAAAACGATTCACTACCAGAATTTCCTCACAAGCATCAGTAAATCATGTGATGTAGTGTCAAAAACTTCTCATGTGAGAGTAATCTATGGAAATTTTTTAATGAAAAATAAGAAAATTACATGACATGTGAACATGAGTATATATATTATTATTGTGTTTGTTGAAAGTTATTTTAAAAGGAAAGTAATCATGAGTTAACTCCATGTTTTCAAGAATGAGGTACAAATTTCAGGAGATGTTTCTTATAATTATGATTTTAATTAAAGTAAGACTTGAATTTTCTTTGAAAATATTAATAAAATGATAAAAATGTTATAAGATAAACAAAGGGTGTGTAAAGATGATTGAAAGTGATCAGAGAAGGTCATGAGGTGGTACTAAAAAATGAAATTTAATGCTTTGGAAGTATATTAGTGATGAAATAATTCAACATCTATCCAAAAAGACTCACCAAGATTCTGGTGAGCCTTACCATACTTCCAATAAAGCTCCTAATGGTTGATTAATCAATTATGTTTTTCATCCTCATCAGCTTGATTAATAAGGTTTGGTTTTATTTTAATTAATTTAAAATGTTATTGTCTCATGCGTGTTGGTGTGATTTAAAGTGTATGGTTGGAGTCAAACCTTAGATCCCAAAAAAATTGATTTTGAAAAATAAGAAATTTTTTGAATTTTTTCAATTATGTCTTTTAAAATGTGTCCCCATAGTTAGGATTGAATAATCCACTTGAGAAGATAATTTATGAAATTGATAGATAAAAGAGAAAGGAAATAAATCCACAAATTATGGATCTATGAATCAAATATATTGACCAAAGAATTAAATAATCAATTATAGAGAAGAAATGAAAAAATATGTTATATATATAATATTATTCATGATATTTTGATAAATTATTTATTAATGAGAATGATATATATTTGAAGATAATATTAAAAGAGTATACGTTATAATTTTATGAGATTAATTCCATGTTTATGAGATCAAATATTGAGATATATAACCATATTTTCTACAGAAAAAAAGGTGAGGGGAAAAGTTTTACAAAATTAATGTAAAATTATTAGATTTTTTTTGTGTGATCTATTGAACTAGATGGTGCTATGATTTTTTAAAGAGTTGAAAAATGTGTCATTTTTAATTTCACATGACGCAATATAAGGGGAGTTATTTCATATTAATTGTAGTTCAATGACCTAAGTGATTTGAAGAAATATTTTCATTAAATTATAGAAAGATATGAGATAAGGCTGATAAAAGAACTCATAACATAGTCAAAAGGCTTGATTGTAAAATATTTATGTGTATTATTTGTTGGATTTTTAGGTTTTTTTAAAAAATGAAAATTGTTTTTATCTTGGTTTTTAAAGGGGGAGAATTTTGGAATCCCACATTGGAAAGTGGGATGGAGTGGGGCCTCCTTTATAAGGGGAAATATTTTATCATTATTTAAAAATGATAAAGTGAGGAGGAAAACCTATGAGAGATAGTGCATCACACCGTCCATGAAAGTGCATGATCGTGCAATGTGGTGCTTTGTTAGTGCACCTTGCACTCTCTATGGTGTGAGGTTCTTAGAGGTGCCTTTATTTTTCTTAAAATATTGGTAGGTTCTATCAGTTCGAACATAAGACTAAACAGGTATGTTTGATCGATGGATCAACCCAATTCACTGAATAGGTATGATATGGGCCATCAATCAGATCAGGTATCATCTAACAGACATGTTAATTCACTAGTGGGTACAATCTAGGACACTTATTTGATCAAGTGTGATCTAATGGACATGATTAATTTAGATAAGATATGTATTTCTAGAGTATGTGCCAATCCAATTCCAAGGGGTAGGATACCTTATCTGAAGGGGTACTCTAATGCCTATAAAATGGAGTCTCTATTTTATAGAAATATCAATTCAATCAATTCCCAAGAACTCTAATCCCTCAAAAATATTGAGTTTACTCTAAATTTTTTTAAAATAATAAAAGGCTCTTTGTTAGTGCATAATAAAAAAGACTTTTCATTTCTCTTCTGGATCCAAATCCTCTTCAAGGGATACTCTCCACTTAGCATAAGTGTAGAGTAACAAGCATGTTATTCCCTCAATATATGTAGGTGATATATACTCTGATAGGGGGGTAAATAAGAGTGTTTGAACTTATTCCACTTTCTTAACTTCTCATTTTTACTCTTACTTACCTAATGATCTTGACCTCTTACAAAGAAGGTTCAACATTTTTTCTCTTGTTGGCATATTTATTTGATTTCCTTTTGAATTAACTATCCCTTAGTCAAATATATTATATATTTATTAACCCCCATTTCTATATTTTTTTTTGAAGAATATGAATAAGAATGAACACAAACACAAGTATTTTTACTTGGTTCACTACTACAGGATAGTCTAAGGAGCATGTGATCGATGGAGTGTTGGAACACTAAAAATGCTATAATCTCACTACTTGGGTTTTTTCTCAATCACTTCTACTTGGGCTCACTACTCTTACAATGTTTTGGGTTGATTTAGTACCACCCAAGGATCACTTCAAATTTCACTTCCATCTTGTGGATCACTATAGTAGGAAATGGATTATAAGTTTTCATGAAAACCAATAAAAATATCATCTTATTATTACACCAAATGTGGCGATGGATTCCTTTAATATCTTTTTTCTCCTTCACAAGTTTTTTGTGAACATCTCATTGAGTATCACCTTCTTTATATGAGATGAAACCACCACCATGCCTTTTCTATAGTGTAGCATTATACACTATGGTGTAGAATCAACTTATGTGGCATGGGTAGGTATCTTGTGTCATAGAATTATTTTGTTGACCATATCCACACTTCTTTCACATTAACTTCTCCATTACTCCCCCACGATCTCCACATGATTTCCTTAAAATACCCTTGACATGCCAAACTCACTACAGTATAGCCACATCCACTATAGTGTGGCCTCTTGTGGGATAGGAAACATTAATTTGACTAAGTTTCCAAAAACACTACTCTACTTCGCAATCTGGATTCTATAGTGTGTATTCTTATGGGTTCTTGAGACTCTTTATAATACAAAGTATAAATATGGTGTATTCATCTTTCATCCAAGAGGACTGCAGCATAGTCATCTATCCACAATGTGGGCACCCTAAATTTTATAGTGACACTGAAACTCATCAAATATTTTTCTAAAAGAACCATACTCCATGGTTCCATTGAATGTGTAATAGCCTAATAACTTTGAATCTCACATCATATTTTCTTTTGGAAATACTAGGCCATATAAAATACCTTTCCCCAACATCATTTCAAAATTATCTTATTGTACTGACTCATGCAATGGTTGCTTCACCATGGAATTGTCATGTGTCGTGGACTTCCATCACATGAACCTATGTCTGCATACACTAGTGTTCACATGCACATTATCCTTATCAGCCCTCTCGGCCATGTGGAACCTGAGCTTAGCCACCATCTTTTCTGAAGGATGATCAATTTTTGTCCTTGAGTGGTCTTTACATGTTTTTGGATCCTTCCCACCATCATTACGATATAGTCATTGATTTTGTAGCATGGAAAACATTTTAGGTTCCCTCAATAGTATTCCATAATCTCCTCTATGGCATAGTTGACTACACTATAGAGTGTAATTTTCAAAGGAAATAGATCCTATAGTATAGAGCATAGTCTACGACATGGATAGGGAATGCTAACAATATCCCAACAATGCTTTTTTTCAACCTCACTTATTGTTAAAAAATATGACATCAATCCTTTAGTGATGCTAACAATTTACACTAAAATATCCCCATTTGTATTTTTTTGATAATAACCAACACTTCTCACACAAATTTTTCTCCCCCTTTATTGACAATGAAATACAAAGTGTCCAAATCAAATAGTTTTAACTTTGCATTCTATTTCCTTTGAATTTGATCCAATTTTATGGGAAATTAAGCTCCATAGAGAGAAATACTTTTGATACTTTCTCCCTATTTTGGATAGGGAATAACTACAACTCTTATAGGCTAAATATACCCTATATCAATAGTTTATTTTCATTATTTCTGATTAGGAGGTCCAATTCTAGAATATTCCACAAAACAATATTCCAAGATAGCTTTAATAACTCA
This sequence comes from Viscum album, assembly GCA_963277665.1. Taxonomy (NCBI): domain Eukaryota; kingdom Viridiplantae; phylum Streptophyta; class Magnoliopsida; order Santalales; family Viscaceae; genus Viscum; species Viscum album. The sequence goes on from OY728157.1 coordinate 401,993,290, forward strand.
ACACATCAATGAGTGAAATTAACACTTAGAACTTGGGATGTCAATAGATACTCTAAACCTACCGAGTTGGGGCTTTATGTTGGAAACATGAGTCAAATTTAACCTCCACAGAAGTTTTCCATGTCACTCATGAAGATCAAAAATAGCATTACAATCTTTGACTCCACATTTTCCCAACAAAAATAAAACCTATGATCTAATCATATTCTCCCACTGAATAGTTAGTATATAAACTATAATGCAAAAATTGTTGATATATACCACTTGAAGATTCACTTAATACCAACTATTAAATATTGAGAAAATGATACCAACTGAACTCACAATAATTGTGATGATCAATTCGGGGATTCCACTTGTTGAGAATAACTCCTTTATTTCAGTAGCTTTTGGACATTCTTTATATCAAGATATCTAATACCAAAGTTAGAAGAAAAATATATTATAATAAATTTCATCTTTTTTATTGTTTCTATGTCTCTATTCCTTATTATGTCCTAATATCAGTTATAACATTCATTCCCCTTACCATGCAAATTTTAGCATGAGAAATCTCTATAATAGGCACCTTCAGTATTTATATTACAAGTGACCTAAAACACTTCATAAGAAACACTTCTCTCATGAACAACCACCTCAAGATTCAATAATAGCCTTCATTATAATATTCATATTTCAGAACCCATATTTTGAATTTAATCCACTTATTGAGTTTGGTTTATCCTTTACTTCCATGTTCAGTCCTGATATCAAATAGAGTTTGAGATACTCCTGGTAATCATTTATTCTATACACTTTCTAGCTTTAATATATTTGCATTAAACTCTTTCATATGTGCTTTTTTAGCACTTTTACCCCATGGATCATGTATCCCCAAAATTTTTACAATAATTCAAATATTTTTATAAATATTTATAATATATAGGGAAAGGGGTACCTAGAATTTACTTAATATAAGGAATGGGGCTGGTCATGATGAACTAACCATACATCTCCATACTTTCCTTTTCCCTTTCTTAGATTTAGGGAAAGAAATAGCATAACCTATTCAAGCACTTATTCATATTGAATATATTTTTCAGATGGTTTCTTCAACCCTTTGCTAATGGATCTTCTTTGTGTGATACCATTTATACACATTTCTTCTTGGATGAGAGAAATATCATTCTTCATTGGCTTGGGTTTTCCATATGATTTTCTCCTTTTATATCCAAATTTTAGATCTATTTTCCTTCTTACAGTGCCTATTGTAGATACCTTTGAGAAGATCTTCATATTTTAATTTGAGGAGTTAACCCTCTCCTCAAGTTCCCTGATTTTCTCATCCTTTTCTTTTATTTGGGCAACCATCTTCTTCAATATATCCCTATCATCCATATTGGGTCATATCCTTTCTTTGAGATATGATTTAATAGAGAGGTTGTTGGTTTCCAATTCCTTTTAAATAGTCATATGCTTCATGGTTTCTTGGGATAGTTCTTCCATTAAGTCACTTTAATCTATTAATTTTTCTCTTATCCTATTCATAACGAATTTCAGTACTACTTCCTATCTTTTTGGGTTCTTGTTTTCTAAGGATAGATCTTCAACATTTTCATAGTGAAATTCTTGAATTGTTCCCCATTGATAAACCTCCTCTTGTAGAACTTGTAATTTTTCTTGGTGGTTATATGAACACTTACTTGAATGGAAATCAATGTTTTCCCCACATCACTAGATCCAAACATCCTTTTCAGCTCTATGATTGATTTTTACTTTTCTAATTCACATGTATTCTCAAAAACAAAATTACAACCATAAATATAAATAGGTTTATAAACAGTTACCTTGTAAATATATTTCATCCTCTTAGTATAATTCTTATTATCTTTACCCCGCTTTCTTTTAGACATAAGACAACTTTCATAACTTTTACTAACTAGTTTATCCCCCTGAACATTTTTTTAAAATATATTTAAATGATTCATTTCCATAAAGTTATCCCAACTTCATCCACAAATAAATGGAGAACTTCTCAAGAGAAACTTCCTCGTAGATTTTTCTACTTAGATATTTCTTTATTACCTTTTTCACTAAGGCATCAATATCAATGTTTCTTTGATTTGTCTTAAAGATAACTCTATGTCAGCTCAACAGAATAATTCATTCAATCATAAATCCTTGAGGAACTCCAAGATAATATTCCATGAATGAAATAAACTCCTTTTTCTATGTTTTTAAATGATTTTCATCAAACATAGAAGCTTTCACATCAGATTTCATGCCACTTCACAAACTTCAGATAAAATCAGAGCAGCAAAAAAATACATTATGAAATAAACCTACCCTTTGATACCACATGTTGTTCCCTAAAGGGACTTAGGTGGGATATACCCCAAGTGGGGGGATGAATTAGGGTGTATGAATTTATTTCACTTTATTCACTTTTCCTTTTTACTCTCACTACCCTAATGATCTTGACCACTTACCAAGAAGGGTTTCCTTGTTTTTTATATTGCTAACTTGTTGATCTGATTTCCTTTTGAATTGACTGGCCCTTAATCAAACATATTATAGATTGTTTAACCCCCTTTTCTAGATTGTGTTATGCATAATATAAACTAGCATGCAGACATACATGAGTATTTTTACTTGGTTCACCACTACGGGGTGGTCTAAGGAGCATGAGATTGATGATGTGTCAATGCACCAAAAACATTATAAGCTCATTTCTTGGGGTTTGTCTAGATCACTCATTCCTAGGATCATTGCCATTATAATGTTTTGGGTTGGTTCACTACTACCTAAGGATCACTTCCACTCTCATGTCCCTCATTTGGCTCACTACACTATAAAAGGGATTATAAGTTGGCATGAAAGCTAATAATAATATCACTTCCCCTTGACTCACCAAACTCACTATAGCATAGCCACTTCCATTGCGATGTGACTTCCTATAAGATAGGAAAAATTAATTCAACTGATCTTTAAAAAACATTACTCCACACCACTATCTGAATTTTGTGATGTGGATTACTACAGGATATCGATACTCTTTATGACTCAAAGAGTAGCTATGGAATAGTCATATTTTATCCAAGAAGACTGCGACATAGCCATCTATCCATGATGTGGACACCCTGAATTTTCTAGTGGCACTGAAACTCATCAAAACTTCTTCTGAAAGGACCTTGTTTTGCGGTTCATTTGACTACTTTATGGCATGAAAACTCTCAATCCCACATCGAGAATTCTTCTAGAAATCACATGCCATATAAAATACCTTTCCCAAGTATCATTTCAAAATTCTCTCGCGGTTCCGACCCATGCCATGGACACTTCACCATAGTGTCTCTCTGTGTCATGGCTTGCCTTCACATTCACCTGTGTCTTCCCGCATGGGTTCTTGCGTGCACATTCTCTTTATTGGCCCTCTAAACTATGTGGTGCTTGATCCTGGCCACGATCTTGTTTGGAGGCTACTTGGGTACTAGCCTTGAGTGGGTTTATCCATGTTTTTGGATCCCTTTGACCATTATTTTGGTGTATACATTGATTCTATGATGTGGAAAACATTTGAGGTTACCTTTATAGTATTCCATAGTCTCCTCTATGGTGTATCTAACTGTACTATGGAACAAACTTCCCAAGGGAAACACATCTCATAATGTGGAGCAGGTTATGTAGTATGGATAGTGAATGTTAAAAATCTACCAACAACACTTGTTGGAAACTACACTTATTGTCAAAAAAATCCAATATCAATCCTTTAGTGATGCTAACTATTTATTCTAATAGATCCATTATTGTATCCTAAAGAGTATTCTCTTGTAACTCATTGTACTACTAATTTTTTGGGGGTATATCTAATCTTAAGGAGAGTGGCTTCATAATGTGTCTTGGTGAGCTCCATAAAATACCATCCAAGAAAATTCTATACAATTACCCACCTATATCCCCAACAATATTAAGAGTATATTCCCATCAATATGGATATGGAAATGTTTAATAATGTGGTGAATGTGGAGTAATTCAGTGACAAGAATTTTAAGAGGTGGAAAAAAGGATGCAATTTCTATTTTCAACACTCAAAGTGGTGTACATACTCTCAACTCTGAAACCACGCACATTCAAAGATAAGATGCTCTAAATATCCCACATAAACAAAAAATGGGATAATGATGATCTCGTGTGTCAAAGACACATACTCAACACCTTAAATGATGATCTCTTTAACACTTATCAACACCTCCCTATAGTAAAGGATGTCTAGGATGCTTTGGAACCAAAATACATCATTGAGGATGCGGCAAGCAATAAATTCATATTAATAAAGATCATTTTATACAAAACGATTGATAATAGATCTTTCATAGATAATTTCTATGAAATAAAATGTATCTTACAACATCTAAAGCATAAGAAGGGAGATATTTTCCTAAATGATTTACTCAACCACCTAAAAATTGAGAAGGAATATAAAAATCATAAGGGGTAAATGAACATAAGGATGATAAATTCAAGGTCCTCATGGAGGAGGGAATTGGTTTGTTCAATTCCTTAAAGGGGAAAACTTCAAAACCATCCTTTAAAAGTTAGGTCTCAATTCAAGAAGAAGAAAGGGGCATGCTACTTCCATGTAAAGTCGAGACACTTCAAACAAGAATGTCATATTTGTAAGAAGAAAGATGAAAATAACACTACAAAGGAGCACTTTGTAGTCATGATCTTTGAATCTAATGTGCTCGAGGATAACTCTTCTTGGTGGATCTATTACAAAGGTACATGAAACATGTGAAACAATAAATCTCTCTTTAAGAGGATGGAATCAATCAATGATGGGACGCTATTCTTCATGGGGAACTTTACAAGAATTAACATATAAAGGAAGGGTGTGGTTGATATTGAGTTTTCCTCAAGAAATATTCACACTTTAATTGATGTGTTTTATATGATCAAAGTTTATAGGAACTTATTTCTGGGGAGCTTGTTAAACAAGCATGGGTTTAAGCTTGTGTTTGAGGCAGATAACATTGTTCTATCCAAGGGTGGGATATTCGTGGGAAAGGGTAACTTGTATGATATATTATTCAAATTATATATGAATGTTTTTTCCACTTACTTGTTAGAGTCTTTTGATTCGTGACATAATCGTTTAGGTCACATAAATTTTAAGAAAATGCATGACATGTCAGAAATGGAATTATTACCTACCATGGATAAAAATGATTATAAATGTGTGACTTGCATGAAAACTAAAATAATTAGGAAAGAATTTCCAACTATGAAAAATAAAATTTGATTTTTTACAATTAATACATAGTAATGTATGTGATTTTCATGTTACATCCACCATAGGTAATAAAAAGTACTTTATAACTTTTGTTAATGATTATTCTAGATTTTTTTTATGTCTGTCTTTCACATGTTATAGATGAAGTTATAGATAAATTTAATATCTATAAAAATGTGGTTGAAAACCAATGTGGGATTACAATTAAATGCTTCAAATTTGATAGGGGTGAATATTATAGTCCTTTCTGAATCCCAAGGGATCATACAAGAAATGAAAACTCCCTATACAACTCAATAGAATTGTGCAACTGATATAAAGAATATATCATTAATGGAAATGGTTAATTCTGTGATATCTATCTCAAATCTCTCAAGAGGATTTTGGGGAGAGGCATTATTAATTTTGTGTCACATTCTAAATAGATTTATCATAAAATGGTAGGCTATGACTCCATATGAATTATGGAAGTATAGGAAAACAAACATCAATTAATTAAAGGTTTGGGGTTTTCATGCAATTGTAAGGGTACCATAACCTGAAAGGGAAATGTTAGATAAAAGAGGTATTGGTGGCATATTTATTGGATATGTGGAGCATGCAAAGGCTTATATATTCATGATTGTAGAATCAAATGGTTTACTATATGTTGACACAATTATTGAATCAAGTGATTCCATCTTTGATAAATCCATGTTTACCTCTCTACCTAATCAAGTCCAAATAGAGGGATCTAGCTCAAATAAAAGAGTATCTCAAGAAGGTACAATTGAGGAGGATCATAAAATTAAACGACCTTGGATACCCAAGTCATATGGATCTGATTTATGTATGTACTTTTTAGAAGGAACTAATTCTATTATTGTTACACAAACTCTAGTTTTTCTTAATATAGATCCTGATCAAAAAACTTTCAAAGAAGTTATGTCATATTCTGATGCATCTCTTTTGAAAGAAATTATAACTGATGAAATAGACTCTACAACTGGGAATAATACTTGGATATTGGTTGATCTTCTTTAGGGTTTACAAAAAATATAAAGCTAGATTGGTGGCCAAGGGGTTTACTTAAAGTGAAGGAATCTATTATTTCAATTAATATGCTCTTGTGTCTAAGACTACTTCAATTAGAATTGTTATCGCTTTAGCTACCATATATAATTTTGGAAATTCACCAAATGGATGTTAAAAATCATTCTTAAATGGTGAATTACATAAAGAAATTTATATAGAACAACCAGAAGGATTCATAGCATCTGGAAAAGAAAAGAAGGTTTGCAAATTGATGTGTTCCCTATATGGAAACATGCTCCAAAACAACAACAGGGTAAATTTAATGAAGTGATATTATCAAATGGATTCACAATTAACCAGGAGGGTCGGCCCAAGGGCAAACTCTGCAAGCCTCTGGGCTAGGGAAACCGATGAAAGGGGCATCTAGCCTCCATTGTCTCTCTCCCTCGCATTACACCTGCCCTCCTTTATCTTCCATCCTTATCTGTTCCTCATCACCACGCTTCAGATGCATGCCTCCTAGTTTTCATGGGCATGTTCTTTTCCTGCTTCGTCTTGATCTTCGACACTATTAATCATCTTGATCTTCACCCGATTTTTGTTGTTTTTTGCTTATCCTCTATGTAAGAACCCGGTTTTTACTGCGAAAGACTTTGAAATATTCTTGATGATATTCCAGAGTAGCGCCTTTAGACGGCGTTCGATTTCGAGCCCCGGTGTGGCCGAAATTAAATTTTCAGTGCGTTCACACTGGAAACGCCAAACAAATACGATAACTCCTAAACGGTGCTTCAGATCAGAGATCTGAGTGTACGAATGGGTCCATAATGGGGTGTTTACCCTAGGAACGACGTAAAACATGTCGATGCGGGATGTTTGGACCCCTCGCTCGCTTCCGGAACGAGAAACGGATAAATTAAATAATTAATTTATTCGTTTAAGGGTGAAGCTCAAGTGTCTCTTAAACGGTGGCTCGGATTGGAAAACTGAGGGCACCGTTGAGTTCGGAGCATACCGTTTACCCTAGGAGGGGTGTAAGTTTTGCGGGCGCGGCCCGTCTGTGAAAAATGGCCTCAGGGGCATTTTCGTAATTTGGCGGCCTCTGGCGCTAAGTTTAATAACTTTTGAATGGGGCCTCGGATTAAAATTCTGAGACCGCCGTTGTGCTCGAAAGGTGGTTTTTACCCTAGGGGAGGCTTAACCTCGACCCCGTCGAGAGTTTCGAGCACGGGATAAATTGGGGGGTTAAATTAATTAAATTTTAATTAATTTCTTCCTTACTTAAACCCTAACCCCACCCCTCTCCTTCCCCTGACAGAAGAGCTCAACCCAGGAGGAGAAGCTCCTCCTCTCCTCCTCCCCTCCGGCGATGCGGCTCTGGCAAGGCGACGGTTCGGCGACGAAGCACCGTGTAAAGACCCTGAAATTTCAAGGAAAATTTTTTCTTAATTTTCTTTGTAATTTTACAAAAAACGCAGTTTCTGACGGCGCCTGATTCTGAGGCCCGGTGTGCCCGGAATCATTTTCTGAAGTTTATCTCGGGTACGTTCAGTGAACGAACAAGCGGGAATTCCTATCTTTGGAACCGGTGCTCGGGATCGAATTCTGAGGGCACTGATGGAACCGCAACGCCGGTAATTGCTTAGGAACACCTGTTCCGGAGTTGCGTTTTCACGAGAGTTGATGATAAAAATTGTGAAAGTTTATTTTATAATTATTCTACAATTTTTATTTTACTCTAAGTGTTTAATCCTTTGGAAGGAAGTTGGGTAACTACCCAACCTCCCTTGGGAGGTTATGAGGGTGGTGGGGCCCACACGAACCCCACCCCTTCAAATTCCTAACTCCCTCAACTCACCCTTTAATGTTGACAACTTGGCTTGAATTAATTAAGTAGGATTAATTCAAACTTTTGAAATTCAACTTTTTCTTATCTTGTGTTAATAAAATAAGACTTGGGCTTATTTTATTTTTGGTTAGAGTCTTGTCGTATTGGGAGGATTTGGGAGGATTTGGGAGGCTTGAAGAACATCTTCTTCAACGACGAAGAACGTGAAGAATGAATCGGTCTCTGACGAAGAACACCATCCTTCCACGAAGAACGACGACGTGCCTTCCTTTCTCTTCACCGCAACACGTGAGGAGACGTTGTTTCCTCCTCAGACGCACCCCGACGTCGTCTTCAAATCCTCTTTCCGCGACTCCGCTCTTGGAACCGAGGTAGGGGGTTTACGTGATTTTTCTTACGTGATTCTCTTCCGTCTTTTATCCGTGATATTTTGGACCGCATGATATCAGTTAATGGGAGGAGGCCGGACTGCACAAACACGGCCGTACCCCTCCCTTATTGTTTTTCTTATTGTTGCGGATCGAATGAAATTGACGCGGTGTCATCGCACCACGCGGAATCGAGCGGCAAGGATGCGCGACATCGTCACGCCGCGCGGGATCAAGTGGCAAGAATGTGCGACATCGTCACGCCGCGCATTCAATTTTTTCTAAACTCTCATGCTTGGGTTTTTGATTGCAAGGTATTCATATAATTTATTTTGGATAAATTATACCCTCGTCATGATTAAAATCATGTGTTATTATTTGCCAATTTATAACACCTAACGCGGAGGGCGCGGGCCGAACAAACATGGCCCGACAACCCTCCGCAGCTTGTTTTTCGATGTGCGGATCGACGGACGACGACGAAGCAGGCCGCTATGGCGTTTGAATCCCTTCGCAGTGAAGGTCGGGCCCGGGAGGACCGTTGGCGAAGACGGCAGGAGAAACGGACCACCGGAGCGCGTCCGGTGGTCCGAGGAAGGCGGTGGCGGCGCACCACCGAAGGGCTGGCGGCGGCGGTTGCCGCTGGCCTCAATTAGCGACGAGGGTGGGGGAGCCGCGCACCCCGCCCACAGCTTCCGCTCGGCCGCGCTGGCCGAGCCGCGGCCGGCCGGTCGGGCCGGACCGAGCCGAACGGGCCGGGCCGCGCCGGCCGGGTCGGGCCAGGCCCATCCGAGACGGGTCGACCCCGTTCTGGCCGACCCAGGGGGGGTCGGGCCGGGTCGGTCCGGGCCCAGACCCCCCGTTTTCGGACACTCTTTGATCTTTTGTCCATATCTTGGGATACGTACCTCCGATCGATGCACCGTCAGTTGTGTCGCGATCCTTGGAACGAGACGGTCGTTTCGGTATATTACACTAAAGGTTTCGGAGAACTTTGGATTCGGCCGGGTTGGTTCGTACATGAAACCAACCGGGCCCTCGGAGCGGAAACGCTCATATCTTAAGCTCCGGACGTCCGAATGACGTGTCGTCGACTTTGTTGGATTCCTCTAAGTGAGACAGATCATTTGGATTACTCCGCTCGAGGTTTGGATGTCGTCGGAGTGCGGTCGGGTTGGTTCGCTCACGAAATCAACCGGGCCCCTGGAACGAAAAAAGCCAATAACTCACAGACCAGGCGTCCGAATGACGCGACGTTTGTCTCGTTGTTTTCCTCTTGATGAGACGGAACTTTTGGCATACTTCGCCCGAGTTTTGTTTGTTGTTGGATAGTGGCCAGGTTGGTTTGTACCCGAAATCCAACCAGGCCCTTGGAACGGAAAAGCTGTTATCTTTCAGGCTGGACGTCCGTTTGACGAACCGTCAGCGGCGTTGGTGATCACGTTGAGAAACGGTCCCTATGAGTATACCCTATGAGATTTCGGGGTACAGTTGAGATACAACCGGGTTGGTTTGCTCACGAAACCAACCGGGCCCCTGGGACGAAAAGGCTAATAACTCACAGACCGGGCGTCCGATTGACGCGCCGTCTGTTGCGTTGAGACCCCTATGACAAGGTGGTCCTTTGAGATACTTCTTCGTGGAACTTTGTGATAATTGGAGTATCGACCTGTAGCTCGTGGAGCGAACCCTCCCGGAGACGAGCGTACGGTGTACGGAGACCGTGTAGCCGGCTGAGACCTGACGACTGCTTGACCGACTCAACTTGGAGTGAGTCGACTAGCCCAGTGGACGGAGCGCCCGGTATTTGGCGACAGACCCACGGTGGACGGAGTGCCCGGTAGTTGGCCGCAGACCCGCGGTACTCGACAGGAGGAGTACCTCTGTAGGCTATTAGGGGGAGCGCCCAGTATTTGGCGACAGACCCATAGCGGACGGAGCGCCTGGTAGTTGGCCGCAGACTCGCGGTACTCGACAGGAGGAGTACCTCAGCAGTCTTAGGTTAGTGAGCAGTACCTCGGAGTCGTGACAGGACCACTGCACACTTCAGAGACGGAGCTCTTCAACAGTTACGGTTTCGATAATGAAAATCCTGGTTTGAGATGAGTCTATGACCTTTTTGTTTCCTCATGATTGAGATGGGTTAATTGATAACTTAGGTATATGTATGGGCATATACCTGGGTAGTGGTTATCCGTTGATTTCATAATCCTTGTGTTTCCTCATGATTGAGATGGGTTACTTGATAACTTAGGTATATGTATGGGCATATATCTAAGTAGAGGTTTTCTGTGGAGATCTTCTTTGTGGTTATCCTTGTTGGTTTTAGTGAGACCTTGAGGGTCTCGGGGTCCCTACTGAGTATCGTTATACTCGCCCCTGCACGGGCTATGCCCGCACCTCGTTGTGTTGGTTGCAGACGACGGACAGTGCTGACGGAGGCCGAGTGTTCAAGGACTGGACGGTACCCGGAGGTGGACTACATGACGAGTCAGTACCCGGAGGTGGACTTCATGGCGAGACGACACTCGGAGAAGGTTGACGGGCGAGAGCGTTGTGGAGGCTATCTGTACCTACCCTTCAGATAGGATCCGTGGTGGACGATCCAGGAGCTGTGCCATCTGTACCTACCCTTCAGGTAGGATCCGAGGAGGACGACCCAGGAGTCGTTTCTGTTATTCCAGCTGTTGTACTTTGTTCAGTTGTAGTTGTACTTTCATTTGGGTTTGTATTCTGGCCCATTTACTTTTCAGCACTTTCTTCTGTACTTAGTGTTTTGCTTCCACTTGTACTCTGTGGTGTTTTGTTTACTTTTATAAAGGCAATGCCTTCCCAGTTATCAGGATTTATGCATTTGGTGCTAGTCGCCAGCCCCTGGCCTATGGAAGGCGGGCTTGGGGTAGTCACGGCACGGGCCCTGAGGACGGGTCGTGAAAAATTGGTATCAGAGGAGTCGGTTCTACCGCAGAACTTATAACTCTGATATTTTCTTTCTGTGAAGCAATAGTGTTAAGAGTACCGAGTGTGGTTTTCAGTTCAGGGAGTCCAGTGTTGGTGCGGGCGGCCGACGTATCCATACACCAGGACCCTGACAACTGATTTCCGACTTTGTGCACGAAAACACTGATTGCGTGTGTGTTTCCAGAAGTTTTATTTAAATATCAGCTCAAACCAGGTCAGCTCACCAGGTAATCGTTTGACCGTGTCATGTTGTTTCTTTCAGGATGCCTCCCCGCGGACGACCAGCTAGAGTCCCGATAGTTGTTCGTACTGACAGCCCGCCGAGCGACGTGGCCTCAGTACAAGGCTCTTTTCCAGTTGAGGCCCCAGCGGAGGCACCAGCGGTACTACTACCCGTTGGGCCACCGATTCCACCAGCCCCAGCAGCAGAGGGTGCATGTTTCTTGAGCGCACTGCACGAGTTCCAGCGCCAGAGGCCACCCAGGTTCCGGGGAGAGACGGACCCGCAGGCGGCTGAGGATTGGCTGGAGGCTGTGGTGAGAGTCTTCAGGCTAGTGGGGACGCCGGCAGACTTCATGGTGATCCTTGCTGCCAGCCTTCTTTAGGCAGCAGTAGGCAGATGGTGGAGCCTGATGCTCCAGATGCATGACGAGGCGACACTTCTTTGGGCAGACTTCGAGAGCCTGTTCCGGGAAGAGTTTGTACCAGCCACCCTTCGAGCGGTGCGTATACAAGAGCTACTTCAGCTGCGGCAGGGCAGCATGACAGTGGAACAGTATTCAGCGAGGTTCACAGACCTCTCGCGCTACTCCACAGATATGGTACGGGACCCGTTCTTCAGGGCCCGAACCTTTGAGCAGGGGCTCAGGCAAGAGATTAGAGCTTCTGTTGTTTCTCACAGTATTCCGACAAAGACAGGGGTGTTGGAGAGAGCCCTCTTAGTGGAGAGTTTCCTTGCTGAGCAGTCTCCAACAGCAGGACCCACCACTAGCCGGCTTGCGGAAGAGTCTTCTATAGCAGGCAGTAGACAGATGACACAGAGGTCCAAGAGGACCAGACCTACCGGTGGCCGACTGCACGACTCAGGTTCAGTTGTGCGGGGAAACCAGGGTGGAGTCAGAGCCAGACGTGCCGAGAGTGGACAGTGTTACTCCTGCGGCGGAATTGGTCACATGGCATGTGACTGTCCGACCCGTCATGCAGATGACCAGCAGTTAAATGAAGAACCTCCCAGCCAGAGGCAGAGGTTTGATCAGGGCAAACCGCAGGGGACAGGAGGACATGGGAGAGCTCAGCTTCAGGCAGCTGGGGCATATGGTCATGGAGCTCCGGAAGCAGATGGACAGGAGCGGGACTAGCTCCAGACCTTGAGGCTATTGATCCTGTTGCTTCTAGCTTTGTTGATGTTTGTTTGTAGTTGCTTCGTGTCTTTGTACTATGAGCTGCAATAATAAAAAGACACTTATCTTTGTGATGTTTTTTTCCTGTCCTTTTGTTTGGTTGATACTGAGTGGTCCCGGTTAAAACTGTTGACTTGACCCTCACTTTCGAGATTTCTACTGGGGGAGACCTAGTGACCTCACACTGATGCCGACAGTGTGACTCGACCCTTGGAGGCGAGAGTGACAGTTGGATCTCTTGGTAGTTACGTCGAGGTCTTACGACGTCATCCATGGCATGAATGAATCATTCATGTCAGGATTGACTGTTTTAGGCAATGAATGTGGTTCATCCAGGGGATGAGACCAGATTTATCTTATCGGTAAAGAAGAAATCATAGCAGCTCTTGTGAGACTAGAGAAGGTCTAGGTCATCCAAGAGCGGATGAGGACAGCACAGGGCCGACAGAAGCCTTATGCTGACAGGACTTGAAGTCCTCTAGAGTTTGAGGATGACGATCATGTCCTTATACGGGTCTCACCTCGACGAGGTTTACGGAGATGTGGCCAAGGCGGCAAGTTATCTTCGAGGTTCAACGGACCTTTCTAGGTCCTCAGTAGGGTAGGCGGGGTGGTTTACCGCTTGACCCATCCACCGCAGTTGCACCAGGTGCACAACGACTTCCACGTATCTCAACTGAGGAGATACGTGCTCGACCCTTCGCATATCATCGACCACGAGGAGCTGGACGATGGCGATGGGGTGTCTTTCACGGAGGTTCCAGTGGGGATCGAGAATCGACAGGAGCGGATCCTACGAGGATGATCGATTCCTAGGGTGCACTTTCTATGGAAGTACGGGAACCTCCAGGTGAGCACATGGGAGTGGGAGGCTCAGGTGCGTGCTCAATACCGCTTTTGTAACCCTAGTTTGTGTTGAAGCTTTACGGGGACGTAAAGCCCTGAGGTGGGAGTAATGTAAAGACCCGGAAATTTCAAGGAAAATTTTTTCTTAATTTTCTTTGGAATTTTACAAGAACGCAGTTTCTGACGGCGCCTGATTCCGAGGCCCGGTGTGCCCGGAATCATTTTCCGAAGTTTAGCTCGGGTACGTTCAGTGAACGAACGAGCAGGAATTCCTATCTTTTGAACCGGTGCTCGGGATCGAATTCTGAGGGCACCGATGGAACCGCAACGCCGGTAATTGCTTAGGAACACCTGTTCCGGAGTTGCGTTTTCATGAGAGTTGATGATAAAAATTGTGGAAGTTTATTTTATAATTATTCTACAATTTTTATTTTACTCTAAGTGTTTAATCCTTTGGAAGGAAGTTGGGTAACTACCCAACCTCCCTTGGGAGGTTATGAGGGTGGTGGGGCCCACACGAACCCCACCCCTTCAAATTCCTAACTCCCTCAACTCACCCTTTAATGTTGACAACTTGGCTTGAATTAATTAAGTAGGATTAATTCAAACTTTTGAAATTCAACTTTTTCTTATCTTGTGTTAATAAAATAAGACTTGGGCTTATTTTATTTTTGGTTAGAGTCTTGTCGTATTGGGAGGATTTGGGAGGATTTGGGAGGCTTGAAGAACATCTTCTTCAATGACGAAGAACGTGAAGAACGAATCGGTCTCTGACGAAGAACACCATCCTTCCACGAAGAACGACGACGTGCCTTCCTTTCTCTTCACCGCAACACATGAGGAGACGCCGTTTCCTCCTCAGACGCACCCCGACGTCGTCTTCAAATCCTCTTTCTGCGACTATGCTCTTGGAACCGAGGTAGGGGGGTTTACGTGATTTTTCTTACGTGATTCTCTTCCGTCTTTTATCCGCGATATTTTGGACTGCATGATATCAGTTAACGGGAGGAGGCCGGACCGCACAAACACGGTCATCCCCCTCCCTTATTGTTTTTCTTGTTGTTGCGGATCGAATGAAATTGACGCAGTGCCATCGCACCACGCGGAATCGAGCGGCAAGGATGCGCAACATCGTCACGCCGCGCGGGATCAAGCGGCAAGAATGCGCGACATCGTCACGCCGCGCATTCAATTTTTTCTAAACTCTCATGCTTGGGTTTTTGATTGCAAGGTATTCGTATAATTTATTTTGGATAAATTATACCCTCGTCGTGATTAAAATCATCTGTTGTTATTTGCCAATTGATAACACCTAACGCGGAGGGCGCGGGCCGAACAAACACGGCCCGACAACCCTCCGCAGCTTGTTTTTCGATGTGCGGATCGACGGACGACGACGAAGCAGACCGCTATGGCGTTTGAATCCCTTCGCAGTGAAGGTCGGGTCCCGGGAGGACCGTTGGAGAAGACGCCAGGAGAAACGGACCATCGGAGCGCGTCCGGTGGTCCGCGGAAGGTGGTGGCGGCGCGCCACGCCGGCGCGGTGGCACCGGCGACCGGCGGCGGCGGTTGCTGCCGGCCTCAATTAGCGGCGAAGGTGGGGGAGCCGCGCACCCCGCCCGCAGCTTCCACTCGGCCGCGCTGGTCGAGCCGCGGCCGGCCGGTCGGGCCGGACCGAGCCGGCCGCGCCGGGCCGGGCCAGGCCCCGCCGGGTCGGGTCGGTCCGGGCCCAGACCCCCCGTTTTCGGACACTCTTTGGTCTTTTGTCCATATCTTGGGCTACGGACCTCTGATCGATGCACCGTCAGTTTTGTAGCGATCCTTGGAACGAGACGGTCGTTTCGGTATATTACACTCAAGGTTTCGGAGAACTTTGGGTTCGTCCGGGTTGGTCCGTACACGAAACCAAACGGGCCCTCGGAGCGGAAACGCTCATATCTTAAGCTCCGGACGTCCGAATGACGTGCCGTCGACTTTGTTGGATTCCTCTAAGTGATATGGATCATTTGGATTACTCCGCTCGAGGTTTGGATGTCGTCAGAGTGCAGTCGGGTTGGTTCGCTCATGAAACCAATCGGGCCCCTGGAACGAAAAAAGCCAATAACTCACAGACCGGGCGTCCGAATGACGCGCCGTCTGTCTCGTTGTTTTCCTCTTGATGAGACGGAACTTTTGGCATACTTCGCCCGAGTTTTGTTTTCTGTTGGATAGTGGCCGGGTTGGTTTGTACCCGAAATCCAACCGGGCCCTTGGAACGGAAAAGTTGTTATCTTTCAGACTGGACGTCCGTTTGACGAACCGTCAGCGGCGTTGGTGATCACGTTGAGAAACGGTCCCTATGAGTATACCCTATGAGAGTTCGTGGTACAGTTTAGATACGGCCGGGTTGGTTCGCTCACAAAACCAACCGGGCCCCTGGGACGAAAAGGCTAATAACTCACAGACCGGGCGTCCGATTGACGCGTCGTCTGTGGCGTTGAGACCCTTATGACGAGGTGGTCCTTTGAGATACTTCTTCGTGGGACTTTGTGATAATTGGAGTATCGACCTGTAGCTCGTGGAGCGAACCCTCCCGGAGACGAGCGTACGGTGTACGGAGACCGTGTAGCCGGCTGAGACCTGACGACTGTTTGACCGACTCGACTTGGAGTGAGTCGACTAGCCCAGTGGACGGAGCGCCCGGTATTTGGCGACAGACCCACGGTGGACGGAGCGCCCGGTAGTTGGCCGCAAACTCGCGGTACTCGACAGGAGGAGTACCTCTGTAGGCTATTAGGGGGAGCGCCCGGTATTTGGCGACAGACCCACAGCGGACGGAGCGCCTGGTAATTGGCCGCAGACCCGCGGTACTCGACAGGAGGAGTATCTCAGCAGTCTTAGTTTAGTGAGCAGTACCTCGGAGTCGTGGCAGGACCACTGCACACTTCAGAGACGGAGCTCTTCAGCAGTTACGGTTTCGATAATGAAAATCCTGGTTTGAGCTGAGTCTATGACCTTTGTGTTTCCTCATGATTGAGATGGGTTACTTAATAACTTAGGTATATGTATGGGCATATACCTGGGTAGTGGTTATCCGTTGATTTCATAATCCTTGTGTTTCCTCATGATTGAGATGGGTTACTTGATAACTTAGGTATATGTATGGGCATATATCTAAGTAGAGGTTATCTGTGGAGATCTTCTTTGTGGTTATCCTTGTTGGTTTTAGTGAGACCTTGAGGGTCTCGGGGTCCCTACTGAGTATCGTTATACTCACCCCTGCACGGGCTATGATCGCACCTCGTTGTGTTGGTTGCAGACGACGGACAGTGCTGACGGAGGCCGAGTGTTCGAGGACTGGACGGTTTCCGGAGGTGGACTACACGACAAGTCAGTACCCGAAGGTGGACTTCACGGAGAAACGACACTCAGAGGAGGTTGACGGGTGAGAGCGTTGTGGAGGCTATTTGTACCTACCCTTCAGGTAGGATCCGTGGTGGACGATCCAGGAGCTGTGCCATCTGTACCTACCCTTCAGGTAGGATCCGAGGAGGACGACCCAGGAGTCGTTTCCGTTCTTCCAGCTGTTGTACTTTGTTCAGTTGTAGTTGTACTTTCATTTGGGTTTGTATTCTGGCTCATTTACTTTTCATCACTTTCTTTTGTACTTAGTGTTTTGCTTCCGCTTGTACTCTGTGGTGTTTTGTTTACTTTTATAAAGGCAATGTCTTCCCAGTTATCGGGATTTACGCCTTTGGTGCTAGTCGCCAGCCCCTGGCCTATGGAAGGCGGGCATGGGGTAGTCACGGCACGGGCCCCGAGGACGGGTTGTGACACACCGGGCAAGGCCCAACAAGGTAGGATTGTGCGTTTATTTTAAACTCCCGCACCTCCTTTGGATTCATAATTTTACGTCGAATTTCTACTTGATCTTTGAGCGAATACCATAACTGCATAGCCTTTTTTCTGAGCTTTCTGACGCAAGTCTCGAATTTAATTTTGGAGTTCTGAGGCGTCTGCTGCATAGAGTCAAAGTTCGGTCGTTTTTTGTTGTATCCTGGCGGTCCAGCACGGCGGTCCGGCGAGCAGGCGCGGTGGCGCGGCAGGGGACCAGGCGGAGGCGTCGGCCGGACGGTCTGCTTCGTTCGGCAGAACGGCGTGTGGCGGTCTTCAGCGGGGCTCCCGGACGATGGGACAGCGAGGCGCGCGACGCGGTCGAGTGGAGGCGCTGGGCGAGCTGCTGCGAGAGGCGGCGTCGGTCGGGCGAGCGGGCGCCTATGAGTTGGGGGCGACGGCCTCCCCCGGTGAGGGTCGCAGCGGCGACCCCTGTGGGTGTGTCAACAGGGACCGGCCGAATGGCCGGTCTGTTAGGGAACAAGGACCCGCATGTTGCGGGTCCTGTTAGTAAATGAAGACCGGCCGAATGGCCGGTCTGGCTTTTTTTAAAAAAAAAATGTTTTATAATAATAATAATAATAATATTATTATTATTATTATTATGAAAAATGATAAATCATCCGCAGGGCGTCCGTTTTGCGCGCCGTCTGCGGCAGCGCCGAGCCCGTGTCAAGGCGGACTTTTTGAGGAGGTTTCGGGAATTTTTAATTCCCGAAACGAGGGGCCGCGGAGGCGCGACGTGTCTTTAAGTGGACGAGCATTTTTTCCGAGATTCTTGTTTTGGGCGGTGCGGGGTGATCCGTCCGTTGAGTTTCAGAACCGTTTTGGACAAGTGAATAGTCCATCTTGTGTACTTTTTCGAGAGGATCGCAACGGTGTGATCCGTCCGTTGAGTTTCAGAACCGGGATGCGGGTCCCCCGTAGCACCGCTCGTGTGCGGTGCACCGGAATGCATCTTTTTCTCCGGATATCTGTTACGCTCAAGTGAGCAGTCTTTTTGATGTGTTTTCCTAAGGAGATCGCAATGGTGCGATGCGCCCGACTGTTTTCGAGGCCGAGGCTCGGGATCACGGGACGTCGTTCGGGCGTGAGGCGGTGTTGGCGACTTTTACGTCGGATACCCGTTTGGGGCGAGTAAATAGTCGATCTCGCATGTTTTTTCCGCGAGGATTATAACGGTGTAATCTGTTCAGGCGAGTAGAGCCTCATACACGATCTTATTAAATGTGGAAGCATGAAAGGTGCCCCGGTGGTGGTTCATCCTACCGTGTTTGCAGCGGACCTTTGGCGTGTGATCGCGTGCACTCCTGGGAGAGTGAGGTTGGTGTTTAAAGAGATGTGGTTGACTGTGCCTCAGCCGATGAGGTGGCAAGTTGGCGGAGTAGCGTTTACGCCCTTCGCGTTGACGATGAGGTGCCGTGTGGACGATAGCCTTAGGGCTGGAGACGTGGTATACTCTGGGAGTATACAAGAGCGCTTGGAGGTACGTGTGGTTTGTACCTGAGAATGTTTGCGCGCTTGGTTGGGATTGACGTGGGGTCACACGTCGTGTGGGCCCCATGTGCATGTCGTGTTCTGCTTTGCGTACTTTGACCTCTCGTGACGTAGAGGGTCCCTTGGTTCTCGTTTGTTGACCAGTGGGGGTTGAGTTTTTCCCCTGGCTTTGTGCTCGATGGTTTAGATCAGCAGGGTTGAGTGGTTTCCCCTGGTTTTGTTCTGGAGTTGGGTGGTTGCGCGGTACCCACTCAGTGCTCGGTTGGCCAATGTTGTACCATCCAGTAGGGATGGCTAGAGCAGTTCCGGGTTTACCCTCCAGTAGGCCTGGGAAGTGGGTTGCTCATTGACTTCTCAGGGTTTACCCTCTAGCAGAGACTAGGCAGTGGGTCACCCGACGACTCTTTAGAGTCTACCCTCCAGCAGGGCTAGGCAGTGGGTCGCTCGTCGTCTTGATTCAGGTCTACCCTCCAGCAGGGTTGGGCAGTGGGTCACCTGTCGACTTGTTCTGGGTGTACCCTTCAGTGGGGCTGGGCAGTGGGTCACCCGTCGACTTCTCTTAGGGTCTACCCTCCAGCAGAGACTGGGCAGTGGGTCACCCGACGACCTTTTAGGGTCTACCCTCCAGCAGGGCTGGGCAGTGGGTCGCCCGTCGTCTAGTTCCAAGTCTACCCTCCAGCAGGGCTGGGCAGTGGGTCGTCTGTCGTCTAGTTCCAGGTCTACCCTCCAACAAGGTTGGGCAGTGAGTCGTCTGTCGACTTATTCCAGGTCTACCCTCCAACGGGGCTGGGCAGTGGGTCCTCTGATGATGTGTTATGGTTTACCCTCCAGCGGGGTTGGGCAGTGGGTCGCTTGATGATGTATTTTGGTTTACCCTCCAGCAGAGCTGGGCAGTGGGTCACCCGATATCATATTATGAATTACCCTCCAGCAGGGCTGGGCAGTGGGACACCCGTTGATATTCCAGACTCAGTCCTTTCTACTAGGCTAGTCTGTGGCTTTCCTCCGTGATTACCGGAGCGGGACCCTTGGTTGTGCGGGTCAGTGATGGAACAACCTTGACTTTGAGGAGACCTCTCGACTGTGGGGCAGTGATGAGGCGTGGTTTGACTTAACCCGAAACTCTCAAGTACGAGGGGCGCTTTCCCCCACCGAGACGCGTCCTTGTGACGCGACCCAAAACCGTGTGGGCGAGTCAGTGCCGCCCAAAGCGGATAGTGTCGAGGTGCGGTGGTTTGAGCCCCCTGACTTGTAGTTTGGGGCAGGCGTGCGGGATGTTGGGCATCGATGGAGTTTACTTCTGGGACTGTTGGCTACTCATTTTCTTGGGCTGAGCTACGAGATGGAGTTTCCCTTACGGTCTTGTTCGGGCTTCTTGACAGAGCATATGGATTTGTATATACCTTGTTCCCGTACCCACTTCTTGGGTTTGGTTGCTCTCCTTCCAGGAGAGGCGAAGACGCGTGGGGTATGTCACGTGCTTTCCGCGTCTAGCTTCTCATAGTTGGACGAGTCTACTCTCCTGCTATAGGTAGCGAAGACTCGACGAGAAGTTCATCTTCTCACCGTTTCCAGCTCCTTGTGTCTGGACGAGTCTACCTCCTTTCTTTTGTTGGGTTGAGCTGGACTCTCTACTGGTATTATACTGCACTCTCTGTTGTACTCCTATACTTTTCATGTTCGCTCTACTGCTCACCCATCGGTACCTCCTTTGTTGCTCCCTCGAGCCTTCGGGGTATCCTATTGAGTATTTTTATACTCACCCCTGCTTGGGCTTTGCCCGCACTTGGTGTGCCCTTGCAGACGACGGACAAGTTGGTCGTGACTTCAGTGGAGCATAAGAGTTCGGAAGCTTGGACCGCGTGCGGTGGTCGTAGTTGGGTTCCATGTGGGGAACCCTTCCAGCTGTTTGTTTTGTTTACTTGTTGCCGGGTTGTGGCACTTTTCCTGGTTGGGTGCATGTTTTGCCCCTTTTCTTTTCAGTTTACTTTCAGCACTTGATTTGTACTGTTTAGAGGTCGATGCACATTTGTGGTTTTTATATATAGCAGTTGCCCTTTTCTTTACTTGTCTTTTCTTTTACTCTGCACTGTTGCATTGAGTGTGTTGCACGTGTGTGTGTGTATAGGTACTTAGGCAAAGGACTCCCGAGTTATTGTGTCTTTGGCGCTGGTCGCCAGCCCCTGGCCTATGGAGGCGGGCTTGAGGTAGTTGTGGCTCGAGACCGGGTAGGGTCGGGTCGTGACACTCCATGTTTCCCCTCACCACCTCCACCGCCACACTCATCATCCCCACTACAACACCCATCTACACCCCTCATCATCACCTCCCCCACTTCTCCCCTTGCTACGCCTGAATAAAATCAAGTTAGTATATTTTATATTTTTTATTATTTATCTTTTGCAATTAGAATTATTATTAACTTCTCCGCGAGATTACATCACGTAGTGGTGGCAAAGTCTCTCTAGGGATTAAAGTTTCGATCTACCTTGACATGTGTATGGTCTTCTTCAACATGATATATTGGGAATTAATTTGACGAAGTTTGTGGTTAGTGATTCGCATCCTCCATGAAGTTTGATAGTGATTCACAATTTCTTTCTCTAGCATGGTATGGTTGCAACTTTTCAAGTAACACATTTATCTTCATGAAATTTCTGCTTGATTATGTATAAATGTCAGTAGATTATTTTCTTTGTCTAGAACCACTTTCTTTTGTTGTTGGGAAGTACCAAGATGTGATTTTCTCCCTTCCGATGTTTTCTTTCCATGGATACCCTTCGTCGCAAGTGAGAAATTGGATAAAAAACTATAAATCACCACCAAAAGGGCAACATTTTCAGTACTCATCTTAGGCAACCATTTTTCCTGGGTGGACATTGTTAACCAAGCTAATAAATGTGTTTATAATAGGTTCCATAATAACCATGATATGGTTATTTGTTTATATATTAATGACATGCTAATATTTGGAATTAATACGAAACAAGTAGATGAAACTAAGTATATTTTTCCTAGAAACTTTGATATGAAAGACTTCGATTAAGCTAATGTCTTTTTTGGAATCAAAACTGTTGGAAATAAGAATTTTATTTTGCTTTCTCAATCTCATTGTATTGAAATGGTCTTACAGATGTTTAAACACAGATTTGCAGTAGGATGATATCAAATCCTTATAGGGTGGTTGCTCAAGGGTCATTGAGTGTTTGATGCATGTCATGACAATCATAGTAAAACAATGATGGTTAGGGCATATAATGATACTTATAATGGAAAACAATACATTACTCTCAATTATAATTATGTGAGACAGTTGATATAAGATGACATCATAAACGAGGACTTTGTTAAATAGAACCAGAATATACGGATCCACTAGGAGATTGAGTTGTGTATAAAATTTCGTTGAGAATTTTTTAAAATTTTATGATGAAATTAATGTAGATTTTACATAGGTGTAAACTTTATGGAAAGAGAAAATACAAAAATGATATCTGTTAATTTCAATGAAGGACCAGCCAGTTTTATGCCGATAGTTACCTCAATCTATAAACGCAGGGGAATGACCTCCTCTGTTCGTCGTACTAACAACTAGAATGATCAAATTCGTACACTGCACTTGAAAGACCAGATGCACCAACTTCAAGGAGAAGGGACACAAACTATTTGCAATCCAAAATCAATGGGGATCCTTATGGATCCAGTCTGGCATTATTCAGATCGTCCGCGCATTCTTAGTGGCTTCGGTTCGCCGCATCGCCATTTCCAATTCCATTTTCGTCTTCTTCCGCTGCCGTTTTATCTTCTTCGTCCTCTTCTCCTTCCACGATGCCATCCTCGGGTTGAACGATCTGCAGCTTCAAGCGCCCGTTCTCCCTGGAGGCGTGCAGGAACTCCCGCGTCGGAACCCTAATTTCCTTGAGCACGAACCTCCCGTCCTGCCGAAAGGATCTGAACGAAACCCAGGGCTTCCCCGTCTTTCCGATGCTGGATATCGGCGGAGGGAATGCCCCTCCAAAGCTCTTCGATCTCCTGAACTCACGGCTCAAATTCTGGCTCTGACCTAACCACGGCGAATGCAACCTGGACGGATTAGCCTCCGCTCCCTCCTGCGAGGCTTTCAAACCATCGTCCTCGGTCACGTATTCCATGTCGTCGAAGCTTTCGAAACCCAGGCCCTCCGTGCACAGATGCAAGCTCTCGGTGGTCATCGTCGGGGACTGGCTCCGAAAACTCGAGAACGAATCCGACGAGTGGGACGACCGCCTCCTCGTATGACCGAAATCATCCCCCGCGAGGTCGTCGGGAACCTCTCTCCCATCGTCGTCGCCGCCGCCGCTAATCCTGAGGTTATCGATCTTCGGCTCGGGGATCAAATCCAGGGGAGGCGACGATGACGGAGGGCCGGCCATGGAGGATGGAGGAGGAGGAGAAAACGAGGCGGCGGAGGAGGAAGGGGGATCATAACGGACCTGTTCTTGGAAATGCAGCTCTCCGAAGATCTCAGTGAAGGAGGAGCGGGGGCGGATGGGGCGCTGGATCGGGTTCCAAGGGGGGAGGGTGGGATCGTCGGGGTGGGGCGGTGGCGGAGGGGCGTCGAAGATTTGTTGAATGCTTCCACAGGCGGCCATTGCAGAGCCCAACCAATCCTTGTTCCGTATCGACCGACGATGGGAAACAGAGCATGAGCGGGGGCGGTTCTGTTTAGAGGGAGGAAGAGAGGAAAAAGGCAGTCGCACGTCTTGAGACGATTCAGGAGGATGGGCGGTTTTTAAAACCAACCAGGTACCCTCAGCCGCTGCCAATCGCCGATGCCCCCGCAAGACCACGCGCATATTCCTCCCGCTCTTTTCCACGCGCTTCAGTAATGACTGACGCGTGTCCGTGTCCGTCCAGCTGGCTTCTTTTCACCCGGGATACCCATTTTATTTTGTTTTGTTTTCATGGCACCTTTATTTTATATATGTGGTGTTAATAAATTTAAATAAAAATCTGTATTTAAAATTTTAAAGCCGGTCCAAAAGGGATTTATCGGATCTCACGGCCAACCAATCAATTTGGACGGACACATTTGTGTTTACGCTATCTATTCGAATTGATTTAATTTTTTGTTATCAAAATAATAATAATAATAAAGTAAATCTACCGATAAATTCAATTTTAACAACTATTGATACTTTATGCTGACATAACATATATATTCAATTTTTATTATTTGTATCTTGGATATATGAATTGAAGGAGGAACCTTATTGTGGTCAACGGAGCGGTGTGTCTAGTAGTAAGTTGAGATATATAATTTTAATGAGATGACTTTATTATTGTTTTTTATAGGTATTTTGAGCAATCAAAACATGTCCACGTCATTAATTCGTGTTTAGACTAATCAAAACATTTTATTCCTTTTATTATTGTTATGAATAAAATTACAACAATTCCCCACTTTTATTATTAAATATTAATTTTCCAAATCACAAGTTATATATAATAAAGATATCTTTCGATTTAAACCTTTATTTAGTATCAACATCTCAAATTATTATCATATTTATAAGTTGTTGAAATATTAAACTTGTTAATCTTAAAGATAAACCAGAGATATCATACATACAACGATCTTTCCATCCAACATCTCATTTTGTAGCATTTTTATGACCATGTGCTTATATCATTTTCATGAACTCTCTGAGGAGTGAACTCATTAACTCATGTAACAAGCGACACCACTTTTAAGTTCACATAGACAAAATATTACAATGTGCTTCCCTTATTAGAAGGAATAACTCATCGAGTCTTAATATTTTGTTAAGAGTTTATAACTCAACCTCTAGTCATAACAGATAATATTAATACCAAGTAGTTAGAGCTATAATTGTCAATATCAACAATCATCTTCGTAACTTGTTTTTACCTATTAAACACTTTGATTATGATCTACCTAAAGAGACTGTTGAGTTACCATTACAAGAAATGATTTATTTTATGGGTTTTAACCCCATCTCTATATTAGTTGCACGAATGATTTCTCTCGTAGAGATTTTGTAAACGGATCCGTAAGGTTTTTACACGATCTCACATAGACAATTGTTATGATACCATCTTGTAACAATTGTTTCACATAATCGTGTCTCAAACTTATATGTCTAGACTTTCCATTGTACATATAACTACATGCCCTTGATAAAGTTGCTTCACTATCACAAATGATAGAGATATGAGACATCAGACTAGGCCATAATCTAATATCCAATAATAGATTCATAATCCATTCAGTTTCCTTTCTACATGCTGTTAAGGAGATAAACTCTGACTCCATGGTCAAATGTGAAATACATGTTTGTCTATTTCTTTCCCAAGAAATAGCATAACCTCCAAGAGTAAACTACCATTCAGATGTGGATTGGTTATCACCAATACCGTTAATCTAACTTGCATTAGTGTATCCTTCTAATACATCCAGATAATCATTATAGTATAAACTTAAATCTTCGGTCTTTCTTAAGTATCTAAAAATTACTGTTACAATCTCCAATGATCCATACCAGGATTACTAGTATATCTAGTCATTTTACATACTGCAAAAACAACATCAAGTCTAATGTAAGACATTGCATACATTAAAGAACCAATTGCACTAGCATACTCAAGTTGTGCTACATCTCTACCCGTATTTATAAATAGTTTAACACTAGAATCAAATGAAGTATTAGCATCCTTCAAACCAAGATGATCAAATTTATTGAACATTTTTTATATGCAATGGGACTGATATAAAGAATAACTCCCACTATGCTTCTAACTTCTATACCTAAAATAGTATCAACTATTCCAAGATCCTTCATTTTAAACATAGAAGATAAGTAATTCTTTGTCTCAGTTACACCAATCATATTGGTTCCAAAAATTAACATATCATCCACATATAGACACACAATAACTCCATATTATTTTCTAAACTTTGAATAAACACATTTATCTGCATTATTATGAGTAAAGC
The DNA here is from genome assembly GCA_963277665.1 of Viscum album. NCBI lineage: Eukaryota > Viridiplantae > Streptophyta > Magnoliopsida > Santalales > Viscaceae > Viscum > Viscum album. The sequence goes on from OY728157.1 coordinate 402,019,367, forward strand.
CATTAGATAAAATAATAGAATCAAATTTCTCATGACATTGCTTCAGAGATTGTTTAAGTTCATAAAAAGATTTAACTAGTTTACATACTTTCTTTTCATTACCTTGTAAAACAAACCCTTCTGGTTGTTTCATGTAAATCTCTTCATTTAAGTATTCATTTAAAAATAAATTTTGACATCCATTTGATGGACATACAAATGATTAATTGAAGCTAAAACAAATTAAACTCTTATTGAAGTAATCCGAGCTACATGAACATAAGTATAAAAAAAATCCCTTCTTTTTGTCTAAAACCTTTACCAACCAATCTAGATTTAAAAGCTTGATTGTTACCATTAGAATCATAATTTTTACTGAAAACCCATTTACAACCAATAGGTTTTGAACCTCTTGGTAAATCCATAATGACCGAAGTATTATTCCCCACAATAGAATCCATTTCATCATTTTTTTCTAAAAAGAAACATCTCTAGAAGTCATAGCTTCTATATATGCCTTTAAGTCATCTTCTATAGTGAATACTACATGATACTTATTCAGAAGATGATTTTTTTGATCCCCCTCAATAAAGAAAACTATGGAATCAGGAGAAATAAAATTTGGATGTAGATGTTTCTCCTTCCTAATTCTTGTACTCTGTTTAGGTTCAACTGAAGAACCATCATTATTCTCTACTGTTGTATTTGAACTAGATGAAGTACATGAGATAGGGGTATGAGTAATAATTCCCTCCATGTCATTTTATAAAACTTATTTTCAAAAAAATATACATCCCTTGATTCAATAATTATATTATCTCTCAAATCCAAAATTCTACATGCTTTTCTATTTTATTCATATCCAACAAAAACACCTTTAATTTCTCTAGGAACAATTTTAGTTCTTTTAGGATTAGGAACTCTATAGTAAGATAAACACCCCCACACTTTAAAATAAGAAAGATTAGGTCTTCTACCTCTCCAAATTTCATAAGGGGATGACTTAGTTTTCCTAGAGGTAATCCTATTATGAATATGACATGAAACCAATAAAGCGTTTCCCCATAAATTTAATGGTAACTTAGATTTATTAATCATTAAATTTACCATTTCTACTAAAGTACAATTTTTTCCTTTCATCTAATCCATTTTTCTGAAGTGTGTAAGGAACAATACTTTGATAAATTATCATTTTCTTCACATAACTCATTAAACTCATTCATAAAGTATTCAACACCACCATACGATCATAATAATTTAATATTTTTTTTGTTTAATTTGTATTAAACTTATCCTTTATACTTCTTAAACATATTAAAGGCTTCATCCTTTGTTATAAAAAGATATATATGCAAATATCTACTACAGTCATAAAAAAAGTTATAAAATATCTTTTTTTTCTCTAGGAATTAATAAACCATTTAATTCAAAAATACCAAAATGTACTAATTCTAATATTTCATAATTTCTTTCAACACTATAAAAATGCTTCTGAACTATTTTAGATTCTACACATGTTTCACATTTATTAAATTCATTTCCAAAGTTAATTAAGTTTAACTTCTTTATTACTTTTAATGAATTATAATTAACATGTGCTAAATGATCATGCCATAAATTAGAGGAATCAATAAAGTAATATGAATATTTAATCATATTTTTAATGGATAGTTGATACATGCCATCATTAGAGTAGCCTTTCCCCACAAACATGCCTCCCTTCGACAAGATAACCTTGTTGGATTCGAATGAATCCCAAAATCCATTCTTACACGGAAGATCAACAGAAACTAAATTCTTTCGAATTTTGGGTATATACAACACATTAAGAAGAGTTAACTTCTTCCCAGAAGCAAAGTCTATCTCTATACTTCCTTGTCCACTGAAATTGATGAATGTATTTTTTTCCAAGGTGTACTTCTTTCGCTATAGTAAAATCATCAAATGTTTTGAACATCAAATGATCCTTTCACACATGCACTGTTGCTCCAAATCAAACCACTATCCCATCTTCATCGAAGTCATATTGACTTTGGATATCATTAAAAATAGATTCTTTTCAGTCAACATATTTGCTTTAGGTTTATCTATTTTATTTTGATAATGAAATTCCCTTAAAAAATTCCCTGGTTTTCCACAAACAAATAATTCTACTTTCTTCTTGGAAGGATTTCCTTTATTCTTTAATTCCTGAATTTTCTTTTTGACATATAAGGAAGAGTTTTGTTGTGCCTTTCCCTCAACAATATTAATCTTTGTATCAAATTTTGAAGCCATACCCATGTCTCTCAACATGGATTCTTTTTCAATGTGAAGAATCTTTTGCAATTATTCCAAGGAAATATCATCACTCTTTTTAATAAGTTATTTACAAAAATCTTTCCATATAGGTGGAAATTTATCAATGATTTCACCAACTTTAAAATTTTCTAGTATATTCATCTCAAGGGAAAGAAATTTATTTTCTATAAATTGTATCTCATGGAATTACTTCAACAACATATTGTTATCAACCATTTTGAAGTTTAGATACTTTGTAATAAGAATTTTATTGGTGCATTATTCCTTGAGTTTGTACTTGAATTCGAGTGTATCCCATATCTCTCGAATGATCTTAATTTGGAAGAAATAGTCATAAAGATGATTTGATAATGTGTTGAGAATATGTCATCAACACAAAACTGGATCGTTTTCACATTTATTCCTCATTGCCTGAATGCACTCAAATTAAGTCACATCAATGAGTGTGCTGTCGGGATTTGGAGTAGGTTCGTCAGGCATGGGAAGAAGATTCAGTTCCAGAATGTAAAAAATCTTCAACATCTTAAGAAGAAACATCATATTGTCTTTCCACCAAGAGAAGTTGTTTCCATAGTAACTTTCAAGTTTGACCATGTATTGGTTCATCCATTTAAGTGATTCATAATCCATATTCTAGGTTTTTACTTAGGTTCAAACCCTTTTGATTGTTAAAAAATAGGTAGGCAGATGGAGAAGACAGATTGAATCTCGATGTGTAAATTTAATTCACTGTTTAAAAGGGTTTGATCCACCCCCACTTTGTTGGTTTATGGTTCTCAATGGAAGTTTCCCTCAAGATTTTACCATGATTTAGGAGAAATTAAACACCAATATTCAACATCCCTACAACACTGATGTTGGGAAAAATATCTGGAGAATTTCTTGGATTGAAGAAGAATTAAAATTATAAGTGATCTCATCATCACTTATTTATAGATCAAAATGGGTGTGAATTGCACCGATTTTATCTCACCGTTTTGATCAAAGAATGCCTTGGTTTGACCAAAATGGGACAACTCTTAGTGGTGGACAACCATTTGGATTTCAAAAATTTGAAATCCAACTATTGCGACTAATCATGTTATTATCCATTTTATAAAATATTTTATTTTTTTTATTTGTTTTGTTTTGTTTTGTTTTATATATACATAATACATATATAACAAAACATTTTATTAAATATATATTTTTTAAAACACTTTAAAATAATTTAGGAAAATATATATATTTTTTATGAAAATTCCAACTCCCAAGGATCGTTTTATAAGGGATGATCTATGAGAATTATACCCCCAACTTCAATATGGGATTCCACATCTATGTACACCTCATAAATGCAAGCCATAAGTATTTTTTACCAATCAAAACATGTCCACCTCATCAATTCAAGCCATAGGTGTTTTGACCAATCAAAACATTTTATTCCTTTTATTATTATTATGAATAAAATTACAACAATGTGATGATAAAATGTTGAATTATAAGGTTTGGGAAAAAAATTTCATTAATATAAATGGAATATTATCCATGAATATTTTCACACAATCGAAGTATTACTCTTCCCATAGAATAAATTCTTTTGAGTTCTTGGTGAGGTGGGTTGAGAACGAAAAACAAAGAATGAGTAAAAATAAATGATCACTAGTGCAAGAAAAATGTTTTTAACATTGTTTTTTTCATGTCAATTATAAAGAAATGTCAGTGTAAACACCAATATATAATCATTAACTACATTTCTCACTTCTATTATGAAATCAATTTTATACAAATTCAGTTATCTATATTGAATTGAATCCAAACATGCTATTAATAGTTTCTATGCATTAGTTTGATATATATTTTTATATATTACATATATGATTTTATATATTCAAAATATCCTATATTTTTTTCCAAATCTTCTATATTTAAAATGATGTATTGGACTGCTATTTAATTACTAGAACTATTATAAAAATTCCAATTTCTTAATTTTTACTTTATTGATTTTAAATTCATTAATTTTAATTGGTTATTTATTATTTATTATCTATTAGACATGATAATTATTTAATTTCTAATTTTTTATTCAATGTGTTCAATTGGAAACTCAATATTATTCACGACTTCATATATCTACTTTAGAAGGCATGTTATTCAAGCACTACTTAAATTTAGGTATGTGATTCATAAATTTTTTGAAACTCTATTTCCAATGTCAAAATGGTAACCAAGTTTTTCAGGCACTATTTAGTACTATATTTTAGAAATTCATAATTAGGTAGACACTATTTCTTAACCAGATTCTAGATGTAGTTCACATTTTAATCTTATAGGTTGGTGATTTCTAACCAATGTGTTCAAGAATCCAACTAGGTTCTCACAAGTATCCAATGCATCTTCAATGTTGTTAAATTTATGGATCCATGCTTATAAGAATCCACACATTTCAATTTCAAGATTTTTAAATTTTACAATTCTCCGATATTAGTATAAATAACCACTTTTTTATTAGGAAAAATTCTTCATCTCTAAGCCACTGAACAAATTCAAGATCCATATGTAACAACTGGATTCACATTTCCTAAACTATTTGTTTCACTGATATTTGAAGTTCTCAGTCAGGATCCAAGTATCACTGAGAGGGGGAGGAGTGACCAGTGATATATTTTTCTTTTTATGTTTCCTTCTTTTTGAAACAACCTTCACCTCCTGTTAAAGAGTTTCTTCCCTGTTGAACGCACAAAACCACATGAACACAAGATTTACAAGGTTCACTACTCAACAAGAGTAGCTACGTCCTTGGTATGGTATAGAAACAATCTAGTACCACACAATCCACTAGAAAATAATCATTTGATGTGGAATACAATGAGTAGGATATGCCCTTAAACTCGTGTATCACTTTGAAAACAATCCAATAGTGCATGTGCTCCCTCTTAGCACAAATAGGGTAAAGTAATGTTTTTGTGATTCTTGATGAATTTTCACAAATCAAATCTTTAAAAACAATTCTTCACTTTCCTACCCAGAAGTTGGTAAGAACCTCCTGGTGTAAATAGCTTGCGCGCCACACCCTGCTTGCGTGCCTCCCTACTTGCGCGCCACCTGCTTGTACGCCACTCATCTTGCGCACCTACCTACTTGCATACCACTAACTACTTGCGCACCACTATTGAGAACAACTCACAACTTGTGTGCCACCTTTGGCTTATACACAACACACTTCTTGAACACAATTCCCTGCTTGTGCGCCTCATAGAACTTGCACGCCACTTCTGCTTGTGCGCCACTCTGCTTGCGCGCCACACTGTTTGCACCCCTCCCTAATTGTGTGCCTTATAAATAACTCTTAACTTGCGCAACACTTCAGCTTGCGCAACACTTTCCACCACTCATGCGCTCAGAGCTCAAATTTTCTCTTCAGTGTTGAGCATAGAAAAATGAGGAGGGTAGACGTCTATTTATAGGCATTTTGGTGACTTGCGTGCCACATACACTTGCACGCCATTCCTACTTGCACACCGCTCCATCACTTGCGTGCTACTCCATCACTTATGCGCCGCTCCATCACTTGCACGCTGCTCTATCACTAGCGCACCACTTTCTTTCCTTTGTCATATTTTGATAAGTTGATGTTGAAATATGACTTGCGTGCAAAATACACTTGCGCGCTGTTTATACTTGCGCACTACTTTATTTCCTTTGTCATATTTTGACGTGATGATCTTGAAATATGACTTGTACGCAACATACACTTGCATGCCACTTATATTTGTGCACCACATATACTTGCGCACCACTTTCTCTTCTTTTCCAAAAATCACTTCTTTTATCCCCCTATCCTTCATAAAGCTTGCATCACAAGTTCTCTAATCTTATGATATTTGTGAAATAAAAATCAGAAAATCATCGTCATAGTTTTCTTAGTTTTTACAAAGTGAATTGATTTATCCTCTTTGACAACAAAAGACAACACTCTGCAAAAGAAAACTCTTCAAACTTCCTTCTCCATCCAACTTGGTCCCAACAATATTTAAAGCTGGTATTTGAATATGTTTTTTTACTAAATTATGTATCACTTTTATATCTCAATTTTTTCAATTCTAAAATAGTGTTTGCAAAACATGACTGATATATATTAACTCATTGTATTTTATCCTCAAATTCAAGGAGTATTTCAAAATATATTTTCATATAAATAAAAATGGAGATAAATTACATTAAATATATAATTTGGTTTTTAGATTTTTGTTTTTTATAATACTACTAAAATATATCTCTAGAAATATATACTTATGTTTATACAATTATTTTACTATTAAACAATCTCTTCTGTGAATTTCATACCTTACTATACAAATTTTCAGTATAAGAACAAGAATGACTGGCTGTCCTATAATGATATGTATACCACCAACCATTCTTGGTCAATTACAAGTACCTGTGTTGTTATGCCCCTATTTTCACTCTGATAATTTTATAGGGCTATTTTCATATAATATTAGAATGATCTATGGTTTCAGATCAAACTGAAAATTAAACAATCCACCTGCAAGGATACTGGGATATCAACTGAATCATACATTTGTTCCAATTTCATTTTCTGTCCTACCATCTTAGGTGGCATCAATGAGAGCAGCAAGAAACACTGAATATATTATAGCTCCATGAGTTTCATTAGAGTTTCATAGCAAATTATGAGTACCCATGCAACTTAAGTTTTTAAGAAGTATTATATAATCTTATCATGATATATGAACTGTTATTATTCTTTTTAAAACAATATTTATTTCCATTCACTATTAGTAATTTTTATTCATTGCATGTGTTTCCAATTTATATTATTATGTTTTCATATATGTTACTATTATGATAGTACATACTCTTAGTATGTTTTCATATATGTTATTATGATGTATATATGTTTCCATTCAATGTTAATATACTTGATTTATTGTAATCATTTTATATGTTGTTGGCATGCTGTATATGTGTTTCCATTCACTGTTCAATACAAAAAAAGAGGGCATTAGTGGCAGTTTTTTCTTGAACTGGTGGCGGTTTAAACTACTGCTTAATAGTATAGAGGTGATTATCAAAATTTCAACGTATTGCACGGAATCTATTCATTTAACAATAGTTTCTTTAATTTAGTGGCGGTTTCTGTATGTGTTGTTTTTTTGGAGCATTTAGCGGTGATTTCGGTTTTATTTAGCAGTGTTTTTTTAAAAAATAACCCAAAAATAAAATAGATAACTTGAACCTTACTACAACTAATATATTTAGCAGTGGTTATGTTTAGCAGTGGTTAATAGTAACCAACACTAATTAGAATTTTCATTTATTTACTTAGTAGTGATTACTAAAAACACCGCTAAATATTACAACTAAAATTTATTTTTTAAAAATATTTAATAAGAAAATGTAAATATAAAAAAACTGACATTTAATGAACTAAAACATAAATGTATGATAAACTCATCATACATACATCATACATCCACAATCATATATAAAAACATCCACAGTCAGCATAACCTTAGTCAACATATACCTCAGTAAACCCATACCTCAGTCATCAATATATACATATAAAATATTTATAAAAACAACTCATGCACATTATACGTCTACCTAATGAACTCCACTACATCCATCTACCTCCACATCATCTCATCAACTGAAACCAACCACATCGTCTCATCAGCTGTAATTAAAAAGAAAACATAATTTAAAACTAAACATAGTAAATCAGAATTATAGTTGAATCATTGATAAAATTTAAACATACCAAAAAAACTAAGAACCATCAAGACTTCATTCTGAAGAATGTCATAGATCAGAATGGTCAACTTCATACCTACTTCCAGAATCTGTCTCCTACAATAAAAACCATAACATTTAAGAGAAGAAATGCGAAATAGAAAAAATACAGAATATATTTAGAATGTTGCACATAAAATTTATTATTTTATTAATCAAACAGGAGAAATTTTAACATAAAACAAATAATATATCATGAAAAAAACTTTGAAAGCATAAACTTACCTATTTAAGATATGATTCAACACATGAAACTGAAAAGGGATAAGTATATATTCTAATTAATTTTTAAATTGATGTGCGGTTTGCTTAAAATTTACTTAATAAACAAATTTTAAAGACTTTGATATGAAAAAATGTAACACCCCAAGCTTCCACGGTATGCTTCTCTTTGAATAATACAGTAGCGTGTATTGTATGCAACTTCGAGTTCTAACACACACTACAACCAATCAAACTAGCCATTATAAATAGTAATACCCACTTTTTGAAATTTTATACATTTTATCTTTCAAAATGGAATTCATTTTTGGATTTATAATATCAAAATAATATTAGGGTGAATTTTTGGTACTTTTCTGATAACTTTCATATTTTGATGAATAGTGAAATTTACTAAATTTTAATTAAAAACAACTTTTTTAATCGAAATAATTAATAGTGATAAATTATGAATTTGAGTGGTTTTAAAGTATATTTAGAATATATTTTTACCATTTAATTCAATGTTTGTCATTGGATATAAATTCACATTTAAACTGGACATAAGCAATTTCCAATTTTTTGATAGTTATTATCTCTTAAAAACATGCTTTTTGTTTTAACAATGAGAATTAATTTTAAATTAATTACTACCACTTTTGTGTTTTGAATTTAGAAAAATAGATTCCATATTTAGAATCAGGAGGTCTAAATTATGTGAATATGTAACTTTTATTTTTAGACATTTTGAATAATTTCTTCGGTAAATATTTTATTTACCGTGGTTAAATGGTAAATCCGGTAAATAAGGGTAAAAAAATAATATTATAATAATAATAAATTACCCTAAAATGTGTCCTAACCGTATTGGTTGATACATGTCTGACCATGAGCATCTTTGGGTTGATTTTGGGACCCCATGAATCCACTTGTAAGTGATAATGACACTTTATATTAATTAAGTTAAAGTAAATACAAAAATGACATAAGCATATATCTTTTAGAAAAACAATTTTTACATAGGGTTATATATGTTATATTTTCAACTATAAATATTAATTAGAAATATACAAATATTTTCTACATAATTATATTTTATTTATAATTTTTAGACATTGAATAATTAAATTTATTTATGACACAATAATGATGCAGTATTTTCCTTATTAATGAAAGAATCAAATAATTGGTATTATAAATATTAAAATAAATATAATTTGAAAGTTTTGATGCCATACATGAATTTTATTGATTAAAATGAAATGTTATGATTTCTTAAATGAATTTTTTTTGAATTAATAAAGTTGTTAAGACTTTAACAAAAATAAATTATTAAATAGTGTCAAAATTGACATAAAAGAGTTTTTAAAAAAATATTATATTATTAATTCATATTCTATTCCTAAAAATATAAGGTTAGGCCAAAGGAATTATATAATTATAGGTGTATCATTAATGGACCACTTGGGGGTCTCTTGGAAGTATATAGTAAGTTTATTAACCACATAATATAAAAATACAAAGTGACATGGTAAATGTCAAACTATTTAACTAAGAGTTAAATATAAATGATAAGGTTAATATAGTGACCCAAACCTGTCTAAAATCTATTGGATTAAAATATTTCTACCCATCCCCACCTTATAATTTTAATAATCCACTTTAGTGCCATTATAAACTGAATATGAATTTATTATAAATTAATACTTTAAGTTTTCCCTAAAGAGTCCCTCCTCCCCCTTATAAAAGGACACCACTTCTAACCAATTCTTCATACCTTCAAAGCATTTTGGTTCGGCCAAAATCTGACCAAATACCCTCTCAAATATACTCCCTTAATCCTAGAGGCCTTACTTTAGTCATAAAGCCAACATAAGAAGACCTTTTGATCAAATCAAAAGGAAGAACCCGAAGAAGAGGTAATGTTTTCACCACCCTCTTTCAAGTTCCTTTCTTCTTCCACTTATTCTTTCTTTTTTATTTCCAATCTAAAATAATAAATCAATTGTATTCTATATAATTTTATGTTATTATAAATATGGTAAAACCATATTCAATATTTAATCCATCCTTTGAATGACATGTCACCATACGTGCGTACGTACGACCTACCATCTCCACGTCATGGTGTAATTGTTATTCAATATATTATTATTTGGATGGGTATAATAATGATGTGTAATTCATGTAAATAATAAATATAACATGATAATTATTCTGTATATATTATATACCGTCCAATTATATATTATTTTAATATCAAAAGAATGATATTGTCGCTCGTACGTACGTACGGATTACCGTCTCCACGAACGCGATGAGATTCATTCCCCATCATATCCATTCAAGACTAAATTTTATTTGATGATTAAAAATAATGTTTAGAGACATGATATCATTATGTATATTAATAAGATACATCCCATCCATAACAAATATGGATCACGTAATAAAGAATATAAAGGAAAATGAATTCGTTAACACCCAAAACGATGATAATACTAAGATATTATCAACAAATCAATGTTAAAAGATCATATATGATATCATATTAGTGTATAATATTATTTTATAATTAAATAACAATTATTTCTCCATTATACAGGAGTTTAACCTACTCTCGACCAAGGAAAAAGTACAAAGTAAGGGGTTTCTTATCTCACTTTTAATTCCGTGAGATTTCTATTGTTCACCACTTATTTATTGCATGTGGTGTGTATACTGCCCATGATTATATTCATTGTGAAATATACTTTAATTTATGGATATTTAAATCATCATTTTATGATCCTTCTTTCATTGGTTTATGTTTCTTAAGTTACCAAATTGATAAGGGAATTTGAAATTTCAATTTCCACTCATTCGGCTTTACGAATACTTCATTGATTATTTTACTCAAAGATTATGTGTGGAATCACTATTCATTTGCTTATGTAATAATTTCCACTCCACATTATATGGATATAATTTTTATACACATAATCACTCCATTGATAAATTCTCAAGTCATTGATATGAACTTGATAAGAGTAATTTTAACTCAATCTCCATTTATTGAGTTAAATATCCAATTCATTGGTGTTGTTTTTACAAGAATATGTGTGAATGTCCTTTGATTGATTTAAAATGAATATCCAATAATATTGAGTGTATTTATATTTTTCACACATAATTATGTCGTTGATTTATCCTTAACCTAAGGATACGGTCTTTATAAGAGATTTCATCTCAATTTACATTCCATTGAGACTCCTTTGTTGTTATACACCAAATCACTTTTATATGGTGTATATAATGTACTTTGACATAATATATCACGAATCCATTTATTCTCATGATATTATAAAGTTTTTATTACCTCAATTATCTATATTCAAGTGTCTCTCTTTTGGTTAGGAACTCTAACTAAAATATCATTTTAAATGTTTTAAATATTTTTTATTATAAATCTTTCTCATTAATGTCAATGTATTAAATTTTTTTTTAAGGATTTATTTATATGGACATTAATGTTTTAAAATTAAAATTATTTTTAAAAGTTTAAAAGTGGTATGAGACACTTTGATTCAAAAATCTATTTTTAAATGGATTCTTGAAAAATAGTGTGACTTTTAAATGATTTCAAGAAAAGGGGGGTATTTCTATCTAATAGTTTTGATGATTATTTTCATCTATGTCAATATACCACATTATTCTCGATTGATGTTAATCTGATACAATTCAATCTTACATGTTGTATTGAATGAGTTATGTTTGACTATGGATGTGCTATTTTTATACCATTCATGGTTTGTGGATAAAGTATTGACATTTCATATGCTAGTTTTAATAGAATGTTTATGTTATGTTTCAAACTTTTCATTTGAGGAATGCATTGGACTTAGTAAGTGACGGGTGGAGCCCACTATAGCTCCTCGATGCATTGGTAGGTCTCATGAGACAAACTAGTGTCTTGGCACAAGGCCTTGACAAAATCTTATTTGTAGTCTTGGCACAAGGCCTTGACTATGTGGTTATGATAGTCTGGCATTATGCATTCCATTATTATAAAAGTGGTTATTGATATTGCATATGATTATTAGACTAGTAGAATATACATGTGAGTAATTAAATAGAATTATTTCATTTTATCTTTGCCATATTATTCTGAAGTTCAAGTTTAAAAGGATTTTGTTTTAGTTATACATTTTCTTAAATGTTTATGCTTATTTATGAAAGTTTTCGCTATATTGTTATCCTTACTGAGCATCTGATCTCACCCCTTTATATGTTTTATTTTTCCCAGAATGTGAAGAATTATTTTATGAATGACCTGTAGTGATAGTATGAGGATATGAGTGTGGTCTATGAAGACAAGATGTTGTTGTATTTTTTCACTTTATGATGTAATGTAAACTTTATGAACGTATCTAGTGATTCCAAGGCTACTAAACTAATCGGTATTTCGAGACTTGATATTTTGTGATCATACCAATGTTATGTAATAATGCACCGACTCTGGGTAACTAGGGTCGGGGTGTTACAGTTGGTATCAGAGGAAGTTTAGTACAAACCTTGGAATCTAGATTTAGATAAACTCTGATTAGAGCACATAGCCATAAGATAGACTTTGAGAATTAGTATAGAAGAACTTCCTAGAATTTTGGTATTGTATAGATTTTGTGAGTTTTCCAAGAAATACATCCCTATCTGGATACGATCTGGTAGAGGCGGATCTGGCACAGATGTACCTAGGGGTAAAACACGAAAACACCGCTTTGAGCTAGACTCGAACAAGAACTGGTGCACGACAACGGGCCTTGCTTCTCTCTTGGTTATGACACTCCTAGGGGATATGCTTAGGATAACTTACATTTTTTTTACAAACCGATTTGAAGTATTTTAATATAAGATGAGAATAAATGACCTTGGTTAATTTTAAGGCATTTCAAATTGAAAATATGGTGTCATGATATTCTTTAAATGATTTTATGACTACTGTTTCTCACACAATGATTTATAGTTTTAGTCAATGGCTGGATTCCAAGGAAGTCATAGTGACTTTGATAATGATGTACAAGGTGGGAACGGTAGTGGAAATGAGAAACAAAATGGAATGTTGATAGGCGTAAAAGATATTGTGTTCATGCCAAATCAGTTTTCCAAAAATATGATCAACAACATATATATTAACCAACTCCCAGAATCAACAAAGAAGATAAAGGTGATGAATGATAATATATCCAACAGTGGAGACCATAGAGAAAATAATCCTCAATTTCCACCATGCAGGAAATGTGGAAGGAGACACCCAGGAAAGTCTCTCAATGGAACAAAGAAATTTTTTACGTGTGGGAAGGAAGGATATAAAGTGAAGAATTGCTGAGAAAAAATGAAGAGAACTATGGAAGAAAATAAAAATGGTCCCAAGAATCCATTTATAGTCATTTTCCATAAATGTAGGGGACCTGGCCATTATCCAAGTGAATGACCTAATCTATAGGATATTTTCTAGGTCAAAGAAGAAGCTATCTGGAAATAAATGGTTGGAGAAATTTTTAAAAATACTAGTACTCCTTGTTGATGGGATTACTTTGGAATAATTTTCTCTTGTATTTGTAACCCTGCAGTTTGTCATGTGGAAATGATATTTGAGGAAGACTTATCTTTTCTCTTGTGGATATAGTTATAAATAACCGTTCGGTTTTACATGATCATTGGGTTTGAGGCAATTACAAGTTATTATATTTTGGGATGAAAATGCAAGGTATGAGATAAAATTTGTGGTTAAATTATGTTATAGTTATTTTGAGGAATTTATCTCATTTTGGTAATGTTATAAAATATAGTTTTTGAAAAAGTACAACATGCAGACCGTGTGACAACCTATCGCGTCAGACAAAGCTGTGGGAATCGAACCCACAACCAAAGTGCGATTGATATTTATCGCCTACCACTAGACTACGTAAAGTCCCTAGTTAGTGTGACTAATTTTTTTTAGTTAAATGATTTTAATGATCAATAATAAGTTGATTTGGGATCTTATGTTTTATCAAATGAATACCCTTAGTATAGGAAAATGATTTGGTGATTAAGTGATAAATGTTATTTTGGAAGATGTTCGCTTTGTTGGGAACACTATATGCTCATGGAAAATAGAATACTATGGGATTTTATTTTAGGAGTAATGGTGGATTTTTATCTATGTTTTTATTATGGATTTATAGTGATTTGGGTTATTTATGGAAATGATTAACCTATAATAGAGAATATGTGATTAGGTTAATTACTTTTAAGTATGTGACTTTAATAGTAGTTGATGTCATTTGGAAATACAATTTAATGTGGAAGAATACATAACCAAGTTCTTCTAAGTTTTGGGTTTCAATATTAGTTTGTATTATATTGAAGGATTTTAAGGAAAATTGTTTATTGAAAGGTATTTATTTAACTTTGGGTTATTGTTGGTTTAGTTTTAGAAATTAAGATTAGTGTTTCTTTCTCTAATGGAATATACTTTTAGGGGATCATCAGATCTTATACTAACCATTTTGGTTTTTATTAATCTCTATATACAAGGTAAATATATAGTTTATCCTTCGTGGATCATGTGATTCTATAGAATTTTATTCTATCTCTTCCAGTGTGATCAAGTCTTATTGAATACTCATCGTTTAAAAATGAGTTAGTAGTAGAAATTTATTCAAGAATTAAACTTTACATAAAAAGTAAGTATATCTCTTTATGTTCTTAGTCAATCTCAAAAATGAATTCCTCATCTTTATTTAATGTAACTTAAAACAAAAAAATGTTGTCCGTTTACTTTTCCTACTGGGAAACTAATGACCGTTTGTCCCATCACAAGTTTGTGGTTTTCTTGTTATTAACTTTCTCCTGATCATGTTTTCTATCCCTCTCCATCAGAACTTGACACTTAGTTTATCATCCATATCCATGTTTTTCTACATGGAATCCTAGTATAGGTTATCTCGGGTGACCTTTGTACTTCTCTTTCTTTCTTTTAAAGTGATAGTTTTATTGACTCTTTTTCCGATGTGGGACTTTCCATTATATTCCCAAGACTAATTTTAAAAATTGCGAGGATAAAATTTATTAAAGGAGGGGAGAATGTAACACCCCAAGCTTCCACAGTATGCTTCTCTTTGAATAATAAAGTATCATGTATTGTACGCAACTTCGAGTTCTAACACACACCACAACCAATCAAACTAGCCATTATAAATAGTAATACCCACTTTTTGAAATTTTATACATTTTATCTTTCAAAATGGACTTCATTTTTGGATTCATAATATGGAAATAATATTAGGGTTAATTTTTGGTACTTTTCTGATAACTTTCACATTTTGATGAATAGTGAAAATTACTAAATTTTAATTAAAAACAACTTTTTTAATCGAAATAATTAATAGTGATAAATTATAAATTTGAGTAATTTTAAATAATATTTAGAATATATTTTCACCATTTAATACAATGTTAGTCATTGGATATAAATTCACATTTAAACTGGACATAAGCAAGTGCCAATCTTTTGATAGTTATTATCTGTAAAAAACACGCTTTTTGTTTTAACAACGAGAATTAATTTTAAATTAATTAATGACACTTATGTGTTTTAAATTTAGAAAAATTGATTCCATATTTATAATCAGGAGGTCCAAATTGTGTAAATAGGTATCTTTTATTTTTAGACATTTTGAATAATTACTTCGGTAAATATTTTTACTTACCGTGGTTAAAGGGTAAATCCAGTAAATAAGGGTAAACAAATAATATTATAATAATACTAAATTACCCTAAAAGGTGTCCTAACCCTATTAATTGATACATGTCCGACCATGGGTATCTTTGGGTCAATTTTGGGACCCCATGGATTCACTTGTAAGTGATAATGACACTTTATATTAATTAAGTTAAAGTAAATACAAAAATGACATTAGCAAAAAAAAAAATTACATAGGGTTATATATGTTATATTTTCGACTATAAATATTAATTATAAAGATAAAAATATTTCCTACATAATGGTATTTTATTTATAATTTTTAGACATTAAATAATTAAATTTATTTATGACACAATAATGATGCAGTATTTTCCTTATTAATGAATGAATCAAATAATTGGTATTATAAATATTAAAATAAATATAATTTAAAGTTTTGATACCATCCAAGAATTTTATTGATTAATATGACATGTTAGGATTGATTAAATGATTTTTTTGAATTAATAAAGTTGTTAAGACTTTAAAAAAAATCAATTATTAAATAGTGTCAAAATTGACATAAAAGAGTTTTTAAAACAAATATTATATTATTAATTCATATTATATTCCTAAAAATATAAGGTTCGGCAAAAGGACTTATATAATGATAGGTGTATCATTAATGGACCACTTGGGGGTCTCTTGGAAGTATATAGTAAGTTTATTAACCATATAATATAAAAATACAAAGCGACATGGTAAATGTAAAACTATTTAACTAAGAGTTAAATATAAATGATAAGGTTAATATAGTGACCCAAACCTATCTAAAATTTATCAGATGAAAGGATTTAGACCCATACCCACATTATACTTTTAATAATCCACTTTTGAGCCATTATAAACTGAATATGAATTTATTATAAATTAATACTTTAAGTTTTTTTCTAAAGAGCCCCTCCTCCCCCTTATAAAAGGACACCACTTCTAACCAATTCTTCATACATTCAAAGTCTTTTAGTTCGAAAAAACTCTACCCAGATACCCTATAAACTATCCTAACTTAATCCTAGAGGCCTTCCTTTAGTCATAAAGCCAACCTAAGGATCCTTTTTGATCAAATCAAAAGGAAGAACCCGAAGAAGAGGTAATGTTTTCACCACCCTCTTTCAAGTTCCTTTCTTCTTACACTTCTTATTTCTTTTTTATTTACACTATAAAATAATAAATCCATTTTATTCTATATACTTTTATGTTATTATAAATATGGTACAACCATATTCATTATTCTATCCATCCTTTGAATGACATGTCACCATACGTGCGTACGTACGACCTACCTTCTCCACGTCGTGGTGTAATTGTTATTCAATATATTATTATTTGGATGGGTATAATAATGATGTGTAATTCATGTAAATAATAAATATAACATGATAATTATTATTTATATATGATATACCATCCAATTATATATTATTTTAATATCAAAAGAATGATATTGTCGCGCGTGCATACGTATGGATTACCGTCTCCATGAACGCGATGAGATTCATTCCCCATCATATCCATTCAAGAATAAATTTAATTTTATGATTAAAAATAATGTTTATATACATTATATCATTCTATATATTAATAATATACATCCCATCCATAAAAAATATGGCTCACGTAACAAATAATATAAAGGAAAATGAATCCGTTAACACCCAAAACGACGATAATACTAAGATATTATCAACAAATCAATGTTAAAAGATCATATATGATATCATATTAATGTATATGATTCTTATATAATTCAATAACAATTATTTAACCATTATATAGGAGGTTAACCTACACTCGACCAAGGAAAAATTACCAAGTTAGGGGTTTCTTATCTCACTTTTAATTCCGTGAGATTTCCATTGTTCACCACTTATTTATTGCATGTGGTGTGTGTACTTCCCATGATTTTATTAATTGTGTAATATACTTTAATTTATGGATATTTAAATCATCATTTTATGATCCTTATTTCATGGGTGTATGTTTCTTAAGTTATCAAATCGATAAGGGAATTTGAAATTTCAATTTCCACTCATTCAGATTTACGAATACTTCATTGATTATTTTACTCAAAGATTATGTGTGGAATCACTATTCATTTTCTTATGTCTTAATTTCCACTAACTATTATATGGATATAATTTTGATACACATACTCACTTCATTTATAAATTCTTAAGTCATTTATATGAACTTGATAAGAGTAATTTTAACTCAATCTCCATTTATTGAGTTAAATATCCAATTCATTGGTGTTGTTTTTACAAGAATATGTGTGAATGTCCTTTGATTGATTTACATTGAATATCCAATCATATTGAGTGTATTTATATTTTTAACACATAATTATGTCGTTTATTTATCCTTAACCTAAGGATACGGTCTTTATAAGAGATTTCATCTCAATTTACATTCCATTGAGACTCCTTTGTTGTTATACACCAAATCACTTTTATATGGTGTATATAATGTACTTTGACATAGTATATCATGAATCCCTTTATTCTCATGATATTATAAGGTTTTTATTATCTCCATTATTTGTATTCAAGTGTATCTCTTTTGGTTAGTAACTCTAACTAAAATCTCATTTTAAATGTTTTAAAGATTTTTCATTCTAAATATTTCTCATTAATGTCCATATTTTGAAAATGTTTTTAAGGATTTATTTATATGGAAATTCATGTTTTAAAATTAAAATTACTTTTAAAAGATTCAAAGTTGTATGGGACACTTTGATTCAAAAATCTATTTTTAAATGGATTCTTGACAAATAGTGTGACTTTTAAATGATTTCAAGAAAAATGGGGATATTTCTCTCTAATAGTTTTGATGATTATTTTCATCTATGTCAATATCCCTCATTATTCTCGATTGAGGTTAATATGATACAATACAATCTTCCATATTGTATCGAATGAGTTATGTTTGACTGTGGATGTGCTATTTTTATACCATTCATGGTTTGTGGATAAATTATTGACATTTCGTATGCTAGTTTTAATAGAATGTTTATGTTATGTTTCAAAATTTTCATTTGAGGAATGCATTGGACTTAGTAAGTGATGGGTGGAGTCCGCTATAGCCCCTCGATGCATCGGTAGGTCTCATGAGACAAACTAGTGTCTTGGCACAAGGCCTTGAAAAATCTTATTTGTAGTCTTGGCAGAAGGTCTTGACTATGTGGTTATGATAGTCTGGAATTATGCATTCCATTATTATGAAAGTGGTTATTGATATTGCATGTGATTATTCAACCACTAGAATATCCATGTGAGTAAGTAAATGTAATTATTTAATTTTATCTTTGCCATATTATGCTGAAGTTCAAGTTTAAAAGGCTTTTGTTTTATTTATACATTTCCTTAAATGTTTATGCTTATTTATGAAAGTTTCCGCTATATTGTTATCCTTACTGAGCATCTGAGCTCACCCCTTTCTATGTTTTATTTTTCCCAAGATGTGAAGAAGTATTTTATGAATAACCTGTAGGGATAGTATAGGGATATGAGTGTGGTCTATGGAGACAAGATGTTGTTGTAGTTTTTCACTTTATGATATAATGTAAAATTTATAAATGTATCTAGTGATTCCAAGGCTACTAAACTAATCGATCTTTCAAGACTTGATCTTTTGTGATCATGCCAATGTTATTTAATAATGCACCGAATCTGGGTAACTGGGGTCGGGGCATTACAAAAAATTTCCTATGTTTCAAAGATAACTCAATGGTATTTGTCCCATGATTTCACATCAATTTGAGGCCATTTTTTATGGTTTTGACCGTTATACGCATGTTTTAGTGTTTTACAACACTAAAAACATGTTTATGACCATCACGGGAAACCATAAATCGAAACAATGTGTCATTGGTTCTTATATTTTAAAAATAAATATACGGTCATTGTACTCTAATTTAAAGGAAATATGATGTTGTTTTCCTAGTTTTGACCCCCCTGACACATGTTTTTAAAGGCTTTGTTACTGTTAAAAAGTGTTTGTCGAGTCATTCTGACCACACCACACATCTAATTGACATGTTTTCTACACATACACATAAAAAATAACTCAATGGTGGTCTTCCCATGATTTAAAATCATTCTAGAGTCATTTATATGGTTTTTACCATTACATGCACGTTTTAGTCTTTTAAATCACTAAAAATACATTTACGACCATCCGGAGAAAACCGTAACTTAGAATGACATGATGAAAATTACTACATTTTAAAAATAAATCTATGGTCACTTTAATCTGATTTTAGGAAAATCCACTATCATTTTTTTGGTTTTGACCCCCTGACACATGTTCTTAAAGGCTTTAATACCTTTAAAAAAGTATTTACCAAGTCATTCCAACCACACCACACGTCGGATTGATGTGTTGTCTATGAATATAAGTCAAAAATAACTAAAAGGTGGTTTCACCATGATTTCACATAAATATGAGATTGTTTTCTATGGTTTTTCCTATTACACATACATTTTAGTGTTTTAAGACACTAAAAATGCGTTTACGTGCATATCGGGAAAATCATAACTCGTAATGACATGCCATTGGTTTCTACATTTCAAAAATAAATCTAAGGTTTTTTTCCTATTATTTCAGTAAAATCCTATATGTTTTTGCCTAGTTCCCCCCCTCGAAACATGTTTTCAAAGGCTTTGGTACCTTTTAGAAAGTGTTTACCAAGTCATTCCAACCACACCACATGTAGGATTGACGTTTTGTCTATGAATAATCAAAAAAAATAACTCATTAGTGATTTTACCATTATTTCACATCAATCTGATGTCGTTTTCTATGGTTTTTACCATTACACACACATTTTAGTGTTTTAAAACACTAAAAACACATTTCCAACCATCCCGAGAAAATCTAACTTAGAATGACGTGTCATGAGTTCCTATATTTCAAAAATCAATCTACGGTTATTGTCCTATTATTTTAGGTAAATAAAATATATTTTCCCTAGTTTTTACCCCCAACATATGTTTTTAAAGTCTTTAGTACCTTTAAAAAGTGTTTAGCGAGTCATTCTGACCACACCGCATGTCGGATTGACATATGGTCTGTGCGCACACATCAAAAATAACTCAAGGGTAGTTTTCCTATGATTTCACATCAATATGAAGTCATTTTCCATGGTTTTAACCATTTTATGCACATTTTAGTGTTTTAAAACACTAAAAAAATGTTTACGACCATCCCAGGAAAATTATAACTCGGAATGATGTGCTTTCGGTTCTTACATTTCAAAAATCAATCTATAGAAATTTTCCTTTGATTTAATGGAAATCCGACATCATTTTCCTAGTTTTAATACCCGATACATGTTTTTAAAGGCTTTGGTACCATTAAAAAGAATTTATCAAGTCATTTTGACCACACTACATGTCATATTGATGTGTAGTCTATGCTTACATGTCAAAAATAACCCAAAAATGGTTTTCTCATGCTTTTGTTTCAATATGAGGTTGTTTTCTATGGTTTTGACTGTTACACACACGTTTTAGAGTTTTAAAACACTAAAAAAAATTACAGCCATCCCAGGAAAACCGTAACTCAAAATGATATTTTGTTGGTTCTTACATTTCCAAAATCATTCTATAATCTTTTTCCTCTAATTTTAGGTCAATATGATGTCATTTTCTTGATTTTGATCCCCTAACACATGTTTTTAAAGGCTTTGGTACCTTTACTGAGTCATTCCGACCACACCACATGTTGAATTGATGTTTTGTCTGCATGTACATGTAAAAAATAACTCAACAGTGGTTTGACCATGATTTCACTTAAATATGAGGTCATTTTCTACAATTTTGACCATTAAATGCATGTTTTAGTGTTTTCAAACACTAAAAACGCATTTACGTCCATCCTGGGTAAACCGTAACTCAAAATGATGTGCTGTTAGTTCCTAAATTTCAGAAATAAATCTATGGTCATTTTCTTATGATTTTATGGAAATCTGACATGGTTTTTCTAGTTTTTATCCCTTGACACACATTTTTAAATGCTTTGGTACCTTTAAAAAATGTTTACCGAGTCATTCTGACCACACTTCTTGTCAGATTAACATATTGTATACACGTACATGTTAAAAATAACTCAACGGTGGTTTTACCATGATTTTATGTCAATCTGAAGATGTTTTCTATGGGTTTGACCATTACACACACATTTTAGTGTTTTTAAACACTAAAAATGCATTTACAACTGTCCTGAGAAAACCGTAACTCAGAATGACATGAAGTTGGTTCCTATATTTCAAAAATTAATATATGGTCATTATCCTATGAATTTAGGGAAATAAAACATCGTTTTTCTATTTTTGAATCCTCGAAACATTCTTTTAATGGTTTTGTTACCTTTACAAACTTTTTAGTGAGTAAAAACCGAGAAAATGAGCTCAGATTATTTTCAAACTTAAGTATAATGATATATAATTTATTTTTGATGTGTAGGAATCAGCCACACATCAATAAGGTACAATATGTTGTTGGTATGAATCAAAGTTCATGTTTTCTATATAAAAGTTTAATTTATGGAATTTGTATGTGTTCTTTGAAAATGTGTGAATTATCTATGGAATTTAGAATTTAACTCGAAAGGATGAGCTATAATGTTGGAAATTTCTTTGAGGATTGTGTCACTCATATGCTAAAATTAATAAACTAAAGCATTTTCCATTACCAACCACCATTGATCCCATGTTTTTCTATAAGACTCTTGTTCTTGCACTTTTTCTTTTTAATATTGCAATTTCTCTTTGTGATTTCCAATCAACGACACCCCACCGGGTGTAGCAGTAATGGATGATGATGCCTAACCAAATACAGCTGATGGAGTAGGCCCAAAAACCATCCCCCATACACGTTTGGGATTCTTCTTCCCTAAAAAAAAATTGTAACTACATGGTTCTGGGAAACTGATAATGATTGTGAAGGGTTCACATCCCCAACTTATTGAATTTTAACCCATTAATACACAAAATATTAA
Organism: Viscum album; assembly: GCA_963277665.1. Classification (NCBI taxonomy): domain Eukaryota; kingdom Viridiplantae; phylum Streptophyta; class Magnoliopsida; order Santalales; family Viscaceae; genus Viscum; species Viscum album. Next base: position 402,042,420 of record OY728157.1, read on the forward strand.
TAATGATTTATTAAAATATCTAAAATTTATAACATTAAATAATTAATAAAATTTTCATTTCTAATTATTATTATTTCATTACTATAAAAAATATTGAAAAATAAATTATAACAACAAACAAGGCTTAAACCCAATTAATTGGGGTCCAGTAAATGTATCAAATGATGCCAATTGGCATCGTTTGATCCATATAGCTGACCCCATTTAATTGGGTTTAAGGATTTTTAGTTTTTATAATATATTTTTAATTATTATGTTTTTATAGTAATAAAATAACATGAAATGGTAATGAAAAGTACTTACTCCAACGTCTTTGGTAGGGTATTGTAAAAAACTACCATCGAGTTTCCTATGAATTTTAGACCACATTTCTATTTAGCAAACAGAGTGACCTAATTCATTAGCATTTATAAAAAAATATAAACAAGTTATAAGAAACCTTGACTTATAATAAAATGATATAAATAATAATGAATAAAATACAAAACAAAATTGTTCTTTTCCTTAGAAAACTATGAGCCCCATCGATGTGAGGAATGACTTATTTGTCACGATTCACATTATTTTTTTTTGATAATTCCTACAAAAAATAGAAACACTAATAAAAATTATAATTTTATTGTGTTTATGTTATTAAGATAATTTAAAATATGAAATTACCTCATGAGATGTATCTCTGTTAATATCGACAATGAGATTCCATTACTCACAAGAAATTCCTTCAGACACTTTTTCATACATCTGTCACGAGCTTAGAGATGTGTTATTAAACTCATGCCATAATCTCTATTTAAAATTTCACATATTTGATTTTATTTTGAGGTATTATTTTGTTTACTTTTAGTCCTATATTTATCTTTTGGCTTTTCCAGGTGTTTTTGGAGAAAAGTGGTGATTTTTAGACCGAAAGAAAATGGTGCACAATTAGTGGAAACTGTGCGCTAGCCCAGAAGAGACCATGCACCCTAGACAGTGGAACTATCTAGGACACACTACCTACTCCATGGGTGTATTCTCTCCCTAGGAAAACCATGAATCCTATTTTCTCATGGATAGAGGAAGCCACACGGTTGGCGCATGATTTGGAAGATTGTGTGGCCAAATCGTACGACCTTCCCAGAACCTTAAAAATGTTGAATTTATAGTTTTTCCCTTCCACGATTTAAACCCAAATACACCCATTTCCTCCCCCATTCAGGATTTCCAACCCTAAGCGCACCCCTCCCTCTTGGCCTCCTTGGACTCCATTTTCTTGGTGGATCTAGCCTTGGACCTCCAAGAAATCCCCAACTAAGTTACTCCTCTCCTTGATTCTTCCTTATTATTGGGTTCCTATTCTCTCTTTCTTAGGTTCTCTCTTCTCCAGTGGATTTATTTCTCTAAAGTTGGTTAAACTTGTTTCTTTGAGTTTAATCTTGATGTTTATGGATTGCCTTTTCCTTCTTAGGGTCTTCTTATGGTGAAGTTGTGGGTTTCCACAGGTTTTCAGAAGTTTCCAAGATTGAGGTAGGTGGTTCCATGCTTTAACATTATTGGATGATTTTTTTATGATCTCTATGTTTTCTAAATGGGTTCTATGAATTGTGTGAATGGTGCGAAGCTTGTTTTAAAATTCTTTTAGTGTGTATAAGGATTTGAAAGGGTTTTTTTCTATTAAAAATGGTGTTTTGAATGTGTGTATCTATTGTTGGATGTGTGTTCATGTAAAAGATGTGGTTTATGTGTGATGTGAAGTGGAATTGAGAACAAAGGGAATCCTAGGTATCTAGGAGGGAAGACTATGACTAGTACGCTAGTCAGATCGGAGGGGCTGAGGTCTGGTTCCATCAAGTAGGATTTACGCTACAACACTAACTAAATAGATAATGATGATTGTAGAACACTAGACCTTGGAATCCATTCCCCTCTAGTATCTCATGCATGAGGATGTTGTGGGTCATCTTTTGTATACCATATCATCGAGGTATGAGGTTCCCAGGGTCCCACTAATATTAGTGCCTTAAGAGTTTACTGTGGTGCTCATGTGATTATATTCTTCCAATAAACATATGGTGGAATTTAATTTTTATTTAAATTTCAAAGCATGTTTCCTTAATTTTTTTCCCTAAAACATTTCCTTAAAAACATTTCCTTAATTTTTTTTATTTTTATAGAAACTTTCATGTTGATTTGTCTTATAAATTTGTATAATTGAATATCTTTAGGTGGTATCATATTGGGAATTGGATCACACCCTACATACACCCTTGGTTGTGTGTAGACCTTGTTATGTTTGACCCAGGTAAAGGGAAGTTGTTTTGTAGTGGTGATGGTGGATCTAGTTTCTAGTGGTTCCTCTTCTTGTAGGTTTTGGTGGAGGTTGAATGAGGGTATTGGACCTCTTATTTCATAGAGACATGTTTTTCTAGTTGGTTCTCCTCCCACTTTTTGTATTTTGGTTTTAGTTAAAAATGTAAAATGTTTACCTTGTGATAGTTGTACTCTTTTTTGGTTACGGTTATGGTTATGGATTATGGTGTAATGTATATTTTTTGATCTATTTCAAGTTGTTTCTTATGGGTGAAATTATTACCAAAAATGTAATTTTGATACCCAGACACTAGTTTCCATCCCATGGGGATTGGGAATTCCCTTCAAATCTTTCCATAAGATGGGTTGGGTGTTGAGATAGATGGAATCCTAGACCAATTCATGAAAAAATGGAATCAGATCATGGTTTTTTCCTTTGAGCCATGATGTTTGGGAGAGTCTGGATAGAAATAATTTAGGGATTTTGGGGCTTGAGGTTCTGGTTGTGAGTGGGGTGTCTGACCAACACACCTCGCGATAGGCCTTGGGTCTCTATGGAATGTTTGGGATTTGGATTGAATCCTCTTCTAGGTGAGATGTATAGGCTGAAGATTTTTTAGGGAAATATAGTAGGGGTGGAGTGGTCAAACTTGTTATTGTGATTAACTTGGTTTTAGTTTTGATTTATGAAGTTGTTTAAAAGTTTTTTATGATGAAATTTTTTAGAACAGTGTGTTGATATTTGTTTTGTGTTTGTTGATAGTTGTAGAATTATGCCTCCTTAGAGACTTCCTATGTAGCCACAAGAAGAGTCCAAAGAGAGTTCTCCCTCAATAATTGATTATAGACTAGTTAAATCCATGGTTCAGGCTATCTAGGCATTGAATCATGGAGTGGGATTTGGTCCTGCTCAGTTTGGGGAATCCAAATTGAGTCTTGGAAAGGAAAAGGCTTAGGAGTTCTTCAAGAATAATCCTCCTTCCTTCTAGGGTAGCACGAATCCCTAGGAAGATTAGGATTTTAATGAAAATATTAAAAATATGTTTGGGTTTCTTAAGACTATTGAGGCATTCAAGATTAAATGTGCTTCATTCTTATTGGAAGGCCCCAGTCGGGGGTGGTGGGGCTCATTGGTTTAGGATGGGAAGCATGAGAAGATGGGTTGGAAAGACTTCAAGGTCATCTTCAATGAGTAGTATTTCCCTCATAACTTGGACTTCTCCAAGACTTGGGAGTTTTTGGATATACAACCAAGGGATTAAACTATATTGGATTATGCCAACCACTTCACTGAATTGGATCAGTTTTCACCCAAGGTAGTCTCCAACAAGAAGCCAGAGGATCAACAATTTTAAACGAATTTGCGACCAAACATATGATCTTAGGTATTCTTTTTCAAGATGAAGACATATTCTAAAGTGGTAAATCGATCTCTGATGGTGTAGATTGACCCTTCCAGCAAGTCTAGTTTTTATGGGGAAGTTTCAGTAGTGGTCCAGCATAGTGGCAGTTCATCTAAAAATTAGATAAAACAATATGAGTAGGAAAAGAGGTGAGGTGGTAGTTTAGGCCATCCTTCCCAACTATTTTCAACCATGGCTTTAGATGCCAGGTCATTCATGTTCCATCAGTGTGGGAAGGTGGGGAATATGTGACTAATGTGTTCATCTCCACCTAGTCCTTTAAATCAGTGTGGAATTATGGGGTAGTTGTAGAAATTTTGAAAAGTTTCATGTCCATATCAGGGTGGTGTGGGTTCCACAATCTCTAGGGAAATGTCATCCCAGTCAGAGCCATTCAGGAGAATGGGATATTAGTTTGATGTTCATGGTGGTAGGGATGGGTCTTCTTCTAGATAGAGACAACTCAAGGAAAAGTCGTGGGTTAGTATTCATTTTCAAGATTAGACATAGATAAGAAACCTTCATGATGTGGATTAGATGCTAGTGGAATCAGAAGCAAGGCTTGCAATGATTCAAGGTATGGTTCTTATTATATCATCTATTACTATTGTATTTTTTGACACAGGTGCCTCTAAATCCTTTATATCTAATAGTCTTGTGGATCTGTTGAAGTTTCCAACTGATATTATGTCGTATGTAATGGAGTTGGTGATTCCATTTGGTAGGAAGAGAGATCAGGGTTTCAGGCGTCTATCATGTGCTCTCACTCTGTCAAGGGTTCATTTGGAATGAAATTTCTTTGTTTTGGAAATGGAACTCTTAAACGTGATCCTAGGTATGTATTGGATGGTGTGTTTCCAGGTCCAAATTGACAGTTACCAATGAAGAGTGAGTTTTGTGGCATATGATGGGAGCACCCAGGTTTTTCAGGGTGAATGGGATCCTCGGCCAGAATGTGCTAGACCTCCACTTTTGGATTTGGGAAATCTTGTTTTTCAAATCTCATCGCTAATGTTGGAGGATGGTGATAGGGATTCTAAGAGTGGATTAACTCTTGTGTTGGATGAGTTTCCAGAGGTATTTCTAGGTGATTTTTCAGGCTTTCCTTCAGAGTGGGATGTGGAGTTCACCATTGATTTGGCACTGGGAAAACAATCGATATCTCTTCCCTCATATCATATGACCCCCACTGAGTTGAGGAATTTAAAGATACAACTAGATTATTTGGAATCCAAATGATTCATTCACCCAATAATTTTACCTTGGGCCACCCCAATTATGTTTTCAAAGAAGGTCAATGGATCTCTCCGGTTGTGTATTGATTACTAGAAACTGAATAAGATATCATTCAAGAACAAATACCCTTTCCCCCAAATCGATTAACTTTTTGATAAACTTAAGGGGGAAATGTGGTTATTTGAGATCAATCTACATTCTAGATATCACTAGGTTTGAGTCATAGAGGTGGATGTTTCGAAAAAAGATTTCTGAAGTAGGTACAAACACTTTGAGTATCTGGTGATGCCTTTTGGGTTGATGAATGATCCAATAGTATTCATGGACCTCATGAATAGGGTGTTCCATCGGTACCTTGAATCATTTTTCATGTTATTTTTGGATGAAATCCTAGTTAATTCGGGAGCCAAGTAGGAGCATGAGCGACACTTTAGGATTGTGTTGAGAACTCTTTGAGATCACTGACTTTATGCTAAGCTTTCAAAGTATACCTTTTGGATTAGGGAGATAAAGTTTTTTGGGAATGTGATTTCAGAACATGGGGTTTCAGTGGACCCTGATAAGATCAATGCACCGATGTTGTGGGAGAAATAGAGGAATGCCTTCAAGATCAGGATATTTTAGGCCTAATAGGTATTACAAGCAGTTTTTTAGGGATTTTTCTCATCATGCTTCACCCATGACTACACTTACTCTAAAAGGGATAAAGTTTGAATATATACTAAAATGTTAAGAATCCTTTAAGTATATTAATCATAATTTGACCATAAAACCTTTTTCTACCTTTCAAGAATATGGAAAAGGATATGTGGCATTTTTAATGCCTCAGGTATAGGTCTTGGGTGCATGTTGATATAAGATGACCATGTGGTGGCATATGGTTCTCACCAACTCTGACCAGATGAAAATAATTACCTAACCCATAAGATGAATTTAGTAGAAGTGATGCATGCCTTAAAGACATGATTTCATTACCTCTCCAGGGATAATTTTGTAGTATATTTAGATCATAAGAGTTTAGCCTACATTTTCTATAAGAAATATCAGAATTTGAGGCATAATCATTAGGTTAAGTACCTTTTGGGGTTCAATTTTGATATTGTATACACCATGGGAAAAGGTAATGTGGTAGGAGATGCTTTGAGTAAGAAGGTGTTAGTGAAAGATTTGAAAGAATCCAATGATGAGTGGACATTGATGTTCCTTTTTACCCCAATGCATCTAGAAGATAAGGAGTATAGTTCATCTGTGTTCTTGCCCAGTGTTCATCTGAAACCTTCTCTTCTAGTGCTAATTTGGTAGGGGAAACCTATCAATGACTTTTTCTAGCAGTCTATACAACTTCCTAATGGTGGGGAGGTGCCTAACGAGTGGTCATTGAATCAAGATAGAGTTCGGTGTTTCAAGGGCCATTTCATGGTGTCGTCATCCTTACAGAAGGTGGTGATACAGAATATCCACTAGTCTCAATGGTCTGTTCATCCTGGGACCACCAAGATGCTCTATGATGTGCATCATTAGTTCTGGTGGCCAAGTATTATATGAGATATAATTGACTTCTTATCCAAATGTTATACTTTTCAGCAGGTAAAAGCAGATAAATAGAGGCCCTCTAGCTTCCTTTAGGCACTACCCATCCCTACATATAGGTGGGACAAAGTTTCCATGGATTTCATTATTGGCTTACCTCATGCACCTCAGAGAAGGAACACAATTTGGGTGGTGATTTACCATCTGACCGAATTGGACTATTTCATCCCAATTAAGGATTCATACACGGTGGATGAGTTGGTTTAGTTGTATATTTAGGAGATAGTGAGGGTTCATGGTGTGACATCAGTGATTGTTTCAGATAGGGACCCTTGTTTCACCTCACAGTTTTGGGAAGGCCTTTAGAAAGTAATGGGATCCCAATTTAAACTGCGTATGACATACCACCCTCAAACATATGGTCTGATGGAGTCAGAAAACTGAATCTTGGAAGAGATTATATAGGAACATGTGTTGGATTATGAAGGTTTATGGGATATTAATTTGTGACTGGTTGAGTTTTCATATAATAATAGTTAGCAATTTTCGATAAGAATGGATCCCTTTGAGGTGCTTTATGGCTGGCCATGTTGGTCACCTTTGTGTTGGGAAGAGGTGGGTGAGACCTCATTTTAGGGACTGAGCCTAGTTTAGGAGATGTATGATAAGGTTCTCTTGATCATGCATCATCATTTTACAGAATAGAGCTGGCATAAGTATTATGTTGATCAATGGCACCAAGCCATGGAATTCTTAGTGGGTGATCGGGTGTTTTTGAAAGTGGCATCTCACTTGGGTCACTATTATTTTGGTAAGTAGGGGAAGCTAAAACCGAGGTATGTCAAACCTTTTGAGGTTACCAAAAAAGTTGTTAAGGTGGAATACCAGTTATCTTTTCCATCCCAGTTGTCATTAATTCATGACGTGTTCTTTGTCTCATAGTTAAAGAAATATAACCCAGATCCGTCTCATGTGTTGAATTGGAAAGTGTTAAAGTTGGAAACGATTTTTTTTGTGTTTTAGCGACCAGTGCATATTGTGGATTCCCAAGAGAAATTTATTTGAGGGAAGTCTATAACATTGGTTTGGGTCCTTTGTAAGCATAATAGTGATGAACACGAGACATGGGAGAGAAAGTCTTGGGTTGAGAAGTAGTATTTATTTTTTTCTCTAATCATAATTCAGAATGACTTTACGAGGGAATAAAGTTTTTATAGTGTTGAGAATTTTCACATCCATGATTTTATTTTTAGTCATTTTTTTACTTTTAGTCCTATATTTATCTTTTGTATTTTCTAGGTGATTTTGGAGAAAATTGGTTATTTCTGGACTGACAATAGGTGGCTCATGGCTGGAACACAGTTAGTAGAAACTATATGCAATCTTAGAAGAGACCATGCTCCCTATATAGTGTCACTTTCCAAGTTTCATGACCTACCACACCAGTGTGTTCCATCCCTAGGAAAATCATGTGCCCAGTTTCCTCTTGGATAGAGGAAGCCTCACAGTTGGCACACGGTCTTGAAAACCGTACAAACAAACCATGCAGCCTTCCTAAAACCTTAAAAATGATGAATTTCCATTTTTTACCTTCCATAATTTTAACCCAAATCCACCCATTTCCTCCCCATTCAGGATTTAAATCCCTATTCACAACTCCCCCTCTCTATTGGACTCCTTAGAAGGCTGTGGTGGTGACTTTGTTCAGGTAGGTGATTGTTTCCGTATTTCTTTTTGCGGTGGAATGCTTGGTGATTGTTTGGGTCAGATTTTGTCGATGGTGGGTTTGTCGACAGGGTTTGGTTGCATTTTATTATTGTGCGGGATGAATCTGGTTCCTCATCTTTGGTTTATTTCAACTCTGTTTGAGTTTCGGGATATGCTGGTGATGATGAGGATGCAATGTTCTGAGGGTTTCTCGCTCATTGAAATCGGTGAATGGGTTGATGCTCTGATAAAGGTTTGACGGTGCTGACTTCCATTGAATAGAGTAGTCGACATCCTGGGCTCCGGCGGCGATGGTTGTTCGCCGGTGGTTCGGTCGCCTATCGTTGGCTGGGGTGTGGCTCGAGGTGGCACTCTGTTCGAGGCGCACCGGTTCTTGTGTTTGTTATGATGGCATGATCTGTTTGAATTTTGAATTTGGAAGTTTGAATTTTGAATTTGGAAGTTTGAATTTTTTGTGGTGGTGTTTGGTTGTCTGGTGGATTAGTCTGTAAGGTTACCGGTAACCCATAAACCATCTTGGGGAAAATGAAAAAAAAATGATTTGCATGCCTTATTCTTGGGTTTTTCTTCCTTATTATTGGGTTTAATCTTGATGTTTATAGATTTAATATTCCTTATTAGGATATCCTTATTGTACGGTTGTGATTTTCCATCATTTTTTGGATGTTTCCAAGCTTGAGGTAGGTGGTTCCATGCTTTAACATTATTTTATGATTTATTATGCTTTCCATGTTTTCTAAATGGATTCTATAAATTGTGTGAATGGTGAAAAATTGTTTTCAAATGGTTTTGGTTTGTTTAAGGATTTGAAAGGGGTTTTTACTATTAATAATGGTGGTTTTATTGTGTGTATCTATTTTTGGATGTGTGTGCATGTGAAAGAGGTGGTTTATGTGTGATGGGAAGTTTAATTGAGAATAAAGAGAATCCTAGGTATCTAGGTGGGTGAACTAAGACTAGTACATTAGTCGGATCGACAAGGACGAGGCTAAGATCTATCTAGTAGGATTTATGCTACAAAAGTAACTAAACATATGATGATGATTGGAGACCAATAGACATTGGGATATATTCTCCTCTAGTGGATCGTGCATGAGGATGCTGTGGGTCATGGTTTGTATACCATATCACTGAGGCATGAGGCTCTTAGGGTCCCACTAATACTAGTGCCTTAGAGGTTACCCATGGTTCTCATGTGATGATATTATTACCATCAACATATGGTGGAATTTACTTTTCATTTTAATTTCAAAGCATGTTTCCTTAAAATGTTTCCACTAAAATGTTTCCTTAAAAATGTTTCCTTAAACATCTCCTTTATTTTTCAAAGAAATTGCATATTATTTTTTCTTATAATACTATAGCATGGAATCTATTTGGGTGGTATCTTACCAGGAATTGTCTCACACCCTACATACACCCTCAGGTGTATGTATACCTTATTATGTTTGATCCAAGTAAAGGAAAGTTATTCCATGGTGGTGATAGGGGATCTGGTTTCTAGTGGTTCCTCTTCTTCCAGGTGCTGGTGGAGGTGGAATGAGGGTTTTGACCCTATTTTTTTTATGGAGACGTGGTTGTCTAGTTAGTTACCCTCACCATTTTAGTATTTTGTTTTTGGTTAAAAATATAAAATGTTTACCTTATGATATTTGTACTTATTTTTGGTTATGGTTATGACTTATGGTGTAATGTATCTTTTCTGAGTTTTTTAAAGTTGTTTCTTATGGGTGAAATCATTCCCAAAAATTCAATGTTGATACATAGACACTAGTTTCCATCCCATGGGGATCAGAAACGCCCCTCGGGCCTTGCCACAATCCAGGTAAGGTGTCAGGTCGGATGGAATCCCAGACCAGTTCATGATATAAAATCTATCTATTTCTTGCCCAAAATTTTAAAAGTCCATGAACATGAAATAGATCCAGGGACATCAAAATGAAAAAAACATCTACAAATAAAAAACATAACACTTTATAAGTATATTAAAAAAAATTACTCATTTATTTTAAATTAGTTATCAAGGAATATTAAATTAATATTACCTTTACTTGAGTATCAAAGACCTCATTTTTCCAAGCTGTACGAATATGCCTATAATATTTATAATTGATGGGAAATCTCACCATCTCTCAAGAAAGATTCCAAAGAATCTAGCCATATATTCCAACAACGTCACTGGTATACACCCATAAATCATCAAATGGAATGATAATCTTGAAGTCCTTTAGGTCCCATACATCTACTGTGTTCATATTTGTATCCATTATATGGATGTTTTTATCTTTTTGACAAATGAATTAAAAAATTAATAAAATATAGAGTTTTTTTGTACAATGACATAAATACCAGTAATGATAACTCACCAATATTACCTATATAGAGGGGTTATTAACCTCTCTATCACTGGAGGTGAATCGAGTGGTGGGATACCAACAACATCTGGGGAAATAGATGGCTCACTAGTAGTCTCAAGTATAATGGAATCACTCAGATCCACTGAAGCTGGAGGTAGTGTTGGCATGATCAGATGCTGATCAACTAGGATTCTAATTTTTTTTCTTAGAATTCCTATAATTCAAATGGTTCAGGTATATTAAATGTATATAAAATTAAAAACTAAAATATTTTTACAAAAAATAAAAGAAAAACTAGAACAATTTATATACGTAAGAAGCACTTATTAATGAGAAATTATAATATATTTTCATTACCAATTTAAACATTAAATTATATCCATCTTTATTATATTTATTGTTATAAATATTCATTGCAATGAGTCCTTCATTTTCACCCTATATTGAAATTTTTATTGTTTTGATATTTTTAGAAAAAAAAATGTTCAATGTTTTTTGTTGATGAGGTTCACTGTCACAAAGTACCAATTGATCTCCATTACTCATATCATATAAGTCACTTTTCTTTAAGTGTAAAAACACTCCAACCATCATGTATTTCATTATCTACATAATAAACCATATTCAATTGTGAATCAAAGATAAATGGATCATGCTATGCATGTTCAATGGTATGGATCAAGCGAGAGAAGTTAACATAAGTAAAATGTAACAGATCTTTCATTATACCTCTATCAATTTTGACCCACTTTCATTTGAATAAGATAATTAAAAACTGACCATGATTGTTTAATTCAATTAAATTATTCATATTTCCATAGTATCCAACCTCTATAAGTGTAAATACACCACTATTTTGAGTTTTCAAGTCTTCTTCATGATAAATTGTACTAAAACTAAATCTATGAATATTATAAGTATCAAATATCTTAGCCTGTCTTAAAGGAACTCGAGATAAACACTTTAAATCATTTGATATTGCATCTCTATTATCAATATTCATTATATAGAAAAAAAAATATAAGGTGTTAATTTTAACATATAAAAAATAACTACATGTCAATAATATGAATATGAGTATATAATAACACGATGAGATAACCATTTGAAAATATCCTTATTAACAGTTTTTTTTAATTCTATCCCATTTAAAGCTTGGACCCTTAGTCACCTATTTATTTTAAATCTAAATTATTCAATAAATGGATGTACAATAAAACTATTGAGTAATATATATCTATGTGCTTGTAGCAACTCCAATCCAGTCAATGTAAAATTTAACCCCTTTCCAATTGATCATCCAATAGTTGGAAATACTGATGATTGGTTTTTAGGATTAGAATTAATTGAGATGTCATCAACATGTCCAACATGATTTAATCTAGCCTCAATACCATCCAAATACCTAAAACAGAATATCAATAACTCTTCAACAATGTAACCTTCAAAAATATATCATTCTAGTTGAGCTTTATTCCTCACATATGATTTCAAATGACCTAAGTACATGATGAAAAAATAATAAATATATTAAAAAAATTAAACAATGATTTGATAAAATATAATTCACCAATAAAAATAAAAATAATATCAACATACCTCTCAATTGGATACATCCATTGATAGTGCACCAATCCAAAAAGTTCAGTTTCTTCAAACAAATGAACATTCAAATGAATTATAGATATGAAGAATGAAGGGGGAAATAACATCTCAAAATGAAAAAGTGTTAAAAAAATTATTTCTTGAAGTTTTTCAAGATTAGTTGGATTTATAATTTTCACATGAAGCACTATGAAAAAGGTAAAAAAATCAACTATAAATGTAGTTAATTTTTATATTAATATATTACGCAATGCCAACAACAAAAAATGATCCATTAGAATATGTGATTCATGAATTTTCAATCCATGTAAATTTTTATGTTTTAATCCAATACACCTTGATATTTTACTTGAATATCCATATGGAACTTCTAAATTATTTAAAGTTTGAAAGAATACATATTTATCTTGATTTTTAATTATAAAAATAGATTAAGGATACTTTTTATTCTCATTTCCCCAAAAACCATGCTTTATATTCATTCAATCTAGATACTTATGAGCATTAAGGTGATCCTTCGATTTACCCTGCTCATTAAGCAATGTAAAAATTACATTGTCATAAACGATCTTCTCAATATGAATTATGTCAAGATTATGGCATATAAAATTAAACTCCCAATAAGGAAGTTTGAAAAATATACTCTTTTTCTTCTATTATTGTGTTCCAGATTCTTTATATATTATACCTTATACCCTTTCCTCCTTTTTTAAACTGATGAAAATTTTCAAATTCTTCAGTGAAAATTCATTAATTGTCCCAAGATTTTTGAGATAGATAACAATTTTAGTGGATTTATCAATTAAATATCTCTATTAAATCATGTATTGTTAAACTTTAATTTATGAGAAGCATTAATAAATCAATTATGACACATAAAACACCATTTTCTACTATGAGGTGATCATTGAGGTTAAAAATAAAAATTAAAAACAAGATAAGACAAACCAATATGAGTGTTCCAACTAGATAAATTTCATAGTTTAGGAAAGTCACTAATTGTCCACATTAAATAATCATTCATTTTTAATGGTTTTTTTGTTGAAGCATCATATGTTTCCATGCCATCATCCCATAATTCTTGTAATTCTTTGATCAGAGTTTGAAGTTATACATCAATGTCATTTCTAGGAATTTTCTTTTCAGGAATAATCATTGAAATAATTAAAGAAGTATTATTAATACACATCCATGGAGGTAGATTATATGGGTTCAAAATAATTGGATAAATGCTATAATTAGTACTTAAAGTACCAAAAGGGTTAAAACCATTAGAATCCAATCCAAAACGTACATTCCTGAGATCCAAAGAAAAATATGGATATAAAGAATCAAACATATTTTGTGATTTTGAATATTTTGGATGTATCATCAATCCATAATTACTATCTTGATCATGCCACTTCATTTCGCATGTAGTCTTAGACAAAATGAATAATCTTTGCAAGTGAGGTTTCAGGGGAAAGTAACTCAATAACTTTCCATGAGTTTTATTCTTCTATTTCTTCCTAGGGTTGCATTTATTTACACTCTCGTTGTTTTTCATTGAATTCCATATGCTTGTATGGAATCTTATGCATTATTATTTATCAGAATCTTCTCCCCAATAAAGCATGCAGTCATTAGAGTATGCATGTATCTTTGTATAATCAAGTACAAATTTGTTGATGACTTTATTCATCTCATAGAATGATGAAGGGATCTTAGATTCACTAAATGCATCATGAAGAAACTGTAAAATCATGGAAAATTATTTTTCAGTAATTCCACAGAGACACTTGATATAATACAACTTAATTAGAAAAGACAACTTCAAATACATGGAACACCCTTCATACAGTTCTTGCTATCTTTCTTCAAATAATCCATAAAGCTCATTTTTTTGTTCACTGAAGTTCTGACCAAGATTAACCTACTCAGGATTAACTGAAAGTTCTGTTGATATATTAAAATATTATACATTTTATTCTATAAAACCAAATGCGTCATTTAACAAATTTCAAACTGAATTCTCCTCTGGTGGGTCACTTTGTGTTTCATTGACAGTATTGTCATTATTTTGAATTTCCATAACATTTGATTTACCATGCCAAATCCAACATAAATATTGATTATGATACTGATTCAATATCAAATTATCATATACTTCATTTCTATTCAACTATCGCTTGAATTTACAATCAAGACATGGACATTTTATTCGGCCATCCACTGATAGGTTTGCAATTGCATAATCTAAAAATTCTTCCAAAACCTTGGCATACCGAGGTGTGTTTTGAGGTAAATTAATCCAAATTTTATCCATATTTATTGGATTTACTTCTCCCTATACATTCATATATAAAGATATAAATTTTTAATGAAATAGGTACAATCAAAATTAAACATCACCCACCTTCATCATTGAACATGGTAGGGTATTGATTCGACATAACACAAATTCAACATCAAAATGATTCAGTAGAAAATTAAAAACATAAAAAACAATCAATTACATATAAATTTATATAATTTAATAAAAAATATTAGAAAAATGAAACCAATCATACCTTTAATAATTTTTGGGGCTACAGTCACAAAAAAATGGGAAGAGAAGCCTTTGGGGGTCACCATCGAGGAGCAGGGGGGAGTCAGTATCATAGAGGTCACCGAATGGGGGGGGGGGTTCAAGGTCATGAAAGTCACCAAAATGGGGGATTAGGATCATGGTAGCAGCTGATAGGGTTTTCAGGGCCATGGTGGTCACTGACAGTGGCGTCAAGGTCACGACAGTAGACGACAGGAAGGATCATGATCATAGTGGTCGCCGACAGGGGGGTTGGGGTCACATAGGTCACCGTCAAGGGGGGTTGGGGTCATGATAGTAGTCGGAAGGGGGTCGGGGTGACGATGGTCACAAATAGGGGGGTAGGGGTCAGGTTGGTTGCTGATAGGGGTTCGGGGTCACAACAATCACCGTCAGGAGCAAGGGGAGTCAATGTCATGGGTCACTGAAGGGAGTGGGAGGTGGGGGGGGGGGGTCGTTACTGAGGGGTGAGGGAGGTGTGCGGGTCAGGGTCGGGGTCAGGGGTTTCCACTGTGGGGAACAAGAGGTGGGGGTCGAGGGTCGTCGCTGAGGGGAGCGGGAGGGGGCGGGGTAGGTCGGGGTGCAGGAGAGGGGGGGGGGGTCAAAATTAGTTTTTTTGAAATATTTAGATGAAATTTAAATAAAACCACTATGAACTATTATAATAAAAAAATATTGGAAATTTTATTAAACCACTGCTATATTTTAATTTTTTTAATACAATTTATTTTGCGATGGTTATTATAAACATCGCTAAACACTGATTTTTTATAGTGGTTAGTATATTGTATATGTATATGCTCTTAGTGTGTTATAATGAATTTAGTATGTTATATCATGTTCACTTGTAGCATGTTATATATGTATATATGTTGTCATAAACATATAGTCATTGCAATAATTTTTTTTCATGAAAACATGAAACTTGATTCCAAATTTTTTATTCCCTTATCAATTTCCACACCTATTCCATGGTATATACTTTAGTTTATATATTTATATTTTTTCAACAATTACTCTCTCATGCTTCCAATATGGTTACTACATCATCCTACACAACAAGTGCTATACACATCATGTTATTTTCTTCTTTCTTATTCAATCAGGTTCTGGTTTTGAATCAAAATGTTCTCTTATTGGTGTTGGTCGAGTGTTCATATCTATGGAATAAGAATTAATTCTATATTGGTGAACAATTTTCTAACCACCATAACATCCATGCCATTAATTTTTTTATTTAAATTCATTTTAGCATATTATTCAAATAGAATAATAGTAAATACCCTTGAGGACCATTTTCTATTAATCCTTATAAATGTTATACATTGTTTTTATCCTATTTTCTTTGAGTTATATTATAATATTCTCTAATATTTACACATCAGAGGTTCGTTGAGTGATAGAATGTAAATTTTCTAATACAATCCCCCACTAAGTAATTTTTTTATTATATCATATCAGCACAGTTCCATGTCTGATGAATTTTTGTTTTAAAATACCATTAAGAGAAATATTGCTAAGTTTTTCTTTATTTTCATAGTATTCACCTCTAAGAATTTATACTTTTTTTCTCAAACAAAACACTTGCCTTTTTTACTTATGTAACTATGTTTTTTATAATTAACATTGATGTATAATGATTCTTACTACCAATAAACAAAGAGAAAATCATAGAGTTTAAAAAAACATGTGTATTTATATTAAGGAAAAATTTTCATTTCTCTTAGTTTTGATTTTTTTTATAATAATATATTGAAGATAAAATTTATTTTTTTTATTGTTTATATTTTTTAAAATCATGTATGACCCTACTTTTTACTAAAATTATAAGCATATTGGGCATGTTATAGGGTTGGGTTTTCCATCTACACAATGAGTGGGTTATGTTATGAGAGTGGATGCCTAAATACAACTCCAATGTATACATTGATTATCATTACATATATAAAATTTGATATATACATGCGTTTCACTTAATGTGATTATAATATTACTTATACATATAAAATATATGTGGTAATGTCTTTAGATTACATGTCATATCAAAGATTTGTAGTATTTCCTAATAATAATGAGAACCTCTAGATACCATGATAGTAGTATTTAACATATGTACTATGGTCTAGATATATCATTATGAAGGGACACAGATGATGTTTTACTATCAAGTATTGGGGAATCATATGAATTAAAATTTTTTCTCATGAATTTCATACTTTATGATCTCAAATACATGAGATCATGAGGACTTTCCTGCCAGTAGGAACACCACATGTTTTAGATTTTTTTGGTTGTTCCTATTTGTGAATATGTGTATTGGTCTCTTAACATGCGATTATTATTAATATATATTATTAGTCATGCAATTTGATTCAAGATGAAAACCATGATATTTTATTTCTATGGAAACATAGCATGCACTGGGTTCATTATTGATGATATGAGATTAATTGAATAATCAAGAAAGGATTTGTCACTTATGAGTATAAGAAGAGATATCTTGGGTCCTATTGACAAGGATGGTAGTACCTTCACTGAATCCATGACCATGGTAAAAAGAGTTAAGTCCATCCTATATGGTAAAATAAAGAATAAATAAACCATGCAAGGATAGTGGCTCAAGATATGCATCCATCTGTGAGTAACAATAACTAATATCAAGATAAGGGCCTAGTGGGTCACACAAAATTTCCTTTAAATTTTTTTTCCAATTATAATGAATTAGAATTTAAAATGAAGTGAGACCCATGTGTAGGGGTTGGTGAACATTCGAGTGTCAACAGTCACAAGTAAATTTATTCAATTATGTCATTCAAGATAATAATAATTATTATAATTGAATTTATTTCTCATGGTATTGAGGAATTATTTAAGTTAAAACAACTGAATAAAAAATAATTTTTTTAAATGAATATTCTTTATTCAAGGTTTGTTAAAAAAATAAAGAAGAAATGATCCCAATCAATGGCTTGTATTCTATCACGACCCTTATTATCATGCCATGAGATACTGGTAAAATATTTATGACATTTATGACAATTTTAAAGTGCTATTGGTAACATTTTTGTTTCCTTTTGAAAGGTTAAATTCCAAAAGGACCTAAGTGAAATTTATTGAAGATTTAAACTCTCTATTTAAACACCTTAACTTAATTTATGTCTCCTCCCAAGATCACTCTCAAGTTATAAAGAGAGAAATAAAATGGAAGATCAAAAATAGATCGATTCAAGTTTGAGGATCGATCATGTGAACTTAAAATGACCAAGAATATATTGAAATCACCTTTTTTTCTCTATTATAGCACCTATAGTTCAAATATCAATGTAATGAAAAGATTTTAGATCATGTGTGGATGATCTAGAGGGTTATTTCTTCAGTTCCTACAAGTAACGATCATCTGCATTGACAAAAACATGCCAATGATTACAAATAAAATGAGGTATGGTTTCAATTTGTTTTTCATGATTAATATAAGTAAAAATAATTCTCATGTTGATATCTAAATACTTCCAGTATCCGATCAATGTTATAGAATCGATTTAATGATTTTTTTATTGTTACCCACTTCCACACTTTTGTAGAACACCTTTTTTAAATATCTATGATGGCACCACATTAGCACTGCCTTCTCACCCCATAAACCTCTTATGAAGAGATCCCCTATGCCAACCCGGATTCCCATCTAAGTCAGGTCTAGATCTGCTTGATATTCCTGACCCATATATGCCCAATGCAAGATCCTGAGATTTTCCTTGAGGTATAGATATTTTGAATTTTAGTTTAATTCCTTGGTTTTGACCTTTTATGAGTACTTAATGAGGTCATGAGGGTTTTGGTGGGTGCTTAGGGCTTGTTCAAATCCTAGAGGCCACACAGTTTGATGAAACTATGCAACAGAGGCCACACGCTTGTCGAACCACCTATAGTTTTTAGAAGAGGAAAATCACACATTTTTTCATACGATTTCCCAAACTATGTGCATGAACCACGTGGGCTCCCTAAATTGATAGTGAAAGGTGCATGATTGATGAAAAATTTGGCCAATCATGCGGCCAAACTATGTAACCTAGATAAAAAGGGTAAAATTTCTATTTCCCCCATGTATTTAAATGTTTAAAAATCCTTCCTATTTTTATTTTCTACAGTCAATATTATCCTCCTATTGATCCTTATTAAATCCTAATATAGGATTTGGTGCTGATTCTTCATTTTAATTCTGTTTTGAATTTCATTTTCCTTGTTGGATCCACATCGGGCATTTGTCCATTCTTCAATTTTCTTCCAATCTGGGTCGATTTAGGAGCCGATACTAGATGAGTGTTCTATTATAGTTATACGATGGGTGTTTTATACCTTTTAACTCAAAATATTGTTTTTATATATATATTTTTTATTGTGATACACATCAGACCTTCTAGGAATTGCTCTTAAATTAATTTAATGCCTTGAATAAATTGATTAGAACCTTGTTAGGTTTCCCACTTAGTACTGTGTGATGGTTGGAGGTTTTCAACCTCAACATGGATAACCCATGAGGCATTATTATGAATATTCCCCATATTAAACCACACTGTTAGGTGTGTGTGATCTCTCTATCCTAGTGGGGGATATAATTAATTAAATTAATTATTAGGAGAGGGTTTATGCCTCCTTTCCATGTGTTTAAATGATGTTAAATGATTAAATGGATTAAATAATAAATGTAGAATGGGTTGGATGAAGTCATAGAATGTGTATGATTATGAAATGAATTATGAAACAGGTTAATGAAATGGTCATGATGACATTGGATTCCCATAAAATTTCTACTCCTTGGATCCACCCCACTGGGTCTGACATTAGATTCCATGGACATTTTTACTCCATGGATCCAGATCACATGGGATTACACATACATTTCTACTCCTAGGATCTAAATTTTGGGTATGACACTTTATTACACATCATAGGATGTTGAGGATTCCTTGGTTATTTATACCATGGTTCCAGACTATGGGGTTTGACATTGGATTACTTGGAATAGGCCGTAATGGATGTTTTATCATTCTATAAAGATAACCCTTGTTATGATTGACTATTTATAGTGATACTTGGTAGGCTGGATAGTATCATATCTATATATATCACACCTACTTACTCATTTATATTACTATTATATATTTCACACTACTTTAACTTATGTATATAGACCAACCTTGTTATATACATAGTTGGTGGTGGCCTACTAAGTGTATCTCACACCCTGTTTGGTCCACTATTGGGTATCTAGATAGAATTCATGGATGTAGGTATGGATCGAGGCAAGAAACCTCTTTACAATGCTTGATTTATTGTACATAGAATAAGGTGATCACATGACCAAGTTGAGGCTCGTGATACTATACGAGGATAGTTTTTTTTATTTTGATATATGAATTTTACTGGATGCCCATTGCCATGTTTTTTCTACTTTTTTGTATAGAGATATGAAATACTCATTTTTTATATGATTGTAATTCCCTGAACCCAGTTACCCAGAGTCAGTTCATTATTACATAACATAGGCATGATCACAAAAGATCAAGTCTCGAAAGACCGATTAGTTTAGTATCCTTGGAATCACTAGATACATTCATAAAGTTTACATTACATCATAAAGTGAAAAACTACAACAACATCTTGTCTCCATATACCACACTCATATCCTCATATTATTGATGAAGGTCATTCATAAAATACTTCTTCACATCCTAGAAAAAATAAAACATATAAATGGGTGAGCTCAAATGCTCAGTAAGGATAACAATATAGCAAAAACTTTCATAAATAAGCATAAACATTTAAGGAAATATATAACTAAAAAAAGCCTTTTAAACTTGAACTTCAGCATAATATGGCAAATATAAAATGAAATAATTCCATTTACTTACTCACATGGATATTCTAATAGTCGAATAATCACATGCAATATCAATAACCACTTTCATAATAATGGAATGCATAATGCCAGACTATCATAACCACATAGTCAAGGCCTTATGCCAAGACTACAAATAAGATTTTTTCCAGACCTTGTGCCAAGACACTAGTTTGTCTCATGAGACCTACTGATGCATCGAGGAGCTATAGAGGGATCCACCCATCACTTACTAAGTCCAATGCATTACTCATATGAAAAGTTTGAAACATAACATAAACATTCATATTAAAACTAGCATACAAAATGTCAACACTTTATCCACAAACCATGAATGGTATAAAAATAGCACATCCACAGTCAAACATAACTAATTCGATACAATATGGAAGATTTTATTGTATTATATTAACCAAAATCGAGAATAATGAGGGATATTGACATAGATTAAAATAATCATCAAAACTATTAGAGAGAAATATCCCCCTTTTTCTTGAAATCATATAAAAGTCACACTATTTGTCAAGAAGCCATATAAAAATAGATTTTTGAATCAAAGTGTCCCATACCAATTTGAATATTTTAAAAGGAATTTTAATTTTAAAACATTAATGTCCATATAAATAAATACTTAAAAACATTTTTAAAACATGAACATTAATGAGAAAGATTTAGAATAAAAAATATTTAAAACATTTAAAATGATATTTTAGTTAGAGTTCCTAACAAAAAGAGAGACACTTGAATACAAATAATTGAGGTAATAAAAACTTTATAATATCATGAGAATAAAGGTATTCATGATATACTATGTCAAAGTACATTATATACACCATATAAAAGTGATTTGGTGTATAACAACAAAGGAGTCTCAATGGAATGTAAATTGAGATGAAATCTCTTATAAAGACCGTATCCTTAGGTTAAAGATAAATCAATGATATAATTATGTGTGAAAAATATAAATACACTCAATATGATTGTATATTTAGTGTAAATAAATCAAAGTACATTCACACATATTCTTGTAAAAACAACACCAATGAATTGGATATTTAACTCAATAAATGGAGATTGAGTTAAAATTACTCTTATCAAGTTCATATCGATGAATTGAGAATTTATCAATGGAGTGATTATGTGTATAAAAATTATATAATGGGGAATGGAAATTATGACATAATCAAATGAATAGTGATTCCACACATAATCTTTGAGTAAAATAATCAATGAAGTATTCGTAAAGTCGAATGAGTGGAAATTGAAATTTCAAATCCCCTTATCGATTCGGAAAATTACGAAACATACACCCATGAAAGAAGTATCATAAAATGATGATTTAAATATCCATAAATTAAATTATATTACACAATGAATACAATCATGGGCAGTACACACATTACATGCAATAAATAAGTGGTGAACAATAGAAATCTCATGGAATTAAAAGTGAGATAAGAAACCCATTAATTTGTACTTTTTCTTTGGTTTAGGGTAAGTTAAACTCCTTTATAATGGTAAAATAATTGTTATTTAATTATAAAATAATCATATACATTAATATGATATCATATATTATCTTTTAACATTGATTTGTTGATAATATCTTAGTATTATCATCGTTTTGGGTGTTAACGAATTCATTTTCCTTTATATTATTCTTTACGTGAGACATATTTGTTATGGATGGGATGTATATTATTCATATAAAGAATTATATCATGTCTCTAAACATTATTTTTAATCATAAAATTAAATTTAGTCTTGAATGGATATGATGGGGAATGAATCTCATCGCGTTCGTGGAGACGGTAATCCGTACGCACCCACGAGCGACAATATCATTCTTTTGATATTAAAATAATATATAATTGGATGGTATATCATATATAAAGAATAATTATCATGTTATATTTATTATTTATATGAATTACACATCATTATTATACCCATACAAATAATAATATATTGAATAACAATTACACCACGACGTGGATACGGTAGGCCATACGTACGCACGTATGGTGACATGTCATTAAAAGGATGGATAGAATACTGAATATGGTTGTAACATATTTATAATAACATAAAATTATATATAAGACACTGTATTTATTATTTTAGAGTTTAAATAACAAATAAATAAGAAGTGTAAGAAGAAAGGAACTTGAAAGAGGGTGGTGAAAACATTACCTCTTCTTCGGGTTCTTCCTTTTGATTTGATCAAAAGGGATCCTTAGGTTGGATTTATGACTAAATTAAGACCTCTAGGATTAAGTGAGGATAGTTTAGAGGGTATTTGGGCAGAGTTTTTCCGAACCAAAAGGCTTTGAAGGTATGAAGAATTGGTTATAAGTGGTGTCCTTTTATAAGGGGGTGGAGGAGATCTTTAGAAAAAACTTAAAATATTAATTTATAATAAATACATATTTGGTTTATAATTTCTAAAAAGTGGATTATTCAAATTATAAGGTGGTTATGGGTCGAAATAATTTCATCCAATATATTTTATACAGGTTTGGGTCACTATATTAACCTTATCATTTATATTTAACTCTTAGTTAAATAGTTTGACATTTACCATGTCACTTTGTATTTTTATATTATATGGTTAATAAACTTACTATATACTTCCAAGAGACACCCAAGTGGTACATTAATGATAAAAATATCATTATATAAGTCCTTTTTCTGAACTGTATATTTTTAGGAATATAATATGAATTAATAATATAATATTTGTTTTAAAAACTCTTTTATGTCAATTTTGACACTATTTAATAATTGATTTTTATTAAAGTCTTAAAAACTTTATTAATTCAAAAAATATTCATTTAAGAAATCCTAAAATGTCATATTAATCAATAAAATTCTTTTATGGCATCAAAACTTTCAAATTATATTTATTTTAATATTTATAATACCAATTATTTGATTCTTTCATTAATAAGGAAAATACTGCATCATTATTGTGTCATAAATAAATTTAATTATTCAATGTCTAAAAATTATAAATAAAATATAATTATGTAGGAAATATTTTTATATTTATAATGAATATTTATAGTAAAAAATATAACATATATAACCCTATGTAAAAATTGTTTTTCTAAAAGATATATGATTATGTCATTTTTGTATTTACTTTAACTTAATTAATATAGTGTCATTATCACTTACAAGTAGATCCATGGGTCCCAAAATCAACCCAAAGATTCCCATGGTTGGACATGTATCAACCAATAGGGTTATAACACCTTTTAGGGTAATTTATTATTATTATAATATTATTTTTTACCCTTATTTACTGGATTTACCCTTTAACCATGGTAAATAAAAATATTTACCGAAGTAATTATTCAAAATGTCTAAAAATAAAAGTTACCTATTTACAAAATTTGGACCTCCTGATTCTAAATATGGAATACATTTTTATAAATTCAAAACACATAAGTGGCAGTAATTAATTTAAAATTAATTCCCGTTGTTAAAACAAAAAGCATGTTTTTAAGAGATAATAACTATCAAAAGATTGACACTTGCTTATGTCCAATTTAAATGTGAATTTATATCCAATGACCAACATTGTATTAAATGTTAAAAACATAATCGAAATATACTTTTAAACCACTCAAATTAATAATTTATCACTATTAATTATTTTGATTAAAAAAGTTGTTTTTAATTAAAATTTAGTAATTCTCACTATTCATCAAAATATGAAAGTTATCAGAAAAGTACCAAAAATTCACCGTAATCTTATTTAGATATTATGAATCCAAAAAATGAAGTCCATTTTGAAAGATAAAACGTATAAAATTTCAAAAATTGGGTATTACTATTTATAATGGCTAGTTTGATTGGTTGTGGTGTGTGTTAGAACTCAAATTTGCGTACAATACACGCTACTATATTATTCAAAGAGAAGCGTACTGCGGAAGCTTGGGGTGTTATATTCTCACCTCCTTCAATAAATTGCATCCTCAAAATTTTTAAAATTAGGCTTGCGAATATAATGGAAAGTCCCACATCGTAAAAAGAGTCAATAAAACTATCACTTTAAAAGAAAGAAAGAGAAGTAAACATGTCACCCAAGATAACCTATACTAGGATTCCATGTAGAAAAACATGGATATGGATGATAAACTAAGTGTCAAGTTCTGATGGAGTGGGATAGAAAACATGATCAGGAGAAAGTTAACAACAAGAAAACCAAAAACTTGTGATGGGACAAATGATCATTAGTTTCCCAGTAGGAAAAGTAAACATACAACATTTTTTTTTGTTTTAAGTTACATGACATAAAGATGAGGAATTCATTTATGAGATTGACTAAGAACATAAAGAGATATACTTACTTTTTATGTAAACTTTCATTCTTTAATAAATTTCTACTACTAACTCATTTTTAAATGATGAGTATTATATAAGACTTGGTCACACTGGAAGAGCTAGAATAAACTTCTATAGAATCACATGATCCACGAAAGATAAACTATATATTTACCTTGTCTTTAGAGATTAATAAAAACCAAAAAATTTAGTATAAGATCTGATGATCCCCTAACAGTATATTCTATTAGATAATTAAACACTAATCTTAATTTCTAAAACTAAACCAAAAATACCCCAAAGTTAAATAAAAACCATTCAATAAACAATTATCCTTAAAATCCTTCAATATAATCCAAAATAATATTGAAACCCAAAACTTAGAAGAATTTGGTTATGTAGTCTTCCATGTTAAATTGTATTTCCAAATGACATCAACTACTGTTAAAGTCACATACTTAAAAGTAATTAACCTAATCACATATTCTCTATTATAGGTTAATAATTTCCATAAATAACCCAAATCACTATAAATCCATAATAAAAACATTGATAAAAATCCACCATTACTCCTCAAACTAAATCCCATAGTATTCTATTTTCCTTGGCCCTATAGTGTTCCCAACAAAGCGAACATCTTCCAAAATAACATTTATCACTTAATCACCAAATCATTTTCCTATACTAAGGGTATTTATTTGATAAAACATAAGATCCCAAATCAAATTATTATTGATCAATAAAACCATTTAACTAAAAATAATTAGTCACACTAACCAGGGACTTCACGTAGTCCAGTGGTAAGCGATAAATCCCAATCGCACTTTGGTTGTGGGTTCGATTCCCACAACTTTGTCCGACATGATAGGTTATCACACGGTCTGTATGTTTTCCTTTTTCAAAAACTATATTTTATAACATTACCAAAATGAGATAAATACCTCAAAATAACCATAACATAATTTAACCACAAATGTTATCTCATACCTTGCATTTTCATCCCAAGATATAATAACTTGTAATTGCCTCAAACTCAATGATCATATAAAACCAAATGGTTATTTATAACTATATCCAGAAGGGAAAAGACAAGTCTTCCTCAAATATCATTTTCACGTGAAAAACTGCAGGGTTACAAATACAAGAGAAAATTATTCCAAAGTAATCCCATCAACAAGGAGTATTAGTACTTTTAAACATTTCTCCAACCATTTATTTCCAGATAGCTTCTTCTTTGACCAAGAAAATATCCTATAGAATAGGGAATTCACTCAAGTAATGGCCAGGTCCCCTACATTTATGGAAAATGACTGTAAATGGATTCTTGGGACCATTTTTATTTTCTTCCATAGTACTCTTCATTTTTCCTCAGTAATTCTTCACTTTATGTCCTTCCTTCCCACACGTAATGCATTTCTTTGTTCCATTGAGACACTTTCCTGGGTGTCTCCTTCCACATTTCCTGCATGATGGAAATTAAGGATTCTTTTCTCCATGGTCTCCACTATTGGAGCTCTTATCATTCATCACCTTTCTCTTATTTGTTGATTCCGGGAGTTGGTTAATATATATATTGTTGATCATATTTTTGGAAAACTGATTTGGCATGAACACGCTATCTTTTACACCTATCAACATTCCATAATTTTTTCTCATTTCTACCATCATTCCCACCTTGTACATCATTCTCAAAGTCACTATGACTTCCTTGAAATCCAGCCATTAACTAAAACCAGAAAGCATTGTGTGAGAAATAGTAGTCATAAAATCATTTAGAGAATATCATGACACTATATTCTCAATTTAAAACACCTTAAAATTAACCAAGGTCATTTATTCTCATCTTATATTAAAATAGTTCAAATCGGTTAGTAAAGAAAATGTAAGTTATCCTAAGCATATCCCCCGGGAGTATCGTAACCAAGAGTGCAGCAAGGCCTGTTGTCATGCACCAGTTCCCGTTCGAGTCTAGCTCAAAGCAATGTTTTCAGGTTTTACCCCTAGGTACATCTTTTACAAAGCCGCCTCTACCTGCTCTTATCCAGACAAGGATACATTTCTTGGAAAACTCACAAAATCTATACAATACCAAAATTCTAGGAAGTTATTTTATAATAATTCTCAAAGTCTATCTTAGGGTTATGTTCTCTAATCAGAGTTTATCTAAATATAGCTTCCATGTTTTGTACTAAACTTCCTCTGATACCAAATGTAATGCCCCGACCCTAGTTACCCAGATTCGGTGCATTTTTACATAACATTGGCATGATCACAAAAGATCAAGTCTCGAAAGACCAATTATTTTAGTAGCATTGGAATCACTAGATACATTCATAAAGTTTACATTGCATCATAAAGTGAAAAGCTACATAACATATTGTCTCCATAGACCACACTCATATCCTCATACTATCCCTGAAGGTCATTCATAAAATACTTCTTCACATCCTGGAAAAAATAAAACATAAAAAGGGGTGAGATCAGATGCTCAGTAAGGATAACAATATAGCGGAAACTTTCATAAATAATCATAAACATTTAAGGAAATGTATAAATAAAACAAAAGACTTTTAAACTTGAACTTCAGCATAATATGGAAAATATAAAATGAAATAATTCCATTTACTTACTCACATGGATATTCTACTAGTAGAATAATCACATGAAATATCAATAACCACTTTCATAAAAATGGAATGCATAATGCCAGACTATCATAACCACATAGTCAAGGCCTTGTTCCAAGACTACAAATAAGATTTTGTCAAGGCCTTGTGCCAAGACACTAGTTTGTCCCATGAGACCTACCGATGCATCTAGGAGCTATAGCGGGCTCCACCCATCACTTAATAAGTTCAATGAATTCCTCATATGAAAATTTTGAAACATAACATAAATATTCGTATTAAAACTAGCATACGAAATGTCAATACTTTATCCACAAACCATGAATGGTATAAAAATAACACATCCACAGTCAAAAATAAATAATTTGATACAATATGAAAGATTTTATTGTATCAGATTAACCTCAATCGAGAATAATGAAGGATATTGATATAAATGAAAATAATCATCAAAACTATTAGAGAGAAATATCCCCCTTTTTCTTGAAATCATTTAAAAGTCACACTATTTGTCAAGAATCCATTTAAAAATAGGTTTTTGAATCAAAGTTTCCCATACCACTTTGAATATTTTAAAAGTAATTTTAATTTTAAAACGTTAATTTCCATATAAATAAATCCTTAAAAACATTTTTAAAACTTGGACATTAATGAGAAAGATTTAGAATAATTTTTTTTAAAACATTTAAAATGATATTTTAGTTAGAGTTCCTAACCAAAAGAGAGACACTTGAATATAAATAAGTGAGGTAATAAAAACTTTTTAATATCATGAGAATAAAGGTATTCATGATATACTATGTCAAAGTACATTATATACACCATATAAAAGTGATTTAGTGTATAACAACAAAGGAGTCTCAATGGAATGTAAATTGAGATGAAATCTCTTATAAAGACCGTATCCTTAGGTTAAGGATAAATCAACGACATAATTATGTGTGAAAAATATAAATAAACTCAATATGATTGGATATTCAGTTTAAATCAATCAAAGGACATTCACACATATTCTTGTAAAAACAACACCAATGAATTGGATATTTAACTCAATAAATGGAGATTGAGTTAAAATTACTCTTATCAAGTTCATATAGATGACTTGAGAATTTATCAATGGAGTTGTTATGTGTGTCAAAAGTATATCCATATAATGGGGAGTGGAAATTATGACATAAGCAAATGAATAGTTATTCAACACATAATCTTTGAGTAAAATAATCAATGAAGTATTCGTAAAGCCGAATGAGTGGAAATTGAAATTTCAAATTCCCTTATCGATTTGGTAACTTACGAAAAATACAACAATGGAAGAAAGATCATACAATGATGATTTAAATATACATAAATTAAAGTATATTACATAATAAATACAATCATGGTTAGTACACACACCACATGCAATAAATAAGTGGTGAACAATGGAAATCTCACAGAATTAAAAGTAAGATAAGAAACCCCTTACTTTGTACTTTTTCCTTGGTCAAGGGTAGGTTAACCTCATGTATAATGGTTAAAAAATGGTTATTGAATTATACAATAATCATATACATTAATATGATATCATATATGATCTTTTAACATTGATTTGTTGATAATATCTTAGTATTATCGTCGTTTCAAGTGTTAACAGATTCATTTTCCTTTATATTATTTGTTACGTGAGCCATATTTGTAATTTATGGGATGTATATTATTCATATACATAATTATATAATATCTTTAAAAATTATTTTTAATCATCAAATGAAATTTTGTCTTGAATGGATATGATGGGGTATGAATCTCATCGCGTTCGTGGAGACGGTAATCCGTAAGTACGCACGAGCGAAAATATAATTCTTTTGATATTAAAATAATATATAATTGGATGGTATATCATATATAAAGAATAATTATAATTTTATATTTATTATTTACATGAATTAAACATCATTATTATACCCATCCAAATAATAATATATTGAATAACAATTACACCACGATGTGGAGACGGTAGGCCGTACGTACGCACATATGGTGACATGTCATTAAAAGGATGGATAGAATACTGAATATGGTTGTACCATATTTATAATAAAATAAAATTATATATAAGAAAATGGATTTATTATTTTAGAGTGTAAATAACAAAGAAAGAAGAAGTGGAATAAGAAAGGAACTTGAAAGAGGGTGGTGAAAACATTACCTCTTCTTCAGGTTCTTCCTTTTGATTTGATCAAAAGGGCTCCTTAGGTTGGCTTAATGAATAAAGTAAGGCCTCTAGGATTAAGGGAGGATAGTTTAGATGGTATTTGGGCAGAGTTTGGCTGAACAAAAAGGCTTTGAAGGTATGAAGAATTGGTTATAAGTGGTGTCCTTTTATAAGGGGGAGGAGGGGCTCTTTAGGAAAAAATTAAAGTATTAATTTATAATAAATTAATATTCGGTTTATAATGGCTCCAAAGTGGATTATTCAAAGTATAAGGTGGGGATGGGTCTAAATACTTTCATAAAATAGATTTTAGATAGGTTTGTGTCACTATATTAACCTTATAATTTATATTTAACTCTTAGTTAAATAGTTTGACATTTACCATGTCACTTTTTATTTTTATATTATATGGTTAATAAACTTACAATATACTTTAAAGAGACCCCCAAGTGGTACATTAATGATACAAATATCATTATATAAGTCCTTTGGCCAAACATTATATTTTTTGGAATAGAATATGAATTAATAATATAATATTTGTTTTAAAAACTCTTTTATGTAAATTTTGAAACTATTTAATAATTGATTTTTGTTAGTCTTAAAAACTTTATTAATTCGAAAAAATTAATTTAAGAAATACTAACATGTCATATTAATCAATAAAATTTGTTTATGGCATCAAAACTTTCAAATTATATTTATTTTAATATTTATAATACCAATTATTTGATTCTTTCATTAATAAGGAAAATACTGCATCATTATTGTGTCATAAATAATTTTAATTATTCAATGTCTAAAAATTATAAATAAAATACCATTATGTAGGAAATTTTTTTATATTTCTAATGATTATTTATAAATGAAAATATGACGTATATAACCCTATGTAAAAATTGTTTTTCTAAAAGATATATTCTTATGTCATTTTTGTATTTACTTTAACTTAATTATTATAAAGTGCCATTATCACTTAAAAGTGGATACATGGGGTTCCAAAATTGACCCAAATATGTCCATGGTCGGACATGTATCAACCAATAGGGTTATGACACGTTTTAGGGTAATTTATTATACTAATAATATTATTTTTTCCCTTATTTACCGGATTTACCCTTTAACCATGGTAAATAAAATATTTACCGTAGTAATTATTCAAAATGTCTAAAAATAAAAGTTAACTATTTAAACAATTTGGACCTCCTGATTCTAAATATGGAATCCATTTTTCTAAATTCAAAATACATAAGTGGTAGTAATTAATTTAAAATTAATTCCTGTTGTTAAAACAAAAAGCGTGTTTTTAAGAGATAATAACTATCAAAAGATTGGCACTTGATTATGTCCAGTTTAAATGTGAATTTATATACAATGACCAAAATTATATTAAATGGTAAAAATATATTCTAAATATACTTTAAAACCACTCAAATTCATAATTTATCACTATTAATTATTTTGATTAAAAAAGTTGTTTTTAATTAAAATTTAGTAATTTTCACTATTTATCAAAATATGAAAGTTATCAGAAAAGTATAAAAAATTCACCCTAATCTTATTTTGATATTATTAATCCAAAAATTAAGTCTATTTAAAGATAAAATGTATAAAATTTCAAGAAGTGGGTATTACTATTTATAATGGCTAGTTTGATTGGTTGTGGTGTGTGTTAGAACTCAAAGTTGCGTACAATACTCGCTACTATATTATTCAAAGAGAAGCATACCATGGAATCTTGGGGTGTTACAATGATATTGCATTTGGATTTTTTTATTATTATAGTCATATGGATGTTTATATTCTATCGTTGATTTATATTTTGCTTTCTCCATTGATTGATGTAATTACACTATTGTGATGCACTCTGATTATGAGGATATAGTCTCCCCATTGTACCACCTTAGACCTCGACTACTATTCAGAATCCTATAGAGTACAGGGAGGAACACTTGAGGCCATGTGACCCATTGGATTGGGGAACCATTAAGTGGCCTTTAGGTTGGAAAGTTGAAAAGTGGTAGAAGAGGTGTTTATTTTCTTGCATTACTATTTTGAAATAATATATGAGAGATTAGGAATGAATTTGTATTTGGTAATAAGTTGTTCCTAAGAGTAGCTAACCCATTTACAGAAGAAATACAAATTTCTTGTAATGGGGAATTATTGTGATATATTTTTCCTATTATAGTTTATTTGACTTCACTATTGGTTGAAACACTTGATGTTTGATGTTCCTTTTGATTGAAGATTTCATCCTTGGCCTGCTATGGAAAGGAAGTTTAGAATCATACCTCATTTGATGCACTTTATAGGAATGAAATTACATGCATATTCCATGCCATATAAGATGAATTTCTTGACTACATATCATTTATTATGTATGCATTGTGATATATGATTGTTATCAAATAATGTTCTTGTAGGATATTGAGAAACATAATTGGTACTTAAAGTGTCTTACATAACCTAAACAGTGTTTTCCTATATAAACTACAACAGAAACCTTAATCAGTCAATTATGACACATTGATTCATGGACCATTGGTCACATGAACTAGAATGTTTTATGGTTAGGATTAAATGGATTCCACACTTCCATTTATAAGGTTATAAGCCCTTATAAATTTTAAATGGTAATCTATAAAATTTAACCATTTAAATGATAATTATAATATAAATACAAACTTAAATGAAATTTAAATTTTGAAATGTAAAGGTATCCGTTAAATGGTGTTTTCAATTACATTTTAAAATCCATATAATAGGACCCATGTTGTGAAACAAAGGGATTGACCCAAACCCAACCTTATTAGTGGGTTGTAGGTACTGTCTCTAGGGTTCTTTACAATTGTTCATGTTACCTAGAATTGGATTTAGGAGTAAGAAGAGGGGTGTGTCTTGGTTATAAGAAGGTTTGTACCTGTCCTATGTTTATATTTGTAATATGGTGTCTATTGAATCTATTATGAGGCATGTTCTTGTCATTTGTAGAGATATGTCACCATGATGGCCTCCTGTCGGGTATTAAGAGGGTGGTGATGACCATGCTTTGGAGGTGGTGGTCCCTAACCCACTAGTAGAACCTCCAGTAGCACCACTTGTGGCGCTGACTATTGTTCCCGATATGGGTGATGATTCCCAATTCTGAGAAAGTTTCCTACACTTTATGTAGACTATTCTGGGAGCCTTGCAACCTATCTTGTTTATGGTAGAGATGAAATGTGTGTTCTAGCAGCAACATCCACCCACTTTCTCAAGGGATGGTGGTACATAGGCTACTGAGCTATGTATTGAGACTAATTTTTCGGTTTTCAATCATATAGATACTCCTCTAAAGAAGAGAGTCATGCTCAAAATGTATATTATTCTTGAATCTACTATGAACTAGTGGGAAGTTCGAAACTATGCTAAAAGACTTTAGGATATGGTTTTGAGGGATTTAAAAACCATGTTTTATGACTATTTCTTTCCTGATAATTTTAGAGATAAATGATCTAGTGATTTTATGCATCTAGAGCAAGGCAATATGATCGTCATGGAGAATTCAGACTGATTTATAGAGTTTCATCATTTTACACATGTTTATCTTGCTGATAAGCCATCTAGGGTGAGACGCTTCAAGGAAGTTCTCAAGAATTTTTTTTCAATCATAGGTGAACATGTTTCAGTTGAATACTATAAATGAGATTTTGAATCAGACACTTATTACTAAATGTAACTTGAGGGAATCCAGGGGCCCAGAGCAGGATAATGTTGTAACGTCCCAGTTTTGGGTGCCGACCAAGGTGCCCTGAACTTAGTTGGTCACATAAACTCAAGTGAATTTCCCCAAATGCTAGAGGATTCCTACTAGAAGTGAGGGACAAGGTAAGACATTGTGAAAACTATACCCTCATTGGCAGAGTATACACAATAGAATAACAAAGTATAAACAATAGTAGAAGAATTTATACCATATGAAAAAAGTAAACAGTAGAAGACTGATAGTAAATAAACAACTGGAGCACATATATAAATTATGCATGTCACATATGTCTAGGAAAGTATCCAAACAAGTCACAATGCTAGAAATACGATACTGAAACCAAGTGTAGAAAGTAGTAAAATCCAACAGCATCGCAAGCCTCAGCTTGGTCCCATTCTCTTCAATTCCAACCAACAATCAAGTACATGATGTAGAAGGGAACTTTCCCTTATCTATACCTGTAACCATATAATATGTTTGGGTCCAAAATCATGACCCAAACAGGGTGTGAGACAAATCCTAGTAGGCAACCACCAAAATATTTGTGCCTAACTGTTAGTGAATATATACAGCAGGTAATATGTAGAAAAATAAAATAAAATAGGAAGTAATAAAAAGTAAAAAATTCTACAGTTTTCAATTACATAAATTTTCATTTATAAATTATTCAAACTGTTGAACAATGTAACCTCGAGATCTAGCCTAATATCTGTATCCAGCTATATAATAGTAACAACCGACGTCTCAGAAGACCATCTAAACAACCAAGTAAGACTGAGTCTAAGCTTGTGATTTGTCTTAGAAGACTCATCACAATAATTCAATTATTCAAAATGAACCCTCTAGGAAATTTCTCATAGTCTAACACATCTGGTTTAACATATCATAAATTCAATAAAATAATGACCCTCCAGGAAAACTCACACAATATAACCCCTCTGGTCCCACATGGCACTAATCATTTACAAACGACCCCCTGGGTAGCTCTCATGGTCAATACCCCCTTGGTATGCATAGAAAAAATAAAATATAATGACCCCTATCAGCTCTCACAGTCAATGCCCTATGGTCCAACATTCATTTAATAATGACCCTCTAGGTAGCTCTCATAGTATAAGCCCTCTGGTCTATGACCACCCGATAGATCTCACAGTCAATACATCTGGGTCAACACAACAACAATTTATATATAATATACCCTACCTTGGGAAGCTTTCACAGTCAATTCCCCTTGGTCACACTTCACAATGTGAATCACATGCATCTCAAATAAACAAAAACTCAATCCTAACAACACTAGTCATGAAAAAAAGTAATCCTAACATGCTTCCTAGACCCAACGACCATAAAAAATCAAACATTGGAAAACATACCCACAATTAAGGTATTAAACCTTATGCATAAGAAATAAAACTTTCTCAATAAAACACACCATAATAGGTCTTAAACAGGGTTAAATTCCATAACACGCAATACCCTAAACATGGTTATTCATCACTTTTAGCATATATCATCCAAAGAAAATCATGGAAAGGAACAAACCACCTACCTCGATGTCGGTAGATCACTATAGTTGATCTATGTCTCTTGAATCGGCCTAGAATGACGTAGATCAGTGGGAATCCAACGCACTCGACGACGTCTCAATTGGGGATTGGACGAAGAATCGGTATGGGTTAGAAGTTCTTGGATGTATCTTTTCTCTCTTGAAATGAAGATTCGGGTTCTTACAAACTTCTCCCCTTAAAGAAATTCATCCTCAAATTTCCCTTTCAAGGTTGGTGAATAAGAAACTTCAAAAAACTCTGGCCACTGTGATCAAATGTCGACCTCCCTCTCCCAAGTCTTGTCCTGTACTCTCTCATACTGCCATAACACCTATACTAGAGGAACATACCAGCCATTAAGAACCTTCGTGCTGTGATCCACAATAAAAATAGGTTGCTCCTCAAAGGTTCCATCCCCCTCCAACTCAACCTCCTCAGGTTGAAAAACATGAGACAGGTCTAAAAAGTAACGTCGTAGCTGAGAAACATGAAAGACATCATGTATAGACTGATACCTCTGTGGTAACTAAAACCAATAGGCAATCGACATGAATCTCTCCAAAACCTCAAATATCCCAACGTATCTCGTTGAAAGATTCCCCTATATTCTAAACCTTCTGTGTCCCAAACTTGGTGTGACACATAAGAAAAACTGATCTCCGACATCGAACTCCATAGGTCATCTCCGTCGATCAACATAAGATTTATGTTGATACTGTGTAGTATCCATCCTCTTCCTAATCAACTCCACCCGCTCAGTGGTCTCCTAGACAAGACTAGGTCTCAGCATAGCTAATTCTTCTGCCTCTAGCCAATATAGGGGTGATCGACATGACCTACTATACAAAGACTCATAATGTGCCATATGAATCATTTCCTAAAAAATGTTATAGTAGGAAAACTCCACTAGGGGTATGTGTCTCCCCCAAGAACCCCCAAAATCCAGGACACATGATCGAAGCATTTCCTCTAACACCTGAATTGTTCACTCAGACTGGCCATCTGTCTGGGTATGGTAAGCTGTACTCATAAGTACCTATGTACCCAAAGCCCTCTGTAGTCCCTTCTAGACACAAGAAGTAAATCAAGGGTCCCTGTATGAAACAATGGAGTTTGAAACCCCATGAAAACATACAATCTCTTAAATGTACAACCTTACAATATCATCAACACTGAAGTTTTCCTTGATCGGCAATAAATGTTCAACCTTCGTGAGTCTGTCAACAACAACCCAAAAGACATCATTTACTTGAGGCGACCTTGTTAAACCCATCATGAAATCTATTGTGACATCATTACACTTCAAATTGGGAATGGGTAACTACTATAAAAGCCCTGCTAGTCGCTAATTCTCCATATTCACCTACTGACAGGTGGAACATCTCAAAAAAAAACCAGAAACACCCCTTTTCATACCTGGCCATCACTAATGACGGTGTAAATATCGATACATCTTGGTGACACCAGGATGAACTGCCCAAACTGAGGAATGAAAATATCATATCAACTCCTCACGTATGTCTACTGACACCCATATGGGTCCATGAAAACACAAGATCTTACCGTCACTTATAGTTCACCTAGGAGTAGGGTTTTCTCCTGACACACTCTCCCATAGGACTAGGCCTTCGGAATCTGATAGCTGCCTTATTCTCACTCGATCCAGTAGAGTATAGGTAAAAAATATAGAAGAAAGAAATGTCTACCCCTTTCTATCATGAACCTCCAAATTCATCTCAGAGAATAGATCCATAAGCTACCACTCACTACTGGCCTCCTGAACTGTCTGTATCTGAGTCCTCCTGCTTAATGCATCAGCCACTGTGTTGCCTTTCTCATGCATGTAGGAAAGCTCAAAGTCAAAATATTGAAGGCACTCAACCCAAATTATCTATATCAAATTTAGGTCACACTTATTAAATATATAATTGATACTTTTTTGGTCAATGTATACCAAAAAATTCTCTCCTAAAAGATAATGTCTCCAACAACGTAAAGTATTCACAACTGTAGCCAACTCAAGATCGTGCATTGGGTAATTCCTCTCATGTGGACTCAACTATTGAGACCTGTATACAATGAATCTTTCCCCCCTTAATAAGAACTACTCCCAGCCTGATACCTGATACATAGCAGTATATGGTGTATCTCTTGCTCGGCTCTAGAAAAATCAGTATCAGTGATGAAGTCAATCTCCCTTTTAGCTTCTGAAAGCCCAAATCGCAGGACTCTGTCCACAAATACTTCTCAACCATATTAGTAAGTCCCTTAAGTGTCACTACTAATCATGAGAATTCATGAATAAAATGTCTGTAGTAACCAACTATCCACAGAAAACTCTGTACCTCAAAGATGTTCTTCGGCTATTCCCAGAAAAATACTGCTCTCACTTTCTCTGGGTCTACTGATACTCCTGTATCTGAGATAACATGACCCAAGAAGTAAATATGTTCTATCCAAAAGTGGATTTTTGAGAGATTAGAATAAAACTAATTCTCTCTCAGTGTACTAAAAATGATATCAAGATGGGTAGCATGGTCATGTTGAGTGTGAGAGTACACCAAGATATCGTCCACGAAGACTAACAAAAAATAATCCATGTAAGGATGGAACACTCAGTTCACCAGTGCCATGAAAACTGACAGTACATTTGTGAGACCGAACAACATAACCAAATACTCGTATAGACCATACCTACTCCAAAAGGTTGTAATAGGTATATCTGATGGTCTAACATGCAACTGATGATAAATAGATATCAATTCAATATTAGAGAACACACGGGATCCTCGAAGCTGATCAAAGAAATCATCAATCCCTGGCAAAGGATATTGGTTCTTGACTGTCAACTAGTTCAACTTATGATAATCTACACAAATTTTGAGGGTACCTTCCACCTTCTTCACAAAAAGGAAAAGCGAACCCCAAGGAGAAGTACTAGTTTAGATGAAACCGTTAGTCTAAAATTCCTCTAACTTCTTCTTGAGCTCGTGTAACTCTAGTGTAGCCATCATATAAGGAGAAATGAACACCGATGCTGCTCTTGGAACAAGATCAATAGAGAAATCTACCTCTCGCTCTAGAGGTAAACCTAAAAAGTCATATGGAAAGACATCTCTGAAACGATCCACCACTGAAGGAAAGTCCATATGTGAAGTCCCCTGGTCATATAGATATAAACTAGCAATTTGGGTGGTAATTCCTCCCGACCCATGATGATCGACTCCTGTTCTATTCTCTTGGACATCCCATTCTCCCTTGTGTAGAAAAGAACCACCCTCTAATGATGTGAAACTCACCCTATGATGATAGCAGTCAACAAAGGCCTAAAAGGAGACCAACTAGTCCATTATGAGAATGATATTGAATCCAATCATCTCTAAGACATAGAGGTTCCATAAGAAGTGACACACACCAACCTCAAGAGGGAACTCCTTGCACTGACATACACTAGTCTTTCTAATCCCCAATGGAGTTTCAAGATTCATAAAATCATTATAAGTAACAATGTAGAGCCCAAGGCTCTCCACAACAACAACATATATAAAACTATGGGAATCCCATATATTGAAAATAAAAGAAGCTAAAAACGAGGAAACTAGATTCATACCTCTAAATATAGAGGGTCTAGGATCCTATTACTACTGGGTCTACTCTATTGCAAAATTATGACCTATATTGTGGCCCTCCAACCTGCTTGATTTCCCTGAGCTGATCCACCCTACTATCGCTAAAAACCTATAGCATGACTACTATGACAATGACCAAATCCTCATCCTTAACAGCCTAACGAACTCCAGTTCGCTGACTATTGAGAAACTGGTGGTCCTACTCCAGAATGTGGAGTTGAAACAGAACCCCTATCACCCGCTGCTGGTGAGAACACCCGGAAAAAACGCTGAAGGTAACCCATATTACTACAAGACTAGAAATCAACTGGATCCTTCGGCCAATGTGGTCTTGTGTGACCACTCTTCCCGCACTAGTATCATAACACCTAGATACCTAAAGAAACATCATGTGATATCT
This sequence comes from Viscum album, assembly GCA_963277665.1. Taxonomy (NCBI): domain Eukaryota; kingdom Viridiplantae; phylum Streptophyta; class Magnoliopsida; order Santalales; family Viscaceae; genus Viscum; species Viscum album. Next base: position 402,081,507 of record OY728157.1, read on the forward strand.
CCCTATGGTGCATCCTTCTATCTGTTGAAGGACTACCAGCCCTGGATGTTGAACTTCCCTAGATCGAAACTCCAAACTCCCTCAGATTTCTCTCAGTAATCAACGCCTAGTTCACTATATCCTTCACTGAAGTCAGCCTAAAAAAATTCAACTATGATTGGATGTCATACCTGAGACCATCCTCAAAATGCCTAGATATAGATAACTCATCACCTCCCAGAACTGGTGTGAAGCACTAAAGCTCTATGAAACGAGAAGAATAATCCATCACTAAAAGAGTGCCCTACTCCAAGTGCATGAAATCTCGGGATCAATCGACCCTCAATGTCTCAGGATAGAAGTAATCATAGAAAGTCATATGAAACTATTCCCAAGCCATATTTTGATGACGTCCTAACTTTGAGATAACATCCCACAATATCTTGGTAGTATCACATAGCATGTACGTTGTGAGCTTCACCATTCTCTCTAGAGGTGTCTCTAGATGCTCAAAGATAGAAATCATGGCCTCCAACCATGACTTTGTAGCTTTTGGTCCTCCATCCTCAGAAAAAGTGGGAGGATTCTACTGCTGGAACACCCTCATCAACTCTTCCATAGATGGGGTAGGATGCAGTGATCCCTGGAAGGTTTGAAACATCCTCAAAAATCCTTCATATAATTGTACATCAGTACTTGTGTCTGGTATAACAACTGGTTCCAGAATGGGATCAACAAGTGGATCTGCTGGTAGTCCCTGATCTATCCTTTCTAGTGTTTAGTTGTCATCATGTAACTGGCATACAACTGGAGGATGTCTTGGAAGCATGAATTTTCAAGGTCAAGTGCACACCTCAGTTCAAAATTATCAAGGAAAACACTTAGAAGTTCAAGAAAGGATAAGAGAAGAAAACATTCAAGTTTTACAAAACAGGGTTACACAATGTGTATAACCATTACACGACGTGTTCCATTAAGCTTTAAACATGATGTGTACCTTTGGAGAACCTAGTCGTGTAACACCCATACACATGACATGTTACTCCCATGACACGACATGTACTTGAATTTTCCCTCCTTACTAAGTACTTCTACATGGATAGAACTACATGGTTCTCTCCTAGATAACACTACACGACGTGTTCACCTTAAACACAATGTGTACTAGTTCAGTTCCTTCTACCTATGTCATTGGTCACACGGTTAGATACATGGCCGAATTCACACAACATGTATAAGCTAGACACGGCATGTACAAAATAAGTTTCCCAACCCTGTGTATCTTCTCAAAAATTCATTCACACGATCAGCACGACACGGTGTGTACGCCTAGTACACAACATGTACTTAAGAAAAGTCAGTTCTTCCAGAACAAAAGAACACATGATGTGTGTTTATAACCTGACACGCTGTGTTTTTTGGGTTTCTAGATAGTAAGCCTTTGAAACTTCTCCAGAACCCTTTAAAACTTAAAATTTTGTCCAATGCATGAAAAATTTTGACCCGTGGAAGCCCATACTTCTAAAAATAAAATTTTGGAGTCCTTATTCAGATCATAACCTGAAAAAAATTCAATTAAAGTTCAAACATGATCCACCAGATTCTGATCCAAGAGGTCCCATAACACCTCATGGACCAAAGTTTGGCATCCATCTAAATGAAACTTTACATATTCCAATACACTCTCAAAATAGTAGGTATTATATCACGACATCTATCATAATAACATGAATATCTTGCACAACATCTATCATAAAAACATGTAATCAGTAATGCACCCTAAATGGAATGATAAGAATGTATGACATGTGATCTCTAGCAAGTGCCTATATGCTGCATGAGATAGAATACCGTCATCTCATTAGCCTGTAACAAAAATAGAACCTCAATAATATCAATGATAACAACAAAAAACAAGTGAATAACCTAATGGTGAAATCAAATCAACTGTAATAATTTTAAAACCAGAAAAATTGAAATATCCAAGGTAACTTGGATTTTCTCTGCACACGGGTTAGTTACTCTCAGTCATAGCTTATTACCAAATACCTATTACTTTCTATCCCTGTTTATAGGCTCCAAATAGTAATACAAATCAGAAAATAAACTCATCTGATACCACTTTGAAATGTATCAGTTCCGGGTGCCTCCCAAAGGTGCTTTGAACCCGGTTGGTGCCATAACCTTAAGTGAATTTTCAAAAATTTTAGAGGCTTCTGACTAGCAATGGGGGACAAGGTAAGACATTGGGAAAACTATGCCCTCATTGGAAGAGTTTACATAGTAGAATAACAAAGGATAAATAACAGTAGAAGTAGTAATACCATATAACAAAAGTAAATAATGGAAGAATGATAGAAAATAAACAACTGGTGCACATATATAAATTATACATGTCACATATGTCTAGGAAAACATCCAAACAAGTCACAATGCTAGAAATACAATACTTAAACCAAGTACATAAATCAGTAAACTCCAACAGCGTCACAAGCCTCATATTAGTCCCATGCTCTCCAACTCCAATCAACAATCAAGTATCTGATGTAGAAAGGCACTTTCCCTTATCTATACCTACAACCATATATTATGTTTGTCTCCAAAATCATGACCCAAACAGGGTGTGAGAAAAATCCCAATAGGAAACCACCAAAAGATCTGTGCCTAACTGTCAGTAAATATATATAGTAGGCAATATACAAAAAATTAAGCAATAAACTAGAAAGTACTCAAAAGTAAACAATCATATAGTTTTCAATTATATACATTTTCATTTATAAATTATTCAAACCATAGAATAATGTAACCTCAATATCTATCCTAAGCTCTATATCCCCCTGTATAATAGTAATAGCCGATGTCACAGAAGAACATTTAAACAACCAAGTAAGACAGAGTCCAAGATTGTTATTTGGATTTGCAGACTCGTCCCAATAATTCAATTATTAAAAAGGAATCCTCTAGGAAAGTTCTCATAGTCTAATCTCTTTGTTTTAACATACCATTAATTCAATAAAATAATGACCCTCTGGGAAAACTCACACAGTCTAACCCCTCTGGTCCCACATGGCACTAATCATTTATAAATGACCCCCTGGGTATATCTCACAATCAGTAACCCCTTGGTATTCATAGAAACAATAAAATATAAAGACCCCTAGTAGATCTCACAGTCAATTCCATATGGTCCAATATTCATTTAATAACGACCCTCTGGGCAGCTCTCACGGTCTAACCCCTCTGGTCTATGACTACTCAGCAGCTCTCAGAGTCAATACCTTTGGGTCTACACAAGAACAATTTATAAATAATAAAACCTACCTTGGGAAGCTCTCATAGTTAATTACGCTTGTTCACACTTCACAATGTGAATCACATGCATCTCAAATAAACAACAACTCTATCCTAACAACACTAGGCATGGAAAACAAAGCAATCCTAACATGTTTCCTAGAACCAATGGACATAAGAAAAAAAAACATGTTAAAACACACCCATAATCAAGGTATTAAACCTTACACATAAGAAAAAAACATTTCTAAATCAAACACACCATAACAGGTCTTAAACAAGGTTAAATTCCATAACACTCAGTACCCTAAACATGGGTATTCACCACTTTTAGCATATATCATCCAGAGACAATAAAGGAAAGTCACAAAACACCTAACTCGATGTCAAGAGATCACTATAGTTGAACACTGACTCTTGAATTGTTCCAGAACAAAATAGATCAGTGGGAATCCAATGCACCCAGTGGCATCTCAATCAGGGCTCGGATGGAGAATCAATAGGGGTTAGAGGTTCTCGATTGTCTCATCGCTCTCCTGAAATGAAGATACAGGTTCTTACAAATTTATCTTCTTAACCCAGTGGTTCAAGGATAATTAGTAAGAAGTAATGTTTTCAGTATTATTAGGATGGGAGTACCATCTAGGGTGTGAGTGCTAGTAATTCTGTCTTCCTTCATCAGTGTGGAAGGCAAAGATACATGAGGAATCAGTGTGATAGAGACCCAGTCGATTTCTAGGCCTACCGAAGGATGGGCCATATAATTTTTTTGAAGGAACTTTCCTCTATTATTTAGTGATAGGGAGTTGACACCAATTATAGGTTTCAGAGGAAGATTCATATCTCCACATCAGTCTAGGAGCTGTGGTAATACCATTCTTTCAAGCCAAGGAGGTGTTCATGGATGGGGGAGTCAGACACCAGTTTCACCTCAAAAAAAAGTGGGTCTGCTTAGGGTAGTCATGCTATTTCATAAGGCCATAGTTTAGGTTAGACATATTCAATATAGTTTATACCTAAGGAGTAGAGAATTGAGACATTTATAGTGAGAGGTACAATCTTAGTATCTTCTACTCTTGTATTTTAACTTTTTGAGATAAGTGATTCACATTTGTTCATATCTATACCTATTGTGGAGATACTTGAGATCTATGTATAGTTTTATAATGGTGTTATGAGACTTGATACTCTATTAGGGATATGATCAAAGAATATATGCCTGTGTAGGGATTTACCCTTGAGATAGATGGGTATTTCTTTTTATGGGACCTCTTTGTCCTCAAGATGAAAGGGTTCAAAATTATTCTTGGGATGGACTGGTTGGTTTCCTTTCACGTTTTTGTTGATTTCTATCACTAGAGGGTGACCTTCACATCACCTGAGGGTGGGGTTTTTATTAACATGGGTGAATGGGATGTCCAAGCGATCCATGATGGACCTCAGCATCATGGGATGGGTGGGATTATAACCCAAATTACTAGTTTATATCTAGATAATCAGGGATCACATCAGGAATATTTCTCTCCATTGGATGATCATTTTACTGAAGTTTTACTAGATTAATTTACAGAACAACCTCCTAAGAGAGAGGTTGAATTTTCTATTGAACTAGTGCCAGGAGATGCACCAATATACATTTCTCCGTGTAAGATGGCTACTATTGAGTTATATGATCTCAAGAGATAGTTAGAGGATTTGGAAGAAAATGGGTTTATTTGACCCAATACTTCTCTATGGAATTATCTGGTCCTTTTTTCAAAAAGGAAAAAAGAACCATTATCCTATGTGTGGATTACTGAAATTTGAACTAGTTAATAGTTAAGAGATTATATACCTTGACTTAGATAAATGATATATTCAACTGGCTCTGAGGAGCTCAGGTTTTCTCAAATATTGATCTAAAATTAGGTTTTCATTATGTGCATGTTTGACCAGAATACATACCTCATACAACTTTTCACAGCAGGTATGGTCTACAAACATGCCATAAATTTTCATAGAATTGATGAACTAGGTTTTCCATCCTTATATGGATTCGTTCATAGTGGTATTCATGGAAAATATCTTGGTATATTCTCACAATTTACATGACCATGCCAAAAATCTTGAGATCATATTGGATAAACTGAGAAAACATCAATTATATGATAAACTAAAAAATTTCCACTTATGGATGGATAAGATACACTTTATAGGTTATATTATCTGAGATATAGGAGTATCAGTTGACCTATAGAAGGTGAGACCAATATATTTCTAAAAGAATACCAAAAATATATTTTATATACAGAGTTTCTTAGGGATCACTGGTTATTATATACACTTCATATAGTACTTATCATGATTTTAAAAACCTCTTAAGGGATTGAATAAGAAGGGTGTGAAGTTTATATGGTCAGATACCTGTGAGATAGCCTTTCAGGATCTGAAAGGAAGATTTACTTTTATACTAATCCTGATTCTGCCAGATCCAGGTAGAAGCTATACTGTATATTGTGATTCATCGGGTATTGGGTTGGGAGTTATTTTGATACAGAGGGATAGATTCATGGTGTATGAGTATCGTTAGTTGATGACACATAATAGAAACCGCCCAATACACGATATCAAGTTAGCTATTGCTGTACATTCCTTGAACTGTTGGAGGAATTATTTATTGGAAGAGAATTTTGTGGTGTACATGGAATAAAAATAATCAACTACATATTTTAATAAAATGAATTGAATATTAGAAAATTAAGGTGGGTTAAATACCTATATCGTTTTACTTCAAGATTGTTATACATCTGATAAAGGAAATGATGTTTTTGATGCACTAAGAAGGAGGACTCAGATACAAGAAGTTCAGGAGGCTAGTAGTGAGTGGCATCTTATGGCCTTGATTTCATATATGCAATTGGAGGAACAAAATATCCATGGGAGGAATTTTATCTCATCCTTAGTAGTGACTTACACTATTCTGGATAAGGTGAGGATGATACAACTATCATATTTTGAGGTTTTAGTCCTATGAGATAGCGTGGCAGGTGAGTACTCTCCTTCTAGTTGGAACATTAGAGGGGATGATATTATATGAATACATGGTCACATTTGGGTTCTAGAAGACATCCATGGGGAGTTGACGTGAGAGTTTCATGCCTCATATTGGGAATTACATCCTTGAATAACCAAGATGTATCTTGATTTACACTTCCAGTACTGGTGGCCAGGTATAAAATGAGAGGTATCTAGTTTTTTCACAAGGTGTTCTACCTACCAAAAGGTGAAGGAAGAACACCCACGACTGATAGAGATTTTGCAGTAGTTTCCCATCCCTAAGTGGAAATGAGATGATGTTGTGATGGATTTTATGACCAGGTTTATAAGGTTAACTTGAGGTAGTGATTCTGTATGTGTTTTGGTGGATAGGATCATGAAGTTCAACTATTTCCTACCTATCAAGGAGACTTTCTCAATAGATGAGCTTGTGAGACTTTATATCTATGAGACTGTATGCCTTCACAGGATTCCTCATACCATTGTATCAGATATGGATTCTTGATTTACATCTCATTTTTGAAAAGTCTTACTAAGGGAGTTGGGAACACATGTTCTTTTGAGCATGACATACCACCCTTGGACCGATGGATAGTCAAAGAACACAATACAACTTCTATAGGACATTCTTATAGCACGTGTCTTTGATTTTGAGGGTTATTGGGAAAAGAATATAACCCTAGTTGAGTTCACCTATAAAAATATCTATCAGAAGACTATACAAATGGAACCTTATGAGGATTTTTATGATAGGACATGAAAATTACCTCTATGTTGGTTAGAGGTAGGAGTGACAGTGCTGCTCGGACCATATCTCATGTATGAGACTTCAGAGTAGGTTCAACTGATTCTGAAACAGATGGCTATAACACAGTCTAGATATAATTTTTACACCAATAGTCATCAAAGACCTCTAGAGTTCGAGGTCAAGGATTAGGTATTTTTACATATATCACTAAGGCTGTGGAAAAATGAATTCAGAGACTTGGTAAGATTTCACCATGATATTTCAGGCCATATGAGACTCTAGAGAGTGTTAGGTTGGTATCTTATTAGTTTCTATTACCTCATAGGTAATGATACATTCATGATGTATTCCATATAGATCAACTACATCATTATCATGTATACCCATATCATAATCTTTATCTATATAAGGTTGAGTTATAGGTAGATGCATCATTTGAGGATCATCCTGTACATATTGTTGATCAATGCGCATAGGTTCTATGAGGGTGGTCAATTCCTCTGGTATGGATGCTATGGAAACATGACCTTGTATAGGATGAGACTTGGGAGAGGGAGGTTGAATTATGTACCTAGTGGCTGGAATTATTCTTAGACAATTCTTGACCACCCTTGGAAGGAAAATTCAGGTAAAAATTTCTTTAAGAAGGGAAGATTGTATAATCTCGAGTTTTTCTTGAGTAATTATCTTTTTAATTTCAGTTTAATTCCTTGGTTTTGGAATTTATGATTACTTAATGAGGTTATGGGAGTTTCAGGGGGGGTTCGAGGCTTTTTCGGATCCCAGCGGCTCAATTTTTTGAGAAGGAAGTTGGGTTGCACAATTATTACTATTTGTGTGGGGTGTTTCAAAGAGTAGAGAAGAGATGCATGGTTTGATGAAACTATGCAATAGAGGCCGCATGTTTATGAAAACCACCTATATATTTTAGTAGAAGAAAATCACATAGTTTTCACATGATTTCCCAAACCATGCAAGGTCCCTCCATAGATAGTGAATGGTGAATGGTTGGTCCATGATTTGTCCAACTGTGCGACCAAACCATGCTAACTAGTTAAAAAGTGTGAAATTTACATTTTTACCCATGAATTTAAATGTTTAATTATATTTACTATTTTTCTTTTCTCTAGGGAATTTTATCCTCTCATTTATCCTTCTTCAATCATAAGTTAGTCTTTGGTGTCGATTCTTCTTCTGAAGTCCGTTTTGACTTCTATTCATCTCATTGGATCCACACCAGGAATTCATCCATTCTTTCATTTTATTCCAATCCAAGTTGAGTTAGGACCTAATAATGGACATGTGTTTAACCATGGGCATATGATAGGAGGTCTATACCTTTTCCTAAAAATTCTTGTTGCTTTATAGCTCACTTCCCTTGTTCTACATACTGGACCTTCCGAGTGTTTCTCTTAAATTAATTGAATTCCTTGAATAAATTAATTGGAACCTTGTCAGGTTACCCACTTAGTACCATGTGGTTGTTGGAGGTTTTCAACCTCAACCTAGACCATCCTTGATATTTTATTATGAATCTATCCCATATTATACCACCTCGTTGGGTGCGTGTGAGATCACCATCTTAGTGAGACCTATAATGAATTTAATTAATTATTATTAGATGGTTTATACCTCCTTTACATGTTTTTACATGATTTTAAATGATTAAATACATTAAATGGTAAATATGGAATGAGTTGTATGAACTCATGTAATGTGTATGATTATGATATGAATTATGAAATCGGTTAATGAAATTATCATGATGACATTAGATACCAAGGATATTTCCACTCCTTGGATCCAGCCCATTGGGTCTGAAATTGGATGTCATGGACATTTCTACTCCATTGATTCATATTACATGGGATTTAATAGACATTTTTACTCCTTGGATCTGGATATTGGTTCTGAAACTTGATTACATGGCATAGTCTATTGAGGATGCCTTGGTCATTTATACCTTGGATCCAGACCATGCAGTTTGACATTAGATTACTTAGCATAGGCCATAGTGGATGTTTTATCATGCTATAAATATATCCATTGTTATGATTTTGTATTTATAGAAAGCCTTGGTAGGATAGAAAATATCACATTTACATGTATCACACCTTCTTATTCATTTATATTACTGTTATATATTGCACACTTATCAGTTTATAAACATAGACTGAATTTTTTATAGACATAATTGGTACCTAGAAAGACTTCAAGGATGTTGGTAGGGACCGGGGAAAGCGCTCACTTTATGATTCTTAATTGATTGTTCTTAGAATATGGGGAGAACATGACTGATCTAAGTCTCATGATGGTATCAGGGGATAGTTCCTTTTAGTATTTTTGTATTTTGATATATGTATTGCACTGGATGCCTACTTCTATATTTTTTATAGAAACATGAGATAATCATTTTTTATATGATATTTCCTTTTTCTTTGTTTAATATTAAAATCATATGGATTTTTTTCTTTTGTCACTAATTTACATTATGCTTCTGCTATTGATTGATGTGATTACACCACTATGATATAGTCTGATTATGAGGGTATAGTCTCCCACTAGGATTGCATATTTAATTTTGAGTAATGATTTTTGATTTCATGTAAACATGTTAATTTTTGAAAAATGTTGATTTTTTTTTCAAATGTGAGATTTTGAAAAGGCATGACATGGGTATTTTTAAAATTCATAGAGTTTTAAAAACATGATTTTTTTTAAAATGGTTTAATGTAGAAAATTTTAAATTTTGGAAAGAAATTTTGTGATATATGATTTGGTAGAATTTGAAATTGATAGGACTTAAGTTTCTAGAGAGTGATAATTATGGAATTTATTGTGTTTATAGAAAATGGAACTCGGTAAGCATCATAGAAACCAACTGGAAGAAGTTGCTGAGAATTTGGTTGCACCTGATACATAGGTGAATCAACATCAAGTTCAGAGTATAGTTCAAGCTTTTCAAGCTATGGATAGAGTGAATAGAAGGGATAAACCAAGGTAAGTGGATCATTCTATTTAGTTCTAGAAGTAGAATCCACCCTTATTTTAGGGTGATTTATAACTAGAGAAAGAAGAGGCGTGGTTGAATAAGATGAATTGAATTTTCAATTTCCTTGGAACACCAGTAGATATGAAAGTCATGTTGGAAACATATATACTGGATGATCTTGCACGCTAGTGGTGGGATTTAGTAGTTTAGGTTAAATTAGAACAAGTCCTTTCATGAGAGGATTTTAAGAATTGTTCAAAAAATAATTCTATCCTCATACATTCAGGATTACAAGAATGATAGAATTTTTTAGCATGAAGTTGGAAAACCTCTCAGTGATAGAGTATGTGGCTAAATTTATGAATTTAGTTCACTTTATGCCCAAAGTTTCTACTAGTGTGTATTTTAAGGAACACATTATTGAATCAAGGATGAATTAGAATATTTTTTTAAATATTATCATGCTTTTTTTAACAAATTATAAATAAATGGTCAATAGAGTGACAATGGATGAAAGGGACATATTAAGAGATATAGGTAGAGGGAGCATATTGATACCTATGGGAAATGGTAGGAAATATAATGCTAGAAACAAGAAGAAGAGGGACACATATTTCTAAGGTGGGAGCATGACTTAAAATCATATGTCTTGATCAGTGAATCTTCCACCAAGACCCAAGAGAAAATCCAGATTTTTCCAATTTAGTTTGTTCAAAAACATGAAGCAAGAATGTATGGAACCACTGAGAGCATGCTACAATTGCAACAAGATGGTGCATCTTCAATGGTATTGTCATAGTGCTCTGAGGCTGGGTGTTCAAGACACTTATCATGTTTTGTAGACATCATATTCTTTAAAGGGATGAGGGTAGAAAAATACCTCACATTAGTATAATCGAGCTATCCATGGTGATTCTAGGAATACCATGACTCCTCTGTAAGGGTAATCTCAATAAGGAAATAAATAAAAAACTATAGTGAGTAAGCATTTATATAGAGTTGAGCAAGTTATTTTGGATGATCAATCTAGAACATAGATGGTGAGAGGTATAATTATTTTTAATTCTACCATTATGAATGATTTGTTTGATACAGGTGCATCCCATTCCTTTATTTATTCTCATACCATTGATTTGACGAGTTTAAATGTTGAGATGATTCCTTATATGTTGAAACATAAAACTCCTCTCAGTAAAAGGGAATGTTGATCCCTTATGTGTAGAGGATGTTCTATAACTGTTGATGGAGTTGAGTTGATATGGAATTTATCTAAGCTTGAGATAGATGTCTATGACATAATCATGGGTATATATTGGTTTATTATGTTCAAGTCTCACATCAACTGTTATACCTGAAGGGTTAGTTTTACAATTCATGATGGTGTCGAGAATCTCTTTAGAGGAGACCATAATGTTAAGAAAGGTGAAACAGTCTTTTTGGAACCAGTATTTGGAATGATGTCATACCAATTGGAAGTGTTGACTTTGGAATCAATGGGAGATATTGAGAATATCAGTTTTCTAGTGATTGTTGATCAGTTTCCAGATATTTGTTTCCAAAAAATTCTCAGGGTTAACACCCTTTAAGGGAAGTGGAGTTTAAAATTTATCTCCTTCTAGGTACAAGTACTATTTAACTTTTGTCTTATTAGATAGAAACAAAAAAATTAATGGAATTTAAAGTGTAGTTGGAAGAGTTGGAAAGTAAAGGGTTCATTTGGCCTAGCATGTCTCTATGGGCAACACCGGTCTTGTCTGTCAAAATGTTGGATGGAACTCTCAGGCTGTGTATGAATTATCATAAGTTTAACCAAGTTATGATAAATAATCGGTATCAACTTCCACATATTGATGATTTTTTCAATAAATTGAGGGGAGATCAGTCATTCTCTAAAATTGACTTGTGGTCAGGATATCACCGATTTCAGGTTCAAAAAGAATATATTCCAAAGACAAATTTGAGAAGTACATATGGCCATTATGAGTATTTTTTAATGTATTTAGGTATTAAAAATGCACCAAAAGTATTTATGGAATTGATAAAGCATATATTTTAGGGATATATGGATTCTTTTGTGGTAGTGTTTGTTGATGACATATTAGTGTATTCAAGGACAAGGGTGGAGTATGAGCAACACTTAGAAAATATTTTAGGAATCTTGTGAGAGCATCAGTTGTATGCCAAACATTCAAATTGTTATTTTTGGATATAACATGCACATTTCCTTGTCCATGTAATCTCTAAAAGAGGTGTTTTATGGATCTAGAGAAGATATTGGATGTTATCTTGTGGAAACCACCAAATAATGTCTTAGAGATATGTAGTTTCCTTGGTCTATCTGGTTATTAACAATGTTCTGTTTGTGATTTTTCATTACCAGCTTCACCAATGATAGCTTTGATGAGGAAAAATATTCCATTCCAATGGGTTGGGTAATGTCAGAAGAATTGTCAAGAGCTTAAAGTTCTCTTTACATCATCACCAATCTTGATTTTTTCTAGAATTAGGATAATGGTATATGGTGTATTATGATGCTTTGAGATATGTTTTGGGATGTGTTCTCATGCAAGGATATCATTTTGTTTCTTATGGATCATAGAAGTTAAGGTTGCATGAGAAAAACTATCCAAATCATGATTTGGAGTTATCTGATATCATCCATGCTTTAAGGACTTGAAATCATTACATATATGTTAAGAAATTTGCAGTGTTTATAGATTATAAGAGTTTGAAACATATTTTATCACAAATGGGATTTGAAACTAATAATAAGAAGATGGATGGAGTATCTCTAAATGTTTGAATTTGACTTGATGTATACACTAGGTAAAGGTAACATAGTGGAAGATTCATTATGAATAAAGTTATATAGTCAGTTGTAAAAAGAGGCTTCATATCAGTGGTATTTGATGTCTTTCCTAGCCAACATACACTTGGAATGTGAATACCGAGGTGAATTTGTGGTTTTATTTCCATTTTTTTGTTCCTAATTTAGTGGAGATGGTTAAAGAGGCACATACGTCTGATTATGAATGTGTTTCTTTGAGGAAAAAACTCAATGGTGGGGAGACCATTGTGGGATGAAAACTAGATGGGAGTTCCTTTTTGTGGTTTTGAAATCATATGTTTGTACCTATGTCTTTTCTGGAACAACTTCTTCATGCTTACCACCATTTGAGATTGGTTGTTTATCCAAGAATACAGAATATGTATAAGGCATTGAAAGAAAAAATTTAGTGGGTCAGTATAAAATGGAAATAGGATGAGTTTGTTTTAAAATGATTAACTTGTAAGAAGGTTAAGGTAGAAAAATAGTGATCAGTAGGTATGTTGAAGTCTTTACCTATTCTTATTTGGAAATGGGAATAGGTTGCCATGAATTTTGTAAGAGGTATTACAAGAATGGTTTGGAAACATGATTCCATATGGGTGATAGTGGATCAACTAATGGAATTATCCCATTTAATCCCTATTAATGAATTTCATATGGTGGAGGACTTGTCAAAAATCTATATATGAGAAGTGGTAAAGAGGAATGGCATACCAGTTTTGATAGTATCACATAAATATCCAAGGTTTACATCATGTTTCTAGAAAATACTTACAGAAATCCCTTGTAACTTGGTTTTTAATGAGTCTGTAATATCATCCTCAAATGGATGTACAATATGAATGGATAATAAAAATGTTGGAAGACATGTCGTGAGCCTGTGTAATGGATTTTGGTGGATCATGGTATGAGTATATACCATTAGTAGAGTTCTTAATTAACAACAATTATCATTACTTGATATATATGGAAATTTTTGAAGCATTGTATTGGAATATTTATCATTATCTACTTTGTTGGGTGGAAACGGTGAGAATTCACTAGTTGGACCAAGCCTTGTCCAAGAAACAATAGAGAAAATTCATTTGATCAGTAAAAGGATGGAGACAACACAAAGTCATCATAAATCATATGCAGATCATCATCAATGATTTTTTTTATTCGAGGTGAGTGACCATGTGTTATTGAGAATCTCTCTAAGTTTCAGACATCATCATTTTAGTAAATAGGAAAAGTTATCTCCTCAATACATGATCCCTTTTGAGATACTTGAATGGGTTGGTGAGGTGACATATCGGTTTTCATTGCCACCAAGGTTCAGTAATGTGCATAATGTGTTTCATGTATCTCAGTTGAAAAAGTATCAGCCTGATCCTGACCATGTGATTTGATGGGATCATGTTGACATAGAGTTTTATTCTTCATTGGTTCATATCCTGATATGGATTGTGTATAGTAAAGAAAAAAAATTTGCATGGTAAAATAATTTGTCTAGTGCAGGTTTTGTGGAAACATGGCCAGATTCAGGAAGAAACTTGGGAATTATACAAATAAATGGTCAAGTAATGGACCAAACTCTTTCATGGAAATTATGGTTTTCTACTTTATGGGGATATAAAGACCAATGGTGGGGAGAATTCAGAACCCCCTATTTCAAGTAAGTGACCATTTCCTTATGATTTTTAAGTATAAAAAGTGTCTGGGTGAAGTTTGGTAGAGTTTGGAGGAATTTTGGAATGTTTATAGGTTTTTTCTAAAGGTTCTTGTTTTGAGCACAATTAGTGGAAATCGTTCAAATCTTATAAGAAACCGTTCATAGTGAAACAGGGGCTTCTGGTAAGGTTCATGGTTAGGTGCATGGTTTGGCTAGACCATACGACCGCCCAGAAGAAACCATACAAAGTGGGACAAAGGTATTGTTCATGATTGGCACATGGTTTGTCTAATTTTGGGGGCCAACCATGTGAGGTTCTTCTTGAGGAAGAGTTTGGCGTAAAGTTTTCCTAACTGTGCGACTAACCATGCATGGTTTAAAAGTGAGATCCTAAAAAGTGGATATCACTCCCTTTTACCTATAAACTTATAATTTTCACTATTTTCATCTCTAAGTTTGTTTTTATTACTCCCAAAGGTTTTGGAGTCTCTCCCCATCAAACTATAAGTGATCTGAAGGCAATTTTTGGTGCGTTAAAGCCCGATTTCCCAGGGAAGTCTTCATTTTTGATAGTTTTACTTAGAACTAATTCTCTTCCCTCTCTAAGATTCTTATATGTAGTCCAATGTGGATAGGTCTATGATTTTTTTTATTCCAAGAATGATGAGATACGGTTGGGCTATTGTTAGGGTAATATATCTAAGGTAGGTTTTTGGAGATTGAACCTAGTTTTGTTAAGGAATTTGTATTGTTCTTAATTTTCTCCATAATTCCCAAGTTAGGGTGGATTCAATCTTGAATCCCCTTATTATAACTTGAATTCTTAGTTTCAAATTGTTTGAATTTATTTAAATTTATTTTGAAATTTATTTTTAAAGCATGGTATAAACCTTATTTAGTAATGGTTTTTAGATTTTTGGATTTGTGGAAATTGGTTGTGCAAAGTATTTTTTTCTTAATTTTAAAATATTGATTTTAGAATATGGATTTGATGGATCTATAAAAATTGTCTTTTGAAAGGATTTCAATAATATAATAGTTTTATTAAAATGGATTATAATGGTTTATTTTAAATGATTTTTTCATACACGGGTTTGTGTGAGTTCATACTTTCGATGTGAACCTAAATAAGGGGCATGTACCATTGGGTTACAAAGGGACATGAACTTGGATAAGGTTCATGTGTCATTAGAGAACAAGGATATTGGTCACTTTATAATGACCTAATGTATGGGTTAGAAACTACTCATGATTATGTAATTTTCACCTAAGAATGCATGTGTGGGTGTGTGGATGTGTGGATTGGAATGGGTTATGCCAAATGGAATTGAGAAATGGGTTTGAAAGACTTGTTTAGTCACCTTCCATGGAAAAAAATTTTGGTTTGGAAAAATTATTTTCTTATAAATGGATTGGGTTTTGTGATAAACTATTTTATATTATTTTATTTAAATTGTTTTATATAAACATGCTAACTTGTTCTATCCAAGTGGGGTGGGTATGGAAGTCATTTGGGGAAATCCCACCGAGTTTCATTACTCACCTCTATATTGAAACTTTAGTGCTCTTGTAGATATTTTCTATCAAGAAAAAACATAAGGGAAGGTATCACATTTCCTTAGTGGTGTTTCATTATACTTTGGGTTGAATGGTGGAGTTGGAGCATAGAACATGTTGGGAGCTGTGGTGTAGTGTCTTTGGAGTCTCTTGAGCTTTTTTTGGTTTTGTATTCCACTTTGTAGTTAATGATGATCTTGGTTTCTACTTGGTACTATGATATTGTTGGTTTTATTTTTTATACATTGAGTTGTATTACATTTTTATCATGCATCATGTCATGGTTTTATTTATGGTATCTTTGGTTGTGGTAGTTTTATTTACAAAGGGAAAATCGTCCCCCAATTGCATTGAATCCCTTGGAATTTATTTCTAGCCTTTGGCATCTTGGGGATGTCTCCTAAGGCCAAGTATCAATTTTTCCTTGACTCAATCCAATGAGGATGGGTGAGATGTTACAATAATCATATATTATTATATCATTACACTTTAAACTTTTATTCATTTATTCTATTGAAAAAGTTCTAATTATCTTCAATATTTCAAGAAGTGTTTTTTGGTCTGTAATATTTTTTTATTTACTTTTAGTTTTTAAAGGGAAATTCACCTCACCTATTTTTATTTTAATATAATTAGACCTTCACTGGGCCATGTCATGGTGCACCCAGAAGAACCAGGCCCTCATTTCATAGCCTCCAGGGTACGATGCAGACTCTCTCGAGTTACCCTCATATAGTTTCTATATTATATAAGGGTAACCAATGTTTCCTTTACACAAAATAGGTAGGGGTACTTCCTGGTGTATCCCCCTATAATATAACACAACCTCACCTATCCGTTGAGTTACCCTCACATAGGTGATATGCTATATAAGGGTAACCAATGTCACCTTTTCATAGTGCAGGGGGGTCCCTATAACATGTATGTTCTTGTCGCTCTATGGACTTATACAGAATATAAAATTGTGGAATCCAAAAACATTATATTCTCAAAATTACTAAAGGGGGTTCAAGAACTAAAAGGCCAACAAAAATAAAATATTGAGAACTTATAAAAAAAATTAATAAATAAAAGTTTATGTACCTAAGAAACATCACAATGGGTGTAAAACTTATGTATCCAAGGAAAATCTTGATCACAGATTCATCTTATCCCATTATAAATCCCTGATACTCTATATATAATATTCCTAGTTTTGTACGTTTAATATTTTTTGAACCATAGTGTGTAACTTTAAGTATCTTCCAAATTTAATGACCTGTATTAAAGGATGATACATGGTTAAAAGCATTGCGACTTATATAAAAATATAATATATTCATTATTTTATAATTCAAAACATAATTTACCACATCATTACCTAAAAGTGTGTCTAGATTACTATCTGGTAACTTATATGGTTTCATAATTATCGTATAGTGATCAATACTCAAATGGTTAAGATGTAATTCTATTTTAGCATGCCAATAACCATAACCCATCAAAGTATGGAGGTTTTGTGGCATCCAACCATAATTTTCATTCATTATTCCCATATTTCAAAAATTATTTTCCTTAGACTGTTAGGCCTAAGAAAAGGTTATCACAATGACAATATAACAAATAGTAACTATATCTAGGATTAATAAGCTCAGATACTAAATATTTTCCCAATTAGGTTGAAAAATGGGGTTTAGAGGTGGGGGATGGGGTGAATAGAACTTTTATACTTTAAAGATTAATAATAAGATTAGAGTAATTATTTCATATAGGAATAAAGTAATGTAATATAGTGTTCAATTATAAAATTCACCAAAATAAAAAGATACAGAAGTAGGAATTTTATATTAGTTCAAATAAAATGATCCTAAATCTACTCGTCATTCCTTTATAACTCAGTGAGAGGAATGTAACTCACTAAGAACAAGACCTATCTTTTGAAAGAAGTGATAACATTCTATAATTCCTACCTTTTTATCACCAGTAGGTAAAACCAAAAAACCAAAATTTACTTTATATATAAAAAGGAACAACCAAGGAACACTAAATTTTAATCGGAGTCACAACTTGAAAAATGTACAATTTATTTCACAAGTATAACTAAAAAAATATGCAATTTTTGTTTTGAAAAGCATAAAATGATAGTTATAATAGAAATAGAAAATATAAAGAAGGATATAATGTTGAAAAAAAAAATTAAAAATGAATATCAAAATATCAAAGAAAATTTATCTCAATGTAGCTTTAGTTACTTTAGTAGCAATGGATCAATCATTTAAGTTATTTCATGATTACAACAAGAATGGAAGTCATAATAACACTATCAACACTTCAAAAATAATATATAAAATAATTTCTATCTCTCATGGAGATCAGATATGTACTGTGTTTATATAGAGTTCCCTCAATAAAAAATGAACGATTTATCCCTTGAAATTAACTCCAAGATCTTTGATAGAATGCAAGAGTTTCTTATGATAAAATAATAGGTAGCCATGGATATAGATAATAAAATATGGAATAATATCATTTAACTATTATGGAAATACCTTACACTTAAACCTTCATTAAAAAAATCAAAAATAGTTTTCATATCATCATTAGTTTTAATATGTATTTTAAAAATTAATAAAATAGTTAGAATAAATTATATAAAATAAAAAAAATAAAAAAATAAAAAAATGATAAAATAGACTATCAAAATTATCTTAAATTGATAAAGTATGATTTTTGTATAAATCATATTACATTGATGTTCAAACATAATTTTAACATAATCATTCTTTCAAAGTTTTTCATAATCATGAACCACACATCTACTTAAGTATGGAACATGTCTGTATAAATACAAACTTACATTTTTATTAAAATGAATTTTTTTTGCATAAACATCATCTTACATCTGTGTAAGAATGAAAAATTTCTGTGCAGGAATGAGATAAAGAAATTGTATGATTTTTAAGAAGTTGGTGAGATTTGATTTCAAAACTGAAATATTGTGATTGCAAAGTCCATTATAAAAAATTATAAACATTAAACACATAAATAAGAAACACAATGTGTTTCAATAAATATATGATAAATTATAATTATACATTTATAAACATGTGAAGTATTTATAAACAATATGAGGAAAATTTGAGGTATTTGTAAACAATGTGAGGTATTTATAATATTTATGTAACATCCCAGCCCAGGTGCCACTCACCTGTTCTCCAAACCGGTTCGCCACATGAACTCAGGATGCCTCCCCGTATGAAAGAGGCTGCCAACTAGTAGCAAGGGTCTACTAAGTCTATCATGGGGAGACTATACCCTCTTTTATCAGAGTAAAACACAAGCATAAATAAATAAACAAATGCAGAAGAATATATAAACATGAACAATACCAATGTTACTAGATAACCAAAACAATGGATACAATATTTAACTGAAAGGGTAAACATGCTATACCAATATAAGTGCCAATGTTTCTAAAATGAAAATTAAAGTAAGGACACTAACATCTCCCAAGTGGGTCCTGAAGCACATCTGGTTCCCTCATCCAAGAACCATCCCCAATCATCAATCTAACCTAGGGCCTTTTCGCTTAACCTGTCTAGAAAACAAAAAGTCTATTTGGGTACCAATCAGGTAGCCTGAGTAGGGTGTGAGTACAACTTAGTAGGTGACCACAAACAAATTCTGAAACAAATATAGTTAATAAAAATGTATTCAGTTGTATAAGGAATAAAATACAAGTAATAAAGTAAAAAATTTACATTTATTCAATTATCCATTACTTAGCCACATAAAACCTCGAGTTCTTGAGGACACCCAAACCTCAATACATGCTTCAGATCATGCTAGAGTCTGAACTATCCCCATGGGATATCACATATCTTAATGTCCATGTTTCTATTCCTTATAATAATTCATATAGCATTTATCAAATACATAAAACATGTAAAAAAGTCTATCATGAGTAATGTGCACTATGGTCTCTAACCTCAAGGGTCTATAGTGAGTAATAAAAAATGAATTATTGATGTTTTTAGGGAAAATGGGAAATATATCATGATCTTTTCCCCTCAAATTATCATACAGTCTTTTCTCTTGAAGGCTCACATGATCCTTCAACAAAAAAATATTAGAATCTCTCATAGTCTTCTTCCCTTAAGGATCACATGTTCCTTCAACAAACAAGATTAGAATCTCTAACAGGATTCATTTCCTAAGGCTCACACAGTTCTTAAGTAAACAATATTAGAAGCTCTCATAGTTCTCTTCCCTTAAGGCTCACACAAACCTTAAGTAAAAAATATTAGAAGCTCTCTCAGTCTTCTCCCTTTAATATCATTCTCACATCATGGTTGTCCCATGTTCTACTTCATTCCAACATTATCACAACCAATTTTCATCTCACCAATCATTACATTAATTAATTCACAAATTAATTAATCAAATCTAACCCTTAAATTAAATCAACAATTAATTGGTCATTATATATCCATTAATTAATTCAACAATTAATTAACCAAATCAATTACATTAATTAATTCACCAATTAATTAATCATATCCAATTTCCATTAATTAATCTAATTATTAATTAATCACATCAATTTAATTAATTAATTTCCATAATTAATTAATCAAAAAAATACCTTCAATTAATTCATCAATTAATTGTCCACTTCAACTCTGTTAATTAACTCTAAAATTAATTAACCATATAAATTCCATTAATAAATTCAAAAATTAATCAACCATTTCACAACTCTACATCCAATAATTAATTTTCCATTTAATTATTCACAATTTATAATTCAATAATGTGACAATTAACTCAATAATTAATTATCTTCCAATTCCATTACTAATTTAACAATTAGTTTTTTACATCAATAACCTTAATTAATTCAAAAATTAATTAAGTACATCAATCCCATTAATTAATTCATCATTTAATCAATCAATATCCATAAACTCAAAATCCCATAATTAATTCCATAATTAATTATCCCAAACAGTATCATCCATATCATGTAATTAATTACTCAATTCAACAATGCATTTACATCATTATCATGGGAGTAAATCATCATACATAACACCCCATTTATTAGTCATTAATTAATTAATAAATTAATTAATCCAATCTCATTAATTAATTCGACAATTAATTAATAAAATCTATTCCCATTAATTAATTCAATAATTAACTAACCATACCTTTCCCATTAATTAATTCACAAATTAATTAATCACATCTCTTTCATTAATCAATTGATAAATTAATTATCGCATTCAAAATCTCAATAAATTATAATTAATTCTACAATTAATTATCTCGAATTATCTATTTTAATATCCCATCATTAATTCAACAACTATTTATCCAACTTACAAAATCTAATTGTCTCATAATTAATTCAATAATTAATTATTCAATCTTATCAATTCAATATCCTAACAATACACATTAATTAATTTACCAATTAATTAATGTAATTATTCAACTACACCATCAAAAAATATCAATTAATTAATTTGGAAATTAATTAATCCAACTCATCTACATTAATTAATTCCAAAATTTCTTAATCTAACTCAAACCCTTCAATTAATTCCCCAATTAATTATTCATGCGAGTTCTATCAATTAATTTCCACAATTAATTAATCTAACTCATTCCCTTTATTTAATTCAACAATTAAATAGCAACACTACTCCTATTAATTAATTTAAAAATTAATACACCCAACTTAAATAATTAAATAACCCTTATTAATTCATACATTAATTATGCAATGTTAATTAATTCAATAACCCCAATTAATTCATCAATTAATTATTCCAAATCAATCAATTTAATAATCATAACTATATCCAATAATTAATTCTATAATTAATTATCCCTATTCACCTTCCTTAATATAACAATAATTATTTTTTCAAATAATTATTCAATTTCAAAAATCTCTAACTCATCATAATTAATTCGAAAATTAATTACACTAAATCATAATTTCATAATCTCATAATTAATTTACTAATTAATTATTAAATTCATAACATCTATATCACATAATTAATTCTACAATTAATTATCTAAAATCAACAATCTCGATATCTCAGAATTAATTTAACAATTAATTATTCATGATCTAAAATCCCAATATCCCAATTTCACATATCATTTAATTAATTAATTCACCAAATTAATTAATTGAATCTAAAATGAAATAGGTAAACATCTTATAGAAATTCTGCAATTAGATAAAAATAATTTTAATTAAGACTATGTGATTTTAATTTTAGACCACCTACCTCAAATATGATGAACACGTGGTATGAATCCAACATCACTCACAACGAGTTATTTTGATGACTATCGAAGGAGAAATTAAATAAATAATATTATCCAGTTTAATAATAATATGCTCAAAATACTTCATTTTCTATGAAAACAAATTTTATATGCACCATCCACTTATTAATATGAATCCAATACCACCGATGACACGTCAATATGATCAATATCAAAAAAGATATTAATTGTTGAAGTTTAAAAGCAGAGATAGGGAGAGGAGAGAGGGGTATGTCATAAATAATGGGATTCCTACCCATTCCATGAGCACCCCTCAAATATAATTTATAATACCTTTTCATCAATTAATTTAGTCACATTTATTAATTGAATCATTTATTTATTAATCTCTCCTATTAATTTCATGCGTCAACCCCTCATCATTTTGGGCATTTCATGGACCTGTACCATGAGCCTGAATTAAATATTCAACATTAGTCTTGAAATTACCACCTCAATTTTAAGGTCACACTTCCAATGACGATGTGTCTATCCGACACCATACGAAAGAGTTATGGATGAAACAATGTTTTGAAAATAATTATTTTGTCACATAAATACCCTTAATTAACTCACCAATTAATTAATTACATCAATCCCAGTAATTAATCAATATCATAGAACTCAAAAACACATAGTTAATTCCATAATTAATTATCTAATTCTCTCTATTATTTAATTCATCAATTAATTATCTCAATTAATTTGAAAAATAATTAATCTTGAAATTAAATAACATCAAACCTCCATTGCGCATAAAATTCATACCTTGAATATGGTAAACCCCCCACTCCAGACCCAAAGGTGTCTCATATTTCTCATACGACACGCCATTTGAGAGATATTAATTATTTAATATTAAAAAAATGGATTAAAAAATTAATTAAATATAAAAACGTTTATTTTTGCGAGTGAGATGTTGAAAGGTTATATGCCTGCAAATGTTATACCCTACCTAAGTAAAACACCTTGTTCTATACACAACGGTGGTCTCAGATTTCCCATACGACGCACTATTTTGGATTTATTGAATTATTTTGAATAAATAGTGTGTTCTTAATATATTATATATTATATTTTTATTCAGTATTCTCCAAGAATTATCAAGCCTAAGAATATGACACAAAATCAGTGTCGAACTCCAAAAATATTCAATTGAATATCTGTGATTTTAAGTGGAATTTAATGACCTTAAAACATTTATCAAAATTTTACTAATAATTTTTTTTTGTAAATTAAAAGAAAGAAATCCCATATTCACCAATTTTTTTTAAAGATTAATACCTAAAAAAATCAAGAGATCTTACATTCTCCCCACCTTAAAACAACTTATCCTCGAGCTATACTCCCATGCACCTTTAAGAAAAAATCAGGTTCTTGAAATCTACCCACCTTTAGAACTTCATTAACCCCTCTTGTTAAGTAGCCCAACAACCATATTTTTTATCAACCTCCAGTCAATCCTGAGAACCCCATCCATAAATTTCTGATAGCATACCACAAACCATCAAGCTCCACATATATATCGCTTCATAAGAACAACCTCCAAGGGGCCATATCCAACCAAAACACATTCATTTAGCTAGGCATAAAGCCAAAGGTTTCTCAGAATACCCAGAACGATGTCAAGATAGGGGAAATGATCGTTACTAATTAAAATTATGCTATGAATTCATCATTAATACCACCACAAATCCTTTATTGCTAGTTTTCCTCCCTTTTTCCTAACACACGGTCAAAACTGAGGCACTATCATTACCCTTAACCATTCTACACCTAGGTATTGGTTATCAAGGGTAAAAACATTATCATTATTCAAGTTAATCATTCAGACACCCATTTATTCTCATCTTGTATCATTTTAAAATCTTTCTCAACTTCATGTTAGGAATCATTTTTAGTTCAATTTCATAAGCAAGGAAAAATAGTTCAAGTAAAACAATTTATCCAAAAACTATTTTCCCATGTGTACCTACAATGATACATGTCACAAAATTATCCTGAGTGCCCAGAATGATGCATGCTAACTAAAATCTCATTCTATTCAGGTCAATGAGTCAAAAGTTAGAAAATATCAATAATAATCATATCACAAAATAAGTGTGTAAACCGAGGTAAAATTTTATTCAACTATAATAGAAAACAGAAAGAACAACAATCCCACCCTAGGTACATGGGTTCTCCCCCATATATGGGGTAGCTACTTCCTTGAATGAGATTATAACCAATCCCCAAATCATCCTATTGTCATGTCTACCTTTCCCAAATAGTAAGATAAAAGAAGAAGAAAATAAATTGGACTTTGATACCACTTTGTGACGTCCCAGCTCAGGTGTCACTCACCGGTGCCTCGATCCAGTTCACCACATGTCCTCAGTCATGCCTCCCCATACACCAGAGGCTGCCGACCAGCGAGGGTCTGGTAAGTCTATCATGGGGATACTATACCCTATTTTATCAGAGTAAAACACCAGTAGAAATAAATAAACAAATTCAGAATCATATATAAACATTAACAATACCAATGTTACAAGATAACCAAAATAACAGATAAAATATTTAACTGAAAGGGAAAACAAGCTATGCCAATGTGTCTAAAATGAAACTAAAAGTAAGTACACTAATGACTCCCAAGAGGGTCCCAAACCACATCTGGTTCCCTCATCCAAGATCCATCCCCAATCAACAATCTAACTTAGGGCCTTTTCACTTAAACTTTACAGAAAACAAAAATTCTTTTTGTATACCAATTAGGAAACTTGAGTAGGGTGTGAGTACAACTTAGTAGGCCACCACCAACGACATCTGAAAAAAATCCAATCAATAAGAATGAATGAAATTGTATAAAAAATAAAATAAAAGTAATAAAGTAAATAGTTTATATTTATTTAGTTATCCTTTATTTAACCACATAAACCCTCAGGTTCTTGAGGACTCCTGAACCTCAATACCTACTTCAGCTTGTGTTGGAGTCTGAAATATACCCAAAGGATATCACATATCTTAATGTCCATGTTTCCATTCATTATCACAATTCATATAGCATTTATCAATTAAATAAAACATGTAAACAAGTCTGGCATGAGTAATGTGCAATATGGGATCTAACCTCAAGGTTCTATAGTGAGTAATGAAAAATGAAGTATTAATGCTTTGTAAGAAAAATGAGAAAGCTCTCACAGTCTTTTCCCCTTGAATGATCATATGGTATTTTCCCTTGAAGGCTCACACTATCCTTCAAAAAAAATATTAAAAGCTATCACAGTCTTCTTCCCTTAAGGCTCAAACAGTCCTTAAATAAACAATATTAGAAGCTCTCATATTATTCTTCCCTTAAGGCTCACATGATCTATAAGTAATCAATATTATAATCTCTCACAATCTTCTTCCCTTAAGGCTCACACGGTCCTTAAGTAAAAAATATTAGAATATCTCTCAGTCTTCTCCCTTTAATCTCATTCTCACACCCTTGGTTGTCCCATGTGCTACTTCATGAAAACATTATCATATCCAATTCCTATTTCACAAATTATTCGATTAATTAATTCACAAATTAACACTAGTAGAAAATTGAGCATTCATGGAGGGGTGTTTTGGGTGAATGCCATTTGGCGGTTGCTATTGATCTTATTACTGATCACCAAATAGAGGTCGTTGTATTTTTTCACTCCCCCACCCTAAATCCCTCCACTCTCCTCTCTTTCGTTCACCCACCCATGAGTAACCCCACGACCTCAACCCCGCTCCCCTGTCCTTCATCCCGTCTCCATCTAACCCCTCCAATTCTCTCTCTTTCTTTCACTGTAAGGACCCGACCTTAAACATTATATATCAGAGGACCTTTTACCGGTATTGGTTTTTAGATTTAGATACAAGCTTACAACTTATCAGAGTTGCAATAAAATTAAAAAAACAAAATCCGAACTTCGCTTCCGCTGCGCGTAAAAACAATGGCGACCAACTTTGGACTTCAAAGTGACATGTGAAAAATAATTTTAAAAAAGGGGTGAGAATTGGATATGCCTAGTAAGGGGTTAAAAAAACCATTAAGAAATATTTTTTTTAAAAAAACCTTTCTTTAAAATACTTGCATTAAATCATGAAATTAATATTTCCCATAAAAATTCATTTTCATTTTCTTGAGAGATTCTGAAATAACTTTTAGGATAAACTCGTGCTCAAAATTGCTAAACTTATTTAAGGGTATGAATAAAATGCGTTATAAAATATTCGTGTACTTGATGAAAATGCATGGAATAAAATTTTTAAGTCATAAAAAGGCCACACCTAATTATCTTTGACATGATTGGTTTGTGGATACAAATTTTCACATGAAATATTACTTGTTTAGAATTTACGCCAAAAATGATATAAATTATCATTTATCACATGAATGAAAACCATGAAATGATAGATAAGTTATTAAACTTTGTTTATGAATTAGAAACAAATAATTTACCCTACATAAGTATAAAAAATTATTCCATGTGCACTTGAAAATGTATAACTGATTAATACATGTTCATAAGAGAATGATTCTTAAACATGATTATTATACTAGTCGAATAATCACATTGACTTTCACTTGATATAATCATAATGAGGTAATACACAATGTAAGACATCATAAACATTCTATTAAGGCCTCATGCCCAGACCATACATAACCATTTTGTCAAGGTCTTGTGCCATGACCTAGTTTTCTCATGAGACCTACCGATGCATCGAGAGGCTATAGCAGGCCTCACCCATCACATAATAAGTCTTATACATTCCCGATATGTATAATAATTTTTTTTTCTTTAAATCAAAGTGTCCCATACCACTTTGATTTATTTTAATCTTTATCATATGTGAAATAAATTCATTAAATAAACCAAAGTGTCACATACCACTTTGATTTTTTAAATCTTATACATAGATGAAATAAATTCATTAAATGATAAAAAAGTGTCCCATACCACCTTGAAAAGTTTAGTTCTTAATCCATATATTATCATAAAAGGATTCATCTCATCCTTAAATTGATTGTCTTTATTTTTAAGTCATAAATAAAATGAAGAATTCACATTTACAAAAAAATGCATATATAGTTATGTCTTATCAAAATAATCTTTTACAATAAATAAATATGTTTTTCACATAAAATTATAAATAAAACATTTCAATTCTTGAAGAAATCCATGTGCTTGATAACCTCGAAAAATTTATTTGAAACCAGGAGTTTATTATGAATGAAATATGTGTCTATGTTATTCTTGATGCATGACCATGAATATATGCAGATGTGACATCCTTAAGTTTAAAATAACATGATGACATATTATGCACATTTTTTAAAATATGAAATTAAGTATTATAATATGTCAATAAACATTATATCCTTTCTGTATATATATATACACAAATATATATATATATATATATATATATAACACGAGCATAATATTTAAAATAAAATAACATAATTTTTCCCATTATATATATATATATATATATAAACAAAAAAACATTAATCTCCCATGAAATTATATTTATTTATAAATGTGTAAGTATAAAATTTCATAGAAACTCACTTATTAGACTTGTACAACCAAATGCACATTTTATAATTACATGAAAGATAAATGGTTAACCATGAACTTAACCACTTCTTCTGAAAACATCCATTTTGAGGGTTGTTCCGATAAATGTAAAATTTATACGATGCTTATGTATATAAAATTTATAAATATACATCTTAATTAAATCATTTCAATTATGTACTTATTCATCTCAGAAGTAAACCTTAAAATTTAATTTGAAATCATGATTATGAGTGCATGGTATGTCATTGTGCATAATCACATGACCAATGATTATGTGTAGACGCGACAACCATAATGTTAATAAAATGTGATGACATGCTACGTGTGTTTTTTAGAAACATGGTGATAAAATTATAAACATAACAAGAGTGTTTCTGTGATTTCATTTTATGAAAAACCTATTCAAATTAATATAAATAATCATCAATGATTTATTTATGATTAGTTACGTACTTAAATAAATTGTTATAAATGTCTGAATAAATTATATACACATACGGTATGTGTCCGAATAAATTATTTACATATACATATATGCAGAATGAATTCATTCATCAAATAAAGTTTGATAAATAAACCTATACATTTTTAACAAGAATTAGAAAATAAAATTTATATAAGATAAGTTTATAGGATAAATTAAACTCCTAAAAAATAAAATTTAACATAAAAAACTCTTAATTTAATTTGTTCGTAACACATAATATATATTCATACACATTATATAATTTAATGAATCAAGAGTAGGGGGAATAATACATATGTATGTATATGCTTGAAAAAATTTTATACACATATATGTAAATTAAAGTAATTCCATAATGGAATTCAAAGAACCAAAATATGGAAATAAATTAATATTTCTCTTGAATCGCAGTGGAGAAGAGAAGAATAATTTTATTGTAAGTATTTAAAAAACAAAACAGAACAGTTTCCCTTAAAAAATCTAAAATTAAAACCAGAAAATAATTATTTATAATTGAAATATGAACACTAAATATATAATCTCCCTTACAAAAATTTTTGAAGAACCTAACCAAATAATGAATAAACCATACTTGAAAACATTTTTTGATAATGAAAACAGTCAAGAAGATCAACATAGGAGTATAATTTCCCTTAAAAAATAAGTTTAGTCATAAATAAATATTAAATCCCATACTTGATTATAGAAATATTGGAAATTCACTTATGATTCCTTGAACACACACACCGGGATGAAAATAGGTTTTTTCCCCATTTGTAATTGCACAAAATAATAAGGCCTTTATAGCCCTCACCTCCTATGTGTAGTGGTATAAATTTATTTACAAATAATTGAATACTACAGTGGAGTGGATCAGAGGAGATTTTTGAATTTCAAAACTGTATCAAAATCAAGCTTGCTTCACAAGATGGGTGTTGCAGCCAAATAAAAACCAGTATTACTACAATGACATGAATTATTTTAAAAATACCATAGATTCAAAATTGTCCACTATTAGATTAAAATATATGTATAACCAGTTGGAATAGAAACATTTGATAAACCAAATTTATTCATCCTCTGTTTGAAAAAAAGTAAAGAAAAAGAAATAAACTGACCACAAAAGGTAAATGTTAAATAGCCGACTAATAATGAGTAGAAAAATTGACAATAGGACAAGTAAAACACTTTAATTCTACACCAAAAGCTGGAGAAAAATGACGATAGATTAATTTCTACAAAGAAAACACCTAGATCTATAGGTTGAAGAAGAAATTGAATCCTCAACCAAATAGATCTTGAACCCTAACCTCGAAGATCGGACCACTACTGCTAGAAACTGGACACCGAAGACTAAATCAGACCCTTGCTGACGGCCGACCTACACTCGATTAGTGGTGAAAACAGCTTGGCCTCGCAGCTTCACAACTTGACTTCTTGGAAGAGCGGAACAGCGTGACGACATTCCCTTCTCACAACCAACCTCATCTCTCCCACTAAACCGTGACCAAGATGACTCCCAAGCATGATCCCCTATCTCCAGATCTCTCCCTTCAAAACCCTTACACCAGCCGCGACGCACCCTACTAACGCGACAGACCCCCGTTTTCGATTTTATCTCTTTTTTTTCATTTTTTTATATTATTATTATATAAATAATTCCTTTAATATAATTTACATAAATTTTAACCTATTATGTATATAATATATTATAAGTTTAACTTTTAAAATATCTATACTATAGTATTATAATTTTGTAATAAAAAAATCATAATATTAATAATTTTATAAAAAAATCTAATCAAAATTGATAATTTAAAAATAATAATTATTACTTCATATATACATATATATCATATTTTTTAAAATATATAAAACCCAAATAATTTTAATATAATTATTCATATGATAGATTAAATATTTTTTTGCATAAATTAAAATAGTGTATTTTCTTACAAAATAATGTCATTTAAATATTTTATATTATTATTACAACATTTAATAATTTAAAATACTAATTTTAAATGACATGTATAATATCAATATCTATTTAAAATAAAATTATAATTTTGTAATAGTATTAGTTTTATATTATATTCATAATTTTATATAATTCAAAACTAATATACACATATATATATATATATATATTATATTTTGAAAATCAAAAACAAATTAATTGTAATAATATATAATTATCATTTAAAATATTATATTAAATAAATTTTTTATAAAAGTAAATTCTATTTAATAAAAGTAGTTATTCTAAAATATTCTTTAAAGAAAGTAAAATAATATTTACTTTTAAAATAAATTTGAAAACTATACTTGTAATAAAAAAATTAATTCTAACTATTATTTTAAATAAAATCATCTTAAATTTTTTTAAATTATAAATAAATCCATTTAATAAAATATTTTTATAATAAAACTAGGTTTAGAATTTATGGGTTGTTACATTCACTCTCTCATGTGTGACCTCGCGACCCTAACCCCACTCCCCCATCCTCCATCCTCCATCCCGCCATCGTCGAACCCTTCTGGCCCCGTCGCTCCCCGATGTCAAGCTCTCCCACCTCCGTAGATCCCTATCACCCCTATCAAGATCCGCTGTTAAGCTCTACTTCCTCCATCGAGCCCTCCCGCCCCTGTCAAGCTCTGTCGAGCCCTCCCACTCCAATCAAGATTTGTCGTTGAGCCCTACTGCCCCCGTAGGACCACTATTGTTGAGCCCAGGTGTCAAGGCCTCCCTCTTTCATTGATCCCCCATCATGGATCCCCAATCCCATCGTCCACCTTTACACACGACCCCTTTATGTGATTTTGGAAACATTTATCCAATTTAGTAATTAATTAGTTTTAGTCGGTGGAATGAAATTATAACATGATTTACCTATAAGAACTAATTTTCTTGGATCCTAAGTTCTATGGAAAAATTGTTTTCATGAATAAAATTAGCATACAAAACTTTAGTTTCTTAAGGATGGTGTGAAATTCAAATGAAATGAGTTTTATTGATGTTTTTTTTGATTTAAAAAATTTTGACTGAAATATTCTCTAAATCCACTCAAGTGATTTGATCCATTATATGATACTTGGGTATTATTCAAGTTATCACTATCATGGTGACTCTTCTGGCATTCTTGCAAATTCAGTATAGTTACAGTGAACTCATTACTTGAGAAAATTATTAAAATGTATTCCATAATTATTTTTATATATTGGATTCAATAGTTTTAGATTATGATTAAGAAAATAATTGATCATATTTTATGATTGGTAAGTTATTTCCAATAGTTATATGGGTCAAGTAGTATATCTTTTTCTTTACTTTTGATGATTTTGTTTTCCTAATATTAATTTGTTTGTATTATATTATTTTTTATCATCTCAACTAGAAGGAGATTTTATTTTGAATTCCTTTGCTGATGTTGGTATGGATATCAATTGTTCTAGTGATATTTTGCATATCATTTCAAGTTGTACATATGATATTATATTAAATCTTGGAATGAAGTTTACACGTTCGTGATGATTTTTGTTTTCATTTTCCATTTCAATTATTTTTTTTGAATTTACTTTTTCTTTAAAAAGTTACTTTTCAATCCTATTTTTTTAACATGTATAATATATTGAGGTAAAATTTGAAATTCCCTTGTATTTTTTTACACCTATAAGTTTCCTCCTCTCTCTAATTAATTTAATTTTTTAATATAGTATCATTATATTTTATGAATTACAATATATTCATTATATTTTAGATATAAAGAAGATTTTTCATCATCTATTCAATATACTAGTACAAATTCTGCCTATTTTATTGTTCAACCATGTCCTGCCTTTTTTACATTCACTGTTATTTTTAGTAACTGCACATATGATTCTACTAACATCTATTCTCTATATTCCTTTTACGTTCTTATATAAAGTGTAATGCCAATATCAATCTACCTATTACTTCATTAACACTTCTAATTTTCCTTCTGTTATTAATATGCAATATGCATACTCTGTTAATATGAGACATGGATATATGCAATATGAAATATGTATTCTGCATGAATATAAAATATGAATACATGTAATATGCATTCTATTTCTAATATTCAGTTTTCATATATGTAATATGAATTTTTTATTGATATAAAATATGAATATATATAATATGTGTTTTTTTATAATATTCAATATGCATTATGTTTCTAATATATGATATGTATTATGTTTATTACGAGTATATGAATCATGCATTCTCTTTCTAATGTGAAATATGAACTTTCCTGTTTTAAACACATCCCCTTCTAGAAGAAATTGAAAGGAATTATTTGTTTAGTTGCATTGGAAGGAGGATGCATATTGGATTAAAATAAAGGTTGTGATGAAGCTATAGAAGATCCAGATTTAGATTGAGTTCCTAATAGACCATAAAGTGGATTGAATCCTCTAGTTTCTTTCCTTAAAGATCTTCTTCCATGTGAGATACATTTTTCTTTGATGACACTTTTTTTAATCATGTAATACCTATTTTTTAAACCCGTATTAAGTGTTGTACATATTATTTATCACTTTTATTGAATCCATGTTTCTATATGATGTAGATTTTTAATTCTATTACGTTATATAAGTATGAAAACTTAGTTCATGGTGGGGTGATTGCAAGGAAGTCTGATTATTTTGTGGAACTATCTCACTTAAAGATAGATAAAGGTAGCTAACTCCTAAAATGCTACCCAACTTTTCCCATGTTCTGCTTGGTTTTTAATATTGTGCTATAATTTATGGTATGTGTTTCATCAAATGTTTGCTACATTGTGTATCTTTTGAAATCAATTTGAGGATGTTTTTTTATCTACATTGACACCATAAAATTCACAGGGATATAAGAAATTTTATAATCTAGTTCTCTAAAATTTACTCAGCATACCTTAGATTGTTTGACTATATTTATAGATCTCACATATGCTTGCATCACTTTTTTTGTATTCTCCATGTACCATCCATATCAAATTTTTGTTAAATTTAGATACAAGATTTATATTAATATTCCTATTTGTTAATGATGGATGAAATAATGAGTTTAAAAAATAGTGTGGGATGCTTGCTTTATGATGCAATTAACACAACAATATTCAGTTTCACTGGTGATCTCTATTGGTACTGACTTATTTGTTTTATTTCTGACTCTAATTACCTTTTGAAAGGCTGGTTTCTCAAGAAACTAAATATGTGACACTATAATTATTTTGGATCCTACATTTGATCTACTAAAATGAATTATTTCTCCTTTGTTACGTATATTTAGAGGTGGTTTGATTATCCTATTTCTGATCTCAAGTTTTAGTTGGACAATTGGATTGGTGCTCCTCTCTCTCAAGGGATGTAGAAAGAGGATAGAATTATAGATTCTGATATCTTAATTTTTAACAATCTATCTAGTTCACTCACTGATCTGTCTATTGATATTAGAATTATCATTAATAATTATACTACTATTCCCTCAAACATTCTTGTTTTGGATTTGGAATTTTATGGTATTATAACATGTAAATATTATTATCAACATGCTAATATAAGGCATGGAAAATCCATGGATTGGATTAATTAAATATTCAAGTCTTGGAAACCTACTTATCATTAAATTATTTTATGGAAATCCTATTACATAAATATATTTATGGATTTATTTTTGAAAAAAGGGTTCTACATGGAATCTATGTGTTTTTTGTGAAAATAAAACAAATAATATATTGATCATGGCTTCTTTCAATACCCATTTTCTATTGACTCATAGATATACTTAAGATATTTTTTTGAACTCCCTATGCCTCATACTTCTATGATTATGTTGGAGTTTGTTTCCAAGAACCAACTACTTTGTACTTTATTCATTAATAAATACCTTATCATATCTTGATTGTTCTTCTGCATGACAATGCATGTGATAATGTCCTAAGGACAGCAGTTGCATTAAATGGTCATAGCGAATCCCTACTATGATGAGAACCTAGAATTTCCACAACTCTGTTCTTGAATATATGTTCTATGGATGGATGATGTTATTTAAGGGACACAAATAATACAGGCCATTAGGGGTGAGTACTCATAAAACTTTGAGGCACCTTCTCATGGTGTGTGCCCTTGGTAATATCTAGGAGGATATTATGAGAAAGAGACCCGCGAGTAAGAAATCCACATTTCATAGTGTCATTGTATGTTACAATATACAGATGTTTGTATTGGTCCTTATACTTTAATATTATTATTACTGGGTATTACAACTCGCGCACTTAGATGTATTGACAAAAATTGTGACGACACACTGTTTGCAGCGAGGTAGGATGCGTTGGGTGTGTCCTGAGTAATAACGCATTAATAGATAATGCGAGAAAGGATTTGTCTATTATGGTCCACAATGGAAGTAGATATCTCAGGCCCTTTGATGGAATTGATATAGCCTAAGTAAATCCATGGCGATGATAAGGAATGAGAAAGTTCAATTCCAGAAAGTCAAAGAAAGAATAATCGAGCACATGAGTTGATGGCACTAGCATGCAACCTGCTTTCTTAGAGATATTGAGAAAAAGGTATTACATTACCCAGTAAGCGTTCATAGGAGGTGACACCTCATTGCGGCGTTAACTTCTTTCTCTATGGGTGCCTTGGTGTGTTACTAGACAGTAACCTCAGACTTTAGGCAGACTCCACTTAATGACACTAAGAAAGAGGCCTAGAGGGTCACAGACTAAGTGTGTCCATGTATCTCAGTTAAATATTAATTTAAAAAGTTAAATAAATATTATTGCTGACTATGGTTTAATAATTATTTAAGGATTCCTAATCGCATTTATTTCGACACTAGTTATTCAAGAGAATATATTTTGGGTGAAATAATATATTTATTAGTGAGTAATGCAGTTATATTTATTTAAGAAATAAATATCCATTACTCAAGGTCTAATAAATGTGGTGGAGGAAATAAAGAAATATGGAAAATAAAATTGCATGCCGTGTATATTAAATATTCACACCGTGTAGTTTTATGGAAAATTAGTACACGCCGTGTATTAATGATTACACACCATGTAGTTTTTCCAGTCAAGATTTTGAGGATATAATATTGTTTTATTAAATTATATTTATTATAATCAGCGTGGGAGCATGTCAAGGAATTAATAATTTTACATGGGGGTTTTCAATAAGAGTTAATGAAATAAATAAAACACGTAACACGTTTATTTATTATCATAACTCTATAACCTCAAACCCGATTATAAATATCCTCACAACTCCAACACTTTTCCTCAATCATTGTGCACAACAATTCTGGAGAATTCTTTCAAGGCCAAAAAAACTACTTCCTCCAAGAACGCTCTCAAGACCGAGAGAGATCCTCCTCCATCAGATCAAGGTGATCGAAGGAAGACATCGCAAGCGAAGGTTCTTCCACACTAGAACCCAGAGATCCCTTCGGCGACGTCCATAGATATGTGGAACACATGTGGATCACTACTAGAGGAATCCTACACTTGGATTATATGACGCAACGATGGATCACAAGATTGTTACCGGAGACATAAATGAAGAAATAATTCCACCAAGGTAATTCTTGTGAATTAATTAAATTAATTATAACCAACATATGGTGATCCTATCTCTATGGTTCCAAGACTCCCACTTTTTTTTTAGTTCTTCGTTCTATTTCGAAGATCTGGAATTTTACATCATGATAGATCTTGGTTTGAACATTTTTTAACACTAAAATCAAAGTTGGGCACTCCCACTAACGCGCTTCCGCTGTTCCTGGAACATACAAGTGGTATTAGAGTGGGTCATATCGTTGATTATAATTATTTAGTTTTTCATTGGTGATTTACGCATTTAATAATTTAGTTGTTTCAATTCAAATTAATTGTTCTTTAAATATAAATCTCGAGATCTGTTCCTCATCTATTGTTTCTCGGTCACCCTACAGAAACAACCTTTTCTTTTAATTTTTTATTAAAATAAAATAGAGGATCTCATCCGGAGGAGCCAAACATTCCTGGATGTACAGCACGAGAATACACGACGTGTATTCGGAAGTACACACAGTGTAGTCTAGGTTCATTCATCGGACTGGTCCGCCAAATCAGGTCGTGTATTGATCCTATCTAAGTCATTGATGACACCGTGTGTTGACCAGGAATAGGTGGCACACGGTTTCTAGATTACACATCTTGTGGTCTAATGAACATGACGTGTAGTCCTTTTAGGTTAGGGTTGAACGGAGTACCCCGTACACAGTTTTCCCGGCTGGAAACCGTGTAACACAGAAACTACATGGTGTGTGTCCCCCTGAACATGCTGTGTACTCTGAAAATTTCTTAAGTACATTAACACTCCATGTCCCTAGGCATGTACTTCAGATGGACGGTGAAGAAAAGTACATGCCATGTAGTCAGAACTACATGCCGCGTACTCTCCCAAATTATGCATATTTATTAAAATTTATTATTATATTATACAAACCTTTGAGATGTGTACCATGATGTAGGCTTAAAGCTGAGGCACAACACGTGATAGGTGTTATATATATATATATGTGTTTAATTTAACATCTGTGTAATGAATGGAAATTCACCAGGTTGCCTCTAAGGTACAAGTTACGTACAAGGATAATTTTAATTTATTTAAAATTATAATGGATGAGAATCTCAAGGAAATTCAGAAAAAGGGTTTAAGATAAAAGGATTGATTAATTAAAGATAATTAATTGATTTGAGTGTGATTCATCTTAAACAAGAACAATTAAAGAATTGAATTCTAGTTTTATTTATGCGTAAATATCATTGCATGTATGGATGATCATGAGCTAGACCAAGACCTTTGTATGTGAATGGTTTCTTTAATTAATTAATTTAAATTAAATTTGTTGGCCTGCGAGCCTTCTTCTCATTAATATGTTGGTCATGTGCACCTAAGGATTATTTTATGTAAAAAACCTGTTTTACCCCTCACCTGCGTGTGAGATAAATGAATATGTAATGGATGGAGCTCCCGAGATAGTGGAGGCAGCTCAAGTCAGGAGCCAAGGTGAAACCAATCCAAGGAGATACAAAGGTGGACAGGTGGAAATCTATAAACACGAACCCTAAAGGTTCAAGGTGTTTCTCCCCTAGGTCTTGGGTTAGTTTATCAACCGCTAGATAAACTAACCAATATAACAAGCTCATGATCATACCATTTATTTTATTTATGTTAGTTGCATGGTTTATTTATTGTGGGTGTGTTTTCATGATCACACAATTAATGAATTAAAAAAGCATGCAAGATGGAACTAAAATAAAGATCAGATTATGCGTAAATATTATCTTAGACATGGTTAATAACTTAAGTATATCCCACTTAATATTAACAAGCATGTAATCAAAGATAATAAAATGGAAATTTACGTATAAGGATAAAATCCCTCAAAGAAATATTAAGTCGGTATAACCTTCCATAATCTTGGTTAGAATCGAACCATAGTTCAAAGTGCTTGACCAACCAGAGTTGGGGTGCTTTCAATTATCGAGGAAATCTAATTCAAGTTTTTGGGTTGACTTGACTTGGTTCGCATCAAGGGTTGACTTCCACATCAGGTTTTGGTGTGACCAAGAGGCAAAGGTTGAGGAAATCCAAAATAAAAGGATTTCAGGATTTGGGAGTCCACTCAGCAGATCAAGGAGCTGTGAGTTAATGCAGTTGGCATTTGGAATGCCTACCTAAAACCCTTCAAGTTGCTTGACCAACCCTAGTTGAGGTAATTTGAAGGTAAATATGGATCCTTTCCACTAGAATATTCAGGCAATAGAATATTCTGAAGTCAATGGTGAGGGCTATTGGATTTTGATAAAATAGTGGGAGACTAATAAGTGTTAATTTATTTATTTGTCTCAATTTTATAATAAAGTAATAAAACTTTGCTCATATTAATTTTTAGAAATTGAAATAAAAATGACTTTAAACATATCATTAAAAACCATACTCGAGAAGGAAAACCTTCTCACTGGCACCAATTTCCAAGAGTGGCATAGGCGTTTATGCGTCATCCTTCGCCACGAGAAGAAATTGTATGTGCTGGAAGATCCTATTCTAGTTGTGCCTGGAAATGAGGTCAGTGATGAGGAACTATCTCTTTATATGAAATATATGGATGATGCCACATATTTCCAATGCTTTATTCTATTAGCCATGTCTAATGAGCTCTTGTAGAAACATGAAAACATGGACGCATATACCATGATGTCTCACCTTAAGGATATCTACCAAGAGAAGGCAAGACAAGAGAGATATGATATCTACAATTCTTTTTTTACAACTAATCTTGGAGAGTTTGTGCCAGCTGAAACTCATGTAGTCAAGCTTATTGGCTACATCGAACACCTGGATATCTTAGGGATTAAATTCCCAGATGAGTTGCGAACAGATCTCATCCTATCATCACTGCCCAAGACCTTCTCAAGCTTTATTGTCAACTACAACATTAGAAATAATGAGAAGAGTCTATCAGAACTTCTGACATTGATTTTCCAGGTAGATAAGGACATGGGGTGTGACAAACCTGCATTACTCATGGTGAATAAGAAAATGAAAAGACAAGGCAAAGGGGTCAAAGACTTATAAATGGTATGAAGCCCCCGAGCGCCGTCCTTCCAAGAAGGGGAAGATCCAGAGGCAGGGAAAGGAACGGGAGGCGGTGTGTTTTGCATGTGGCAAGAAAGGCCACTGGAATATAAATTACACCCAGAAGCATCGTTATGCTAAAGGTGCATTTGTTATTGAGTGTAATATTCCAATTTCTACACATTGAGTATTAGATATAGCTTGTGGGGCTCAAATATGTATTCAAATGCAGGAACCAAG
Source organism: Viscum album (assembly GCA_963277665.1). Taxonomy (NCBI): domain Eukaryota; kingdom Viridiplantae; phylum Streptophyta; class Magnoliopsida; order Santalales; family Viscaceae; genus Viscum; species Viscum album. Next base: position 402,120,862 of record OY728157.1, read on the forward strand.
TAGGTTTGAAAGATTACCAGAGTAGAGGTGGATCTTCATGCTGCCAATGGTGCTAGGCTGGCTGCATTGGCTATTGACGATTACCACATCTCATTGCCGACTGGGATGATTTTGGTTTTACATAACTGTTATTATGTTCCTAGTGTTACCAAGAACATAATTTCTATATCTTGTTTGGATATAGATGGATTTATTTTCATGTTTGTATATAAGGGTTGTATCTTTTATAAGAACAACATATGTTATGGTATGGTGCATTTAAATAATGGTTTGTATGTATTAAATTATGAAAACCATGTGTTGGAAATCGATAATGAAACAAACTCACATGACTCATACATCACCTAGTTGTGGCATCACTGTCTCGGTCATGTAAACAAGAAGCACTTGAAAAAGCTCTGCAAATATGGTTATTTGGACTCTACTGAGCTAAAACCACTTGATAGATGTCACACTTGTTTACAAGGAAAAATGACTAAGCTTCCCTTCGGTGGACAAGGTGAAAGGGCCACAGAGCTTCTAGGATTGGTGCACACGGATGTGTGTGGACCATTTCCAGTAGAAGCTATAGGTGGATATTCTTACTTCATTACTTTTACTAATGATTTGAGTAGATATGGCTATGTATACTTAATGAGGTAGAAGTTAGAATCCTTAGATAAATTTAATGAATTCAAGAATGAAGTAGAAAATCAGCTTGGTAAGAAGATAAAGAAAATTCGATCGGATCGAGGTGGAGAATATCTGAACCAAGAGGTCATCGATCTTCTATGGGAGTCTGGGATTCTATCTCATCTCACTCCTCCTTATACACCACATTGTAATGGTGTTAGTGAAAGGAGGAACTATACCTTGTTGGACATGGTGAGGTCGATGATGAGTCATGCAGATCTTCTATTGTCCTTTTGGGGATATGCATTACAAACTGCAGCATACACATTAAAACGAGTACCAACTAAGGAAGAAAATTGAATTCCATCTGAGTTATGGAATGGAAAGAAACCCATTTTGTCACACACATGTGTATGGGGATGTGAGGTGTTTGTTAATACCTTCTCCGGAAACAAACTAGCACCCTGGGGCACGAAGTTTATCTTTATCAGATATCCAAATGAAATGAAAGGATATTACCTATATAACCCTTCAGAAAAGAAAGTGACTATCACCAGACAAGCTGTATTTCTTGAGAGGGAGAACACTCTAAAAAAGTATAGTGGGAGCAAGATTGACTTCGACGAAGTTGATGCTCAAGATACACATGAGTTGGTACAGGAACAAGTTCCATAGGTCCCCGTAGAAGAGGTTCTAGAAACACAAGTATTGTGTAGAAGCTCAAGAGAGGTAAGGGAGCCAGAGAGATTTGGTTTCCTAGTCACCAAGGATGGTGAATCATTATTGTTAGACAATGATAAACCTCTCTCCTACAAGGAAGTAGTAGAAAGCTCAGAAGCTGCAAGATGGCTAGAAACTATGAATTCTGAGATGGATTCCATGTATCAGAACCAAGTCTGGGTTCTAGTCGATGAGCCAGTTGATATAAAGCCTATTGGATGGAAATGAGTATTCAAGAAAAAACTAGATATGTAAGGTCAAGTTAGTACCTATAAATAAAGGATGGTGTCTAAAGGATTCAGACAGTGTCAAGGAATTGACTATGATGAAACCTTATCACTGGTTTCCATGTTTAAATCCATAAGAATCATACTTTCCATAACAGCTTACCATGACTATGAGATTTGTAAAATGGATGTAAAAACAACATTCCTTAATGGGAACCTTCAGGAAGATGTATATATGACACAACCAGAAGGGTTTGTGACACCAAGTGAATCCAAACGGGTTTTCAAGTTTCAGAAATCCATTTATGGATTAAAGAAAGCATCCAGGTCATGGAACATTCGATTTGATGAAGCCATAAAATAATTTGGGTTCATTAAGAATTAATGTGAGCCATGTGTTTATAAGTGGTTTAATGGGAATGCAATCGTTATCCTAGTATTATATGTTGACGACATATTTCTTATTCGAAACGATGTACCAATCTTATAGTCAGTTAAGGACTGGTTGAACAAGTGTTTCTCCATGAAGGAATTGGGTGAAGCAGCCTACATTCTAGGGATCAAGATCATTCGTGATAGATCCAAGAGGCTGCTTGGACTAAGTAAAGGTACATACATTGACCAGATACTAAAGAGATTTAGTATTGAATAATCCAAGAGAGGATTGGTTCCAGTGTCACATGTCCTATATCTTTCTAAGAAAATGTGTCCTCAGACACAACAAGAGAAAGATAGAATGAGTAAGATCCATGATGGAGCGACGACGATGATGTTTATCAGGAGGCAACTCCATGGATTATTTTTCTATTGGTTTTCAGTTTTTCATTCGATGGTTTGTTGAATCTTCTATCCTGGTTGAATGTTTTGACGGTCTTTCGGGAGTTATTTAGGCTGGAGGCCCTGTTTATCGGCACCGGTAGTTCTATCCTCGATAGTATTGTCGGGAGACGATGTGATAATGGACACCGACGAAGCTCACCGGTGATACGGTGATGTGGATAGGGCTGAAGCACATGGCGTGTCAGGTCTGATGGTGGTTCGGTGCTCGAGGCGGTGTAGGTCCGTGGCTCGAGGCGGTGGTTTTGAATTTTGAATTTTCAATTTGAAATGTGATATGTGGTTTTGGGTTCATGCTGTATGGGTCCCGACAACCCACAATCCGGATTTCTAAAATGGAAAAAAATTATTTACAGAGTAAGATACCATACTCTTTAGCTATAGGATCCATCATGTATTCCATGTTATGTACTAGGCTTGATGCTGCCTATGCACTGAGCATGGTAGGCAGATATCAAGAAGATCCAGGAGAACAACATTGGAATGCTGTTAAGACTATCCTTAAGTGTCTGAGAAGAACTAATTATATGTTCCTAGTGTATGAAGGAGACAAGGATCTTTTCATCATAGGGTATGTTGATTCTAGTTTTCAGACAGATCAAAATGATCTGAAGTCACAATCTGGATATGTTTTCTGTCTTAATGGAGGAGCTGTGAACTGGAAGAGTTCAAAGCATCCAGTTTTCGTTGATTCTACAGCGGAGTCTGAATATATAACAGCTTCTGATACAGCCAAGGAATCCATATGGATTCAGAACTTTGTCCAGGAGCTTGATGTGGTGCCTAGCAGTAAAGATCCCATTACATTGTATTGTGATAATACTGCAGCGGTGGCTCTTGTAAAAGAACCAAGGTCACATCAACGGGCAAAGCACATACTCCAAAAGTATCACCTCTTGAGGGATTTATATCATAGGGGTGAAGTTGTAGTGAGAAGAGTGTCCACTTAAGAGAACGTTTTAGACCCCATGACTAAAGGCCTATCTCAACATAAGCATGAATATCATTTGAGAGCTAGAGGGTTAAAGGTTTTTAGCAGTTTGCTCTAGTATAAGTGGGAGTCTGTTGGATTTGGTGGCCTAGAAACAAATACTTTGTACTTTATTAATTAATAAATACCTTATCACATCTTTATTGTTCTTCTACATGACAATCCATGTGATAATGTCCTAAGGATAGTTGTTGCATTAAAGGGTCATAGCGGATCCCAACTATGATGAGAACCCAGAAGTTCCATAACACTGTTCTTTAATATATGTTCTATGGCCGGATGATGTTAATTGAGGGACATAAATAATATAGGCCCTTAGGTGTGAGGAATTATAAAACTTTGAGGCACCTTCTCATGGTGTGAACCCTTGGTAATATCCAGGAGGATATTATGAGAACGAGACCCGGCAGTAGGAAATCCATATTTCATAGTGTCATTGGATGTTCCTATCTATGAACTTGTGTATTGGTCCTTAGACTTTAAGATTATCATTAATGGGTATTACAACTAGATCATATAGATGTATTGAAGAAAACTGTGATGAAACACTGTTTGCAGTGAGGTAGGATATGTTGGGTGCGTCACGAGTAATAACGCATTAATAGATAATGCGAGAAAGGATTTGTCCCTTCTGTTCCATAACGAAAGTAGATATCTCAGGACCTTTGATGGAATTGATATAGACTAAGTAAATCCATGGCCATAGTAAGGAATGGGCAAGTTCAATTCTGGAAATTCAAAGGAAGAATAATTGAGCACATGGGTTGATGGCACTAGAATTCAACCCATTTGATTAGAGATATTGAGACAAAGGGATTACATTACACGACAAGCGTTCATAGGAGGTGAAACGTCATTGCGGCGTTAACTTATTTTTCTATCGGTGCCTTGGCGTGTTTCTAGACAGTAACCTCAGACTTTAGGCAGGATCCACCTAATACCACTGAGAAAGAGGCCTAGAGGGTCACACACTAAGTGTGTCTATGTATCTCAGTTAAATATTAATTTAACAAGTTAAATAAATATTATTCCCGACTATGATTTAATTATTATTTAAGGATGCCTAATCGCATTTATTTCGACACTAGTTATTCAGGAGAATATATTGTGGGCGAAATATTATATTTATTAGTGAGTAATGCAGTTAAATTTATTTAAGAAATAAATATCCATTACTCAAGGTCTAATAAATATAGTGGAGGAAATAAAGAAAAATGGAAAATAAAAGTACACACCGTGTATATTAAATATACACGCTGTGTAGTTTTATGGAAAATGAGTACACGCCGTGTATTAATGATTACACACTGTGTAGTTTTTCCATTCAGGATTTTGAGGATATAATATTGTTTTATTAAATGATATTTAATATAATCAGCGTGGGTGCATGTCAAGGAATTAATAATTCGACATGGGGGTTTTTAATCAGAGTAAATGAAATAAATAAACCACGTAATAAATTTATTTATTGTCATAACTCTATAACCTCAAACCCGATTATAAATATCCTCACAACCCCAACACTTTTCCTCAATCGTTGTGCACAACAATTCTGGAGAATTCTTTCAAGGACAAAAGAACTACTTCCTTCAAGAATGCTCTCAAGACCGAGAGAGATCCTCTTCCATTGGATCAAGGCGATCGAAGGAAAACATCGCAAGCAAAGGTTCTTCCATGCTAGCACCTAGAGATCCCTTCGGTGACGTCTAGAGATACGTGGCACACATGTGGATCACCACAAGAGGAATCCTACACTTGGATTCTACGATGCAACGGCGGATCACAAGATCATGACCGGAGACATCAACGAATAAAGAATTCCATCAAGGTAATTATTGTGAATTAATTATATTAATTATAACCAATATATGATGATCAAATCTCTATGGTTTCGGGACTCCCTCTTTTGTTTTTCATTCTTCGTTCTATTCCGAAGATATGACATTTTATATCATGGAGGATCATGGTTTGAACATTATTTAACGCTAAAATAAAATTTGGGAACTCCCACCAACACGCTTCCACTGGGCCTAGAACCTATAGATTATGAACATGATTATTAGTTTATTTCATGTCGACCTTATAACTCAGTGAGTAAATATCTTTATTTCTCCTATATCCAATCTCATGTATCTAGTTTGGCGGATCGAAAATTCCTGAAAGTATGACACTGCTGTTTTTTCTCTATAACCAGTTATTTCTCATATTTTTCTTACCTACAATGATTTGGTAATATTTATAAGGGGTATGCAGGGAATAACATTCATGACCATTTTTTTAAATAATTTTAATGTTATGAGTAACATTAAGAACCACAAAGGATCCATTGAAGTGGTTTTAAAGGATACTATGAGTAACTAGATCAAGAGGAATATTGGTGGTGTAGCTAAAGGAAATATGGGGATCTGAGGATATGGTGGAATCTTTAGGGACTCACAAGGGATGTTCCAGGTTTCCACTACAATATTTAGATCCTTATCCATTGATCTTAAAATGAATCCACTAAATTAGAATTTTAAAGATCAAGTGGAGAAATTTAAGGTGTTATCCCCAATTTTGGAGGACTTTATAAAGGAGAAGGAATATTATTTTTAGATAATAGAACATGGATTGTGAGCTGTGAGTGACTTTACTTTTATTATGGAACCTTAAATTTATACTTCCAAATCTACTGTACATGCCCCTTTAGCTCTTCATATGTCATCCCAGAATGACCGAATACACAGTTTGTAAAGGTTTGCCACCCTTTAAAAACATTTGGGGGGGTTAAAAACAATCAAAAGACCACCAAATATAGTGAAATAAGATGAAAAAAAATCATAGTGTGAATTTTGAAATGATCGAGTAGACGGTATGTCAATCGAAGGTTTCGTTTGTTCGGGATGATGGAAAACACACTTTTAATGTCATAAACACCAAAATGATAATTTGATGGTCAGATATATATAAAAAGACCTTGAAATTACTTAAAATCACAATAAAATTATTTTATTATTATTGGTGATGTGTACCAGTAGATGACACATCAATCAGACGTGCAATATGCCCGAAATGACTGAATATGCGATTTTTAAAGGTTTGACACCCTTTAGAAAGGTGTGTCCAAGGGTCAAACCAATCAAACAAAATCCAAATGCTATGAAATCAGATGAAAATAATTGTGGAGTGAACTGTGAAATGTTTGAGCATAAGGTACATCAATCAGAGACTTCGTTTGACCGTGATGATGGAAAACACACGTTTAGTGTCAAAAAACACCAAAACGTGCATTTAATGGTCAAATGCATAGAAAATGACATCAGAACGAATTGAAATCATAGTAAAACTATCTTATTATTATTCTTGATGTGTCTGGGTATACAACACATTAATCAGATGTGCGGTGTACATAGTACGACTGAATATGTGGTTTTTAAAGATTTGATGCCCTTTAAAGAGCTACGTCTGGTGGTAAAAACTAGTCAGACGAACTTGGATTGCTTTAAAATCAGACAACAAAAACTATGAAGTAAAATCTGAAATGGTTGAGTAGGTTGTACATTAATTGGAGGTGTCTTTTGATCACGATGATGGAAAACGCATGTTTAGTGTCATCAAATATAAAAACGTGTGTTTAATGGTAGGATACATAGAAAATGAAAATGAAATGACTTTAAATCATAGGAAAACTGTATTATTATTATTTGTGACATGTACGAATAGGAGGAACGTCAATCAGATGTGCGATGTACGTGGTATGACTGAATATGTGGGTTTTAAAGATTTGAACCCTATAAAAAGGTGCATCAAGTGGTCAAAACCATCCAAAAGAACTCGGAATGCCATGAAATCAGACGAAAACAATGGCAGAGTGAATTTTAAAATAGTTGAGCAGACGGTATGTCAATATGAGGTTTTGTTTGTCCATGATGAAGGAAAATGCACTTTTAATGTCATAAAACACCAAAACGGTTGTTTAATGGTTACATCCATAGAAAAAAACATCGAAATTACTTGAAATCACAAGAAAACTATCTTATTATTATTATTGACATGTGAGAGTGGGAGACACATTAATCTGATGTGTGGTGTGCACGGTACAACTGAATATGTGGGTTTTAAATATTTAACGCCCTTTAAAAAGGCACGTCAGGTGGTTAAAACTAGCCAAAAAACTCAGATTTCCATGAAATCAGATGAAAAAAACTGTGGAGTGAATTTTAAAATGGTTTTGTAGATGGTATGTTAATTGGAGGTTTCATTTGATCACGATGAGAGAAAATGCACATTTAGTGTCATAAAACATCAAAACATGAATTTAATGGTTAGATCCATAGAAAAAGACATCATAATGACTTGAAATAATTGGTCATCCATATTATTATTATTCGTGATGTGTGTGAGTAGGATCCATGTCAATCGGACGTGCGGTGTGCATGGTACGACCGAATATGTGGGTTTTAAAGATTTAAAGCCCTTTAAAAAGGTGCGTCGGGTGATAAAAACCAGCCAAACAAACTCATATTGCCATGAAATCAGAATAAAACAATAACAGAGTGAATTTTGAAATGGTTGAGTAGACGGTACATCAATCAGACGCGCCATTTGACCGCGATGACAAAAAAATGCATGTTTAGTGTCGTAGAGCACCAAAACCTACATTTAATGGTCAGATGCATAGTAAACAACATCAGAATGACTTAAAATAAAAAAATCCATCTTATTAGTATTCATGAAATTTTTTATTATACGACACATCAATCGTTTGTGCGGTGTGTGCGGTATGATTGAATATGTAGTTTTTAAATATTTAACACCCTTTAAAAAGGTGCGTGGGGTGGTCAAAACCAGCCAAATGAACTCAGAATTCCATGAAATTAGATGACAAAAATCATGGAGTGAATTGTGAAATGGTCGAGTAGATGACATGTAAATCGGATGTTTTTTTATCACGATGAAGGAAAATGCATGTTTAGTGTCATAAAACATCAAAACGTGTGTTTAACGGTTAGATCCATAAAAAATGACATCAGAATGACTTTAAATCATAGGATAACCGTCTTATTATTATTTGTTATGTGTGAGAGTATAATACACATCAATCAGACATGCAGTGTGCGTGGTACGATGAAATATGTTGTTTTTAAAGATTTGACTCTCTTTAAAAAGGTGCGTTGGGTAGTCAAAACCATCTGAACGAACTCAAAATTCCTTAAAATCAGATGAAAACAACAGAATAGTGAATTTTTAAATAGTTGAGTATATGGAACATCAATCAGAGGTGACATTTGTCCTTGATGATTAAAAACACACTTTTAATGTCATAAAACACCAAAACAGACGTTCAATGGTTGATCCATAGAGAATGACATCATAATAAATTGAAATAATAGGAAAACTGTCTCATTATTATTCGTGAAGTGTGAGAGTATATGGCACATCAATCATACATGCAGTGTGTACGATATGACTGAATATGTGGTTTGTAAAGATTTTACGCCCTTTAAAAAGGTGTGTCAGGTGGTCAAAGCTAGCCAAACAAACCTGGATTTCCATGAAATTAGATGAAAAAAGTTGTGGAGTAAATTTTGAAATGGTTGAGAAGATGATATTTCAACTGAAGGTATCGTATGATCATGATGATGAAAAACTCATGTTTAGTGTCATAAAACATCAATACATGCGTTTAACGGTCAAATATATAGAAAATGAAATTAGAATGAATTGAAATCATAAGAAATTTATCTTATTATTATTCTTGATGTGTGAGAGTAGAAGACAAGTCAATAAAACATGAAGTGTGTACGGTACGACTGAATATGCGGTTTTTAAAGTTTTGACGCCCTTTAGAAAGGTCTATCATGTGGTGAAAACTAGCCGAACGAACTCAGATTACAATGAAATCAGAAAAAAATAACGACAGAGTAAATTGTGAAATGTTTGAATAGACAGTACATCAATAAAAGGTGTCGTTTGACCATAATAATATAAAACACGCGCTTAGTGTGATAAAACACCAAAATGTGCATTTAATGGAAAGATGTATAGAAAATGACATCAAAATGTCTTGAAATCAAAACACAACCATCTTATTATTATTCATGATGTGTGGAAGTGGACATCATGTCAATCAGACATACAGTGCGCATGGTATGACTGAATATGTGGTTTTTAATGATTTGTCACCCTTTAAAAATATGTGTCAGGTGGTAAAAGTTAGTCAATCAAACTCATAATTCCATGAAATCAGATGAAAACAACCATGGAGTGAATTGTGAAATGGTTGAGTAGATGGTATGTCAATCGGATGTGTTGTTTGATCACGATGATGGAAAATGCACGTTTAGTGTCATAAAACATCAAAACATGTGTTTAACGGTCAAATTCATAGCAAAATAAATCAAAATGACTTGAAATCACATGAAAACCATCTTATTATTATTCATGACATGTGCAAGTAGATGACACATCAATCTAACATGCCGTGTGCATGGTATGAATGAATATGTGGTTTCTAAAAATTTGAAAACCTTTAAAAAGGTACATCAGGTGGTCAAAACCTGACAAACGAACTCAGAATGCTATGAAATCATACGACAAAAACCGTGAAGTGAATTTTGAAATAGTTGAGTAGACGGTATGTCAATTGGAGGTGTTGTTTGAATTCGATGATGGAAAACACATGTTTAATATCATAAAACATCAAAACATGAATTTAATGGTCAAATACATAAAAAACGACATTAGAAAGACTTGAAATCATAGGACAACCATCTTACTATTATTCGTGATCTGTTTGAGGAGAGGGTACTTCAATCGGAATGGTATGAATGAATATGTGGTTTTTAAAAATTTGACAACCTTTAAAAAGATACATCAGGTGGTCAAATCCTGACAAACGAACTCAGAATTCTATGAAATCATAAGACAATGACCGTGAAGTGAATTTTGAAATAGTTGAGTAGACGGTATGTCAATTAGAGGTGTTGTTTGAATTCGATGATGGAAAACACATGTTTAGTATCATAAAACATCAAAACATGCATTTAATGGTCAAATACATAAAAAACAACATTATAAAGACTTGAAATCACAGGACAACCATATTACTATTATTCGTGATCTTTTTGAGGAGAGGGTACTTCAATCGGGCACGTGGTGTGCACCGTACGACTGAATATGTGGTTTTTAAAGATTTTACTCTCTTTAAAAAGGTGCATCGGGTGGTCAAAACTAGCAAAACGAACTCAGATTTATATGAAATCAGATTACAACAATAATGGAGTGAATTGTGAAATGTTAAAGTAGATGGTACATCAATCAATGATTTTTTTTACCGTGATGATGGAAAACACATGTTTAGTATCATAAAACATCAAAACATGCATTTAATGGTTAGATCCATATCAAACGACATCCAAATGACTTAAAATCATATAATATCTATCTTATTATTATTCTTAATGTGCGTAAGTAGACGAAACATCAATCAGACATGCAGTGTGCATGGTACAACCGAATATGTGGTTTTTAAAGATTTTATGGCCTTTAAAAAGGTGCATCAGGTGGTGAAAACCAGCCAAACGAACTTGGATTTCCATGAAATCAGATAAAAACAACAAAATAGTGAATTTTGAAATGGTTGAGAAGATGGTACATCAATCAAAGGCGTCGTTTGACCACAATGATGGAAAATGCACCTTTAGTGTCATAAAACACTAAAATATGCATTTAATGGTCAAATGAATAGAAAAATACATCATAATGGTTTGAAATGATAGAAAAAGTGTATTATTATTATTCATGATGTGTGTGAGTAGAAAAAACATCAACTGAACATGTGGTGTGCACGGTACGACTGAATATTTGGTTTTTAAAGATTTGATGCCATTTAAAAAAGTGCATCAGGTGGTCAAAACTAGCCGAACAAACTCATAATTACATAAAATTAGACTACAACAACCGTGGAGTGAATTGTAATGTGGTCGACTAGAAAATACGTTAATCAGATGTGTTGTTTTATCGTGATGATGGAAAACATGTATTTAGTGTCATAAAACATTAAAACATGTGTTTAACGATCAGATCCATAAAAAAAACATTAGAATGACTTGAAATCATAGGAAAACCATCATATTATTGTTTGTGATGTGTGTGAGTAAACAACATGTCAATCAGATGTGTGGCGTGCGAGGTACGAATGGATATGTGGTTTTTAAAGATTTGACATCCTTTGAAAAGGTATATCAGGTGGTCAAAATCAGTCAAAAAAACTTAGAATGCCATGAAATTAAATGAAAAAAACTGTGAAATTAATTTTGAAATGGTCGAGGAGATGGTACATCAATCGATGATTTTGTTTGATTACGATGATGGAAAATGCGTGTTTAGTGTCATAAAACATCAAAATGTGTGTCTAATAGTCAGATCTATTGTAAACAACATCATAAAGTCTTGAAATAACATTACAACCATATTATTATTATACATGACGTTTGTGAGGAGACAATATGTCACTTGGACATGCAGTGTGCACGGTATGACTGAATGTGTGGCTTTTATAGATTTGAAACTCTTTAAAAAGGTGTTTTGGGTGGTCAAAACCCACCAGACGAACACAGATTTCCATGAAATCATACAAAAATAATTAAAGAGTGAATTTTGAAATGGTCAAGCATACAATATGTCAATCATGCATGTTGTTTGACCATGATGATGAAAAATGCACATTTAGTGTCATAAAACACCAAAACGCGTGTTTAATGGTTAGATGCATAGAAAACAACATCAGAATGACTTTAAATCACATGAAAACAATCTAATTATTATTTGTGATGTGTTATGAGAGTAGACGTCACGTCAATTGGATGTACGGTGTGCACAATACGACCAGATATGTGGTTTTTGAAGATTTGATGCCCTTTAAAAAGGTGCATCGGGTGGTTGAAACCATCTGAAAAAACTCAGAATTCCATGATATCAGATGACAATAATGTTAGAGTAAATTTTGAAATGTTCGAGTATACAATACATCAATCAGAGGTGTTGTTTTTCCATGATGATGGAAAACACACTTTTAATGTCATAAAACACCAAAACAGGTGTTTAATGGTTAGATGCATAGAAAATGACTTTGGAATGAAATGAATTAGAGAAAAAATATATTATTATTATTATTCATGACATGTACCAAGATATGAAACTTTAATCAGACATGTAGTGTGTGCGGTATTATTGAATCTATGGTTTTTAAAGATTTAATGCCCTTCAAAAAAGTGTGTTTGGGGGTCAAAAACCTACCAAACGACCTTCAAATGCTGTGAAATCAGACCACAATAACCATAGAGTGAATTGTGAAATTTTAGAGGAGATGTTACATCCATCGGTGGTGTCATTTTATCGGGAGATGGAAAATACATTTTTAGTTTCATAAAACACCAAAAGGTGCGTTTAATAGCCAGATGCATATCAAACGACCTCAAAATGACATGAAATCACATGACAACCAAATTATTATTATTAGTGACATGTGCTAGTAGATGACATGTCAATCAGACATACAGTATGCTCATAATGATATAATAAGTGGTTTTAAATTTTTAAAAAATTATTAATATATTTTCAAAATCAAAGAACTTATATCTTTTTTACTAAGATTTAGTTAAAATATGTTATTGCATTTCAATTATTAGTTGGAATATTTTTTTCTATACTAATTATTTTATTAAAAAATTTCATGCAGTTTTATTTGAGGATGGATTTGGAGCTCGGAAGATGATGAGATGAAGATATTTTTTTTTGTATTTTAAAAATATAATGGTTTTTATAATGTTGATATGATTTTAAAAATAAAAATAAAAAACCCTATAGCGGCTGGAATTTGGAGGTCACTGTAGGTGTTTCCTGGTTGGTCTATAGTGACTGTTGTTTGGCAGTTGCTATAGGTGATTGTGATATGGGCTATAGCGACCACCATTTGGTGGTCGCTATAGCTCAACTCTAGGCGGTCTATAACGATTTACAAACAGCGGTCGCTATAAGTCCTCTTGATCTTCTCTATAGCATCTGCCAAATGGTTGATACTATAGGAAACAACGATAGGCCTGAAGCATCCTCCGTTTAGTGGACACTAGGCGGCCACTATAGGCCTTTAGCAATGACTTTTGGCAGTCTCTAAAAGACTTTTTTCTACTAGTGTAATTAATCATATCTAATCCTTCAATTAATTCAATAATTAATTGCTCATTTCATCTCCGTTAATTAATTAAAAATTAATTAACTACATCAATTTCATTAATTAATTCACCAATTAATTAATCATAACCCATTTATATTAATTAATCCAACGATTAATTAATCACATCAATTTCTTTAATTAATTACCCCAATCAATTAATCATAAAAATCCCTTCAATTAATTCATAAATTAATTGGTCACTTCAAATCTATTAATTAATTCAAAAAATAGTTAACCATATAAAGTCTATTAATTAATTCAATAATTAATTAACCATTTCACAACTCGACATCCAATAATTAATTCACCAATTAATTATTCACAATTTATAATTCAATAATTTGATAATTATTTCAATAATTAATTATCCTCCAATTCCATTACTAATTCAACAATTAGTTTGTCACATGAATACCCTTAATTAATTCCCTAATTAATTAAGTACCTCAATCCCGTTAATTAATTCATCAACTAATTAATCAATATCCATAAACTCAAAATCCCATAATTAATTCCACAATTAATTATCTCAAAAAGTATCATCCATATACCGTAATTAATTCCACAATTAATTACCTAGTTCAACCATGAATTTACATCAATATAATGGGAGTAAATCATCATGTATAACACCCCATTTATTAATCATTAATTAATTAATAAATTAATTAATCCAAGCTCATTAATTAATTTGACAATTAATTAATAACATCCATTCCTATTAATTAATTCAACAATTAACTAACCATACCTTTCCCATTAATTAATTCCTAAATTAATTAATCACTCCCCTCCTGTTAATCAATTCAATAATTAATTATCTCATTTAAAATCTCAATACTCATAATTAATTCTATAATTAATTATCTCAAATCATCTATTTCAACATCCCATCATTAATTCAACAACTATTTATCCAACTTACAAATTTCACTATCCCATAATTAATTAAACAATTAATTATTCAATCTTATCAATTCAATATCCTAAAAATATGAATTAATTAATTTACTAATTAATTAATCTAATTCTTGAATTGACTATCAAAAAAATCTCCAATTAATCAATCCAACTCATCAACATTAATTAATTCCAAAATTAATTAATCTAACTCAGACACTTCAATTAATTCCCCAATTAATTGTCCATGTCAATTCAATAAATTAATTTCCACAATTAATTAATCTAACTCAATCCCATTATTTAATTCAATAATTAAATAGCAACACTCCTCCCATTAGTTAATTCAAAAATTAATTATCCTCAACTTAAAAAATTCAATAACCCCTATTAATTCATCAATTAATTATTCTATATCAATTAATTCAATAACCCAAATTAATTCATCAATTAATTATTCCACATCAATTAATTTAATAATCATAACTATCTCCATTAATTAATTCTATAATTAATTATCCATATTCACCATTCTCAATATAACAATAATTATTTTTTCAAATAATTATTCAACTTCAAAAATCTCCAACTCATCATAATTAATTCAATAATTAATTATACCAAATCATAATTTCATAACCACGTAATTAATTCACCAATTAATTATTCAATTCATAAAGTCCATATCCCATAATTAATTCTATAATTAATTATCTAAAATAAAAAATCTCAATATCTCATATTTAATTTAACAATTAATTATTCATGATCTAAAATCCCAATATCCCAATTTCACATATCATTTAATTAATTAATTAAAAAAATTAATTAATTTAATCTAGAATGAAATTGGTAAACCACTAATAGTAATTCTATAATTAGATACACATAATTATAATTAATACTATGAGATTTTAATTTTAGACCACCTACCTCAAATATGATGAACGCACGGTATGCATCCAACATCGCTGACGGTGTGTTATTCTGATGACTATCGAAGGAGAAATTAAATAAATAAGCATATTTGGTGTAATAAAAATATGCTCAAAATACTTCATTTTCTATTAAAAAAAACTTGATATGCACCATCCTCTTATCAAGACAAATCCAATACCACTAATAATAGGCCACTCTGATCAAATCAAAAAAGATATTAATTATTGAAGTCTGGAAGGAGAGATAGAGAGAGGAGAGAGGGGTGTGTCATAAATAATGGTATTCTTACCCATGACTTGTGCACCACTCCAAATCCAATTTATAATAAATTTTCATCAATTAATTTATTTACATTTATTAATTGAATCATTTATTTATTAAACTCTCCTATTAATTTCGTGCGTCAACCCATCATCATTTTGGATGTTTCATGAACCTATACCATGAGCTTGAATTTAATATTCAACATTAGTATTGAAATGGACACCTCAATTTTAAGGTCACGCTGTCACTGATGACATGTCTATCCAACAGCATACGAATGAGTTATGATTGAAATAGTGTTTTGACAACAATTATTTAGTCACATAAATACCCTTAATTAATTCCCCAATTAATTAATTACGTCAATCCCAGTAATCAATCAATCAATCAATTAATCAATATCCATAAACTTTAAAACACATAATTAATTCCACAATTAATTATCTAATTCTCCTAATTTCATATACACAATAGTCTTCTTAGTTAATTTTACAATTAATTAATATCATCAATAATATTATTTAATTCATCAATTAATTATCTCAATTAATTTGATAATTAATTAATCTTAAAATTTAAATAACATGAAACATCCTTTGCATATAAAGTTCATACCCTGAATAGGGTAAACCCCCCATTATGGACCCAAATGTGGTCTCAAATTTCTCATACGATGCACTGTTTGAGAGATATCAATTATTTAGTATTCAAAAAATGGATTAAAAAGGTAATTAAATATAAAAAATGTTATTTTCATGGTCCAGATATCCAAACATTTGATGCTCACAAATGTTATAACCCACCTAGGGTAGACACCCTATTACAAATATAATGGTCATTTAGATTTCCCATACGATGCATTGTTTTGGATCTATTCAATTATTTTTAATAAAAAGTGTGTGATTAATATATTATATTTAATATTTTTATTCAGTCTTCACTAAGACTTTACTGGCCTCGAAATCTCACACTAACTTAGTGTCGAACTCCAAAAATATTCAATTGAATATTCTAAAATTCTAATTGGCATTTAAGTCCCTTATCAGATTTATCAAAATTTCACTGATAAAATATTTTTGTGAATTAAAACAAACACAACCCATATTCACAATTTTTTTTAACGAGTCATACTTGGAAAAAGGATGAGATCTTACAATGCAAAACTTAAAAGAAAATAAACTACAACACTAAAAACACAATCTTCCGCAATCACTAAAGAACTCCATATTAGTCAAGCTTATCATTAATAGAAACCGCTAAAAAGTTTAGAAAATTCATTTCAACTAAAAAGAGAGGAGAATAATATACTATCAAAACATGAACATGATATTTAGGTTTGCAATTTTAGTTTATGAATTTTGATGAAAAATAGTCTTTTATTGAGAATATTTGATTCCACCCCTCCCCTAAAAAACTCATTTATATTTGGGATTAGTACATACTTATAAATGATAAGGTCCAATGAAAAATTAAATTCCACAGTTCACTTATCTTTAAGTTAATGGTATGTTTTGTTAGATTTTCATAACAACTTTCCATTTTTATTCTTTTTTTGGTTGAGTTATAGTGGTAAGGGGGTTTTATTTAAAATATATTTTTAATTTAATTTTATTCTAATATATATTTAATAGATATAACCTAAGATATTTTTTATTCCTGCCAGAGAAAAGAGGTCTCCCAGTTCAGGAATCTAATTGTCTTGTCTCAAAATTACTAAGAATTAATGATGTGATTATAGACCAATTTTGATTTCCCTTATTTAATTTTTCTTTGAAATTTTTAATGTCACTTTTAGTTGAATTTATATTCTATGTTAGAAAACTTCATTCACCGAATATTGAGTTAATGAGACATATTTAAAAGTAAGTGAGTGCCATGTATTTTTTTTGGGGGAAAGAATAGTAAAGTGGGGCATTTGCAATTCTTAATAATTAATACTTAATGTATTTATTGATAATTACATAGATTGGTTAAAAAAACTGACCATATTTTCCATCAGACTCATATTTTCACATAGTTATTCTTTTCTATCATGTGATTATCACTTCACTATCAAAATTATGTTTACTAGAATTTAATGAGTGACAACATAATATGATTTTTATACATTTTATATTAGTATCAATTTATTTTTAAAATTATATTCTACTATCACTCATCAAATTTCATATTTTCATGTTTCTTTTTTATTTTTACATAGGTTTATAATGAGAGACCTATTTCATTTATTGACTAATATATACATTATTGGAATGAGATATATATTTTACTTTGAAATGATAATATATAATGAATTGACCTTGGTTTTTATTTTTAAGTTCCCTTGTAAATAAATGACCTTTAACACTACTTTAACCATAATTTATAAATTTATTCTATAACATTCATATTATTATTTCAGCACACCCCTAATGCTTTCTCTATATACATTTTTTCATTTCATATAATAATATTCATTTAAACATACTTTCTACTTTCTTCCCTAAAATATTTCTTCCCTTAGACTTTCATATCATTACACTTTTTAAAATATATAATTAATTATTTTTTTAGAACCTACAAATTATCATCAAAATACACAAAGGGAATACCAGTTTAAATTGTCACGACCTGTCCTCAGAACCCGTTTAGTGACTACCCCAAGCCCGACTTCCATAGGCCAGGGGCTGGCGACTAGCACCAAAGGCATAAATCCCTAAGCTGGGAAGGCATTAAATTTATAAAAAGTAAACACACACAATCAGAGTACACAATTGGAAGCAAAGCACTAAGCAATACTGAATACAAAAGAGGTGCTGGAAAGTAAAAGGGGATGAAAATACAATCCCAAAAGTAAAGTACAAGTACAACTGAAATCAATTACAATTGAAAAAGGGAAAAATGATTGAAAAGTAAAGAGAAGGTCCTGGATTGTCCTCCGGGGTTCCTACCTGAAGGGTATGTACAGATGGCCACCTCAACACTCCATGTCCATCAGACTCCTCTGTGTACCGACTCATCAAAAGGTCCAGCTTCGGTTACTGTCCAGTCCTGGTGCTCTCGGCCTCTGTCAGCACTGTCTGTCGTCTGCATCCAACACAACGAGGTGCAGGCATAACCCATGTAGGGGTGAGTATGACGATACTCAGTAGGGACCCTGAGACCCTTGAGGTCTCACAATATCCAACAAGGATAAACCACAAATTAAGGATTCAATGGATAACCCATACTTAGGTATATGCGCATACATATACCTAAGTTATCTAGTAACCCATCTTAATCATGAGGAAACACAAAATTCATTGACTCAGTTCAAATCAGGATTTTCATTATCGAAACCACGACTAATGGAGAACTCCTCCTCTATCGAGAACACTTGGCATATCGCGACACCAAGGCACTTCTCACTAACCTTGGACTGCTGAGGTACTCCTCCTGTCAAGTACTGTGGGTCTGCCGCCAAATACCAGGCGCTCCTCCACTGTGGGTCTGCCACCAAATACCTGGTGCTCCCCCTAATAGCCTTTATAGGTACTCCTCCTGTCGAGTACCGCGGGTCTGCCGCCAAATACCATACACTCCTCTGCCATGGGTCTGCCTCCAAGTACCAGGCGCTCCCCACTAGGATAGTCGAATCGGTCAAGCAGTCGTCAGGTCTATCGGCTACTAGGTCTCCGCACTCTGTCTGCTCGTCACTGGAAGGATCCGCTCCCCGGGCTACTAGGAAAAACTCCAAATGTCACGAAGTCTCACGTAGAAGTATATCAAAGGTCCGTCTCATCAATGGGATCTCAATACAACAGACAGCGCGTCATTTGGATGCCCGGTCTATTAGTTATTAGCCTTTTAGTCCCGGGGGCCTGATTGGATTCATGTACGAACAAACCCAACTGTATCTCAACTATAACCCGAACTCCAGTGTGATATTATCAAAGGGACCACCTCTCATCGAGATTAACAACGCCACTGATGGTTCACCAAACGGACGTCTGGTGCCAAAGACATGGCCAAAGTAAGCAAAGGGTCGGTAGTGGGCCCGGGTCCGGTCCGACCCAGTTGGACCGACTCGGCCCAACTCAGACTGAGCTGACCCAGTTTAGGTCAACCCGGACAGACCCGATGGGTCTAACTCATCCCGTTGGGCGGGTCAACCCACTAAGTTAGGCCCGATCCACTGGGTCCAACCCAACGGACTACGAGAGCGGTTCAGACAGCGCTGCAAGGGGCGCGGTTATGCCGGCTGGATACCGAGCAGGCTGCAGGGGCACCGGGTAGGGCGCCGGGGCACCGGGCAGTGCGCTGGGGCAGCACACTGGGGCCCGAGCAGCGCATGCAGCAAGCCGGGGCACTAGTCAGACCGCGACAGGGGGCTGCCGGGGCGCCAGGTAGGGTGTCGGGGCGCCGGGTAGGCTGCCAGCAGGGGCCAGGTAGGCCGCCGGCAGGGCACGGGGGCACCGGGCTCGCCGCCGACAGTTACTGGGCAGGCCGCTGGCAGGGCGCGGGGGCGTCGGGCTGGCCGTCGGTAGGGGCCGGGCAGGCCGCCGGTAGGGCGCGGGGCTCCGGGTAGGCCGCCAGTAGTGTGCAGGCAGCATGTCGGGGCGCCGACAAGGCTGAGAAGCACGCGGGGCACAGGGGCAGGCGGCACGGGCAACGTGTCGGGGCAGCGCACGAGGGCGTGGGTAGCGCGCCGGGGCGACGCGGGGGTGGTGAAGATCGCAGAGGCCATGGGTAGCGCAACCTTTGTTCGCTATCTTCATCATAGTCACCGCGTATACCGCCTCCGTCATCATCAAAAAAGAAAAAGAAAAGGGGAGGGTCAGACCGTGTTCATGCGGTCTGAGCCCTCCTCGTCATGGCGATAGCATTTGGAAACAAAGTGCTCAACAAACGATGAAGAACTGAAGTTTATACTCATATATACAAATAAATAAAATTCCCCCTACCTCGTTTGTTGTTTGGTGATCGTTGACGGATTCACAGTAGGGCAGACATCGTCGTTGGCGGCATTCTTCGCAGGCGGAGTCTTCTCTTTTGACGCGGATGAAGTTCGTTGGAGATGTCGTGGGCATTCTTCATTGGATAGAAATGGATCCTCCCTAGCTCTCCCCTTTCCCTGTTTTACCCTAGAATAATGTCTAACCTAATGAAATAATAGGTTTTCCTATTATTTGATTGTTGGCATTAATTTGAAAAGTTTTAAAATTAATTAAGTTATCTCACTTAATTAAATGGGTGAAGTTGACCCAATTAATTGGGGAAGGAAGGTGAAGAGGCTCCCCACTTAATTGGGGGTTCCAAGGGGGTTAAGGGAGTTTAAAGCCCATGTGGACCCCACCTTAATAATATCCTCCCAAGGGAGGTTATGCTTGGGTGGGACCCACCACCATAACCTCCCATGGGAGGTTCGGGTGTGGTGGCCCCCACCTCCAACCTCCCCTTGGAGGTTTCAACCACCAAAATAAAAATAAATTTAACACTTTATTTTTATTCAATTTAATTTACCCCCCCCCCCCCCAAATCTAACGTCCATTCTCATTAGAACGCAACTGCGGTGAAGGTCTCACTATGAAATCACCGACGCTGTGAGTTCAACGGTGCCCTCGAATTTCAATTCCGAGCACCGGTTCAGAAGTTACAAAACGCCGCTCGCCTATTTACTGAACGTACCTGAAAAAAAGTTCAGAAAATTATTATCAGTCACCCTCGACACAATGCGGTCGAGGTTAGGCTATGCCTAGGTGAAACACGCCCCAACGAACCCAACGGTACTCTTGGATTTTCAATTGGAGTTACCGTTTAGAAGTTATAAATTTTACAATAAAATAATTGTCACTTAATTATTTTATTTGCAGCCAAAAACTAACTTTTTCTGGTGGCCCGTGCCAGCCAAAGTTAGTATCTGCTTAAATAAAGAAGGCCCTCACGAGTTCATCGGTGGTCTCTGATTTTTAATTCGAACTACCGTTTGTGAGTCATAAGCATTTGAAAAATAAAATAACTTTATTTAATTATTTTATTTACGGTTATACCATTTTCGGGATTTTTCACAAGAGGCCCGCACCGACTAAACTTAAGTCACGCCTAGGGTAAACCTTCCCTCCTGAGTACATCGGTGCCCTCATATTTCTGATCCGAGTAACTGTTTAAGAGTTATTTTACTTTTTCAAGAAAACTGCTTACGTGCATTAATTTAAGCTTAACAAAACTTTGACGGATCATTCCGGGTACTCCGGGCCTCGGAATCACGTGCCGTTAGATTTTGCAGACTCGTAAAATTCCCATATATTTAAAAAAAATTACATGGAAATTCTGGGTCTTTACATTCTTCCCACCTCAGGGATTTACGTCCCCGTAAGCTACAACTTGAACTAAGGGAACATATGGGGGTACTGAGCACGCATCTGAGCCTCCTGCTCCCATGTGGTCTCCTGGAGGTTCACGTGCTTCCAAAAAACGTGCACTAAAGGTATCGACCATCCACGTAGGACCCGATATTTTCGATCCTCAATCTCCACTGGAACCTTCGTAAAAGTCGCCATATCGTCGATGTCCAGCACTCCATGGTCGATGATGTGAGTAGGGTTGTGCACGTATCTCCTCAACTGAGATACATGGAAGATGTCGTGCACCCGGTGCAACTGAGGTGTAAGAGTTAAGTGGTAACCATCTCACCAACTCTGCTAAGGACCTTAAAAGGTCCGATTAATCTCGGAAATAACTTTCCGCCTTGGCTAAATATCCGTAGGCCTCGTTGAGGTGAGACCTGTAGAAAGAAATGGTCGCCATACTAGAACTCTAGAGTCCTCCGTATCCTGTCTGCATATGACTTATGACTGCTCTGTGCAGTCTTCATCCTCTCCCGAATGATCTGCACCTTCTCCGTGGTAGCTCGTACCATCTCTGGTCCTACCAGTGCTGACTCCCTAGGGTCTGCCCAGCACAAGGGTGATCTGCAAGTTCATTCGTACAAATCCTAGAAATGTGCCATCCCGATGGTGGAGTGATAGCTGTTGTTGTAGGCAAATTTCACCGACAGTAAGTGATCCTACCAGCTGCGACCGAAGTCAAGGACACATGCACAGAGCATGTCCTTGAGAGTCTGAATGGTATGCTCATTCTGACCATCCATCTGAGGGTGGAAGGCGGTGCTCAGACGAAACTGCATCCCGAAAGATTACTACAACCCCTTCCATAGCCAGGAAGTAAAGCATGCGTCATAGTCATAGGCAATAGAAGAAGGTACTCCATGTAAATACACTATCTACTGCACATAGAGGCATCCCAAGCTCTCTACTGAACCCCGCTCTCTGATCGGTAGGAAGTGGGCCGACTTGGTGAGTCGGTCAACAATCACCCAAATCGAGTCTTGACTTCTAGATGTATGTGGAAGACCCATAAAGAAGTCCATGGATATCCCATCCCACTTCCACTCGGGGACCTCTAAAAGATGAACCAAGCCTGCTGGTACCTGGTGCTCTGCCTTCACTTGCTGAAAAATGAGGCACCATGAGATAAACTCTGCTACCGCCTTCTTCATACCTGTCCACATGTGTTGTCATCGAAGGTCCTGGTACATCTTCGCCACTCTTGTATGTTCCTCTAAAGTGTAAGTGTGGAACTCCCTCAACACTTCCTCCTGAAGTGCAACTGGTACCATGGTACGTCCTCTGAAAAGGATGACGTGATCCATTCCTATCCACAAAGGATATCTGTAAGGAAGCCAACTGCTCTGTCGCATCGCCTAACAGCTGTATACTAGTCCTCCTGCTTAGCACATCTGCAAAAAAATTCCCCTTCCCAGAAGTATAGACTATCTCAAAGTCATAGTCCTGGAGGAACTGAAAACTGAAAACTCCTGCTGCCATGAGGGTAAGGCTGGCCGACTCAAGAGTGATCGGTTGCACCCTCCTATGCATGAGTTTAACCTGTGCTACCTGGATCTCCTTTTCCACCGACTAAGGAAAACCTCATCTCAACATTGTAGATAAATGAAAACCTTTTTGCCTAATACTATTAATCTCTGTATGAACTGTGGTTGCCCAGTCCATACCCAAACTAACGTCATAAGGCCTTGACGCTGCCACCAAGAGGTTCCAACTGAGACTCTCACCTCAAGGGTCAGATCACACCATCGACGTAAGTGTGATTATAGATTCTCCTCCCAAAGGTATCTCCATACGCGAGGGTCAAGTCAACGATTTAATTAGAACCTCTAGGACTAGGACAAGATTTGTGGAAGGAAGGAATTATTGGTACCTATGTCTATTGATATGACAACTAGTAGTAGACACAGACTATACCTTGAATCATTCCTAGAGACCTCGGGTCACAGTCCTTGACCGCATGCAACTACTCTCTTCCTCTGCCCTCTAGCTCCCTGAGCCTAGAGGAGACTAGAAAGGTGGGTGGCTGTAACATTTCAAAATGTACACCACCTCATGCTTCTCTCCTAGCTCTGCCTCCACTTCTTCTACCCTGCAGATTCATCTATCCCTGTCACATCTTCTTTCTGAAACAGTTTACACGCCCAAGTCTCTGAGACTGGCGCTAGTTTCCTACTTTCCTACTACTAACATTCACTGGGTGTATCTACTCAGCCAAAGAACATTCAACCACAAAGGTTCTCTCTAGCATCCTAACATAGGTATAAATGCATAGAGGAAAAATAAAGTGCTATCTCAGATGTCCCTAAACACATCTCACTCGGAGGTCAAAGCTCAAAAGCTCTGATCATATCGTATTCATCGAGTACCAGGAACGATCGGTACGCCTCGATGAATACTTAGCTACTGACATGTCGTCCTGCTGAAGCTATAGAAGTTATAGAGAACTCTCAACCACCTCCTCAGGAGAGTCCTCAGCCGCCTGTAAGTCAGGATCGCCTCAGAACCTGAGGGGTATCTTATGCTGAAACACGTGTAAGGCACTAAGCCTACATGTTTCATCTACCAGTACTGCCGGTTGAAACTCTTGACCAACAGACAATGATATAGTTGACACACTACCTGAAGGTACAATCTTGGGCAATGGTCCACATACTGATGCCTCATCACTATGCGGACCAACCTCATGGTCACTCAATGGGAAAAACTAGTAACTAAGATCACCATCTACTCTATTGGTGTCTCAACTAGGCATAGAACCCTAGAAATCACCTCCAGTCAGTCCTCTGCTGCCTAGGAATCTATCTCGCCTCGTAACCTCAGAGGCCTATGCCACTGGAACTCATGCAATGTGCTTAGTTGACGTGCATCGTCCTCCAATGCGGCTGGTGGCATCGGCTTCCCAAAGGGTGGTGGTACTGCTGGTACACTACCCGAATGTTCCAACATAGAAGTGGGCCCTGCATCGGAGCCTCATCGATCGGTGGGATGTCATCATGTACTCTCTCAGAACTCCAACTGACTGTCTACTTGGAGGCATCCTGAACAGATTTGACATGGTCAAAAGATTAAACCTAGTGTGCTGACCTGGTTGATATGAATTAAATAAAACTTTTGAAAACACACAGGCAATCAGTGTTTTCATTCACCGAGTCGGAAATCAGAAGTCAGGGTCCTGGTGTATGGATACGTCGGCCGCCACACCAACACTGAACTCCATGAACTGAATACCGCACTCACTACACTTAAAACTATTGCTTCACAAAAAATATTAGAGTCCAAAGTTCTGTGGTAGAACCATCTCCTATGATACTAATTTGTCACGAACCGTCCTCAAAACCCCTATCGTGACTACCCCTAACCCACCTTCCATAGGCCAGGGGCTGGCGACTAGCATCAAAGGCATAAATCCCTAAGCTAGGAAGGCATAACCTTTATAAAAAGTAAACACAGAAAATCAGAGTACACAACTGGGAGAAAAGCACTAAGCAATACTGCATACAGAAGAGGTGCTGGAAAGTAAAAGGGTCCGGAAATACAATCCCAATAGTAAATTACAAGTACAACTGAAAGCAAGTACAACTGAAAAAGGGACAAATGACTGAAAAGTAAAGAGCAGCTCCTGGATCGTCCTCCGGGGTTCCTACCTTAAGTGTAGGTACAGATGGAAACCTTAGAACTCCACGTCCATCAGTCTTATCTGTGTATCGACTCGTCGAAAGGTCCACCTCCGGTTACTGTCCAGTCTTGGCGCTCTCAGCCTCCGTCAGCACTATCAATCGTCTGCACCCAACACAACGAGGTGCGGGCATAACCCGTGCATGGGTGAGTATGACGATACTCAATAGGGATCCCGAGACCCTCAAGGTCTCACAATATCCAACAAGGATAAACCACAAAGTAATTATTCAACGGATAACCCATACTTAGGTATATACCCATACATATACCTAAGTTATCTAGTAACCCATCTCAATCATGAGGAAACACAAAAGTCATTGACTCAGCTCAAACCAGGATTTTCATTATCGAAACCATGACTACTGGAGAACTCCTCCTCTGTTGAGAATAGTGGGCCTGTCGCGACACCAAGGTGCTTCTCACTAACCTTGGACTGCTGAGGTACTCCTCCTGTCGAGTACCATGGGTCTGCCGCCAAATACAAGGCGCTCCTCCGCTGTGGGTCTGCTGCCAAATACCAGGCGCTCCCCCTAATAGCCTGTAGAGGTACTCCTCCTATCAAGTACCATGGGTCTACCACCAAATACCAGATAGTCCTTCGCCATGGGTCTTCCGCCAAGTACCAGGAACTCTCCATTGGGCTAGTCGAATCGGTCAAGCAGTTTTCAGGTCTGTCACCTACTAAGTCTCTGCACTCTGTGTGCTCGTTACTGGAAGGATCCGCTCCCTGAGCTACTAGGAAAAACTCCAACTATCACGAAGTCTCAATTAGAAGAATCTCAAAGGTCTGTCTCATCAATGGGATCTCAACGCAATAGACAGCGCGTCATTCGGACGCCCGGTCTGTTAGTTATTAGACTTTTAGTCATGGGGGCCCGGTTGGATTCGTGTATGAAACAAGCCGACTGTATCTCAACTATACCCCGAACTCTAGTGGGGTATTCTCAAAGGGATCATCTCTCATCTAGATTACCAGCGCCGTTGACGGTTCGTCAAATGGACGTCCGGTGCTAAAGATATGGACAATGTAAGCAAAGGGTCGGTAGTGGGCCCGGGTCCTGTCTGACCCAGTCGGACCGACTCGGCCCCACTCAGTCTGAGCTGACCTAGTCCGGGTCAACCCGGAAAGACCCGATGGGTCTGACCTAGCCCGTTGGGCGGGTCAACCCTCTAAGTTAGGTCCGATCCGCTGGGCCCGGCCCAACGGACTACGAGGGCGGTTCGGCCTGCTAAGTTAGGCCGGGTCCGCTGGGCCCAACCCAGCGAACTATGAGGGCGGTTTGTCCAGCGCTGCGAGGGGAGTGGGTAGGCCGGATGGACACCGGGCAGGCCGCGGGTGCACCGGGCAGGGTGCCAGGCAGCGCGCTGGGGCGCAGGCAGCGTGTCGAGGCGCCGGGCAGGGGGTTGCGGGGGCACTGGGCATGGTGCTGGGGTGGCGGGTTGGCCGCCGGCAGGAGCCAGGCAGGCCGCTGGCAGGGCACGAGGGCGCTGGGTGGGCCGTCGGTAGGGGCCGGGCAGGCCGCCAGCAGGGCGCGGGGGCACCGGGCCGCCGGAAGGCGTGGGGTGCCGGGCAGGCTGCCGGTAGGGCGCGAGCAGCGTGCCGGGGCGCCGGCGGGGCCGAGCAGCGTGCGGGGCATGCGGGCATCATTCCGGGGTAGGGCGTGAGGGTGCGGTTAGCGCGCCGGGGCGCCGCGGGGGCAGGGTGGTTCGCAGAGTCCATGTGTACCACCTCCGTCGTCATCAAACAAGAACAAGCAAAGGGGAGGGTCAGACCGTGTTCATTCACTCTGATCCCTCCTCGTCATGGTGATAGCATTTGGAAACAAAGTGCTCAACAAATGATGAAGAATGAAGGTTTATACTCATATATGAAAATAACTCAAATTCCCCCTACCTCGTTTGTCGATCGGTGATCATTGACAGATTCACTGTAGGGTGGATGTCATCGTTGGTGACGTTCTTCGCGGGCGAAGTTTTCTTCTTTGACGTGGATGAAGTTCATTGGAGATTTTGTGGGCGTTCTTCGTTGGAGAGAAATGGTTCCTCCCTAGCTCTCCCCTTTCTCTGTTTCACCCAGGAATAATGCCCAACTGAATGAAATAATAGGTTTGCATATTATTTTATTGTTGGCATGAATTTGAAAAGTTTTAAAATTAATCAAGTTATCTCCCTTAATTAAATGGGTGAAGTTGGCCCAATTAGTTGGGGAAGGAAGGTGAAGAGGCTCCCAACTTAATTGGGGGTTTCAAGGGGGTTAAGGGAGTTTAAAGCCCATGTGGGCCCACCTTAATAATATCATTCCAAGGGAGGTTATGTTCGGGTGGGCCCCACCACCATAACCTCCCATGGGAGGTTAGGGTGTGGTGGACCCCACCTCCAACCTCCCCTTGGAGGTTTCAACCACCAAAATAAAAATAAATTTAACACTTTATTTTTATTCAATTTAATTAAAAACCTCCAAAATCTAACTTCCATTCTTGTTAGAATGTAACTGTGGTGAAGGTCTCACCAAGCAATCATCGACGGTACGAGTTCAATAGTGCCCTCAGATTTCAATTCCAAGCACCAGTTCAAAATTTACAAAACACTGCTCGCGCGTTTACTGAATGTACCCAAAAAAAAGTTTAGAAAATTATTATCAGTCACCCTCGACACACTACGGTTGAGGTTAGGCTCTGCCTAGGTGAAACACGCCCCAACGAACCCAACGGTACTCTCGTATTTTCAATCCGAGTTACCATTTAGAAGTTGTGAATTTTACAATAAAATAATTGTCACTTAATTATTTTATTTGCAGCCAAAAACTAAATTTTTATGGTGGCCCGCGCCAGCCAAAGTTAGTATCTTCTTAAATAAAGAAGTCCCTCACGAGTTCAGCGGTGGTCTCAGATTTTTAATCCGAGCTACTGTTTGTGAGTTATAATCATTTGAAAAATAATATAACTTTATTTAATTATTTTATTTATGGTTATGTCATTTTCAGGATTTCTCACAGGAGGTCCGTGCCGACTAAAATTAAGTCACGCCTAGGGTAAACCCGCCATCCTACGCGCATCGGTGCCCTCAGATTTCTAATTCGAGTAACCATTTAAGAGTTATTACACTTTTTCAGGAAAACTGCTTACGCGCATTAATTTAAGCACAATAAAACTTCGACAGATCATTCCGGGCACTCCGGGCCTCAGAATCGCATGCCGTCAGATTTCACAGAGTCGTAAAATTTCCATATATTTAAAAAAAATTACATGGAAATTGTGGGTCTTTACATAAATAAAAATTAATATTTAAAAATTTCAAAGTCACTTTAAAAGGAATTTATCAGTTATCATTGAAAATCAATTTTGACAAACACATTTGTGTTTATGATATCTATTTTAATTGATTTAATTTTTTTATCAAAATAATAATAATAAAATAAATCTATTAAAAAAATTAATTTTAACTATCAATTTTTACATTATGTTGATATAACATATATATTATTATGTGAGTTATTTTTTTCCAAAAATATTAAGTGTGAATTTGTGTGTGATTTAACATAGTATTTAAATATATTTTAGTACAACCCATCTATATTAGTAAAATAACATTTATATGATACAATATATATATATATATATATAGTGAAATTAATATTTATATAATTCTTTTAACATTTATATTATATAAAGAATTTATATATTTTACATAACATTTTTATATAGTTCACATAGCGCAATCACACACATGTTATGAATATATATGTTATGGAAACATCAAGAGTAACAATGATGACCAATTTAAAAAATAAGAGTAAAGTTTAGAAAAAATAAAAAATAAAACATTAAGAATATAAAAAAAGTGATTTATGTGGTTCGGGAATAATCCCTACATCCATGGAGAGGAAGAATCATTTCACTAATTTGTGATAAGAATTACATGGTGATTTTTATAGTATATAAAACCCTGAATTGAATGTGATCTGAAAGAAGATGATGAAATTGTGTCACAAATAACATAGTAATTATATTATGATATCATAAACAGTTTCTGAAAGTCCACACAGCTATAATGAACTATCAGTGTCACAAGTCACATGCTGCTACAGTTCCATGCCGAAGTATACACTACTATAGTGTCCTGTAGTAGGGTAGTGCTACCCCCTACAACCCTCTGTTACCCCCATCCGATCCTAGAACCCTTAGAAAGGGTGTGATTCCCCCTGCACCCCCAAAAACCTCACCGTAGAGGTCAAATTGAGTGAGTTGTGGCATGGTGTAAAGTATGGTCTATCATAAATTGGCCCAAATCCATCAAAGGATTAGGATACACTGGACTAATAATATATAAATACAATTTTTTTAGATTTTATAAAATTTGTTGATATAATTTTAGATATGAAGAGTAAAATTGTAATTTCATAGGACTTGTATTTGGATTCTAATTATTTCATTAAATTCAAATTATGGGTTTTACACGAGATGTGGTTTCTCTAAGAATATGTTATAAATTATTTTTTGGTAAAATATTTGATAATTCAATTATTTATTCAATAAATGAATTAATTTTAGAAATAAAAAATATTTTTTATTAATTGTATCTTAGATATATGAATTAAAATAGGAACCATAGTATGATAAAGGGATTAATGTGCCTAATCATAAATTTGAATATATAATTTTATTATAATTATCAAATGTCGAATTCTAATGTTTAGTAGAGGTGTTTACATAATTTAATGAGACTATTTTTGTAGAAAATTGATGTTGGGAAAAAAATTTCATTTATATAAAGGGAATATTATCCTTGAATTTTTCACAAAATAAGTGTCCCCATTCCCATTAGATAAATTCCATTGAGTAGTTTATGATGAGGTGGGTTGAGAATGATGAATAAATAATGAGTAGTAACAAACAATAACTAGGGAAAAGGGTCTTTAATATTGATTTTTTTCTTGTTAGTTATAATGAAATGTCATTGAAGACAATTATTTTAATATATTTTTTTATGACGGTTATCATAACCGTTGTTGAAAGTTATTTTCAGCGTCTGGTTTCTTCTCAATTGATGTCAAATATAATGATTGTGAACAAATTTTATAAATAAATTCACTCTATAAATCATATTATGAAATATATCTAACATTGAATATATTATTCAATGTTGTATTTAAATAAAACCAGTGTTAATTATTGTATTATATCACAAAATTATCCCATTATTCTAATTTGGATCATAAAAAACCGATGTTAAAGATAATTTTCAACATTAATTCCTTAAAAAAACTGATGATGCAGTTGATTTTTAACATCAATTTCTCAAAAAATGTGATTCCCTAGGTGAGAGAACACCACCATAGGGGGTGGATTATTTTTTTGAAAATAACAAGACATAGGTATTAGCCCTAATTAAATAAGGATTCAAGGTATAAGATTATGATATGTCATGAAAAATTAATACCCATAATAATGGAATGTACCTATCATTTATGTTGAATTTATACCTTTTATTCTTCTAAGGATTTTTTATCAAAACTAAAAAGATAAGTATAAATGGAGGAATACTATTATATTTAAATTAAGTCATTCAAGATTATCTCACATACACAAAAAACTACTTGAGGGACCAATGGTTTATATTGAATTTTATAGATGAGAATATATACCATTCATTGACTAAATATTAAATTTTTCAATCCATTATTCATCATTCAAATTAAATTCAATATTTAATATCCATAAATATGCGGTATACAGAACATCAATGAACTAAACCATATATGAATGGTAGCTGAAGCATTAATGAATTAGTGTATTTAATTGATACACTATAATTGTTTATATGTAATTAATTAATTAATAAAAAACCATAATAAAATTAAACATTATCCCACTTGGATTTCATTAATAAATTAATAAATAGCTTAAAAAATCCAAAAAAGTGTATCAATTTAAAACCAAGAACATTATAATCACTTAATTATCTATTAAAACGCATAACTAATACATTCATGCATTAATATATGTAACCAAAGAATTATTGTATTTAATTTTTTTGAATAAATAAATGAATAATAAAAATCCATTAATTTTAAAAAATAATAATTTGACATTCACTCACTTGGATTACTTTGACTAATTAATAAAAAAATTATCTTAAAAACATGTATCAATTAAACTAAATCACATTATATAAAAAAAACTGTACATTAGCATTGCAGATATAATATCCGATATGGATACTACTCACACATATGAATATTATCATATAAACAATAATAAATAATGAATTTTATAATTATTTAAACCAAATAAGTTATTCATATAATAGTAAAAGAATCATAAAAATGCATTAAGATAAATAATAAAATCATTACAAAAAAATATATGTAATAACAAATACATTTCCATAGAGTTTCAAACTCCCACCAACACAATACATCAAAAGTCTTAACCTAAACCATATAGATAACATGACTCTAATGAATCCTATAGTTAAATCATTGGATAGTGAGATCTGCTGAAATATTCTTTGTAAAAATATGCTTAATTAAACTATGAGACTATAAATTTCTCTAAAAAATATATATATTTTATAAAAAATGTTTTGGTTAAAAATAATTCATGGTATTTTGGTAGAAATTCATAATATATGTAACAACCTCGTCTCCAGTAGCCCAAAGCCGATGTTTTCTATAATACATTGGAATAAGATATAAGTGGTCATATCCCAAAAGATAAATTTTTTTAGTAGTATTGAGAGATTAAATACATACATGATTCTCACATTATATTAAAAAACATGAAATACAAATTAAATTGAAGTGAGAAATTTATTATTTATTCTTGAAATCATTTAAAGTTCACTTTTGGAAACCCTAGGGATAATAAAAAATAAAGCGGTGAGATCATATGCTCATTAAGAGAAAGTGTACAATGAAATCTATCATAGAATAAATAAGGATGGAATAATATGAAAGAGATAAACAATAATCAAACATGCCATATAACTAATATCATGAATCATAAATATATCCATCGATGACATAACAACATAAATGATAATAATAAATAGTTTCATAATTATTTAATAAATAATGTTGGACATTATAATCCTTACATCGTGGGCTAATACCAAAACATCATACATAAATATGTAAGGCATACACCAAATACCTAAGTTAGTTTGTCTCATGAGACCTACCGATGTATCTAGGGGCTATCTAATATTGAGTCCCACCAATCACTCACTAATTATAATGAATTCATCATATTAAAGGAGTGAATAAGCAACGGAATACATTATCAATATTTCCTTGTAATGAACATATGTATTGGAAAACTCAAATACATGATGTCAATAATTTTCCCTGTCAATAAATATAACAACATGATTATAAGACCGTGAAAGATAAAACTTGAGATTGATTTTTAAATCCCATGTATTTTATGAAATTATGATAAAAATATCCATAGGGTAGTATATACACCACACAATATAAAACAATTGGTTTAAATGGAATATGAATCAAAGAAATAAAAGGGAGATGATTAGCCCTTACCTTTTACTATTAAATTTCATGAAATATCTTTAACATCCTATATAATAAACATAAATATTTTAATTAATTTTTTAACAAACTTGTTCATATATATTAATTTTTATATTATTCAATTATAATCATTTAATACACATGTATTTGTTTGTTAGTATTTATTTTCATCATGAAATGTTTGTAATTATCGATTGTTTCATGCATGTTCTGTATTGGAGACATCAAACCCCATTAATTAATAAAAATATAATTTTTAAAATATTTTTCAAGGTACTAGAATATAATTCCAATAATTATTTATAAATTTCCAATATTATTATATGATAATTTTAGTTTTGATTCGTGAAGATGAAATAAGTGATGATATTGTTTTAGGTAATTTATCAATATTAATAGATTATATTATAATATCTTTAATATTTGAGTCATCCTCTGAAAACAAGATTAATGAATTATATAAACTCTAAATATTATATAAATTCATAAAATATATTTTTAGAACCAACCGTGTAAGGAAGTGATGAAAAATGGAATACATCTCTTCGTGGAGGAGGTAGTCTACATGTACACACGAGCAATGTTTTTTAAACATATGAAAAAAAGTAGGTAGATAATAATTTATCTTTTTATAAAATTAGTTATATCATAAATAATTCATATTTTTTTAAATCAATCTATAAAACCATCCATTTAGTTAGTTATGGAAAATAAAATACGTTGATTCCTGGCGGTGTTAGTCTACATGTACGCATGAGCAACACTTTTATTTCATATTGGATGGAAAGAAGATAGAAAATGGTTGTAACATTAATAAAAAAATATTAGTTTAGTAAATATACAATTTTAATTATTTTAATGTGGTTATAGAATATTTGGAGGAGGTTTAAGAAGAAATAAACTTGAAATAGCTTGGTAAGAACATATACCTCTTCCTTGGATAATCTCCATTGACAGATATTTTAAGGCTTTATAGATGGGTATTTCATGAAGAAAAAAACCTCCTGGTCATGGATAAGTTTTTTGAGAGGGTTTTTGGGTAGATATTGTTCTATATAATGTGCTCAATTGGTATGGATAATTTACAAGATGATGTGCCATTTTATAAGTGATAAGAGTGACACTCTTGTAATATTAATTTTTTAAATATAATAAATATCATTATCTAAGAAAAGTGACTCAAATTTAGTAAAATTTTCAATATAGGATATGTTAAATTCTAAATACACTAAACTAATAAAATTTATTCAAGTTTTATATATACTTTAATCATTATCTCTTAGTTTAACACACCCCAATAATTTTAACCCTTACTATGGTGACCAATTTTTACCAGGGTAACTATTCATTATGACTAAAAGTTATGTTGAAATTATTAATAAATAATGATAATGTTAATTATAAATTCAGAATCCATTTTACACGATTCAATTTCTAAAGGTGGTAAAAATTAATTTTAATATAAGTATGAAAAATGCAAGGAAAAACAATTTGTTTTTTGAAAAAAGAATTTTAAAGTATAAAAAAGATTTTACACCAAAATCATGTATAGAATTGTTTATTATAAAAATTATCGGTTCATTAATAAAAAAATAAGATTTAAATTTCTTTAAAACCAATAAAAAAATTAGTATAACCATGCAATTAATTAATTAAAGCAAAGGATCAAAAATAGTTTTTTATATAAGTAAAACTTCACTTAGGTTAAAAAATGCCGAATAAAGGTTTCTAAATCCAAAATAATATTTTTAGTTAATTTATATTAATTTTTAAATATATATTTGGTATATCAAAAAGGTTCTAAAAACTCTAGATTCATTATTATACCATAATGTTGTCATAAATGTGATAGTCTTTGAAAAAGCAGTGTTTTTCACTATTCACCTAAAAATCAACTATTTCAGAAAAACTCTAGAAATTAAACCTTAGATAAATTAGAACTTATAGAATAAAAAATGATATCAATTTTATAAAATTAACATTCAAAAATTTATAAATTTTAATTTTAAATACAACCATGAACTCTTTCAATTATAATGATAGAATAATTGGATGTGCATTTGGCAATAGTTTAGGGATGCAGTGTTTACCTGATATGCTAGGATATAAAGAATTATATTCCCCCAATTGAATAATTTCATCCTAGAAATTGTGATTTATGTAATTTACTAAAAAAATGTGGGTAATCCTTCATCGTAGCTTCTTTAGGATCCCATGTTTCCTCCTTTTATTAGTGATTTCTCTGAATAACTTTCACCAACCCAGTTGTATGATTCCAAAACAGTTTCTCTCTAGTGTAATGAATATGGATAGAATATTCATTTATTTCCTCAATAATGAAACATGGAAGATGTTGCACACTTTAGAGAGGTTGGGTAGCATAGCCAATCAATAAGCCAAAACTCCAAAAATCTACAAAATTTTAAAAGACCCAAAAACCTTGGGCTTACCTTCCCTTTTTACCAAATTTCATAACTCCAGTCCATAGATACACCTATAATAATAATTTATCCTCCACTTGAAATTACAATTCCTTCTTCCAATTATTAGCATAGATATTTTTTTTCTACTTTGAGCTACTTTGATATGATTTTGAATAGTATAAACTTTCACAATTATATAATCAACAAGTTATAAGACAACTAGATTCCTTTATCCAACTTTATCCCAACAAGTTGAAGTATGAAATATCATCCCATAAAATACTTCATACAATTCCATATCAAAAATTGAATGGAATCTATTATTGTATACAAATTATTCCAAAGGAGGATACTAATCCCACATACCTCGAAATCCAAGAGTATGATCTCATCATGTCTTTTAATGTCAAAATAGTCTATTTAGAATGACCATAAGTTAAAGGATGATAGGAAATTATCAAATATATATCAGTGTTGAGAGCCTCCTGAAGACTCCTCCAAAATATTAATGTGAAACTAGGGTCATGATTAGATAAAATTGATATAGGCTTACCATGAATTCTAAAAAATTCATTAATATAGATTTGAGAAAGGTGATTAAGGGATAGATCTTCCCTTACAATTAAGAAATTTATAGACTTGGTAAGGTGATTAATAATGAACCATATAGAATCTTTCATCCTAGGATTATTTGAAATTATAGTAACAAAGTTCATTATAACATCCACTAATACAAAAAACGCTTTTAATATTGCTAGAATCAACCTTTATCAGCACCAGAAAAGTGCTGATAACCTTAGCACGGTTAAAAGTCCTTCACTTTTATCAGCGCTAAAAAAGCGTTGATAAAGGGTATATCAGCAGAAAAAAAATCATCGATAAAAGACCCTATTTTTCAGTGTGTTTTTTAGTGTTGATAAATAATACCTGTATCAGTGCTTTTAAAAATGTTGATAAATAGAGTCTTTTATCATTTCTTTTATTTACGCTGATAAAAGTTTTATTTATCAACACTTTTTAATGCTCTGATATAGATAGACTTTATTAGCGCAAAAAATAGCACTGATGAATGAGTCCTTTATCAATGTTTCTAAAAGAACTAATAAAGGAAAGATTTATCAGTGCATTTAGTAGCGCTAATAAAGGTGAAAACTGCAGCGTAATGCTGCAGCACACTGTATCACTAGAAACATGTGCAGTGTGCTGCAATAACACACTGCATCAGAATAAACGGCAACAAAAATTACCAAAATAATATACAAATTCTCAATTTAAATGAAATAAAATTTCTGACACAAATACAAGAAAAAGAAAACACTATTATAGAGTATGTTTTTTGATTAAAATTAATGCAAGTTTTGAATAAAAAAGACACACTTGGAGTCATACCGGTAACGCTGTGCATCAGATTGAGGCACATAAGAATGATACACATACCAAATGATTCGTGGGTCATTGTTATAAATTATCAAAACAATATGAATGAATTTTATCATTTTTGAGTTTGTAAATTGTTTTTTGATTAAAATTAATGTCAGTTTTGAATAGAAAGACACACTCATAGTCATACCAGTCACACC
The DNA here is from genome assembly GCA_963277665.1 of Viscum album. Taxonomy (NCBI): domain Eukaryota; kingdom Viridiplantae; phylum Streptophyta; class Magnoliopsida; order Santalales; family Viscaceae; genus Viscum; species Viscum album. The sequence goes on from OY728157.1 coordinate 402,158,145, forward strand.
ATGTATCAGATTGAGGTGCATCTAATCCCTACATGTCACAAATGAAATATGTATTGTTTTCTAAAGTACCAAAGAAAATAAAAATTTGTTTTTTTGGTTTTGATTATGTTAGTTGTTTTTTTACTAAAATTAATGTCAATTTTGAATAAAAAAGACCCACTTGGAGTCATACCTGTCACACTGTGCATCAGATTGAGGCGTGGATGAATGATACATGTCCCAAATAACTCATGAATCATTTTCCTAAACTATCAAAACGACCAGGATGCATTTTCTCAGTTTTGAGTATGTCAGTTGTTTTTTGATTAACATTAATGTCACTTTTGATTAAAAAAGACACAGTTGGAGTCATACCGATCACACTGTGCATTGTATAGAGATTCATATTATCCTTATATGTAAAAAATGATGTATGTATCATTGTAATAAAGTAACAAAACAATCTGAATGAATTTTCTTGGTTTCGAATGTGTTAGTTATTTTTTTACTAAAATTAATGACAATTTGGAATAAAAAAGATGCACTTGGAGTCACACTATGCATCGGATTGAGGCACAAATGAATGATACATGTCCTAAAGGAGTCATGGATAGTTTTCCTAAAGTATCAAAACAATCAGAAATCATTTTCTCAGTTTTGAGTGTGTCAGTTTTTTTATTAACATCAATGTCACTTTTGAATGAAAAGGACACAGTTGGAGTCATACCGATCACACAGTGTGTTTGATAGAGGTTTGGCTGATCCCTACACATCACAAATGACATATGAATTATATTAGTGAAGTTACAAAACAATACAAATGAATTTTCTTAGTTTTGAGTATGTCATATGTTTTTTTACTAAATTTAATGTCAATTTTGAATAAAAAAGTTGCACTTGGTGTCACACTATGCATAAGATTGAGATGAGGCTGAATTATACATATCCCTAATGACTCATGGATCATTTTCCTAAAGTATCAAAAAAATTATAACGTGTTTTCTTAGTTTTGAGTATGTCAGTAGGTATGAATGATCCCTACACATCACAAATTATATATAGATCATTTTCCTAAATTACCAAAACAATCCGAATGTGTTTGCTCTATTATGAGTATGTTAGTTGTTTTTTTACTAAAATTAATGTCGCTTTTGAATAAAAAAGATGCATTTGGGGTTATACTTGTCACACTATCCATTGTATTGAGGTACTGATAATCCCTACACGTCAAAAATGATGTATGGATCATTTTACTAAAGTAACAAAGAAATCCAAATGTGTTTTCTTGGTTTTGAGTATTCCACATGTGTGTTTTTACTAAAATTTCATTTTAAACTCGAAAGATACACAATCGATATTATCTTAAGTGACTAGTTTTGTGTGCAATTTTAAAAAATTATTATCAAACACAATCATGGTATGATCCTTATTGTACTTCATTACCCAACAATTTTATTGTTTCCAAGTCAATGCTTCTTATCCTCCTCCACCTCGATCTCCACCTCAGTCTTCACCTTTTCATCCTCCTATACATCGATCTTTGACTCTGATTCTGCCTCCGTCTTCACCTCCACCTTCTCCCCTACCTTCACCCCTACCTCTTCCTCTATATCTACCTTCATATTTTCCCAAAAAAAAATTGTTTGTAGGTTAGTGATTATAAACAAACTGATTTCTTGCAATAATATTCTCCTTCAGAAAGAGATAAAAAATAATATATAAGTTCTATGACACTAATTATTCACTCCCCAAATATATTTTTAAGGTTATAACTCATACTAGATCACAAAAATAGCATGTAATCACCTAAATGTTTTATCAGCATACATTCTAAAAAAAGTGCGCTACCCACTTGTCTCTAAACAAATTGATTTCTTCTTTTTAGTAACTCTTTTTTCAGAAACCTTGATAGTAATGAGAAAATATAAACAAACAAATTATTATGAAATATATTTAATAAAATTTTAATTATCTTCAGAAATTACCTTTTGGGAGATGCTGGTCCTTTCATGTTGTATGATTTCTCTCATAAATTTGAAAACATAATATCCACAATCGATTACATTATCTTGTTTCAAACAATGTAGAAACATCAACCAGAATAAATAAATTGTTTTGATATATTTTGATAGTTAAATATTTATATATATACCTTATTTTTTTCCATTTGTATTAATCTACAAGATTTAGCTTGTCAAACACTGACCTCATGCCATGATTTAGCCTGTATTTAGCGACCGCCCTATCATAACAAAATTCTTATTAAAACACAAACTGAACATATAATTTGAAGTTTATCTATAAAATATTTATTTTAGTGTATTAAATATTAACAATACACACCAAGTGTGGTCAATTGGATGGAAATCCATGCATTGAATCCAAAAAATAAATATTAAGGGTGTCTATGTTGACTGCTATCAACATCAAGTGCTTCCTAAAAAAACAAAAACAATTAAGTAATGAAAAAATTAAAAATATATTTTATGTTTTTATATTGTAAAGTTTTACCCTTGAATTGTAGGAATAAAAAAGAGTCTTTCATTTGATGTTTTTTATTAAAAAATTTGAGTAACTTTTATTTTTCTTATTTATTTCTTTATTTTCCAAAGTAATTTCTATCATAGAAATGATACTGGGATTAATGAATCTAAATCACGCTTCGTACGATCTTCCCTTTATACAGTTGTAATATAAATGCATGTACAAAATATGTATAGTTATTAAATTTAATAAAAATATTTAGCTTACTATTTGGATAGACGTATTATAAAAATGTACCTTATGTATGTATTCAAAATTGAGATGTCCAACCATTCGAGATTGAGAATATCATTTAGAGAATCGAGAAAAATTATGTCTGTAATGAAACCTCCAAATATTTATTCTTAATAGTTAATTTAAGATATATATTTTTCTTTAAATGTGGTATTTTTATGAAGTTTTAATGTTAATATTTTATTCTAGGGAACTGGCGGAGAGAAGGTACTCTCATAAGTTCATTTTTTCTCTTGGTCGATTCACAAGATTTTCTTGATTTGACCTTTCATTTCTCCGCCACTTTATCCATATATAATCTCATACCACACTTTAGACCTTTTATCATAAACTATTACATGTTTTTTCATATGATTTTTTTAAAATGTACCTCATGTATCTTTATAATATTATATATCAATGCTATAAAAGCTCCAATAGCAGCTTCAACCATTGTAATATTTGGATCATCAAGTGGAACAGGAAACTCAGTAGTCGACTCATAAGCTACCTAAATACACACTCTCATGTGATATTTTGTGAGGGTTTGATTGTGTAACTAGTTTTCAGGGATATTATACAATATACCCCTTGCAACATGACAGTATATGGGTGTTGATAGAAAAAAATCACATACAATTACACCCTGTAGAATTTTAGTAATATAAATTTATCATAAGTTGTTTGATTTACATTTAGGAGAAATATTAATGAGAAGACTAATTACCTTGGGTAAGGTTTGGGAGGAATGACTAGCCTCAAATCTATTGGGATCATTTGGATCATGTGTAGATATTTTTTCCATGGCCGGTTCTCTTTGATATTTTCTTATACATTGGTATGTCAAACCAGACCACAAAATAATATCTTGAAGTGAGTCCATTTATGTATGCATTTTTATCACCATATTATATGTATCTTCATGTGGTTTTATCTTCTCAAAATACGTTCAAGGAGATACTCCAAAACCCAATCCTCTAACACGACCATATTGTTCGGGCTGCTTCAATGCTTATGAAAGTCACTTTCCTTCTGGTATAGCCATTTTCCATTCTTGAGTCAAAACCATATAAAAAAACATGAACATATTTATTTTATGTAATATTTTTATAAAATATAATGAATTAAAATTATGTCATACTTACACATGCTTCCCACACAGCTTTTTTGTTTTCATCAACTAATATACCATCTTTATTTACATGAACCTCCTTCCATAGCACATGACATGGGATGGAAGTGGATAGAGATTTTGATTCATCAATCTGAACATAAACAAATGAACATAGGTTATTTCATATCACATAATTAAAATTTTATTCTTGATTTAAAATACATACCAATTTATTCTCTAATGAAGTGTACCCCATATTTCCTTTGTGATAGGGGTACGCTGGTTTTAATGCATGTTATTTATTTTCAACACTCTTTTGTTGTTATGTAAATTAATAATTTTGAATCTCATTGGATAAAATAAATAATGTTAAATAATATATTATCGATCTCAATGCACTTGAAATTATTTCTCATTATAACAATTGCTGAAAACAGTCTATGTTTCCTGCTTTATAATGTGTGCATAACAAAGTGGTGGCTGGGGCTTTATTTTCTCCTCAGCATCCCTAAGATGTAACTTCATCAGAAGAGCACAAAAGACTCTATGGGCTTTTACAGTGGCCATTGGGACAAATTTCTTACATCAATCTTCTAAAATAATCTAATTCTACAAGGAATAATGAAAAAAATCAACATTTCATTATATAATATTTCAGTAAAATAGAAGAAGTATGTTTTAACATCACCATTATATATTTCTAAGGATTTCCTTCATTATAGGTTGGACATGATGCTATGAGTCAGTATCAATCGACACATTTATCCTTTTTGTGACCCCAAGATAACTAATGAACATTGACTTTTTGGGGTCAATAGGTTGGCTGCATTGATTCCAAAGAACCTCAAATTTTATACCCTGCCTTATTGCCTTGATAATTTTATTCAAAACTGTGATGTTGTGTTATTGTTGTTTTTATTCATTTTTTTTCATGAACATGTTTTTGCTCCCATAATAATTATATAGTTTCATCATCAATAGTCTATTCTTGCTCGGGATTGGCAACAACATCATGTTCAGAAGCCATTGTCTACATGAGTAGTTAAACATTTAATTTGTCTTAAATAACAACAATGAAATACACTCTATGCATAAAAGTACACAATCGCATGAATCTTTCATGAAATCTTGAACTGAGATATAATACTTCAATACTATGGTACAAATAACATTCACAACCTTTATTTAATATGCCCTTAGACACTTGATTTCCTTCCATATCTTGATGATGTGAGGAAGGCTAGTTTGAAAGAGGGAGTCTAATCCTTCATTAAGAGATAGAAGACAATCAAGCTTCTAAGGATTAAAGTTTCATAGGAACCTACACTAATGTAATAACTCAAAATGTCTACTAAATTGATATATAATATCCATATGCAATGGCTGAACAAATAAATCCTTCATATCATAATATACGAGATTAACATAATACAATATGACATTTATTTATTCAAAAAACTAATAGAGTAATACATTGTGTCCTTGAATAACAAGTCTATGGTTCCACTTATGAGTTTTAGGATATCATCCTATGATCATTAGAGGTATAAAAAACCTAAAAAGGGGATGATTTATCTCAAGGATAAATGTGAATGGAAACAAAGAAAAAAACCCATGACATACTTGTAATGTAGTATCAGTGGAATCCATCTTTAAGCTTCAATAGAATCTATTTGATTTATAAAACTGAAGTAGTAAGAAAAGTATTCTAGACTTTAATGATATTACACTAGCCTTCAATCATAGAAATATTCTCGAGGACCATCGATCACCGAAGGAGTTCTAGTACCTTAACCTAGTGATAAACAATGATCAAAGAATAAGAGAGGTTTGACTATGGAATGAAACAAATGGTTAATTACAATAGGGGGATCATATCTCTAATTTGTTCATTTTTGACATGGATAACAAATTATCATGACTTATAGTACTTAAATATCCAAACCATCAAAATTATATTTTAATCAATTTTTGTTCTCTCTATGGCTATTCACCATGTTAGATGGATTTTCAAATCATTTTTATACTATAAATTAATTATCTCTCTATTTTGAATAGTAAATCTATTAATAAATCACATCTCATAGTTATCTTGATCAACTATACAACCATTTTTTAATCACTTACTTTTTTGGAAATACACTCTTTATATGTTGTTGTGTATTTATAAGTCTATTTACCCAATGATTTATCAACTTTATCCAATCTAAGATTTTTTTTAAAAAAAATTGAGCATACATTTATCACCAAAGAAATTCCCTATCACTATTTGTAACCCATGGTTAAATTTTAATAATAATCTTGAAATAATAAAAAAGACAAAAATCTCATAACATGCATCACTAAAATAATTCTTGAAACATGAAAAATTAATTCAATAAATAATTATTCATCAAAATCATAAATCTAAATAACCCATTTCATGGTTTAAAATTTTAAATAAATAACCAAAATACACAAAACATGTTTTAATGAATTTTACACTTGGTCCCTCTATGTTCATCAACCATAAATGTGGGCCATAACTTGGTATCCACTAATCCTTAAAACTCTCATAATTAAGCCTTTAGAATCTATAATCTAGTATATACGATAAATTAAATTTGAAAAACTACCTTGATTTTGGAACCCAATATTATTCAGATGAAGATCAAACTGGGGGGGATGATAGGTCTCCTTTTTAATGTCGAGAGGAAAGTAAACCATCTATGTGTGTCTCTAGGGAAAAATGGGATGGATATTCAAATACATATTAAAAGATAAAAATGATGAAATAGAACCACAATCATTTTATTTCATTAGCGACGAGATGAGATTTAGGGTTCATCATGTTTAAGAACATCACAAAAACACAAAAATTGGAACCCAAAAGATCCAAAAATGATAGAGGAAAGAGTAGAAAATAACATACATTGAATTATAGCCTTAATTAATATGATGGAATGTAGAGGAGTGTGCTGACAGTAGTGGAGTTCCGCGAGAGCTTGATAATCATGGGTGATTGGGTCATGGTTATGGTTTTTTTAAATATATTGGGTACACTTTTAATAGTTATTTCAAAAAAGAGCTGACAAAGATCCATTTTATTAACACTAAATTTATAAGCTCTGATAAATATGGCTTTTATCAGTGCCTTTTTAGTGCTGATAAATCTCAATCTTTATCAGCGCTAAAAAAGCGCTGATTAAAGACATATTCATCCGCACTACTGTTTTAGCACTGATAAATATATCTTTTAATAGCTCTTAATTAACACCGATAAATATTGATATTTATCAGTGCTGCAAAAGCGTTGTTAAAAGTTTTTCAATTATAATTATTTAAATATGATTACAAAACTTATTATAATTATTTAAATAACTTTATTATAATTATATACTTATTTAAATATATATAATTAATTATTTATAATTATATAAATAATTATTTAAAAAAAAATAATTATTTATTTATAATATTTATTAATATAACAAATATACATTTCCCCAACGGGGGTGGCCTAGTGGTTAGGTCATTCGCTTGGTTCCTTGGAGTTGGGGGCTTGACTCCAGCTGGTTGTGTTTCAGCATCATAATTTCACCACCATTGACTTAATCCCCTCTTATGTGTTGGGAAACGTTGTGTGTGTGTGTGGGGGGGGGGTTATGCAGTATCAATCATGCGACGAAGGGTGAGCTTGAGGCTCTTTAACCAGTTTACCGGGGTTGGGCTACTCAATGGGATGCTTAAGACATGTAATGGGAGGTGTTGTTAATTCCATTAAAAAAAGTAAATATACATTTATTATTTATCTATAAATATTTATTTACAAATATATATTTAACATTATTAATGTAAATATAATCTTAAATACATGCATTTAAAAAATGAGTGAATTTGAATAATTCAAAATGAGTACAGTTTAAAAACATTGAAAAATTTGATAAATTTTATTAATTAAATATAAGTTATTAAAAAAATATGGATATATATATATATATAATTGGATGAATACATATTGAAAATAATAACATATAATAAATAAATATATATAAATAAATAAATATAAATAAATAATAAAAAATGATCAAATTCAAAAATAAAATAAAAAATAAAAAACATTAAAAACGAATACCATAATTGTAATATTAAAAACAAATAAATAAAATTTACTGATTAAAAACATGATATATATTAAATGTATCATGTTATAATGAAATTATAAAATATACTAAAATTTGAATAAATCACATAAATATTAGGTGTATGTGTTTCTATATATTGCGTAGATATATTTTTGTGCGTGTTTGTGTATACAAATGCATTAATATATATATATATATATATATATATATATATGTACATGAAATAAATAAAACACATGGCATTTAATATAGGTAAAATTGAAAAATCAAACAACATTAAAAATGAATAATACATTAATGTGTTTTTAATTAACATTATATATATATATATTATACTTATTCATTTTATATATCTATATTTAATATATAATATTTATTAATATTTATAATCTATATATATTTATATTAAATTTATTCATTTTTATCAATAATTATTTAATTAATAAAATGTTTGACTTTTTTTTATAATTTTCTCATTTTATTTCTAATTGTTTAATTTTTCATTTTATTCTAAACCTTTATCAGCGCTAAAAAATCACTAAAGAAGGGAAACTTTTATTAGCATTAAAAACATGCTGATAAAGGAAACCTTTTATCAACACTATAAATGAAGCATTGATACATGTTTCCTTTATTAGAACTAAAATAAAGCACTGATAAATGTTAACTTTTATCTACGCTAAAAAAGAAGTGATGATAAATGGTGCATTTTATCAGCGCTTTTTTTGGCACGGATAAATGGATTCTTTTATCAGTGCTTATTTTAGTGTTGATAAATATGAACTTTTTCGACGAATATTTGGAGTTCTGATAAATGCTAGTGATGTAATAGGCGAGTTTTGTAGTAGTGATCGTCCTAATTCTATATTGATATAGGAAGAGGTTGGATGACTCCCTTATGCTGTTGTCATTTATCCATTACCTGTTATTACACCAATAATCTAGAAAAGTAGTCTACAATTTCTCACTTTATACCTTTCCACCAGAAACTTTATATTAAATCCCTATACATCTTTGTTCTAATAGTATGTATATAGAAATTCAAGCTCTGTGCTTCATCGAGTAGCTCCCTCTTCAGCTTTGGTATAGATGGAACAAATAACCTCTTTCTAAACTTCAACACTCTATCTTTATAGATATAGTGTTTCAATATCCCCTCATTTACTTCTTTAATCTCCCTTTGTAAATAATTATCATCCTCTTGAGACTTATCTATGTTTTCCATTAAAGGTGGTTTATCAATTTCTTGGAAAAGGAATGATGTTTCCCATTTCCTAACAATTACTATATCCAAATTTACTAAATCCCTAAATACAGGATCCTTGTTAATCCTCATAATGGTCAAAAAAATTTAGTCCCTCCCACTCAATGCATCAACCTTCTTTTTTAACTTCCTAGGGAAGTAGTGTATTAAGAAATCATAGTATTTGAGTAGTTCAAACCACCTCCATTTCTCCATGTTGAGAACTTTTTGAGAGAATATGTACTTCAAACTTTTATAGTCCATACATATGTCACATCATTCACCATAGAGTTAGTGTCTCTATATGTTCGAGGAAAAGATTACAGGTTCCAACTCAAGATCATTAGTTGGATAATTATGTTCATGGATCTTCAATTTCCTTAATACATAAGAAACCACTCTATCATTCTGTATGAGGACACAACCAATTCCTTTTTTAATGTATCACTATTTATTAAAAATCATTCCTTTCCTAATATTAAATATAATATTATTTATTTAATCAATATCCTCTTTATCTCCTCAAAAAAATCCTTCACTTTCCCTTATCCTTGTGAATTTAACTCCTTTATGTGTCAACATGGTTAATGGGTTGGCCAATTAGGATTTTTTTGAATAAATATCTAATAGAAACCAAATATACAAATAAAACTATGTATCTCTGTTATATTAATTGGTTTGGTCCATTATTTTATGTAAGAACCTGTATCTTCTTTCCATGTATGTTTTCCTTTTCTGGTCATTTTTGAGAAAAAGAAGAATTTCTAGAATTTTCTGAAGTACACACCATGTACTTTATGAGTATACACCGTGTACTGCGCTGCCGCTGTAGGCCGTGTGCTGGCCGTGTAATGGCCACACACACGGACGTGTGGGGTGACCTGGAGGCTGCCTAAAGTAGAGTATGAAAAAGTCAAGTACACATAGTGTACTTCAAAAGTACATGCCATGTATTTTATTTATTTTTTCATTAAATGCACCGGGGTCACGTCTAATCTCTATAACGTTCTCCTTTTAGGTCTCATTTGACAGAGAGCCCCGTACGACTGCAGATCTTCGACGAACCCCCTAGCGAGCGTCTTTCCTCTGAATCGAACACCTTTGGTTGCATTCGAATCGCATCGGTGAGTTATCTTTTCTCCTTGAGCCCCATCTTATGATTTCTCCTCTCTCGTGAGATATTGTGGGTTGAAAGTTTTAGATGTTTTTGTATATATTCATAGTTATAGGGTGATTCAAGCTTTGAGGTTCACTTATATCATTCCTACAATACCGAGGTAGGTGGTTAGTGCCTTTTCGTTGAAATTCCTTGTGTATTATGTGTAATTCTGACCAATACCCTTGAATGGGTATTGCATGTTTACCATTTTATTCCTGTTGATTTCTTTCCATTCTTGTATGCATTTGTAGAGGTTAATTGGACATGAATTGGGTTGGTTGTTGTGCTTTGGATGTGTTGCCCATGCATGTTCTGTTTACGACCGTTGGTCTACTTAGCCTGTTTGGCCGCCTTGCCTGTTTTCCATGACTAGTGCTGTAGAGTGGAGTGTTTGTATTATGACATGCTTGATATGTTGTAGACTGATTAGAAAAGTAGTTCTTGAGGTTTACCTTGGCCGTTTTTATTGATATTCTCGTTGACTTACACAGGGCTGTGAGAACCTGGTGTAGTAGACTATAAGGGGGATTGACCGAGTGAGCTTCCTCGGAGAGTCTTTGAGCACTTTAGACTATAAGGGTAATTTACCTAGTGAGCTTCCTCAGAGAGTCTTTGAACCACTTGGGGCTGTAAGGGGAATTGATCGAGTGAGCTTCCTCAGAGAGTCCTTGACCTTGGTGCTATAAGGGGAATTGACCATGTGAGCTTCCTCAGAGAGTCTTGAATTTTACTTTGACTATAAGGGTAATTAACTATGAGTGCTTACTCAGAGAGTCTTTATATATTCTTATAACTGAAGCAGAGGGGATAGGCTGTGTGGACTTCCTAGAGGGTTACCGTGTTTGATAGTTGCTTTTGATATGTGGAATTGTTTTCTACTAAGTACTTTCTTGTTTACTGCTTCTGTACTTTTACCTACCATATATTCACTGACGGTTAGGCATAGATCTTTGGGTGGTTTCCTATTAAGATTTAGTCTCACACCCTATTTGGGATATGATTTCGGGCCCAAAAAGATTATATTGCTGCAGGTATAGACAAGGGCAAGCGCCCTCCTACTTCAGGTACTTGACTTGCTGTGAAGTTGGAGAGCATGGGACCAAGCTTAGGATTGCGATGCTGAGGAGCTGTTCATTTGTTTCTTTTGTACTTTGGTTTAGTACTATTTTTATTCCATCATTGTGATTTGTTTGGCTAATTTCTTAGACATATTTACCATGCATCATATATATGTATATATGCTTCAGTTTTTTTGTTATTTCAGTCTTCCACTATTACTATTGTTGGTATATTTACTACTTACACTATTGTGTATTTGTTTCCCTTCTGCTGTGTTACTCTGCTAATGAGGGCATAGTTTCCCCACTATCACACCCAAGGCCCTCGCTGTTAGTCACTAGCCTCTGGTGTTTGGGGAAATGTGCTTGAGGCCATGTGACCAACCGAGTATGGGGCGCCTCTGGGTGGCTTCTGGAACCGAGACATTACAAAGTGGTATCAGAGGAATTCCTTCTTTCTTGACTTACTGTTTGGAGAATATAATCAGAGATAGGATGAAATAGGTACTTGTTAATAATCTGTTCCCAGGAGTAGCTAACCCATGGACAGGGAAAAGCCAATCTACCTCGTTTAGTGAATTTTTTTTTTCTTTCTGGTTTGCAATTTTACAGTTGATTTGATTTCACATTTGAGTGATTCACATGTTTTGTGCTATTACCATTGATGTTATTGAGGTTCTATTTCTATCACAACCCAATGAGATGAGGTTGTTCCATCTCATGAATCATATAGGCACTTTGTAGAAATCACATGTCATGCATTCTTTCCATGCCATCTCGGATGCATTAGCGATTTCATGTTGTTGTGATAGATTTTGTATAGAATATGCATGTTGTTGTGATAGATGCCTTGATAAAAATACCTGCTATTTGATAGGGTATTGTTTGTGTAAGTTTTTGTTGGAATGAATGCCAAATTCTTGAGGTGTTATAGTCCCTCATGGACCATAATTGGGTGGATCATTGCCTTTTCTGCCTTGATATAACATGTATAGGATGAAAAACATTGATTCGTAGAGATTATAGGCCCTCATGGATTGAAATTTGTCACTTTCAGTGTTCGTTTTAGTGTTTTTATGGGTTCTGAAGTAGTTTCTGAGGCATACTGTTCGGAAAAAAACCAGAATACACGGCGTGTAATGTTAAGTACACGCCATGCGTTATTCTGTTCGGGAAGAAAACTGTTTTTATTAAGTACACGACATATACATTATGTACATGTCGTGTAGTCTCTAACCATGTCATAGGCCGTGTGGGCAGAGACACGGGATAGGGAATTCCTTGTGGGAACACGCCGTATACCAGTTGTACACACCGTGTGGTGTTGACCCTGTGTACGCCCGTGTAACTAACAACACGGATGGATAAACCTTAAGATATACACATAGTGTGAGGAATGAACACACCATGTAGTCTGACCCAAGTACCCGACCATGTCAATAACAACATGGGCCAGGTGAATCTTGTTCAGTACACGCCGTGTCTACGATGAACCGCTGTGTAGTCTTGTCTTAGGAGAACCGTGTGTCTTAACCGTGTAGAATGACTCAGGCAGGGAAGGAGGATTCAAGTACACACCCTGTGTTAAGACAACACGACTTGTGTTTGGGGTGTTACGCGACCAGTTTAGGCAGGAGTACATTCCCATGTAAATGACTTATGGGAACACATCTTGTAGGAATTATACACACAGTGTAGTTATGTTTTATAAAACTTGAGTGATTTCTTTCTCCAGTTACCTTATTACACTTATATTTTTCAGTCCTTGATAATATTGATCTAAGGTGTGCGCTTGACCTTGCAGAGTCATGCCACTGAGGCATCCTCCGATTGTAATCCAGTTTCCAGGCAGTGATCAGACACCGAACATGGATGATCAGGGACTACCAGCAGATCCTCCTGTCATTCCAATCTTAGTACCAACCATTATATCTGACATAGGTGCTGATGCAAAATTCATTGAGGGATTTTTGATGATGATGCAGATCTTTCAGGGAGCGTCGCCTCCTGCCCCGTCGATGACAGAATTGACGCGGGTCTTTTAGTAGCACCATCCTCCCATTTTATCAGGGGATGGAGGACCCGAGGCTGCAGATTCATGGCTAGAAGCCACGCTGATGATTTTTGAGCATCTGAAGATACCTCTAGAGAAAAGGGTGAAGCTCACTACCTACATTCTTTGAGACTCCACCAAGAGGTGGTTGGATGTGATCTCACAAGCAGGACGCCAGCATTATATGGCTTGGGATGAGTTTCGGCGCATCTTCTACGATTACTTTTATCTGGAGACCTTGAGGGCTGATCTAGCCTCAGAGTTCATGAATTTGGAGTAGGGTACTCTTTTTGTTGTGGAGTATTCCACTAGCTTCACAGAGCTGCATCGTTTCACGCCTATTCCAGGAGGTGATTATTTGTTCCTTACACAGAAGTTTAAGGATGGTCTAAGGCATAAAATCCGATATTAGGTGAACATCTTCAGGTTGACTTCGACATCCTCTGTTGTCAATCAGGCGCTAATCACAAAGCTTAATTTGAGGGATTATGGATCTATGAGCCAGGGCAGTTTGGCATCTAGAGTTAGTATTCCTCCTAAGAATAGCAAGAAGCGTAGCAGGGAGACTGCACGAGGAGATCAAAGTAGGCAGGATGCATCTTCTGGTAGTCAGGTGGTTTGCTACCAGTGTGGAAAAAGAAAGAATACGAGGCCACATTTCCCAAGAGACCCAGTGGAGTGCCGATCTTGCGTCAAGATGGGTCACTTTCATCAATTATGTCAGATCTTCTCACTAGTAGCTGGTGACAAGGGTTCTTCTATGACTCAGCGTTCAGGAGTAGCACCACCAGTTTCTCACCAGTTAGGGAACTGGAGTTCTTCAAGTTGTTCATGTCGAGGTGGAGGTCATGGCTATCGTGGTAAGTCACCAGGATTTCAGCAACATCACGGTGGATCAGCTCAGAGTGGTCAGGCAGGGTCATAAGGCTATGGTACATGTCAGACTTTTGCAGTGGATCAGACCCAGTAGGAGCAGGATTTCAGACCCTCTACCATTCTATGTATGATCTTAGTAGCCTCAGTTTTTGCTTCTACTATTTTTGATATAGGGGCTTCCCATATCTTTATATCTGTTGCTATTGTGGAGAGCCTTGGTCTCTGCATCTTTTCCTCTACCAATATCTTGACGCTAGACACTTCGTTGGGGACAAGAATAGCTAGTGTACATCAGTGCATGGAGTTACCTCTATAGGTTGGTGGGTGTAACTTCTTATGGGACCTCTATGTCCTAGAGATGACATTCTATGATGTTATTCTTGGGATGGACTGGTTAGTTCCATTCTAGTCAGTCATTTACTGTTATCGCCATAGGGTGAGTTTCATGTCACTAGAAGGTGAGTCTTTTCTTCATAAGGGCGAGTGGGATGTCCAGGCGAGCAGAGCTGGACCCGAGCATCATGGGCTGGGAGGAGTTACAACCCATATTTCTAGTCTATATCTGGATGACCAAGGTACTTCACAGTTAGACTTTCCTCCAATGGTGGATCATTTCAGAGATGTATTTCCACATAAATTTTCAGGTTGGGCCTCCAGAGCGTGAGGTATACTTTTCTATTAAGATTCTTCCAGGAGCGGAACTAGTGTCCATTCCTCCCTATAGGATGGCTACACCTGAGTTACAGGAGCTCAAGAAGCTGTTGAAGGAGTTGTAGGAAAATTGTTTCACACTAATGGAATTTGGTCTTTTCCCAACGGTAGTATACCAACAGTTTACTTAAACTGTTGGTATAGTGAGCCTTTGCCAACAGTTTAATAAAACCGTTGGCAAAGGGAATTTCGGTGGACCCTTTCCCAACGGTTCACTGGAACCATTGGGAAAGGGGTGCTAAACTCACACATTTCCCAACGGTTCACTGGAACCGTTGGGAAATTTGTGCCTTTTCCAAAGGTTTTTATAAACCGTTGGCAAAGGTTTCCCCCAAATTCCAGATCGTGATCTCCTCTCCCCATTCGGACAGAGCAATAATCTATTCGCTCCGCTGTTCTAGCGAACCCCATCTGACTCCACTGCTCTTGTGAATCTGAACACCAGCACCCCCCATCCCGACATGTACACCCCCATACGAATAGGTAAAATTTGATCTCAACCATATTGTTGTAGTTGTTTTAATGAATAGATTTTTTCCAGGTGTTGGTGGTTTAATTGATTATTGAAATTAATATCTAAATAGGATATTGTTTGTGTTTGTGAAGACTTCTTTAATGTTTTTGTATTCTATGTTTGGAAGGAGAGTGTTCAAAACATGTAAATCAGAGTTGGGGGAGGCTATCGTGAACATTTACATGTTTTGGATAATGGATTGTGGGAATTATGGATTGTGTTCAAACCAATTTGATATGTTTTGGATAATGGATTGTGGGGGTAGGGGGTGTCCACGGGGGTGGGTGGGTTGTCCACGGGGGTGGGCGGGGGTGTCCACGGGGGTGGGAAAGGCTGTCCACGGGGGTGGGCGGGGCTGTCTAGGGGGTGTGGGCTGTCCTAGGGGTCTGGGTGGGGTGTCCTGGTGGGGGAGGGGTGTGTGGGGTGTCCAGGGGGGGGGGGGTGGTATGTCTAGGTGGTGGTGGTGGTGTTGCAGGGGAGGGGGTGTGGGCTATTTGGGAGGGTGGGAGGGGCTATCCAGGGGGGGTACGGGGTGTCCAGGGGGTACAGGGGTGGGCGGGTTGTCCACAAGGGTGGACGGGCTGTCCACGGGGGTGGCTGGGCTGTCAAGGAGGGGTGGGCGGGCTGTCCAGGTGGGGTGGGTGGGCTGGCCACGGGGGGTAGGGGTGTCCAGGGGGGTGTGCGGGCTATCCAAGGGGGTGGGGGGATGTCCATAGGGAGAAGGGGTGTTGAGGGGGGTGGGTGGGCTGTCCACGGGGGTGGTTGGGCTGTCTAGGGGGTAGGGGGTGTCCACCGGGGTGGGCGGGGCTGTCCAGGGGGGTGTGGGCTGTCCTGGGGGTCTGGGTGGGGTGTCCTGGTGGGGGAGGGGTGTGTGGGGTGTCCAGGTGGGGTGGTATGTCTAGGTGGTGGTGGTGGGGTTGCAGGGAAGGGGGGTGTGGGATGTTTGGGAGGGTGGGCGGGGCTATCCAGGGGGGGTACGGGGTGTCCAGGGGGGTACGGGGGTGGGAGGGCTGTCCACAAGGGTGGAAGGGCTGTCCACGGGGGTGGCCGGGCTATCAAGGAAGGGTGGGAGGGCTGTCCAGGGGGGGTGGGTGGGCTGGCCACAGGGGGTAGGGGTGTCCAGGGGGGTGGGCGGGCTATCCAAGGGGGTGGGGGCTGTCCATAGGGAGAAGGGGTGTCGTGGGGGGGTGGGTGGGCTGTCCACGGGGGTGGTTGGGCTGTCTAGGGGGTAGGCGGCGTCCACGGGGGTGGGTGGGTTTTCCACAGGGGTGGGAGGGGCTGTCCAGGGGGTGTGGGCTGTCCTGGGGGTCTGGGTGGGGTGTCCTGGTGGGGGAGGGGTGTGTGGGGTGTCCAGGGGGGTTGGTATGTCTAGGTGGTGGTGGTGGGGTTGCAGGGGAGGGGGGTGTGGGCTGTTTGGGAGGGTGGGCGGGGATATCCTGGGGGGGGGGGGTACGGGGTGTCCAGGGGGTACGGGGGTGGGCGGGCTGTCCACAAGGGTGGACGGGCTGTCCACGGGGGTGGCCGGGCTGTCAAGGAGGGGTGGACGGGCTGTCCATGGGGGGTGGGTGGGCTGGCCACAGGGGGTAGGGGTGTCCAGGGGGGTGGGCGGGCTATCCAAGGGGGGTGGGGGGCTGTCCATAGGGAGAAGGGGTGTCGAGGGGGGTGGGTGGGCTGTCCACGGGGGTGGTTGGGTTGTCTAGGGGGTAGGGGTGTCCACGGGGGTGGGTGGGTTGTCCACGGGGGTGGGCGGGGCTGTCCACGAGGGTACCCTACTAATATGGTTATGGGATGAGGCATGCTCTGATGTGATAACACATTAAGTTCTTGTTGGTTTTACATTTTTTCAATAACACATTAGTATGATTTTTTCACATGTGTAGTTGATACCATGATTATTTTATTCCTTTATCGTTTACTTAAATGTATTTTCTATTAAAGTTCAATCCTATTGAATTGTTTATGACAAAATGACTTATATGAATTCTTTTTACAGAATGGACAGAAGTTGGATGTATGAAACCGATCGTATCTCAAGCGATTTTCAAAACAATTTAGAGAGCTTTATAGATTTTTCATTTCACAATGCTTAAGATAGTGATTGCATACACTGCCCATGTTCCAATTGTGTTGGTAGACCTTGGTTGAGTCGTGAAGAAGTCAGCTACCACATAACCAAAAATGGTTTTCAAGAAAACTACTTTGTGTGGTATCACAATGGGGAGAAAATGAAATCTCAAATTGGTGATGATCGAAATGAAAGGACTGGAATAGAGAATTTGTTAGATGATCGGTTTCCGTTTATTCGTCATCATGAAAAAGAAAGGATTTCGACTCAAGAAGACGTCGATATGAGGACAAATGATGCATCTAGTGAAAATGATGATATTGATAGGGTGAAAAAATTGAATGATGCTGCCACGACTCCAGTATATCGACAATGCGATAAAATGAAAAAGCTGGAATTTTTAATCCGATTGTTTCATGGAAAAACTATGTATGGGATTTCTAATACAGCAATCGATTACATTCTTACCCTCTTGAAGGATTTACTTTCAGATGATGCAGATATTCCCTCAAACCACTATATGGCATGGAAGTTAGTTGAAGAACTTGGATTTTCCAGAAACAAAATTCATGCTTGACCGAAAGATTGCAGTTTATTCTGGGAAGAAACCGCTGAACGAAATGAATGTATAAAATGTGGCACATCCCGCTGGAAGTCAAAATCTGATGGAACACCATCCCGCGTTCCACAAAAAGTAATGTGGCACTTTCCATTGATCCCCAGACTCCAGAATCTTTTTATGTCTGATGACATATCAATAAAAATGAGATGGCATGATACCGAGAGAAAGAAGACTAATGATGAGTTGGTTCATCCTGCAGATGGATTTGCATGGCAGAGATTTGATGCTCAACATCCTGATTTTGCAGCTGACGTGCGTAATGTGAGGCTGGGTCTTTCATGCGACGGTTTTAATCCGTTTGGGCAGATGCTTACTTCGCACAGCACATGGCCAGCTTTTATACACATTTATAATCTTCCCCCATGGTTGTGTATGAAAAAATATTTCACTTTCATGAGTATACTCATATCTGGTCCTTCTGATCCCAGCATTGATATTGATGTATACATGCAACCTTTAATAAAAGAGTTGAAACTTCTTTGGGATGTGGGTGTGCGCACATACGATGCATGTTCGAAAGACATATTTCAGATGCGTGTTGCGCTTATGTGGACGATCAATGATTTTCCGGCTTATGCAATGATGTCTGGATGGAGCACGAAGGGAAAACTGTCATGTCCAGTTTGTATGAAGAATACACGATCGAGAAGACTGAAACATCGTTGTAGTTTCAGTTTTATGGGACATCGATGATTTTTGCCAAAGGATCATCCATATAGAATGAATCGTCGAAGATTTGATAATACTATAGAGACCGATGATCCACCTCAGCGTATGTCTGGAACGGATGTGCTTAATGATTGAATGATTTCAGTTTTTCATTCGGGAAGAGTCAAATGAAATCTGGAAAGAGAAAGAATGTTTCCACAGAAACCTGTTACAATTGGAGGAAGAGGAGTATCTTTTTTTATTTTCCTTATTGGTCAACCAATTTGCTACGTCATTTCTTAGACTTAATTCATATTGAAAAGAATATATGTGAAATGTTGCTTTCAGTTCTTCTAAATGTCAAGGGGAAGACAAAAGATGATTTACGATCTCGACGTGACTTGGTGGATTGGGGCATCAGACTAGAATTGCATCCTGTGCGTATCAGTGAAAATAAATGGCAACTTCCATGTGCTTCTTATGTGATGACACCTACTGAAAAAAAACAATTTCTAGAAGTATTAGAGACTATTATAGTTCCTGATGGCTATTCAAGCAACATATCTAAACGGGTCAACAGAAGAGAGTTGAAGCTAAAATCTTTGAAGACTCATGATTATCACGTTATACTGCATGAGTTGCTTCCAATAGAAATCCTTCATCTTTTGTCCAATAATGTAAGGGTGGGTGTTATTTGGTTGTGCCATTTGTTTAGAGATCTTTGTGCTAAGAATTTGTCCAAGTCTTTCTTGCAAAAAATGTTGACAGATGCCCCATTAATTTTGTGTGAGTTGGCGAAAATATTTCCCCCATCATTTTTCACATGCATGCTGCATCTGACTGTCCATATTCCAACTGAAATACTTCTCGGAGGACCTGTTTATTTTCGTTAGATGTATCCAACTGAAAGAAATATGTTCACATTAAAGTCTTATGTTCGAAACAAGAATCATCCCGAAGGTTCTATCGTGAACGGTTACTTAGCTCAAGAATGTATGGATTTCTGTTCGATGTATTTTTCTGATCTTACTACAAGAATGAACAGACCAATGAGAAATGAAGAAGAACAATATGAGCAAATTGAACCCAGTTTTCCATCACTTCCTCAAATAAGAGGAATTCCTGGATCATATACATTGAAGACATTAATCCATGAAGATCGGGAGATGGCACATCGCACAGTTTTGTTCAACTGTGATTTGTTCGATGACTATATCAGGTAACAAAATTGAATATGTATATCTTACATATATATCTGTTAAACTATTCATATTTTTTTATCTATAGGGAACATAAAACAATGATAAATATGAAGCATCGTTCTTTATCTTTGAGAAGGAGAGAGACTTTGCATAGCAAAGAGTTTTCTTCTTGGTTAAAATTGAAGGTAAAAATATTACTGTTTAAATTAATTATTTCAATATTTACTTAAGTTTAACTATCATTTATATTGCAGGTATTGAGTTTGTCTACTGACTCTGTCTCTGAGGAAATAAGAGCTTTGGATTTTGGTCCTAATACCGTGGTTCGTGACTGTAAATCAATTGTTATCAATGGGTACAGATTTATTGTCATTGAACGAGCCAAAAACATGAGAACACAACATGATAGTATTATGGTTACTGCCACAACAGATTGTTATGCCAGTGCATCAGATAGTAGACCACGACTTGAAAATGTGGGTTATTATGGAGTCGTTGAGAAAATAATAATATTGGATTATTACTCTCATGGACGAGTCACAATGATGAAATTCCATTGGTTTGATTCGATGACGAGACATGGAACATTTATTGATGATTGTGGATTTCGAGTAATTAATATGATCCACACTCTTGCTACCGAAGAACCATATGTGTTGGCATCAATGGCTAAACAAGTTTTTTATGTCAAAGATCAACTTCAACCTAAATTTGGTGTCATAGTTTAAGTAATTCCAAGACATATTTTTGATGATGCTGATGATGGAATTGACACTATCCCTATTTCCATTGGAACCAATCCATTTATTTCTTTTGATGACTCCAATAGATCAATTGTCAGAGTTTATTGTGAACCTGAAGTTGTGGTTGGAAATATATAGAATCATTCATCCATGTTCTCAATTCTTTTGGTTTACCTCGAGTTGGGTTGTTAAGGTTGGTAATATTCATATTTATTTAGTATTGATCACAAATATGTTTTATATGACTTGACCGTTATGTGAATTTTCAATGTTTATTGGTTGCTGTTTTATTTGAATTGTATTTTCTAATTTGGAATTGAACTGTATTCAAACCAAATCAAACAATATTTCTAACTTGGTGAACATTACAACCTGTATGTTTTATTAAATTCATTAAAGCTCTTCTCAAACAATTGATAGCTAAATTACCAATGAATCCCCTCATTCCCTCATATATTTAGTTTTTTGGTTTACACATTAATTTCCTTTTTCTAATTAATTACATATTTGTTTTCAAATGCAGGAAATGCAGCCAATTGAAGAGAGACGAATAAAAAAAAATGGCGGAGAACAATCGTCGGATGGAGGAGCTGGGCATTCCACCATTATGCCTACAGTGAGTACTTTATTTCAAATATATATATATATATATATTTACAGAATATATAATGTCATGTGATTAATTTTTTTGTAAACTTTTTTGTAGGATCCACCGTTACGTCGACAGTTATTCGACGAGGAGCCTAGTACTGGTCCTAGTACTCAGGCCGGTGGTACGAGGAGGGTTCGTACCAGAGGTGGACATAGAGCTGCGCGTGCCCGACTAGACCCTGCCCCTCCCACTGAAGTTTCAGCCTTCCCACATTCTGATCCCGGTGTGTCGTTAGGGACACACGAGGTATTTAGGCCTCCCATGTTTTCGCTACCTTCTGCATCTTCTGCCCCATCATTTTCACATCCCATGATGATTCCCACTCCCCAGTCAGCATCAGGTCATACAGCTGTTCCATCTTCTTTTCCTTCTACTTCTGTCTCTCTGAGCTTTTATATTCCATCGTCTTCGACTCCTGTTCCACCAGAGGGTGTTTCATCAGGTTCTGTGGATCCGGCGCCACTCATTGATCAGACTAGCGCAGGTATATTTATAAAACCCTAACAAATTTTTATAGCAATATTTATTTTCATTATAACATGTTTTTATAAAATATTTGTTTTTCTTTCATGACAGATACATCTACTGACAGGAGGCGGGGGCAGGGCCGTACACGCATGCGTTCGGTGTGGAACCGTCGCACACAGGTTATGGTGGAATATAATGAAGGCAATCAGATGGTTGAGAAAACAGGGCAGCAATGTCGGAGTTTTCTGGCAACGCTTGCCAAATACTCCGACATCATCCCGTCAGCCCGCTGTCGTGGAGACATTTGAAACATGAGGTCAAATATAGAGCTTGGGCAGAGATATGGGTAAAAAAATCTATTGTATTTAATGCCATGAATTATTTTTGTATTTATATGAATTAATATTTTGATTTCAGCTTCGATTTAATTTTCCTGATGGTGAGGGTGCACGACTGAAACGTCTAAAGGATTTAGGAGAGCTTTGGAGAGCCTACAAGCATGAGCTGTATATTGGCTAGCGTGCTAGAGTTGGCACTGAGTTAGAGGCGGTACCAGTCGTGGATGATTGTCCTATAGAGCAGTATCGTCAGATGATTACTCATTGGACGAGTACCCAGTTTAAGGTATGAATTACATTTAAGGTATTTAAATAATAACTTTCAAGTTTTGCATTAATATTATCCTTTGCATTATCGAATTTTATTTAGGAATCATCTGGAAAAAATAAAAAAAACATTGATGCAAAAAAATACCTCCATACACTAGGACGCACGACGATGCTGGATCATGAGAGGCAGCAGGTATGACAATTGTTTATAAGTTTTCTTTACGACTTACATTTTATTTTGTTTCCTCAATTATTTAATCATTTGCTAAAGTTTTTATATAACTTTTGTTTTCAATCTCATTGTAGAGGAAAGTACAAAATATTGAAGGACGTGTGCCTCGAGCAAAACTGTTTTGCTCGAGTAGACGAAAAAAGGATGGAAGTGCTGTCAACGAAGCGACTCAGAAGCAGATTGTAAGTTTTAATCTATTGATTTTATATTTTAATATCTATTTTGTAACTTAATAATATATTTATATTTGTAACAGGATGCTTTAGAGGCCCTCGATGCCCAAGAAGCAGACAATTTTGGGCCATCTGATCACTTACATCAGGTGTTGGGAGAGGATCATTCTGGCAGAGTACGCTGCCGACCTAGGATAGCCCCGACGAGGTATTGGCCTGCCTCAGGTATGAGTTGTAGTGCCACCGAGCTGCAGCAAGTTAGGGAACAGGCAGAACAGGCTAAGAAAAGGGCCATAGAGACGGCAGAATAGTCTTCTAGGGCAAACAGTACATTTATGAAATTTATTGAAGTTCTACGTCCAACACTTCCAGCAGAGGCCAGCCCAGCGATTGATGAATACATGTCGTCGATACATTATATATATGGTGCACCAGGTGGCAGTTCCAGTGGTGGTCAGGCCGATATCCATCTTGAATATGATGATGGCGAGGAGTCTGATGCGGAAGAGGAGGGAGATGAGGAGGGTGAGGAGGAGGGCGAAGGCGAGGAGGAGGGTGCTGTGGAGGGTGAGGACGATGAGGAGGACGATGACGAGGGTGATGATGATGATGATTATGGTGATGGTGATGCTGATGTGGGACATATTGATCCGTTACATTTTTGACTTATATTACTGAGATTTGATGTTTAATCTATTCTAGTTGTTGGTTTTATCTAGACTCGTAGTATAGTATTGGAGTTGAGTTATTTTTATATATTGTCTGTTTTTATGGATGTTGTTGTCTTTTAGTGGTTGTGTGTTTGAGAACTCCCTGGACAAACCCCCTCATTCTTGGACCCTGGAAAACCCCTCCTCCCCCTTGGACCCCGAACACCCCCCAAACACCCCCCGGATAGCCCCGCGGACAGCCCCCTGGACAGCCCCCCGTACAGCCCCCCACCCTCCACCCTGGACCCCAGATAGCCCCCCGGACAGCCCCCCAGACAGCCCCCTGAACAACCTCGGACAACCCCCTGAACAACCCCTGAACAACCCCCGAACAACCCCCTAAACGACCCCTGGACAGCCCCCTGAAGAACCTCGGACAACCCCCTGAACAACCCCCAAACACCCCCCGGACAGACCCCGCACAGCCCCCCCCCACCCTCCTCCTTGGTCCCCGGACAGCCCCCCGGACACCCACCGGACAGCCCCCCCGAACAGCCCCCCGGACAACCCCTCCACCTTCCTTAATTTCATTAGTTCTGAAATGTTTCATAGCACGATCAACTAAAATCTAATCCATACTAAATATGATATAAAAATATTCTATATGAATTTCCACAAGATTTTAAGTGAAAACAAAAAGTGACATACGAAAAACTGACCAAACGCATTCGAAATGTGTTGATGATTTAGGACAACGATCCATGGGTCATATGTGACATGTACGAATCAACCCCGCCTCAATCCGAGGCGCGGTGTGGCCGGAACAACTCAAAGTGTATGTCTTTTGTTTCAAAAGGACATCATTTTAAGTGAAAAACATCAACTGGCATACGGAAAACCGGCCAAACGCATTCGGATTGTGTTGATACTTTAAGACAACGATCCATGGGTCATTTGAGACGTATACGAGTCAACCCCGCCTAAATCCGAGATGTGGTGTGGTCGGGACCACTCTAAGTGACTTTCTTTTGTTTAAAATGGACAGTATTTTAAGTACATATGGAAAACCAACCAAACGCATTCGGTTTCTGTTGAAACATTAGGAGAACGATCCATGGGCCATATGTGACGTGTACGAGTCAACGCCACCTCAATCCAAGGCACGGTGTGACCGACACCACTCAAAGTTCCGTCTGCTCGACCACTTCAGAAATCACTCACCCGTATTTGTCGTCTGATTTCAGGCCATTCCGACTTCGTTCGGCCCGTTTGGACCCCCCTCACGCGCGTTTATGAAGTGCGCGCATCACTTAAAACAGGAATATTGAGCCGTACCACGCAAACCGCATGTCCGATTGATGTGACGTCTGCGCGTACACGTCATGAATAATAATTAGAATGTTTCACGGTGGTTTCAGCTCAATCTGAGGTCGTCCGCTATGAATTTGACCGTTGGACGCCCGTTTTGGCCGTTTATGACACCAGAACTGCGTTGTCGGTCACCGCGGGCACACGGCACGTACGATTGACGTGCCGTCTACTCGACCACTTCATAAATCACTCTCCCATATTTGTCGTCTGATTTCAGGACATTCCGACTTCGTTCGGCCCGTTTGGACCCCCTCACGCGCGTTTACGAAGCGTGCGCATCACTTAAAACACGAATATTGAGCCGTACCGCGCAAACCGCACGTCCGATTGACGTGCCTTCTACGTGTACACGTCACAAATAATAATTATAATGTTTCACGGTGGTTTCAGCTCAATCCGAGATCGTTCGCTATGAATTTTACCGTTTGACGCCCGTTTTGGTCGTTTATGACACCAGAACTGCTTTGTCGGTCACCGCGGGCACACGGCACGTCCGATTGACGTGCCGTCTAATCTACCACTTCATAAATCACTCACCCGTATTTGTCGTCTGATTTCAGGCCATTCCGAAATCGTTCGGCCCGTTTGGACCACCCTCACGCGCCTTTACGAAGCGCGCGCATCACTTAAAACATGAATATTGAGCTGTACCGCGCAAACCGCACATCCGATTGACATTCCGTCTGCGCGTACATGTCGCGAATCATAATTAGAATGTTGCACGGTGGTTTCAGCTCAATATGAGGTCGTCCGCTATGAATTTGACCGTTGGACGCCCGTTTTGGCCGTTTATGACACCAGAACTGCGTTGTCGGTCACCGCGGGCATAAGGCACGTCCAATTGACGTTCCGTCTACTCGACCACTTCATAAATCACTCTTCCGTATTTTTCGTCTGATTTCAGGCCATTCCGACTTCGTTCGGCCCGTTTGGACCCCCCTCACGCGCGTTTACGAAGCACGCTCCTCACTTAAAACACAAATATTGAGTCGTACCGCGCAAACCGCACGTCCGATTGATGTGCTATCTGCGCGTACACATCACGAATAATAATTAGAATGTTTCACGGTGGTTTCAGCTCAATCCAAGGTCGTCCTCTATGAATTTGACCGTTTGACGCCCGTTTTGGCCGTTTTTGACACCAGAACTGCGTTGTCGGTCACCGCGGGCACACGGCATGTCCGATTGATGTGCCGTCTGCTTGACCACTTCATAAATCACTCACCCGTATTTGTTGTCTGATTTTAGGCCATTACGAAATCGTTCGGCCCGTTTGGACCACCCTCACGCGCGTTTACGAAGCGCGCGCATCACTTAAAACACAAATATTGAGCCGTACCGCGCAAACCGCACGTCCGATTGATGTTCCATCTGCGCGTACACGTCACGAATAATAATTAGAATGTTTCACGGTGGTTTCAGCTCAATATGAGGTCGTCCTCTATGAATTTGACCATTGGACGTCCGTTTTGGCCGTTTGTGACACCAGAACTGCGTTGTCGGTCACCGCGGGCACACGGAACGTCCGATTGACGTGCCGTCTGCTCGACCACTTCAGAAATCACTCTCCCGTATTTTTCGTCTGATTTCAGGCCATTACGACTTCGTTCGGCCCATTTGGACCCCCCTCACGTGTGTTTACGAAGCGCGCGCATCACTTAAAACATGAATATTGAGCCGTACCGCGCAAACTGCAAGTCTGATTGATGTACCATCTGTGAGTACACGTCACGAATAATAATTAGAATGTTTCACGGTGGTTTCAGCTCAATCTGAGGTCGTCCGCTATGAATTTCACTGTTTGACGCCCGTTTTGGCCGTTTATGACACCAGAACTGCGTTGTCAGTCACCGCGGGTACACGGCACGTCCGATTGACGTTCCGTCTGCTCGAACACTTCATAAATCACTCAATCGTATTTTTCGTCTGATTTCAGGCCATTCCGAAATCATTCAGCCCGTTTGGACCACCCTCACGCGCGTTTACGAAGCGCGTGCATCACTTAAAACACGAATATTGAGCCGTACCGCGCAAACCGCACATCCGATTGACATGCCGTCTGCGCGTACACGTCACAAATAATAATTAGAATGTTTCACGGTGGTTTCAGCTCAATATGAGGTCGTTCTCTATGAATTTGACCGTTTGACGCCCGTTTTGGCCGTTTATGACACCAGAACTGCGTTGTCAGTCACCGCGGGGCACACGACACGTCCGATTGATGTGCCGTCTACTCGACCACTTCAGAAATCACTCTCCCGTATTTTTCGTCTGATTTTAGGCCATTCCGACTTCATTCGGCCCGTTTGGACACCCCTCACGCGTGTTTACGAAGCGCGCGCATCACATAAAACATGAATATTGAGCCGTACCGCGCAAACCGCACGTCCGATTGACGTGCCGTCTATGCGTACACGTCACGAATAATAATTAGAATGTTTCACGGTGGTTTTAGCTCAATCCGAGGTCGTCCGATATGAATTTGACCATTTGACGCCCATTTTGGCCGTTTATGACACCAGAACTGCGTTGTCGGTCACCGCGGGCACAAGACACGTCCGATTGACGTGCCGTCTACTCGACCACTTCATAAATCACTCACCCGTATTTGTCGTCTGATTTCAGGCCATTCCGAAATCGTTCGGCCCGTTTGGACCACCCTCACGTGCGTTTACGAAGCGCGCACATCACTTAAAACACGAATATTGAGCCGTACCGTGCAAACCGCACATCCGATTGACGTTCCGTCTGCGCGTACACGTCACGAATAATAATTAGAATGTTTCAAGGTGGTTTCATCTCAATCTGAGGTCATCCTCTATGAATTTGACCGTTTGACGCCCGTTTTGGCCGTTTATGACACCAGAACTACGTTGTCGGTCACCGCGGGGCACAAGGCACGTCCAATTGATGTGACGTCTACTCGACCACTTCAGAAATCACTCACCCGTATTTGTCGTCTGATTTCAGGCCATTCTGACTTCGTTCAGCCCGTTTGGACCCCCCTCACGCGCATTTACGAAGCGCGCACGTCACTTAAAATACGAATATTGAGCCGTACCGCGCAAACCGCACGTCCGATTGACGTTCCGTCTGCGCGTACATGTCACAAATAATAATTAGAATGTTTCACGGTGGTTTCAGCTCAATCTGAGGTCGTCCGCTATGAATTTGACCATTGGACGCCCGTTTTGGCCGTTTATGACACCAGAACTGCGTTGTCGGTCACCGCGGGCACACGGCACGTCCGATTGACGTTCCGTCTGCTCGACCACTTCATAAATCACTCTCCCATATTTTTCGTCTGATTTCAGGCCATTCCGACTTCGTTCGGTCCGTTTGGACCCCCCTCACGCGCGTTTACGAAGCGCGTGCATCACTTAAAACACGAATATTGAGCCGTACCGCGCAAAACGCACGTCCGATTGACGTGCCGTCTACGCGTACACGTCACGAATAATAATTAGAATGTTTCACGGTGGTTTCAGCTCAATCCGGAGACGTGGTGTGGCCGGAACCACTCAAAGTGTCCATCTTTTGTTTCAAAAGGACGTCATTTTAAGTGAAAAGCATCAACTGACATACGGAAAACCGACCAAACGCATTCCGAATCTGTTGATAATTTATCCCAACAATCCATGCTTTATATGTGACGTGTACGAGCCAACCTGGGATGAATCCGAGTCACAGTGTGGCCAGGATAAGTCTAAGTGTCTCTCTTTTGTTTAAAATGGACACAATTTTAAGTACATACGTAAAAACGACCAAACAGATTCGGTTTCTGTTGAAACTTTAGGAGAATGATCCATGGGTCATATGTGATGTGTACGAATCATCCCCGCCTCAATCCGACATGCGGTGCGGCTGACACCACTCAAAGTGTCCGTCTTTTGTTTCAAAAGGACGTCATTTTAAGTGAAAGGCATCAACTGACATACGGAAGAACGACCAAACGCATTAGGATTCTATCGATACTTTAGCACAACGATCCATGAGTCATATGTGACGTGTAAAAGTCAACCCCGTCTTAATCCGAGATGCAGTGTGGCCGACACCGCTCTAACTCTGTCTCTTTTGTTTAAAATGGACATGATTATAAATGAAAAGAACAACTGGCATACACAAAACTGACCAAACGCATTCAGAATCTTTTGATAATTTATCACAATGATCCATGGGTCATATGTGACATGTACGAGCCAACCCGGGATGAATCTGAGTCGCGGTGTGGTCAGGATTAGTCTATGTGTCACTCTTTTGTTTAAAATGGACAACATTTTAAGTACATACGGAAAATCGACCAAACACATTCAGTTTCCATTTAAACTTTAGGAGAACGATCCATGGGTCATATGTGACGTGTACGAATCAACCCCGCCTCAATTGGAGATGCGGTGTGGTCGGCACCACTCATAGTGTCCATCTTTTGTTTCAAAAGGACGTCATTTTAAGTGAAAAACATCAACTAGCATAAGGAAAACCGACCAAACGCATTCAGATTGTGTCGATACTTTAGCACAACGATCCATGGGTCAAATGTGACGTGTACAAGTCAAACCCGCCTCAATCTGAGGTGTGGTTTGGCCGGTATCACTTCAGGTGTATGTATTTTGTTTAAAATGGACATCATTTGATGTAAAAATATATGGTATAGAAAAAACCGATCAAATTATGAATTGAATTTCGGATTCCACATATAATTGTCATCTAAATTTTAAATTGAATTCTATATGAATTATGTACGTTTATAATTATGTTATGAATTATAATTTAATTATGGATGTGTATAGTTTCAGGATCCATTATATGTTAAATGTGTATGAATTTGTTCTTAATTGTATATGTATGTTTTATTTTATTGCAGGTACAATAATTGGATTGAAAATGAGGTCAAAATGAGGCCTGATGGAGAGGGGCCTGATGGACAGGGGCTATGCAAATTGCAGGCTGCTGCAATTTGCAGTATAGGATATGCCAACGGTTTAAAACCGTTGGCATATAAACTTAAAGAAGTTTTTACCAACGGTTCATTGAACCGTTGGTAAATATCTCTTTTCCCAACGGTTCTAAACCGTTGGGAAAGAGTTCATCCATGGGGATATCCCAACAGTTTGGGGAGAACCGTTGGTAAAACTATCCCAAAACTGATATTTCCCAACGGTTCTCCCAAACCGTTGGGAAAAACTATCCCAACAGTTTGGTAGAACCGTTGGGATAGGGTGGATTTTGTGAGCCTATACCAACGGTTTCCAGTAAACCGTTGGGAAAACCTTTTCCCAACGTCTTACTTCCCCACGATTGTCAGAACCATTGGTATATCATATACCAACGGTTAGAGGGGATTTCCCAATGGTTGTGAACCGTTGGGAAATATTATATTTCCAGTAGTGTCATCTGACCCACTACTTCCCCTTAGGGTTCGCCTATCCTGTTTATGAAGAAGACGGACGATACCCTCAAGATTTGTGTGGATTATCAGAAGATGAACTAGTTGACGGTCAAGAACCGATATACCTTGCCTAGTATTGATGATCTATTTGATCAACTTCGAGGATCTCGGGTGTTCTTGAAGATCGACTTGAGATCTGGTTATCATTTGTTGCACGTTAGACTATCTGATATACCTCTTACATCCTTCCAGAGCATGTATGGTCTATAGAAGTATATGGTTATGCCGTTTGGTCTTACAAACGCACCGATAGTTTTCATGGCACTAATGAACTGAGTGTTCTATCCATACTTGGATTATTTTGTGGTGGTTTTCATGGATGATATATTGGTGTACTCTCACACTCAACACGACCATGCTACCCATCTTGAGATCATTTTGATTACACTGAGAGAAAATCAGTTATATTCCAAGATCTCAAAATTCCACTTTTGTATGGATCATATTCACTTCTTGGGTCATGTTATCACAAAGATAGGAGTATCAGTAGACCCAGAGAAAGTGAGATCAGTAGTTTCCTGGGAGAATATGAAGAACGTCTTTGAGGTGTGGAGTTTTCTAGGGCTGGCTGGATACTACAGACGTTTCATACATGACTTTTCACGCTTAACAGCACCGCTGACGGGTTTTACTAAGAAGGGTGCGATGTTCTTATGGTCAAATTTTTGCGAGTTAGCCTTTCAGGAGCTGAAAGGGAGGTTGAATTCAGCACTGATACTAGTCTTTCCAGAGCTGGGCATGATCTATACTGTTTACTATGATGCATCAGGTATCGGGCTGGGAGATGTGCTTATACAGGGAGATGGAGTAATTGCGTACAGATCTCAGCAGGTGAGGCCACATGAGATTAATTACCTGATGCACGATCTGGAGTTGGTGGCAGTTGTTCATGCCTTGCGCTGTTGGAGACATTATCTTCTGGGAGAGTATTTTGTAGTTTTCACAGACCATAAAAGTCTCATGCACATTTTCACTCAGCGTGATATGAATTTGAGACAGTGAAGGTGGGTTGAGTACCTTCAGTATTTTGACTTTGAACTAACCTACACGCTTGGGAAAGGCAATGTAGTGGCTGATGCATTAAGCAGGAGGACTTATATACATGCAGTTCCGGAGGCTAGCAGTGAGTGGCAGCTTATGGCTCTGTTCTCTGAGATGCATTTGGAGGTGCACGATAGTCAGGGGCAGACATTTCTTTCTTCTGTAGCTGTTACCTATATTCTTCATAATCGAGTGAGAATAAAAAAGATATCAGATTTAGAAGGCCTAGTACTACGAAAGAGTGTGTCAGGAGGGGACCCTATTCCTGGATGGATAGTAGACGGGGATGCGATCTTGAGTTTACAAGGGCGTGTATGGGTGACAGTAGATATATGCGGGGAGATGATGCAGGATTTTCATACCTCATTTTGGGCAGTTCATCCTAGTGTCACCAAGATGTATTGTGAGCTACACCGCCAGTATTGGTGGCTAGGTATGAAGAGTGATGTTGCTGGTTTTTTCATGAGGTGTTCCACTTTTTAGTAGGTGAAGGCAGAGAATTAGCAGCCAACATAGCTTTTGCAGTAGTTACCCATTACCGAGTGGAAGTGGAATGACGTTGCGATGGATTTCGTAACAGGGTTGCCGAGGTCACCTTGAGGGAATTATGTAGTTTGGGTTGTCATTTACAGACTCAATAAGATTTACCACTTATTTCCAATCAAGGAGACCTCCAGTGTTGATGATTTGGGATAGTTGTACATCCGTGAGATTGTACATATTCATGGAGTTCCACACTCCATTGTTTCAGACAAGGATTCCCATTTTAATTCTCGGGTCTGGAAGGGGCTTGAAAAGTCTTGAGGTACACAGGTAATTTTGAGTACAACTTACCACCTCCAGACAGAGAGTCAGTCTGAGTGTACGGTTTAGGTGCTTGAGGATATGATCCAAGCATGCACCCTGGATTTTGGAGGTTCTTAGGAGAATCACATACCTCTTGTGGAGTTTGCCTACAACAATAGTTTTCAAGCAACTATTCAGATGGCACTTTATGAGGCATTGTACGGTAGGCCATGACGATCACCCTTATGTTGGCTAGAGGCAGGAGAGGAATCTTTGTTGGGACCTCATCTTATTAAGGAGACCACAAAGCATATAGAGTTGATTTGGAAGAGGATGGATACTGCGCAGTCTCGACAGAAGTCTTATGCTGATCAGCGGAGATGACCTCTGGAGTTTGAGGCTGGGGATCAAGTTTTCCTGCGTGTCATACCAAGGTTGGGGAACAGAAGAATTAGGAGACAGGGTAAGCTTTCGCCGAGGTACATCAGACCTTTTGAGTTTTTGGAGAGAGTTGGTCCGATTGCTTATCGGTTGTAGTTACCCTAGAGGTACCTAGCTATGCACGATGTTTTCACGTTTCTCAGCTCCGAAGTTACTTTTCAGACCCATCTCATGTATTCCAACTTGATGAGGTTGAGATCAAAGTGGATGTGTCATTTGAGGAGCATCCTATCCGGATTGTTGATCGTAGTAAGAAGGTTCTCTATGGCTGGTATGTTCCTCTAGTACGGGTGATATGGCAGCACAGGCGAGTACAGGACGAGACTTGGGAGAGGGAGGTTTATGTATGAGAACAGTGTCCAAAACTGTTTGGGGTTTCTTCTTCTACACCATTATAGGTAAATTCAGGGACATATTTCTTTAAGGGGGGAAGTTTGTAAGAACCTAGATCTTCTTTCCAGGTATGTTTTCCTTTTCTGGTCATTTTTGAGAAAAAGAGGAATTTCTGGAATTTTCTAAAGTACACACCATGTACTTTATGAGTACACTCTGTGTACTGCATTGCCACAGGAGGCTGTGTGATGGCTGTGTAAAGGCCACACACATGGCCGTGTGGGGTGACCTAGAGGCTGCCTAAAGTAGAGTACGAAAAAGGCAATTACATGCCGTTTACTTCAAAAGTACACGCCGTGTATTTTCTTTTTTTCATTAAATGCACTGGGGTCGCGTCTAATTTCCAGAACGCTCTCCTTCTAGGTCTCATTAAACCAAGAGGTCCTTAAAACCACAAATCTTTGACAAACCCCCAAGCAAGCATCCGTCCTCCGAATCGAACACCATCGGTTGTGTTGGAACCACATCGGTGAGTTCTATTTTCTCCTTGAGCCTCATCTTCTGATTTCTCCTCTCTCATGAGATATCGTGGGTTTAACGTTTTAGATGTTTTTATAGATCTTCTGTGTTCTAGGGTGATTCAATATTCAAGGTTCACGTATATCGTTCCTATAACACCGTGGTAGGTGGTTAGTGCCTTTTCGTTGAAAGTATTTGAGTATTATGTGCAATTATGACCAATACCCTTGAGTGGGGTATTGCGTGTTTACTATTTTACCCCTGTTGATTTCTTTCCATGCTTGTATGCTTGTGTAGAGGTCAATTGGACATGAATTGGGTTGGTTTCTATGCTTTGGATGTGTTTCCCATGCATGTTATGTTTACAACTGTTGGTCTGCTTAGCCTATTTGGCCGCCTTTCCTGTTTTCCATGCCTAGTGATGTAGAGTGAAGTGTTTGTATTCTGACATGCTTTATATACTGTAGACTGATTATCCAAGTATTTCTTGAGGTTTAAGTTGGCCATTTTTGCATTACTATGCTTGTTGACTTATACAGGGCCGTGAGAACCTGGTGTAGTAGACTATAAGGGGGATTGACCGAGTGAGCTTCCTCAGAGAGTCTTTGAGCACTTTAGACAATAAGGGGAATTGACCGAGTGATCTTCCTCAGAGAGTCTTTGAACCACTTTGGGATATAATGGGAATTGACCGAG
Organism: Viscum album; assembly: GCA_963277665.1. Taxonomy (NCBI): domain Eukaryota; kingdom Viridiplantae; phylum Streptophyta; class Magnoliopsida; order Santalales; family Viscaceae; genus Viscum; species Viscum album. Next base: position 402,192,432 of record OY728157.1, read on the forward strand.
TGAGATTCCTCAGAGAGTCCTTGACCTTGGGACTATAATGAGAATTGACTGTGTGAGCTTCCTCAGAGATTCTTGAATTCTACTTTGACTATAAGGAGAATTGACTGTGAGTGCTTCCTCAGAGAGTCTTTATATATTCTTATAACTGAACCATATGGGATAGTCTGTGTGCACTTCCTAGAGGGTTACCATGTTTGATTATTTGATTTTGATATGTGGAATTGTTTTCTGCTGAGTACTTTCTTGTTTACTACTTCTTTACTTTTACCTGCCATATATTCACTGACTATTGGGCATAGATCTTTGGGTGGTTTCCTGTTGGAATTTAGTCTCACACCCTATTTGGGCCATGATTTTGGGCCCAAACATATTATATTGATGCAGGTATAAACAAGGGAAAGCGCCCTTCTACTTTAGGTACTTGACTTGCTATGAAGCTGGAGAGCATGAGACCAAGCTTAGGCTTGCGATGATGAGGAGCTGTTCATCTATTTCTTTTGTAATTTGTTTTAGTACCGTTTTTATTCCAGCATTTTGATTTTTTTGGCTGCTTTTTTAGACATATGTACCATGCATCATATATATATGTTCTTCAGTTGTTTGTTATTCCAGTCTTCCACTATTACTATTGTTGGTATATTTACTGTTTCCTCTATTGTGTATTTGTTTCCCTTCCACTATGTTACTCTGACAATGAGGGCATAGTTTCCCCACTATCACACCCAAGGCCCTCGCTGCTAGTCGGCAGCCTCTGGTGTTTGGGGAAATGCACTTAAGTCCATGTGACCAACCAAGTACGGGGTGCCTGTGGGTGGCTTCTGGAACCGGGACGTTACATTTGACTTCTTTTGTCTTTGAAGGATCAAGATATATTCCATAATTGGAGATAATATGTACAAGAAAAGGAACTTCTTGGAGACCAAATCCACACTTACTAAAATTTCCATATAACTCTTTTTCTTTAAGAGTTTATAGAATAATATATATATGATTCTCATGCTCCTCATAGATTTTAGAGTATATCAATATATCATCAATAAATATCCCAGTGAATCATCAAGATATTCCTTGAATACTCTATTCATCAGTTCCATAAATATAGAGGGTGCATTAGTTAACCCAAACAAAATTACTATAAACTTATAATGCCCATAGCTTGTATGAAAACCTAGCTTCGATATATTATATTTATTCACACTCAACTAATGATAACTAAAATTAAGACCAATATTTGAAAAGTATTGATCTCTTTGAAGTTGATCAAATAAGTCATTGATGCATGGAATTGATACTTATTATTTATAGTAATAGCATGGATCTCTCTATAATTGAAGTACAACCTCATAGACCCATATTTGTTTTTCAAAAATAGGACATGAGCTCCCCAAGGCGAAACACTAGGGAATATAAATCCCTTATCACACAACTGTTGTAGTTTTTTTTATCAAGTCTACCAATTCCACTAGTTCCATTTAGTAGGGAGTCTTGGATATAGGGTTTTCATCAGGGATGAGTTCAATAAAAAATTCAACTTTATTCTTAGGTGGATGTCCCGATATGTATTTGGGAAATACATTAATGTATTCCTTTACAACATGAACATCCTGTATCTGTAGGATGTTTTACCCATCCATAGATAGTGTTTTGTCTTACTATTCTCTCAGAATTTCATTAAGGTGAGCTACTAGAGGTGGATCCATAAAAGATTCATATAATAAAGTCACTCCCTTAAAAATAGTGGATTCTTTTCCCCTTTATAAACAATAATCTCTTTGTCTTGGTAATACATTCTTGCATTATACTTTGAAAGTCAATCCATACCAAGGATATTATCAAAGTCAATCCTAATTACAATAATCAAGTCAGTAAGTAGAGAATATCTATGCATCTGAATAGAGACTACTCAATATATCAGATGTTAGGTGAAAATTTCAACATTTTTTGTCTGCATTTCATTGAAATTTACCTTGATTAATTAAAATACTAGAAAAAATAGTGAATTTTTGTTGATTTTGATAATTCAAAACGTAATTGATTGTTGGATAAAATCACTGATATTATTGATTTATTCATTTTTTTGGTCAATAAAGAAGCCATACCCATGAAAATGTAATTAATTTTTAAACTATGAATTTAATATTATAAATATTAAATTTGGAATTAAATTCTTAAATGAATTGATATTTTAGTTTTAATTCATAAAATATTTTTTAATTAATTTTAAATACAAACCTTAATTTTTTTTGAAAAAGATATTGGGGTTTTATTTTTGAAAGGACAATTTGGAATTTTTGGGTGTTATTTTTAATGATGAAAATTAATTGTGTTTTTGAAAAATATTATTTTGAATTGTTTGTTAAACATTAATTAGAAATTTTTTGGAATCATAATTTTTAGAGGCTAAAAGCATGATTTCAATTGTTTTATTACTCTACATTGAAACAATTTTTTTATGATTTGTATATTGGAAAATTTTTTATAGGGTTGAAGTGTTCACATGAAACTCATGGTCACTTTCACAAGTGACCGTGTGTTGAAATTGAAGTGACCATGTGTGTTAAACTTAAGTGACCATGAATGAAAACTTCCCAAGTGACCGCACCACCAAATTTTTGAACTTACCATGCATGATAAAAATACAAGAAACCGCAAGTGATTGAAGTGATTAAAAATTTAGAGTGACCATGCGTGGAATAAAAGTAACGGCATTATGAGTTTTTGACTCCCTCATGGTCACTTTCCTTAATCTACCATGAGCTCCCCCCTTTCAAGTGACTATGCGGACACTCCTTAACTTACCATCATATATCCTCATGGCCACTTCCCTCATCTACAAGCAACCGACCATGAGACCATCTCCTTCAACCTACCGCAATCACAAAATCTGAACCTCTGAAGAATCTTCCCATGTCAAATGAAGATGCATTCGATCAAGAATCCTAACCCACATCACTGATGTTGAAGATTTCTGGTAGAATAAACACACCGAACTACTGTGATATGCCGTGCCAATTTAACCTGAGAATACCAAATTCCCAAACCTCACGACATGCTGAATTGAATTTACCCCCCAAAAAATGATATTAATTATTTAAATCATTATGATCTTATTCCTGTGATAGTATTTCAAATATTACAGGCCATGGATCCTTCACCATGGTTGCATATATGATTCCACTGGAAAATGCAGGAGAATTCACTTGAGGTGCTCATACAAAGGACATAATAAAGTTCAACAAGCATATGTGAAGCCAAAACTCAAATGAAATTAAAATCATTCTTCATGTGGTCACACAAGCACTCCCTGATTTCCCCTACTCTGTGACGCACCAAAGCATTTCATATTTAGATTATTCTTGAAGGTGTACAAAGGAGAATCATGGGATGAATGTTTGGGATGTAAAAAGTAATGAAAATTCATCAGATCTAATTCATCTTAGCTATTGGATTCTACATGTGGAGACATCGATGCTCACTACACTAAAAGTGAGGAAGAAAATCCACTATCTATAATTTTTTTCGTTCTACCCCATTTGAAAAGATTCAACTCCAACCTAACACTACCATAGATCCAGTCAAGAGATGCGTCAGATTTTATTAGTGCTAAGAAGAAAGCACTAATAAAAGGGGGATCTTTATCAGTGTTATGTTTAGCACCGATAAAAGTTTTTAATAAAAAATATTATTAATTTATATAAAATTATTATATTTATATTCAAAAATAATGTTTATATGTAAACATTAAATAAAAAACGCATGTTTACGATTAATATTTTTTTTAATAATTTAAATATATATATATTAAATTTCATTAAATAATAAATATATTTATTATATTTATATATTTATATGTTTATAATTATATATAAGTACTTTATATATATATAAATACTTTTTAAATATGTATATTTTTAATTATATTTATTATATTTATATGTTAATAAAATAAATATATATTTGCATTTTAATAAATATATGTTTCCAATGAATTGGTCAATTGATGCATGAATATAATTGACGTTCGTATATATACTATGCATTCATCATGAATGTTGATTTATACATTACACCCTCATTACTATTCATGTTGGCCATATATATGATGACCCGTTTTTTATGATCTATACTTTACTCAGTGTATAAGATTTATACTCCCATGAAGCTATTATGTTCTCATAAATACTTAAAATCATGATAAATATATTTAAATAATAAATGTATTTATTATATTTAGAATTATAAATATTTAGTTATATATAAATACCTTTTAAAATATATTTATATATATAACTAAATATATATATTTAAATGATTATAAAATGACAATAATTTTTTAATTAAATGATAAATATATATGTATATTTATTATATTTATAATTATATATGAATACCTTTTAAATATATTTATTTATAATTATAATTATAATTATAATTATATATATATTTAAATAAATATATTTCTAATGAATATATATACAAATATAAAAATATTTATACATATATACAAATATTTGTAAATAATTATAAAATTATAATAAATATATTTTTTATATTTATAAGTATAAATATAAATAAATATATATTTATTTATAGTCGTAAATCTATATATATATATATATATATTTAAATACTTATGAAATTAAAATGAATATATTATTTATATATATTTTTTATAATTTCATAACTATTTAAATAACTATATATTCATATTGAAATAATTATAAAATTATAATTCATATATTTATTTTAGTTTCATTTTTATTTAAATATATATATATATATTTATATTTGTGACTATAAATAAATAAATAAATATTTATAATTATAATTATAAATATAATAAATATATTTATTATAATTTTACAATTATTTAAATATAAATATATATTTATTTAAATAATCATTAAATTATAAAAAGTATATATAATTAATATATTTATTTTAATTTCATCTGAATTTAAATAAATAAATATATTTATTTATATTTATGACTATATATAATTAATATATTTATTTATAAATATTTCTATATATCTAAAAATATATTCATTTAATTACATATATTTATTTCATAAATATATTTATTATAATTTTATAATTATTTAAATATAAATATATATTTATTTAAAAAATTATGAAATACTTATGAAATAAATATATATTTATTACATATATATTTTAATTATAAAGAAATACATATTTATTCTGTAAAGAAATATATATTTATTTATAGTTATTATTATAAATAAATAAATTTATATTTATTATACATATAATTTTATAAATATATATAAAAATATAAATATTTTATTATTATTATAGTTTTATCAGCACTTTTTTAGTACTGATAAAGATAAACCTTTATCAGTGCTAAAAACACTCATAAAGGATGTATTTATCAACACTTTCTAATTTAACGCTTATAAAATCTTCTTTTATTAGAGCTTTTTAGTTTGTGCTGATAAATGTTTCCCCCAGTTTATAAAAAACCCTAATAGTCTCCTCCTTCCTTTGCAAACTTCAAGCTCTCGCGGAAACCTTACCCTGCCGCCATGAATCCTCCTCCTCCTCCTCCTCATTTCCGTCGCTCCTCCTCCTCCTCCTCACCATTCTCACTACTGCCACAAATTCTCCTCCTCTGCTGTCGCCGACTCCACCTCCTGCACTGCCGCCACCGACTGCTCGTCCTACTTACCACCACGAATCCACCATCCACCATCATTGTGAAGCCTTGCTCTGCCACCGCGCAAGCCCTCCTCCGCCCTACCATCGTGAAGCTCTCCTCTGCCACCGTGCAAAGATTGGATATTTTTTTAAACTCCCTACATTTTTATTTCCCTTATGCATTGCCTTCTGAGTACCCTTACACATTTCCTTCTTAGTTACCTTAGTGAAAACCCATTGAATTTAGATAACTTTTACATAAATGAACTTGTTTCATCCCCTTATCAAACAGAGCAAAGGTTTTGGGATACTAAAATATTTTTGTTTTAACTGTTGAATTATAAATTTTGTTACAAGTGTAGTTTAATTGAAATGTTAATGAGTAGGTGATATAAAAAGGGTAAGATATAGATTGTATGTTTTTAGAAGGATGTCTAAATTTAATATGTTTTCATGAATTATTATGAAATCACTAGTGTATATTTTCTCAATCATGTTTATGTGTTGGGCATGTTGAACATAAGTATGGAAGAATGTGTATGTCACCCTTTACGTAATATGGTCGTATGTCTCCATGGTAGTGAAATGTTTAATGCATATTATTTCGATCATGTCAAGCATAAATCATGAAATTTAAGCATGTGGATTTTTAATTTTATAATATGGAAGAATGTTTTAGTGATATTATTGAATTACAAAGTATGTTATTATAAATAATTTGGGTTATTTATTTTCATGTTTTATTTTATTATTGCCTTTATAATGTGTTGATACATTTTTGGTAACCTATTTTCCTAAAACTAGAATTTGATAATCTAAAGGCTAGTTAATATGAATTTTACTCTTTATTGAGTGTATCTCTATAATTTCTATGATGATTCATTGAAATCTATGTGAAGTAATCAATGTTAGTGATATTTCATCATATCTTGATTATGTGCTATTTATCTAATTGAATTGATATGGTCAATTTCCATAAAAGGTTAATATTTTAAATAAGGTATTGAGAAAGATATTTAAAAATCTAGAATTTTGTGATGATTTTGTATTGAACACAATTAATGCTTATCAAGATAATGATGAAAGGTGGATTGGTTATTGTGTTTTATTATTTGGTTTTTTGTGGTTGGTTATGTTACCTTTTTTGTGGGTTGTGTATTCTCATTTGGTAATTATTATTGTTGGTTTTGGTGTTAAAATGTGTTATGAAGTAGGTCTGGTGGTCGATTTCCTAAATAATCCTAAAAAGTTGTTATTCTTGATATATAAGTGGTGAATAGATGATTTTGTGGCTGGAGTGATAGATGAACTATTGTGTCTATGATATTGGGGTGTTATGGTTTGTGGCATAGGAAGGAGATGATTTTTTTGGTTGTTGTAGATAATTTTAAGTGGTGATGAGTTTTGATGTTTCATTTGGTTTTTTATGGTTGGAATGAGGTGATTTAGTTTATATAAAAGAGATGATATGATGTTGTGATTAATTCAGAGTAGTGAAGTGGTTACACAAGATGTTGTGTGGATGAGATGAATAGGAATAATGGCAGGGGCAAGCTTAGGCAGTACATGATTCATGCATCAAGTGAAAGATAGTTTCCCACTTTTAAGAGATGTGACTTTATGTTCAAAAGTATCATGGATAAGTGACACTTATTTCTTTATCTATCAATTATTCACTCCTCATAAATATTATAAGAGTAAACTATAGGATTCATACTATTTGTTCATGAGATACATGATAAAGATTTTATAGCATTATATTTTATAAAATTTTGGTTATTTTTGATTCATGTATCCTTTAAAAAGTGTCTCTCTTGGGATTTATGTATTTATTAAAATTTCTAAGTGACTTTTTAAAATGATAAGTGTTTTAAAATGTTTTTTAAAACATTATATGTGTTCAATATACCATTTTTTGGTTTTAAATAACTTTAAAATGATTTTAACCCTTTGCATAGAATTTGGTTGCATGCCAAGTGTTTATCAACTCACCTGATTGGCTTTCATAAAGAGATGTGGATGCTTTGAAAATGTATGTAATGCTCTTTTAATTTTAACAAGGGGTGTGTAAAGTTTTAAATGAAAATTTATAAAATATAGTGGGTTTTCACTCATTTTAAATGATTAAGTTTATTGGGTCATAAAGTTTCCTTGAATTATTTATAAAAAAGTAATTGGGGTTTTGGGAAATAGTGTTTGAAACTGATTGGTTTATTTTAAAAAGTCAAGTTATTTTATGGAGGAATTTGTGTAAATAGTTGGTTTTTAATGGGATTTGAACTGTGATTTTATAAATAGTTTTAAAAGGATACTTAACTTATATAATATTTTTTAATCTTTGGTTAATTTTTATATCAAAGTTTTTGGTATTTATTTTGTTAAATGTTAATATTACCGAATCAAATAGAATGGATATGAATACAGAATGGATGAATTCCAATTTCTTGACAAAGGAGTATGAAGATGGAGTGAAAGAGTTCATAAATATTGTAAAAGATCATTCATTTGACCCTTATCAAATCCTTTTCCATGTTTATGCTGTTGTTATTCAAGACAAGTTAGTCCAGAGGAGTTGGAAGAGCACTTGATCTGTCACTAAATAGATCGAAGTTATAAATGTTTGAATAAACATGAGGAAAAAAGAGAATGTATCTATTGTCTAGGATAGAAGTACATTTTATGGATCGTTTGATATGATTACAAGTGTGGAAAATAAGGAAGACCGTATCAAGGATGTGATTATAGATGTGAATGATGATGAAGATCGTATTGAAGAAATTACAAGGATTGTTGAGGATGAACTTCATGATTACCAAAAATTGTTTGTGTAATTAAAGAGTTGTACAAAGATGACATTGTATGGTGGTTTCACTAAATATATAGAATTATCAGCCTTACTAAAGATGTATAATTTGAAAATAGGAAATGGATGGAGTGACCCCAGTTTTATGGAATTACTTGTTCTCTAGAAGGACATGATCCCAGAAGATAATTAGCTCCCGATCCAAACATACGACAAAAAAAGAATTCTACGTTCAATGGGTATGATCTCTGAAAGAATATACGCTTTCTCAAATGACTGTATACTATTTCAAAAGGACAAAAAATTATTTAGAGAATTCCAAAATTGTGGTTATTCTTGATACAAGAAAGATGAATCAGGTCCTACGAAAGTTTTATGTTACTTTCCAACCATTTCAAGGTTTAGGCGCCTCTATAGATGTGAGGAGACTGCAGGGCAATTGACGTGGCATGTAGATAGAAGAAATAAATATGGGAAACTATGTCACCTGATAGACTCTAATCATTAGAAGAGAATTGATCATGAGTATCCTGATTTTGTAAATAATCCAAGAGACCTTCATCTCGTGTTATCTACAGATGGAGTGAATTATTTTGGTTTTCAAAGCATCAATCATAGTACATGTCTGGTTATTATGGTAAATTACAACTTTCCACTATGGTTATGCATGGAATGAAGACACATCATGCTATCTATTCTTATATTAGGACCGAAACAATTGAGTAATGATATTGATGTTTATTTGGCTCCATTGATCTAGGATTTTAAATTATTATGGGATTCAGGTGTTATGTTTTATAATGCTTATAGAAATGAAGACTCACATTGATATCCATGTTGTATGGTATGATAAATGACTTTCCTACTTATAGAAATTTTTCAGCATATAACATTAATGGAACTCATGGGTGTCCCATCTATGAACAAGGTACACAGTCAATTAGGTTAAAACATTCATCTAAAACTGTGTTTTTAGGACATCATAGATTTATACCTCAACGACATAAGTACCAATCTTGGATGATATCATTTGATGGAAGTTTAGAAAGACATACAACACCATCTCCACTAACAGGTGATCAACTTTTTGAGAAATTAAAAGATATGGACACTACTTTTGGTAAAAAGTTTTCGAAAAACCTTACAAAAACTAGTTAGAAAAAGTGATCAATTTTTTTTGAATTACCATACTATAATTGTCTTTATGTCAGACACTTTCTTGATGTTATGAATGTTGAAAAAATATATTTGATAGTGTCATCGACACGTTTTTAAATACACATAGCAAAAAAAAGGATGGAATTAAGGTTAGGTTGGACATGGATGACATGGTAATAGGATAAGAGTTAGCATGAGTGAAAGGTGAAAAATGAACTTTTCTTCCCCCAACTATGTACACTCTTTCCAGATTGGAGATATATCAGTTTTTAACTACTTAAATGACGTAAAGGTTCTAAAGGGGCATTCATCGAATATAAAGAACATCGTTTCAATAAACAACTTAAGTTAAAGGTTCTGAAATCACATGAAAAACATGTTTTAATGCAATATATAATGCCTATAGATTTATGTTGCATTTTGACCATGAATTTACATCATACATTAACCAAGATATGTTTATTTTCCAAAGCTATATGCAGCAAAGTTATAGACCTGGTGAAATTTCTAAGTATGGAAAGAGAAATTTCCATCATATTATGTGAATTTGAAATGTTCTTCATGCTAACATTCTTTGATATGATGTTTCATTTTATGGTTCACTTGGTAAGAGAGATTCGACTATGTGGTCCTATACACTATAGATGGATGTACCCCATAGAACGATATATGAATATTTTGAATGGGTATATGAAAAATTGAAGTCGACCAGAGGATTTTATTGTAGAGTGATATATTGTTGAGGAAGCCATTGAATTTTGTACCAAATACCTATTAGGTGTGGAAATCATTGGTCTATCAAAATCTTGTCACATTGGATGGATTTTAGGTGAAGGAGTTTCTAGAAGATATGTTGTCACAATCAATATTATAGATTGATATTAGGCCCACATTTTTGTTTTTCATAATAGTTTGGAGGTTTCCCCATACGTTGAAACACACAAAGTAATTCTTTGGCATTTGAATACATCATGGGATGAAATATAAATATCAAATACACATAATGAATACTTTATATGATGGTTTCAGGACCATATTTTAAAGGATCCAGATGAAAATCCAGATTCAATTTTAGAACAGCTTTGATGGCTAGCCGGAGGACCCATTGGAATGTTTTATCTTATAATGGTTATGTATTTAATGGTTATACATTCTATATAAATGAGCATGATGAAGATAGTACCAAGAAAAATAGTGGAGTTACACTTATGGCTGAAGTAATGCGTATTTTTGGTACTAAGGACAAAAATCCAATTTACACAAATATGTCATACTTTGGCATCACAAAAAAAATATGAGAGTTGGATTATATAATATTTTATGTGATTATTTTTCAATGAAAGTGGGTTGATAACAGAATTCATATTAAAATATATGAATTTTTATTTATGAAAGTTTATTTCAACAAGGAATGGTACAAAGACGAATCATTTATAATGGCATCATAGGCAGTAGAAGTATTTTATGTTCCAGATCACACAAACCTAATGCAATAAATTGTTCTATTATCAACCAAAACCACAAAAATGGTTAGATGAAAATTAAACTAAGGATGAACCTTTCATTGGGATGTCATAATCATTTCATAGAAATCCCAATGTTGATGGAATTTTTTATGCTAGAGGAGACCACAATGAAGGGATTTGGATTGTCGATAGAGGGTTCACATCCCTTAATCCTTTAAAAATAAAAAGAGAGTTCAATAATCAGGTCACATTTTTTTTAATATACATCATGTTACCTCATGTTATTATCCATTTTCTGCTACATTTATATACTCTAAATTAAATGTTAAACCAATTCTGTAGATAATAACTTCCACACGTGCTGGTGCTCCCAATCTTAAGGAACAATAGGTCTCTAAAACTGTTGCTGCTTGCAGTGAAAAGGAGATACCTTATGCACATGATGGTACTCTCATTCCTAAGGAACAAAAGGTCTCTCAACCTGATATTTCTCATAGTATAGAGTAGTGACCTTTTCACATGTTGGTGCTCCCATTCCTGAGGAACAGATGGTCTCTCAACCCGCTACTGCTCGCAGTGTAGATGAGCAACCTTCTGCATGTGTTGGTGCTCCCAATCCCAAGGAAAAATAGGTCTCTAAATCTTCTACTACTTTCAGTGTAGAGGATAAACCTTCTACACCTACTAGTGCACCCATTATTGAGGAACAACAAGTTTCTCAACCTACGAATGATCCTACTACAGAGGTATAATGACCATCTTCACATGCCGATGATACCGCTCTAGAGGAACATACTGAGGATTTTGATTCTGGGGAAATGGTAGGTGATTAAGGATCAACGTCGCAGAAAAAATTGGATCACCGTAGTTTTATATTTTTAGAAAAAATAATTAAGGTGAAATTCAAAGGCATAAAATTTGAGGTGGGATGGAATGCGAGGGGTCAACGTGTTAATCCCAATAAGTCCATGTTCAACAGTTATATTGGAACTCTCACTCAGAAATGTGTTCCAATTGATGTAGATTAATAGAACTATGTAGTATCTGAGATGAAGACACTAATGTGAGAAGAGATTACAGTAACATTATAATATCATTTCTTTAATTTACTAAAAAATAAAATAATACAACATTGAATTAATCTTCATCATCCATTAAAAAGTGAATTTATAGTATATGAATCCCACAAGAAGTATGTAATAATTATTTCTGGAAGGATTCACAAAGGATTTCACACAATTATAATAATACATTAGCTTAAATATGATTAAGGGAAAATAAACCCGCACCCATAGATTATCTATGTACAAATGATAACCCAAGAAGCATGGGATGTGTTTACTGTATGTTGTGTAGATATGTATTTTCAGGTACATTGTGTCTAGTAATATGTTGTTTGATGATACATGTATTCATCACTTTTATTGATAAATTTTTATTTATGAAAAAACAAATGAGTGTTAGAAATAAAGAATCAGAAACAAAACCAGCGTACCCCTACTGTAAAGAAAGTATGGGGTGCACTTCACTTGAAAAAAAATTGGTACGTATTTTAAATCTACCGTAATACTTTTTTGTGACATGAAGAAAAACTATAATTACATTCCTCTATTTATATGAAGATTGATGACTTTGAATTCAAAGTCACTTCCATCCCATGCCATGTGATATGGAAGGAGGCATGTGTAAATAAAGACGGGATACTAATAGATGAAAACACACAAAAAGTGTGGGAAACATGTGTAAGTATTACATAATAATTTTTTTTCTTTAAATAACTGTTACTTAACAATGATTACTTACTTTTCTATATTTTATACTTGACATAGTCATAGGAATAAATAACACCTATACTATATGAACACATACTATCAGTGACCTTGAAGCATCCAGAACGGTATGACCATGTCAAAGGTTCTGGTTTTGGGGTGACACCCCGACATATTTTGAGAAAAAAACAAGAGGATGATCAAAGTTAATTAATAAAAGAGATGAGAGAAATAATATCTACCCTTTAAGGTTAATTAAAATGGTATAGAGAGATGATGTAATCTTTAATTAGGGAGAGGCAAAGAGAATAAGCAACTCAAGAACAACCACTGCATGGAGATCTCACCCCACCCCCACTAACTATGAGGCTAGCCATTCCCCTTAAAGAGATTTCTTAACAGTGGTAATAAATATTATAATAAATGTTTCTATGAAATGTGAATCATATATACACTAATACCTTTATAGTACTAATATTATATAGGGTGATAATGACTGTGATTTATATTTAGCAACACCCACCCATCACCTTGTTACAAGGGATACGATGTTCAATATTCAAAATGACATTATACACACCATACCACTCTCGATAGGGCATGTGTAAGTTTCAATCAGTGTATACCATGAGATGAGCGTTGATCTACCTATTCCAATTCACGAGGATAATATTAATACAGTTGAAAAATATTTTGGAACATTCATTGGATGGACTTCATATCTTGTAAAAAACATTTCAACAAAGAGGCATACATTTCCAATTTAATTTTCAATCTAAAACTTTAAAAATTAATGAAAAAGGTATAAACCAATTAATTTTATTACATATGAAAAAATAGAAAGGGATGAAATGAATGAACATCTCAAAACCATCTAAAGGATCAAATGATTGATCAAAAAAATCTACTGGAAGTACTATTACCCCACCCATTCTATATCCATATTTAATTTCATTTAAGGATCATGTGAATACAAAGTCAAAAGATGGTGTCAACCCCTTATTTGAATTTAAATAAAATATGTATGGAGTGGAAGATCAATACTTCATTGGTCTTGATAGTGCAACTAAAATCCTCGACTATGATTAGCTAGGTGCCTTAGTTGTAAATGTATACATGAGGTATGTTTTCATGATTTGATTTTACAAAAGTTGAGATAATATTTTAATTATGACAAAATAAATTTCATATTTTTGGTAGGTGTATATATTAAAAACAATTGAATGGATTTTCTCATTAAAGAAAATTCGGACTCATCAATCCTCATATCTTCTCTATAGAACTAATGAAAATAAAGGCAAAAAAGAAGATTGAAATAGTTAAAGGTCTGATCAAATCATTTGAAAGAAAAATATCGGATGGAAGAATCTATTTAATACTGAAGATGCAGGGGTAAAAATATACAATTTAATCATATCAAATATATTTTCATTTCTTCCATTACTTATTCCTTTTTGTGTTTTTAAGCAGCATTGACTGCTCATTGCGGTAAATTTGGATACTCCAAAGATTTATTTCTTGGATTCAAAGCATGGATATTCAACAAAATATCCACACATGATGGAGTTTATCAATTTGAAATACACTACTTCCAACATTTTAGAACTAAACATCAAGTTATATAATTTATATCATCTTTTAATTAGGATTCCATTATGATAGGGAAATGTACCAAAATCGTCTAAAAAGGAAAGAGGATAAGGGATAAGTAAAATGATGAAGAAAATCACTATAAATGGGTAAATATTAGGGTATATATAAAAAAATTTAACTATCCAAACACATATCAAAACAAATTCCTTATTCTCTTTTATGTTTCTGAAGTGTCCGAATCAAACCAATGGAAAAGATTGTGGTTATTATATTTGTAAATTTATGAGAGAGATCATATTCCATGAACAAAACAACACCCCTAAATAGGTATTTTTGAATATAATTACTATTTCATTTAAAATATTTATTAATCCTTTGTGTATTTATATTTTTCCAGTACTACTATGACTTTTGAAAAGACTCATATTCACAAGACGATATATATTTTCTCAGAAATGAATGGGTAGAATACATGATGAAAGAATGTACAGAAATAGCCTAAAGATGTAACTCAAAGTGTATTTTTTTAGTTTATAATATTCTTTTATTATTTATGATTAATTTCTTATGAACTACCATTATTTGATCCATGACTAATGATTAGGATCTATGATATGTAGGGTATGAATTTCTAGTATTAATATCAGCTTCTTAAATCTTTATGCTCATGTTATCCTTATGTGATCATTGATCTCTTTCTTTTTTACACTTATTGAGTATCTATGATCACCATTTCTTATTTTTCATATCCTTAGGTTAGTAAGAATGTTTTTAGAAATGACATGTCTAAGAAGGTTTCTAGTAAATAATAATATATTGAGAGACTCTTACGAACTAGCTCATTATGTTTTCATATTTCCAAAAGCACTAGACCTAAGCTATTCTAGCATGAATCATTATTTTATATAAGGAATATTAATCAAATAAGATGTGATATCTATGTATGAAATGTTTGGGTTAATATAGTTGGTATCAAAACAACTGTCCTACTCAAAATTGAGTAAAAATAACCAGTGACTGGTATCACTCAAAGTGTCTTTTTATTTAAAATTGACATTACTTTTAGTAAGAACAAGTGAAATAATAAAAACTAAGAAAACATATTCATATTGTTTTGATACTTTAGGTAAAATATTTATGAGTCATTTTTGATGTGTAGGATTCAACTGCACCTCAATCTGACGCATTTTGTGACCGATATGACTAAAAGTTTCTCTTTTTATTTATAATTGACATTAATTTAAGTAAAAACAACAAGTGACATACTGAAAACCAAGAAAACTTATTCAGATTGTTTTTATAATTTTGAAAAATTATCTATAAGTCATTTATGACATGTAGGAATCAATATCACCTCAATACGATGCATGATGTATCCGTTATAACTCATTGTGTATCTTTTTATTTAAAGCTGACATCAATTTAAGTAAAAACAAGTGACATACTAAAAACTAAACAAAAAAATCAGATTGTTTTGATAATTTAGGACAACAATCCATGAGTCATTTTTTATGTGAATGAGTCAAACACATCTTAATCTGACACCCTGTGTGATCAGTATGACTAAAAGTGTCTCTTTTTATTTAAAATTGACATTAATTTAAGTAAAAACAACAAGTGACATATTGAAAACCAAGAAAACACATTAATATTATTTTGATAATCTAATAAAATGATCAATAACTCAATTTTTACGTGTAGGAATTAGCCTCACTTCAATATAATTCATGGTGTGTCTGGTATAACTCAAAGTATCTCTTTTTATTTAAAAGTGACATCAATTTAAGTAAAACAAGTGACATACTGAAAATTGAGAAAATATATTAGTATTGTATTGATACTTTATTAAAATGATCCATGGGTCATTTGTAACATGTAAGAGTCAACTGCACCTCAATATGACACATGGTGTGACCAGTTTGACAAAAAGTGTCATTTTTTATTTAAAATTGACATTAATTTAAGTAAAAACAACAAGTGACATACTGAAAACCAAGGAAAATCATTCAGATTGTTTTTATATTTTATAAAAAAGATATATTAGTGATTTTTGACATATAGGGATTAGTCAAACCTCACTATGATTCATGGTGTGTCCGGTATTACTCAAAGTGTATCTTTTTTATTTAAAACTAACATTAATTTAAGTAAAAACAAGTGAAATATTGAAAACTGAGAAAAGACATTCAGATTGTTTTGATACTTTAGGAAATATCCATGAGTCATTTTTGATGTGTATGAGTCAACCAAACCTCAATCCAATGCACAATGTGACTGGTATGACTAAAAGTGTCCTTTTTTTATTATTTAAAATTGACATTAATATAAGTAAAAACAACAAGTAACATACTGAAAACTAGGAGAACACATTCCGATTGTTTTGATAATATAGAAAAATGATCTATATGTAATTTTTGACATGTAGAAATTAGTCTCACTTCAATATGATTCACAGTGTGGCCGGTATAACACAAAGTGTCTCTTTTTATTTAAAACTGTCATCAATTTAAGTGAAAACAAGTGACATACTAAAAATTGATCAAACACATTAAAATTGTTTTTATACTTTCGTAAAACGATCCGTGAGTCATTTTTGATGTGTAAGAGTCAATCATACCTTAATCCAATGTACGGTGTGACCAGTATGACTAAAAGTGTCTTTTTTTAAATTGACATTAATTTAAGTAAAAGAAACAAGTGACATACAGAAAACCAAGAAAATATATTTGGATTGTATTGATACTCTAAGAAAATGATATATAAGTAATTTTTGACATTTAGGGATCATCCACACCTCAATAAGATGTACAATGTGGCCGATATTACTCAAAGCATCTCTTTTTATTTAAAACGGAAATCAATTTAAGTAAAAACAAGTGACATACTGAAAATTGGGAAAACACATTAAGATTGTTTTGATACTTTAGGAAAATTATCCATGAGTCATTTTTGACATGCAAGAGTCAACAAAACTTCAATTCGATGCACGGTGTGACCGGTATGAGTAAAAGTGTTTTTTTTATTTAAAATTGACATTAATTTAAGTAAAAACAACAAGTGACATACTGAAAACTAAGAAAACACATTCAGATTGTTTTGATATTTTAAGAAAATTATCTATTAGTGATTTTTGACGTGTAGGGATCAACCAAACCTCAATATGATGCACG
Organism: Viscum album; assembly: GCA_963277665.1. Classification (NCBI taxonomy): domain Eukaryota; kingdom Viridiplantae; phylum Streptophyta; class Magnoliopsida; order Santalales; family Viscaceae; genus Viscum; species Viscum album. The sequence continues at coordinate 402,210,055 of OY728157.1, forward strand.
GTGTGACTGGTATTACTCAAGGTGTCTCATTTTATTTAAAACTGACATTAATTTAAGTAAAAACAAGTGACATACTAAAAACTAAGAAAACACATTTAGATTATTTTTATACTTTAGTATAATTATCATTAATTTTTTTTGACATGTAGGACTCAACCTCACCTAAATACGATGGATAGTGTGACCGATATGACTAAAAGTATATTTTTTTAAAGTTGACATTAATTTAAGTAAAAACAACAAGTGACATACTGAAATCCAAGAAAACACATTCATATTGTTTTTATACTCTAGAAAAATTATATATAAGTTATTTTTGATGTGTAGGAATCATATGAACCTATATATAATGCACATTGTGGCTATTATAACTCAAAGTGTCTCTTTTTATTTAAAACTGACATTAATTTAAGTAAAAACAAGTGACATTCTGAAAACCTATCAAACACATTCAGATTAATTTGATACTTTAGTAAAATGATCCATGAGTCATTTTTTATTTTTAAGAGTAAACCTAACCTCAATCTGATGCATGGTGTAACCAATATGACTAAAAGTGTCTCTTTTTATTTAAAATTAACATTTATATAAGTAAAAACAATAAGTGACATACTAAAAATTGAGAAAACACTTCCAAATTGTTTTTATATTTTAGGACAATGATCTATTGGTGATTTGTGATGTTTAGAGATTAGTCTTACCTCAATATGACGCACGGTGTGTCTAGTATCACAAAAAGTGTCTCTTTTTATAAAAAACTTACATTAATTTAAGTAAAACAAGTAACATACTGAAAACCAAGAAAACACATTCATGTTGTTTTGATACTTTAGAAAAATAATCAATGAGTCATTTGTGACATGTATAAGTCAAACCCACCTCAATCCGATGTAAGGCATGATCAGTATGACTAAAAGTGTCCGTTATCAGTTTAGAATTGACATTTTAGTTCAAAATGTGTTACTCACTAAAAACAAATAAAACACACTCTGATTGTATTGATTATTTAGGAAAACGATTTATAAGTCATTTTTGATGTGTATGAAGTAGTATCATGTCAAAATGACACACACTATGACCGATAAGACCCATAATGTGTGTTTCCAGTTTGAAATTATATTTTAGTAAAAAAACCAAACTGACATATTGAAAACTAGGAAAACATATTTGGATTGTTTTGATACTCTAGGACATTGATCTATATGTCATTTTTGAAATATAGAAATTATAATCACATCAATACAATGAACGGTGTTGCCTGTATAACTCCAAATGTGTCATTATTTAAAATTGACATTAATTTTAGTAAAAGAACAAGTGACATACTCAAAACCGAGCAAACACATTCGGATTGTTTTGATATTTTAGGAAAATGATACATAACTCATTTATAACCTGTAGGAGTCAACCCCACATCAGTAGGATGCATGATGTGACCGGTATAACTCCAAATGTTTCATTTTTTATTAAATATTTACATTTTATTAATGTGTTCTTTCATATTAATGCTTATTTTTTTTATAGTATTACTAACATAATATTTTTTTTCTTATATAGGTGGAATATTTTGGTCAGGTAGAGTTTATTGTTTCCGAAACTGATACCATGGGTGGAGATTTTTTAGAGGGGATCACAAATGTAAAAAGATGAAATATTAATGTTTTAGACTGGTTGTTAGACAATTGTAAAAGTAATTATATAAAACATTTTGTTTGACATGTAAATAGTATGAGTGTTTATTTTTGTATATACTATAGACAAATTTTTTTTTATTGATGATGTCAATTAAATGTATATAGTAGGTTTGCTTCTGGTGTACTGTTTAAATTACAGTTTGATTCTGGGTGTGTTGTGTTTAAATTGTTGGTTTGCTTATGTTGGGTGTGCTATTATATAAACCACACACTAGGTATCCCTATATCAACACTAGAAAAGTGTTGATAAAGGGGATTCTATATCAATGATTTTTTAGTATGGATAAAGGACCCCCTTTATCAGTGCTTTTTTAGCTCTGATAAAGAGGACTCCCCCTTTATCCTCACCATGATTAATAGTTCTTTTTAGCACTGTTAAAGGAAATTTTGCACACTGTTAAAGTCCATATGGGTAGTAGTTTAACTTGAACAATGATCCTAGTTAATCCCTTATATAACTATGAATAGTATTACAGGTTTAAGATTCATTACAAGTTGAATTATCCCTTACTTACCCTCACTCTAAAATAAAATTATATGCTTAATTCTAGTCTAAGTGTATGGGAAAGGGGCTTCCATGTGTTTTTCTTTGGGATGAATTGCATGGTAAGGGGTCTGTGAGAGGTGTTGGTTATCATTCTAGGATATTTGGAAAGATAGATATGGGTATGATTCACCTACTATATATTCAATTTTTATCATCCTATTCTCCAAAAAAGTATATAGGGGATGAATTTGAAACATTCTTTGTGCTCATTTTAGTGATTCTTGACCCTAATCAAAGAAAATTTCTTAATCACTATTCATTATATTAAAATTGACAACTCATTTACATAAAAAAAGAAAAAAATACAAATAGAAAAAGGAAAAAAAGAAAGGATAATATGGATGAAACATTATTTAGATTCATTTCATGACTTATTTCATGTGAAAAGAGGAGTAAATTGGAGATTTTGTGTTATGTATTGTATAGAAGGTATTGAGTGAAGGATTCTATAATTATTTACATGATAAATCATGCACTATATTTAAAGAGTAAAACCATCCTTTTTTACAACTGTGTTTTTGAAAACTTTCCCACTAACCTCAAAGCTACTGAATAACCTTTCCAAATAACTCATGATTGATTGTATTTTTCATGATTCAAAGTGTGGAGAGTTGAAAATTTTCCCAATCATATAGTAAATATTTACTTCCCAAGTATGAGTATAACTCCACATAAATACATTCTCTTGATCAAAGAGTGGCATTTTACTACATGTGAGGTAAGTCATGAAATGGTTTTTGGATGGATTTTTAAGGTTGTGTTTTATATGAATAGTAGAATTTCATTCCTATAAAATTAAACAAATGTATGAAGCATTATGAAATTTTCTTGTGGAAAGAAATGAAAAATTTTCCCTTAATTTTGCTTGATAAATTAGAATTTGCTGCAAACATATCTTTTTATTTAATTTATTATTATTTTTCTTTTTAAAATGAACTTTCATTGAAAATATATTTTGAAATTTGAGAATCTATAAATATTTGAATAAATTTAATTCAATGATAAAATTTCCTAGGAGTGAAATAATTCAAGTATGGGGGAGTGATGTGATGTGAAAATCTCAACATTTTGTTGGTATATATTTCATTGAAAATATCCCCAATTAATTAAAATACTAGGTAGAATAGTGACCTTTTTAATGATTTTGAGAATTTGAAACTTAATTGATAATTAAATAAAATAATTGCTTTTATTGATTTATTCATTTTTTGGTTAATCAAGATTCTACTCCATTGATATTATAGTTAAATTTTAAACTATTAATTTAATATTGTAAATATTCAATTTGGAATTTTATTCTTAAATGGATTGATTTTTGAGTTTTTATTCTTTCAAACATTTTTATATTAATTGAAAATCCATAAATTTAATTTTTTTGGAAATAGAAATTGTGATTTTATTTTTGAAATAAAATTTTGGAATATTTTGATGTGATTTTTAAATATGAAAATTAATTATGTTTTTTGAAAAGATGATTTTGAATTGGTCATTTTAAATAAATTTGGGTCATTTTGGAATCAAATTATTTGGAGGTTGAAAGTGTGATTTCAATTACATTATCAAATTTTAGAAGTAATTATACATTTAAATATAGATTTTATATTATTTTAAGATAGTTTTTTAAATGTTCAAAGTGACTACATGGCACTCACAATCACTTATACAAGTGACCACATGTTAAAATGAAAGTGACCATGCATGTTGAACTTATGTGACCATGTCTGCCTACTTCACAAGTGTCTGTAAAACCAAATTTTTGAACTTAAAATTAATGATAAAAATTCAAGTGACCAAAAGTGATTTAAGTGACCACAAATCTAAGGTCACTTACCAAGTGACCGTGAGAGGAATACAACTGACCGCATGATGAGTTATGAACTTACCATGTGTATCCCTCACGGTCAATTTCTTTAAGCCACCATGATCTCCCACTTTCAATTGACCACGTGAGAACTCCTCAACCTACCATGAGTTCTCCTCATGAACACTTCCCTCATCTACACTTAATAGATAGGGATCTCCCCATTCTCCTACAACCTATTATAAAGGAAGAATCTAATGTTGTGCCAGTTGAAAGTCCAACCAGACCACGGTGAACCTGAAGTAAAAGAAACATGAGACACTATCTACCTAAAACTATAATAAAGACACTGGAATCTCAAATCAAACCACTATATTCCACTGTACTATAAATTTTGAGCCATTGAGTTGACATCATCTAGGGATTCTTTTATCCAAAGATGAGATCCTTCATTGAAGATGGACCCTTGTTTATAAATCCACCAAAACCCGAGATCACTGAGATGGAATCCACACCATATCTTTCACTGACATGAAATCCATTGAGTAACAACTAATAAACCCTAGAGAATCTTAGAACCATATTATTAAGGATGATGAGAACCATTCCCATTCATCTCCACTGAAGAAGCCACACCATCGTGGAAGTGCAACGAAGACTGATCCTGTAAGATACTAGTTTCTTTGGAGGTAAGTCCTTGTTTAAATTTTGATTTGAATCCCTAAATTTTAATTAATTAATTGTTCAAAAGGTGTATTAAGGGCCTTGGGGGTGTTCTAAGGGTTGAGGACATGAAAAGAAGAAAAACTAGACCAGCATGTGAAAGGCGCATGATTTGTGCATGGTTAAGTAAACTGTGAGACATTTCCACAAAAACAATACAGACTTGGAAAATGGAATTACACATAGTTGTCACATAGTTAGTCAAACCATGTGGAGATCCCTCGGTAACCATACAAACTCACTCCCCTTGTACAGTGTCTTGCACATAGTTTGTGCATGGTTTGGAAAATTGTGCAGACAAACCATGAACCCCATTAAAAGTTGAAAAAATAACAATTTTTCTATCTCGTGATTTTAAATTTCTACCCCCTTTTCCTCCCATTCTTCCCCTCTCAACCCTAGTGAAAAACTTAATCTCACACATCTTCCCAAGTGTGGTTATCCTTCGATTATTTTTCATTTGGAGCACTATTATTTGAATATAAAAGCTCTGGGTAAGTCTAATCTCCCTATTACTTTTATTTTCTGGATTAGGACATGTATCTTGGGTTATCTTATTCTGAATCCCTAAAACCCATTTTTTTCAGAGGATCCTAGGTTAGGGATTCAAATGGTGTTTGAATCCAAATCTAAGTCTTAGATTAAGAGTGTTGTTTTCTTCAGATTCGAGGTAGGTGGTCTATAATTTATATCCCATAGTCTTAATGTTGATTTGTGGTTGCATGTTGGTGCACTACACCAAAATCAGTGTTTAGTGGAGATTTACTAAACCACCACTATTTTTTTAAATAATATAGCAGCGGTTTATTAAAAACTGCCACTCAAACTTTTATTTTTTTTAATATCCTGACAATTCTCCCCCGAACCCCACTCTACCCAACCCCCGTAACCCCCAACCCCTCGAATCCCTACCCTCACCATGCCTCACTGGTGATCCTAAGTGTTTCCTCCCCTCTCCACACCTCTCCACTGGTCCCAGGCCTCACTGCTGGAATAATATTGATGTTTCTGGATGGTTTGGTATTTTTTTATATTTTGGAGTCATTCATTAGAATTGTATTGTAAAATTAGGGATATTTATTAGTGTGATAGTTTTGGATGTTGATGTATTGGTGTTTTTAATGATTTGAGTCAGATTTGGGGGCTATGAATTAAACATGGGATGGATGAATTGGGATATGGTTTGAGGTTCATTGAAAATTATTTATAAGTTATATGATATTGGTTTAGTTATTTGGGTTCTGGAGCTGGTTAGTTTTAGGGATTTGAGGTGAGTTTCAAAGATTATTATTATTTATATAATAGATTACTCAGTCCATTTATTTACATTATAGAGGTAATGAGTCTTTATAGAGATGTTTCTTGAGACTTATCTGTATTGAAAAGTGATATTTTTGGGAGGATATAATTTTTTTACCTTATTACCTTGATTATGGGGTCATTAAGGTCTTATGTTGGAAATTTTAATGGTAAAAACATTTGATAGTTTCAATTTTTTATTTTGATTGAGAGGTATTTTTTTAATGGATTCAAAATTGATTCTGGTTATTGAGTTTACATTTAAAGTTATTTTGTAATTAGGTTTGTGGTTTGGTGTGTGAATTTGGGATTTAGGGTATCAAAAATGAGTTTCCACATATATTTTACAATTATAGGTGACACCGGGTACCTGGTGGGAGTTAAATAGTTAATGTTGGACTTGTAAGAGTCTCAGGTATCCTAAGAGTGAAACCAGAGACCGTATCTTGATCTTTTTTACCCTTTCTCCCTTAATCCCACTCTTATATAGCCACATAGGAGGCCCCTTTGAAATGTGGTTTTGTGCATTCTGAAATATCATTTATATGTTTATGTGATTGATGAATTGTGTGTGCTTCATGCGGTCCCTATGGGGATTTTACCATTAGTGGTGGTAATTAGGTTTGAGTTAGAGTGTGTTGTTTAGTGAAAAAATGGTTAGTTGGAATGAGATGTGACATTGGATGATGTGTGATATAGTTGTGTGATGACCATGGTTGCGGGGTTGATGTGTGATACAAGAGCATAGAGTTGGTATGTGAATTATGTATGGGGTTTCATTTTGGATTGGTTGTTTCCTAGTAGTTATATATTGATTGAAAAGTCTCATTATCAAATTAAATGAACTTCACATATATTAAGTTTATTGGGGATAAAAAATAAATGTATGATAAAATAAATTATATTGTGCATGCTGAAGGTGCATTATGTTTTCCTATGGAGCATGTTTATTTTTTTAATATGAATAAATTATAATAATATATTGTTTTGATATTAAACATATAAAATCATTTAATATAGGGTATGTAAATTGTTTTTATATGAAGCATGTATGTGGTTATGATGTAGAGAATGTTTCGTGTGTAAATATGGAACACTTTGTGTTTCTCTATCATTAATTGATTTCATTTTGATTACCTTAGATTTCATTATTTTAAATTTCACAAGTATAAACTTGATTTTTTATGAATATCATACGTAACATTTGGGAACTATCTTATAGGTTTCATCTTGAAATTTGTCTACTGGAATCTATGTTGGGTCATCAGGTGCTAACTAGGTTACCCCAACACTTAACCTAACTTGTTTCGATCAATTCTAGTGATACATCTATTGTATCCACAAGTCATTAGAGTTCCATCAAATAATTGAATTTCAATATCTAGTACTAACCATAATAAAAATCATAAGGGAAGGTCATCACAATATCCAGTGATAATAATATATAAAATCCATCAAATATAACATGATTTTTAAGGATAGAATCTCAATATCCAAACTCTCAAAAAAATTGAATTTTTTAATTATATGTTCTGAATTTAATTTTATTTGATTAAATGATAGGAATTCCAAGGAGGAAGTGCTATACTATTCCATACACCACATCGACAGATGATGATCCTTCTATATCCCTCCCTACAACATATGAGACACCATCTATTTCCCCCAACACCATCTCTCACATCCTCTATGAGAATCCCATCAACAACTTAGTTGACGCCATCCCATTCAAAAGCCTCAGTAGTGAGGGAGCAGGGCACCACTCCTAGTTCTTCCCAGGGATACTATAGAGTTATTTTTATTAGTAAAATTTTTAATATGAATAAATTTATTGCATTTTTTACTAACTATTTGTTCATAAAATATGGAAACAAAGCGACTATGGAGAAAAATATGAAAATTTTTGATGTATGGAATCTGACTGGACAAAAGATAGTTGTCCCATTTAATTTTAATGGGGTCCCTATGAATGATGATGTAGGATTACTTGGCTATATTCTTGGCCAGTTGGCCACAAAGTTAGTTTTCCTTCCAATTATGTATGATGATTGGAAGCATATGCCTTCATCTTTGAAGAACATTGTTTTTGATTCACAAATAAAGGTAATTTTAATATGTTATAGTTTAATTAAATGTCAGTATTTTATTAAATTATAATATTTTTTAAATTAATTTCTGTGTATAGATGCTTTTGTACTTTACAGTTGTTGATGTGCTAGCATGAAAGTGGAAATTGAAAAATCTGGGCAAGAAATAGAAAGACTTTAAATAGAGATTATGGAGCGATGTCAATGATACTTTGTTGAGTTCCCAACAGATGTGTGACAAGGTACCCAATGGGGTACCTATAGAGCAATGTGAAGTTTTTATTGATAGACATCGTGATGAGAATCACATGGTATTTAAATATATATATTGTTCTATTAATCTCATTTTAAATTTATACATGTATATGAAAAAGATATGACATTGCATACATTACTATTAAACTAAATTTTTTTATTTTAGGATCTTGGAAAGAAGAATGCATTGACCCGGGCTAAGCAAATCATTCCTCACACTGTGGGGTAAAATAGGTTTTCTAGAAGCTGGTTGACTCTGGTAATCTTTTCATTAGTTTAATTATTTATAAGGAAATATTGTCTATTTAATATATTAAATGATTGATTTATATTTGTTTAATGTAGTCACAGAGTTTGGGGCACCAATCATCCCAAACAGAAGTGTGGTTGGATGTTCATAAAAAATATGATGGGAGTTTTGTTAATGAGCCTACCAAAGAAGTTGGCGTATGTATTCATTTTTAATTATAATAACTTATTATCATATGTCACTATGTTAATATAGGTTGATTCTAATATGACTAATATTTTATTTGTAGGTAAAAATTAAAGAACTATGGGATGACAATCCCGCCCAGTCGTACTCAGTCTCCAAGGATGACCTAGTTGGTAAAGTGATTGGGAAGAAGCATCCGGGTTGAGTGCATGGGATGAGTTTGGGACCCTTACCATCTGAGGTCTTTAGTAGACCATTGAGGATTGAAGCTGCATCTACTATTTGTTGTAGTTGAGATGCTCATATAGATTATGTTTCTATGAAAAATACAATTCAGGAACATGGGGATCAAATATCTACTTTGAAGAATGCGTTGGTCGATTTATATTAGAAGACAACCAGATCTGTCCCTAGTGACATTGCATCGATGACTGGTGGTGAGTAGGTAAATCACACATCTTAAAAATCATTTTGTTTGAAAAAATTTATTTATTTTATATTTAAATATAAATATAAAACATTATTTAATTTTAAATATAATTTTCTTATAGGTGCTGGTAGCAGGAAGAAGAGATGGAGGTGGAGAGGGTGACAAGCAGTGTTCATTATCGGCCAATGATTAGTGGTCTTGTTGTTATGTTGGACAAATATGGAAACAAAGGGTTTTTTCATGTATCATGTATCATGTCTCATGTGTGGCACAAAGTAGTCACCTAACATTTTCATGACCTAACATTTTCATGATTCCCCATGTTTCATAAAGGCATTAGAATTTGACATGGATTGATGATTTAGTAAGGTAGTGAGTCTAAAATTTGTGAAGTATAAAGTTGGTGGAGTATGAAGTAATCTATGTTCCATATGGAAGATGGATATATTTAATAGCTTCATTTGAGTTATGTTAGGGTGTATATATTATTATTTTGTACTAACTACTATGTTGTTTATTTGATTCATTTTATTCATGTTGGAGACACAAGCCCTATAGCCTTGTCATTCAAGGATGTGCCCCAAAAATGTTGGGTTGACCATTGAACACATTTAAAACATGATAATGACCACTTCTCACAAGATATCTTTTTAGTTGTGTGCCTTAGATGGTAAGTGAGTCTATTTTGTCCATGTACCATCACTATAAGAGAGAATAATAATTTTTAGGATGATGAAGATCCAAATTGGGAGCTACACCACTATGTGCTTGAGCACATTGAGTGAGCCTATATATAAGAGAGTTGATCATGTAATAATCTTATTATCAAATAGAATATAGATATATACACAATAAATTTTAAATTTTAAATTTTAATGGTCAATTCTAAGGTGAGGTACTCCCACCATCATAATTTCTTATTTATGCAAGACCTCAATGTCCTAATGGTTCTCCCAACACATTTAATATGATAATTAGGAGGATATTACCCCGGGTCCTCCATTTGTTTTGAAATGGTTGAAATCTAATTGACCAAGATCATAACATTCACACTATATTTTACTTTATAAGATCTCAGAAACCATTAAAATTCACCCGTCTCAACCCACTATGTGCCTAAAGTGGTTCCTCTCTAACCACATACTACTTTTATAAATTAGTCATATTGAATTTATTTTGGTTAATTATTTTTCAAGAACACTCAACTTTAATAGTCTATATATCTAAATCCATATTCTGACACCTTTTATCCAAGGTACCCCAATATCACTTTGAGCATGCTCAGCACTACTTGTAACCAACTTTTGGTGACATTGCTTGATCTTACCAAATCTTACTCATTTATATCACCATTCCAAAAAAACATTCTAGTTCATTCATAATCCAACACACCTAGATAATCAAAAGGTATACCAAGCTTAATGCCTAGACTCGAGCTTCTCCCAAGTATGTATTTGAACTAGTACCTGGAATTCACCGTGGAATACAATAATACCCAGTCCAAGTTATTAATAAACTCAAAAACTAAAACAACCATCCAACGACTGGTCTAACAATCACATGACTGTTACCCTCCAATACTTGACATTTATAATCCATATCTTAAGTATTTTTATAAATCAATCCTTGTTTAAACCTGCCATGGATTCCTTCTATCCAAAAAAGGCATTGGTTTTAATTATTTATCTTGGTATATAGACGCTCTCCAAACAGACTTAGTATTAAGTCAATATTTTAGGAATTAATTAATCTAGAATAAGAGTACACCAAGTTTCTAAATATTACCCATTCCTGGTCCACAAATAAAAAAATCCTGACATTTTTGAAAAATTATATTGATAGGCCTATTTAGATCTTAGAATACACACTCCATCAAAACATGTTATACTTTCCTTGAACCAACCCTTGATTCCATGTCTCTCAATAATGTGTGACTAGGTACAATAATGGGTTAACCACCATAGAGCACCCTAAAAACCTCATTGTACTTCTATGGTATCTCTTTAAAGGGTTACACCCCAAAAGTTCACATCATATTTGTCATGATGCATAGATGGAAGGCTTAGCTCCCCTTCAAAATTTTATCACAGAAGCATCAATCAATCCACTCCGGATTATTTATATTGATCATGAATATATCATCAAGAATTATTTTAAACTCAAAAATATGTTTTAAAAGTCATCGTCATGTTTTAGATATGAAATATTTAATATACAAACTCTTCAGCTTCAATAAGTCATTCTGAAAAATTGCAATTGGTCCATTACATTTATGTACCTCTACATGAAAGGACATAGTTTCCATAATACTCATCATTCTCCCCACCTTATAAATTTTCTGGGAAACATTTTATTGAAATAAAAAACTTTTCATGGCACATGGTTCATCCACTATTGAATGTGGTTCCAAAATTAAGATAACATTACTATATTAATCATCAACCTAAATTGAAAAACCACTATCCTCTTAAAAGTGTTATATTATTGGTTTTCTCATAGATACACATGTGATACTATTACTGAGTCATTTTTAAGCACTTCAAATATATCAAACAAAAATTCTAAACTAAAACTAATTAGTAGTGTTGTAAGACCCAATTATTTTTACAATGTTATCATGAGAATTGGGATAAATCATCCTTATTAGGATGGATCAGGGATACATCTTATAAGTTCTTGCTATGTATTTTGAAGGCTTACAACTTAGAAGTTTGTTATATATAGTTTGAAGTCTTAGATTTAGATCTATGAAACATTGTTAGATGGTTGAGATGCTATGGTTTATATTATTCAATTATATGCTCTCTATATATGGTTTTTTATGAAACAATTTTAGATGGTTTAGATTATTCTATTATATGTTCTCTAAACATGGTTTTTCTTCCAACATACCAGTACTGGGATGCAGAATCTGCTACATTTTTTATTTGTAAATCTATATTTAGCAGTGGTTTAAACCACATTTAACAAAATGAACCATATTTCACAAAGGTTTAACCCCCACTATAGTTTGATATTATTTTATCATTGGTGGTTAAAACCACCACTAAATAAATGTGCATTATTGTTTGGTGGTAGTTATGGTGGTTTAACTATGATTTTAATGTAAAAAAATGAAAAAATAGCGGTGGTTTAAACTGCTGCAAAATATGCCATTTGTTTTCACATGAAACCACCGCTAAAACCACCAAAACCATCGCTAAATATAAGTACTATGACACTTACCAAAAGCAACTACTAAATTAAAGAAACCATTTCATTTTGGATACCGACACCCAATTTAGCGGCGATTTTATGAAACCATCTCAGAATCATATGGCAGCGGTTTAAGCCACTTCCATATTAAAAAAAAGCACCACTATGAGGGGATTTTATTGTAGTGGTACATTTTACTTTCGGTTGTTGTGATTTTGATGCATGTAGTAATACATGGTGAAATTCTTGTCTAAATGATGATTTGAACCCCTCATAATCCCCATGGGATGCGTTGAGAATGATGTGACCGATTTAGGGCCACCCATGGGGTGCACTGACATTCCCAAACATGGAACTTGTAATGTTAAGCATAGTTTTCATTGAAAATAATTAGAACCCATGATAAAAATGTTAAAATGTTGGTTTGAGACTAAAAGGGGGTTTTGGTAGTATGTCTAGACTTTAATAATGGCATAAGGGACTATTTGGAATAATGTGAAAAGGGATTAAATGGATTATTGTGAATGTGACAAATAGCCTATGAACCTGTATTGGAAATGTGTTAATGGAATAAGGAATTTAAATTATTGAATCAGATGAATGGGATAATGTATGGAAATTATTTATTACGATTAATGGTTTAAGGAATGGGAAATGGGAATGGGTTAAATGGACAATTCTAAGTGAATGATAATGTGTAAATGGGTTAAGGCATAAGGATGATTTATGTGTTAAAGTGAAATATGAAATGTGAATGTTATGATTATTGATTGTTCTTGGATTGTGATACGGTATATGTGGTAAATGACTAAATAATCATGTGCACTTGTGTTGGTGGTAGGATAAAGGACTAAGGATCCCCCCACATGTCGGGTTGGACTGATGCTCTAACCCCACTTAAGAATGCATAGGTTAGGGATCCAAATTGATGCTCAATGCCCCAAATTGTTGCATTCAATGAGATTACCTAGATTGAGGCTCCAAGGTAAGTGTGATGTATATTTATGAAATTTTTATGCCTAGTGAGACATAGAACTTTACTTATAACAATTTTTCATGATGGTTGCTAGCTTAGGCCGTTGTGTAACTGATGTAAAGGATAAAACCATGAAACATGTAATGAAATGAGTTTAGTAATAAATATGAAGTATGTAATAAAATGGTAATAATGATGGAAATGGTTAAATTGAACATTGTTAGATAGTGTAAAATAAGTTAGCTTTTGTTTTACCTTGTCAAGTATTTGATAATTTCATGCACTATTTATTTAGTATGGATATTTTTAGACACCGTTGGTGGTGACCAACTGAGTTTACTCACACTTCTCAGGACACCATTGGGTACCCGAGTAGACTTCATTGTTTTAGGTTTGGATAAGGGAAAATCCTTGGTGCTAGGGAGTTGATTTGGGCTTGGGATATGCATGGATAATGATCCATACTTGGAGTTGGGACCTATTTTTGGGGATTCAGTTGCTTGAACTTATATTAAGTTTACTTCACTTTTGGAACTACTATCATGAAATTACATAGTTATTGTTGGTTTATGGGTTTTACCTAGTTTTGGGAGATGATTGGTTATTCTTGTTATTGGTTATTACATATTTTTTCTACTATTTATATTGTTAACTATTGTGGCTTACTCTGGTAATGAGGGTATAGTCTCCCCAAGTGAATGATTACGCTTAATTGTTCACTTCCTTGATTTTTTTAAAGAAAATGATGTCTAATAAGGATGATACAAATGGTTAAAAAAAGTTAAATAAGGGTTAAAAAAATATGTTTATTGAAAGGTGAAAATGAGTTAAAATTATGGTAATAATAAGTTTTGAAATGGGAAATTTTCCTAAGAGGAAATGGTTTAAAGGGGTGTTTAACGTAAGACTTGTGACTAAGTGATATGGTTTACCTATGTTGACAATGACCCATAGTAGGTATAAATTAGGGTAGTGTTTCATATGTGATGGTATCCATCGAGATAGTATATGAAAGATAGATTTCTTATGGCTAGTGGAAGTCCTTATTTTGAATAAACTGTGAATGATTTGTGTTTTGTGTTCTAAGATGTGTACTTGTCATTATAGAAAAATGCCACTGCAACGACATATAAAAGTTTAGTGATAAGAGTATATTACCAATAATTATCCTCTATAAGTAGATCAAGAAAACCTAGTGATTTTTTTAATAGAAGAGAATATAAATTCTATGATAACTTCACTAGTTTCATGCAGATGATGGAAAGGGACCTAGGGCATGTTTTTTCGAGTATGTTTGAGCTGACCAGAGAGTTTCTAATACAACGCCATCCCAAATTTGTGGGATAGGGTAGACCTGAGGCTATAGAATTCTGAATTGAGTCCATTCAGAAAATATTTGATCACTTGGATACTCCTGTAGAGAAGAGAGTCAAGTTGGAAACTTATATGTTGTGGGGTCAAGAAAAATGCTGGTGGGACATTCTCATTCATACCCAGCAAGATGACAGTATGATATGGAAATATTTTCATGATAAGTTTCTAGAACATTTCTATCCTAAAAACTTGAGGTAGAAAAAGTATACAAGGTTTATGAGTTTGATCTAGGGGTCTATTATGAAAAAGTAATATGTTATCCATTTTATTGAATTGCAATGTTTAATTCAACATTTTTTGGGGGATGAGGAGACCATGACATGATTTTTCCAAGATGGACTCAGGTATGAGATCTAGTCATAGGTGAACATATTAAACTTGAAGAGGGTCATTGAAGTGGTGGATCAAGCCCATATATCAGAAGGAAGCCTCAAAGAGTCTTCTGGAAGAAGACATGTGGTTCTAGTGGGAAAACCAGTGATGTGAATTCTAATAGTAGGAAGAATCACTTCAAGAGTTTTCACCAGATAGGTGGTGGACAGGGAATTGAGAATAAGGAACTAGTCTCTTAGTTTAGTGATAGAGTTTGATGATATTAGTGTGGTAGGACATGACATGTGTTTAGTCAGTGTTCCCTACCACAAATTGAGAGATGAGAATGCAGTATATGAGGGCATGTGTAGAGAGTTTTTAGGAACCCACGACAGTTGGAAAATGATGGAGGACCAAGACCAGTGCAGAGTAAGGGGTAGTTCAGCTTCATGTAGTTCAGTGTACACCTGGGAGTGGCATGGCTAGGCCATCAATAGTATGAGGAACTATCCTTGTAGCTTCCACGATTTCTAGTGCTTAGTTGATATAGGTGCTTCAAATTATTTTACATATTCTCAGTTAGTAGTTTTGTTGGGACTAGTGGTGGAATGAATGTGTGGGGTAATATAAATTTTTATTCTATTAGGAATGGGGGTAGATAATGTTAGGCAATGTAATGTTTGTGCTATCAAGGTTGGTGGGTACCATTTTCTATGGTATTTTTTATTATGGAGATTTTAGGTTTTTATCTGACTACGGGAAAGGATTTGTTGGTGTTGTACCAGGCCCATATTGACTATTACCGCCATAGAGTAACATTTATATATCTTAAAGGAGACATGTATGTCCATTGTGGTGAATGGGATGTCAGGGAATGTCATATAGGACCCATCTATCAGCAAAAGGGTGAGTTTAAAACCCAAGTGGATTGTCTTATGCTTGATGATGGGGGAGGAGAACCGCTTGTTTTTCCTCATGTGGTGGATCAGTTTCAAGATGTGTTTCCTGAGGACTTATCAGGGCTACCACTCAAGAGGGATGTTGAGTTCACAATAGAGTTACTGCTAGGAAAGGAACCAGTTTCATTTCTTCCATATAAAATGGAACTGACAGAACTCTAGGAGATTAAGACTCAGTTGGAGGAATTTGATAATAAAGGGTTATTCATCCTAGTATGTCACCTTGGTGATCTCTAGTGTTGTTTTCCAATAACAATGATGAGTTTTTGTGTTTTTATGGTGATTAAAGGAAGCTTAATCAGATGAAAGTTAGGAATAGATATTATATTCCTCAAATAGATGATCTTTTTGACCAGCTAAGAGGTGCTTCAATGTTTTGTAAGATTTATTTGAGATCAAGATACCACCAGTTGAAGGTGAGGCCGTAGAGAACATTCAGGAGAAGGTAAAGGTTTTATGAGTTTGTTGTGATGCCATCTAGGTTGAATAATGCACCTGCAGTATTTATGGATCTAATGAATAGAATATTCAACCCATACCTAAATTAGTTTTTAGTTTTTTTTGTTAATGACACATTGGTATACTCAAAGACTCATGATGATCATTCCAAACACCTTGACATCATACCGAGTACACTATGAGAGGATATTCTATATGCCAAGCTATCCAAGTGTCACTTTTGGATTGAGAGTGTGCATTTATTGGGTCATATCATTTCTTAATAAGGAATGTTAATAGATCCTAAGAAGGTACTGGTGGTTGTGTCTTGGGAGAATCCCAAGAATTTTTTTTGATGTCTGATGTTTTCTGGGTTTGGAGGGATACTTCCAAAGGTTCAGTAAGGACTTTTCCCATTTGGTAGCACCAATTTTGGTCTTGAACAAGAAAGGAATCATGTTGGAATGGTCATAAGAAAGTGAGAATTCTTTCCAAGAGTTAAAGAATCAGTTGAATACTGCACCTGTCACAACCCCCTCCCTCCAAAGATACCCCTCCTCAACTGGAAATAAAGAAAGTGAGATAATGACCCCCTGAGTCCCACCTCCAGTAGGACCTGGGTTGGTGACTAGCTCCAAGGGTGTACAAATCTTAAAATATGGGAGGTATCACCATTTTTATGAAAAAATATCGGGAGATAAGATGAATCATCCACAACAACACCAACACATATATAAAATAAATCCAAACCATTCAACATGCTTATATAAATAGAATGGATACCAATATAATAAAGTCTCCGAAGTAAAATACCCAAAAGTAAATCTAAGAAGAGACACAACAATTGTCAAGAATTAAAGCTAATAAGGTCCAATACGGTCTACAAAATCCTCTTGGAAACCTGAAAACAATTTTATATACATAGGGTGAGAATAAAATTATACTCATTAGGAAACCAAATTCTCCCATGCACATGTGAAAGAAGTATACTAATTACCCAATGAGGAAACAGTGGAACCAACAACACCTAAATAGGTATATAAACCAAACCCAACCTCCCAAAATAATGCTCACTAAGTAATGTAAGTCAAGTAATATAATATAAATCACATGAATGATAGGGTACCCACACCACTTTCCCATTAGTATGACTTTCTCACCCAACATCGTACATCTTGGTGCTCCCATCCCTTCTATAAACCACATCACATCCTACCCTCAAAAACCTAGGCCTCACAACACATCTCGTCTATATACACCTAGGCCTTACAACACATCCTACCCGCACACACCTGAGCCTCACAATAAATAACATCACATATCATCCCAAAGACACCTGGGAATTCATGTCACAACTAATCCTAAAGACACCTAGGAAACAAACCACCTCACCCACAAACACATGGGATATCACATCTCACCCAAAGAAACCTATTCCATAAAACACCTCACCTGAAAACACAAGGGATATCAAAACCACCATCTAAAGCATTAAAAGACCTCCAACCATTACAACCTCTGCCATACCTACCTCTCCAGGAAGAGAGGTGTAATGCCCTGGCCCCAGTTACCCAGAGTCGGTGCATTATTACATAACATTGTCATGATCACAAAAGATCAAGTCTCCAAAGACCGATTAGTTTAGTAGCCTTGGAATAACTAGATACATTAATAAAGTTTACATTACATCATAAAGTGAGAACAAAAAAAAATTCTTTTCTACACACTCATATCCCCTTATAATATCCCTACATTTCATTTATAAAATAATTCTTCACATCCTGGGAAAAATAAAACATAGAAAGTGGTGAACTTGAATGCCCAGTAAGGATAGCAATATAGAAGAAACTTTTATAAATATGAATAAACATTTAAGGCAATGTATAACTAAAAAAAGCCTTTTAAACATGAACTTCATCATAATATGGAAGAAATAAAATGAAATAATTCCATTTACTTATTCACATGGATATTCTACTAGTCGAATAATCACATGTAATATCAACAACCACTTTCATAATGATGGAATTCATAATGCCAGACTATCATAACCACATAGTCAAGGCCTTGTGCCAAGACTACAAATAAGATTTTTTCAAGGCCTTGTGCCAAGACACTAATTTGTCTCATGAGACCTACCGATGCATCGAGGAGCTATAGCGGGCTCCACCCATAACTTATTAAGTCCAATTCATTCCTCATCTGAATAGGTTTAAACATAAACATTCTGATTAAAACTAGCATACAAAATCTCAATACTTTCTTCATAAACCATGAATGGTATAAAAATAACACATCCACAGTCAAACATATCACAAAACCTTCAATACTATATGGAAGTTTTTTATCATAATAAATCAACTTAAAATAAGCTTAAAATCCATTAAAGAATGTTGACATAGATGAAAACAAAACTATTTGAGAGAAATATATCTTTTTTTGAAATCATTTAAAAGTCACATAATTATAAAATAAAACATTTACTTTCAAAATATTCTTATATTCTTTTAAGGGAATCTTTGACAATTTTATAACGGTGGAAAATATCCACACCCACCGTATAAGTTAAAAAATACATTCTTACCTTAATTCTGTCGAAAAGGTTAAAAATGACCTTGTTTGGAAAACGACAGAAAGATTCCTTTATAAACATATCATAAAAGTCAAACGAGGGTTTAAACTACTTTAACCCATATTCTGTAAAATAGTAAGAATGATTTTAAATAAATTTTTAAGAAACATGGATGTGGATGATAAAGAGGTCCCAGTTGATAATTACATATAAACAACCTCAGATAATGAAGAGATTGTGAAATAAACCCTTACCTTGTACTTTTTTTTGGTTGAGGGTAGGTTAACTTCCTGTATAATAGTTAAATAATTGTTATTAAATTATACAATAATCATATACATAAATATGATATCATATATGATCTTTTAATATTTCTTTGTTAATAATATTTTAGTATTATCATCGTTTCGGGTGTTCACTTACTCGTTTTCTTTTATATGTTTTGTTACATAAGACGTGTTTGTTATCCATAAGTTGTATCTTATTCATATCCAAAATGATACCAAGTCCTTAAACATTACTTTTAATCATCAAAAGAAAATTCATCTTGAATGGATACGATGGGGAATGAATCTTATCGCGTTCGTGGAGATGGTAGTCCGTACATACGCACGAGCGACAATATCATTCTTTTTATATTAAAATAATATATAATTCATTGGTATATCATATATAAAGAATAATTATCATTTTATATTTATTATTTACATCAATTACACATCATTATCATACCCATCCAAATAATAATATTTTTAATAACAATTACACCACGACGTGGAGACGGTAAGACGTACGTACAAACGTATGGTGACATGTCATTCAAAGGATGGATAGAATACTGAATATGGTTGTAAAATATTTATACTAACATCAAATTATATATAATATACTGGAGTTATTATTTTATAACGGAAATAACAAAGAAATAAGAAGTTGAAGAAGAAAGGAATTTGAAAGAGGGTGGTGAAAACATTACCTCTTCTTCGGGTTCTTCCTTTTGATTTGATCAAAAGGGATTCTTAGGTTGGCTTTCTGATCAATATAATGCCTCTAGGTTGAATTTCGGGAAGCTGAGAGAATATTTGGGCATGGGTTGTCCGATCCAAAAGGCTTTGATGGTATGAATTTGAGAGAAGGGAAAGTTCCCTTTTATAAGAGGGGGGAGGGGCACCTTTGGAAAAGCTAGAAATATTATTTTATAATAAATTCATATTCGGTTTATAATGGATCCAAAGTGGATTATTTAAAGTTTAAGGTGGGGATAGGTCTAAATCCACTCAACCAATAGGTTTTAGACAGGTTTGGTTCAGTATATTAACTTTATCTTTTTGATTTAACTCTTAGTTAAATACTTTGACATTTACCATGTCTCTTGGTATTTTTATATTATATAGTTAATAAACTTACTATATAATTTCAAGAGACCCCCAAGTGGTCCATTAATTATACTCCTATCATTATATAAGTCTCTTTTCTGGACCTTAGATTTTTAGGAATTGAATATCAATTAATAATATAGTATTGTTTTAAAAACTCTTTTATGTCAATTCTGACACTATTTGGTATTTTGTTTTTTCTAAATTCATAAAAACATTATTAATTCGAATATAATTCATTTAATAAATACTAACAGGTCATATTAACCTATAAAATTCTTTTAATTTATTAAAATTCACAAATTATATTTATTTGGGTATTTATAATATTAATTATTTTAATATTTTGCTAATAAGGTAATTATTGTATCATCAGTGTGCCATAACTAAATTAAATTATTTAATTTCTAAAAATTATAAATAAAATACAATTATGTAGGAAATATTTTTATCTTTCTAATTAATATTTATAATCGAATTTATCTTATGTATAACCCTATATTAAAAATGTTTTAGTTATTAAACTTTGATTTTAACTCTTTTAACTCTTCTTTGAATTAAATAATAATAAATGTCCAAATCTAATCCAAGTGGACCAAAGAGGTTTATATTTTATTCCTAAGGTTGTTTTTGGTCGAATTATACTTATCCAATAGAATTAGTACATGTGTTAGGGTAATAATAATATCATTTTTACCCTTAATTACCCTATTTACATTTAACCGTGGTAAATAAAAGTAAAAAGTTACTATTCACCAAAAATTATTTTTATCTTATTGAACCAAATTTTAATCCCTGATATTAACCATTCCTCTCATATTTTTTAAATTCCACTCATAGAAGTGGTAAAATTAAGTTTTATGTGAATTTGAAAATTCTCCTAGGAGCTGGGTAAAAGACGGTGAAAAGTTCAATAAATTTTTTAGATATCTAAAATTAAAATAAATTTAATCCAATGAATTGCATTGAACTTATATAGGTATTATGTATCTATTTTGACCTAAAATAAATTTAAATAAAATAAATAATTATTTAAATAAAAATTCGGTTTTAACTAATAACTTAGTGTTTTTCACTATTCATCAAAAATTGAAAGTTTTTAGAAAAATACCAAAAAATCACCCTAAGATAATTTCGATATTATGAATCCAAAAATAAAGTCAATTTTGAAAGATAAAATTTATAAAATTTTAAAAAGTGGGTATTATTATTCATAACTGCTAGTTTTATTGGTTGTGGTGTGTGTTAGAACTCAAAGTTGCGTACAACACACGCTATTGCATTATTTAAAGGGAAACATACCATGGAAGCTTGGGGTGTTACATTCTACCCTCCTTTAAATAATTTCAACCTCAAAATTTATAGAATACTACAGCATGAAAAGACTTGGGTGGTTCTTCATCATAAGTTCCTCGGGTTCCCACGTTGCCTCTTCCATCTTATGGTTTCTCCATAGAACCTTTACTAGGCGAGTCACCCGGTTTCTCAGCACTTGTTCTCTAGTATCAAGAATCTTGATGGGATCTTCGCAATAAGATAGATAGGGTTCATGTTCTACTTCCTCATAGGTGAGTTCATACGTTGGGTCATGCATGTATTTTCTCAACAGTGATACGTGGAACACATCGTGAACTTTGGAGAGACTAGGCGGCATTGCCAAACGGTAAGCTACAACCCCAATTCGTTCTAAAATTTCAAAAGGTCTGATGTACTTGGGACTCAATTTACCTATCTTACCAAAACGTATTACTCCCTTCCATGGAAATACCTTCAAGAAAACATGTTCTCATACCTGAAATTCCAAATCTTTCTTTCAGTTATCGGCATATCTCTTCTGCCTACTTTGAGCTGCTTTGATGTGGTTTTGAATTAACTTCACTTTTTTCCATTGTTTCCTACACCAGTTCTGGGCCTACGAGTTTTCTTTCACCAACATCATCCCAACAGGTTGGTGTGCGACATCTCTTTCCGTATAACGCTTTATATGGTGCCATACGAATACTTGATTGGAAGCTATTATTATAGGAAAATTCTACCAAAGGTAAATATTGATCCCACATACCTTGAAAGTCAAGTGAGCATGATCTCAACTTGTATTATAAGGTTTTAATAGTCTGTTCTGATTGTCCATCTGTTTGAGGTTGGTAGGCAGTGCTCAAACAAAGTTCAATATCCAGGTCTTTCTGAAGACTTTTCCAGAATCGTGATGTAAAACATGGATCATGATAAAAAACAATTGATAGGGGTACTCCATGAAGTCTCACAACTTCATTAATATATAGTCTTACTAGAAATTCAAGTGGTAGATCTTCTCTTATAGCAAGAAAATGTGCTGACATGGTAAGATGATCAATAATGACCCATATTGCATCATTCCTTCTAGGAGTCTTTGGTAGTCCCATGACAAAGTCCATCGTGATATTATCCCATTTCCACTCAGGTATGGGAAGAGGTTGCATGACTCCTCCAGGCTGTTGCCTTCTAGCTTTCACTTGTTGACAAACCATACATCTTGACACAAAATTAGAAATCTCCCTCTTCATGTTGTCCCACCAAAAATGTTCCTTCAAATCTCTATCCATTTTGATGCTCCCAGGGTGTATAGAGAAATTGGAACTATGAGCATCATCCAACAATTCCCTTTTTAGATCAGGTATATCGAGAACACAAAGTCTCTTCCCAAATTTCAAAATTCCATCTTCATACAAAAAGTCACTTAATCTCCCATCACTCACAACTTTAATCTTCTTTTGCAATTCTTTATCATCGGTCTGAGAACTCTTTATCCTTTCTAGTAAAGATGGTTTGGCAACCATTTGAAAAAGTATCTATGTTTCACCTTCCATGGTTATTCCCATATCCAACTTTACTAGATACATGAAAATTGGATCCCTTTCAACTCTCATTTTGTTCAAAACTCCATGATCCTTTCTGCTCAAATAATATGCCAACTTATTTTCCTTCCTCAGGTGGTAGTGTATCGTGAAATCATAATCCTTGAGTAGTTCAATCCACCGCCTTTACCTCATGTTGAGTTCTTTCTGTGAGAAAATATACTTCAAACTCTTGTGATTAGTATATATCTCACATTTTTCACCATAGAGATAATTTCTACATATCTTCAAGGAAAAGATTACAACAGCTAACTGAAGATCATGAGTAGGATAGTTTTTCTCATGAATTTTCAACTATTGTGATGCATAGGCAATAACTCTATCATTCTGCATAAGGACACAACCAAGTCCTTTCTTCGATGCATCACTATAAATAAAAAACCCATCATTTCCCAATGGTAGAGTCAAAATAGGATAATTGACTAATATTCTATTCAATTATTAAAAACATTCTTCACACTCTTTTTACCAAACAAATTTAACTCCTTTATGTGTGAGCTTTGTTAATGGGTTATCCAATCAGGTGAAATTATGGACGAAACGTCGACAATAACCTGCTAAACCAATAAAACCACATAACTCGGTTATACTCATTGGTGCTGAACATTATTGGATTGCTCTTGTCTTAGAAGGATCAATAGAGATTCCATCTTTAGAGACAATATGGCCAAGAAAATAAATCTCCTGAAGCCAGAATTCACACTTTCTAAACTTCCATATAATTCATGTCTTCTAAGAGTCTTTAGAATAATGCGTAAGTGATTTTCATGATCTTCATAGCTATTGGAGTATAACAAGATATCATCAATAAATACCACTACAAATTAATCAAGATATTCCTTGAAAACTCTGTTCATTAGATCCATGAAAACAAAGGGTGAATTAGTCAGCCCAAAAGGCATTACTGTAAACTTGTAATGCCCGTACCTAGTTCAAAATGATATCTTCAGAATGTCTTCCTTCTTCACACACAACTGATGGTATCCAGATCGAAGGTCAATCTTTGAAAAGTATTGATCTCCATGTAGTTGGTCAAATAAATCATCAATGCGAGGTAGGGGATACTTGTTCTTTATTTTTATAGCATTGATCTCCCTGTAGTCGATACATAATCTCATAGATCCATCTTTCTTCTTAACAAAAAGGAGAGGGGCTCCCCATGGAGAAACACTAGGGTAAATAAATCCATTATTAATCAATTCCTCTAGTTGTTTCTTTAGTTCAACTAATTCCACAGTTTCCATTATATAAGGGGTCTTTGATATAGGCCTTGAACCAGGAATTAAATCAATGGAAAACTCAACTTCTAGTTCTGGAGGATTCCCAGTTAAATCTTTCAGAAACACAACTACATATTCTTTTACAATAAGTACATCCTCTATTTGAACATTCCTTTCCTCAACCATAGTTATTTCATTTTTTTCCTCCCCAATAATTGAATGTAGTTGAGCTACTGGGGGTGGATCTAGATAAGAATTAGGTGGTGACAATTCTGCTCTAAAGATAAGGTGTTCCTTATCATCTTCATCAAAAATCGTATCCTCCTTCTTCTTATAATAAATCTTTAAATCATGGTCCGAAAGCCAATCTATACTGAGGATTATATTAAACTCAATCATAGGTATGACGATGAGATCAATAGATAAAGAACATTTATATGCTCTAATGGGGACTAATTCACAAAACTTTGTTGCAATGATACTTCCCTTAGGAGTTTTGTCTAACAACTCCCTTATTAATTCAAATTAGAAATATGTAATTTTCTTAGCAAACTGTGAAGATATGAAACAATTTGATGATCCAGAATCAAATAAATAATTTTCTAAACTTGAGTAAACCATTAAATTACCTGCCACCATGTCTTTCGAAGCTTCTACCTCAGCAGTAGTGATAGCATAAGCTTGGCCTTGATCCCTTGGCCTTTTATAACTTAAGTTCCTCTGACGCTTAGGAAATTCATTTTTATAATGTCCTATCTCCCTACAGTTGTAGCATTGAACATCAGTAGCTTCTTTCTTCCCCTTACAATCATGAGTTTGGTGGCCTTTTTCACCACACTTGTAACAGAATCCCATTCCCTTCAAGAAAGTACCAGTGTGTTTCTTCCCACATTTACAGTAGGATAGATATTTAACTTTTAACTTCTTACCCATATTTCCCTTTTCAGAGTGATTAGTAGATCTCTTCTTCTCTTGCTTTGCTTTAAAGTCATAAGACATAGAGAATTATTTTTTTATCTTGATAGCACATGAGACAATATCTTCATACGGTGAGAAGGATTGCGATACTAAAGTTTGACAATAAATGGGTTTAACCCATAAAAGAAATGATCAATATTACTTCATGGGTTATGTATATAATCTGCAACATGCCTTTCTAACCTTGTAAAGTTATCCTCATACTTTGAAACATTCTCATCCTCCTTTTTCCTCAGGATCAGAAATTGTATTTTCATATCAGCTCGATGGTCATGAGGAAAGTATTTTTCTAAGAAAATATCTTTAAACTCCATCCATTTCATATTTGATACTTCATCATCTTCCTTCGTGTTTTGAATAAATGACCACCATTGATCAGCATCTCCCGTGAGAAGGTAAACTACCATGACAAATTTTTACCTTTCATTACTCCCCAAGGCATGGAATATTTTCTCTAAGTAATTTATTCATTGATCAGCTACTAATGGATTTGTACTCCCATTGAATGTTGGTGGTTGTTGCCTCATGAAGCGATCTAAAATGGATCCTGCATGCTGTGGATCTGGGTGCTCCATACAGGTAAGGTTATTATTCATAACCTGAGTGAGTTGTCCCAATATGGTGATTAGCTGATCAGCACCAGTTGCATCCCCTGCTCCACTATAATTATCTTGACCAGGAGGGCAATCTCTACATAGAGTGCATGCATTGATACAGTTTCCATTTCTTACACTGGGCTCTATTTCTAAACAACGACATACACTAGATCAGTTTATGAATCTCAATACATAAATCCAAACTTGTAAAACATTTAACAAAAATTGAACAGTTTATGGATATAATACATAGTCATAAAAAAATGTTTTTTAAGGATGAACATACTCATAAACCCATTATAATGGTTCCTAAAGAAAATGAGAATTATCCTAATCATATCCCCCAGGAGTGTCGTAACCAAGAGTGCAACAAGGCCCGTTTTCGTTCACTAGTTTCCGTTCGAGTCTATCTCAAAGCGGTGTTTTTGGGTTTTACCCCTAGGTACATCTATGCCAGAGCCGCCTCTACCTGATCGTATCCAGACTAGGATGTATTTCTTGTAAAACTCACAAAATCTCTACAATACCAAAATTCTAGGAAGTTCTTCTATACTAATCCTCAAAGTCAATCTTAGGTCTATGTGCTCTAATCAGAGTTTATCTAAATCTATCTTCCAAGGTTTCTACTAAACTTCCTCTGATACCAATAATAACGCCCCGACCTCAGTTACCCAGAGTCAGTGCATTATTACATAACATTTTCATGATCACAAAAGATCATGTCTCTAAATACTGATTAGTTTAGTAGCCTTGGAATAACTAGATACATTCATAAAGTTTACATTACATCATAAAGTGAAAACTACAAAAACATCTTGTCTCCACACTCATATCCCCTTATACTATCCCAGTAGGTCATTCATAAAATACTTCTTCACATCCTGGGAAAAATAAAACATATAAAGGGGTGAGCTCAAATGCCCGGTAAGGATAACAATATAGCAGAAAATTTCATAAATAAGCATAAACATTTAAGGAAATGTATAACTAAAACAAAACCCTTTTAAACTTTAACTTCAGCATAATATGGCAGAAATAAAATGAAATAATGTCATTTACTTATTCACATGGATATTCTACTAGTCAAATAATCACATGCAATATCAATAACCACTTTCATAATGATGGAATGCATAATGCCAGACTATCATAACCACATTATCAAGGCCTTGTGCCAAGACTACAAATAAGATTTTGTCAAAGCATTGTGCCAAGACACTAGTTTGTCTCATGAGACCTACCGATTCATCGAGGATCTATAGCGGGCTCCACCTGTCACTTATTAAGTCCAATGTATTCCTCATATGAACATGTTTAAACCTAAAAATTTGTATTAAAACTAGCATATGAAATGTCAATACTTTCTTCATAAACCATGAATGGTATAAAAATAAAACATCCATAGTCAAACATATCACAAAACCTTCAATACTATATGGAAGTTTTGTATCATAATAAATCAACTTCAAATAAGCTTAAAATCCATCAAAGGATGTTGACATAGATGAAAACAAAACTATTTGAGAGAAATATCTCTTTTTTTGAAATCATTTAAAAGTAAAATTATTATAAAATAAAAAATTTACTTTAAAAATAATCTTATAATATTGTAAGGGAAGCTTCAACGATTTTATAATGGCAGAAAATAGCCACACCCGCCGTATAAGTTAATAAAAGAAATTATTACCTTAATTCTGTCGAAAAGGTTAAAAAGGACCTTGTTTGGAAAATGACCGAAAGATTCCTTTATAAACATATTATAAAAGTAAAATGAGGGTATAAATGACTTTATCCCATAGTCTGTAAAATAGTAATAATGATTTGAAATACATTTTTAAGAAACATGGGTGTGGATGATAAAGAGATCCCAGTAGATAATTACGTATAAACAACCTCGGATAATGAAGAGATTGTGAAATAAACCCTTACCTTGTAATTTTCCTTTGTCGAGGGTAGGTTATCCTCTTGTATAATAGTTAAATAATTGTTATTAAATTATACAATAATAATATACATAAATATGATATCATATATGATCTTTTAATATTGCTTTGTTAATAATATTTTAGTATTATCGTCATTTCGGGTGTTCACTTACTCATTTTCTTTTATATATTTTGTTACATAAGTCATGTTTGTTATCCATAGGTTGTATCTTATTTATATCCATAATGATATCAAGTCCTTAAACATTATTTTTAATTATCAAATGAAAATTAGTCTTGAATGGATATGATGGGGAATGAATCTTATCGCGTTCGTGGAGATGATAGTCCATACGTACAACACATGATATTTCATTATTCAAAGGGAAATGTACCGTGGAAGCTTGGGGTGTTACAGAGGGCAGAAAAAGAGTGGGTACCCAGCCATCTGTACTCCTCACCGGCTGTTGGGGAAGGCACCCTCCTCCATGTCTATGGTGGTGTTTGGCATATGGTGTTCAACTAGGGTGGCATGTGTATAGAAATAACAAGAAAATTTAAGTATATATAAATAATAAAAAATGATCAATCTCCACCTATTGGTTCTTAGACAACCAACCAAGTTAAAAAATTATTGCCTTTTTCTGCTACCTATAATGCACAACACCAAAAATAAAGCGACAAACCCCATTTCACATTCCTAACCAATTAATTTAACCATTTAAATTTTGTTAACCCAACCAACCCAAGCCATTCCAAACTTTATTAAATAATTATTTATTCATTCCATCACCACCCGAGCAACTGTCAGGAACCACACATATCATGAAACACAATACAATTCATGGTAAATTAACACACTTTACATTAATGAAACATCATACCATGGCTTATCGATATGGGGTAAAGATTTATAAATGTTATTAATGGAGAAAATCCAGAATAATTATTCATAACAATCACTATTTTCCTTCAAACTCAGCCACCCAGTATATCACATTAATAGAACCAATCACCAACTCACAACCTCATTTGATAATACCTCGAAACACAACCAATTTCCATAGCCCTACTGCATAATCACACCACACCTATCACAAACCCACTATACAATCACATGTCATCCACTTACACCATACACACAAGCCACAAAAAACGCAAAAATAACATCAGCTCATGTAAAAATCCAAAACACATTTTCAAATTTAATAAGGCATCCCTTATTTAATTCCACTTGTTAATTTAGGGGTTATCACAGAAACTGTATGATCCTAGGGCATCCATTTATTATCCGAAATATACATGGTTAACCAACTTTTTATATATAACCATTCAAAAAAAACCAAAGAACATAAATTCAACAAACCATCCATTGCACAAATAAGGACCCAAAATGGCAACGATTTTTTGTGGGTAGTTATCCCATAAAAATCACCAGAAATAATGATATTAAACATACAACAAGATCATGCATCACTTTTCCCCAATCAATGTATACAGATTCATAAACCAATTTAATTATATGTATTAATATGGAAATAAATATTTTCATGAGGTTAAACATATATATACTTATCCAACGTGATGAAAAATTTATAAAGACGAAGGAGATACCAACTTGGAAGAAGAATGATCGACATTTTCTGGTTGTTCCAGAAACCGAAGCACATGTAAAACAAACACTCTCTAGTAAAATCACAAACCAACTGTAGGACACACGACTTTAATGAGAAGAGGGATTCAGGATGCACCATAGAAAGAGGAAGCAAGAAGGAATCAATAAGGGGAATGATATTTATGGTTTAGGAAGATCTAATCAAAGTCACAGATTAGATATTGTTTTAAATTTCCATTTTATAAAGATCTAACTGAGACCACTTGGTTTGAACATTTCAAAGCCTCCACACCCTTAGTAAAAATAAAGATATAAGTTATGGGCTTTTAATCAGTCTCAAGCTCTTTTAAATTTGTCCTTAAATCAATTTTATGTCAAAGAAAGACATCGAAAAGGGAAGAAATGAAAGAACTGGAAACACTGCTCATGAGGAACTTCTAACGAGACACCATAAGAAGAGTCATCACTAGATGAGGCACTGTCAATAAGACTCAACTAGATAAGGTACTACCAGATGAGGTACCTTCAGGATGAATGAATTGCCACCGTCAGTGAGTCACTGACATGCGAGACACATACAAGTAAGACACTGCCAGATGAGACACCGCCTAGGCGACCTACTGCCAGGTACGGGGCACTGCTCGATGAGACACCATTGGGGTGACCTACCGCCTGGAATGAGACACCGTCAGTGAGACACTACCAATGAGGAATTTCTAGGGTGAGAGACCACGAGTGAGCCACTTCCAGTGAGACATCGCTAAGGTGAGACACCTATAGTGAGCCTCCTCCTGGGTGATCCACTTCCAGGGTGAGACACCATTGGCATGAGACACTATTGGGTGATACACCATTGAAAAACTTGGAAAACTAGGATTTTTTTGTAATGTCTTGAAATGAGTCACCTTGACTTCCCAGGATACCTCAAACACTAGATTTCCTATAAAGTAATGGACTGGAAAGGTCCGAGCCATTACATCAAATAACTCTCAAACTATTCTCTCCCTTTATAATTTTAAACCAACCTAAAGGGGGAAAAATAAGAAGGGTCCAAACAACCACCCTCAATATACCTCTCTAGGATCTCATCACACTTGAAACACTGCCATTAACTAAACACATCAAAGTTGGAGTGGAAACCTTTACACCCAAGGAAACTTCCTATGACATATAATAACGAGGCCTTATCATCATGGATATCAAAAAATCAACCCAAACGACCACAAAACACACCGAAAAACCACAACAAACCACATTATCCTGAACACATGAATAAGAGAATTCCATCCTCCATGTCAAGATACTATCTGCTCTGGGCAACACTGACTCACCTGCATAGGTTTAATCGCATATCAGTTAATAAGATTGATTAGGAATCATGTAGTCCCATTTTAATATGTCATTACTTTATCACACATCATACCACACACATCAAAACCAAGTAAAATAACTCATTTCATAATCAACAAGGTTCAAACATCACATCATAAAGCAAAACAGAATAAGGAAAAACTCAAAAAAAATCTGGGCACTCGGAACACATTTACATCTCTCATTCCCAATTACTCCTATAATGGACACCATGCCTCCAAAACACACATACCAATGGAATGGTCCATCCACGCAGCACATTCTCTCAATGATCCTGGATCTTTATTGGTCGTTCCACAAATGTTTCATCATCCTTGATATACAACTCTCCCCAATCAATGACATGAGATTCATCATGAATATACTGAAAAAGATGAGAGACATGGAATATGTCATGGATCCTTTACAACCATGATGGAAACACCAAATTATATTCCACCTCGCTAACACACCCCAACACCTCAAAGGTCCCAACAAACATGGGATAAAGCTTACTCCCTTTTCCAAACCTATGCTTCCTACATCGAGGGGAATCCTTCAGGAACACATGATACCCAACCTAAAACTCCAAGGGTCTCCTTCTGTGATTGGAATATGAATTATTATGGTCATTCAAAACTTTCATCCTCTCATGAACAAGATGAACCTTTTCTATCATGATCTACACCACATAGGGACCAAGAACAGTTGTCTCCCCAAGCTCTGTACAACACGACATAGAATGAAACAGTCTTCTGTAAAAATCATCAAATGGATCCATGATAATGAATGAGTGATAGATATTACTAGAAGAAATATATACCAAATACTAGTGTTGTACCCAAGATCCATGAAAGTGAAAGATGAATGCTCGTAGAATATCCTCTAACATCTTAAAAGTTTATTCTGTCTGCCCATCTGTTTGATGGTGGAAAGTAGTGATGAGGCATAAATGAGTTCCAAAAGAATGATAGAATCCCTTCTAGACTCATGAGTTAAACCATGAATCCATTTTTGAGATAATAGACCTTATAAATCCATGAAACTACATGACTTCATCCACGTATCTCTTAGCCTAAGCATCCACTATGATCGACTCTTTGATCACTAAGAAGTGAGCCTATTTCATCAACCGATCCATAAACACCTAGATATCATCAAAACCAACCTAATATTTGGGAATCCCTACGAAAAAATCCTTTGAGATTTTATCCCATTTCTACTCAGGAAATTCCCAAGGCTGCAACAAGACACCATGAATGTGATGCTCAACCTTTACCTATTGGAAAACCAAGCACTTTTCCACAAACTCTTCCACAAACTGATTCATCTCAGGCCACCAAAAAAATCATCCTTAAGCCACGATACATATTATAAATTCCTATGTGTACCACCAAAGGTGATATATGAAACACATGAAGAACTCCATTATGCATCTCTATTGAAATAAACAACCTTCCATGAAACAACATCTAGTTTCGACTATCCTCCTACAATCCCTCCAAAGCATCAACATGGACAATATAATCATGAATCACCTCTATATATGAGTATCCCTACTAAGAATACTCCACCTACTACATAAAAGAAGACTACACCACCATCTAAAACAAATAACCTTTACCACAATCCACCCATGCATCTAAATACAATCTTTAGGATATCTCCCTCCTTCAACCTCAACTGGTGATATCTAGACCATAGATTGTTCTTATAAAACTAACTCACCCCTATAAACTATTCCAAAATATAATCTATCCTTAGAAGTAGGTAACGGTTCTTGATCATCACCTAATTCAACCTTTGGTAGTCTATACACAACCTTAGACAACTATTCACCTTCTTTGCAAACAACACTGGAGAACCCCATGATGACACATTCGGCCTGATAAAACCATTCTACATTAGATTATCTATTTGAATCCTCAAATCCCATAACTCATAAGGTGATTTCTAATAAGTATCCATCGAAATCAGAGAAGCACCGAGATGCAAGTTTGTCCCGAACTAAACATTACGTCGAGGGGGTTGCATCACAATCTCCTTAGAAAAACATCCAAAAACTCCCCAACGAGCCTCGAAACCTATACCATTTTGTCCACTAATTCCACTAAAAACTCATCCAATAAGGAAATTAGGGGTTACACATGCCAACTTCCCACCTAACAAACCCTCTTTGCCAAAAAAAATGCCACACTGACCATCCACATTCGAAAACACAACTATTCTCTAGAAGCAGTCAATAACATCATGCATATAATACAACTAGTTAATCCTGAGGATGATATGGTATGGTTGTATCTATATCAATAAGATATGACCACATTACTAATGCAATCCCATCATTAGTCTACACCCTCGAAACACATCAAATAAGATGATCTAGCCTCCTACTAGTGTACTCAACACCAGGGTCACGAGAAGCCTCTCTATTCCTAGTCATAGATCATGGGCTAGAGTGGGTGAAAAAAAGGAGTGTGAATCTTCAGAATCAAACAAGACACAAACAAGGGTACTAAACAAACTGATCAAACCTATGAAGATCTATGGACCTATTAGAACTAATGCCTCCGATGCATGAAAATGACCATGAATAGATCCTATCCCTATCTGCTAGTGACCACCTCTATTGACACACTTAGGAAGAGGTCCCCAAACATAAGGAAAATACCAAGTTTAACCTCTACCTACTCCATGTCCCCTTAATGGAGCAAAATCCCACTTCCCCTACTACTAAAATGGTCTCACTAAAAACTGCTGCTCAGGCTGGCGCTGAACCTATCCACCTCCACTAAACTAAGCTCAAGGGACTATTGGGCACTATCTTTGGAGATGACCATGAAACCCACAACCAAAGCATACTAGTGAAAATCTACCAGGAAAATCACAGAACCCACTAGAACCAGAAGGCTGAAAAGGAAGTTGCTAAGGTCGACTCCCTACAAGTCAAAACCTCGAAGGACCTATCACTTGAGATCTTTTACTAACAAATCTACCTCTCAAAGAGCTATGTTGGATCCTCTCTCATGTTAGAACTCATCATGAGTGCATTTTCTCGATCACCTATTATTTTTCTGAACTTCTAAATACATTGGTTACATAAAATAAGTAACAACATACGTGATAGAAGTAAGGAGTGCCTCCTCAAGACATCTCACATGAGACTCATAATCTAGAAAAAGGTTTTGGGAATAGAGAAGAAGGTTCTTGAACTCGATTCACAACTCCCACACTAACATACTTACCTTTTGAAGGGAGAGTAGATGCTTTTTCTTTTTAGCCTTCATGGTCAAAGAAAGGAACTCAGCCCGGAACTCCTCCTAGAATTCAACCCACAAAACATCCACCTCCTCCTGCTCCCCCTGATACAACATCCACCACTAACACACAAAACCTCACATTTTAATGACTACCAAATGGAACCAGTACTCCGTTGGGCCCCGAATCAAATTAAAATTGATCTCAAGATCCTCCTTCCAGATTTTTATATCCATGTTTGAAAAACTATCCTCGTACTTCCCCAAAGCCCGCCGTTGGAAATCATGTGATGTATTTTTCCACTAATCATCCTCCTAAACTAGATTAACCTTACAATGATTAATAATATCAGTTAGATGAACCTAAACTACTTGATCCACACATAGAAGATGAACATTATCCATAGTTAAAAGGAAAACAAGGATTTCCTAAGCCTGAATAATATGGAATTATTATTAATATTTATCTTAATTCATTTCAATGCTCCCAAAACAGCCCAATTCAAATAAGAACACAAGTAATTATGATGAATGTACCTCTTATAGGTCTTTACCCTATAATTAGTACCTCCTTACTTAGTAATTTGGAAGGCTCAGAGTCTATGAACTAGATTATGGGCCCCCTAAAATCTCATTTCCTAGCCAGTCTCCCTAGCCTATGTCACACACCAAGGTCAACTAAATTTTTTTCCCTACCATCCCATTCATTCCTCATTGTGCCTAACTCCGAACTCCAACCTATCTCTCAACCATCACCTTTTATTCCACTCATTACTAACCCCCTCCCTCCCAAGACACCCCTCTTAGGCTGGTAATGATGAAAGGGAGATAATGACCCTTGAGTCCCACCTCATGTAGGCCCCCGGACAATGATTAGAACCAAGGGTGTATAAATATCACAATATGGGAGGCATTACCCTTTTTAAGAAACAAGATCAAGAGATAAGATGAATCATCCAAAACAACTCCAACATATACATAAAAGAAATCCGAACCACCCCACATACATGTATAAATAGAACAAATACAAATACAATAAAGTCTCTCAAGTTAAATACCCCAAAGTAAATCTAAGTAGATAGATAACAACTGTCAAGAATCTGAGCTAGTAAGGTCCATCACTGTCTATGAAATTCTATAGGAAACATGAAAAAAAAATTATATACGTAGGGTGATTATACAAGTATACTCTGTAGGAAACCAAAGTCTCTTATGCACATGTGAAAAAAGCATACTAATGCCCCTGTGAGGAAACAACAGAACCAGAAAGCACCTAAATTGGTATACTAACCAAATCCAAACTCACCAAGGCACAATCACCAAGTAACGAAAGTCAACTAATATAATATAAAAAAATTGATGATAGAGTACCCTGTACCACTTTCCCATTAGTATGAAACTCTCACCCAACATCGTACGTCTCAGAGCTCCCATCCCTTCTGTAAACCACATCACATCCTGCCTGCACACACCTGGGCCTCACAACACATCCCGACCACACACACCTAGGTTTCACAATACATCCCACCCACACACACCTTGTCCTCACAACACATCACAACACATATCATCCTAAAGAAAAATACGATGACATGTCACAACTCATCCTGAAGACACATGGGAAGAAAACCACCATGCCTGTAAACACCTAGGATATCACATCTCATCTGAAGACACCTGCACCACAAACCACCTCACTCGCAAACACCTGGGCTATCAAAACCACTATCTAAGGAAAAAACACACCTCTATCCATCACAACCTGTGCCATATCTACCTCACCTGGAAGAGAGATTAGAAAAATTTTAGGTACCCATCCATATGTACTCCTTACCATATGTTGGAAAAGACACCCTCCACCATGACTATGGGGGTGTTTGACACATAGTGATCAACTATGGTGGGGGTTTTATAGAAATCACAAGAAAATACAAGTATATATAAATAATACCAAATGCTCAATACCCACCTTTGGGTTCTTAGAAAAACAACCAACTCACAAAAACATCACCTTTTTCTATTACCTGTTATGCACAACACCACACATCAAGCCACAATCCCCATTTCACATTCCCAACCAATTAATTTAACCATTTCCATTCTATTAAACTAACCAACCCAATCCATTCCAAAATTTATTAGACAATTATTTATTCATTCCATCACTACATGGGAAACTATCAGGAATGAAACATAATAAGAAACATAGTAATAGTCATGGTAAATTAACTCACTTCACATTAATGAAACATCATACCATGACCTCTCAATATGGGGTGAAGATTTATGAATGTTTTTAATGGAAAAAATATGGATGAATTACCTATACCAATCAATAATATACTTCTTCAAACTAAACCACCTAGTATATCACGTTAACCAAACCAACCCCCTACTCACAACCACATCTGGCAACACCTTACAAAATTACCAATTTCCACAGCCCTACTGCACAATCATACCATACCCAACACAACCCCATTATACAACCACATTTCATACACTTCACCCATACACACAATCCACAACAAACCCACACATCCCATCACCTCATGTACCAAGGAAAAATAAATTTTCTTATTTCATAAGCCATCACTTATTTAATTATACTTGTTAATTTAGGGTTTATTAAAGAAACTGTATGATCCGAGGGCATCAATTTATTTTCCAAAATATACGTGGTTAACCAAATTTTTATATAAAATCATTCAAAAAAAATATGAATTCTACAAAACATCCAGTGTGAAAATAAGGACCCCCAATGGAAAAATTTTTATTGGTTAGTTATCCCATACAAATCACAATAAATAATGAAATCAAACATATAGAAAGATCATGTGTCACTTTTCCCCATTCCTTGTATATTGATTCTTAAACCAATTCAATTATATTTATTAATCTAAAAACAATAATCTTAACAAGTTTATATATCTATATACCCATCCCACATGATGAAATATTTACAAAGATGAAGGAGAAACCTAATTAGAAGAAGAGTGATCGACACCTCCTAGTTGCGCTAAAAATAGCGGTGCACATATAGCAGGTACTCTCTAGGAAAATCATGAACCAACTGTAGGACACACGAATATGATGGGAAGAGGGATTTGAAACATCCCATAGTAAGAAGAACCAAGAAAAAATTAATAACAGGAAAGATATTTCAGATTTAGGAAGATCTGATTAGAGTCACAGATTAGATACATTTTTAAATTGCCATTAAAGGTGGATTTGACTAAGAATACGCGGTTTGGCCATTTCAAATCATTTATACCCTTAGGGAAACTAAATATATAATTTATAGCCTTTTAATTGGTCGAAAAAACTTTTAAATTTGGTCTTAAATACATTTTATGATAAAAAAAGATGTCAAAAAAGAAAAAAATGGAAAAACTGGAAACACTGCTCATGAGGAACCACCAGACAAGGTACCGTCGGCGAAACACCGCCAGACAAGCAACCACCAGATGAGGTACTGGTAGGATGAACTAGCTTCCACCATCAGTGAGTCACCTCTAAGAGAGACACTACTAGAAGAGACACCACTGGGGAATCCTATATCTAGGCACAACGCACCCCTAAATGAGACACCGCTGAGTTGACCCACCGCTAGGCACAAGGAACCATCAATGAGGCACTGCCAGGGTGAGACATCACCAGTGAGCCACCACCAGTGAGGCACTTACAGGGTGAGACACTACCAGTGATCCACCACTAGGGAGAGACACCGTTATTGGGACACACCATTGGGTGAGACACTGTTGAAAACATGGAAAACTTGAAATTTTTGAAAAGTTTTGAAATGATTCCCCTTGAATTCCCAAGACACGTCAAACACTAGATTTCCCAAAAAGTAATGGACTAGAAAGATCTAGGCCATTACAATACTGATCATGATCTTACCTGAGTTGGGTAAGAAGTATACCTTGTTTGGTGATGCATCTGGTGTTGGGCTGGGAGCAGCGTTTCTGCAGGATGATCAGGTTGTTGTGTATGGTTCACGATAGTTGAGGCCTCATGAAAGAAAATATCCTACACATGATCTTGAATTGGTTGTAGTGGTTCATGTATTAAAATGTTGGTGACACTACTTATTGGGGGAACGGTTCCCGGTGTACACTAATCATAAAATCTTGAAGTGCATTTTCTTTCAGAATGATTTAAATCTTCGATAGTAAAGATGGGCTGAATACATGAAATAATTTGAATTTGAGCTTGCTTATACATCAAGAAAGGGAAATAGTGTTACAGATTACTTGAGTCAGAAAACTGAAAGTTAGGCATTTTGGGAGTATAGCTTCGAGTGTAAGATGATGGAATTGTTTGCTAAAATGCATCTTGAGGTGAAAGATGGACAAGGGAAGTAACTCTTGAATCCTTAGAAGTTGTGTCTATGATTTTGAGCTATATTAACAATGGAAAATAGGAGGAACCAAAATGTGTGTCTATAAGGGGAATTCTTAAAAATGGGGAGTCACATTCTGGTTGGTCCATTGAAGATGATAAGATATTTTGTGTTTGAGGGTGTGTTTTTATGACAATGTGTATGCGAGAAGAGTTGATATGTGAGTTTAATGTATCGAAATGGGTTGTAAATCCCGATTTGAACAAGATGTATCATGATCTTCATAGGTAGTATTGGTGTCTAGGAATGAAGAATATAATTGTAGGATTTGTGGCGCGATTCCTTACCTACCAGTAGGTAAAGGCTGATCATCAACAACCGAGTAGTTTTTTGCAGCCATTTCCCATTACAAAATGGAAATGGGATGACTTAATAATAGATTTTGTGGTAGGACTTCTGAATACGCCTTGTAAGAATGATGCAATCAAGGTAGTTTTTGATCAGTTGTCTAAGGTGGATTATTTCTTACTGATTCAAGAGACATTCACTATAGATCATTTGGGTGAATTTTATGTTCAAGAGATAGTGTGGTTACATAGAGTACCATGGAATATAGTTTTGGATCATGATCCTCATTTTACATCATGTTTCTGGTAGGGATTGAAGAAGGTTCTTGGTACCCCAGGTGTTCTTTAGTATGAATTTCCACTCGTTGATGGACGAGCAGTCATGGAATACCATTCAGGTACTAGAGGAACTATTTAGGGATTGTGTCCCAGATTTTGGTGGATCATAGGAAAAAAATTGTCCCTTGTCGAGTTTTAATACATTAATATTTACCAAAATACAATTCAGATGGAACCTTTTGAGGCTCTTTATGGAAGACCGTGTAGATCTTCATTTTGTTGGATGGAAGTTGGAGAATCTGAGTTGTTGGGACTGAGTCTCATGAAAGAGACATCAGAAAGTATTCACTTGATTCAAAAACACATAGAAACAACTCATAGTATGCTAAAGTCATACATATATTGGTGTCATTGGCCTCTTGGTTTTTCTAAGGGTGATCATGTGTTTCTTCGAGTGTCACCAAGATTGGGTCCCTATTAGATTTTGACATAGGGTAAGTTAATACCTAGGTACATAGTTCCATTCGAGACTATAGAGAGGATCGAACCGTTGGCTTACTAATTGTATCTTACACAATGGTATAGTGGTATGTATGATATTTTTCACATTTCAAAGCTTCGAGAGTATCACCCTATTCCATGTCATGTGATTGATGTTGAGGATGTTGAGCTTGAGGTAGAAGCATTCTTTTAAGAAAATCATGTTCATATTGTGGATCATAGTGAGACAGTATTATGGGGGAAAGACTGTGTTGTTGGTTAAAGTTTTATGGAAGTATGATAATTTTTAGGAAGAAACATGGGAAATGGAGTCAGATGTGCAAGATCAATTACCAGATCTTTTTACCTTGGAATCTCAGTGATGCTAGGGAAGAGTGGCTCAAGGATGAGCCGTTATAAGGTGGGGAGGTTGTAAGATACCAGTTTTCATAGAGGTATTTCCTTGATTAAATTTTGGTTTTAATACCTTATTTTTTATTAATTAAATGTTTAGCAAGTGTATGAGGGGCCTCAAGGGTGTTCTGGGGGTTCTACACATGAAAAGAAGGAAAATTAGAACAACCTGTGAAAGGTGCATAGTTTATTTATAGTTAAGTAAACTGTGAGGCCTTCCCCAAAAAACCATGAAACCTTGGATAGTGTAATTACACACGGTTGGAAAACAATTAGTTAAACTGTGCAAATATCCCCAGGAAACTGTGAGACCTCACTCCCATTGGACAGTGGCTTGTGCATGGTTCACACATGGTTTGGAAAATCATGTGAAAAAACCATGAGCCCCATTAAATATGGGAAAATTATAATTTTTCCATCTCATGATTTTTATGTTCTACAAAATTTCCTCCCATAATTCCTCGATCAACCCTAGTCACAAACTAAATCTCCTAAATCTTCCCAAGGGTGGTTCTCTATCATGACTTGAACCAACAGGGCTCAGGCTGCAACTCCCCAAACCCACCTCTAATAGGCCTGGGGCTAGCGGCTAGCGCTGAGTAGGCGTATCACTAACATGGGCGGAATTTACTATGTGCCTGTACGCACACACAAATATCCAAGATTATAAAATTATGAAATGTAAAAACTAAAAGCAACCAATGCATGCATACATTTATATCCCAGAACCAGAGTACAAAAGAAGCACTGAAAGAAAAATAATGGAAAACAAATCTCACCAAAGAAAATTATAAAAGTGTACAACCTTCTTAGAAGGAGGGGATCACTTTTAATTGCAAATACTGGAAATATCCTTGGCCAAGCTCTGGTAAACACCTCAGTCTATCTAGCTCACTAAGCTTAGCCAGCTTCAGGTCCTCTGTGGACTCTGTTGAAAGGCCTATAGTTTTTCCAAGACAAAAAACATATATGGGAAAGGACAGTGTAGGGGTGAGTATAAAATAATCAGTTGGATCCCAAAAAACCCCAAAATAAAGAGGTAGAAACTGAAAGGAAACAATTCACTTGACCTAGTTAGAGGGAAACCCAATCGAGAGAAAAACTCCATCTCAAACCATCCTTGGTTGTACATGACAATTCAGCTCAGTCTGTAAGGGGTGTCAACCTTGACATGTGACAACACCAAAAGGACTCCCAAAATTCACCAAGATATACTCATTTATGACCCCAAATCTCATGAGGTTCCAACATCATGGCCAACAGTATTTTTTTCTTTGTAGGCTCTAACCCCAACATAAAACCAAGAGAACACACACCATGAGATAAACCATCTCGAATGGCACCCGTCTGAGAGATTCATTCCATCAGGAACAAATCTAATATTCCTTAGGGTATGGCTTAGAGAATGTGTTCCATCGAGAACATCTTACTAGGTCCGACTCTAGTCACCAGCACCAGAGGTCCTGTCATCCTTACCTCATGCCCAATGCAAGCTAAAGAAACCCAAGTGAAGAGGACCACACCTCACCATTGAAAACAGTTGAGGGAGCACTACTTTAGACTATGAATAGTGTCCATACTATCTAAAGAGATAATGGAGGGACTCACACCTCACCACTACCCCACATTCGAGGGAGTACTACACCTAACTAACTTTTGAAACCTCTGTTGATCCTATAAGGAGTGGCCCACGCCTTAGTCTGTGGAGGGAGTACTAACCCATATCTAAGAATCGTTCAAATCTAGTGGATGGGACCACTCCTTGTAACTATATCCCATCATAGAGGGAGCTCCAATACCAATGAGGGACCCACACCCTGCTTCTACTCGGAGACAGGGGAGTATTACTCTATAAGTGAGGACCTACACCCTGATTCAATAGGAGAGTACTGCTCATGAAGGACCCACACCCTGACATGATAGGTGAGTACCACTTTGTAAATCTAGGAGCCACACCCTAACCCAGTTGGGGAGTACCACTCAGTGACCAGAGGACCCATACCCTAGTAGGACAGGGGTGTACCAACTCTGCCAAATCATTCACTACGGGGGACCCGCACCCTAACACAACAGTGGATTACTAACCCCAGGCTTGAGGACCCATTCCCTAACATGTAAAGGGAGTATGAAATATTACAGAACAACACGTATGGAGGACCCACACCCTGGAATGACTAGAGAGTATCAAATCCTAGAATAGAGGACACACACCCTCGAATATTTGGATCAAGAACGATGCTTGGATCATTATAGTTCTTGATTTGGTGATGATCTGCTTCAGAAATAGAGATTAACGACACCTTGTTGTGTGGATTTGGTGTCAGTTTCATCATCACATAAGGGAGGAGTGGTACAAATATTCTTGTTTGGTTCGTGCACGTATGAGGGTTGGGGGGGGAATTTATTTTAATAAATTAAAACTGATTACCTTTTCTCTCAACACCATGTCACCAAAATGGCCTCGAAAAAGACTCTAGGTATAGATGACCTTAGGTCGCACCTAGGGTAAACACAACATTTCATAATCAACTGAGGTCTCTGAAATCTGATATGAGACTCCGAAAAATTATTTATTTATGATTCAAGGGAAATTATGCATGTGCGACAAAATATATTTATTATTTCTAATATCGCTACATAGAGGCTCCCTGGGTCCCAGATTCCCACATCGACTCAGCACCCAAATCCAGAAATATTTTAAAAAACATTTCAAAGTCATTGGGTTAAAACCCGATTCATTTTATTCTCTCCACCTTAGGACTTTTCTTCCTGGAAAATAGAAAGCCTAATTACAAGGGAGGAAAATGAGCTCCCCATTTAACTTTCACACCAGCGAGCTCAACAAGGGTTCCTGTGCTGATTACAATCATGCACAAAAAGGAACCACTATGATCAAACCACTCTTATATCTAGTTTATACCTGGACAACATCATACAAAAAATGAGAACATGTATCCTTAGTTGCAATAGGTGGTTAAACACCAAGCACCATAGTACATCAGCAGTCATGGGGTTTAGAAGTACACCACTTCGCTAACCTAACACAAATACTGATGGAACCCCATAGTTCAAATCCACCCATGGATGGATTGTACAACAATATCCTCAAACATTTTTCATTCAAGATTGATGCTGAGAACATGAGGGTATTCATGAACAAAATAGGTCTACCCAAGAGTAAATACTAGGTCTTACTAGGCCCTTCATTTACAAACCTCCAGATGTAACACATCTTAACAAAATAGTAACATTGCCACACCCACTAATGGTATCCCAACTGAGTATGGATGGTAGGAAACCAATACATACTACAAAAACATCACAAGGTTTAACTTGGAAACTATAAAATGATTCTAAGCAAGGATCTCCCTCTTCCAGGGCTGCTAAGCTAAAGGGGGTCAAGTAGGGAAAACTCCACTGGAAGGGCTTGGAAATTCTCCAAAACTTCATCATATAAACTCACCTTGAACATGAAAGTCTAAGGAAACCATTCACCACACCTTGATAGAGTCTTATTTGGGAGACACTGACTCAATCACACAGTTCTGATTACATCACAAAACACATCTCAGTGGGGAAAGCGTCCTATTTCCTCATGATTTCAAAGCTATGTAAAATTTCACCACATCCTCCTCTAGCATGTCAAGTAAAAATATAACACCAAACACAGAAGGTTACTAATGAAAAACAAAGGGCTTCCCAAACAAACATTGGGTCTTACTTTTCCTTCTATTGCAACTACCAACATGGGGTTATACCGACGCCCCGTGTCACCCTGGTTAAACCTAGAGCATGAGAAGAAGGAAA
The DNA here is from genome assembly GCA_963277665.1 of Viscum album. NCBI lineage: Eukaryota > Viridiplantae > Streptophyta > Magnoliopsida > Santalales > Viscaceae > Viscum > Viscum album. The sequence goes on from OY728157.1 coordinate 402,254,036, forward strand.
AGTGTACCCACAAAAGTGTCTACAAATTGATACTATATAAAGTAGGAAGGACATAAGGCATACCTATATTAATCATCAGAGTTTATGAGTCAAAGGACTCCATGGAATACATATGTCCTCTCCCACATCGTCCAACTCCTTGAGCTTGTCGTGGACCACATGGGGGTGGTGGTGGCCATACCCTGAACTACCTTTCACCTCCAGCCACTCTTCTATCTCCTTTGCCTCGCTCTCCACCTCACGGAGATCCTTGCTCCAAGAACTATATCTACCATGGAATCTTTTTATCCAACTTCCTATTAGAAACACAACAGGTTATACAATATCTAGCGAGATACCTTTGGATGTCACGAACATAACACCGCTTCTCTTGTGACCGATCTAATCCTCGACACTGCTCTGACACTACAGAACCATGCATCTATGTCTAGGAATGGGTATTACCCCTTCACTGTGATCCTGTTACTTGTCATCTTCCATCTCCTATAGATGCCTCAGACTCATGGCCACTGCTGGGGTTCACATCCACTTGTTCCTCAGACAGGAAACTTTCCACCATTAGAGCTCACTCCATCACTCCAGCATAAGTGGGAATGCACAGTGGAATTACAGACACCCTGATCTCCCAATGAAATCACTGCTTAAAGGTTTGTGATTTAAATAATGAATCCTAAACCATACACAAGGAGTATCACGACAATTATGTGAACCTCACTGAAAACTCCTCCACTATCATGATACACTTCCAAAGTTGTAGAAGCTTCTGGATATGCCCTGATCTCAACATGGTTGGGTAAAACTCTTCCCCTGAAGATTCTCTCAAACTCCTCCCAAGTGAGAATCACCTCATCATAAGTTGGCATCACCAGACTCCACCATTGCATGGCTGAACCCTATAGAAGGCTCACCATTATGACCCCCATCTTATCAGGAGGTGTCCTCACTAAGCGGAAAACTCGCGTGACAGCCTCGACCCAACCATATTCCACCTAGGGGTTTGGATCACCCTGGTAACAAAAAGTTTTCTACCTCTGGAACTCATTTAGTGTACTCATCCTATGTTTATCCTCAACCTGAATTGTCGGTAAAAACAACTGCTCAACATGTGGTGGTACCACTGAAAGACCACCCAGAGGTAATGCCTCAGAATCAGTGCCCTGTATTGAAGCCTCATCACAGGGAATAACGTCATCATGGTCACACTATAGAATCCTATCATTTTACATTTTTATAGGCATCCTGAAATAGAATCAAGATGTACCCTGGCCAAAGAGTATATATAGGGAGATGACTCAATAAGGATAAGAAAAACCAAAAAACCATTCCTATATGATGCATGTACCATTTATTTCATAGTGATAATTAATCTAATGTACTGAGTCGAAAATAAAGTTATTAGATTCTTAGTGAATAGATACATTGGCTGCCGTATTAACACTAGAACCTCTAACCTGAGATCCGAACTCAAAACATTCTAACACTGCCACTATTCAACCTAAACCAAGATCATGAAACTATGGTCCTATTAGGGAACCGACCAACACTGATACCACTCTATCACAACCCCACATGACAGGGCCCAAGCTGAAACTCCCCAAGCCCACCTCCTATAGGCTAAGGTCTAGAGACTTGCACTGATTAGGAATGTCACTAACATGGGAGGCATTGCCTATGTACCTATAAACACACACACATATACAAGCTAAAAAAATGTTGAAACATAAAATCCAAAAGCAACCAATGAATGCATACATATATATCCCACAAATAGAGTACAATTGAAGTACTAAAAGTGAAAGAAGGGAAAAAAACCCACTAAATACAACAGTAAAAGCATCTAACCTGCTTATAAGGAGGAGATGACTGTCAACTTCAACTATCAGAAATCTCCTCGGCCAAGATCTAATGAACCCCTCGATCTATCTATCTCACTAAGCTCCACCTGTCTCAGGTCCTCCTTAAACTCTGTTGAAATTCATGTGGTCTGCACAAGATACAAAACATGTGTGAGAAATCCCCATGTAGGGGTGAGCATAAAATACTTAGTAGGAGTCCCAAAAAACACAAAAGTAAAAGGGATCAACTGAAAGGAAATAATCTACTTGACCATGACAGAGGGAAACCCAATCAAGAGAGAAAATAAATCTTGAACTATCCTAGATTGTACATGAAAATTCATCTTAGTATAGAGGGGGTGTCAACCCCGACATGTGACAACACCACAAAGAATCCCAGAATTCATCTAGATATACTCGTCTATGACACTAAGTATCTTGAGGTTTCAACCTCATGGACAGTAGTGGGATTATTTTCATAGGATATAACCCTAACATAAAACCAGGAGAAGAAACATCACAAGATCATCCATCTCATATGGAACCCATCCTAGAGATGAAATCCATTGGGAATAACTTCACCTTTCTTAGTGGTATGTTCGAGAGAACGTGATCCATCGAGAACATCTAACTAGGTCTGACTCTAGTGCCTAGCACTAGAGGTCCTATCATTATTACCACATGCCCAACATAAGATAAATAATACCAAGTGAAGAGGACCGCCCCTCATCACTGCACATAGTTGAGGGAGCACTACTCTACACTATTGACAATGTGCATCCTCTATAAAAAGAGAGAATAAAGAGACTCATGACTTGACACTGCCCCACAGTTGAGGGAGTACTGCTCCAAACTAACCCGTGAAACCTTTGTCACTCATATAAGGATTGTTTGACACCTTAGTCCATTGGGTGAGAAATAAAACCTATCTAGGTATCTTTAATATCTAGTGGATAGGCCCACTCTTCATAACTGTATCCCACAGCCGAGGGAGCTCTAATCCCAATGGAAGAACTACTCCCTGCAGCTACTTGGAGATAGGGGAGTACTACTCCATACGTGAGGACCCGCACCCTAATACAACAGGGGAGTAATACTCATATAGGACCCACTCTCTGATATGACAGGGGAGTATCACTTTGTAAATCAAGGACTCACACCCTAAATCGGTAGGGGAGTATCACTCAATGACTAGAGGACCCACACCCTGGTAGGATAGAAGAGTACTGACTCTACCCGCTCATTCACTATGGGGGACCCCTACCTTGACACGACAAGGGAGTATGGACCCTAGGCTTGAGAACCCACTCCCTAACATGGCAGGAGAGTACCAAATCTATTTGAACTACACATATGGAGGACCTCTTCCCTGGAACGACATGTGAGTACCAACTCCTAGAATAGACGAATCACACCCTAGTGCGACAAGGGAGTACCCACTCCATATAGATGTCATATATGGAGGAAACACGACCTAGTTCTATAGGGGAGTACTGACTCCATGGATAGAGTACCCACTCCATGGTCCAACCGGGGAGTACCTACTCTACCTTCACAAACATCATGGGAAAACCCACACCCTAGTCCACCAAGGGAGTAACACCCCTGGAAAAAACTACCCAAAGGTAAAAAACCCATTCCCACAATATTGGGAGTCCCATATCTACCTAATCATAGAGTCAAGGAAAACCCATGTTCTATTCCAATATGGGAGTAATAGTTTTAGATTCTCTCTACATGAACCACATTGATCTCCAACATTGGCTCAGTACCACTCCACAAGCATATTTCTCAATATACACCACCTCATATCTCATAATTTGTAACGAAGGCCACCATCATGTCCTATTTTGAAAACTGCTCAGGATAGAATACTCATAATCCTAAATTATAGTCTCATTGAAGGAGATACAAAAAGTGGAAGATCCCTGAATGATCTTCTAATCGTACACGACGTGCACTAAAGAACACATGTCATGCGATACCACCTGAGCACCTGCCAGTGTATCTTTTCCACATGGGTTCCAACCCATGTAGAGGTATATGACATGTGGAGGAGGTATACACCATGTCCCTCATATCTAGGCCCCTGGTCGTGTTCCTCTTTAACCTAGACCGACCGACCGTGTCCCTCACATGCCATGAATCCCATAATACATGACATGTTCATATAAACAACCACTTTCCCATGTAGTTTTCCCATGTCTGTGTACCATACCCCATGTCCATGTATCTTGGTCATGTGTTAGTACACATCCATGTGTTTTGAAATGGCTATCCCAATACATATCCCAATATTACATGGTTTAGGGAACTACACAATGTGTAACCCCTATACATGGAATTTATCCACAAATTTTCATCTTCCTCGAATAGAAAGATCTACATGGCGGGTGTCACTAAAATACATGCCATGTAAAAGGTGATTATATTCAGAAATAACCTACAAAATCACCTAATTCACCACAATTCAACCAAAAACCCATAGATCTTCCAAGAATGGATAAAAAAATAAATAGGTCTCTAAAACCTTAGAACAACGTAAAACAAAAGGGATTATGACCAAAACTCAAATACACCTACCTCATTGGAGAAACAATGAATATTTGGATCAAGAATGATTCTTGGATCATTATGGCTCTCGATCTGATGGTGATTTTATTCACAAACAAAGATTAACAACATTTCATTGCGTGGATTTAGCATCAATTTCATCATTGGAAAAGGGAGGAGAGGCACAGATCTCCTTGGTTGGGTTGTGTGTGTATGAGGGTTGGGGGGGATTGGTTTTAATAAACTAAAACCAATTAATTTTTCTCTAATTCCATGTCACCAAAATGGCCCCCGAACAAAACACCTAAAATTGATGAACTTATGTCTCACCTAGGGTAAACCTAATGTTTTAGACTCAACCACAATATCATAAATCTGATACAAGGATCCAAAAAAGAGTTTTTTACATTTCAAGAGAAATTACGCATGTGAAAAAAAATATATTTATTATTTTTAATATCATCTCACCGAGGCTCCTCGGGCCCCATATTCCTATACTGACTCAGTGCCCAGCTCCAAAAATATTTTTTGAAATATTCTGAATTCCTTTGAGTAAAAATGTGAGTCATTACATTCTCCTTTGATTCTTGTCCATTTGGAGCGCCGTTGGTTGTAGATCGAAGCTCCGGGTTGGTATAATCTCCCTCTTGGTTATATTTTCCATATTAGGAATTTTATCTTGGGTTATCTTCTTCTGAAGCCCTAAAACTCTTGTTTTTCAGTGGATCATTGGTTGGGAATTCAAGGGGTGTTTGAATTTAGATCTAAGGAAAATATTAAGATTGCGGTTGTCTTCATATTCAAGGTAGGTGGTCAACAAGGTATATCACATAGTCTTGATGTTGATTTATGGTTTTATATTGGTGTGTTATCCTTTTTATTGTTGTGATTTCGATGAATTTAGTAATAATTTTTGAAATTTTTGGCTAAATGAACATTTTAACCCCTCATGATCCCCATGGGATACAGTGAGTATGACATGACTCATTTAGGGCCACCCATGGGGTTCACCAACATTCCCAAACATGGAACTTGTAATGTTAAGTATATTTTTTGACTTGAAATTAAGTAGATCCCATGATGAACATGTTAAAAATATTGGTTTGAGACTAAAAGAGTGTTTTGTTAGTATGTATATACATTAATAATGTCATAAGGTATTGTTTGAAATAATGTGAAAAAGGATTAAATGGATTATTGTGAATGTGAAAAATGACCTATGAACTTGTAATGAAAATGTGTTAATAGAATAAGGCATATGAATTTTTGAATCTGATGAATGGGAGAATGTATGGAAATTATTTATTATGCTTAATTGTTTAAGGCATGGGAATGGGGAATGGGTTAAATGGACTATGCTAAGTGAATGATAATGTATAAATGGGTTAAGGCATAAGGATGATTTATTTATTAAAGTGAAATGTGAAATGTGAATGTTATTATTATTGACTGTGCTTGGATTGTGAAATTGTATATGTTGTTAATTAATAAATAATAATTTTCACATGGATTGGTGGTGGGATAAAGGTCTGAGACTCCTCCCATGGGACGAGTTGGACTAATGATCTAACCCCACCCAAGAATGCATGAGTTAGGGAGTCAGACTGATACTATAGGCCCCTAATGGTCACATTTAATGAGATTACATGGATGGAGGCTCTAATGTAAGTGTGATGTATGGTTATGAAATTTTTATCCCTAGTGAGATATAGAACTTGACTTAAACCCCTTTTTTGTGATGGTTTCCGGCTCAGGCCATTGTGTAAATGATGTGAATGCCTAACACATGGAACATGTAAGGAAATGAGTTTAGTAACAAAGATGGTGTAAGTGATTAAATAATAACAATGATGGAAACTTTTAAATTTAACATTGTTAGCTAGTGGTACCCATGTTAGCTCATGTTTTACCTTTATCATGTACTTAATACTTAAATGCTTAGTGTTGTCCTATTGAGTTGTACTCACACCCTACTCAGGCCATCGTTGGGTACCTGAGTAGAATTAATTATTTTAGATTCATATAAGGAAAAATTTTTGGTTCTAGGGAGTTGAGTTGGGTTTGGGACATGCATGGATGTGGATCTAGTCTTGGATTCAAGACCCATTTTGGGGGATTCAGCTAGTTGTATTTATTTCAGGTTTCCTTCAATTTTGGAACTATTAGCCTAACATTACAAGGTTATTTTTGGTTTGTGGTTTTCACCCAATTTTGGGAGATTCTTGGTTATGAATGTTATTATTTATTGCATATTTTTTCTTCTATTTATGTAGTTAACTATTGTGGATTACTCTGGTAAAGAGGGTATAGTCTCCCCACGTGACGTATTAGATCCCCGTTGTCAGTCAGCAACCTCTGATGTACATGTAGGAATGCTTGAGGTCATGTGGCCACTCATCTTGGAGTACCAGTTTAGCGGATTCAAGGTTAGGGATGTTACAGATCCACCACTGAGATATAGATCCCATGACACTATGTTTGATTGAGTTCCACTATCTGATGAAGATGATCAATGTTCACAGTGAAAATAAATACTTATTTTCAGAATCAAATGAGGATGTAGGTGATAAAGAACCATAATCCACACCAGTACCTATTTAAGACCCATTGAAACTGAAAAAATTGTCACATTAATTGAACCTAATGATTATGATTAGAAAATATGAATAAAGTAGTGAAGATCCATCACTGACCTCCTTTTAAAATCCATGGATAGAGGATGAAGAACTTCTAAATGGATGTGAACTACCTATTGAAATAGTAAATCCATACAATAGAGGATGTCATACGATGACTGAGAAATAATTTAATCTTGGAGGCCAAATAAATGTGACTCAATTCTACAAAACTTAGTGTTTATTTAACTTGTGAATACCAAATTTCAAAACCTCACGACCTGCCAAATTAAATTTAGCTGAAAAATTATATTAATTTTTTATCTTGAATTTACTTTTTCTCTGTGAATTTATTTTTAAGATAGTGAGAAAATGGATCCTTCCTTAAGTTTGTGGCTATGAGTCAAGTAAAATTTGGAGAATTAACATGAGGTACTCATCAAAATTCCATAACAAATTTTAACAAGCTTGTGTGAAGACAAAACTCAAATGAAATGGCGGTGAAGCCCAATTCATGAGGACCAATTTACAAAACATGTGGAATTAAAATCATTCCTCATGTGGTCACATAAGAACACCTAGTTTTACACTACTCCATGACAAACCAAATCATTTCTTCGGTTGATCATTCTCAAAGGTATACAGAGGCTGATCATATGATGAATTTCTAGGATTGAAAAAGTAACAAAGATTATTCCAACTAAATTAATCTCAAACATTGGATATGAACCATGGAGAGGTTGATGATCACTATAATTAAAGCGAGGAATAAAATTTTCTCTCTATAAATATTTCTCTCTCTTCCCCATTTTAAAGGATTTAGATCTTTCTAACCATAACGTGGGTTTCTCTGTATTTTTTCTTTTGTATTTCCAATTCCAAATTCATTAATTTTTGCTCAATTAACTATGGTTTTATTTTTATCTCCATGAACTTCATGTTTTTTCTTAATCTCCATGTGATGTTGTGATCTATCAAGATCTTATAGATTATGAGAGATTAAACCAAGGATCACCTGTCATATTAAAACTAGTAATGAAACATCCACACACCCTACTTGATTCTTTATAATTTACTATGAGGATCTATGGATAGTGAGAGACTGTGGATAAAATCAAACCTAACACCTGTCACCTTCCAATATTTTTTCTTAATCTTGAAAATTATTTCCCCAACCACAACTCAGATAAATGTTATACAATGAGAGCAGTGATTTAAATAGAGGAATATTTCATGATTGTGACCCATTTGAGAGAGTGATGAGTAAATCATTTTGGGGTTTCTCCATGAGTGTGATGATTTTTCAGAAAATCTCTCTAGTAAGGCCATGCATATCTAATTGTAAAAAATAGAGAATAGAATTGAATATTCAAGGTTGTGAGACAAGGAAGGATCACAAAGTTGAATCTAGCGGTGTCTCCCTTTTTTGCATCCATTCTAAAATGCATTTTCATTTTTTTACCTATTTTACATTAATCAAGATTCCAAACAACTAAACCTTATTTATCTCATGTTTCAAAACATTAAAAACAAAAACAAAATTGAATAAGTTCTAGGATAAGTGAGACTTCCAAGCCCCTATCCTTGAGAGATGACCTGGGTCAGCCACTAGGTTGCCTTAGGAGGTTTTAAAAAATTATGTTTGATCACGGCCCGTAAAAACCGCACTATCAATATCCCCATTATTGTAATATTTATACAAGATTTATTGATTGAAAAATATTTCCTAAGAGTGTTATATGATGATTTAATTTTCATAGTAAACATGCATTATATAAAATAATTTGTATATTGAGAATAAAATATATCATTAACTATCTTTGAGTTTATAATCAAATTACCTGCCATCATATTATTTCAGACTTAAACCTCAGCTTTAATGATCGTATAATCACAAAATTTCCCCCTCATCCATTTCTAAGGAAAATTCTCTCAACTCTTGGATTTTTTTTTTCAAATAATTCCTAATATCCTTACAATTTAAGTATTGGACATTTTTATATTCTTTCTTTCCCTAAATTCTCAATCCCGATGTACTGTATCTTCACACTTGAAGAAAACTACCATTCCCTTAAAGCATGTTCCATGGTGTTTCTTTCAAAAACTATTACATAGTGGAAATTCAACACTTACCCTCATTGTTTTTGTGGAATTTTTTTTACAGAGTGATAATCCACCCACTTTTTTTCTTGATTTCCTTGGAAAAAATAATACTTTGATAATTAACTCTCTTTTTTGATTGAACTTGATACAATAAACTTATATAATAAATTTTTTTTAATGAATAATTTCCTTAAAATTATTGGTTTTATCCCATCAAATAAGTGTTCAATATTATTTATTGGATTATGTATGTAGTCCACAACATGTGTTTCTATACTTGTGAAGTTAGCCTCATATTCAGTAACAATTTCCCCTTCTTTTTTCCTTATATTGATAAATTTTATTTATATATTATCTTTTTGTTTATGAGGAAAGTATTTATAAAATAGTACCATATTTAAAGTATTCCTTTCCATAACCCCTATCTCATTTGACTACTTAGTGTTCTAGATAAATGATCACAATTGATCAAAAATCCCTTTAGTTGATAAAATTCCATTATAACATTTTACCTTTCGCTACTTTTTAAAGAGAGAAATATTTTCTCCAAAGGCTTGATATATTGATGAAATACTAATGGATTAGTAGTGAGATTTAATGATGGATATTTCTATTGTATGAAGTGGTATAACATTGTAGAAATATGTTGGGTATCAGTAGGTTTATCTATACAGGCATGGTTATTGGTCATGACCTAAGTCAACTGACCCAATACAGTTATAATACACTCATCTCCTGCACTAACCTCATTGAATTCATTGAATTGATCATGTGGGAAATTATTACATATGTTATAAGTATTGGTATAGTTTTTTTCATCTAATATAAACTATTTATAAATAATGGAAAATTCTAGATTAATTCATAAGATTATGAATTTTAAATTATAGTGTATAATTCAAAACTTGGTACAACACTTAACATAAATTAAAAGTTTGTACATAATTAATCCTAGAATCATAAGCTTCATGAAAATATTTTAAAATACTTTATTGATGCTCATAAAGAGTATGTGAATAAACTAAAGCATATCCCCTAGGAATATCAAACTAGGGTTGAATTTAGGGCGACTTATGCACCGAGTGAAGATTTATTTAATACCCAACCAACCTTTTTTGGGTTCTTACCCATATGTTCATCTCAATCAAAGACTTCATCCATTTTTTATATCCAAATAGGGATAATATCCCTTGGAAGTCCAATACTCTACAATTTAATGAAATTTTCATATTTTTATAATACTTATACTTATATCAAGAGTCTATCATCAATTCATATTCTCTAATCTATGTTTCCTTAAATCTAGTTCCCAAGGTTTCTACTAAACTTTATCTAAAACAAATTGTAAAAACCATAACTTCAGTAATCAAGAGATAGTGTTTAATATATTACATTAGAAAAAAATAAAATATATCACATCCCACATGATAGAATATTTTAGTAGTCTTGATATATTAGATACATACATGATGCTCACATTATATTAAAAAACATGAAATATAACTTTAATTATAGTGAGAACATTATTATTTATTATATTATATTCCTAAATTCATTCAAAATTCATTTTTGAGGACACTAAGGATAAGAAACAAAATAAAGGGATGATATCATATTATCAATAAGGGGAAGTGTATAAAAAAATCTACCATATAATAAATAAGGCATGAATAATATTTCAGAGAGAAACAATAACCAAATATTCCATATAACTATTATCATAAAGGGGGAATATATACTTGGATGACATAGAAACATAAATGATCACATGGATAATAATAAATTGTTTCATAATGATATAATTTATAATGTTGGATATAATAATCTTACGGGTAAGGAATCATTCAAATACATCATACATAAATAGTTAAGACAAATGAAAAATATCCAATATAGTTTATCCCATGAGACCAACTAATGCATCGTGGGGGTATCTAATATTAATATCCATATATAAATTACTAATTTAAATTCATTAATCATATAAAAGGAATGAATAATCATTTAAATACATAATCAACATGCCCTTGTAATAAACATCCATGTTGGAAAACTAGTATATGAGATGTTAATATTTTCCCCAATCAATAATGAGAACAACATGATCATAATCCCTTAAAAGTTATAAGATGAAATTTATTTTTAAATAACTTTAAATTTATAAAATTATGTAAAAAAATATAGTTATTTATATACATCACACAATATAAAACAAGTGGTGGATATAACATATGTCTTAAATAGAGAAAATTAAGATGTGAAACCCTTACCTTTTACACTTGAATATCATAAAATTTATTTAACCTCTTGTATAATGAAAAAAATTATCTTTATAAATTGTGTTTAGAAACTTATTAATATATATTACCTTTTATATTCTTCAATTATAATCATTTACTACACATGTATTATTTTGTTAATATTTTTTTTCATCATTTAAAGTTAGTAATTTTTTATTGTTTCATGCTTGTTTTGTAATGGAAATGTCAAAATAATATTTATTGATAATGATTAAATAATTTAATGATTATTAAAATTATTAGAATATAAATTTCATAATTATTTATAAAGTTTTAATATTATACCATGATAATTTTAGTTACGATTCTTGAAGTGGAAATCAATGACGAGCACGTTTCTAGTAATTTACCAATACTAGAATATTATTTTATAATATCATTATTTTTTATATAATAATTTTAAAATCATATTCATGAAATATATTACTTCTTAATATACTATAAATTCATTAAATATATTTTTTTATAACCATCCATTCTGTACAATGCTTAAAAATAGAATATATCGCTTCATGGAAGTGGTAGTCCTCATAATCACAGACAATGTTCTCTTTTTTCAATGGATAGAAAGAAAACAATATAGAAAATAATTTATCTCTCAAAAAAAGTAATTATATTATTAATATAATAAATTATAATTAAATAAATATTTATTTCCATTTATGTGAGGTGGTGATGAAAAATAAAATAAGTCCCTTCATGAAGGCGGTAGTTTACACGTACGCACGAGAGACACTTTTATTTTCCATTGGATGGAAAAGATATAGAAAATGATTATAAAATTAACATAAAAAATTACGTATAGTAAATATAATGATATAATTATTTTAATATGGTTATAAAATATTTTTATGAGGTTTAAGAAGAACGAAACTTGGAAGAGCTTGATAAGAACATATACCTCTTCCTTGGATAATTGCCTTTGAAAAACACCTTAAGGATTATTAGATAGGTATTTTGGGAAGTATAGAACCTCTAGTAAATTTATTCAGGTTTTTTAGGTTATTTGGGAAGATATTGGTCAAGATAATGTTCTTAAGTTTTGTGGAGAAGTGATAAGAGGATGTTCCCTTTAGTAAGTGAGAGGAGTGACACACTTGTAAATATTAAGAACTTTCAATATAATAAATTTAATTCTCAATAAAAGTGGATCCAATTTAGTATAATTTAAAATATAGGATAGGTTAAGGTTTAAATAAACTCATAAAGTCAAATTTATTCAATTTTTAGAGATAATTTAATCCTAGTCTCTTAGTTTAACCCCTATCAACCCTTTTAACCCTTACTATGGTAGAAAATGTTTACCATGATAACTATTCACTATGGAAAAAAATTAGTTGAAATTATTAAATAATATAGATATTATAATTCGAAATCTGGAATTAATTTTATAATATTAAAATTTTAAAGGTGGTAAAAAATAAATTTTAATATAAGCACGTAAAAAAAATTATTAAATTTTAAAATATTTTTAGGTATAAAAACGATTTTACACAAAAATCATGTATATAATTTATTATTATAAAAATTATTGGTTTATAAATTAAAAAATAATATTTATGTAAATTTAAAACCAATAAAAAACCATATGTAACCTTGTAATTACTTAACTAAAGAGAATGACAAATTTTTTTCTTTTGTTGGAAAAAAACTTCACTTAAGTTTTAAAATGTCAAACATAGGTTTTTAAATCCAAAATTATATTTTTAATTGATTTATTTTAATTTATAAATGTATATTTGGTATATTAGTTTTTAAAAAAATTAGAATTATTTTTATTCTATAATTATTTCATAAAAGTGATAATATTTGTAAAAGCATTTTTTTTTACTATTCACCTTGAAATAAATTATTTCATAAAAATTCCATAAATAAACCTCAAGCTAAGTTAAAACTTATGAACTTAAGAATTGAATAAATTTTATAAAATTCAAATCAGAAAATTTATAAATTTTTCTTGTAAATATAAAAATGAAATATTTTTATTATAATGATAAAATAGTAGGATGTGTGTTGGGGAATTGTTTGGGGATGTTGTGTTACTTGATATAGTAGGATTTTAAGTATTATGTAATTAATATAGTTTAAATACACTATAATTGGCATTTATATTATTTCAAAAGTAAAAAAATATAAATTAGGTTTAGTTTGATAAATGAATTCATAACAAAACATACTTGGATTTCATGGTAGAGGAAACCATAAGCGTTAGTTTGAAAATCATACAATAGATAACTCAATCATCATAAAATAAATTTGGAAGTGTTTTTTCAATCATCGGGTCACAAGAAAACTATATTAATGAATAAAAAAATCGAAGTTGATCAGAATTTTTATTGGTCAATATATATCCTTTAGTTACCTATAAATATTTGAACAACTTTTCAAGAATTTCCAATAAAATTACTCAATATTACTCAAGTATATCCCCAAAACATTAATAATAAAATAAATACTAATGAAAATATAAAGTTTATATTATGTAAAATTTCTGACAATATAAGTATATGATACATTTTTTTTCATCACATTTTTATCTTTTAAAATATTTTATATAATATAATTGGATCAAAAACTTATGTTAAACCTGAAACATGCCAAGATTTTGGATTATACTTTTCTTTAAATAAATAATATGTTTTATATATTTATAAATATGAAAAATCAAACTAAAATTATCCATGAAATATTTGATGAATATTTTTAAGATAAATATAACAATAATAAAACTAATAGTAAATAAAAATATACTACTCACCTAAAATTGATTATATTTAAAATATAAATTATTAATATGATTAATGTTGAAAAGGATTGTTATTTCTAAAATAACTATTTTTAATGTGTTTTGTAACACATCTATATTTTATGAAACTTATTTGTTTTCAAATAAATGTAATTTCTTTGATAGATTACATTACACACAATACTAAGTTCAAATGAACCATGATAAACTATTAAAATATTATTATTCAATATGATAGTTATCTCATAGCCATTAGATTGGTGGGTATGAATATTATTAACTAAATTATAAAAATTATATAGTGTACACATGCATAAAATGAATTTATTGGATATCAATTGGTTAGAAATAAAAATGAAATTCATTTGAATGTAAAAGAAACATTTTTATGAAAAAATTCTATTTTGTGCGCAAAGTATTTTTATCTTAATAAAATAAATTAATCACTATTATATAATTATTTTAATGAAATTTATATATTATATATTTAATATTTTTTTATAATTCATCTAATATTTTTATAGTAATGAGATAAGAATAAATCTTGTTTTATTTTTAAATACTTTATTTTTTCTAAAAAACGGTTTCATTGCATTTTGAACACTTATTTCAAAAGTAATTTTTCCACTATTATAAAATTTATTTTGATAAATGAATTTCATTTTTTAAATAAACATGTGAAAATTATATTGGAGTGGATTTTTGATAATTTTCTAAAAAGCTTATTTTTTTATGAATAGTAAAAAATGCTAATATTTATGAAAAAGCAACATTTTTTATACCATTTAAAAAGTTCAATTTAATTTTAAATTAGTTTTAAAAGTAAAATTAGTTCAGATATATTTTTAATAACATAATTTATTCCATTAAAATAAATTTTATTTTTAATTTTGATATGAAAACATTTTATACTTTAGAAAACTTTTTCTTTGGAAAACAAATTTTCATCTCATCTATAGGTTTAATTTTAAATAAAATTATGCCATGTATGTTAATTGAATTTAGTAAAATTAATTCTATATTTTTAATCATAATTATAATTATTATTTAATAATTTTTACTTAATGTCTTTTCATAATTAATATCAATGAAAATAAAAATTAATCACTCGAGATAAGGTTAGAATAAGGTTTTGCGCATTACATTCCCTAGTCTTAAAATTAATTTTACATACACATAAGATTTTAATTTTATAAATTTTATTTATTATTTAGAATATTTTTGTCCAAATTTTCTAATAGGTCTTATTTTTTTTAATATTAAAAGATAAATTACCTAGGTAAATAAATAAAAAAACTAGTTACGGTACTGAAAATTAAAATGGTAAATGTAAGTAAAATTAGAGGTCAAGGAATAACATGTTTATATTTTTTAAAGAGGTTTATATAAACCATATATTCTCTAAAATTCATTATTTATCAATTTTTTAGGCTCTTGGATTGAGATTGATTTCCCATTGTTGAATGGTTTTGGGTATTTCAAAAATGCCACTGCCCCTCAATTATAAAAGGGAACCTCCTCCCCTCAATTATTCAAACATCTTAAGTTATTTGGATAAAAAAACCTGTAAAAATATCTCCCAAAAATCTTTATAAATGTTATAGATATACTATTATTCCAAAAATACCAATCCTAGGGTTCTTAATAATATATCCAACGGAGGTTGTTCTAAGAGAATGTAATTGTCTTCAGTAGGCTCTTTCTTTTTTACTTATTATCTTACCACCTTCATTCATGTATTAATAACAACAATATAATAAAACCATTATAAAACATATATTTATATTTTATTATGTTTATGTTATAACCTATATCCATCTCTACTTCCATTAAATGTGAAATGAAATCATCAATCGTTTGTACGACGAACTACCACCTCACTAACCGGTGTTGTTCATTTTCCATCACAGCCTCCCATGGATGGATATTATGATGGATTTAACATATTTATATGATATTTATGAAATAATTATACCTATTTAGTTATAGTATCACATATAATTTCTACTAGTCCAATTCATTAGAAAATGATAACATCGTTTATGAGTAAGCGTGGACTATGACCTCTATAAAGCGATGTGATGTATTATTCATTTTATTTTGATATGGATTTTAATAAGGGTAGATTTAATGAATATATATGATATATATGACATAAAAATTATTCTAAAAATTTGAATTAATATTTACCTTTCTTTTTTCCATTCGTTGAGAAAATGGAAACAATGTTTATGTGTACGTACGACCTAGCATCTTCATGAATGATGTAATTTATTTCCTATATCTAAAATTATGGATTATTATAAATAAAAATATAATGGATATATATGATATTTATTTTATTTTTAAAATTATGGAGATGATGTAATCATGATCAATGTAAAATGACTAAAAATACCTAACCAAAACATACAAGAAAAACAAAGAAGCTATTTCAAAAAACATGATTTTAACAAGGGGTTATTAATAAACAGGTAATAAAAGGTCATAATTAAATCATATATGGTATTATATATATGATTATGGTTATATAATATATTTATATTTAATTTATATTTATTATAGATGAGTTTCAAACTTGTATGAAGAATTTGGGACTTGAGGTAAGGGAATTTTGTCCTACTTTTATTTCTATGTGACACAAGCCTTATAAACAACTTATTTATATTGTGTGGTATATATATACTCTCCATGAATGTATTTTATGATTATTATAATGAAAAATATGGGATATACATATCCATATAAGGTTTTTTATTTTTTGGGTCTTACGATTGTAATGTTACTAAAGTGGTATAAGTTTTCTGTTAAAATCATATTGTTTATCATGATTGTTTATGATTATGTTTCCAATGATCAAATCTTATGATCTAACTCTCAAGAAAATAATTTATGATCATATAATATGTTTATTTTATTATAATACAAGTTTTAATTTAATTTTACTCACACTAATAACTAAAGAGACCAAAATAATGTTTTTAATGAAAAATACTTTATTTCTCTCTTTGGTCAAATAAGATTTTTCTTACATATCCATTTTTTCTAAAAATATTTTAAAGAAAGTTTTTAAAATTATAAACCTATTTTTTAAATAAAATTTTACCGATGTTTTATTTTTTTACAAAATGTTTTAAAAGGATTTTTCTTTTCATTTTCTAAATGATAATTTTTGAATTTTTACTTAAAATGTGAAAGGAATATTTGTTTTAATGTGTATAACATGAGAAAAATTTACACCTTCATAAAAATAAATTATTTAAATATAAATTTAAAAATTTTCAATTTTATTTTCAAATAAAATATTTTCTTTAATATTTGGGAAATTTTTATATTTAAAGAAATTAATTTGAAAATGAAAAGTTTATTTTCCTCAAGATTGTTTTAATGATATTTTTATAGAATTTTTATTCATCGATGACAAAATAATTTAGTGTTGCATATGTTTTACTAGGTATATGATCCAATGATACCATCCTTACTCTTTATGTGGATTTTTTATGATTATGATGATGATATTATTATGAAACACATTTATTTTTATTGTGTTACGCTAATATGGATTGATGAAATGTTTATAAAACCGGATTTATTTTCATGAGTTATGATATGATAATATGATGAATGATTAATAATTGTATGTACCACAAATGTATGGATTATGTTATGGTTGGTACTTATATCTCCTTCTAGTTAATTGGGTAAATATTTATATATCATGATATAATTATGAGAAATAAGCTAATGTGCTAGATCCATTATGAAAAATAGATTGATGTACTTGATCCACAATGGAAGACAATTCAATTTTATTGATCCACTTTGAGAAATAAGTGATGGAGCTTGATCCGTTATGTTATAGGAAATAGGTAGGAATTCATGATTCATTATGATTTGATGGTATAAATATTTAACCTTGATATATTTAATAGTTTCTTTACTTATGATGGTGCCACACTTATATGACATGAACATATGGTTCATGTTCGATTTATGATGATTTCTCACCCTTATGATTTATATCTTTGAAATGATCATGTTTTATGACATGAATGATATTTATGATATGTTAAAGATTGGATATGAACCTTGCAAGTTATGTTCATGATCTTAAACCCTTATTCTTATCTTATTCCTTCTTATGATAATCAACTAATATCTCTCGTGATTAGCCTTACTAAACATCTGAGCTCACCCCTTCTCATGTTTCCTTTCCCCAGGTTACGAAGATAGGTCTTTTGTATGATATGTCTAAGAAGGGTTATAGTTATTAAGAAAAAAGTTGGAGATGATGTAGAACTCTTATGAACTAGTTTTTAATGTTTAATAGATTCTAAAGGCACTATACCTATATGATTCTAGAATGGATCGTTATGTTGTGTAATTAATATTCGTATACAAAGATGTGATATCTATGTTTGAGAAGTTTGGGTCTTTACATGTTTCATATTTTATCCTAATAAATCAAAATAAAAAATATTAAAATATTTTTATATATGAATAAATATATTAACATTGTTTAAATTATAAATTGATATAAAATAATATTAAAAATACTTAAAAATGTTATTTTTTAATAAGAATAGTTTTTCATTTTAATTTATGTTTCATTTAAAAACTAAATTTATAAATTTATAAATTTTATTTTTTTTATAATTAAATTCATTTTTAATTTAGAATGAAAAAATGTCATACGGTTAATTTTTGAGATTTATCTAAAAAGGTTGAATTTTTAGGTGAATAGTGAAAAATACCGATTTTGAAAATATTGTCACTTTTATGACATTATCATAATACAAGAATTATTTGAATGTTTATGAATCATTTTTTATATCAAAATATTTATTTATAAATTAAAACAAATCATTTTAAAATAAAATTTTGAGTTTATAATACCCGATTAACATTTTGGAAACTTAAGTAATATTTTACTCTAATAAAAACTATTTTTGATCTGTTTCTTTTAAGTAAGTATAAAAAATGTGGAATTTGGTATTTTATTGTTTTTAAAGGAATATAAATATTATTTTTTTAATAATAAACCAATTTTTTTTAGAAATGAATAATATTATGAATTTTTTATTAATCATAACTTTTAAGCTTAAAAATAAACTTTTTCTTAAAATAGTTTTGCATGTTTTGTGTGACAATATTAAAATTAAATTTTACAACCATTAGATTTTTTTGAAAAAATTATTTTCATTTTTTAGTCATTATTTCTAAATTAATAAGTATCATTTTTTTAGGCATTAAAAGTAAATTACTTTTGTAAAAATTAGTTACCATGGTAAAAACCAAAAATGGTAATAGTGAAAAATATAAGAGTAAAAGCCTTAAAATATATGTGTTAAATATTTTTTATAATTAAATAACCTTAAACATTCTCAAAATTTATTATTTTTCATTATTTTATCCACTTTACCTTTGAATATTGACTTTATCAATTATATTTTCATAAAAATGGAACTTCTGTCCCTTATAAAAGGAGCCATCAATCCCCTATTTATTCACAAACAAAAAGACACATAGAATTTACTAAAATATACACAAATAAATCTCTAATAATCACAACAAATTTTTATAGTTTCTATTCTTCTCAAATTACCACTTCTCAAAGGCTTAACCAATTTAAACGAGCACTTCTAAGGAGTATGGTAAAATTCTCAATTAATTTGTCTTTATTTATTTTCCTTTATTTATTATTCTAAACCCTATGAATATAATATAACCATGATTAAATTATTTAATTTGTATCATAATTATAATTAAATTTTAATATTTTTATGGGATAACAATTTTTAACCTTCCTTCTAACGATTAAGAAATTAAAAATGTCACTTGTGTTACGTATGGGCTGTCACCTCTATAGGCGACACAATCCATTTTTCATAACCAACTTACATGGATTGTTAAAATAGGGTATTTAATGAATAAATATGATATTTCAAACATTATTAATATTTTTAAAATATAAACTAATTACTACCTTCTTTACATTTTAGGAAAAATGAGAAGGAAACCCATATGTTTTTGTAGACTACCTCCTCCATAAAGTAACAAATTTCTTTTTTCATCTTGAAATTTATTCCTAATAAACCAATATTAAAATAAAATTCACCAACTTAAAAAAATTTAATTATTAAAATTATTATTATAGAATAATGATATTATACTAAAGGAATCTCTTTCTTAACCATACTCACCCATCAATTATAGCTTGTTCTTGTTTGGGCGGGTTTAACCACCCTTGTGATCAATGAAAAAAAATATCATGGATGAATATGAAAAATTAAATAACTGTAATTTTAAACATTAATAATAAAATTATATTTATTATATAGTTATGGAAATGTTATATTAATATCTAACTTTTTGTTAATATACGACCATTTGTTCATTAAAATTTATCGAAACTAGAACACCACTGATTTTTTCTCCAAGAACCATAACCAAAACACTCATGAAATAAAATTGTAACTTTATAATTAATTATAAAACATCTATACTAGAAACATAAATTATAAATTAATTTTTAACTTGTTATCAAATAAAGGGGTTTGATATCTACATTATAAATCAAGTGAAAAACAATTTAAATTAGAAACATATGATGATGAAAATAAACTATGAAAAATTACTAAATGTGTAAAATAAAATTATAATTTAATAATATAAATTTCAATATACTTGAATAAGTTTCTTAAAAAATTATTTTATACATTTATGTTTATTATACAAGATGTTAGAGCTTGTTTGACTAAGCATGAATATAAGGTAAGGGTGTTTCAAGGGGTCTCTATTAAAATATTTCTTAAGCTGTAAGGGGTTTTTTCTTAACTCAACATATTTCCTTGAGTTACAATTATTACAATATGAATATGGTTTTAAAAGATAATTTAATACTATTATATGATGATTTTATATTTAATTTAATCCTTTTTTGGGAGATTACATTGATGTAATTATCTCTTTATAAAAGTTGATGTTTTTAACAATAATCCACATCCTCTCCAAATAATATATTTCTCTTACATATCCTTTTTCATTCAAATTTTTAATGTACTCTTTTATTATTTTGAGATAAAAATATTATTTAATTATAGGTATTTTCAATTTTATATTTAACTTTTTTAAAATTTAAGAATTATAACCCTTTTTACAACGGGAGTTTCAAAAAAGGTGTTTTTTAAACAGTGGAAAAGGTTTTTTCTTTCCCAATTGTATATTTTATCTTACACATAAAATTTAATTTAAAAAAACTATTTTTTTTATTTTGAGGCTCTATTATAGATTTTTTTTAAAATAATATTTTTAAAAATATTTCACTTCATCTATTAAAAAATTACTTTTGAATGCGACCCTTAAATCCTTCTTTTACAACTAAGGTAAAATAGTTTTCTAAAAACCATTTTATGGTTTCTTCCTTTATTATGAGCCTAATTATTTTAAAAGATTACTTTCTATATTTTGAAATGTTTTTCCAAAAGATTTTAATTTTTAATTATTTTGATAATAAAATTAAATATTGTTATATTTTTAAAAGTAAAATATTTATTTTAAAAAGGAATTATTTATTATAAAAGGGATTTTAAAGGATATATTTTTTTAAGAAAAAAGAATTCAATTTTTTGATTTTTTTTTGAAAACATATTTATTTTATTAATTTCTTTTCTAAATATCATTTTTGGCTTTAATGATTATTTTTTTACATGTTTAATCGTGCTCAAATTATTTTATTTTAAAGAGAAAACTGTAAAGTGTTCTCAATCATTTATAAAATGTATATTTCTTCTTGTATTTAAAAGTGATTTATCCAATAGTTATAAAAGTGTGTTTCACATCTATGCCAACAACCCTTGGTGTTCCTTATATTACACTTGGGACATGTTCTGATGATTCCATCCACCTTATTTCTCTATATTTATTATGAAATGTTCTATGAATGTATTCATTAAACCCATATATTTTCTATGAGTTAATTAAGTGATGTTTGAAGTATGAATGATTTATTTTACATGTTACACATATGTATAGATGATTTATGGGTGGTTTACTATCCCTCTAATGCATTGGTTAAAGTTTTATACCTCATTATTTAAATATTTTGAGTGTGAACATTATGTAGATTAGTCACGTTAAAAAAATTTAGCATGAACGTGATGTAGATTATCTACCTTCCTAATATTGAGAGTGGACACGATCTAGATTATCTATGTTCACAATATTGAGTGTGAACATGTTGAGTATTTGCTATATTCTCTATATTGAGTGTGAACATGATGAAAATTAGCTACATTCCCAAGTTTGAGCATGGATATGAATTAAATTAGCTATGTTGATAATATTTTGTGTAGACACGATGAAAATTTTCTAAATTAACAATATTAATATTGAAAATGATGAATATTAGTTTCATTCACATGACTTGGTGTGGACACGATGCATATTACACATGTTCACAAGATTGAGAATGAACTCAACTCAGTTAACTATATTCATAATGTTATGATTTTTTATAATTATTTATATGCCATAATTATATGTTATATAGTTATGTTATGATCTGTTACTAATGATTATTATCTCTTTCTTAAAAACTCTTATTCCGTGGTATATGTTTTTTTATCTGACATTATTTTTCCTTTTATCATGACTTACAGATAACTTTTATTGTTTGATATTATTTTTGATAAGATATTTACCCTAATAATGTTTTTTCATATGATTATTATCTAACCCTTGATGAAATGTTCATAAGTTTTCCCTTATTGGGTGTTTAAGCTCACCCTTTTCTTATATTTTTATTAACCAAGTTATGAAGATGAGTATAACTTATAATATGAATAAAAGGGATTATAATGAGGTTCTATTATAGAGAAATGTTCACAATTATCATAAAATAATCTACTTATGTGGCTGATTCTCAAAGAAACTAAACCTTTCATTCTTGTTATTGTGTGTTTTTTATGATATGTAATGTTTAAATTATTGAAATATATGTAATTTTAGTTTGTTAAATCTCACTTGTTATAAAATCATGTTGTAAAAGTATATTTTTTTATCCCTATATCCAAGAGTGTCAGTCTGCAACACTTGGGTTGGTATCAAAGAAAAGTTTAGTTATATTTGGAGATTAGTTTATTTATTTTTAAAGATTAAGATAGGATAAATCTAGTAGAAACCCTAATTATGAGTTCGAGTAAAGGAAAACATCCCAATGTTTTGGTAAAATATAGAGTTTGTAGTTTCCTTGCAATGAAATCCCTATTTGGATATAAACAAGTTGATGTAGGAAATGGCACAAATATACCTAGGGGTAAAAACTCAAAACATATTGGTTGAGAATTAACTCAATCTTCATCTGGTGCATGAAAAATAGTGATACAAACCAATTTCTATATAATTATATATGATATCAACCTAGATAAATATTTATTTCATATAATAATAATACATTCCTAGAACTATAAAGGTTTATTGTCTTTGTAGACTAGATACATAAATAAATTACTTTTATAAAATATCTTTAATATATTCCACAAAATTATTCACATATATTATTATTATAGGTTTATCATACTTAATAACATTTTTATAACTTGTGTAATGTAGAAACATAAAAAGGCGTGAGATTTGATGCTTTGTAAGGGTAAACATGGGAAATATCAGTCAACGATCTTAAGTAGGAATAACATTAGAATAAAGATATGATAATATGATCATAACTTATGAAAACCATACCCAAAAAATCAATATCTAAAATCCCGAGTCATGAAATATTACTTTGTCTTAATAAAATACATGATTCATAAGAGAAATCATCAATAACTAATTGTGATTCATGAGTGTATATCATAAGCATGGGATATAAGAATGTGGAAAAAGAAACAAAATTAGAAAATCATTTGACTACGAACATGTATAAACTATAATAAGTCTAGTCATTATGTTAAGGACATGAAATTTGGTCCCCACATGAAATTATGGTCATGATACCAGGTCTATACATAAAATTATAAATATGTCATAATATAGACATGCCTATGATTAATGTAGTGAACATTATATTACGTTCATGCATAACATAGTTATTTCATCAGTTATAAATAATTTCCCAATACATAAGGGGGTATATAATTATGATACCATCCATCACATAGTTAAACACAAATATAAGTGTTCCATAAGATCATAAAAACATTCATCATAGAAAAACTCATGGAAAACGAATGGGTTTCCTAAATATTTCATCATAACTTAATTAACCCATGTGAAAGTAATAGGTTTCGAAGAAAAATACTTTAAAAATCATCATCATAAGACATAAACAGAAATAAAGTAAATAGTACCATAAGATCATATACCTATTTATGAATATTAATCCTTAAATTATGTTGAAATAGATAAAAATATCTTTTATAAAAACATTTAAAATATGATTTGAAAACTGAGAGAAAACATCTGTTTTATTTTAGTAACTTTTTAAAAACAAGATATCTAATAAAATTGAAATATTATTTTATTTGAAAAACATTTGAAAATTTTTAATTAAGATTTATTATGAATTAAGGACTTGGTGGAGAGAAAATCTATTTATATTGTATGAATTATCGAAGAACATTCTTTTAACACTTTTATAAAAAGTCCAAAAAACATGTTCAAAATACATTTATAAATGTTATATTTAAAAAAATTTAAATAAATTAAAAGTTAATGAAAATTAAAAATTCAAAACATTTAAATTATCATTAAAAACTCTTATAAAATAATTTATAGAACACAAATATGGAAGGAAAAGTTCACTAACTAAAGAGGAAGTAAGGTTGATTTTTATTAAAAATATTTTCTCAATCATTTTAAGTACCATATAGAGGAAAATTATAATAAAACATGAAAAACATATAAATAATAAATGGTGAATAAAATATATGGGTTTTAAAATGAAATTATTATATAATTTCCCTCATTATAAATTAATGATAGACAATGCTGAAAAAATGAGATTGTAACATAATCCCTTACCGCTTTGGTAAATTTTGAATCCTAAAACACTTAGAATAAAAAAATTAAATTTGAATATTAAATATAATAAATTTGAAGATATAAATGATTTAATACATAAAATATGTTTTATAGAAACCATATAATAAGTAATTGGTGCATAACATGAAACATGTCTTAATAAAACAACATTGAGATGAAAAACCCTTACCCTAATTCCTAAATTTCTTTATACATTCTATTAAAATTATTTTTAGTAAAAATATATTTATTATAAATCTATATTAGAACCATATTAATTATTATCTTACTATATATAATTTCATTATAATTTCTAATTACTCATCTATTAGCAATTCTTCATTAAAATCATTATCCGGGTGAAAACTAGTCTATTTTCTATGAATGTTTTGGTTTGAATAATCCGATCCTTACACCATGGTCATTGTTTAATCATATGAATAAAATAAATAATATAATAAATATAACATTTACTCATTAAATAAACTTTTATATCCATCTATATATGGTGTTGATGAAAATTGATTTACATCACTTCGTGGAGATGGTTGTTCATATGTGCTTATGAGTAATGTTTCCATTTTTCAATTGTTTAAATGAAAGAAAGGTAAATAATAATTAAACCTTAAATAATAATATTTATATCATAAATATAATATATATTCAATAAATATATTTTTATTATCATCTATGTAAAATAAAAATGAAAGAAATCACATCGCTTTGTGGAGGTGGTAGTCCACTTGTATGAACGAACAACATTAGCATATTCCAATGGATGAGAGGGTAAGAAGGTAGATGATATTTTATATTTTAAATGTCATAAATATGTTATAAAAACACCCAAAAACAAGTGTATATATATATATATTAAATTCATCTACATAACCATGCATGATAGAAAATGAATAAAAATGAAACACATCGGTTCATGGGGGTGATAGTGCACACATACAAACAAGCAATGTTTTGATTTCCCATAGGATAGAAAATAAAAATAAAAAGGGGTGTAACATAAAAATAATAACCTTTAATTATATTTTAAATAATTATTTTATTAGATAATTATGTTTATGATAGTTTTGAATTATGTTAAATAAGAAATTAACTTGAAAGGACTTGATTAAGAGTTATAACTTTTCCTTGGAAAACCTCCTTTGGCTTACACGTTAATCCGTCAAGGTTGGTATTTGGGTGAGATAAAAACATATAGAATTGTGGAGGAAGTTTGGGAAGGGGTTTTTGGTAGGTATTGGAAAAAATATAGTGCACTAATGGTGTAGATAAATGAGAAGACGATGCACCCTTTTATAAGTGAGGGGAGTGGCACACTTGTAATTATTCTTAACTTTTAAATATTGTAAGTGGATTACACATGTTAAAGTAACCCTAAAAATAATATAATTTATAATATAAGTGATAAGGGTCAAAATTAACTTATAAAATAGTAACTAATATGATATTTTTGGACTTTATCCCAAATAAATAACTTTCTTAAGCAGTTTTACCTTTTATCACGGTGAGAACATTTTTACCAAGGAAACTATTAATAATAATTGAAAATAAAATTGAGAATAATAATAAATTTGAATCTATAAATTATAAAAATTAAATCTATTTTAGGGGTTAAATTTATATAAGTGTTAGAAATTAATTTTAATACAAGTGTGAAAAACAGAGTAAAAAATAATTTTTTGAAAAGTGTGTTTTAGGCAGAAAAATGAACTTACACCTAAATAAAATAAAATTATTATTACAATATAATTAATTATACTGTGTTTCATAAATGGATATTATTTTAATTTAAAACAAAATCCAAAATATAATGATACTTTTAAATTACTTTATTTAAATAAAAGAAATGATATTTTTGCAAAAGTGGGTATTTTTCACTATTTAATCAAAAAAATATTTTTAGAAAAATATAAAAATCATCACACTAAGATAATTTTAAATATATGATTTAAAAAATTATTAATATTTTTTAAAATTAAATTTATATAAGTTTCAGAAATTAATTATAATATCGTTACATAAAATAAAATAAAAACCATTTTGGAAGAAAATATATTTTTAAAGCATAAAATCACTTTTTTCTCATTACTTGACTAATAACCATTATAAAATGAATGTTATTTCATTTTAATATAGTTATATATAATTCAATAATTTAATTTTAATCATTTATCAAGAGTAAGTCATTTAATTTAAGATATTATGCACATACAAATAGTTTTATGAAAAAATATATCTTTTACCTTTAAAAGATTTTATCTTCATTTATAACCAATTTATAATCAATGTATAATTTATTATTGAAAAAAAATTCTATATATACTTGAATATAATAACATAGTTCTTCTAATATTGGTGTTTCATGTAAAGAAAACCATCGAACTCTTCAAATTTAATAAAGATAAAATATATATTCTAAAATATTGGGGTGTTACATTATACCCCACTTATAATATTTTTAACTTGAAATTATATTTCTCTAATATAAAAAATAATTATAATTCTACCTCATCAAATAATTTTGTTACCATGTACCTTTTTTAATATTATTATTTTACCAAATAACTTTGACTAGATGAGTGGTCTTATTTCACAACACTTTCTCTATTTGATCTACAATTTACACAGGTCACTCTTTTTATGAAATATTTTGATCGAGTGGTAAAAACTATGAGTTAAGTACATTTTAAGGATCATGAATATAATTTCTCAAAATTGATACATGAAAAACACCACGTACTTGGGAGAGGATCGGTGGAGGTGACAAGTGATAATCTACCCTCTACTTGATCAGGAATCTTAAAAGGAAAATTTTATGAGGTGCTCAATATCCCCTTTCTTCCAAATATCACAATTTGTTTCCAACAAAATATTTAAAGGAATAAATTATCCTCAAATTCAATTTCTAGATCTCACTGAAAATTTATATTATAACTTTTATGTCTACATTGACCTTCCCTAGTGTGCTTTTAAATGGATCTAACTTTCTATTCCATTTCATCAGCTAGCTCAGATTTCAATATTTTATATTGTCAAAATTTATCACAACATGTTGTATTTTTTATCTTCCTTCCATAGAGGGATTCATAAAGAGGCATATAAATTCTTGATTGAATTCTACTGTTGTAATAAAATTCAACTAGAGGAAGGTGTTGATCCCAACCATTCTTTAATTTTATTTAGAAAGTTCTCAGTACATCTTAATGGGTTTGAATAGTCCTATTAGATTATCCATCTATCTAATTATTTAATGTCATGACCCGACCCAATGGGTCATGAGTTTCAAATACCACAAGAACACCTCTAAGGCTAGGGTGGTGATAAGAGTCTAAGGACATAACTAATATGGGAGTCCTTTACCTAATATACCAGTATGAACAGACCCGATCATATTATTGCATAAGTCCATAGGAATAATAATAAAAAGATGAAATATATAGACAATATATATGCATGAAAAAACCTCTAGGGTATATAAGAGTAAGACAATGTAAAATAAAAGTAAAGTGGATAAATATATGCCCAACCAAAAATATGCTCCAACCTGATAAAAACTGGAAAGTACATACTGAGATAGCCCATCTATGAATCTCTAAGATATGACTATATTATGTAGTTAAATGCACCATGTATCCCTAATCTCCTCTATAATCTACATCAACAAGTCCATCGTCTACATAAGACCTGATATAAAGATGAAAATTCCATGCAGGGGTGAGTATATAAATACCCAATAAGATGCCAAAAAAGATAAAGGAGGTGCTGTAAGAGACATGATAGGAGTAGATAATATATAGCTCAACCCAAATAAAAAGTAAAAAAATTCAACAACATGGATATATATATATATATATATATGTATGATTAAACCAAAGAATCCCAAATGAGATTGAATGGGGATCTCCATCTCATATCCTAGATTAGAAAAGAGTTTCATCAGTCCCTTGATTACATCATCGATTCTTGACATCTCGCATGTCAGTGCAAAGAAGTAATTGCGTGAAGGGCCCACACCTCACTACTATACCTCACAATTGATGGGAAAAAACTTTCAAGTATAGGACCCACTCCCTAGTACCTCAGGGGGATTACAATCAGTGTAAGGAGTACCTGCACCCAAATTTCATAGGTGGTACAACTTGGTAGATAAGGGATCTGTGATCTAATTCCATATAGGGGTTACACTCAATATATAGAGGACCCACAACCTCATATATCAAGGGGTAATACTTAGTAGATAGTGGACCTTAACCCTAATGCCATAGGGGGGGTGCCAATCAGTGAATAGAGTACTCACACCCTAATGCCTTGGGGGGGGGGGGACTACGCAGTAGATAGAGGAACCACACTCGAATTTCATAGGTGGTACCACTCTGTAGATAGAGGAACCACACCCTAATGCCATAAAGGGTGCTACTTTTATGATCTGGCTTAATCACTATAATCTCAAGTGCCACCTAAATAAGAATCATGCCTTGAACGTCTCATATCATATCCCAAGTCAATTATAAAAGACACTATCACATTATACATGGAAAAAACTTAGGATAGGCTAATCGCATGCTAAAATCCAATCCCAAAAGTGATATTCGAGAGGTATATGGTTCCTAAAAAAGGAAAAATCGGTACACATTGTGTAAGGGGACCCCCATGACACATGGTCCCACACTTCAACCAATCCATGTCCATTCTAGTACAAATATCACTAACCGTGTAACACTATATTAAGTGTAAATAGAATACATAGTGTGCCTAAGCCACTCGAGGTCCTTCCCATGCTCCCTAACCATGTGTGTGTAATCTTTCTTGTGTATGTGTACTTTGGTACATAGTGTGTCCACCATACAAGTTTTTGTTTGTTTCCTTGGTCGTGCCTGTTTACATTGGTACATGACATATAACTGTCCATGTCATCTAAAATGGGTTCCTTCACATGTGCTCCACCACTTGAATAGTCCACTCGGGGAGAGATACATGACATGCAGCTCAACCACATGGTTTTTCATCCTTAACTTTCTCAAAACCCTAGCACCAGAGCCAAAGGGTCACTACACGGTGTGTGTTCATAACTATACACACCATGTAATTAGGTTTTTTGTAGAAAGTTAGAACTGCTTCTAGTGTTACAGATCTGAACTCACATCCTTAGATCTCAACTCTAGGCCTCTTAAAATCCGTGTAAAAAGATTTCGTTTTTCATTTTCTACCCTTTTATAGTTGGAAATCAAATCTCAAATGGTTTGTTCAACTCTCACTTGCACTACACATATCTAACATTTTCTAAAATGCCTCATTGGTATTACAATCCTTAGTAGAATCCCCCATATCCCAAAAATCATCCGAATCCAACCTTGATTCATCATTCGGTTCATCACACATGAATTCTCCATGAGTTCAGGGGTCCAATCGGGTTCAGTTCTGCCCGAAAATGTTGAACCAAGACCCCATAAGTCGAAAAGTGAATAATGTGAAGAAG
Source organism: Viscum album (assembly GCA_963277665.1). Taxonomy (NCBI): domain Eukaryota; kingdom Viridiplantae; phylum Streptophyta; class Magnoliopsida; order Santalales; family Viscaceae; genus Viscum; species Viscum album. The sequence goes on from OY728157.1 coordinate 402,284,701, forward strand.
AATATGAAGAAAAGTTGAATAATAGAGGTTAAACAATCATTAGCCAAGAGTTATTTCACAAAAAATATAATTGGGGAGATCTTGGGTGAGAAAAAAATTTAATAATCCATTTAATTCAGTACATGGGTATATGAAAAGCCTTACAATTGATGCTGATCAAAGAAACAGAATTGATCATGCTCAATAGTTTAATAAATAGAGAATAATCCACAAATTCAAAAGTCATACATATTTTTGGATCATTCATCCAAGAATAATGTGACTTCCAATGAATAGATGGAATTATTTCATTTGTTCCATTTTGATCTGCCTAGATTAGGATTTTTGTCATCATCGAATCTCGATTAACCAAAGAGTGGTGGAAGGAAATACTCTCAATTATCCCAGTGTTTATGTAGATGAACATAAATTATATTCATAATTATATATTTGTAGATGAAATTTAGTCCGACCAATTAATATATTAAACAAATTAATTACTTTATTATCCAACTAAATTTACTACCAATGACTGTTTTATTCGAACTCCCCAGGCTAACCAATTTTAGGTCTCACCTAGGGAAAAACTCTCCTTACAGATTCAAATATGGACTCATATTTTTGATATGAGACTTCATTTAAGAGTTATAACATTTTATTTAATAAATTTCATGCATTTAATATAAAATATATTTAATATTATTATAAAATTAATTCTGGGTACACCGGGTATCAAAATTGCACGCCGTCTTAGTGCCTAGCTCTGAAAATATATCTTGAAATATCTGAAATTATTACAAGAAAAAGGGTCACTAGATCATTCCCTCTTTCAATATTTTTGTCCCCTAAAAGAAAAACTAAACAAAAATATCATGATATTGAGCTCACATCTGGATCTCCCAATCTCAGGATCTCTCTTTCATGCTCTGATACTTCCACATCATGAAAAGCAAAGAAATGGTCCATCCACCTAGGGTCATCTCCTGCCGATCCTTGATCACCATTGGGTTATTTTCAAAAGTGGCTCCATCATTGATGTTCAACTCAACCCAGTAAATAACTTTAGTGTGGTCATGCATGTATCCACTCAGCTATGAAATTTAGAAGATGTTGTACTCCCACTCGAACTGCGGGGGTAAGGAGAGGTAGTAAGAAACCTCACTAACCCTATTCTAGATCTTGAATGACTTGATGAACCTCAGGAATATCTTTCCTCCCCGACAAAAACTATGTAATACTCATCATGGGTAGATTCTCAAGAAAACATGGTCTCGCTACTCATACTCTAGAGGACTATGATGCCGACTAGTGTAATATTTCTTCCTGCTCCGGTTTGTCCTCATTTTCTTATGGTTGACCTAGAACTTCTCTTTCATAACCTGCACTATATCTGGTATCACAAGAGATACCTCACCCATCTCTATCCAACACAATGGTGACCTGTAGGGTGTCCCATAAAGGGTCTCAAAAGGTGTCATGCCTATAGTAGAGTGGTAAATATTATTGTATGAGAACTTTACCAAAGTAAAATGATCCTCCCATCTCCAACTGATGGTTAGCACAAAAGACCTCATCATATCCTTCAACACCTAGATAGTGTTCTTGGTCTATCTATCTATTTGGGGGTGGAAGGTTGTACTCATCCACATATGGGTCCCGAATTCCTTCTAAAGGTCTCTCCCTAACTGTGACATGAACCACAAATCTCATTCAGATACAACAGTTAAGGGAACCCCACTAAGGGGATCAATCTTTCGTATGTACATCTACCCCAAAATCTTTACCTAACTCTACTCCTTGATAATAAGGAAGTGTTATAAATTCATGATTCAGTCAACTATCACCCAAATGGCATCATTTCCTCTCTCCATCCACATAATACCTATCAAAAAGTACATATTCCAACAAATTTATACTTTGAGATCTCAAGGGGATGCATCAAACCTATTGAAACTTGGTGATCAACCTTTACCCGTTGACATACGAGGCACCATGAAACAAACTCAACCACACTCTATCCATGCCGACCCATAAAATTTCCTTTGAATGTCTCTATATATCTTCCCCACACCAAGATGTACAACCAAGGGAGATGTGTGAAACTCTTTCAACCCCACCTCTAGTATCATGACTAGGACCACCATCTATCCCTAGAAATGGATGACATGATTTACTCATTCAAAAAATCCATCAAGTGAATATCCTGAGGATATTTGGTCATGCAAGACCTCATAGTCGATGTATCCCAACTTGGGATATCTCACATGCTGAAAGAGTAGAGTCAATGCTATAGAATAAAGAAAAGATTTACCCTCCATCTCAACTAGGGTCAGCTGTAGGGAAACCAAATACTCAGAATCCTCCTACAAAAAATCATCTTAGGACTTCCTACTAAGGGAATCTACTACCACATTTCTCTTCCCTAGAGTATATATTATCTCAAAGACATAGTCCTGTAGGAACTCCAACCAACACAATTTTCTCAGCTTCAAGTCTCTCTATGTGAAGACATACCTGAGACTCTGATGGTCTGAGTAAACAAAAAAGCGCTCTTAAAAAATATAGTGCCTAAACATCCCTAGAGAGAATACTACTACTTTTAGTTATTGTTTGTGAGTTATATAGTTATACTCATAGGGGTTCCCAACTTCCTCGACCCATATGTGATAACCACCAATCTATGCATTAATATACAACTGATCCTAGCTCCTGAGGAATCTCAACACACCATATAATCCACACCCTCCTTTGGTAGTCTCAAAACATGAGAAATCATTAGCCTCATCACCAACACCTTGAAGGATATTTGTAAATACTCAGTATAGGTAAATGTCTACCCTTTCTACATCAGGGTATTCGAATGGTATACAATTCTAGATAAGTCTTGAAAAAACCTCCTTTAGTACCCTTAAAATCCAAGAAAACTCTACACATATGACAAGCTCTTGGGTGGGTTTAAAGAAGGAACTACGTCGATATTTATCGGGTCTACAACCAATAAATTCTCATAGATGAAATTCCCTAGGATGTGAACCTCATGAATTAAGAAGTTTTACTTTGAGAGCTTACCAAAAATCTGGTGATCCAAAATCAAATCTAGGACCATACTTAAGTGTTCTTTATGCTCTTCATCTGATGAAGAGTATATGAGTATATCTTTAATGAAGACAACCATAAAATGGTCCAAGTATGGTAGGAAGATCAAGTTCATCAAATCTATAAATAGGGTGGGTGAATTCATCACACTGAAGCGAATCACCTGGAACTCATTGTTCCCATTGTAACACTAGAATGATAGCTTCAAAATATCAGCCTCACACACTCTCAAATGGTGGTACCCGAAACAAATATCTGTCTTCAAGAACCATCTTTTACCTCAAAACTGATCAAATAGGTAATTAATACTCAGAAAGGGGTATTTTTTCTTTATCATGTCTTGTTTTAAGTGATGATAATCCATATAAATCCATAAGATCCCATCAGCCTTTTTCATGAACAACTCTAGAGATACTTAAGGAGACACAATGAGATTGAAAAAACATTTCTCTGCAAGGTCAACCAACTATAACCATAGATCTTAGAGCTTAATAAGGGCCATCTAATATGCCATAGAATATATCAGAGTGGTCCTGGGATGTAGGTCGACACAAAAATACATCTTCCACCTTAGAGGTTGTCCTATAACATCCTCATGGATTACATCTTTAAAATCCTCCAAAAATGAAGGAATATATATTCCTGACGCTCCTTCTTAACCAAGGTCTACACTCACCTACTGATGGGTTATGGGATGCAGCCTCCTCCTTTAAAAACCCACCACTTCCACCATGAGATATCTCTCACCCGAAAAGGAGAATATCATCCCATCAGTTTCGAAGGAATATGATTGTTCTATAATGAAAGTCAACATATTATCAGACCATGGACAACCAAATCAAACCAAAGATGATGTCATAGGGTTCCATCGGGATGAAAAAATATCCCATAAGAACCTCCCTCCACCAAAAGATAGCTCACACTACTGATAAATAAAACATATAGTAGAAGAATTCCCCTAGAAAGGTCCATAAAAATCTTATAGGCAAAAGCCTTGACTAGGAGATATATATTTCACACTAGGATTAAACAGATGAAGGAATGAATTGTACCTTTCTCTACTAATATTGAAGTAATATTAGAATAAACATAGATTGTACCTCAGTTCATCTTATACATCAATGGGTCATAAACATCCATTTCCTGCAACTGTATGCAGCCTTGATTACTATATCCTTGAGCCTGATGAGGGCTACCTGGTGGTGGTGGTGGTGGGAGGATCTCATTACATCATCCACTACCCACAACATTTATTCCTAGAGATCCACCTACTCCTCTACCAGCTCCACCTCCTTGGGGACCTCTTTCCCTCTCATGAGAGATCCTAGATCATGGAACTACCTCTATCGTGGCAGTCCATATACTACCACCCTAACCTCCTCAGTATGTTAGGTTGAGAAATATTGCGATATGTGACCTCACTCATCACATGCATAACACTTTTCCAATATAGACTTCCCTAGTTCTCCACATGGTCCCTGTGCTACCCAACCATGTTCTAGAGTCTGGTCATGGGGAGATCTTAAGTGCTGAGATCCTATCTATTGGCGTCTACTAGCTAATATCAGAGAATAATCCCTATAACACCCCCTTATAGATCAATATTCATGGTGTACCAATGATAGAAAAATATCTATCACCATAACCCACTCCAACACCCACACATAGGTGGGAATTTGTAAGGGAACTATGCTAACATAGATATCTCTATGGAGACCCAGATCAAATTTCCATACTTGGAAGTAGCCATTAAAAATCATATCAAGGGAGTACCTCATGTGGTCTGTTAACCTTGAGATATACTCATACACTATCAACCCTCTCTACTATAGCTTTAGAAGATCATGAATCCTAACTGATATTAAGTAGGAGGGGTGGTACTCTTCATGGAAAAACTGTTGTAAGTTAGTCCATGAGAGTGTCGACTCATCATGCATCCGCATGAAAAGACTGCACCTGCTCTTGGATGCTCTATGTAAAAGGATAGATTCTAAACAACCACCTTATAAGTTGGTGTCTTGATAAGCTTGAATACATAGATCACCGAGTCTAAAAAATCCTCCACTACCTAGGTATTTGGATCACCACGGAACATCCACTGCCACTTGGACTAGAACTCGCAGAGTGTGCTAAGACAGTTTGCATACTAAACCTATTATATTGGTATGATCAACTACTCAATAGGTGGGGGTGCTGCTACCTATCCACATGGATGAAGGATCTCATAGGATGGAACCTGAACTGAGGCCTCATCCCTCCTTATATCGTCTTCATGATATGAAACTATTAACCCAGCTGGCTGTCATTACAGAGGAATCCTGAAAATTTAATCCAGACATAACACAATTAGATGAGAAGATATATATGTAACATGGGGAGGTAACTCAAGAAGGATAGTCAAAGTAATCAATACTATATGATGCATGTATCATTGATCTGAATAACAAATGTCTTAGTATATTGAGTTGACAAGTAGGTAGTCAGAGTCCTGGTGAATGGATATGCAAACCGCTACACCAACACTGGATTCCCTAACTTGAAAGCCACCCTAATTTTTTTTGACACTATTTTCCTAAATCAAAACCAAATCCTTATAAGGGTAATAATTCAAACACCATCGCAAGTAAGGAACTATTCTGATACCAAAATGTCACGACCCGAACCAATGGGGATCAAGCTACAACTACCCCATGCCTGCATCTATAGGATAGGGGTAACGAAAATCATTGAAAGTCAAAAGTAATATGGGAATAAATTCCCTAATTCACCTATACACACACGCACCCAACTATCTCAATTTAGAAGTGCAGAGTAATAATAATAAAAACATGAAAAATCTCAAGAATAACCATGCATGAAAAACCTCTTGGGTGTAAAACAGTATAATTGTGTAAATTGAAAAGTAAAGAGGAAAAATACATGCCTAACTAGAAAGATACCCTAACCAAACAAAAACTAGAAATTAAATCCTGAGCGAGCTCAGATCAGAATCTACAATCTTCGGCCACCATACATGGTCAAATGCACCAGGAATCCCTAAGATCCTCTATAATTGCTTCCAACTTTTCCATCATCTACATAAGACATGACACGTGCCAGAAAATCCCAAACATTGGTGAGTATATACCTACCCAGTAGGACACCCTGAAATTTGAAGGGGGTAGTTAGATACATGATAGGAATATATAGTAGAAATCTTAACCTAAACAAAGAGTAACAAAATCCAATGGCATGGACACACACACACACACACAGATATATATATGATCAAATGAAAGAAGTATAAATGAGTGAGTAAGGGGATATCCTTATCATAGCTCATCCAAGGAAAGAGTTCCATCAGTCTTAAGAGTCTATTATCAATGCCCAACATCTCATTTGTCAATCCAAAGACATTACCATGTGAAGGGCCCACACCTCACCACAATTATGTACAGCTGAGGGGACACAATATTCAAGCAGAGGAACTGTGTTCTAGTGCATCATGGGTGCCACTCAGTGTAAGGAGGACACACACCCTAATTCTATAGGTGGGTACAACTCAATAGATATTGGAACCAATCCATAATTCCGTAGAGGAGTACCACTAAGTAGATAAAGGACCCACGCCTTGGTACATCAGGGGGTACACTACCACAAAATAGGATTTTAATAGCACTGACCTTTATCAGCACTAGTAAAAAGTGAAAATAAAGGTGGAATTTATCAGTGCTAAAACAACCACTGATAACAAGAACCTTTTATCATTACTTTTTAGTGCTGATAAACAGTACCCTTTATCAGTTCTATTTTAGTGCTAATAAATAGTACCCTTTATTAGAACTTAATTTTTAGCACCCATAAAGATATCCTTTATCAGTGCTTTTTCAATGCTGATAATGGTCTGAAAAAATTAAATAATTAAATGAATAAAAAATAAAAAATAGTTTATTAAAAATAATATTAAAAATTTTATTAAATAAATAATTATTAATAAAAATGAAAAATTATTATACTATATATAAATTATAAATACTAAAAATTAGTATATATATATATATTAAATGAAAATTAAACAAATAAAAATTAAAAATAATTAAACTGAGAAAAATATTAAACATTTTATTAATTAAATAATTATTACTAATGTTAATAAATAGTATACATTAAATATATATGTATATATGAATGTTTATAAATATGATTTATATAATACAAAATATTTATGATTTACATTAAATTGTTAACATATTTAGTGAATAATGGTTTATAATTAAAAATTAATATGAATTAAAAATACTAACTAATTTATCGAGTAATGGACATAATTGAATGTTGTTTTATTTTTCAATTTAACATAGATCAAACATGTGTCATATTTATTTTGAATATATATATGCAATTAAAGCATTTTTATACACAATACACACACATACACAAATATTTATTCAATAATGAAATCTTATATAGAAACATATACACCTAATATTTATGTAATTTATTCAAATATTAGTATTCATTTTAGAATTTAATTATAACCTAACACATTTAATATATTATGGTTTGAATCGATAAATTTTATTTATTTATTATTAATATATTTAAATCTTGGTATAGTTCATTCATTTTTAATATGTTTTATTTTTAATTTTTAATTTTTTGGGAATATAATCAATTTATATTATATATATATATATATATATATTTATTTACTATGTTTTAATATTTTAAATATTTATTCACATTTATTTTAGTATATATCCATATTTTTTTTATTAATTTATATTTAATTAATAAAACTTATCCATTTTTTAAATATTTTTAAAGTGTACCCATTTTTAATTATTCAATTTCACTCATTTTTAACATGCATGCACTTAAGATTAAATATTCATTTATAATGTTAAAAATATGTTTGTAAAAAAATATTTATAAAAAAATCTATTTATAAATGTATATTTACTATATTTATATATTTATAATTCTAAATAAATAAATATTATTTTTTCAAAATGTATTTATATAATTATAAATATATAATTATATATATCTAAATAATTATAAAATTATAGTAAATTTATTTAAATAATGTATATATTTACTATAATTATATATATATATATATTTATTATATATGTATATATATAAATATATATAATGATATATGTATTATTTTTTTTGAAAACTATTTATATAATTAAAAATAAATAATTATATATTTAATTAATTATAAAATTATATAAATATATTTAAATAAATAATATGTTTATTATATATATATAGATATTTATTAAATATATATAATTATATAAATATATTTAATTTTTTTTATAATTAGAATTATAAATATTTTATCAGCACTTTTGTAATAAGTGTTGATAAAATAAATCTTTATAAGTTACTTTTTAGAACTAAGAAAGATAGAGATTTATCAGTGCTAAAAAAGTGCTAATAAAGATTCCTTTTATCACTACTAATTAACTTAGTGCTGATAAAAGGCATCTTTATCCGCTCTTTTTTGGAAGCACTGATAAAAGTATCCCGATCTATTTTAAGAACCCTAACCATCGTGAACTAGTTCAAAATATCTGATGCTCTCTACAGAAGCCACCTATTACCAACAATCCTCGTTGTTAAATCCAACCTCAAATCTGGGCTATAATCTAGGCTTAAACTATTCCAAGTCTCAAATACAAGGCTAGAATGATTCAAGGGTCGAACTAAACCAAGTCTTGAACTAAATCTAGGTTTTTTGCTATATCTTATTTCTCTAGTTTATCTACTGAACCTTCCCAGCCCACATCCATGTATCCCAACGGCACTATTTGCATTATCCTATAATAAAACAACCCAAAATTAACTATTTTTTAGATATATTGAAGCATCATTTTCCCCGATAGCATGTGTCTCTCATTGGGACAGCATTGGTACTGTGCGTCTTGAAATATATCAAACCTAATGTTGGGTCATGTTGTTGTGACATATAATAGGCTCGCAATACCTATATTCAAAGACTTCTACCACTTTTCAACCATTTTTGAAAAATTCATCCTTATAATGGTCGTCATTGTTATTGGTTTAGAATCTTACATTTCAAATCACTTTAAAACCCCTTTTTCATATTTTGGTTGAGAAATTAATGTGCTATGATTTTCTTTGATTCACCTATAAACCAAATAAAATGTTTAACTCACCAATCATAGACATCTTGATATTATACCTCATATGATCCACCAAAAAATTGCATTGTGCTTTGTACAATCCTAAAATATTATGTCTTTAACCTATGTGATTAACAAAATCCTTTGATCATTTCTATTCTTGATATAAAATCTATGATCAACTCTACCTCTCTAAAAACAAAGATTTCTTAGGTATTAATCCAACCTTAAATACTATTTCCTAAGTGATTTCTTTATATTATACAAATAATTATTCAACCAGAACACATTTATCTCATTTTCATCTATAATAAACCCATCTAGTTTCTAAATGTATACTCCCCATTAATAACTCCATTTAGGAACATAGATTTGACATCCATTGGGTATACTTTTAACTACATTTTCACTAAAACAACCAAGAAAATTCAAATAGTTTCCAACCAGGATATTGGAGAAAGTTTATCATAAATTTAAATGCCTATTATATAAGAATTACCCCTGCACACTATCCATTATTTATTTTGAACCACTTTTCCATAGTGAATGAGTTTATTACGTAACACCCACTTGATTATGATACCATTTCTATGTTCCAACCTTGGAAAATTTTCCAATGCCACATTGTTCTTATTTGGATAAAGATAATCATTTATAAATTTGATCCAATTATAATCCTTGTCATCCTATCCAAATGATTCAAGCTCTACATGGGAAAAAATGAGGTTTTTTAGAGTCTTACTTTTCTGAGTTTTCACCAAAACTATCTGATCACCAATGACATTTTATTCATTGATTTAAGAATTTATTGTATTTATTACATTACAACTATCAATCTCATAAACTTTATCTTCCGAATAGTTATTATAATTTTTTTTCTTGGGACTCATCCCCATTTTCATTAATGTTTATTGTACTACTCTGATCATTAATCATCCCATGAATGACTACTACTTAGAGTATTTCAGGAAACATAAGTGCATACCCACAAGAGATTAAGGATGTGTGTCAAACAACAAAACATAATGATAAATTTCTGAGAGATAAGTTGATGAGGACGAAAGTTGTCTATAAATTTCAACTTCGAATGAATTCAGAGGATAACAAAAACCATATTGGAATTGTTTGTATGGAATGATTTTTCTTGATTTCATTCATATTGAAAAAAAAAATTTGATAGTATTATTGAAAAATTTCTAAATGTTATGAAAAAACAATATATGGAATCAAGTCTAAGTTGTACATGATTGACATGGGGATAAAGGAAGCATTGGCCCCAATGAACGGTAAAGGGCAGAATTTTATTCCTTCAACATCTTACACTCTATCCAATTTTTTTTTTCAATTTTGTCTTTTTATTAATAGTGTAAAAGTTCCATAGGGTTATTCATAAAATATCAATAATATCATGTCAATGAATAATTTTAAGTTATAAGGACTAAATTCACATGACTGTCATGTTTTGATGCAAGATTTGATGCCCATTTCTTTCCGCTGCATTATGACTCAAAATGACTAATTAAATTTTTGACTAATCATGCATAAAATTTCTTATACACATTATGATGTTACCAATCCATCATAAGAAACAAACTATAATAAATTAAATCCTTTTGAAAGATGTAAAGGTAATGCTATGATATAATTTCTCTATTTTACCAAGAAATTATATAATGAAACATTAATTTAATTATCATTATAACATGAATATTTTCTTTATTTTAGAATATTTATGTCCATATTTCAGGAATTTATATACCAAAACCTCAACAAAATTATTCTCCCTCAAAACCTTTTCACCTCTGCAGTGTTGGCATTTATCACTTTCCTTCAAGTTCCCTCCACTGCCTTTGCAGGAATAGAAACGACACTACCTCTGCTCAATCACAAAGGTAATCTTGATGTTTTCATAGTAAAATCATTGTCCATAAAATTAATTTATTAATTTATATTTATTTATTTTTTATTTTTTTTTTATTACTCACATAAGAATTATTTTATTATACAGGAGAATTATTTTGTTCGAGTTGGGGTGGTCTATACATCTTTGATTCCTTTTGACACTAAAACTTCTATACAATTATTCTCCCTCATAACCTTTTCACCCATGCAGTGTTGGAATTTATCACTTTCTTTAAAGTCCCTCCACCGCTCAATCATAGAGGTAATCTTTATATTTCCACAGTAAAATCATTATCCATATAATTATTGTATTATTTTAAATTTATGTTTAATTTATTTATTTTTAGTAATACTCATATAATAATTGTTTTCTTATACAAGTGGATTTTTTTGGAGTTGGGTTTGTTTCTTTCTCATAATCATGGTAGTCTAGAATTAGAGCCTATATTTGAGATAATGACAATAAGGAAATGTGTCAAGAATTCATACAACCATCACAAAGAGTGAATTCATACTACTTATTTTATTAAAATTTTCATCATTTTATCTGCTATTTTAAAGTTAAATTCTTTATCATTTTTATCTAATACTTATTTTTTTCATAGATATATTAGGAAGTCATATTTTTCTTTCAAATATTTGAAGAAAAACACAAAATAGATAAAATATCCATTTCTACCAATGTTACCACACTTTCCATTATCTTTCTTTATCAACCTACCAACACTGTATATTGAGTCTATGTTCTTAGCCCAAAAACCTTTCTCATTGAAATCCATAAGGGTATAGAAGCTCATGTTCCCTTTTTGGTGACTTATCTTGATTTAATGGGAACATAAGCTTCATATACTCTTTTATCTTTCAATAACGAGAATGGATTTTTGGCTAAAATCATCGAATCAGTATGGAGTGTTGTACGTTCAATAAATAAAGTCAACTGAAATCATGGTAAAATTGATATTTAGGATTGTTTTGATACATTAGGACATTTAGGAATCATATTCACCTCAATAAGATATGTGGTGTGACCGATATGACACAAATTACTTCTTTATATATAAAATTTACAATAATTTTAGTAAAAAAATGACTTAATCCAAATCAAGAAAACATATTAAAATTGTTTTTGATAATTTAATAAAATGATCCATAAGTCATTTGTGATGTGTGTGAATCATCTGCACCTAAATATGATACATGATGTTCTTGGTATGACTCAAAGTGTTTGTTATCAGTTTAAAATCAACATTTTCCTTCAAAAAGCATCAGCCAGTGAAACAAAAAAAGACACTTGTATTTTCTTGATAATTTAGGAAATAATTTAGTAAATTATTTCTGACTTGTAGAAATCAGTCTCAGATCAAACCTATACATGATGTGATCAGTATGTGTCAAAGTATGTGTTTTAATTTTAAAATGAAATTTGAGTAAAAAATACAAGTGAAATACTTTAAATAAATAAAACAAATTTATATTTTTTTTGATACTTTAGGAAAATTATCCCCGAGTCATTTTGAATGTGTAGGAATTAGACTCACCTCAATCTGACCCATAGTGTGACCGGTATGACTCCAAGTGCCTCTCTATTTAAAATTAACATCAATTTTAGTAAAAAGTAAAACTACCCTACTCAAAACTAAGAAAATTATTTTGAATTGTTTTAATAATTTAGGAAAATGATCCATAAATCATTTGATATGTGTAGGAATCATCCATACCTAAATCTGATGCACAATGTGTCTGGTATAACTCCAAGTACGTATTTTCATTTAAAATTGACATACATTTTAGTAAAAAGAAAAATTGACCTAATCAAAATTGAGAAAATGAATTTATATTTTTTACGTAATTTAATAAAATGATCCATATGTAATTTTTGACATGTTGGAATCATCCTCACATCAATCTGATCCACTATATGCCCTATATGACTGAATATGTCCATTATAAGTTTAAAATATACATTTTAGTTCAAAAAGTGTCACTCACTAAAAATCAAGAAAACACACTCAAATATTCTTGATAACATATGAAATATATTCGTAAATAATTTTTTATGTGTAAGAATCAGTTTCATGTTAAACTGATAAATGATGTGATTGATATGAGTCAAAGTATGCGTTTTATGTTTAAAATGACATTTTAGTAAAAAGGAAATGTTAAATACTCATAACTAAGAATAAATAGTCATATTATTTTGATACTTTAGTACAATGATCCATAATTCATTTTTTATGTGTATAAATTAGCTTCACCTCAATTTAATTCATGGTGTAGCTGATATGACTCTATGTGCATCATTATTTAAAATTGAAATCAATTTTAGTAAAAAGGATAACTGACCTACTCAAAACTAATCAAACACATTCATATTGTTTTGATATTTTAGGAAAATGATTCATAACTATTTTTTGACATGTAGGAATCAGCTGTAACTCAATATGATACAATATGTTCCTAGTATGACTTAAAGTGACCATTATCAGTTTAAAATCAATATTTTAGTTCAAAAATTATCCCTCACTAAAAGATGAGAAAACAAGATCATATTTTCTTGATAATTTAGGAAAAAGATTCATAATTCATTTTTGACAGCAGGAATATGTCTCACATCAAATTAATTTACAATGTGATTGATATGATTCAAAATGTGTATTTCTAGTTTAAAACAAAATTTTAGTAAAAAAGGGAAAATTGACATGATCAAAACTGAGTAAAAATATTCTTATTGTTTTGATACTTTATAAAGATGATCCAAAAGTCATTACAAATATGTAGGAATTATCCTCACCTCAATCTGACACATGGTGTGACCAATATGACTCAAATTATGTCTTTTTATTTAAAATTGACATCAATTTTAGTAAAAAGGACAACTGGCCAATTGGAAACCAAGAAAACACATTCATATTATTTTGATACTTTAAAAAAATGATCAATAAGTCAATTTTGATGTGTATGAATCATCTAAACCTCAATTCAATACACAATGTGCCCGATATGATTGAATGTGTCATTTATCTGTTTAAAATTGACATTTTAGTTCAAAAAGTGTCACTCACTAAAAAATGAGAAAACAGACTCATATTTTATCGATAATTTATTAAATAAATTCATAGTTCATTTTCAATATGTAATAATTGATCTCACATAAAACCGATATATTATTTGACCGGTATGATTCAAAGTACAAGTTTCTAGTTTAAAATGGCATTTTAGTCAAAAAGACAAGTGATGTACTCAAAACTGAGAAAACACATTTAGATTGTTTTTATAATTTTGTAAAATGATGCATAAGTCATTTGAGATGTGTTGGAATTAGAGGAACCTTAATATGATGCATGATGTTACTGTTATGACTCCAAGTGTATATTTCTATTTAAAATTGAAATAAAATTTCATAAAATTAATACTTTATATTAATTTATTTCTTTATATTATTACTAACATAAGAATTTTTTTCTTTTTCTGGTGTTTTCTTTTGTTAGAGCATGGGTGGTTTGTTTAGAAATAACATTATTTAGGTTTAGGATCAAAATACAAAAGAATATTGATGTTTTTGAATGTATGTAATAATTTGTACTTATGTAATTATATAAAACAATGTTTGAAATTTCTATAAAATAGTTTTTTTCTTGTATTTTTGTTTTAAATTTCACTTCATTGAAATTCTAATTTTTTACTTGATTTTATTGATATTTGGTGTGTTTATGGTGCTTCAGTGTACTGTAATAACACATTTTACTGGTTCTACAGTGGATATTATAGCATACTACAGTATGACCTTTTATCAATGCTTTTATAAGTGCTGATAAAGGTCCCCTTTATTGGTGCTAAATAAAATCACTAATAAAGGAACCCTTTATCATATCTTTTTTTTAGGATCAATAAAGGTCCCCTTTATCATTTTTTAGAACTGATAAAAGACTAGGGATTTTAATCTTGATTTGATAGTTAGTGCTTCTCCAACACTGATAAAGTCCATTTCTAGCACTGTTAAAGGACTATTTTGTAGTAGTGGTACCCATCAGTAGATAGAGGACTCACACCCTAATTCCATAGGGGGGGTACCACTTAGTATATAGAGGACTATACTCTAATTCAATAGGGGGTACCACTTTGTAGATAGAGGAAACACACCCCAATTCCATAGGGGGTGCTACTCTAATTATCTCGCTCAATTATGGACATCATTGGGCATCGCCTAAATAAGAGTTACACCCAAAACATCACGTATCATATCCCAAAATACACTATAAAGGCCACCATCACATTCTATGTGGAAAAAACACCAAGTCTAGGCTACTCATGAGCCGAAATATGAGAAAAAAATGATATACAAGTGGTATAAGGTTCCTCAAAAAGGAATAAGGGGCACACGACATGTAAGGGGACCCACATGACATGTTTTCTCACTCTTTTCCTATTAGTGTCCTTATCGACACATAGATCACTTACCTTGTAGCACTACATGACATTTAGGTGTAATACACGGTGTTGTTCAGCCACATGGGGTGCTTCCCATGCTCCCTAACCATTTTTGTGTAATCATTACCTAGTTCATGTATATAGGTACATGGTGTGTCCTTCTGTACAGGGTTACGCCCTTGTCCTTGGATGTGTCCATGAATATTATTACATGGAATGTTATTGGTCGTGTCCTCCCACATGGGGTCCTGCCCAAGTTCTCCACCACACATCTTGTTTACCCAGAGAGGGATACATGGCATGTGACCTAGCCACACGGTGTGTCATCCTTAACTTTCTCAAAACTCTTGGGCCACAACCATATGGGCACTGCACAAAGTTTGTTCATCACAGTACAACATTGTATTTGGGTTTTTCATAGAAAGTTAGATATGATTCTTGCATTCCATATTTTACCTCACCTCCTCAGATCTCACCTCCAGGCCTCCAAAATTTGTTGGAAAATGCCTCTATTGGTCTTTTACAGTTATTCGATGGCCAGAAATCGAATCCCAAATGGTTCATTAAACTCTCGTGCACACCGTGTGTATCTATCATCACCTGAAATACCTCACTAATATTTTGATACTCATTAGAATCACTCATTTCCTAAAAATAATATGAATCCAACCTTCATTAATCATTTTATTCATCATACGTGAATCCTCTATGAGTCCAAGGGTCCAATCAAGCTCTTTCCTACCCGGTAATGTTGAACCAAGACCACACAGGTTAATCAGTGAAGAATGAGAAGAATAATTGGGAGAAAAAAATGAGAATAGAGGTGAAAAAATCATTAGCCAAGCGTTCTTGGCTAACAAATAAAATTTAGGGGGTTTTGGGTGAGAAACAATTGAATAATTAATTTAAATCTATACACAGGCACATGTAAAGGCATGAAATTGACTTAAATCAAAGAAATGGAATTGATCATGCCCAATAATTTAATCAATAGGTAAAAATAAAAAAATTTGTGTGCCCTACATGGTTTTTTATTGTTTGTCAATAAATAACATGCTTTCCAATGAAGAAGTGGAATTATTGCATTCGGTGTGTCTCAATATTCTTGGATCCAGAGTTTCATCATTGTTGGATCTTGATTTTCTAATGATATGTAGAAGGAGATACCCTCAATTCTCATATAGTTCATTCGGATAAACTTATATAATATTTATAACAATGTATTTATAGATTAATTTTAGTTAAATCAATTAATAAATAAAACAAATTAATTTTTTAATTAACCCACTGAACGTACCACCATTGACCATTTTATATGAACACCATGTAATTACCTCTTTTTGGTCATGCCTAGGGTAAAACTCATGTTTTAAATTAGTCATGTTCTTGGATTTTAGATTCAAGACTTTTTTAAGAGTTATACCATTTTCTTTAAGAAACTGTGTGCATGTAGTAAAAATATATAAAATATATTTATAAAATTAATTCTGGGAACAATGGGCCATGCAATTTTATACCGCCTTAATGCCTAGCTCTGAAAATATATGTAGCAATATTTCAAAGTTTTAAAAGGAAAAAAAGTCTCTGTATCTCAATATCCCATCCCCCCAAATAGTATCCCTTTTAAGCTGACAATGAGATAAGGGGGATCGTGACCGCTTGAGACCCTCCTCCAGTAGGTCACAGGTTGGTGACAAACATAAAGGGTATAACATGCATACAAATGGGAGGAATTAACCTTTAAAATAAATTATAGAAGATATAGATAATATTTATACACGAATAAACTCTTTCTTATACAGATAATATAATCCAACATTCATACATGTAATTGAATACAAGACTAAAAAACTGGACAAAAATACTATAGGTACCAAAATGAAAAATTGGAAGAGACCATGAAGCCTAAGTTATACCTGAAAAACCTTAAAATAGTAATATCGAGCCCAATATCCAACATACTATTATTGGAATGAAAAGTAGTTTATATATATTTAAGGTGATAATAACTGGTATACTCAATAGGATCCTCCCTGAAGACTCTCATGATAAAGGTAGAGAAATATTACTAAATCCCAGTAAACAATAAGTAAAGCTAACTCATCACCTAAATAGGCATACTAAGTTCCCAGTCTCACCATATATAACTCCCACCAAGTATCACAAACAAGGTATAATATATTATAGTAATAAAACAATAAGGGTACCACTCTACTACTTCCCCACGAGTTTTCCACTATTCCCCAACATCATACATCCCGAGCTATCTCTCTACAAAATAATCCATCACATAGAATCCTAGGCTAAATATAACAACATGCATCTCATACATTACATCATCACATCATCCCATCCATATATCCACAAAGTAAGTGAGTATTTTCCAGGAGCCACCACAACCTGTATAAAGTATATCACACATCATGTATTATACATCAATCTATCACATCCCATACACTATGTAAGGTACGTTAAACCATCACAGTCTATGAAAACCATAACTATAATAATAAATTTTATACTATATCCAAATATATATTTATATGAAATAACCACAAGCCATTACAACCATCTATACACATATATGGAAAACTAACCACTGTGCATACCATTACATAATACTACCAAGAAAAAAGAATTAAACTAGAGGGGAAAGTCATCCATCCATCCCTCACTAACCTGGATGTTAGAGAAAAATACCTCCTAGAGTCCTCTAGGTGTCATTCTATCTAACAGACATGAGTGTTGTTGCGTATGAGATCATAAATCATAAATGATATAATATAACTCATAATCATACTATGGGAAATTATATAATCCTAGGATCAACTGCAACTATCATTACTCAAACACCCATATTCCACTATAAAAAACTAGATATCATATAAGAACATAATAATTTAAAAGGGGATACATTAAAATTACTTATTTCTTTTTTACCGTTATCATTTCCTTAATTAATTCATTATCCATTGATTAACATTATTCTTATTTCATTTTAATAGCAATCAATGTTAAGTTTATTCCCTTTAGGCATAATCCAAACCAATTCCATGGTTCCATAGGATTTAACATTAACATTTTCATTCTAGAAAATCCAACCCCAAGGGTTAAAAAAATTATTAATTGACCATTTTTACCATTCCATAATTCTAGGTACTCTAGAAAAATATCATAATATACCATCAAAGAGATGCATAACCATAAATTTTAGCTATCTCAAGAATTGGAGAAAGGAATAAAGATAAACATGAAACCTGACCATCTATCCATTTAATCAGAGTAAACAAGAAGGAATCCTAAATTTAAACATCACAATGGTTAATCCTAGCTTTAAACCACTCCATAGTCTATACTTCCATCCACTAAACCCACATATATATCACCCTGAATCTTGCCTCTAAAGGTTTCAGCTCCTACCACAATCTCAGGCCTCCCCACCCATATCTCACCATCCACCCCAATCTCATGTTACACCTCAAAAAAAAAGTCATAAAAAAACAAATAAGTTCAATAGGGAAACTAAGCACTAAAATAAGGTATCCCACCTTCACATAAAAACATGCTCTTATAGCACCAACACAAGGCACATAGCCTTCACAATCAATGCGAAAACTTGAACTAAAGCATTTATCTTTAACAAATACTTAGTTTCGTTCAATATTGAATTAACTTATTAAATTATCACAGGTTCCAAATATAGGTAACCTAAGGTATCAACTATTACAAGACATTATAGTATTTAAAGATTTTTTCTATCATTTTCCTAGTTTTAACAAGATTTAAGAAAAAAATATCATTATCATGCATTTAATAATCAATATCATCAACTAGAAATCCATATTCATGTTATTTTACTAATTCAATTAAATCATGGAATAAAATATTCAATTAAACATGTAAACTTGCATCAATTTTATTTCTATAAAATTTATAAGAAACACTGAATTTATTTAACATGACTCTTCTTTAATTATTTTTCCTCACAAAAAATTATTACTAACTTTATTTTCTAAAACAATTTTATAAATTTATATATACTAAACCAGACCTAAAAAAATTATAAACAAAGAATATTATATATAGCACACTATCTATAAAATCAAGAGTCAATACTTTATCACAGTAAAAAATATTATCATGTTATTTCTATAACTATAAACCAATTTCATTAATTAATGTATCTTAATATTTATTTGGTTAATTTTAAAACCATAAAAAGGGAAGAAACATGGTCAAATTATTATTTCGTATAAATAAATAGGATAAAGAAACAATCCCATACATCAAAATTTTGACATTATTGGAAAGGAAATGGAACACCAGTGTAGATCTCTGATCACCTCTACCATGAGGGAACTCAGATAACCTTGGATCAAACATGGTGATCCATGGATTAATATATATATATATAGATGTTTTCAAAGACCTTTAAAAACCACCCGTGTTTGCCTAAGGTTTTATAGAAAGGATTGGGAGAAAAGTTAGTTTGAGGGCCTTGGGGAATTTATAGGTAGAATGTTTTTTATAAGACTAAAAAATAACCCCTTGGACCATGCCAAAAAATTTCCTAACACAGGGTATACTATAGTGAAACCTAAGGGGACACACTATATCCCCCCTTAGTCAAAGTGCATCCAAGATCCACACCAACCTTTACACCATAGATCCTATTTACCCGAGGAGGCACTATGGTATAACCAGAACCACCACACCGTAACTCTTATTTTCCAAGTAAGGGGGATACGCCAAAACATCCTACACATGGGTTAACCACCCATAAATTAGATTAGCCTCCAAAAAACCCTAGCAACATCCTACTCAATCTGCACCACAATACTCAACCATCAGGGAAGGGCCCACACCTTAGCCTACCTCCATGGAAGAGACACCCCTAAAAATACAATATCTTGAAAATCCCACTTTGCAAGACTCTATGTTGCAACCATTCCCATTATTCCATATTCACCATCCCTATAGAACTATTCATCCCTCTATGACACAACACCCTCTGTTAATCCAACTTTTTATCTTAACTCCTTTGTTTCAATTCTAAAACTCCCTAGAACTCTTTATAAATGTATCTGGGTACCTCCAACCCATCAAACTTACAATGTAAAGGGATGATAAGGTTCAAAAACTTACATCAGATGCCTCTCAAACCATTATCATCCTGAAGAATCCAAAATCAATCCCACAGAGAAAATACAAAAAAAAAAGGTGTGTCAAAACAACCACCTTGTTATATAACTCTCAAGGATCTAGTTTTTACATGATCTCAACCACATCACTTAGAGGATCAAGTGAAAAAACCTGGAAAAAAAAAGACAACCTGATCCAAAATTCTATCCAGGGGAAGATTCCTCTCAAACAAGAGTAAGTACATAAGAAGATAAAATAGATAAAATCATCTCATAAACTAGAAAAAGGAACAACATCCACAATAGAAAAGGGAAGATATAAATTAAGAATAGGGTATTGAGTTTGTATCTATGACTAATTTTACCATATGGTCTCCTCCATGACACCATGTCACCTAAATCCACAGACCAAGGGAATATCATGCCCATGAAACACCTTCTATGGGTGGTCCTTGATCTCTAAAAGTAACTTATTTAAGGTCACATCACCATCAACATCGAGCTCACCCTAATCAATGGTGTGAGGGTCTTCGTGAGGGTAACAATAGAGGTATGACAAATGAAAAAAATAATGTACTTGAATCATACATAGGAGAAGTGTTATCTTATACACCATTGATCCAATATGATCCAACACCTCAAAAGTCCTAAAAAACCGGGGAGAAAGATTAATCCCCTGACCAAACCTTCACTGCCCACATTGAGGAGTCACCTTTAGAAACAAATGATTTAAGAGGTTGAACTCCATAGGTATCGTCCTATGATCATAAAATGAATTCTAATGATCACATGCTACTTTCAACCTCTCAAAAATTATCTAAACCACATATGTTATATTATACACTTGTTCCAGCCTGAGAATTACTGATTATTTGTCCCCAATCCATCACAATAGAGACTGGAAATATTTTCCATACAAAGCTTCAAACAATTCCATACCAATGGTGGAGTGAGAACTATAATTGTAAGAAAACTTTACCAAAGGAACGTGCCTCATCCAAAACCCTCCAAAATCTAGAACAAAATAATTCAACATGTATTCAAGAGTCTAGACAATCCACTCCATCTGACCATCCATCTGCAGATGGAACATGGTTCTAATATATAATTGAGATAAAAAAGAATCATTGAGAAATATCCTCACCCTAGAGTTAAAATAAGGATCCTGATTAGAGATGATTATCCTATGGTCTACTTGGAGTTTCACCGCCACCTCTAGATATTTCCTTGACAAAAAATACAATGAGATCGACTCCCAGATCACTATGAAGTGTTATTATTTCATCAAAATACCCACTATTACCCATATAGAATCACAGTTTTCCTGGGCATGAGGTAAACCAGTAATTAAGTACATCAGGATTTCCTCCCACTTCCACTATGGAACAAATAATGGCTAGATAAATTCACTAAGAACACAGAGTTATGCCTTCATATTCTAATAGAACAAAAATTGAGATATAAACTCTTCAAATACACACTTTAACCCAGGCCAAAAAAACTACTCTCTCAGAGATCAGTAAATTATTATTATGCTAGGATATACCAATAAGGGTGTGCTATGTAACTCACAGAGAACCATATCATGAATCACCAAAGGGATAAATATCCTACCAGGAAATAAAAACCAGTTCTATTCATCCTTAGACCAACTATCATGTGAATCATTAAAGACAACTCGGTCTTTCCAGACCTCCACCTCAGAATCCCCTGGCTGGGACTCCTCCACCTTCTGCACCAAAGAAAAATGTAGTGCCATATAGATTATAAAACCACATACACTAACCTATCCAATATAAATATATATATCTAAGATTTATTCCATAACTCTTTATGAATCTCCATATTCATTCATGACATCAATACATGACTTCTTGCTCAGTGCATCTACCAAAAAATTACCCTTTCTTGGTGTATAATAAATAAAAAAGTCATAATACTACAATAATTCCATCCATTATTACTAATTCAAGTTGAAGTCGCACTATTAGAAAGTATTCTTTAGGATATTATGATTGGTAAAAACCACAAAACACTCACCAGTGTGGTAATGTCACTTCAACTTTAAAGAAAACATTATTACTACCAACATGAGATGATTAGTGGAATAATTACAATCATGAGGATGTAACTACTAATAAACATAAGAAACAAATGACCTCTAATTCATTAGAACACAAACCAAAACAAGAAATTATTTTTCATAGAAAATCATAGACTGAAATCCATCTTCTAGAAAACAAAATACTATAGAACCAACCAAATTCTCATTCAGGTACTCAAAATATTCCTAACACTAGTTAGTCCACAAAAATGTCTGATACTTTCTAGTAAAGTTGTTTTGGGAGTTGATAACTAAGATAGATTGACTGTGAATCTCCTATAATATCCCACAAGAACAAGGAACCTCTACACCTCTACAATAGTCTTAGAGACTAACAAAGAAAAAGTTACCTATATCTTTAAAGGATTCATAGCTACTCCTTGATGAGACATGAAATTCCCTAATAAAAAAATTCATGAGCTGAAAATTCACACTTTCAAAGCATTCAGAATAACAGTGATGACATATAACTCCAAAAATAGTATATAAATTCTCCACACACTATTCCTTAGACACAGAGTACAAAAGGATTTCATCGATGAAAACCAATAAAAAATGATCAAAGGAATCTCTAATAACTACATTCAATAAACCCTTCCACAAAGTTAGAGAGTTCTTCACACTAAAATACATCACAATGAACTCATAATGATATCCTAGCCATAAATCAATTTTTGAGAACCAAAATTTTCCTTTCAGATGATCGAATAAATCATTAATATATGGAAGAGGATAGTAGTTTTTCACTATCTCCTACTAAAAATGATGACTATTGACATAAATATGCAAACTACCATCGACTTTCTTCCCCCAAAAAAACTAGTGTTGTCCATGGTGACACACTAAGACAAATAAAACCTCACTGTAATGGATCATTGATCTATACTCATAGTTTTTTCAATTCCAAAGGTTCCATCCTATATAGATACGTCATGATTTGAGAAATTCCTGGTTTTAGCTCAATTCCAAACTCGATCATCCATCAAGGGGGTAAAAAAAACCTCCTCACGATATGCATCATCGTACTCTTGTATGACCATGGGAAACACGATTTTCTAAACATCTAATGAACTCAACATTAGATCGTCCATCAAGGAAGATAAAGATGAAGCACACCTCCAACCAATATGAGGTTCTCATTCACCAAAGGACACTGATGGATCTCCATCAACATTATAAGACACTACCCACCTCATGAAATAATCCATAATATATTTCACTAAATAAAAAATGTTCATAACTAGGATGATGTCATATCTAAGTATACATAAACATATGAAGTCTCCCCAAGAGATTTGATACCCCAACAATAACTCACAATATCTACATAATTCATATAGATAATCTAAACCTCCAATTGGTACATTAAACACCAAGGGAACCAAAATCCTCTTACCTCAAGTCCCAAATCATTGACGAAGGTACATGATATGAAGGAGTGTGTAACTACCGAATCAGACAAATATTTCAACCAAGTAGAAAATAAGAAAAGGGTACTTTTAATGACATCTTGATTTCCCAATGTAGGAAAAACTTGTTAATAAAGTTGACCATGACCTATTCCATGACCTCTTTAACCCTGATGAAGACCATATCCTTAACCATGATCTTCTATCTCAGGATGAGAAACATCTTAGGGCTATCATCTACTTATCCCTCCCCCTCTTTATTGATCCCAAGATAGAGTCCTAAAGGGAGACCTCATAATTTTTTAGACTCTGGTTCTAGAACTCTTAGAGTGTCATACTCCAAGTTTCATCATCATCAAACTCTACTCTAAAGTGATCTACTGGAACATCCTACTAAAAATATGATATGTTGACTTAGATACATTACTAAAATAAGAGAAAACACTTAGAGATACTAAACATGGAATATGGAATACTAAAGATCAATTAATCATTAATTTATTTTACTCCTTTATGGTTTACCTATCACAAGGTATACCCATTTCAAATATAGGATAAAAATAATGATGCATGATACTTTCCTAGGTATCTACCCCAAAACTATAATCACTTCATTTAGTATGCATGTTAAACATAAAAGTTCAGTGCATCAGATCATAGGGGGTACCTAAATACACATTTATCATTCAGTATCCTATGTTTACATTTCTTCATAAAATTAAATGACACCATTTTCATACCAACCCATGAAATATCGCCTATGCCTAACGCCAAACTCGATCCTATCCCTTGAAATCAACCTTTGATACCACTCTGTGATGACCCATCCCCACCAAAGAGTACCCCTTCTAATCTAGAAATGAGAGAAGGGAGATGGTGACCGTCTGAGTCCCACCTCCAGCAGGGAATGGGTTGGTAATAAGCGTCGAGGGCATAACATACATACAAATGGGAGGAATTTACCTGTTAAAAACATTAATAAGAGATATATAAGATAGATACACTAATAAAATACTACTTATAAATATGAAATAATCCCAATTGAATACATGTAATTTCATATAAGACTAAAACAACTATAAAGTAAAAATGTAAGTACCAAAAGAAAAATTATGTAGAAACTGAAAATCCAAGACAACTCCAAAAAAAACAATGATCTTGTAATATCCATCTTGATATCCAAATATATTTTACTAACCTAAAAACAAAATCATATGTATGTCGGTTGAGGATAAAAATTCTACTTAGTAGGATCCTCCCCAGATCCTATCATGTAAAAGATAAAGAAAGTATACTAAATCCTAGGGAAATAAGTGAAGCTATCTTGTCACCTAAACATATATACTATGTTCTCAGCATTAACATGGATAAATATCACTAAATATCACATAAAATAGATCATATATTATATTAATAAAATAAAATAGTACCCCTACTTATTCCCCAATTGGTTTGGAACTCTACCCCAACACTGTATGTCCTGATCCATCTCTCTACTTAAGGAGACACCCCGTAGACACCTGGGCTAAATATCAAAACATGCACACCGTACATCACATAATCACATCATTCCATCCACATATCCACATAGTAACAAAGTAATTTCTATAAGACATTGTATACCATATTATATGTATCATACATATGATATTATACCTCAATCCATTAGATCCCATACACCGAGTAAGGTACCTCAATTAATCACAACATATACACATCATACAAATAATAATCCTTGGGATACTATTTTCATAGATAAATGTGTATGAAATAACCAAAATCTATTACATCCCTCTACACACATATAATGGAAACTAACCACTATGCATACTAACACAAAATACTACCAAGAGAAGAGAGCAGCACCAGATGGGGTAGTCAGCCATCTGTCCCTGTCAAACCTGGATGTCAGAGAAAACACCCTCCTAGAGTCCACTGGGTGTTAGTATCCCCAACCTACATGGGTGGGATAGATTAAAAAATAAAATATCATATAGGATATAAAAAATCTCACAACCACACTATGAGAAATAACCTAGTCATAGGCTCAATTATAGTTATTGTCACTTAGACACCTGACTTCCACTATAAAGGAATGCAATACCAATAAGCGTAAAAGAATTTTAAAGGAGATAGATTAAAATTACTTCATCCCTTTTTATAGTAATCATTTTTTAATTAATTCATTATCTATTAATTAACATTATTATTATTTCATTTCAGTAACCATGATATTGAAGTCTATGTCCTCCAGGAATAATCTAAACCGTGTCTATGATTTCTGTGGATTTAACTTTAAAACTGCATTCCAGCAAAACCAACCACATGGGTTAAAACATTTATTAATTGATCATTATTTACATTCCATAATTATAGGTACTCTAGTAAAACATCCTAAGATACCGTTAAAGTTATTCATAACAAAGCACATCCAGAAACCTCAAGCAGTGGAAAAAGGAATAAAAATAAACATGAAACTCAACCATATAACCATATAAATAGATTAAAAAATAAAGGATCTCATCTTTCATAATCAAAACATGTATTCCCACCTTAAAAACACTCCATCATCTCTGATTACATTCCCAAAACCCACATGAATATCACCATACATATAATAATAATAGGCATCAACTTCTACCACAGCCTTAGGACACCCCACCCATATCTCATTATCTATCCAAGGCTCACATCACATCACATAACAAGGCTCACATATAGATCATAAAAAAATCAGCAAACAACTAATAAGGTCAACATAGAATTTAGGCCTTAAAATAATGAATCAGACCTTCACATGAAAGCAGGCTCTCATGACCCCAATATAAGGCACTAATCCTTTACAAGATATGTGAAACCTTCCCCGAAAAAATTTATCTTTTTTTTTGTTTTATTCCATATTACACTAACCGATTCAATAGTCATAGTTTATAACTATGGGTAACCTAAGGCATCAACTATAACATGAAACTATATTATTTAAAAATTATCTATTGTATTTTCCCATCATTAACAAGATTTTATGAAAAAAAATCTCATTATCACATCTTTAATCATTAATCTCATTAACAAGAATAGTAAATTCAAGTTCTTTTTCCAATTCCATTAACACATAGAATAAAATATTCAATTAAAGATTAAAACTTCCACCAATATTATTTCTATAATATTTATAAGATATATAAGTTTTATTAAACATTCCTCTTCTTTAATTCTTAATCCAACCAATAAATTATTAACAACATTACATTCTTAACCAATTTAATTAATTTAAACATTCTAAAAAAATCATTAAAACATGCTAAATAAAGTATAGTCTAGATAACACAATATCTATAAAATCATGCGGCAAACCATTATCAAGGTGGAAAAAATAATCATGCAATTTCTATAATTATAATACAATTTTATCCTTTAATACAATTTATTATTCATTATTATAATTACATTACCATAAAAAAAGGGTAAAACATGTTAAATTTATGAATAAAAAAATAGAATATTAAATGAATCCCCTACCTCAAACTTCTAACATTTTTGGAATTAAAATAGAATTCCAACACAAATCTTCAATTTACTCTCCCTTGAAGAAACTCATATAACCTCAG
This sequence comes from Viscum album, assembly GCA_963277665.1. Taxonomy (NCBI): domain Eukaryota; kingdom Viridiplantae; phylum Streptophyta; class Magnoliopsida; order Santalales; family Viscaceae; genus Viscum; species Viscum album. The sequence continues at coordinate 402,312,508 of OY728157.1, forward strand.
ATCAATCATTGGAAGTTGGGGATTTATAATTATCAAAATAGATTTAAAGTCCTTCCAAAACCACCCTTGGTCTCATAGGGTTTGAGATAAAAGAGTGGGAGAAAAATGGATTCATGGGTTGTTAGGTCCACTAGCTCATATACCCTGAGGGGGGGGGGTGAATCAGGGTATAAAAGATTAAAATTTCTCCCCCTTCGGATCTTGTTTCATTGTAACCCCCCCCCCCCCCTTCTCTATCATTCCCAATGAAAAGTATGAAAAAAATTTAAATCGTGCATGAGACATAAATTTTTTTACTTGGTTCACCCTCACTAGGGAACGTCTAAGGAGTATACAACGGCGGTGTGTCAATGTACCAAATTTACTAAGGCTCACTGTCAATAATGAGTACAAGGTTTAGGATAGATCTTCTATGCCCAGGCTCAGTGCCTTTATAAGGTTTAGGGTCTGCTCACTACATTCCCAAGGGTCCCTCCCTATGCCTCTTTCTCCGGCTGACTACTATTCGAAAGGGCCACCATCTTCCTCTTCCTTCTCTCACTTCTCTCGTAAAGTAATCCACTCACAGTTTATATATTTCTAGGTCGAATAATGTTTATAGACATGTAGGTCTCTTTATTTTCATGAATGATGTATCCTAAACTATAGGTTTATTCTGTGTTGAAGTTCCTTTTTCAATCATAGAAAAATCCCACATTCCCAGGTATAGTTAGATACCAAAAAATAATTTCTCAAACTGATTTTAAGCTTTTTCAAACTTCCTTGAGTATTTTTTGAACCACTTTCTCCACCCGCATACTGTATAATGGGTTTCATACATGGACTGCCTATTCCACATACCACTTCTACTTCTGCAATCCACCTTCCATTCACAGAATTCATTCTCCTTCTCTATTGAGTACTACCTCCACGTACCAACTCTATGAACCTCCTCTATGAAAAACTTCCACAAATCATCTCAATAAACTATCCTATATCCGCAGACTATTCTATGTCCATAGGCTTCATCTGCCTCTACGAACCACCTACATACTTCCTTCTTTTATGTACCAGAGATTCATCCTCTACATATTAATCCTTCTTGCTCCATATACCATGTCCTTTGTGATATATAGTTTCCAACAAAAACATTTGTTAGAATTTCTTCTGCACGAACCACTTCATCCTTCACAGAATTTTCCCTCACGAACTTCCTTCGAACATCACCAAATTCCTAGAGAAAAGATGTTCTCTAATAAAAATTTCTCTCTCTTTCTAATCGGTGGGATTAGTGATATTTATATAAGTAAATATATCTGTAAAACCTGCTAACACAATATTTACCAAATCTTCAACAGAACACAGCTTCCACCGCATACCACTTCTCTCACTGTGAACCATACCCATTCCAAGAACTATTTTTCCACTGTAGTCCTTGAACTAACTCTTCTCTTAAGAAACACCATTCTCTTACCCCATCCTACGAACTAGCATTCCTTCTTCATACCACACGCCCTTCATAGAAAACTATTGCCGTGAACCATTTTCAGTTTTGCGAACTGCTCCTGCGTACCATTCTTTCTGCCAAGTACGTGGTCGCGAACCATTCCCAAACATAGTATGTGGTCTATATTCTGAGGTACAAAATTCAAATATTTTTCCGATTTTGTTTGTGCAGTTCTTCATACCATTCAATCCTATGATGAAAACCTTCCTTTTCAAAACTCAAACTCTTGATTTTACGGCCCAAAAATTTGGAAAGCACTAGGAAACTGCGCAACCTTAAAAACCTTCTTCCAGAAAACACCAACCATAATCATTCATGGTCATATAACTTTTTCAGAAACACAATCACACCAAAAAAATACCAAGAAGACACATTAATTGATTTTTTCCCAACAGTCTTTCCTTTTGGGTTTGTTGAAAACTCTTCTCATAATAGTTCTTCATATTTTGATACCTCGTTAAGGCTCTGTCCTACTTTAATTAGCATTATTTTTATGTGATTAAGATAGCGATCATATATTTACTCAACACATACTCTAAGCCCACATGATCCATGATCAGCATGAGAAACAAGAGTATAATGAAAATTTCATCAATGAATCACTTCCTTCATAACACCGAATCTTGAAACCAATCAACTAATTTCATCATGAACCTCAACTGTCTTGATATGTAATCTTTGATCGATAACTTCTAGGATTGTCTGATTTAATACTCTACCTATGTCAAAAATTTATCCCATCTTCAACTTCAACTCCCCCTATCTCACTTCTCTACTTAACAGCTTCTCCCCTCATATTTTCTTCCCCTATAATAGTCACACTCTCTCCCCCTTTTTCAATTAATGTGAAGGATAGTTCATGGTTGTAAGAAATAGGGTAAAGATCACATATCTGTACATTAGAGAAAAACACACCATAACACTGGGATAGGGGGTCCTACAGCCACATATTTTTATGTGAAGGTAGTCGTCTGGACTCCTAGAGACATTCAATTCCTTTAAAATTCATCTTTGGGTAAGGCCTTCGTAATAATATATGCAACTTGTTGTTTTTTTGGCACATACTCCAACTTCATAAGCCCCTGCTCCACCTTATCCTTGATAAAATGATATTTTATTTCAATGTTATTTTTCCTTGAGTAATTCACCATATTTTTTCTTAGATTTATAGCACTTGAATTATCACAATGGATTCTTATTAAATACTTCACTTAAACTCCCATATCATCAAGCTATTACTTCATCCATAATAACTGTGTGCATGATTGAGTAGCCACAATGTACTTATCTTATATAGTTCTTAATGAAATGATATCTTGTTATTTTATCAACCAATAAATAAACAATTCAAAAAGATATAAATAACCTACTAACAATGATTTTCTATCATATTTTGATCTAAACCAATCTATATATGTATATCCCAATAACTTTGACTGAGATTTGTCATTATACATTAAACCAAAATTCATTGTTCCCTTGATATAATGAATTATTATTTTCACTATAACAATGTGGATATCTTTGGTATTTCTTTGATATATTATTTCTTGGCATGTGGAAAATATAATATCAGGCCTTATCACTGTCAGGTACAATATAATTCCAATGATTTTCCTGTATTATGTTATATTAACTGCCTTAAATTTATCATCCTATGATAGTTTCAACAAGGTAATGACCAAAGTCTTCATATATTGGAAATTATCCATTCCAAATATTCTCAAATCTTCCTTTTAATATTTAGATTTATAAATTAATGTGCCATACTTTCCTTGTATTACCTCTAAACTAAGGAAAAATGTCAGTTCACCAATCTTTGAAATTTCAAACTAACTCTTCATGAATTCGGAAAACTGTCTGCATTGTGCTTCATCTGATCCACCAAATATTATGTCATCAATATAAACTATCAACATCATCATTTTATTAATTAAATTGTTTAAATATATAATTTAATCAACTCCACCACACTGAAAACTGAGATTCTTCAAAAACTGGTCAAGCCTTGAATACCATGCTCTTGGTACTTTTTTCAAACCATATAAATCTTTCTTCAGCCAAAGAACTATTTTATCATATTCATGAATCAGAAAACCATCTGGATTCTCAATGTAAACTTTTTATTCTAGTAATCCATTCATAAATGATGTGTTGACATCCATCTAAAAACCTTGAACTTTCTTTGCACTACTATGGCTAAGAAAAATACGATTGTCTCTAGCCTCGCGAAAGGTGATAATGTTTCATCAACGTCTATACCCTATATCTGGGAGTAAACACTGCACACAAGTCATTATTTGTTTCGAATCACAACACAATATTCATTCATTTTTTTGTGAAAGACCCATTTCATCCATATGACATTATTGTCTATTGGTCTCAAAATAATCTCCCATGTTTGATTCTTTTCAATTTGGTCAATCTCTTTCTTCATATCTTGAACCCAGTTCTCATCTCCAACTACTTCATCAAAACATTTAGGTTCCACCTATGATAATTAAGATGATTATTGTAGATTCTCCATTATCAATGTCTGTACTGGTGCTATTTGATCACCAATTATGTTCTACCTATTAGTTTCAGATCTTCTTACTGGTCTCTGGGAAGACACTGATTTCTTATCATCATTTGACTCTTCTTCTAAATCAACCTATAGATCTAAAACGTCTCCTGACTTACTCATATATTCATCACTATTCTCCTGATTCTGATCTTGTATTTTATGAAGATTATATTTATTCTCCACTAAGTCACCTCATAACTTTCAACTATATTTCCTAGACACTTATTGAAGCATTTATATGTTTTTATTTTCTTTTATTAACCAGGAAATATCCATTCACCCACCTGGGATTCAAAATTCTTATGTTTCTCCTTATTTATAATGAAAATTTTAATTTCAGAGACTCGAAATTAATTCAATTATGGATTATTTCCATACCATAACTCATATAGAGTCTTCTCCTCTTTTGGAAAAAGTAAATCTCTATTTTATGTGTAGACTTCTATCATCACTACTTCTTCCCAAAATTTTTTCATAAGGTATTTCTCAATGAGCATTTTTTTGTTCATGTTGTTGACAATATGATTTATTTTCCAAACTACTTTATTCTACTATAGATTTATTACCACTAAAACTTTATACCTTATCCCATGTTTCTCAAGATAATCCTCCACTTAGTTATTTGGGAACTAGATTCCATTATCTATTTGAATCATCCAAATTTTTTGACCAAGAATCTTTTCAAATTCCCATTGATATCTTGTAATGTAATTGAACACTTTAGATTTGTGGGTGATTATTTAAACCCATTCCATTATAATATAATCATTAATGAAGAGAACATAATATCTCCTCCTATCAATATCCCTTTGTGAAATTTTCCCACACACATAAATATTCAACAACTCAAGAAATATTGTTGACCTTTTATCCTTTGGCATATCTGTATTTTGAATGATCTTCCCCTATTGGAAGACATCACACATATGAGTATAATCATGTGATAATGTAGGAAGATTTTAGGAAGCATCATATTTCCCCAAATCTTCCAATGAAATTTGGCTTATTTGGCAAAGACACTTATGACATAACTTGTTTTCTTCATCCTTAGATAAGAAGCACATATCTTCTTCTCCATTTACATGTTAGAGATTCCCTTTTTAACGCTTTCCTTGCAACACAAAAACACCATACTTTTCTTTGATGATACATAATTTCTTGGAAAAACTTATGGCATGCCATGAGTCACACAATTTAATAACACTAAGAAAGTTGTGTCTAAGACCTTCACTAACCTAGAAATATAATCATCTAATTTATTTTCCTCAAAACATGGATTTTCTGAACCAATAATTTTTAATCCTTCATAATTACCAAATCTTATGATACCTTATTTATCATACCTGATTCTAGACACTAGATCCTTATTTACCATCACATGAGAAGTGAATCCACTATTAACGATCCATATACCAATGCAATATGATGCCTTGAACACAATTTCTACAACCACTACTTACCCAAAACTTTTCTTTTTCACACAAGTCATTGAATTCATATCATACATAGAATGATAATCTTGATATTCCTCGGTATATGATAGAACAAATTCAACTTGAGGATATGAAAATTGATTTTTAATTTTAATCTCTTCTCATGACACATTTGGCTACTTCTTATAAACAAATTAAGTAAGCCTTGGCACATTCCTCTACATTGTTGATGTGCAATATCTTTCCATATGTATGATTCCTTTAATCCTAAAACAAAGACCATCAAATGATGACCTAGAATATTTTTCTCTGTATGACCAAATCTATTGGTCTTGTTCCCTTTGGTACCTCTTTTATATGGAACATACATTTTGAGAGTGTTCTATCTTACCAGAACAATAACATCTTATGAAAGTTACATTACTGTGTGGAAATGACGAACCACTAGTTATACCTTTGATTATCTAAATATTTTTATTCTTCTTCACACCAAAATCAATCTTCAATCTTAGAGTGGGTGCTTCTTGTCTGACTTGAACCATAACTACTTCATATTTTAGATCAATCCCCATACCATCCTTATCTTTCGGAGTGGATTGTTGCCCCCATTTTACTGGACCGATCTACTAAAATTTCATATTCTCTATTTCATGTATGATATTCTTTCCTGATGTCGAACCAAGAGTTAACAGTTTCTCTTGATCTCTAATTGTTCTCTGAAGAACAAATACTTGCTCTTATGGTTCTTCAATTTGTTTGATTTGATCTTTTCTAGTTTCAATCATAATATCGATTTCTATTTTCTATTCTTTAATTTTGATTTTTTACTCAACCATCTTTTCTAGGTTTTCTAGAATTGAAGACCTTAGCTTTTCAATTTCTACATTTAACTCAAAATTATATTCTTCCTACTACTGCATATAGAGTTTGGATTCACAAAAAACTTTGTTTTCTTTCTTTGTTTTGGCTTTCAAAATATCTATCTCTTCAAGGGAAACATCTAATTCATCCTGAATATCAACTCTTCCATAAAATTATCCTTCTTTATTGTCAATTTATTCTTTTGTTAAAGAATTTCCTATAACTACCACCAAAGTATCTACTTTATGATCATTGTAGTCCTATAAATCTTCTTACTAAAATTCTTCTGAACTTTCATCTTCTTTTGAATGAAGAGTATTATTTTTAAAGAACATTCTCTTTGTACTTATCCAACCTTTCAAATTTGATGAATACTACTTTTGGGGAGTTTCATCATTTCCTTCATTTTCATCATAAAAATTATTAGGACACTTTTCTAAAAAATACCCAATATTTACACATCGAAAGCATGAAAATTAAAGCTTACCATTGAACTTCATTTTTCCCCTGTGCATATTTGAGGAGAGAAATGAGATGAAATCATCCAATACCAAAACTTTCATATTGAACAATAGTGTAAGTTTCATTATGATAAATTTCACAATATTTATATCTTTAATGACTTATTTAAGACCTCACATGTCTTCCATAATAACATTTACCCTATTGAATAATGCGTTAACAGTATCATTGGGGTTCATTATGAGATCCTCATACTTGTTCCATATAATTTACAGCTTTTCTTCTCAAACTTTTGTGCCACCCTTATAAATTTTCATCAATTTTTCCCACATACAATGTGATGTTTTATAGGACATCACCTTTGTATAAATTTCATTTGATAGTGCTCCATCTAAAGCATTAATCCCTTTAGCATCATTATCCAATTCCCTTATTTCATCTTCTAATAAAGAATCACTATTTATGTCAGCTGATATTCCATGATTAACTGCTGTGAAGGCATCCATTCTTAATGATCAGAAGTAGTGTTGTATCCAATTATCCTATAGTTGAAAATTATATCCATTTAATATCAGAATTAATTTATGATTGACCTTATCTATTTATTATTTTGAGATATAACCATTGACTTTCAACCTTTCTCTTTGATATCAATTATTAGATCCACTAGGTCGAACACCCTAAGAGGGGGGGGGGGGTGAATTTGGGTTTGATAGATTAAAATTTCTTCCCCTTCAGATCTTGTTTCTTCATTAAACAAAACTCTCCACTCTCTTATTTACAATGTATATTATGAAAAGAATTTAAATAATATAGGATAAACAAAAAATTTTACTTGGTTCACCCCCGCTGGGATACATCCAAGAGAATACAATATTGGTGTTCCAATGTACCAATTTCACTAAGGCTCACTATCAATAATGAGTACAGGGTTTGAAAAAGATCTTTTATGCCCAGGATCACTGCCTTTACAAGGTTTAGGGTATGCTCACTGCATTCCCAAGGGTCACTCCCTATGCATCTTTCTCTGGATCACTACTGGTAGAAAAGGTTACTTTTTTCCTCTTCCTTCACTCACTACTCTTAGAAAGGCATCCACTTGTAGTTTATTGAATCATAGGTAAAACACAATATATGGACATATAGATCCCTTCATTTTCATGAATGCCACATCCTCAACTATAGGTAGATGCTCTGTTGAAGTTCCCTTTTCACCCATAGATGAAGTCCACCTTCCTGATTATGATTAGATATTGGAAAAAACTTTCACAAACTAATTAGAAGCTTTTTTATCCTTCTTTGATTGTTTTACAGACTAATTTCTCCACCTGAATACTATATAACAGGTTTCTTATACGGACTACCTGTTTCGAGTACCGCTGCTGCTTCTACGAACCACCCTATATTCATGGATATCCTCCACCTTTTCTATCACATACAACCTCCGTGTACCGACTCTGTGAACCTCATATATGAACCACTTATGCAAATAGTCTCTACAAACTATCCTCTGTCAGCAGATTGTTCTATGTCCATGGGCGTCCTCTTCCCAAGCGAACAACCTACTAACTTCCTTATTTTTCATACTGGAGATTCCTCCACCATGTACCAAGCCTTCTTTATCTTCATAGAACATCCTTTGTGGGATATATTTTCCCACAAAAACCTTCTGTGGAATTTCTTCTGTGTGAACCACTTCAGCCTTCACAGAATTTTCCCTCATGAACTTCCTTCAGACTTCGTTGAATTTCTAGAGCAAAGATATTATCTAATGAAAATTTCTCTCTCTATAATTGGAGGGATTAATTCTCCTTATATGGGAAAACAAATCCAGAAAATATTCCAATACCAGATCTATTAAATCTTCAATGCAGCACTGCCACCACCACATACAACTTCTCTTACCACAAACCGCAACCATTCTAAAAACCATTTTCCCACCATAGTCCAAATACTACCTCTGCTTCTATGTGGCACCATTATCTCCCTCCATCCTATGAACTTTCATACCTTCTGAATATTGCAGTACCTTCACCGAAAATCTTCACCGCAAACCATTTTTAGTTCCACGAATCGCTCCTGAATACCATTCCTGCTATCTGTTATCTGGCCGCGATCCATTCCCGGATATGGTATGAGGTCCATGTTATGAGATACATGGTTCCATTATTTTGACTATTTTCATCATAGTTCTTTATAAGATTCACTCCTATGATGAAAAACTTTCTTTCCTAAACACAAACTCCTGATTTTGAGGCCCAAAAATTTGGCAATCACTAGGAAACTACACAACTTAAAAACCTACTTTTGGTAAACAAAAACCATACTCAATCATGGTCATCTATCTTTTTAAACAAAAACAATCACACCCAAAAATACCAAGAGGACACATTTTGGGATTTTTTTCCAACAGGGGCCTTGAGGTATTTTTAGGCAGACTGATTTTTATAAGAAATTGACACAGCCCATAAGACCACACTGTAGAACCTCTCGACACAGGGTGTACTACAACATAACCCAAGGGACCATGCCAAAACTCCCCATGGTCAGATCACACATGATATTCATTCCTTACTCTATGTAACATATTCTATTTTCTTAGGGAGGCACTGTGACACAACCCAAACCGCCCCACCATGTAACAGACCAACCCGGGTCAAATAGAACAGTCACCCAATTCAGCCCATTGTTGGGTGAGGTAAAAAAAGTATCAAAAAAAATCTCATATATAATAAAAACAAGGCATATAACTAGAGTACATAGTGGAATAAAAATGAGATACAACTGAGCCAAACTGGCTAAACCAGAAAATATGACCAGTCTTGACACACTAGTCTCTACAAGACCAATTGTAAACTCCAAACCATCCCCAAACTAAAACAATGATGTAAATAGAATCCAAAATTATATAGAAACCTATTCCCTTTACTTATATTTTACAAAAAAAGATATATATATCCACCGAAAGGCAAAATTAGTGTGTGAGAAATAGATCCTAAAAAGATACCACCAAGAAATCTATATAAGTTATAATAACAAGAATGAAAAAGTTCAATATTTAAAAAAAATAGTTTTAGAATAATTCTTATAAATAAAATAATTCAAAAAAATTCTCAAATTTCCTTTTGGTTTTCACAAATTTTATGTCATATTTTACAAATCTAGAAACGATGTAGGTAAAGATACCAAATATAAATATACATGTGAGCAGAAATCCATGAAATAATCTATCATGTAATAAACAACTTGAAACAACAATTCACCGACAATCTGGTCTCTAGCATATTGGAAAATATGTAATAGATACTCATAAGCCTAAAAAGGAATAATTTTGGATCCAAATAATACTGATTCTTACCCCAATCCATTAGTATAAAGGAGGTTACCTCCAAGTGGTGTCACACACACTAAATCTACTGTGTCTCTTTCTCAACGCACCCAAGGTCCCCACTGTGAAATGTTTTTCAATTTCCCTTTTTAAATCCATGCTCAAATTTTTATAAAACCATCTCAAAGACAAGAAAATCTACTTCAATATTTGAAAATACATTTTCAATTTCAGATCAAGGAAATTCTATTTTCAAATAAAAAACCATTTTCAAACATGAAACCACACCCTTTTCAATTTAAACACATGAAATTCCATTTGAAATCTCAATAAATAAATAATAAAAACAAAAAATTCAAGATGTTAGAGAACATGAACAGATATACCTACCTCAAGGATGTAGTAAATCTAACCGCCATTTTCAATTGCGATTTGAAACCATAAGATTTACCTTCTGAAGACAATGAATGACAAGTGAATGTAAAGGATTGATATATACCACAATCCGATTACAAAACCATAGAAAAACCATAATCACAACTAAAAACAAGGAATAACTAGAAGGAATTATTACCCAAAGAGGAGTAATACAATCACAATGATGTTCAATCTCTGAATGAAGTGATCCGAATTGAAAAGAAACACCAAAAAACACATAGGGAAAGATCATTGGTTGAGAGGATGCTTATGCAAAGGATAATGATCTCTCAAACACCCATACAATACACCAAATATAGACATATTGGGATTAGATGAAATTTTATACATTACAAATTTTAAAATTATTTTATTTTAAGTTACACATAAAAACACATCACCTTGCTAATTAATAACCTATTTTTTCACATTACACATCTTGTAACCCTTACATGATGTATAATAGTAAAATGCTGTGTATTCAACTCATGGGATCTATCCGACATGAATTATACATCATGTAACCTCCCATAAAACAACTAATAATATAGTTTTATGATGAAAATTTCAACAAATCTAAAAATTCACCGTTAGAGGTATCTTCCCAATTCAAGGTTATAAATAAATGCTCAATAAGAAAGAATAAAAAATTAAAGATTAGAACATACCTAAAATAAAGGTATTGAGGCGTTATAATATCCCCTCCATAAAATATTTTTGTCCCAAAAAATAGCTCAAGATCCTAGATATGCAAAAAGAGAAGGACACTACTACTTCATCAATGACTCCCACTCCCATTCCAAGTGGAAATCTTGTCTACACTAACATAGTACCAAGATTAAAGGGACCATTTTACCACACTGTACCTTATCCTAGAGATCCATAATATGATCTGGCTACTTAACCAAAGCAGTACCAGGCTCAAGATCTATATCCTCCCATATAATCACATGGAAAGGATCTAGTATATACCTTCTCAATTGGGAATCTTGAAACACATCATTGATAGATGTCAAAATATATTGAAATTCAAACTGGTATCCACACTCCCTAGTCACTCAATGATATCAAAGGCCCCCACAAACATTAGTGCCTAATTTCCCTTCTTACCCAATCAACAATGTCCCAAGTGAGGTGAAACAATGAGATAGACTCTATCACCAAACTCAAACTCCCTCAGTCTACAACGACGGTCTGCATAATATTTCTGATGACTCTATAACATGATCAAATGCCTCTTAATAAATTGAACCACCTATATCATCTCATGTACAAAACTTGGTCCAACCATATACACCTATCCCAACACTACTCAATGATATAGAGATCGACAAGGCCACCCATAAAAATCATCAAAGGGAACCATCCGGATCGAATCCTGATAACTATTTTTAGGAAATCTCATCCAAAAAAATGTTTATCCTAAGATCCACCGAAATCAAGAACACATGCCCGTAGTATATCCTAAAGAACTTGGATAGAATTTTATATCTATTTATACATCTAGGGTTGATAATACTTGCTCAATTTCAACTAGAAACCCATTACCTTCTGAAAAAATTTACAGAAAGTTGATGTGAGCCTTGAGTACCTATCAGAAACCACCATAGAGGAAACTCCATAAAGTCTCAAAATCTATCAGAAATATAAGTCTCCAAGATATTACACTTTCATCATTTCATTTATTAGTAAGAAAACACAGATTTAGTGAGTCTATGAATAATAACCCAAATCAAATACTTCCCACTAAGATATCATGATAAACCAAAGGCAAAATCCATGGAAATATTATCCCACTTCCATGTTATAATGGGTAAAGGTTTCAACAAACCTAAACTCCTCTGGTGTTCTTCCTTAACTTTTTGACAAGTGAGACACCATGATACAAGTTCTAAAATTGTCCACCTCATCCCCAACCACCAATACCAATGTCTCAAATCATGGTAAATATTTATATCCCTAGGGTTCACTAACCGACTTGATCAGTTTCCACTATCTGGAAACTCTAATCTTAAGGAAAAATAAATGACTGACCTACTCCAAAAGAAAAAATATCCACTGGGAGATTAAAATAACTCACTTGAGGCCTCCCCACCATTTATGATTTCTCCTAAGTGTCAGATCTTGGTGTCAGTCATTTGACAAGTCAAAATTTCTCATAAAAAGATGATCCAACCTTTATCTTAGACAAGAACCCCTATCCACCGACCTCCTTTACTCCCAATATCATCTCATCAAATAAAATCATCAAGGAACACCACCCAATTGATTCATTCAAATCTTGAGTCAGTAATTTTATGCTCAACGCATCAAATAACTTATTTCCTTTCTCAGGGTATATATGATATCAAAATCAAAGGTCTGAAGAAAATCCACCTAGTGTCTCTATTGAATATTCAGATCTCTCTAAAAAATATATTTTTGATTCTTATGATTTGGATATACTATAAAACCTTTTACAAAGAGATAGTGGTTCTATGTTTTGAGTGGATGTATAATAGTTTCCAACTCAAGATCATGGGTAGGGTTATTACTCCCATGAGGGAGTAACTATAGAGAGACATAAGCCACAACATGTTTCTCCCGTATCAAGACACATTCCAAATCTATACTAGAAGCATGATAAAAAGCATCATAACCTGACCCTGGTTCTAAAATAATAAAAACCATTGCTAAATTCAAACTCATATTTATTTACTCAAAATATATTTGACACTTTTGGTTCCATTAAAACTTTACACCATTACATGTTAACGATGCCATCGAATATTAAATCTCGGAGATGTCTTGATAAAACCATCTGTAGTAACCTGATAAACCCCAAAAGCTCTGGATATCAAAAAAAAAATTAGGTCACTCCTAAGACATAACTACCTGTACCTTTTTTGGATCAACTAAGACACACCATTAGATATAACATTACCCATAAACATCACTTCCTATATCCAAAACTCAAACATGTTAATATTACCATACAGATGATATTCCATCAAGGTTTTATGAATGATATCCAAATTGTGTATGAGATTATCCTATTTCTTGGGGTACACAAAGATATATTCTAAAAACACTACAACAAAAGCGTCCAAGATCCAATGAAAGATTCATCTCATCAAATCCATAAAAACCACATGATTGTTAGTGGGACTGAATGGAATAAACAAATCTCAAAATTCCCAAAGTGACTCTGAAATGATATCTTGGGTATATCCTCTCGTAGGACTCTCAATTGTTAATACCCTGACCATAGGTCATTCTTATAAAACCAATGAGCCCCTCTAACCTGATCAATGAGATAATAAATTATGGGTAATGAATACTTGTTCTTAACGGTCACCCAATTCCATTTTTGATAGTTAATACAAAGTCTAAGGCTCCCACCCTCCTTAGGAAAGAGTAAATGAGAATATCATGGTGACATTCTAGGAAGAATAAATCCTTTCACCTTTAGGTCCTCAAGATGGAATTTAAGTTCCACCAACTTGCTAGGTTTCATTTGATAGGATGGTATATAAACAATCATCATTCTAGGGAGTTGGTCAATAGTAAACTCGACCTCTCTCTATGGAATTAAACCAAAAAAATCTCTGGAAAATACCTTAGGGTTAACACATACAACAGCTGGTCCCTTACAGACCAATAAAGGCTCAATTACATCAGGAAACATTTCTAAAAATTGTCATGATATTATACGGGCATATGGAACAACAAGCCCTGAACTCCTATTCTAGAGTCCCACCCACCCTGGAAGAAATGATTGGCCCCAGAGGTAGATAAGATCTATACCCAAAATAAATAATACTCTATCTGGACCTTCATGATATTTATCCAATCCATCCAATAATAAAGTCAAAGATGTCAATATCTAGAACTAAGAAATCTCAAACCACCTCAACATCACCCATCACCACCCGACATGCATGGCACTTAAAAACTTGTTTTCACCTATTTCCTAAAGGCATGGAAAGATCCAAAAATAATGGAATAAAATCTAAATGAAAAATAAACATTTCAACTGACTTTGATGATATAAAAGAATGAGTATTTCCTATATTATACAAATCTAGCACTATATAAGATGAAATAAACACCATACCTCTAACTGTAGCCGAACCTACTTCTAATTCCATTAGTGCACACTTTTCCACATATAGACATTAAAAATTATCCACTACATCCCCCTTGGCCTAATAATGAGACCCAACACCCTTGGGGGTATCAATGTGAACCTGTGACCCCATTGTTAAAGTGGATCCCACTTTACTACCTTGGGACATCTTATCAAATAAAATTTTTAGATGGCCAAATCAACCACAAATATGACTAGTACAAGGATATTTCATATAACAAGGTCTGGTAGGACTATTCCTCCCACATTGGTAGAAAATAACCTATTCATAACCTAAAAAATCCCAAGAAACTTGTCTTATTGAAAACTTACAATTCTTATGCTCTTTTTCTGACCAAAATATGCACCCTGTCTAATCATTGTAGTAATTGAGTTTCCATACAAATCTATACTTATATCTATGTATACTTCAAGAAAACCTACTTTATACATAACTTCCGCAAAGTTTAGTAGGAACAAAAGAACTAGCATTGTCCGAACATCCTCCCTCAGCCCCATCTCAAACCTTTGAGCCTTTAGGCTATCAGTGGAGACATGATCTGGTGCCATATGTACCAGATCAGAAAAATGGGTGGAGTAATCCAGAATGGTATTCTCCCTTTTCTCCAAGTTCAAAAACTCCTAGGTATTTTCTGCACGTAAAGTCTCATGATAAAATTGATTATTAAAGATATTCTTGAATGAATCCCCGGTAAGAAATTTGGGAAAATTTTATTACACTATAAAGTAACACAATTTTATTTCTATTCCCGTGGGAATATATTTTTAAAAACCCATTTGAGAATCTTTAAGTGTCTTAAAATATTGAAGATCCATTCAATTAATTCCAACCACTCCTCTCACTCTTGTAGTCCTTTATCACCATGGAATATAGGTGGATTATTCTTGGTAAATTCTGATCCCTAATCCACTACTCATCTCTAGTTCATTATGCCCACTAACCCTAGAGTCTGAATGGTATGGATCACTACTTCAACAAAAGAAAGGTCCACTAGAGGCTCCATCTACGGAGCTTACCTTGAATATTCCCCTTTCATATTTGGAAGAGTTTCTCTTGGAGGAATTTTCTATTAAACACAATAAAATAAGCAAATAGTCACAAGCAACTCCAAAACCCTTGAAAAAAACAATAATACATAAAAATTCTTTAAAACAATAATATTTTAAAACATTTATGAATTATACTAAAAAAGGGAAACACTTTTAGAAAAGAACATGTCCATCTAAATAAATTCCTCCCATAGTTTATTCAAACGACCATAAATTCTCCAAGTCCTCAAATATTGTAGATAGGTTAATTTAAACAAATATACCATAAATTTTATTCAAATGAACATAAATACTAAGTATTGAACTTAGTAAAGTTTTTTCAACCACCCATGGACACTTGGATTTATTCATGGAAGTGAGCTGACCAAAACCCTTTTCCACACCTATTGCCTGAATTCTGATGATCCTACTCCTATATATCCATGAAACAAAACTATATTAGGAAGTGATGACACACTTCGAGCTGAGTAACCCTTATGATACAAAATTGTAACAGACCAACCTAGGTTAACTAGACCAGTCACCCAAGTAAACCCATTATGAAGTGAGGAAAAATAAAGATAACAAATAAAGTCTCACATATAAAGAAAACAATACATACAACTAGAGTGAAAAGTTGAAAAAATATAGATACAACTTATCCAAAAAAGATAAACTGAAAAGTAAGACTAGCCTAGAAAAACTATTCTCCATGTAACCAATCATCACCTCCAAACCATCCCAAAACTAAAACAACAACATAAAGAGAAGCCAAAATTCTATAGAATTCTCTTCAATTTACCTATATCCTACCAAACAAGATCTATATCCACATAAATTAATAAGTAGGGTGTGATAAATAGAGACCAGTAGGATACCACTAAGAAATATATACAAGTTCCAATATCAAGAATTTATAAGTTCAATATTTAAAACAAAAAATCTTTACAAGCATTTTTATAAATAAAATAATTGAAAAAAAATTATCAAACAGTCTTTGAGTTGTCAAAAAATGCATGTCATATTTTCCAAATCTAGAAACAAAGTATGTAAAGATACTTAATATAAATATACATGTGATCAAACATCAATGAAATAGTCTATCATGTAAGGAACAATTAGAAACAACAATTCACCTACCAACAAAGCTCTAGCCTATGGGACAATACGTACAAGACACTCATGATCCTAAAAAGGCATAGTTTTGGATCCAACTAATATTGAATCCTCCCATAGTCCATATATATATAAGAGGTTACCTCCTAGTGGTGTCACACAAACTAAGGCTACCAATATCTCTTTCTTGACCCCCAAGGTTCCCACTGTACAATGTTTGTGAATTTTTTTTAAGAACCACGCTCACATTTTTATAAAACCATTTTAAATCCAAGTTAGTTTGTTTCAGGGTTTGAAAATCCATTTTCGATTTCAAATCAAGATAATTATGTTTTTAAAGAAAAAAACCATTTTCAAACATGAACCCATTCCCTTTTAAATTTCAACATGTGAAATTCCATTTCAAATCACAAGAAATCAACAATAACAACAAGAAATTAAAGAAATATAAACACTTGAATAGATTCACCTTCCTTGAGGATGTAGTATACATAACTTAATTTGATAATAGGGATTAGAAACTCCAAGATCTCCTTTCATAAGACAAGTCACTGCATGAGATAATAAAGGATTGATAGAAGACATGATCTGATTACAAAACCACAACAAAACCATAACCAAAACCAAAACCAAGGAAGATATAGAAGGAATGATTTCATGGAGAGGGTTGATCCAACCAAAAAATTGGTCAATCGATGAATGAAGTGATCTAGACAGGAAGGAAACACCTAAAAACACCTAGGTAGTGTTCTATATCCAAGAGTAGGAGGCTAAAATGAGAATAAACTATCAAAAACCAATACGACGCCCCAAAAACAATATCATGTGGAACTACAAGGTGTGTAATACTTTATACATCATGAAATTATTCTATTTTAACTTATACCAAAAAACACATTTGTTTTTTATTAAAAAATACTTTTTTTCACATTACACAACATGCAACCATTACGCGACATGTTAAAGTCTCATGCTGTGTATTCAAATCATGAGTTATGTATGGAAGGTATTACACATCATGTAATACCATTACACGTCATGTAACTTCCCAATGAACAACACAAACTGTAGGTTTATGCAAAAAATTAAAAAAAAAATATGACTTCACCATTATAGTTATCCTCCCAATTCAAGGTTGAAAATACACACTCGATGATAAAGGATTCCAAAAGAAAATATTTGAACATACCTGATATAATGGTAACTGGGCATCACACAACACAATACCTATTTTTATAAGGAATATGACAATGAAACAACCTCTTTACCATGGATAATTTCCCCTAAAATTAATAGAACCTCTAAAAATCTCAACGCTATGGCCTCCTGACTCCACACTATAGTTCTAAACCACCAAGGAAGGGCTTACACCATAGCCAACCTCCACAGAAAAACCACCACTAAAAGGGTAGTAGCTCGAAAATCGCACTTCATGGGACCCTATGCCAAAAACATTCCCATTTTTCTACACTCACCATAACTATGATGCAGTGCATCCCTCTATAGTGAAATATTATCTGTTAAACTATTTTTTTCATCTCAAGTCTTCTGTTCCCCATATAAAACACCTCAGGACTCCTTGAAACCTTCTTATTGAACCTATATCACCCTAAATTCACAAAGGAATATAAATATAAGGTATGGTCCCTTATATAGGATGATATGAATTTCTAAAGTTCAAATCTATATTTAAATAATTCTTAAAATTTATCTATAACATCTAGTTAAACCTTAGATATTGATCATAAAAATAGAATTTGGTACTCCATGCAACCTTACCACTTTCTTAATGTATATTATGGAAATATAATCAAGAGATAAATATTATTTGCTAACAATAAATTGAGATAAATTCATAATGAAATAAACTATAACCCATATGGGATTGTGAAATTAGATGTCGTGGGGTGTACTATAATGAAATCCATGCTGATGTTTTCTTATTTACATTATGGTATAAGTAATAGTTGTGTAAATACACTTATATTTTTAACATTCATACTTATCTTGATGGCATACCAGACATCAAGATACATACTCTACAAATCAATAAGTATTGGATCTCCTTCAATCATCATCGTGGGAAAACTAGTATGGCCCTTCTAAATCAGATAATCAACGACCTTTATTTTCTTTATACAGTGGTAATGTATTGACCAATCATAATCATTAATCAAATTCAACCGTCTAATTTTTAAAACATTCGACCCTTTTTATGTGAATATATACTTCAAACTATTATGATCAGTATATATTTCATATCATTCACCATATAAATAATTACCCCACATATTCAATGTAAAAACTTCTATTTCTCACTCCAAATCACGATTTCGGTAATTTTACTCCCAAAATTTTAATTATCATGAGGCATATACAGCTACCATGTAATTCTACATGAGAACACATCCCTATCCCTTATTTAATGAAACAATAAAAGTTAATATTATCCATACCTCATATATAAGAATGTATTGGGTATATCCTCCATTTTTATCCTCAATTAATGATATCTAGAACAAAGGTAAATCTTGGAAAGGTAATATTCTCAAAAAAATTGATCGAACAAGTCATCAATATGGGTTAGTGGATAATTATTCTTGATTGAGATTTTGGTAAGTTCACAATAATCAATGAAAAGATTCATTGAACAATATTTGTTCTTAACAAAAAGATAAGTCATACCCCACGGTGATTCAATAGGGTGTGTGAATATTTTTTCTATATTTTATTGGAGTTTCTTATTCAATTCATATAAAAAATTTGGAATATTAAATAAAGATTCATTAAAATTAGTATTACACAAGGTATGAGTTCTATAAAAAACTAATCTTCATGATTCATGTGAGACAATGAAATCCTTCAAAAAATACATCAACATATTCTAAAAAAATAATCATATCTTCAATTTTGAGTTTCTACCCTACCATTTAAGATAATTAACCCTCATTAATAAGTAGGAACACCCATATAATTGAAGTAATTTCTATAGGAGGTTTATGTCCATCCTTGAAACTATATACAATCTTAGGTCGATTTAGAATATAAAACATGACTTCCCTTCCAAGGGAATTGATATGGTATCTATATAGTGAGATATAATCCACTAACAAAATCACTTTAAATTTTACCGTAGGGAGAATAAAAATATTTTTAGGAAACACATTCACACAAACTTATTCAAGGAGGATTTATAAACATGAGATGAAATTATCATTCTGATAGAAGTTTTTTATTTATAATTTAACATATAGCCATTGAGGTGATGTTCTTATCAAAAAATTTAGCTACAAATGAGTGGGTTCAATAAGAACCAAATGAAATAATCATGGTTATTTAGTGGATGATTAATGTATTTTAATCCACTTAATTTTAAGTATCCACTTTAGTAGTTATGATTTCATAGGATTTCACTTTTTCCATTGGTCTTAGGATTTACTGATTCCTATAATATTTCTTATCCCTTGTATTAGAAAATTAACTTAGATTCTACTCAAGTTTCCCATATTTTTGACACTGAAATATTAATGGCACCATAGAATGAACTCAATTTCACATCATTACATAAACTAGGTTATTCTTTTTCTTATAAATTTTATACTTTGTTCCCTCCACTTCCACACATAAAACATCTTCCAGTTACTTTGAAAGATTCCCCCAAATTCTTCTTCCCACATTCTTAACACATTGAAAAATGAATCTTTTTTCCATCGTAGTCTTTATCACCCGAACTTTTAAAAAATTAAAATTTTCTCTTGTTTATAATTTCAAATAGTTTCAAGTTGTTAATCATAATTTGAGATTGTTTATTAGGAATAATAAAAACATATTAATTCTAAAATCCCATTCCATTTGGTTTCTCATGTTGATTTCGATTTCATTGGCCATCATATTCATTTTCACAAAATTCATCCTAGTTCCAACCATTGAATAAAACCAAAAAGAGCCCGTGTGAGTATCAATAAACATTATCTAGAGTAAGTAATCATATGAAAATGAAAACCATTTCTAATATTTCTTTAATTTAGAAACCTTATCATCAACCCATTACACTTTAAGTTCATCCAATACCACTTAGGTTAATTATATATTTTCTTAGGTTTTATCATCTAATTATTAATAATAGTTCATATAGAGAATGTTAAATAACTAAATCATATCTCAAAAGAGTGTCAAACCAGGTGTTTAGTTGGGCATCTTTTTCACGCACTAGGTGAAGGTCAAGTTAATACCTTACCATAATTTTTAGGGTAATTACCCCTAGGTGAATCTGTTCCAGAGCCTAAATCTACTTTTTTGTATCCAAATAGGGATGCCATTTATAAGAAATGACAAAATCTTTAACTTACCAAAACTTTAGGATATTATCATATACTTATATTTATCACTAATTTTTTCACAAATTATTTTAATCTTAATATAAAAAAATAACTAAACCCTTCTCTGATACAAACTGAGGCAACCCAAGAATTACATACATAAATATAACATCATTTTAGATGAATATTCATTTCATCTCATAGTAATACACCCCCAAGATCCATAAATATTTAGAGAATTTTGAGACTATATACATAAACACCTTATTTTCATGAAATATATTCAATATCTACCAAAAAATTCTTCACATATAGTACCCTTATAGGGTTATCATATATAATACCCATCTTCATTACCTAGGCAAAGTGGAAACATAAGATGGGGATATTAGATCCACAATAAGGGTAAACATGGGAGATATCCATCAATGATCTTAAATGAGAATAAGATAGTAATACGAATATGATAACATGATCATAACTTATGAAAATCATACCCAATAGTTCAATAGAATAAATCACGAGTCAATACATAAGTATTTGTCGTAATAAAATACATGCATCCCAAGATTAAATAATTTTCAATTATCGATCATGATCCATGAGATAATATCATAGTCATGAGAAATATAAATACGGAACAAGAATAAAATTAGGAAATCATAGAATTTTGAAAATTTATAAATACTAATAGGTCTACTCATCATGTTTAGGAGATGAACTCAGACCCCTGCATAAAATTATAGTCATGAAACCTTTTCCATGCATAAAATTTTTAATAGGTCATAATATGAACAGGTCTATGATTAATACTGTGAACATGAAATCCAGATAATTTATAACATAATTGTTTCATGAGATAAATCTTTATCAAATACATTAGAGGACAATATAATTATGATCCCACCCATCATATAATGAAAATCACATATAAGTGTGCCACAAGATCATAAAAAAATTCATCATATAACAACCCATAGATAATAAATGAGTTTCATAAATATTTCATAATAAATTAATTTACACATGGGAAAGTAATTGGTTTCATATAATCATACTCAAAACAACATCAACATAATCCATCTGGGGAAAGAAATTGGATAATATCATAAGATCTTATCCCAAGTGATGCAGAACAATCATTAAATAATATTGACATTATGAAAACCTGTATTTTTAATAAACTTTATTTCATGATTTATTAGATAAAGGTACAAATAAAAAACACTAGAGGATGATTAAGACTAGCGTATTTGTGAAATTAGGTAGATAGAACATCATCTTGAAACATGGATACAATAACATTATTGAAAACTTCCTCAACATGATTCTAAAATTCCCTAATTCTTCTAAAACTACATTGGATGACTAGGGAATGTACATAATTAATGGGCGAGTTATAAAGACTAGTAAGGTAATAAAATAATAATATCCTAAGGTAAAGTAGTACATGTGATCCAAGATGTATATCAAGGTAACATAAGAGGGGTGAACATCATAATCTTTAATAATGAGGCATGGTATAACATGATAGCATAAAGACAACATAGGAATATGATGACAACATTAAACATGAAATAATAAAAGTATGTCAAGAATAACACAAAATAGATAATAAAATGTTTTAAAAAGTCCCATAATGGATTATGTTTACTCCCTAATCCCATACATGATGTCTCATGCGAGTAAAATATTACCCAATGCATTGGAGCTCTATCTAGGTGCACCCATCATAATATGCACGTGAACATGTGTGCCATAAAGATCATTCAACATAAAGATACATTTAATCACATTTAATACCATGATTAAGTAGTGTGGGTCTCATACATGGAAGAAAACTATCAATGAATTATAGGTAAATCTGGGTGAATACCCTTGAGTGGAAATGGGCACAAGGAATGTTTTTCATGGAAAATAGTAGGATAATTTTAGAAGCATAACAGGGGGTACTTAATGGTTCCTATTAAGTCTTAATACAACCATAAATTTTAAATCATAATTTAAGTAAAAAGTATTTGTGAGAACATATCCCATTGTGAAAAAATAGAAAACCAAAGGCATAATATAAAGGAGGTTCTTTGATAAAGAGGAGTATGAGAGGATCCAATACGTAGATGGGGTGTTTCCAAAAGCTTCATAGGATATTCTTAAGAGTTTGGTGAAACATTGGGAGGAATATGGATAAGTAATGAAAGATTAATTACATAATATAAGGGTTTTTATTGAATAGGAATGGGATTTTGGGTGGGTTTATATAGAGAAAGTCAAATGAATTCTTTATCAATTTGTAAACTTGGGTTCTAGACTCTATTTAATAAAGTAATGGAAATAAAAAACCATACCATGTTTTTCCCATGGTTTATAACAAATTGGAGTGTTTTTATTTATTTTAAAAGTTTATGAACTTAGATTGTAAAAATAATACCCTTAGTGATGTGAAAGTGAGTCATATTTAGAAAGAATTGATTTTAAAACCTTTAAATAAAATATAGGTTTTGGGGGATTCATTAAGGATTTATAAAATTTATAAAACTAAAAAACATTATTTTAGAGTGTAAATATTTATTTGATCACTAATACATTTTATGGCATACATAACAACACTTTGGGGTCATTATTATGTTATAATACATTCCATATATTTATACTGTATTTAAATTGTACCCATAAATTTGATAATCTCAGAAAATTACCAAACATTCACCACTAGATAATATCGATGTGATAATTATAAAATTAATATTTATTTTATCAAAATAATTCCCTAAATATGAGAAATTACACTTTTAAATCAAAATAAAAATTTATTGAAAAATACTGATTTTTTAAAGTAACTATTTTATAACCCTTATAAAAATTAATTATGACTTAATACAAATTATATTGTCATTAAAATTTAATAAATATTATTTAATAATAATATTTTATTAATATATCATTCATTTAAAAAAAGATTGAATTATGTAAAGAGTGTTTTGGTTGAAACTATATATTACCCAAAAAATAATGTTGTGTTTCATCATATTAGAATCTAATTTTTATCAAACTCATTATTTTATTTTTTAGAAATTAATATTAAAATGATAAATATAATAAATATTTTATTAAAATAAAAGTTTTAAATTTATAATATGAGTTTATAGATACATAACCCTTTATCATGGCAGGAAATTTCCTAAGTCTAAAGTGAGACATGTTGAGATTTTCTTGGGGTGGTTCGACATACAAGGTTTGGGCCACAATATTCATGATCTTGAACTTATCTCATGAAAGGTTTTTCATGTTCTTTAGTCATTAAATCGTGGATTGATATTGGTCAAGGGAAAATCCCAGTGATTCTATCTCCTTTGGAAGATCTGATAAATGGGATTAATATGGTATGTTCCCACTAATCGATGTCATTACGTATTTTGTTTATATCTATTGGACTTCATTAGGACCCTTAAAATATAATAATTATATGATCAATTCAAAAAAACTATATTATCAATGGTTATGATGCTTAATGGTCTTTTAAATCTGACAGGATATAACTTATAATGGTATGAAAGGACCAAATTAGTGCAAATGTTTTCTCTAACAACATTACATAATAAGAAAGTTTATTAAATAAAAAAGAAACTTATTTTATAAAAGTTTGAATAATTTCATTATTCACCATCTATAAATTTCATCATAGAAATTTTAATTTCATAAACTAAAACATAAGAGGGTACTTATATTTCATACCCTCTATTGGTTTCCATTTCACTTCCTCAGACTTATGGTTCCACCACAAGAATTAAACCAGGTGAGTTTTATTTTTTCACAGAACATTTTATCTATGATGTAATACTTTCCCCTTATGATCCTCATATGAAAGATCATTCTATGATGGTACTGTCTCTGGATTCAGTATATGTTAGGTGTTTGGTATATACTTTCTCAAGATGGATACATGGAACACATCATGTACTTGAGATAGGTTAGGTGAGAGTGATAGTCGATAGGACATTTCTTTGATGTGGTCAAGGATCTTATTGTGGCCAATGTTTTTTAGACTAAGCTTCTCCTTCTTCCCAAACCTCATAAATTTTTTCCATGATGACATGTGAAGAAACTATTTATTTTCGAGTACAAACTCCATATCTCATGGATGATTATTTTTATAGATTTTATATCAACTTTGTTAAGATATCATAAAATGCTGAATGGTTTGAACCTTAATTGTCATCTCTTGAATAATATTAGATCTCATCGCCTTCCAATCTCTAAATTCAACCCATCATGTTGGATACCAAAACCTCTTCCCATAAAGAGCCTCATAAGGTTCTATTTGAATGATAGAATTGAAATTGTTAATATATGAAAACCACACTAGGGAAAGTTTTTGATCCCAACATCCATGGATATAAATTGAACATGATATCAGTATATCCTATAAAGTTCAAATGGTCCTTTTATACTGACTGTTTTCCCCAAGATTTTAAAATAGGAATATCATCTTTGATAGTGTATATGACACACGACATCAAGATTAGAAGATTTTTTAACACCCTGAGAATTTTTGACATATTTATTTTTAAATATATTCAATATCTTTAATATCATGTGATGCACACAACACTGAGTTTATACCAGACAAGATACTCTATTAAAATATTATTATTGAAACATGACCATTATAACATCGATGTTAAGTTGGTAGGTATGAATACGAATAAATAAATTATAAAAATTATATGTTTTAAACATGTATAAAATAATTTCAATGGATATATATTGATTCAAAATATAATAATAATCATTTAAAAGAAAAAGAAATATTTTATATAAAACTATATTTTTTCAAAAGAGTGTTTAGTGATGCTTTGCATACATATATTAAAATTATTTTTTATTAACTATAGAAAATCTATTTGAAAATATAAAATTTATTTTTAAGTATAAATTTAAAAATATTCCTTTGGTGGATTTTTTGTATCTTTCTTAAACTGTTAATGTTTTTTAATGAATAGTAAAAAATAATGTTTTTTATTGAAAACCGCCTTTTTTTTAAATTGTTGACAAGGTTCAATTATATTTTAAATTAGTTTTAAAGTAAAATTAGTTCAATAATATTAAATTTTCACTAATTTAGGTCATTTTAATAAATTTCATATTTAATTATTTTATAAAAACTTTTTAATCTTATGAAATTTTTTCATTGAAAAAACCATTTATTCGTGGTGTCTGCAGGTTTGATTTTGAATTTGATTATGAAACTTCTAAGAATTTAATTTAAAAAATTTAATTCCATATTTTAAATTTGTATAATTTATATTATCTAATAAGGATAGATTATTTTTTTACTATAATGAATAGTGAAAAGAATAAAAATTAATTACTGTGGTAAAGGTAAAAATGAGTTTATTGATGGGTTAAACTAAGAAGATAAGTGTTAAAAATGACCCAAAACTTTTTGAAAACCCATTTTATGAATATATTTGGATAATATAACCTATTTATTTCTATAATTACCCATTTTTATGATTGTTACATGAGAATAACATGGGTACTACTTTATCTTTTCAAAAATTTAATGTTTGTCCTCTCCCCCACTTATAAAAGGTCACCACCTATCATATTCTATTCCCACTTAAAAAACAAATAATTTTATACAATAACATAAAAAATATTGTCTTTAATTCCATAACCACATCCTAGTTTCCTTAGTTTAATTATTATTGTCTCTTGAGAAGTCTTTAGTTATAAACATAAAGAGGCTCTGTAAAGAAAAGGTAAAATTATTAAATGTGCGAATTTTTTTAATTCCATCTTAAAACTCATTAAAAAAATATTGAACTACAAAAATATAAAAAAATAATATCCCTAATATAGGACTCCAGCAAGCTCGGTCCTAAAAAATTATTTAAGAAAATATAAAAACAACAACACATATCGTACATGCGACACAAAAAGCACCGCCAAATCAAAAGTGGAAAGAAAAGGTCCAAAGCGACAACAAATCCAGTCACACGTAGGTCAGGAAAAATCCATCTCACACCCAAATCCCACTCTATCCAAGGTCTAACCACCCGAATCCTGGGTCACACCAATCGCACATACCCAGCTCCATCAGTCACCGGTAATCACACTAGACTACGTCGGGTTCCCATCAGTCACCGGTAATTATGCTAGACTATGCCAGCTTATAAACCACCGACACATCGCCAATCACGTCAGCACACCACCCTAAATGTCCCGCATTCCAAAGTCGCATCCTACAAAGCTGCTTTCCATTTTACCATGCCACAACCTGTCCATATTCATCCCAATTAGACCAAACGTACTTGTCTGCATCCCAACCTCATCCTGAGGCTAAGGTCGTCGCTGGTCTTCAACACCAGAGTTGGCCAAACACGAGACCTCCTCCCATCGAATTTGACTACAAGTCTGCCACTGACCCGTGTCAACACCGTGTTGCAGCATCACAGCGGCCCAATGTTCCCCACGTCCTATCATAACCTAAGTATTCTCCACCACCCAAGGTCACCCCCTGACCACACACCACTCCCCGAGGTCTTATCCCACATCCCGATTAATCGTAGGTCATCGACCTACACCCACTCCTGATCCACAATCCTCACCGAATCCACATCACCAGCCTTCGACTTGTGTTGTCATCTCGCAACGCCATCCAAGAAGCACTGCCATCAGATGATGACCCACAACCCTCACTGGCTCAAGCCCCGCATCCCATATGATCATCGCAGACATTCACCTTGTGTCGCTGTCTCGCAATGCCATCAAACAAGTTCCGCCAGGATCCCAATTCCTGCACCTCACCCCACAGGGATCCCATACGCATTGACAAACCACTGGGACATCAAAAACCCCAGATAGGTCTACCATCAACACCAACTAGTCGATGAAGTCGGTATGCTCAAACGCAACTGCAACCCGCGCCAGAAGACGTCCCCACGCTCCATCATTGGCAACCACAAAGGTGGAAGCTTCAACCTGATGCATCAAAAACCACCACAATCATTGATAGGGGTGAATTCCCCTCCCCACCTCATTATCGACCCGAACACCTTCAACAACATGAGGGTATTGTTCGATCGCAGAGATCAAACCTACAACTCCTATCGGAGCTAACAGATAAGTGGTACGAGCACCACCACATAGAGAAAACATTTCATCTAATATCCCTAATATAATTATATGTTATTTTGTTAATTTCATAACCAATATCCATCACAACATCTTTCAATTGGGTAACAAAAATGTCGATAATGTGTACAATGAACTACCGCCTCGTGAACCGTTGTAGTTCATTGTCCATAAATACCTTTGAAGGATAGATATAATGATGCATTAAAACTTTTTATATGATATATATGTAATTATTATGATTCTTGAATTATTATATCAAATATACCTTCTTAAATTTTATTCCTTCAAGGATATGACAACTTCACTCGTGTGTATGGTGGACTACTGCCTCACGAAGCAATGCGATTCATTTTTCAAATACGATTCCCATGGAAGGTATTAAGGATAATGTTAATAGATTCATGTAATATTTATGAACTAAAAATTATTATGGAAATGTAATATCACATATTAATTCCTACCTTCCCATCTGTTGAAAAACAATAACCTCTCTCGCACGTACGTGTGGACTACCGCCTCCATGCAAAGATTTCAAATTATTTTCATTTTATTTTTACATGGATTGTAAAAGGTTGTATTTGATTAAAATAAATGATATATATTACATAATAATTATTATTTATTGGTGAATTAGTATTTATTTTTATTTTTTCCATCCTTGGAGAAAAATGGAAACAACATTCATGAATACGTACAACCTACCGTTTCCATGAATGGTGTAATCTATTTTCTATCCATAACTTTTATAGATTATTAAAAATACATATATAATTAATATATATTATATTTATATTATGTTAAATATTATAGATATGAGTTAACCATGGTCAATATAAAAGGACCAAAATTAACGAACCAAAACATATATTAAAAATGAAGCAATTATCACTCGAAACAGTGATTTTAACAAAGAATTGTAGATAAACGGGTCATAAAAAGATATAAGTAAATCATATATGGAATGAAATATATGATTATGGTTATATAACATAATTATAATAAATATATATTTATTATACATGAGGTATGGAATGTTATAATGTAAATTGGACTTAAGGTAAGGGTTTTTCGTTTCGCTCTTACTTCCATGAGACGTAATCCAAATCTACCACTTATTTCTTTATGTAGTGTATATAATACCCATTTTGATTACTTATATAATGAATTTAATTATATTCCTGACATTTAAAAATTAATTTGAATATATTTATTTCATGGGTCTTATGATTCAAATGTTACCAATTTGAAAGGGTTTATTTCGCAATCTCAACATTATTCGAGATTATTTATGTTTATGTATCCACTCGGAGAATAATTTGAAATTTATAACTTTAAATAAAAATATTTTATTATCATATGAATATTAAATAACATTTTTATGTAATTTTACCATTTTCCTCTCATTGTTGCTTAAAATGGTTCAGAAAATGTTTTCAATAAAATCCAACTTTATTTCTATTTTTAGTCGAAAATGATTTTTTATCCAAATCCATGTTTTATAAAAATGTTTTTGAAAATGTTTTTAAAATTATAATACTAATTTATTAAAGAAATTTCTACCCGTTTTTTAATTTTTTAAAAAATTTCTTAAATAAATCTTTATTTTATTTATCCAAACAAGGTCTATTTGGCTTTTGCTGAAAATGTAAAAGGAATCATTTTTCAACTTATATAGAATGTACTGAATTTCCCATAATCATGACCACTCAATGTTTTAAAGATAATTTTACAATTTTCAAATTTTATTTTCAAAGAAAATTATTTTCAAAATGTTTTGTAAAATATTAGTTGTAAAATTTTATTTTCAAAATTAAAAGGATATTTTCCTCAGGAATGTTTTTAATTAGATTTTTATGGTATTTATATTCATCAATGAAATAAAACCATTACTTCTATTGTGATACTATAGAGTCATGTTATATTGATTACATCCTTATTATTTATACGGATCATTTATAATCAATTTTACTGGGGATATACAATGTTATTACCATTCACCTTATTACTCTAGATGATTTATGATTATATTTACTAGTTGGGATAAGTTTTAAAATTTCTTATATTAGTTTTTCAATAAGGATTTTTATATTTAATGTGTTTCACAGATTTAATATGTGGAATTAATTATAATTTTTAAGTGATGGATGGGGTTTAAAATTACATAGTCCCTCAATGTATGAGTAGGTCTCGTGAGACAAATTAGTTGGACAAATTAAATGGGTTTTAACTTATTGTTTTAAAATATCATTGTCTTAATAGTGTGATTTTGATGTCCAGAATTATGCACTCTATTATTATGAGATTAGTTATTGATGTTTCATGTGATTATTAAATTAGTTAGAATATACATGGTTAAGTTTTAGACTGATTTTATTATTTATATGGAATTATTTTATCATACTTTTTTCCTTATATATTATTATTCATGCTTAAGTTATTGATTAAATGACATTTTTTCACTTATTTACCCTTCTATATTAATTATGTGTTATGCATTTATGATAGATTCTATTATACACATACCCTTTTTGTGAATTAGAGCTCACCCCTTTTTGGTTTCTTTCCCCATGATGCTAATAAACTTTTTATGATTGATATACAGGGACATGCTATAGGGAATAAATATGATCTCAAAGAAAATAATTTTTTGTATATTATGTTTTCAAATGTGTGATAAAATCAAGTATGTATCTAGTTTATCAATAGTACTAAACTATTTAGTTCTTCAGGTTGTGATTTCTTATATCTTATGTCAATTTAATAAAGTTACAATTTTATTTGGGCTACTAGAGTTGGGATATTTATAGTTGGTATCAGATATAATTTTAGTAGAAACCTTGGGAACTAGATTTAGAAAACATTTATTAGGGAATATAACCCTATGATCTATATTGGGTATAATCATAGAAGAACATCCTAAAGTATGGGTATTGTAGAGACAATGTGGTTTTCCTAGAAATAAAAACTTGTATGGATACTAAAAGTTTATGTGGTTCTGGTATAGATTTAACTAGAGGTAATAAATCTAAAAAAGGAGTGTGAGGCTTGAAATTAGCATTACCTAGTACCCAAAAATGAGGCTTAATATGCAAATAATTTGACCCTCCTGGGGATATTCTTGGGATAATTAAAGTTTTATTTATAAACCATTATGAAGGATTTAAAAATATTTAATTATCTGGAAACTTTCCCAAAGAAACCATGTTTATTATTACGATATTATCCATGTATAAAATTTTCAATTTATGTTAATTGTTTCACTATTTTTGGTATTATACATTATGATACATAATGTCATGATTGAATATAGTTTATTCCATTATTTTGAAATGAAACCTCATATAATGAATTTGAACCATATCAATTCTTGTGATCCAAATAGTAAGGATGATCGTTTCTTTGATGGGATTAAGACAATCTTTCAAAGGTAACTAGTTTCCTAATAATTCTCATCATATAAGGACATATTATCATGTGATATCATGACATAGAAATAATTATACAATTATTATTCATTTATACAAAGGTAATTAAAATAATAAGAGTACAACAAATAAAAAATAAATAAGTGGAATAAGGGAACAAAGGGTTTTACCACATGTGACTACTGTAGAAAGAAACACTATGGTACTTTCTTGAAGTGAATGCGAGTTTGCTATAAGTGTCAAGAGAAATTACTCCATGATCACAATTTTAAGGGTAATAAATAAGTTTCCCATGTTCAGTGATTCAACTATAAGAATATAGGTCACTACACAAATTAATTCCCCAAGCATCAAGAGAATATACCACAAAATAAGTTAAGGGATTAAGGCCAAGATTATTCTATTACCACAGATGATATGGAATTATTAATGTGGTTGTGTTTGGATTTAATAAATATGTTATAATATTATTTTATCAATGATATTCTGATTATATGAATCATCAAATGTATAATTATTTTACTACAGTATAATTTATTACAGGATTTTAGAGTATATGTTGAATGGTATCGATGTCCAAGAAAAGTTATTTAGTGGAAAGTTAGACTTATTTGAAAACAAATGATTGAGGGAGAATAACAATTAATATATTACTGATGTTGATATAATAATTATATTTTTATGGGAGAGTATTAGTGGCCATGAAATTGGTTAGAGGTTTTATGGTTTATGTTATCCTTGCTGGATTTTACTACAAGAATTTATTAATGGAATATATTCGACAATATGAGATTTTATTTTTGGAAGCATGCATGTTTTCATTAATAAGGTTTTATAGTGATAAAGGTATTAATGTATTTGTAATGTGAGATTAATATCCACTTTATTTTTTAGGGAAATATAATTTTGATTTGTTGACCTTGTTTATAAATTTTTGGACTTTGAATTTGGTCATACATATTTTGGATGAGTTTTATAGTTTACTATTTATAAAATGATTTAAGTTTAGTTTTGGGAGTTACTATTAAGGTATTAGAGATTAGTGTATTATATTGGATAACTTATTTTAACCATTTTTTTAGTAAATATTAGAGGAATATCTTGATAATTTTTTTGGATCTTTTCATACATTAAAATCCAATTTTAATGATTTAGGAATAAAAAAATTATTTTTTATATTAGTTTATTAGAGTAATAAATGAAGTGGGAATTGATTGAAGTATAAAAACAGGATTAAATTGTGATTATGAAATATAAATATATCAAGTTTGTATATTTCTATATACTCTTAGAAAGTAAAATAATTCCTCAACTTTAGGAAAATTATCAAGAAAAATATATAACCATATTACCTTTATATTCTATGAAAAATGTAGTATTTTAAATCATCATAGATTTATGATTTTGAGGTCCTTAAATTTCCATTTACCATTCACTTCCCTATGATTAATGAAATCTATCACTCTCTATAATTATTTATTCATTTCTTCCATGTCCATATCTTCACTTCCCACCAAAGTTCTCTTTCTTAAAAAACTAGTTATGTGTTATTATAGAAAACTATTGTACTTACATTTATCCTTTATCAATAGGACATTTTATTAACTCTTTTTATGATCTGGGTACCCAATAAATATATTTTCAAATGTCAAACCATTAATTATTGAGATCAGATTAAATTGAGATGATGCAATTTATTTGATGGTGGTGGAATGTAATGCCCCAGTATTTTAAAAGAGGAACGTCATCTTCGATAAAATATATTTAATAAAACATTAAACTTATAAGAGTATATAACTCCAAGAGACTTTATAAGATATTTATTTTTAAATAAATTCAATCTCTTTGATAGCTTTTGATGCACAAGTCATTGTGTTTAATCAAAACAAGATACTCTATTAAAATATTATTATTTAAACATGATCATTTATCCCAGTCATTAAGTTAGAGGGTATGAATAGTAATAAATAAATTATGAAAATTATATTTTTTATATATGTATAAAATAAATTCAATGGTTATCTATTTATTAGAAATAAAATAAAAAACATTTAATTTTTTTTGAAAAACCATATTTTTTTGAATGAAGGTTTAGTCGCAATTTGTGTACATAATTTAAAATTAATTTTTAAAAATTTTATGAAATTTATTTGAAAAAATAAAATTAATTTTTTAATCTACAAGTAAAAATTATCCTCGGATGAATTTTTTTTATTTTCTTAAAAGATTTATTTTTTGATGAACAGAGAAAATAATATTTTTTAATAAAAACTACATTTTTGTTTAAAAATTTTAAAAGGTTAAATTATATTAAAATATAACAAATCAAGATCATTGTAATCAATTTCATATTTAATTATGATATTAAAACTTATTTATATTTTGAATTTTTTTCTTTTGGAAGAAATGTTTTCTTCAACGTGTCTTCTGGTTCAATTTTAAATTGGATCTTCTACTTATGTGAATTTATTTTGGAAAAAAATTGATTACACATTTGATATCAGAATAATTTATATTATCTAATAATATCAACTTTGTTTTTGAACATAATGAATAGTGAAAATAGTAAAAATTAACTACCATGGTTAAGGTAAAATTGGGTTTACCATGGGTTAAACTAAGAAGTTAAGTTTAAAAAATGACCTAAAAGTTATAAAAACCCATTTTATGTCCATATTTAAACCATATTACTTATAAGTATCAATAATTACCCATTTTAAAGGATTTTTAATGGGGATAACATAGGTATCACTTTATCTTATCGAAAATTCTACACGTGTCCTCTCCCCAACTTATAAAAGGTCACCCATATCCTATCCTATTATCACTTAAAACCCATTTGGTTCAACCAATACCTACAAAAATATCTTATTTAGGTCCCTAAATACATCATATATGACTTATTTTAATTTTTAATGTCTTATAATAAGGATTTAGGTGTAAACCTAAAGAGGTTCTCCCAAGAAGAGGTAGAATTATTTAACCTGCATATTTGTTTTATTTATTCTATCACCTATTAAAATAATTATCAAATATTATAATATAATAACATTAATATCCTCTATATACTAATATTTTATTATTTTAAGGGCATAACCCACATCCATCCCTACATCCATAAAATGGGAAACTAAATTGTCGATTGTGTGTATGGCGGACTACCGCCTGTGAACTGATGTAATTTGTTTTCCATCACTACCTTTTAAGGATGGCTGTAATGATGATTTATTATTTTTTATGTTATATTTATGAAATTTTTATTCTTTATTAATTATGATATCAAATATACCTTCTTACTTTCCATTCCACATAGGATATAATAACGTCGGTCCTGTGTACGACAGAATACCGCCCCAAGAAGCGATGTGATTCATTTTTCACTTAGGATTTAAAGGGAAGGAAGTAAGGATAGATTTAACAAATATATCTGATATTTATGACCTAAAAATACTTCTAAAAATATAATATCACATATAAATTGATACATCCCCATCCGTTGGGAAATAATAACATTTCTCGTGCATAGGTGTTGACTACCACCACCACATATTGTTGTGAAATGTTTTTCATTTTATTTTTACATGGAAAATATAATAATGTATTTGATTAATATAAATAATATATATTGAATAATTATTATTCTTTAATGATTAATTAATATTTATTTTTCATTTTTTTCCATCCATCGAGAAAAATGGAAACATCGTTCATGCGTACACACAACCTACCATCTCCATAAAAGATGTAATCCATTTTCTATATCTAAATTTTATAGATCACTATAAATAAATATATAATGAATATATTTTATATTTATATCATGGTTAAAATTTTAGATATTATTTATCCATTAACAATTTAAAAGGACCAAAATTACTAAATGAAAACATACATGAAAAATGAAGCAATTATCACCTAAAATAGTGATTTTGACAAAGAATTATTAATAAATGGGTCATAAAATACTATAAGTAAATAATATATTGAATTAAATATACCATTATGTTTATGTAATATATTTATAATAAATCTATATTTAATATATAGGAGTTAGGGACATGTATGAAGGGAATTAGACCTAAGGTAAGGGTTTCTCATCTTGCTTTTGGTTCTGTAGGTCATTTTCCATATTCACCACTCATTCCTTTGTGTGGGGTATATAATACCCATTTTGATATGTTATATGAATAATATAGTTATTTTCATTACATTTGATGTTTTATTTGAGGTTATTTCTTTCTCGGGGCTTATGATTCATACGTTACCAAAAAGGTATGTCTTTATTTCACAATCTCATCATTATTCAAGATTATTTAAGTTTATGTATAACTTGGGGGAATTTATTGATATTTATATATTTAAATAGTATATTTTATTATCATATGGCTATCAATGAAATTTTCAAGTAATATTACCTTTTTCCCTCTTGTTGGTACATAAAATGACAGAGAATTTTTTTTAAGATAGTCCAACTTTATTCTATTTTACATCAAAAATACTTTTTCATCCAAAACATTATTTTATAAAAATGTTTCAAAAAAAGTCTTAAATATTATAAAAATTATTTATTAAATATATTTCTACCCATATATTACTTTTGAAAACAATCTTGAAAGGAATGTTCAGGTCATTTTCCAAACAAGGCCCATTTTGTTTTAGTAAAAATGTGAAAGGAATATTTATTTTAACTTATATGAGATTTATAGAATTTTCCCACCATCATAAAAAATCAATGTTTTAAATATTATTTTTCATGTTTAAAATTTTATTTTAAAATAAATTTATTTTTAATTTTTTTTCTGGACTTTTTTAAAAGGTCATTTTTAAAATGAAAATTATATTTTCCTCAAGATTTTCTAAAAGCATTTTTATGGTATTTATATTAATCAATGTCATTAACCATTAATTTTAATTATGATCAAATATGAATATATTTTATTGATTCCATAATTATTGTTTATATGGATGGTTTATGTTCACTTTGACCGGGCGTGTCCACTTTTATTACCATGCACCATATTACTATAGTCGGTTTATGATTATGTTAATTGATTGGGTTAAGAATTAACATTTTACATGTTAGATTCTCATTATTAATATTTATGTTGATTATGATTCACAAATTTAATATGTGGAATACATTATACATATTATTTTATTGGTAGGGCCTAAAATTACATAGCCCCACGATGCATCAACAAGTCTCATTAGAAAAATCAGCTAGCCAAATTAAATAGGGTTTAACCATAGTTTTAAACTATATTGTGAAAGGTATTAATAGTGTGATTATTATGTCCCAAATTGTTCATTCCCTAATTATGAGATTATTTATTGATGTTCCATGTGATTATTCAATTAGTTAGAATATCGATGGTTAAGTTTCCATCTCATGTGATTATTTTCAGGGAATTACTTGATCATAATTTATTCTTTACATATAGTTATTCATGAAGAAGTTATTGATTAAATGGAGTGCTTTTAAATTATTTTATTTTACATATTGATTATGTAATATGTATTCATTATAGATTCTACTATACAAACACCCTTACTGAGCATTAGAGACCACCCCGTTCTTATGTTTCTTTCTCAGGATCCCAGGAAATGTTTTATGATTGATATTCAGGGACAAGCTAGAGGGAATAAAGATGATATCAAAGAAAACACTTTTATTTATTTTATGTTTTCAAATATATGTGAGAATAATTTATTTATCTATTTTATGAATACTAATAAACTATTTGGTCCTTCAAGATGAGATTCCTTGTATCTTATGCCAATGAAATAAAGTGACCATTGAATTTGGGATATTAGAGTTGGTTTATTTCCACTGTATCCATATAAGGGTGATAAGTAGTGATAAAGATTAGTTATTTGCTCAAAAATTACTAAAATATTCTCTAAAATCTTGAGGTAAAGTTCATATATCGATCAGAAACAATTGAATGTGGAACTCCATTCAATCTTATCACTTACCTTATATATAACTTGGTGAGTTTGTCAAGAGAGAAATAATCCTTGATAAAAATAAAAAGCATTGAATTTTTAAGGATATCGACTATCAACAAGATGAAATTATCACCTTTAGATGTCATGGAAAGTATTATGATGAAATATATGGTTATGTTTCTCTTTGTCCATGCTAGCATAAATGATGGTTGTATCATACCATTATACTTCTGTTGTTCCTCCTTGACTTATTTTCATTCCAAGAATAGAGATAAAAACTACATAATCTCCCACTTCTTGTTTTCCCAACATAAGGTCCTCTTAAAATATCTATACAAATTAGTGCATCCAAGATTAATAAATAAGGGTGATCTATTCACATCATCCAAAATTTTCCTCTTCAATTATGAGTTTTTGGGACATATATCTGTGTTTGAAACCATATAACTCCATATTCAGCAAAGATAAACTCCAGAATATTTTCTACTATTTTCTATATCACCTCATCATATTTATGGGCCTCCTTGATCCTATCAAGAATGGATGGTTGAGAATATATTTTATCAAGTTAGGATATATATCCATTTATTATTACCATATCTATCCTTTTTATATCCATGAATATCAGATCCCTTGTAATCCTTATCGTAAATAGAGTTGCAGGATCCTTTGCACTCAAAGCATTTAACACTTTATTTTCATCCTAGGATGGTAATGGATTGAACAATAATAATCCTTTATCAGATCTAACAACCTTATTTGGATCATATTAAGATCCTTTTGTGTCAATATATACTTAAGGATTTTATGGTTTTTATATATCTTGCACTTATCCCCATAGAGATAATGCTACTAAATATTTAATTTGAAGATCACTGCAACCAATTCTAGATCCTGAGTTGGGTAGTTCTGATCATGAATATTTAATTGGTGGGGGGCATATGATATCACGTTTTCATCTTGAAGGTATAAAAAACCCAATCCCATTTTGGATACATCATTATAGATCACAAATATATCACAATAGGTGGGTAATGTGAGAACATGTGCAATGATAAGACTTTTATTAAGCACTTTAAAACTTTCCTCACATTATTCATTCCAAAATAACTTTTCCCCCTTCTAAGTTATCTTTGTTACTGGGCTTTAAAATAATCAGAAGTTTCTTAGAAATCAATGATAGCTCCCACATAATTCAAGGAAACTATGGATATCCACCACATAGGTTTATCTAGGTCATACTTAAATTTTCTCTATTTTTGAATGGTCTATAAATATCCACTTTCTAGTGATAATATTCCCCAAGAATGTTACTTAATCCAACTAGGATTCAAATTTACTATACGATACATACACATTTTCTTTCAACAAGGTCTTCAATGTATTATTCAATTGATCCTTATATTCCTCCTTCTGTTTAGAGAATATGGGAATAACATATATAAATAATACCAAAAGTTTATCAAGGAAATCTCTAAAGACTATATTCATAAATTCAATGAAAATTTCTAGAGTATTAGTGTGTCCAAATTTCTTTACTTTGAACTTGTACTACCTAGAACTTGTATGAAAATTAGTCTTTGGGATATATTTCTTCATTACCTTTACTTGATAATATCTTGATTTAATATCCACATTAAAGAGATATTGGGCTCCACATAGCTGATTGAATAACTCATCAATCCATAGTAGTGGATACTTGTTCTTTATTTTGATCTTTTTTATATCATTATAATCAATGAAGCGATTCATTAACCAATACTTATTATTGATGAAGAGGATTAGGTAACCCCATGTTGAAACACTTGGGCATATGATCCCTTTATCCAGATTCTCCTGTAATTGCTTCTTTAGCTCCTTGATTTCAACAATATCCATTCTATATAGATTCCTGGATATTATAAAAGCCTCAGTATAAGATCAATTGAAAATTAAACTTATCATATATGAGGAAGACTAGGAAATTATTTAGTAAACACATTATCATATTCCCTTAAAATGGGAATGTCTTCAAGGATTATATTTTCTTTATTCACAATCATTTAAGCTAGATATTCTTGCTCACAAAGAAGTAATATCTATGCTAGTGATATTTGCACCAAATTATATACATCATATTACTTTCACTTGTATATAATTGGAGGGATATTAATGATACAAAGGGTGATTTCATTCTCTTGGCAATTTATGTTGGCATTATATAAGGAAAGCCGATATATTCCTAGAATAGAATCAAATTCTGAAGTATCACAAGGGTCTCTGGGGAACTCAACCAAATAAATTATATAGTGGATGAGTTATATACTTGGGATGAAACAATTGACCCATTTTCCATGTTTACCAATAACCCTATTTCCCTGTTATGAGGTGGAGTTTGAAAAGTTCTACTAAAATTACATGATAAGAAAGAATGTGTAGAACCATGGAAGATAAACCTAAATTTCACTACTTGATTATTGTTGTAATAATTTACTTCATCCAAAATAGTCATGGGGATGATATATTTTTTAAATATTAAATAAATAAATGGGAAACCAAGAACATTATAGGGGTGAATTATAAAAGGCAAATATTCCAAAATTTATGAATTTTTAGGTTTCAGCCTAATTTATCCATGATATATTTCCTAAAATATATT
The DNA here is from genome assembly GCA_963277665.1 of Viscum album. Classification (NCBI taxonomy): domain Eukaryota; kingdom Viridiplantae; phylum Streptophyta; class Magnoliopsida; order Santalales; family Viscaceae; genus Viscum; species Viscum album. The sequence continues at coordinate 402,352,806 of OY728157.1, forward strand.
CTTATGGGCATTTTTTAATCCCTTAAAAATGGTTCACAAGAAGCATGTAAATTTACATAAGCATATCCCAAAAAAATTTCAAAATATATGTGAATTAAGGAATGTTTTCATGCCCCATGTTATGGTCAAGTCTAACTCAAGATACCCTTTTAGAGGTTATTACCCCTAAGTACCTTTGTGTCAGATACAAATCTAATTGTAGTATCCAGACAAGGATTAATTCTCTTAGAAACCAATTACTCTATATATTACCAAAATCTACATATTTTTTATTATGTTTAGTTTTATCCCTAAGTATTTAAATATATTTTTGTAATCCTAATCAAGAAAAATAAATAAATCTACATTTGATAAAAACTATGAAAAACCATATTTTTAATACACTTTATTTCATGATTTATTGCATAAGGGTACACATAAAATGATACCGTAAGAGTGTGATGCTAGTGTCTTATATAAATTAGGTACCTGTAACATCAAAATGAAACATTGACACAACTATATTATTTAAAACTTCCTTAATATGATCTTAAAATTCCATCATTCTTCTAGAACTTCACAGGAAAACCAGGGGATGTACATTAGAAAGGGGTGAGCTTTAAAGTCCAGTAAGGGTATAAACAAAGAATACCATATAGTAAAGAAGTAAATTTGATCCAAGGGGATATCAAGGATACATAATAGGGTTGAACATCATAATATTCAATAATGGGTAATGATATAACATGATAACATAAAGAAAACATAGAATTGTGGATACAATATTAAATATTAAATCATAAAAATAGGTAAAGACTAACCACCATGACATCATAACATGGTGAAAAAAGTCTCATAATGGATTAGGTTTAGTCCCTAATACCATAGATTACTTCTCATGAGATTAAAACATTACCCAATTCATTGGAGTACTATCCAGGTTCACACATCATAATTTCCACATGCTCATGTGTGCTACATAGATCATTAAAAATAAGTACATACTCCATCACATTTAATCCCAAGATTAAGAAGTGGAAGTTACGTAAATAGAATTACCCTATCGATAAATTATGGGTATATCCAGGTGAATAACCTTGAGTGGAAATGAGAATGGGTATTTACTACAAATATATTTAGAATGGAAAATTGTAAGATAACTTTGACATCATAAAATGGGTTCTTAAAGGTTCATATGAAGGAATAGTGAGAGTAGAAGTGGTCTATAATCACTTTGAAATCATAAGGGAAGTAATAGGGATGTGTGAGAACATATAACATCATGGATAAATGAAAAAAATATATATTGAGGTTATTTGATAAATAGAAGAAGAATAGGACCCCTTACCTTCAGAGGGTGTTTTCAAATGCTTGGGAGGAGATTATTAAGAGATTAAAAACAAATTGGGAGGCATACAGAGAGGTAATGGTAGAGTAATGTTATAATGAACCAATCTTAACATACATATACATTATATAATTTTTGAAGAATATTTAATACATTACACAAAAACACATCCGAAGACCATATTATTTTAGTTCCTTTGGAAACATGGAAACATAAACACTAGTGCACAAGTTAAATACAAAATATACCACAATGTTCTTCATAAATATCACCCTCTTAGATGTATCATACAGGATACACAACATCATAACCTGGGGAAAGAAAACATAATAAAGGGTGAGCTTATATTATCATTTATGGTAATAAGGGGAGATATGTAAGCATAATATGAACATAAGTGTACGAGAAAATGATCATAACATTTGAAAAACACACCTTATATATCAAAGATCATAATCATGAGTCGTATCATAAATATTAGGAGTTCACAAGACATGAATCCTAATGGAATCAAAGAACATGAGTCATAAGAGCATAACATTGGAATAAGACATGAATTTGTGGCATATATATAAGCATATAAAATCTTTTCCATATCGGTCAAGTCTCTCTACCAATTCTATTATTGTTGACAAATTCATTTACTGGACTGAGTTCACTCCTTGTTCCATCCCTGTATTACCATATCGAGTTCACTCCTCATTACAACCCTATATTAATGTATTCAGTTCACTATCCATTCTATCTATGTGGATCTCATAAGATATATAAATATTTACCCAATTAATTTTAGGGAGATACATGTCCTACCCATCACATAATGATAACCATATTTAGATGTTCCAAAAGATCATAAAAATCATCATATCATAACCCATGAAAAAAATGGGTATCATAAACATTTCATAATATCTTAAACTATGGAAAATAGATAGGTTTTATAAAAGTTTCATCAAATAATAACCTGTGAAAAAATATAATTTTATTAAGCATATAACCCATGGTAGAGAGGCAAGTTTTAGAATAATATAACTGATGGAAGAGAAATGAGTTTCATAATTGTCTTGTCATCAAAACATAAAACTTTTAGAGAAATAATATGAATGGTACCCTTATATTATATCCCTATAAATGAATTATTAACAAAAAATATTTCAATTTATATAGAAAATAATTTTGAATGATCATTTAAAATATTTTTTGAGGAAAATATTCTTTATACTTTGAAAAACAATTTGAAAACCTTTTTCTTTGAAAATAAACTTTAAAACTTATAAAGGAAGATTTGAAAATAATTTAAAATACTTTTTAAAATATAAAACATTTTCAAAATAATTTTCATTAAAAATGATATTAAAATATCATTTAATTTTTTTTAATTTTTTTAGAAAACATTGTTTTGAGAGAATATAGATTTCTGACTGAAGAGATAAATAATTTCAGATTCTATTGAAAGAGTTTTATTATTTATATTAAAAAATAGTGGAAAAATGATACCATTACATGAATATATCATGAATAACTAGTGAATAAGAAAATTCATGAGAATTTTTGAGATATGAGTCATAATATTTCATCAATGAAAGTATAATCATAAACAATCCCGATAAACAATGAGATCGTATCAATAAACTCTTATCACTTTAGTAAATTTGAATCATAATCCCCGTGAATAAGTAACATCAAATGAATCTCAAAATATAATGAAAATAAGGAATTTAATGATATAACATGCCAAAGGGGTATTACATACATCTTGTAAAAGAGTATTGGCGCATAACATAACATGTATCTCAAAGAAGGAAAATTGAGATGAAAATCCTTTACCGATTTAGTAACTTTTAAATTATAAAACCCATGAAAGATGGATCCTAAAATGGATATTTAAATCAAAATAATTCATAGTATAATAATTATAAAACATATTCATGGGAATTATACACATCATAAAAAATAAATAGGTGGTGAAAATGGATTGTGTCTCTCATAAAATAAAAGTGAGAGGGTAGTCCATTACCCTAAGTCTTGAATTCCATTGTAATAATTAAATACAACAAAATAATAAATATAATTTTATTATAAATCTATTTAAGAACAATATTAATATATATCATTAGATATATTATTTTTTTGGGACATTTTATTACCCATTTATTAATAATTCAATGTTAATGTTACGTTTTGGGTAACAACCTATTTGTTTTTCGTATATGTTTTGATTTGTTATATTTTTAGTTCTATTAATTTAATAATTATTTAAAAATTTATATAATTTTAACCGTGATATAAAAATAAAATATATATATATATATATGTTTAGTATAAATTTAATTATAATACATTATAAAAAATAGAAATATGAAATAAAATACACCGTCAATGGAGATGGTAGGCCGTATGTATGTATGAATATTGTTTCCATTTTCTTTTCATATTGAAAGAAAGAAAATTAAATGATATATATTTATATATTATTTTTATAGTATAGTTTTTATTATAAATATATATAATATTTCTATTAAAACCTTCATTAATAAATTCCATGTAAAGCGTGAATGAATCACATTGCTTCATGTAGTGGTAGTCTGTCGTACACACAAATGACGTCATTATATTGTCACAAAATAGAAATAATGGATATATGTATTATATAATAATGTCAGAAACATAAAGACATAAAAAATATTATATATATATATAAATAGTATGTTGATCATTATGACCATCCTTGGAAGTTAGTAATGTAAAAACAAATGACATTGTTCTATGAGGTGGTAGTCTTCCATATATAAGAATGATGATTTCGTAACACATTTGATGGATGTTTGTATGATTTTAGATCATAAACTTTGTAACAACACAGACATTTTTGAATAAAATTCCCATTGTTTTTATTTAATTAAATGTCTGATGGTTATAGAAAACACATACACTTCTTTTATTATATCCAATTGGATTTTAAATAACTTTTAAGAATTATTACCACTTATAATATAGTTGTTGAACAATGATCACATGACTAGTATAAATATATGGTTTTAAAAAATACTTTTCACACAGACAAAGGAAGTGATGGCATCAACCAGTAATATTATACCCTATGAAGCCCATTTATCTGAGCTTATGAGGGAGGTAGAATTTTTGGGATTTTCCCTAGACCAAGACCAATCCAAGATCCAATAACTTAATCATGAGAAAAATCGTTTACGGTAGAATTTCAAGATCATCAAGCTCACAACCCAAACCATGTTCACCGAACAACCCCATGAAAGCCCCACCATCGTGAACCATACACTTAGGGAATATGATGGTATAAAAAAGGGATATGTATCAATAACCTAGAAATAATATTATTTACATTATTTTTTATAGAATAATGAATATATTTTTCTTCCTATTATAGTTACATTGTAAATTATTTTTAAAGCAAAAGTAGTATTTTTGGTAAATAATCAAATTCAAGTAAGAAATAAATTTTTTTGAATTAATTTATTTTTTAAATATATAATATTTTAAATTTTTTTTAATATTAAATAACTTTTATTAAATATAAATGATCATATAATTTTTATGAAGTCAAAATTAATTTTTATTATGATTTGAAAACTATTATTATCAAAACCCATCAATTTTCAATAAATGTAATTTTTTATTTTAAAAGTGGAAATTAACACATTTATAAAACCATTTATATAAAACAAATATTATTTTTGGAAATAGGAAATTGAAATTATCCAATGGTTAATTTTTCATAATTTTCTGAGGCAGTCAATTTTTTGGGTAAAAATTAAATACCATATAAATATATGGTGAGTTTTATGACATCATAATGGACCAATAGTGATGTAATAAATACTAAAAAGGGTATTTGAGGCCAAAAATATTTGTTTTACTTTAAAATAATAAAATTTTGAGTTTATTTGATTTATTTTATAAAGCCTCATTGAATCCTCCAGGACTTATAATATATTTTAAGATCTTAAAATCATTTCCTTGAAAGCGCGACTCACCTCCACATAATAAAGGGTAATATTTTAATATCTAAAGACCTTAAACATATAAAATAATTTATACCACTCCCCTTCTCTAGAAATCATGGGTAAAAACCAAGGGATGGTTTGTGGTTTTGAATATTTTATTATGAAGTGTCCAAAACCAAAATAATAAAGAAATGCCCCTTATTTACTATATAAACCCACCCAATATCTCATTTATCTTCACTAAAAATCTTTGAATATTAACCAACCTAATCCCCATACTCCATAGAGTACTCCCAAGGCACTTCCAATCTCCCAATAATCCCCACCCAAGCCTTTGGAGTCACACAACGAAGTAAGGGATCCTCACCTTCCTCTCTTCCTTTCAATTCAAGAACCTTGTTTGAAATTAGTCTTTTTAATTTCAATTGGTTATATTTTAATCCTATTATAATCAATATATACTATAAATATTATGTTATATGAATGAATAATCATTTATTTCTCTTTATTTGGACCCTTACCTAAGTCGTTACTATGCCGAAATTCTGTAAGGGATTTCTCTTTTCTCATTTGAATTCAAACGCTTCATTTATATTATGCATCTTAAATTACATTTCATATGTTGAGGTATTATATTCTATTATACCCTTACTATAAATTTCATTTATGAATTATTAGATATCCCCTTTTCTCTCATCAACCAATTTTATGAATATCCATATGACACTGTTATGCAACCGAAATTGTATTGTGATTTTCCAAATCAAAATCATCAAGTAGTGAATACCATACCAATTCTTCTATCAAGGGTATTCACCTTTATGAAATTTTACTTATTTATTAAGGACTTAAATATATGTAATCCACATTCTATGATTGTGGAATAAATGATGATGCTGAATTAATCCTTGTTATATGATCTATGTGGCACACTTAAACATGAGATTGAAATGTTTATGAAGGGTGCGTCCTTATAGTGCTTTAATGCATTGAGTAATGTTTAGTATCATGATACATCTTGTTAGGAAATTAGTTTAACTAATTTATTTATGAGTCATTTTTCCACTATGAAGTATTTGTGGTTTATCTTTGACTTGTGTTTATGATTCAGTGTTTTAATTTGTTTCCACATTTCTATGTTATGTTATATCATGACTCTACATTCATGTTCCTTTTATTCCACACTGATATAAATATTTTCTAACATGTATTGTCTTCTTCATGTTATTCTTTTTTTACTCCATTACCTGTCTTTATAGCACACCCATTTCTTATGTATGTCTTCACATTATCCCATATAGTGTTAAGTATAAAGGAATGTTGTGGTTATGTCAAAGAAGTTTTCAATAAATATGTTGTTGTATTTCATGTTTTAAGTCGATATGTAATGTTCCTAAACCCCAAATAAATTATACCTCTTGATATTCAGATTTTTATTGAGTGAAATTTTATGTAATATGTTATGTTTAGATATGAAATAAAGAGTAGGACTGTTATAGTTGGTATTAGAGGATAGGTTTTGTTATTTTTGGGATTAGGATTAGAAAACCCTAGTGAAAAACCTTTAGAATATAACTAAGTACAATATAACATCCCTAAATTTTAGTGAGTATAGAGAAATGGTTTATCAAGTAAATACATCCCTGTATGGATACTACAAGTGGACATGGTTATGCAATAAATGTACCTAGGAGTAACAACTCCGATAGGTGTTCCTGTCTTGACTTGGGGTAACTTGGTACACGAAAATGGACCTTAATGTGGACTTGGTTTGACACACCCAAGGTATATTCTTTGTTAAATTAATAATATCATTACAAACCACTATTAATATTGCAAAAAAAAATCTCGTAAGAATATTTTTTAGGAATTAGATCATGGATAACGTAGACTGAATCCTAGAAACTCAAAAGTTGAGATGATAAATTTAATTTATAAGTTATCCAATTAATTTCATTGGATTCCCCGTTAAATGTTTAGTTGTTTAATATAATCATCCCTAAGTATATATTAGATAATTTAGAACCATAATCAAAATGTTAAAGGTAGGGTTCTCATATAAAGTTCTACGCATTCCATTCTATCATGAAATTTTTGTAGAACAAATAAACGTCACCCCAAAGAATGGAAGTAGAGATATCAGCGAAGATGAAAAATGGGGTAATTTTTGCATCCCATGAATATAACTCCTCACCTATAACTAATTGTGGATTTAACTTCCTGACAAACCTTTTCATAATTCCCTTGGTGTAATTTAATGTGATTATGGGCGCGGATTGTATTTCTCTATATAGAGACAACATAAATTGTTGTGAGAGGGAAATAACTCTCTGTATGGATAATCAAACAATAATTATATATAATTTCAAGAAAAAGGATAAATATTATTTAGCTCCATCATATTAGAAATGGATGTTAATACCCAATGAGAAAGATTATCTTGATCAAATGATTGATTCTAAGGAAAGGATCATCCTTGAATAAATGCCTACTGTTAGGGAATACACTGATGTGTTTCTCGATAAATTTCTTAGTCTTAATCCTATTTGAGAGGTCAAATTTTTATCTATATTATACCTAGGGCATTTCCAATATACAAGACTTCATATAGAATGGTTTATGTGGATCTTGAGGAAAAGAAGAAACAACTAAAGGAGAATCTATATAAATGGTTTATATGCCCAAGTGCTTCACTATGGGGTGATCTAGTTCTCCTCATCAAGAAGAAGAGTGGGTCAATGCACCTTTTAATTGATTATCTTTAGATCAGAGAAATCATGATAAAGAACAAGTATCCATTAGAACAAATTGTTGAATTTTTTGATCAGCTACGTGGAGAACAATTCTTCTCCAAGGTGGATCTGCAGTCTAGATATTACCAAATAAGGGTGAATAAGGAAGGGTTCCCTAAGACTGATTTTTATACAAGCTACGGGAACTATGAGTTCATAGTGATGAATTTTAGACTCACTAATGCCCCAAAAATCTTCATGGAATTAATGAATACAGTCTTTAGATATTACCTCAACAAATTTGTGGTAGTATTCATAGATGATATTATAATATACTCCAAAACCATGGAGGAGAATGAGGAGCATCTGATCACTATGCTTTAGACCTTTAAAAAGGATAAGCTCTATGAAAAGTACGATGAGTGTGATTTCTGGTTTAAGGAAGTCTCATTCTTGGGGAATATAATCATATGAAATGGGATATCTATGGATCCTTCCAAGAAAAGAGCAATTGGGGGATGTATAAGGCCAACATCTATAAGGGGCTGATACAACCATTACCCATACCAACATGAAAATGGGAAAACATCACCCTGGACTTTGTCACCGAACATCCAAAGACATCCAAAGGAAACAATTCTATCTAGGTTTTTGTGGATCATCTTGTAAAGACTACACACTTAATTTAAATTTGATAGAATTTATCATTTGATCAACTGTGATGGATATATATCCAAGAAGTGGTAAGGCTATATGGAGTACCACTATCAATTATTTCTGATTGAGATCCATGATTCACATCGCTTGGGCTCTCCCGACCTCTCAGACTATATTCAAGGGTTTCGTCTTTCTCAAGCGGTGATGGTTTCTCTATGTCACTCCTCTTGGGCTCTTCTTATCTCTTTCTCGCGTTGGGCTGTGCTCTTATTCAGATTTTCATTCTCTACCACTCGACTCTCTCTACTCTAAGATGGTGATCTGATTTTCTACACGTCTGCCTCTTTGTGCTTTGTTCTTGCGGTCCTTAGCTCCTCCCCAGGTCAGATTTGGAACATGGGATACGCTGAGGATTTTGGAAAGTTATTTGGAGGACGATAGATTTTCAGGTGTTATAGGAGTCGTTTCCTCTTCATAGGATTTCATTCCCCTGCTATGTTTCGGGTTTTGTCCTATTTTTATTTTTTCTGGTTCAGGTTGTTTACTGGTTACGGTTCTCCCTCTATGTTCGTTCTGGGGTTTCAATCCCATTTTTATTCTTCCTTGTTCCATGGTGCTATGGGTTGCAATTCTGTTTCCTTCGAGTGGCTGGTGATGTTTGTCTCTTTGATGTTTTGTAACGGTCGTGTGTCTGGGTGGTCTTTCGGTGTCACGGACAACGTTAACATTCTGCGGAATGTTTGCGTATGTTATAGTTTCGTGATTGTTCAAGGTGAAGGGCTCAACTATCTGTGGGGGATTCAGTCTCCCAAATCTACCATGGCCTCAAGTCCCATTTCTCCTTCTTAGGTCGTCCAGGTGCGATGGTTCTTCAGGGCTTTGGGAAGTGATGTTTGGGTGTCCAATATCCTTCCAAGGGATGAGTTCTTCGCTCGGATGTCTGATGCGATGGAGATGACTGCAAGGGCATGAGGTAGATGGTGATTATGCTCTGATCCCCAATGATGAGGCTGTGTCGAGCGATGAGGATGGTGAAGATGGTTTTGGAATCTTCGGCAATGTCTATGACGATGATGAAGGTGGTGGTTTCCTAGAACTTATGATGATGGGAATGTCTGGTCAAATCGAGGCAGGTGACTGAATCAATGTTTTTGCAATTCAAGGTGTCTCTTGGATCAAGTCATGATGGCTAGAGACTGGCATGATGGTTTTGATCTCAAGGTAGGCCCGTGAATGATGGAGGTTTTGAATTTTGAATGTTGTGTTTTTTTTGTAAGGAAGTGATGGTCGTATAGATCGTGATTGGCTACAGTGTTTGTTTGAATTTGAATGTGTTTTGTTTTAATTCTCGTGATGGGTTGAATCTGGTTGTTTTGTGAGGGTCTACACTTACCCATTTAAAAGTGCTATTCGAAAATACAAAAATATGGATTGTGTGGAAATGGAGGCTTATCATTACTACCGTTCTCACACTACCCACAAGTGAAGAACTTTTTTTAATTTTCAGCGATGCATCCAAGAAGAGATTGGATGTGTGTTGAGGTAATATGAAAAATTCAATGCCTACGCCTCAAGACAGTTGAAAATTCCTGAGAAAAAATATCCAACACATGATATGGATTTAGCAATTGTGATATTTGTGTTAAAAATATGGTGGCATTATCTCTTTAGGGAGAAGTGTGAAATATATTCAAATCACAAAAATCTCAAATATATATTCACATAGAAATATAAAAATATGCACCAACGAATATGGTTAGATCTTATCAAAGATTACAATTTATCAATCCACTACCATCCTGGGAAAGAGAACAAGGTTTAAGATGATCTAAGTAGAAAGGACCCAAAAATTCTATCATTTATGAGAATCGATAAGGATGCGTTATTCTTACACTTTAATAAGATGGACATGGGAATCATAAACAAAGGAAAATCATCAATCATTTCACAAATTATTCCTCAACCTCCTATTTTGGAAAGGCTAAAGGATGCTAAAAAAGATGATGTGGGAATTCAGAAAAAGGTAGAAATTATTAGAAAAGATAAATCCTCAAAGTTCAATGTTAATGAATAAGGAATTATGATATTTGGGTCAAGACTATATCTTCTATACAATATTGAGTTAAGGAAAGAACTTTTGGATGATTCACATACTTAGAATTTATCCATTAACCTAGGAAACAAAAAGATGTATCAAGATCTCTAAGAGCACTATTGGTGGGATAACATAAAGAAAGAGATCACTGAATATATATTGAAGTTCCTGGTATGTTAGAAAGTGAAGGATGAAGGAATGAAGTTTAAGGGGCTGATGCAACTATTACCCATACCAACATGAAAATGGTAAAACGTCACCCTGGACTTTGTCATCGAACATCCAAAGACATCCAAAGGAAACAATGCTATCTAGGTTATTGTGGATCATCTTATAAAGACTACACACTTAATTAAAATTTGATAGAATTTCTCACTAGATCAACTGAGATGGATATATATCAAAGAAGTGGTAAGGCTATATGAAGTACCACTATCAATTATTTCCGATCGAGATCCAATATTCACCTCTATGTTTTGGAAAATTATATAGCATGATCTAAACACTAAGATAAATTGTAGTATGTCTCATCACCCTAAAATTGGTAGCCAATCTGAGTGGACTATCCAAAAACTTGAGTACATGTTGAGATCTTTCTCAATGGACTTCAAAGGTAGATGGGACCAATATCTTCCTTGGTGGAGTTCTCTTACAAAAACAGTTTCCACTCAAGAATCCAAATGGATTCTTATGAATCCCATTATGGGAATAGGTGTATAACACCATCATGTTAGGATGAAGTTGGTGAACAAAAATTTCTAGGTCCTGAAATTGTTAAAGAAATGGTGGAAAAGGTTAAGACTATCCAGCAGGACATCAAAGCTACCCATAGTCGACAAAAGATCTATGCTATAAATCATCAAAGAAACCTAGATTTTTATTTTGGAGACATAGTACTCCTCCACATATCTCTATGGAAAAGAGTGATGAGATTTGGGAAGAAGGTAAAGATTAGTCCAAGGTACATTATCCTTTCTAAGATCCTTGATCACATTAGAGTAGTGTCCAATCAACTATCACTCCCATCGAACATATCTCAAGTAAATAATGTATTCCATGTATCCCTCTTAATTAAATACATAAAAGACCTATCACATGTACTCAATATAGTGTTAGTACCATTAGATAATGAATTTTCCTTTTATAAACACCTGGTGAAGATCTAAGATTGTAGATAAAATTTTCTATGAAATAAGACAATACCCCTCGTCAAAGTGTTGTTGTGAAATCACAAGTTTGGAGAAGAAACATGGGAACTAAAGGAGGTGATGAAGTAGAGTTACCCTCATCTATTTTTGTGAGAGAAAATTAAATTTCTAGGGTGGAATTTCTTAAGGGGGAAAGGTTGTAATGAACCGAACATTTATGAATAAAATTTCTTTTATTTTGATTTAATTAAGTTTATTATGGTTATATAAAACAGATGAAATTATTTTATTATATATAATTTTATTTTAAAAGACTGTTAGGTATCATTATAATTGATAATATATCTATTGAATAATGATCACATGACTAGTATAAATATTTGGTTTTAAAAAATCCTTTTGGAACATACAAAGGAAGTGATGGCCTCAACCAGTATGATTATACCCTATGAATCCCATTTATCAAAGATTTCGAGGGAGATAGAATTTCTAGGTTTTTCCCTAGACCAAGACCAATCCTAGATCCAACAACTTAAGCATGATTTAAACCCTTTATAGGATAAGTTCAAGCTCATCGAGATCACGACCCAAACCATGTTCACCGAATGGCCCCATAAAGGCCCCACCGTAACACACATTACTCTTAGGAAATATGTTGGTGTAATAAAATTATATGTATCAATACCATAGTTATAATATTATGTACATTATTTTTTATAAAATAATGAATATAATTTTCTTCCTATTACTGTTACTTTGTAAATAATTTTTAAAGCATAAGTAGTATTTTTAGTTAATATTAAAATTTAATTAAGAAATTTATTTTGATGAATTAATTTATTTTTGAAATAAATAATATTTTAATAAAATATTATTATTATATAAATTTTATTAAATATAAATGGTCGTATAATTTTTATGAATCCAAAAGCAAATTTTATTAATATTTGAAAACTGTTTTTATCAAAACCCGTCAATTTTCAATAAACGTTGATTTTTATTTTAAAAGTGAAAATTAAAATATATAGAAAATTATTTAGATAAAATGATTATTATTTTTGGAATTAGGATTTTTAAATTATCCAACGCTGAATGTTTCATAATTTTATGGGACAATCATTTTTTGGGTAAAAATTAAATACCGTATAAATATACAATGTGTTTTATGAAATCATAATGGTCAAATGGTGATGTAATAAATACAAAAAAGGGTATAATAATCTAAATATATATTTTTTTCCTTTAAATCATTTAAGTTTTTATTTTATTTTATTTACTTTATAAAGCCTTATTGAATCCTCCAAGACTTATAATATATTTTATGATTTTAAAATCATTTCCTTAAAAGTGTGACTCACCTCCATATAATCAAGGGAAATTTTTTAATAAATTAGAACCTTAGAAATACAAAATAATATATATAAATTCCCTTTTCCCAAAAATTTGGGCAAAAACCATGGGATGGTTTGTGGTTTTGAATATTTTATTATGAAGTATCCAAAACAAAAATAATAATGAAATCCCTCTCATTTCCTACATAAAACCACCCAATATCCCATTTATATTCACAATAAAACTATTTGAAGCTCTAAAACCATATTAAAACTACTCCCTAGAGTCCCCACAAGGCTCCCCAATCTCCCAAGAAGCCTCTCACAATCCCTTGGAGTCACACATCAATGTTGGGAATCCCCACCTTCCTCTCTTCCTTTCAATTCAAGAACCTTGTTTGAAATTAGTCTTTTTAATTTCAATTAGATATATTTTAATCATGTTATAAAAAATTCCCTACTATCAATTTTATTTTATTTGAATGAGGGATCTTTTATTCCCCCTCATTTAGACCCTTACGTAATCTGTTACTATGCCAAAATTACGTAAGGGATTTCTCTCTTCTCATTTCTAGTCAAACACTTATTTTATACTATGCATCTTAAATTCCATTTCATTTGTTGGGATATTATGTTACATGATCCTCTTATATTCCATTACATGTATAAATTATTAGAGACCCTTTTCTTTATCATCAACCAATTTTATGAATTTTCATATGATGGTGTTACGCTGCTGAAATTGCACCGCGATTTTCCATGCTAAAATCATCATGTAGTGAATACCATACCCATTCCTATATAAAGGTTATTTTATTTTATGTAGATATACTTATTTAATTAGTACTTATATGTATCTATTCCATATTCCTAGATCATGTAATAAATTATTATGTTGAATGAATCCATGTTATAAGATTTACGTGGCACACTTAATCATGATATTGAAATGTTTATGATGGGTGCACCATAATAGTGCTCCAATGAATTGGGTAATGTTTATTATCATAATACGTCATGTTGGGACAAGGGTTTAACTGATTCCTTTGTGTCACATTTTCCTCCATGAAGTCTTTGCAATTTATCTTTGACTCATATTTATGATACAATGTTTTAAGTTGTTTCTACATTTCCATGTTATGATTATCATGCTATATCATGTCTTTATGTTACTATTCCTTTTATGATCAATTGATATACCTATTTTCAAACATGTATTTTCTTCTTCATGTTATGCTTTTTTTAATACCTTACTGGACTCTATATCTCACCCCTTTATTATGTATGTCCTCGGGTTATCCCATGCAGTGTTAAGTATGAAGGAATGTTGTGGTCATGTCAAAGAATTTTTCAATCAATATTTTGTTTTATTTCATTTCTTAATTTGTTATGTAATGTTCCTAAACACCAAAGACACTAGACCTCTTGATCTTCATATTTGTATTAAGTGTAATTTTATATAATAAATAATGATTAAATATGAAATAAAGAGCAATGTTGTTATAAACTTAACACAAAAAATATCAATATATTGATGTTACTGAATTTATTACATAATAATAATATAAAAATAATTAAAGGGGTTTTAGTAAGAAAAAAATAAAAAACTTTCATTGATGTATGTTACCTTTTCTTTGTGTATCTCCTTTTTTTTGCACCAAAGGAATTCATTGGTTAGATTTATGAAAAAAATAAGGATTATATGATGAGGGGAGGAAATTTTAGAAATATTTGGATTGGTCTTGGCTGATAGAAGTTTTTTTGGAAGGTGTTGAGAGAGGGGAAGAGGTTGTGGCCTTTTATAAGGGAGGTGAGTGGAAAACATGTAAATTTTAGAAAGAGAGAATTCCACCAAAAATTTTCCCTTGTAAAGTGGATCCAATAATAGAATAATTTAATTAATAAAAGGGATAAGGTCTAAATATGTCCATCCAATGGATTTTGGATAAGTTTTAGTTCCTTTTTAGTCCTTTTGTTCTAATTTTATCCACTAAGTAATCTTTTTTTTACTTTAATCACTATACTTAATTTTAATTGATTTCACTAATTACTTAGGTAAAAAATTAATTTGGATTTATTATAAATTATGATTTATGCAAGTTCCAAATAGAGAATTAATTTTCCAAATTCAATTAATATAAGTGGCAGAAATTAATTTAAAATTAATCCCACAAACATATCGAATAAGGGGGTTTTTAAAGAAAAAATAATCAAAAGTTTGAAATGTTTTACATCCAATTTAAATATAAAATTAATTAAAATAGACTAAATTGTATTAATATATTTATAATTTAACTAAATATAATTTAAAACAAAATTATAATATAATTTAACTATGTAAATAAATTAAGCAAAATGGTAGTTTTTAATTAAAATTCAGTATTTTAACTATTCATTAAACAATGAAACATTATAAAAAAATACCAAAAATTAACCCTATGATAATTTTAAAATTATTAATTAAAAAATGAATTTTATTTTATCAATTTTTTTCTAAAGGTTTCAAAAATAAATTTTATTATTATTCACAAAAAGGCATAAAATGATTTTTTTGAGAAAATTGTATTTTTTAAACATATAAAGTCTTTACAAAAAATTATTTATTTTATCATCAATATGTTTTCTTTATATAAAATAATTATATTTTAAAAGTATTTATTACTATTGTCATTACTAATTTTAATCTATAGTTTATAACGGTCATGTTTAAAAAACAATATTAATCATATATCAATGTTTTGTTAAAACTTAGTATTGTGTGTAACAGAAGCTAATATAATGATACATGTAGAGAATGATTAAATTTTTGTTGAATATAATGAAAGCTTAAATTTATGTTATGTATAACACAATATTATCTATATGTATCATTCAACACAGGTCATCAATGAAATTTTTATTCATTCATAAAAAAGTTTATAAAAACTCAAGGTGTTACATTCTACTGACCTTAAAAATGAATATTACCCTTGAAATTAGTCATTATGATACAAAAAATGGGGATACTTATGCCTTATGATATCCTTAAGTTCCCACATAGATTATTTAAACTGGTGGTTTCACCACAAAACCTTGACTACGTGAGTGGAATTTTTTTATAGAACTTTC
Organism: Viscum album; assembly: GCA_963277665.1. NCBI lineage: Eukaryota > Viridiplantae > Streptophyta > Magnoliopsida > Santalales > Viscaceae > Viscum > Viscum album. The sequence goes on from OY728157.1 coordinate 402,369,184, forward strand.
TTTGTATGATCCTGAATCTCTATAGGTTGTTCTTCATAAGAATGATCCTTCTCCAATGGTACCACCTATGAGTTTGATATATTTGAAGGGTTAAGTATGAAATTTATCAATAGAGATACATGGAACACATCATGAAATTGAGATATATTTGGTGGAGGTACCAAGATATAGGCTACCATCTCGATACGATCAAGAATTTAAAAGGGATTGATATACCTAGGGATTAGTTTCCCATTCCTTCCTGAATCTCATAACCTTTTTCCATAGAGAAAGTATTAGGAACACCTTATCACCAGCTTCAAATTGTATATCATAATGAAAATTATCAACATAACAAATTTGTAGAATCTAAGCTTTCTTCATATGATGTTGATTGGATCTAACCTTCTCGACCATTTCTTCAGCTATCTCAGGTACTAATAGATTTATTTCTCCAACTTTATTCCATCACATTAGAGATATTCAATTCTTTCAATATAGTTTTTTATAAAGATCAATATGAATGATTGAGTTAAATATATTGTTATAATAAAACTCAACTAGTGGAAGATGTTGATCCCAACCACCTTTGAAATCTAGATAACAAGATCTCAACATATCCTCTAGGGGTCGAATTTTTCATTCAGACTTAAAATCTATTTGAGGATAACACGTAGTATTGAAACTAAATTTTGTGTCAAAAGATTGGTGAATACTTCACCAGAACTTTTAGGTAAACCTCAGATCCTGATCAAATATAATGGAATGTGGTACTCCATGAAACCTTACCACTTTATTAATATATATCTTGGAAAGATGATCGAGAGAGAATTATTATCTGATAGAAATGAATTGTGATGAAATAGTAAGAAAGTCAACTACCAGCCACATAAAATTATTCCCTTTAGTGGTTTTGGGGAGTCTAACAAAAATAATACATAATGAATTTTTCTGATTTCCATTCCGTTATAGTTAATGGATGCAACATCCACTTATAATTTTTTCTTTTAGCTCCAACTTGTTGACATACCAAGATTCAAGATACAAACTCTAAAATATATCTCTTCATGTGATCCCTCCAAAAGTATTCTTTCAAATCTATATACATCTTTATACTTCCAGGATGGACAGAAAATGAATAACTATTAGATTCCTCTAAAACATCCATATTAAAATCTAGTTTGTAAGGAATTCATACTTGGTTCTTAAACTTTATCATTACATCATGATCAAGGTTAAACTCAGGTTCATTTATAACATTCTTTTACAGCTCTACATCCTTCTTATGTGCTTCTTTAATTTTCACCTGGATCGATGGTTGAACATTAGGTTGAGCAAGATATGATTTTCCCCCTTCCATTAGGATTTCTAGGTCTATCCTTTGCAATTCCAGAAATATTGGATCTTTTAGGATCCTCATCATGGATAATCTAGAATAAACCTTTGAACAAAAAACATTAACCACATTGTTCTCTTTCCTAGGGTGGTAATGTATTGAGGAATCATAATCCTTAATCAGATCTAACCATATTCTTTGTAAAATTATCAACTCCTTCTGTGTGAATATATACTTCAAACTTTTATGATTGTTATATATATCACACCTTTCTCTATAAATATAATTCCTCCATAAATTTAATGAAAAAATTGTTTTAGTTAACTCCAAATCATGATTTGGGTATGTTTTCTCATGAATATCCTATTGTCATGAGGCATAAGCTATCACCATGTTGTTTTGTATAATAATACATCCCATTCCATTATTAGACGAATCTATATATATTTCAATCACTTATTCATTACAATGTAATGTAATCATAGGCACCTTGACTAAACTTTTCTTTAGTTCCTTGAAATTTCCTCACATTCATTTATCCAGAGGAACTTGGCTCCCTTATGGGTTAAATTAGTGTGATAATTAGATAGTCATGAAACATTATTCACAAATATTTAATAATATCCAATTAGACCAAGAAAAATATTGATCTTATTCCCTATGGTTGGTATGGTAAAACATTGAATAGACTTCATCTGAGATGGATCTACAGATATAGATTCTTTTAAGACTATAAAACCCAAAAAATAATACTTTTTCATTCCAAATTTACTCTTTGTAAATTTTACATATAGTTTCCCCTTCCTTAGGGTATTTAGTATAATTATCAATTCCTATTCTTGATATTCCTTTATCTTTGAGGAGATAATAATATCTTCTATAAATACTACCGGAAATTGATCAAGGTAATCTCTAAAGACTCTATTCATTAAATACATCAAGATAATTGGGGTATTACCATGACCAAAATGCATAACTATATATTCAAAGTTTTCAAACATTTTATGGAATGTCTTCTTGAGTATGTCCTCCTTCTTAACCTGAAATTGATTATATCCCTAATGAAGGTAAATCTTGGAAAAGTATTGATCTCCATAGTATTGATCAAATAAATAATCAATCTGGAGAAGATGAAACTTGTTCTTAATTATGATCTTGGTAAAATCTTGATAATCAATGTAGAGTCACATTGATCCATATTTATTTTTTACAAAAAGAACAGGTGCACTCCAAGGTGACACACTTGGCCAAATGAATCCCTTATCAAGGTTTTCTTGGAGTTTCTTCTTCAATTTCTGTAACTTAATACGATCCATTATACATGGAGTATTTCAAATTGGTGTGGAAATAAGTATGAGTTCTACTGATAACTCAACTTCATGTTTTGGTGGAATTTTAGGAAAATCTTTTGTGAAGAAATCAAAAAATTCCAAAACAATAGGTATATCATCAATGTTGATTTTCTACTCAACCATTTGAGATAAACACCTCTTTTTAATGGGAATTAAGACCCATACATTGGATGTAATCTCCATCCAACGTTTATATATCTTATCACACAGATAGAAGGTCAAGGTTGGTTTGGAATATCAAACGTAACTTCTATTCCTAAACAATTGATTGGGTATTTCTGAATATACATCCAATCATTTCGTTGTATGAAATCAAATTCAACTGGAATAATAGTGACAATATTTTAAGGAAGAACACTTCCACCAACTTCAACTAGAGAGGAATAATATACTTGAGATTTTATCATAATACCATTAGGGGTTTTCAATACTATTTCCACATCTTATCATTTGGTAGGAATATTGATACCCTTATAAAATTCTTTAGATATGAAATAATGGGTATATCTAGAGTCAAATAAGATATTCATAGTTCTTCAGTGGATGGTATGTGTAACTTTCACCATGTCTTGTCACACCCCTTTTATAAAATCGATATCACATGAGATTTACCCTTTTCTCTATTCTTAATAGGTTACTGACATCGATCATCATCATTAACCCTTAGGTTTGGGTATTGGTTAATATAATTCCCATTCTTCTTACACTTGAAGAACTAAATCAAGGGAGGATTATGCTATGTAGTTTTTTTTATATTCATATTTTTAGTTAACTTATTCTCACCACTTCAGCAATCCATTACCTGATGACCTTCCCTTCCAAACTTAAAATATTTAGTAGCTCCCTATAGATATTTTCCTCCATGATACTTCCTACACTTTGAGAATAAAGAAAAGAGTATATTATTCTCTCCTTGTTTTTTAGATTTTTCTTTGAAATCTATCTTCCTTTTTTATAAAAACCATGAGATTAATATGTAAATATAACCTCTATTTCCACCTTGATAAAACAAAAAAAAATATATTCATAGATAATTAAGTATTTTATGGCTAAAACCCATCACTTAATTGGTTTTAAGCCACTAAAGAATCAATCAAAATTAGTTTCAACTTAGATACTAATACTAAAAGCGTACGTCACATGTATTATAAAATTATCTTTATAGGTACCAACAGATTTCTCATCCCTTTATTTTAACTCAAGTAACTCCTTATCCATCTTCATATGATGATCATAAGGAAATTAATTATTGAAAAATAAGTTATTTAACTCATTCCAATCCATGGATACAATTTCATCATGTTTCCTTGTATTCTTGATAAGAGACCACTATTTATTTTCTTAACCTTCTAAATTATAGACAACCAAAATGACATTTTCATGTTGTGAATAATAAATAATGTAAAATATCTTTTGATTGGAACTGATCGATTGTTCCTCAACTAGTGGATCAAAATCCCCCCTGAAATAAGGTGGACATTTCCTCATAAATGAATTATCATATTGTTTTTCCCTCTATTGTTCGTTTGGAAATATAGCATGATTCATAGCTTGAGAAATCATTGTGATAATAGAAACAAGATATTGTATTTTAGATCCTATAAAAATTGGAGTCTCAGGAGGAAAATCTTTTCATTTTTTGTCACACTCATCATTAAAGTGGTTCCTTCAAGTTCCAACCATTGAGTAAAACCAATAACTATAGAGTAAGAAACAATAATCATAGTGGAAAACCACATAATCATGAAAATAACATATATGATTTATAATTTATAACACCTTATTTAATATCTGAAACCTTATGTTTATCCTAGGTTGTTTATAGCCATATATTATTTAAATCCATCATGGTGGTTCATAAAGAGTATGGGGAATTTCAAAGTGTATCCCCCTAGAGTGTCAAAACCTATGTGAAACAAGGCCTATTATCATGAACCACTTCCCGATCGAGTCTAGCCGAATATAGTGTTTTTTTGGGTCATTTCCCTTAGGTACATCTATTCTAGATACACATACACTTATAATGTCTATAAATGTAAGTAGTTCTAGGAAATAACTAACTCTATCCTTTACCAAAATTCTTGGACATTTTCCTATATTTTGACTCATCCTTATACTTATCCTTAGAGATGAACTTTGGTATCTCACTAAGGTTTTATCCTTTTATTTTTCAAAGGTTAAATAAAATTTTTCTCTAATGCCAACTATAATGACCAAGGCTTAAGATATATAAAAAATACATCATTTTTGTGGAATATTTAACTCATTACACAAACTCACATTGAATGTCCATATCAGTTTAGTTTCATTGGAAACATGTAAACATAAACACTAGTTCATAAGTGAACTAAAAAAACTCTCACTATGTTCTTCATAACTAGAACCCTTATTAGAAACACAATTCATAATAAATTTATTCATAACATAGGGAAAGAAAACATAAGGAATGGTGAGATCAGATGCTTAGTAAGGGTAAACAAGGGATATATATAAGTATAACATGAAAATAGGGGTATGATAACATGATCATAACATTGGAAACCATGTGATGAATATATAATATCATAGTCATGAGTCATAGAATAAAGAATAGTAGTTCATAATACATGAATCATAAGGGAATCAAAAAACATAATCCATGATAGCATAACATTTTCATAAGTCATGAATTCATTAAATACACATAAGAATATAAAATAATTTCCATATTTTTCAAGTCTCACTTCCAATTCCATCATAGAGGAAAAAGTCCTTTACTATACCGAGTTCAATCCTCATTACAGCCCTGTATTACTGTACTGAGTTCACTACTTGTTCTAACCCTATATTACTACACCTGGTTCACTCCCCATTATAAACATTTGTATCTAAAGAGATACATAAATCTTTACCTAAGGAATTAGAGTAAGATATAGCTCACACCCATTACATAATGAAAACCATATTTATGAGTACCATAAGTTCATAAGATTTTATCATATCATAACCCATAAATGAGATGGGTGTTATAAAAATTTCATCACAACTTAACTTGTGGAAAAGATGAAATTTTGATATAATTTTATCATACAATAAAATATTAAAATAAGTTGGTTTCATAATCATATAACAAATGTAATAGAAACCTTTTTCAAAAGCATATAACCTGTGGAAGAGATACAAGTTTCACAAACATCATTCTATCAATACATAAACCATTCTGAGAAATAATATGAACGGTACCCTAGGATAATTTCCCCATTAAGGATTGAGTAACTTCTAAGTATGGCATATTAGATGGAAAATAATTCTTCAATATAATTTAAAATATTTCTTGAGAAAAATATTCTTTTTAATTTGAAAAACATTTTAAAATCCTTTTTTTTAAATTAAACTTGAAAAATTATATAAGAATCTTTGAAAATAATTTAATGGAATTTTTAATACATATATATATTTTTTTTATATCCATTTACATGAAAATGAGATTAATATATCATTTAAAAAAATTTGAAAACATTTTTAGAAAACTTTATTTTGAAATAAAATAGATTTTCGACCAAAGAGTGAAATAAAATCATATTTTCTTAAAACATTTTATAAATTATCCTAAATAAAATAGAGTGTAAAATGGTACCATTACAATCATAAATAATTCATAAAAATGATGAGATTGTAGTAATAAACTCTTATCACTTTGGTAACATTGAATCATAATCCCAATTAAATAATAACCTCAAATAACACTTGAAATATCATGAAAATAACTATATTATTGATTTAAAAATGTCAAATGGGGAGTATATATATCTCATAAACGAATATAGGTGTATAACGTAACTTGTGTCTCAAATAAGGCATATTGAGACAAAAATCCTTAATTGATGTGGTAAATTTTGAACTATGAACCCCATGAAATAGATATCCTAAAATGGATATAAAAATAAAAATAAAATAAGAATCATCAAATAAATTCGTGAGCATTATACACACCACATAAAATAAATTTCTGGTGAAAATGGCTTGTATCTCATAGAAAATAAAAGCGATACAAAAATCCCTTACCTCAAGTCTTGAATTCTGTTGTAATCATTAAATAATATTGGATAATAAATCATAGTTTATTATAAATATATTAAATAAAAATATTAATCTAGATTATACTATATATTATTTTCTTATGACCTTTCATTACCCATTTATTAACAACTTTATGGTAATTTTATGTTTTGGGTAATAATTGATTTGTTTTTTGTATATGTTTTGATTTGTTATATTTTTCGTCCTCTTAATATAATCACGATTTAATAATATACATGATATAAATATCCTATATATATATTCAATATATATATTTTTAATAATAATCTATAAAATATATAAATAAGGAATTAAATACATCATTCATAGAGACGATAGATTATACGTACGTATGAATGCTGTTTCTATTTTCCTATCGTATTGAAAGAAAGAAAAGTAAATGATATATATACATATATGTATATATTATCATTATATTTTAATTTTTATGTTATATATATCATATATTGCTATTAAACCCATCCTTAATAAATTACATGTAAAGCATCAATGAATCACATCGCTTCGCGATGTGGGAGTCCACCGTATAGACGAACGACATTATCATATTCCCAAAAAAAAATGAAATCCTGAAGGTATGTGTTATATTATAATTATATAAGAATAAATACACAATATATATAATTTATGTCATATAAAAATATAATTACCATAATTATTCTCAACTTTTATAGGTGGTAATAGAAAAATGAATGACATTGGTCCACGAGACGGTAGTTTGCCACACACACAATCGATGATTTCATAACCCATTTGATGGAAGTGTGTATGTTTATATATTATACCATTAAAATAAAAATATATAAGTATATTTAATATTATGATGTTATTATATAATAATTATATTAAAATAATTAATGGAGTTTGAGGAATAAATAAAACAAAAATGTCTGTTGATGAACGTCACCACTTCTTCAGGTATCTCTTTTTGGTTTACACCAATGGACTTCATTGATTATAGTTATAAAAAAAATAAGGATTATAATACAAGGTTAGAGAATTTGAGAAGAGATTCAGATAGTTATTGGCTGATAAAATTGTTTTTATGGTAAGGAGAGAGGGGAAGAGTGGTTAGCCATTTATAAGGGAGGTTAGTGGAAAACATTAAATTTTTGAAAGAGATGATTCCACCTAAAATTTCCCATTTAAATTAGATAAAATAAAAAAATATTTAAAATAGTATTAAGGTCTAATTGTTTCCATAAAATGGGGTTTGGAAGTGTTTTGTGTCCTTTTTAGACCTTATATTCTAAGTTTAACCACTAAGTAATTTTGTTTTTATTTTAATCGTTGTAATTAATTTCAATTTATTTCACAAATAACATAGTAAAAAAATTAATTTGGAATTATTAGACATTATAAATTTTATATATTCCAAATATGGAATCTATTTTTTCAAATTCAATTGACATAAGTAGAAAAAATTAATTTAAAATTAATCTCAAAGTCATGTCAAGAAAGTGGGTTTTTAAAGAGAAAAAAGATCAAATGTTTAAAATGATTTTATATGAAATTTCAATATAAAATTGATTTTAATGACCTAAATTGGTTGGAATGGCCCGAAGGCCTTCATTTTTTATTATTTTTGATAATACACCTTTAAAGGGGTGAGGTGGGACCCTTTCAAAGCTTAAAGGCTTAGAGACAATTACATAACCCGTAGGTCTTAGAGGGAATCACCCAGACAAGACAACTTGGAACTACTCCTCCCCAGCATATGTCATGAAATCAACACACCACCTTCATAGGGATAGTTAGCTATCTGTCCTATGCAAAGTTTCACAGGCTTGGTTCATATGGCAAAGCCATACCCTCTCATTCTTCAAATTCCGATTAGCTCTGCTATAGTCAATGCGCCTACCCTGAATCCTCATCTGAAACCTTGTCCCTTGTAGTCTGATTGGTACTTCTTCATTTATGTGTACCGAAAGCCTTCAGGTGTCCCTAAGGCATTAAGGTGTCCCTAAGGCCTTGAGAAACAACTGTCCCAAAGGCCTTGGGTGCCCATAAATCCTTACAGGACCCGAGAACCAAACCGGTGGCCCAAAGGCCCAAATGGATGAATAGTTCCAACTGCAACAGTATCAAATAGTGACTCCTATAGTGCCTACTACAGTGCTGCTACAGTGTATGCTATAGTGTCTATTACAATACCTTCTATAGTAATGCTACAATACTACTACTATACTTGCTTCAGTCTGCTACAGTGCCTACTACAATACACCGTAAATTCACCTCCGTCCGGATTTGATCTCAGGTCTCTTGGATGCACCTAAATTAGATTAATAGATTTATTATTTCAGTAAACATACCTTAAAACCAAATTAAAATTTAATTAACCTATATAAATAAACTAATAAAAAAGGTAGTTTTCAATTAATATTCAGTAATTTTCACTATTCATAAAAATTAAACATTTTTAAAAAAATAAAAAATTTATTCTAAGATAATTTTGATATCATGATTTAAATAATGAAGATTATTTTATCAAATTAATTTTATAAAAGTTTAAAAATTAGTTTTATTATTGTTCACGAAAAGACATAAAAATCAGTTTTTTGAGTAAATAGTATTTTCTGAACATATAATGACTTCACCAAAAATTATGAAATTTATCATAAATATATTTTATTTATATAAAAACATTATATATAAAAGTTAGTTATTACTATTTGTATTTCTATGTTTAATAGCTAGTTTATAACCGCCAGGTTTAAATAGGTATACTAATAATATATCATTATTTTGTTAAAACTCAATGTTGCGTGTAACATAAGCTAAGCTGGTGTTTCATCTAGCATAAAAATTTTGGTGTTGTGTATAACACATGATTAACTTTGTGTTTTTTATAACTTAAGATTAATATTGTGTAGTATTCAACATAATCTATCAAATAAATTATAATTTTTAAAAAAAAAGATCATAAAAACTCGAGGTGTTACAAATGTTGTGCTCCATGGGTTTTTAATGAAAAATAAAAAGAGTTTGGGTGGGTTTATTTAGAAAAATAATGGTTAATTATTTATTAATTTTCAAACTTAGGTTTTGGACTCTATATGATCAAGTAATCAAAACTATAAACCTTTCAATGGTTTTCCCATGGTGATGTGGAAGTGAGTTATGTTTACAAAGAATTTATTTTAAAACTTTAAATATAATATAGGGTTTTTGAAGATTAATTAATGGTTTAGAAAAATAGTCAAATAATTTTAAAAACAAATTATTTTATAGGTGAAATATTTATTTGTTCATGGATAACTCTTATGGAATATATTACATAACTTTTGGGTGATTATTATTCTATAATATATACTGTATTTAATTTTTACCCAAAAATTCAAATGTCTCAACAAATTATGAAAAATTCACCATTGTATAATTTAAATGAGATAATTCCAAAAACAATATTTATTATATAAAAAATTTTCTCTAAATATGGGAAATTATAATTTTAAATAGAAGTCCCCATTTATTGAAAAATATTGATTTTTATGACAACAATAGTTCTCTAACACTTATAAAAACTATTTTTGACTTCAAAAAATTATATTATCATATATATTTAATAAATATTATTTAATAATAATATATTATTAAAATATAATTAATTTAAAAAATTATTCAATTTGTGAAAAAGAGTGTTTTTGTTGAAACTATATGTTTCCCAAAAAAACTAATTATGTTTCGTCATATCATAATCCAATTTTTATCAAACTAATTATTGAATCATTTAAAAAGTAATATAAAGAGGGTAAATATAATCATCATTTTATTAAAATAAAATATCTAAATTCATAGTATTGTGGTCTAGATACATATCCCTTTATTACACAAGTAAATTATCTAAGGGTATGGTTATGGTTTGGGATGTGATCTCAATGAGCTTGAACTTATCCCATAAAAGGTTTTTCTCATGATTTAGATGTTCAATATTATCTTGTTCTTGGTTAATGGAAAACCCCAGTGGAGTTATCTCCCAAAGAATCTATAATAAATGGGATTCATAGGGTATGATCCTACTAGCCCAGACCATCACTTATTTAATTTATATCAATTAGACTTTATCATGACCCTTAATATATACTAATCATATTATTACTATAGAATGACTATAGTGTAAAAAATTTTGATTCATAACAATATTTTAAATCTGATAGGATATAACTTATATAAGAATAAAATGACGAAATTATTGAATGTGTTTTATATAAAAATATTACATAATAGGTAATTAAATTTAACAACAAAAGTAACTTCATTGATAAAAGTCATGTTCATTACCGACATAGATGAAAAAGTGCTTTTATAAAAACATTTAAAACATGCTTTAAAAATCAAGATAAAATATAACTTTTATTTTTATAACTTTTAAATACTAAAATTACCAAAAAAAATGGGAATATGATTTTCATTTTGTAACCTTTGAAACTTATAAATTAAGTTTCATAAAGAAGAAAGGATATGATGATAGGAAAATCTATTCATACAATATATGTGAAAAGAGAAAATTATTTTTACACTTTTGTAAAATGTAAAAATAAAAAAATGATAAAATATTTAAAATGATTCCTTTTTAAACTTTGTAAAAAATTTCAAAGGAAGTGAAAATTTAATTTTAAATCATTTTCAGTTGGGTTGGAACCTGAGTGGTAAAATCCATAATCCTACATTCAAAATACTAGGGTTTGAATCTTATCAATCCCCTTTCAGGATTAATGAAGTAGGTGGTGATTCAGAAATGACACAAGAAGGAAGTGACATAGGCATGATGTAGTCTTGGTGATTCAGACAATATGATGAAGCATGATGCTTCATTGGGCCTTTGGGAAATTTTCATGTGATACTTGGCCTTAGGCTGGTGAGTTATGTTATGGGTCTCCATCTACGTAGATAAAAATAGGTATCTGATTTCATAATAAAAATAGGCTTAGGCCTCAAATTATTTAAAAATGAAAATAATTTCAATTATAGGAAAACAAAATCCATGATACAATTTTAATAAAATTGATATGGTAGAAAATGTTCACCGACCAAGGAGGAAATTTGGTCAAATTTCATTAAAAATATTATTTCAATTATTTTAAGTACCATAGTGAGAAAAATGAATGGAAATCATAAAAATCCTAGAGGAAACCAAAGAAGAATAAAATATATGGGGTTTAAAATATAATTATCATATAATTTCCCTAATTACAAATTTAACATAAACAATCTTGAAAAGAAATGATATTATAACATAAACCCATACCGTTTTGATAACCTTTTAATCAAAAACCCCTTTAAGGTAATAACCTAAAAGAGAACATTAAATACAATGAATATTAATATATTCACGATATAATATATCAAAGTGGAATTATGTACACCATATAAAGACATATAGGTGTATAACATGAAACATGTCTCAACGAAACAATATTCTGATGAAGAACCCTTACGCGAATTCCTAACTTTCTTTGAATGTTCTCTTAAACTCTGGTATAAAAAATTTATATTTTTTATAAATATATACCAAAACAATATTCATATTTTTTTTCTATATATCGTTAAATTATAATATTAAATTACCCATCCCTCAATAATCTTTACTTTAAATCATCATTCAGGTGAAAAGTAGTCTGTTTGCCAGGCATTTTCTAATTTGAAGGTTTCAGTTCTTTCACATTGGTCATGATTTTTTCATCCCAAAAATCTAAATCATAACATTAATTTCACATCTATTCATTATATATCCTTTTATAACCAACTATATATGGGTTTTAAGAAAAATTAATTACATCAATTGATGGAGGTGGTTGTCCGTACATATGCATGAGTAATGATTCCATTTTTTCAATGTTTAGAAAGAAATAGAGGTAATTTAAAATTCACCATTATAGAATAATAATTATATCATAAATAAAATATATTTTCATTATATATATAGTTACAATCATCCAGGTAAAATGGAAATGGAAAAAAAATCACATCACTTCCTGAAGGTGGTAGTCCACACGTACACACGATCAACATTATCAATTTACAATGGATGAGAGTGAAAAAAGTATGATTATATTTATATTTTTAGAAATATAAATATTTTATAAATATCATATATATCAATAAAATCCTTTTATATGATAATGTGTGAGATATGATGATGAAAAATAAAACACATCTCTCCATGGTGGTGGTGGTCCACACATACACACATGCAATGTTTTTATTTTCTATCTGATAGAAAGGAAAATTAAATGATGGAATAACATAAAAATAAATGTAATAATTATATTTTAGATACTTATTTTATTATACCATCTTGGTTATGATAGGTTTTAATGATCTTTAAGAAGAAATAAATTTAAAATAACTTGATTAAGAGTTATACCTCTTCTTTGGAAAACCTCATTTGGATTACACCACAAGCCTTGTAGGATAGTATTTGGGTGAGACTAGAACCTATAAGACATTTTTATAAAGGTTTGAAAGTCACTCAGGAAATTGTTTTATGGGATAGAGTCCTAAAGTGGAATGAATAAGTGACCAGAGGAGGTTCTCATTTATAAGTGAGGGGAGTGGCACATTTGTAATTATTCTCAATTTTTAAATATTATTAGAGCCTTACTCATGTTCAAGTGGTACTAAAAAAATTTAATTTAAAATTTTAGGTGATATGTGTTGAAATAACTTCATTAAATAATAATTATAGTAATATTTTGTGACCATGTCACAAAATTTTAACCTACATAACCCATTCAACCCTTTTATCGTGATGACAACATTTTTACCAAGGTTACTATTCCTAACGACCAAAAATGAAATTAAAATTATTAAAAATGTCAAAAAATATTGATTCCAAATATAAAATAATTTTTTAATGGTTAAATTTATATAATTACTGGAAACTAATTTCAATACAATTTCATAAATGGCAATACAAAACCATTTTTCGAAAAGTGTGTTTTAAGCATAAAAATGAACTTATATCAAAATAAAATAAAATAATTTTACCTATAATATTAATTAGGTGTTTTTAAAAAAAATAATCTTATTTTTATTTGAATAAAAATCAAAAATGTAATGGTACTTTTAAATTAATTTATTAAATGAAAAAATGAGGGTTTTACAAAAATTATCATTTTCACTATTCACTAAAAAATCAATATTTTCATAAAAATAAAAAACATATATATAAGATAATTTTGGAATGATAATTTAATAAATTTTGTTAATATTTTATAATATAGTTTTTAAAAGATTTAGGAATTAATTATAATATCCGTGCACAAAATGGAAGAAATACAATTTTTAAAGAATATGTATTTTTGAAGCATAAAACAACTTTATTATCTTTCCTTGACTGATAAACACAAGTAAATGAATATTAATTAATATTATTTGATATATAATCTACTTATTAAATTAAAATATTTTATCAATAGTTATTAATTTAATTTAAGATATTTCGCACATAAAAATATTTTTTAAAAAAAATTGCCTCTTTTATCTTTAAAAGATTTAATCTTAATTTTTATCCAATTGGCAATTAATGTATAATTTATTATTCATTTTTCTAAGTAGAAAAATTAAAAAAATATTTCAATAGTATAATTTGTTTCTTTTAATATCAATTTTTCATTTTAATAAATCTATTAAGCACATCAAATTTAATGAGGAGAAAATATATATTCTAAAATATTGGGGTGTTACAAAGAGAGAACCGATTTGACATTACTGAGGGTTATGATTTGGTGATTCGCATGTTTTTTTAAAAAAAATGAGATATTTAAATATATTTAGTTCAGATAACATAATTGGAATATAATCACGGATAACCTAGGAGGTATAGGCTGATCCATCTATATCATAGTTGATCCCAATGTATCATAATTTTAAATGAAGGTGTCTATCATAATACCATATCCACTGGTACCCCTCCTAGGAGGGTAGTGAAGAGAATGAGTTTCCCCACAAGTCTTTACTCTAGAAGATCTTGGGTAATATACAATCTTTAAGGTTATAAAATTCTCAAATGTGAGTCACTACCCTCTTAATTACCAAGAAAGAAGCTATAAACAACTACAAATCCAACTCCATATAAGTAAAAAAGCTAAAAAAATTATCATACTTATTCTCATTACCAAAATATAAGATAAATTCATAAAATAAACCTAAAATAAATATAGGTAAACCTTTATATTTCTAAACATCCTTTAATTCTCACCAAGCTATCCAAATTGTAGTTCCAATCATCATTAGACTATCTTACAAAAAATAACAAATAGTGGTGAGGTGATCACTTAAAAGTATTTAGTAAGATCCTCCCTCTAATTAGATTAACATATTCATGTAATAATTATAAAATATAAAGAAAAAGTGACATTGGCCATGTAATTAACTTAAAAAATGCATATACGTAAGAAAACAAGCTAAATGGTTGTAATAAACACCATCATCAAAACTCTGCTTCCTCCGATCCTTCTATATCCAACATCTAAACTGAGAATATAATTAAAATTCCAACATATATTAAAAATATATATATATATATATATATTAAGTCCTAAATTAATTTTCTCTCAGCTCCAACCTACCAACTTAGGGGATCTCCCACTCAAACTAGTAGATATCTAGAAGGATCACCTCCTTGGTAAGTGCATGGACACAAGTCTAAAACAACCCTATAAAAATATCATTATGCATGAAAATTTATCATAAAACTGCCTTATTTTTTCCACTAATAATGGAACCCACCATGTATCACATCTCATGTCACTATCTAAAAATCACATATCACGACACCATCCACACATATGATCTCAAACCACCAACCGCACCCCTTTTTCCAACCACTAATTGGTAGGGTAATGAAAAAATGAAATACATAAACCTCATGAACTACTATTTTTGTGTATAACCCACAAAAACACATAATATCTTTTTGGATATGGTATCATGAACTTGTAGGGGAGAAACCTCATGCCCTATTAATATAATGAATGACTCTGACCACATATCATCATTGTCCCATTAATTTCCACTATATCAATTCCATTTTCCCTATATCAAAAATTCAAAACAAATTATATCTTATAAAAATAATAACATAAAGAAAAAACACTTTTTAAGACATAATTTCATAACAAGAAAAACTAGTAATGGTTAAGGAAGAAGGAAACATAATAGACGAATCATATTATCCATGTTAATCCTACAACATCATTTACAGTTTAATAAAATTTATTAAATTAATTATTCCATTAATTAACCCATTACAACCCAATAATTCAACCTATAAACTATCACAATCCATTAATTTCTCTTCCAACATTATTATTTCAATATTGATCATGAATTTAAAACATTAATAATATTTAAAAAAAATTACATATATTTAATTCCCTTCCAATATAAAGTTTCCCAAGGATTCATTATTCTTGATAGTAATGCATGCATTTAGTTTTCCCATTAACTTAGTTAAACCATGAACCAATATCATTAATAATAAATGGAAAATAAATCAAACCAAAACAAACTATATATAAACATTCATTATCATTATTTTCAACCCAGGATTTAGATTTCATCCAACCCTTTTATCCTTTACTAGGTCTAAGTAATTATTTGTTTATGGTGGTGAAAAAGTTCATAGGTGATGAAAAAGTAAATCAAATAAGTACAAATAATTCTATAAGGATCAACCCATGACAGAATCATGGAATTCTTAGACCACTTGAAGCATCCCATCCATTTTTTCCACACATTGTTTAATTGGTTACCATTTTTTTTAATTTTCATTTTCCATTCGAGGATAAATTTTATATGTTCTCCATTTCTCCATAAAAAACAACCAAAATATTAGAATTATTCAGATAAAATAGTATAATAAAATAAAATAAATTAATTATATAATATAGAAGATAAGTATTGATATGCCCTGCCTCAATCGACACTTCACAATTGCTTTGAAAACAATAAGAAGAATATGAATAGGGATGCCACCAAATCTGAACCACTTGTGAGGAACCCAAAAAAACAAATTACAATTATTCTCCATAAAAATTTCATCCCAACCTACATCAATGTGAATTGGAACCACTACTGAGAATTTATAATGGAGATATGGAAGAAACCAAGGGAAAGGTGGAAAAATCACCTCTGAATTCCAAACATTTATCTATCCTAGATAAAGATCAAAGTATTGAAAAAGGGGTAGTAATACGTCTCAAATTTGTATAAGTATTGAAAAAGATCCAATAAAAATAAAAGAATAATGATATAAATTGAATTATCCTAGCGATTCATATCTAATCCAAGAAAACATCATTCATGATATGATAAGGGATTTCACACCATGTATGATTTGAGTCTAACATCAACTGAAAATTAGGGTGTCTGGATCTTAAAAATATAAAAACAATTCACACCATGATTATTTCCTTTATTAAAAAAATATTAAAAACCTAAAATTACACTATACCTTCCTAGGATATGTTTATGATGTGTAACATCATTCATGCTAAGAACTCCTGCGACTAGAATTTTAACTCTAACTTGATCTCTTCTTCCTCAAGTTCCCTATAAATGTCACCATAACCCAAAAATAACAATGTTTGAGACTCAAAATTTCCACACCAATACTTTAGATACCTTTCAAATTATTCTCATCCCAGATAATCAAAACCAACCCCAAATGAAAAATGGACCCCACCGAAACACTCTCTAAAGAGATACCTATCAAAAAAACCAACATATTACCAACAACCTCAGAAAGATCAATAACAAGATCCTACCAAAAAGAAATAACCTAGAAACCATCATGAAAATGAGAGATACCTCTCAATCCTGAAATGATTTCTGGATGAATCACCAGTGTCACCGTTCCTATCACTATGATCAACTCTCCCCAACTACTCCTTCCACCTTAACCAGGTTTCAAGATATCCAAATATTGGAAAATAACTTTATTAGATTTTTTAAATCAATTAATTTTATTTTCAAATGTTTTTTGGTAATTTTTTGTAAAAAAATATATAAATACTAAAATTTTCACATCATTCAACATAGTTTAAAAACAAATTTCAAAATCTACTACATATTTTTAATGAATGGAGTAGAACACTTTTAAGAATTTCCCCTTCTTTAAGAACAACATAGAAGAATGGGAAACATGATAAATCATGGGATAATCAAACTGATGGATTCATAAACACTTTATTAAAAATATATCAATTCTTGAGACATAGGAAAACTAAAACCAATCAACCTTAGAGCACTAAACCACACTCTATCCACACTATAATGCCCCACTCTATTCCTTTTGTGAAGATTGAGACATGAAAACTAGAGAATTTAACTCCACCCCAAAAAATCTAGATGAATATTTATTAGAACAATACATTATATAATACCATTTCTCCACGATCTCTACCTGATCTCTCTCTACTTCCCAAGACTAAAATTGAAAATACACGATGAACTGTTGTATATTCAATCTCAAAGAGGTTATAAAAATCTATGCTTGTTGTCTCTCCTTGGATATAAAACACATGAACCAATTAAATAGGTCCATAAATTAAACCCCAATTATACTTACAATCTAATATAACTACTAAATATCCATAATATCCTTCAAATGGTCATGAATTTTCACTTGGAAAAGGAATACCCCTTGAATAATTTAAGAAATTTCCTCTAAGACATCTTTATTGGATCCCCTCACATCATCTACCAATATTTTTTATTTGATTTATGAATTAATCCTACCTTTTTATAAACTCTGAATTTATTTTGGGTCTTTAACAAACCAAAATAAATCCTAATCACCTCCAACCAATCATTTTCTCCAAGGCTAGAGGACCCACCAAAGAACTTTGGCATTTTTTGCCTATGTAATTTCAACAAGGATCTATCCAAATATCTCTATTTCTCCTTCTGACATCCCAAACACTGATGATTTTTCAACAACATAGATTATTATAGGGAATAATAAGGTTATAAAAAAACAAAAAATCACTAAAATCAATACATAATGAAAATTAACACATCACAAGAAGCACACCAAGGAAATATCATCTTCACTATCCAAATATCATGCACAACACACCACACAACCATATCACCATCATCCATAAAGTACAACACCACATCATTCACATCACCTCAAGAAACATCTCTTCCAAATTACTATTCACACCAACATCTTAACCTCTATAGAGACTATGAAAATAAATTCTACAACAATAAAACAACACTTTCTTAAGTATAATTATCAAGGGTATCCATCCATTACATCAATATATTTTCCACTTTGTGAGGTACTTACTCACCCACACAGTTTTAAAAAAAATAATAAATATAACATGTGTTGATGGGGAAGGTATTTTTCCACTATGTATATGGTTGAATCTATAACTCATGCCACCATTACAAGGTCAATAATAGCTAACCCAATCAATGTGATATAGAGATGAATAAATTCTCAATAATTATTTATAATAATTTAGGTTTGGAATGAAATATTATCTTTATATATTTATATATTTTAAAAATAGACATTTTATTTTCAAATTTAAATGATTAACCTTTTATGTGAAGTTGGTGATTCCATCAATATAACCATAAAAAGGCATAATAATATTAGGGGTACATATTTATAATAGAAATAAACATCATCTTAATGATCGCATGGTTTTCATGTCAGGAAACATAAGGATTCAATTTTTAGAATAATTTATGGGACATATTATTCATATTTTTTAAAAAAAAATCATTTTGTATTTTAGAAAACTAGTTTTTAGTAAGGAATATCAACACTTCTAGTAATGTCCTAGCCCTAAAGCCACTAAACTGGTTCCTAAGTTGGTTTTCCACAATTCCCCAAGAGTACCTCCACGTACACCAAAATATGCTAACTAGAAGAGGGGGTCTAAGGTGGATTTGTGACAAGAATATAACCCCATATTATATTGAACAACCAAAATTAAATAAACAATCAACATACATATCAGATAATGAAGAAGAATAAATAAAATGAAAATGAGACATGATATAATAAAATTAAATATTGTAAAGGCCATAAAAACCATGCAATACATAAAATAAAAATATCCCACTGGGCTGATCACATATACAAAATAAAACACTTAAAAATAAATATAATTGGCCCTACTCAAATACTAGTCCATATCACATACCCAATCTTTAGTACCTTGTTAAGAAGCTTTATCCCGACCTATTGACTCCACACGAGTATCCTGATCAACCCTAAAATCCAGGGTCTCTTTCCTATTCATCATGCACCTTTTCTCAATATTAAAGTAGACATAATGTCTACACATACATTGAGGTTCACATACATGGGGTGAGAAATATATCTCAGTAGGCCACCCCCAAAGGTGAACCTATAAAATTTTTCCATTATTATATGCTCATGTAATATGCTTATCCTAGTAAAAAATATAAATTAAAATAAATACAAATAAAACCATACTAAAAACTTAGGTCTAAGGTCCCATTCAACCATACCTTCTTTGGCCAATGTTGGGATTCGTCTAAGCAAATCTTCATGATCATGCATCCCAAATAAACTACAACTCCATATCCATGATAGCTTCAACCAAACCTAAAAGTTCTGGGGACCCATCCTACAATCGTTTTATCATTTGAGATACTAATCTAAGCCATACACTACCATAACCCCATGAACCAAACATTATGTCATCCATGGTACCTCTACACATCTATCTTATTTAACAAAAAAAAAGTAAAACTAATCCTAGACCATCAATCTGACATCTATATAATGTCTCACCTAAAGTAGTACATGGAGCATCAATCCAACACCTAAACCATATAAACAATCAACCATTATTGGATCATCAGTCCATAAATTTAACTATATATAAAGTCAATTGTTCTTGGAGCATTAGTCCAGTATCTAAACCACATCAAATCAATCATTCTTGGAGTTTTAGTCTAGTTCTCAAAACATATCAAACCAATTTCTCCTGAATAGTCAGTACATGAATCCAACTAGGACTCAAAACTTCATGTTTGACCATCCAAACTTTGATATAGAACACCATGTCCATACCCTTGGGTTTAATAGCATAATTCCTCTAACAAAAAAAACTACGATTCACCGGGGAGTGGAAAATTATTCCAACATTCCCACAACCATTAATCATAGGTCGGAAAACCTAGATCATCAATCCATGAAACCAATTGGAACTCAGAATACCATATTTAACCATCCCCAATCATACCAAACATAAAAATTTTGGGGTCTTATGCATCAGTCCAAGATCTAAACCAAGCTATAAGTTAAACATTCCCAAAGCCTCATTCTAGTATCTTAAACAAGTTTGGGGAACGTCATGTACACCATACCCAAAATAAAAAAACATTCATGCGAGCCTCATTCAAACACTAAAACATTAAAAAATATCAATAAAAATACATAAAGTCTCATCCAACCACACATCATAACGTCATGGAACATCAAGTCCACCCTACCCCTCCTCAAATATGGAGAATCTTGTCATATAGTGGGAACCATATCTATGGGACCTCATGTACACAACCTCTACCCAAACATCCCATATCAGAATATAGTCCAAAACCAAAGAAACTCAAACAAATCACAACAAGCCTATGGAGTAAACCAAGCCTCAAACTCATCCAATAGGGAAATATATTAAGGGATGGATGAACACCCAAACTGACCACCAATATCACATCCCCAATGGATCACACATGAATTTTATTCTTAAGGGTCACCCACGACCATCACTATCAAAACACAAGGACCCACTAAGGGTTCCCCTAATAATAAATAACTCACCCAAATATCTAATTTAATATTTAAATAGAGGCGTTATTTTCTGTGTCCTCAATAATTTCACCAAAGAAAAGTTATTTATCATGGAATCATTTAGGTAAAAACATGGGCAGGGACATCCCTCTACCGTTTTATGGTCACAACCGAACTCTCAGGACAATTATCATCACCTAGGGGTCTCACCTCATGAATCCTAGTCTATATCATCCCATGACCTCATAGTCATAAACTGTAGTAAACCTAACACGGTAAAATAGCATCATGCCCATCCCTTTTCAAAGAAAACATAGGTTGGTCTAAACACCCAACCTATTTATCTCCTCATGTCACAACTTGGCCATGCTAACCAAGGAATATCTCATACCTAACCCAAAACAAGGTCTCCCATAACTCTTAATACATCTCCCAATAATTATCATGAACCTCTCCTAGGTCTCATCCCATGTATTACTCCCAGGATACTGTTGAAGTCACTTTATTGGAGGAAAACATCACTATATTAACTTAATTACCCCCAAAACAGCTCTTAAAAGTCCTAAAAATCCATAGGGTTTCACTGTTGCAATATAATATCAAAAAATATCAGAAAGGACTACTCACAACCTAGTTCTAACATCCAGGTCACAAAACACCAAAAACCTCAAAGTTGGAAAAAGTATGTGGCATGTACATCCAAGTACATGATGTTTAATCTCAATTCTCTAACCGACCAAGTACATTTACATATCCCATGAAACCAGAGGTCTGCCTATGTACTACTACATCTTTTTTACCCATATTACATGATATGTACTTCCCAAACATCATCTTCCCGTATTCTTTTTTCACATGGCTAGGTACATGACCATGTACTTATACACAACATATACTTCTAAAAAGTTAATGTTCCTCCAATGGTATGAACAGATGGTGTGTTTTCTTAAAACCACACGTCATGTAGTTGGGTTTTCCAAATGGGAAACCACTAAAAACCTCATGAAACCCCCATTTTTTCTTAATAAGAAAAGATTAACCCCCACAGGGTCCTTAAAAATCATACTAGGGATTTAAAACATAAAACCAAAAATTTATGGGTGTCAGGGCATAAAAATAAAAAACTATCCTACCTTATGGCATAAACACTGAATCATCAGGTCCAAATCCGCTTCTAAAAGACACTTCATCTCAATCACATCTTGATCCATGTCACAGATGAATTTTGGCGGCTCTTATATATCCTCCCCCTCTTGGTCTAGCCATCAAACATGAGGGAGGATCCCCCCCTCCTACAATGCATAGTAACCTACAAATGGGGGTTGGGATCTCTTAATTAACTTAATTAACCAGCTAATTAATTAATTAATTAATTAATTTCCTAATTTAATACCCGTATCATGTCTCGGAACCTGAAGTGGGTTTATACTCTACCTAAGAAAAAAAACCCATTATGAACTCAACCATAGAGTTCAAATCTCAATCCAACACTATTTTCAAAATATAAAGTCCCCCAAAAACGCATGAATAATTTAATATTTAATTAATAAAATATTAAATATTCTTCCAAAACTCAAACTACTCTGAATTACATAAAACTAATAGTCTAGGGTAAACAACCTATTCAAGGACCTATAGAGTGGTCATAAAAATTATCTGAGATAATCTGATTGGGAAACAATGGCCATTTTACCCCTCATGAGCACCATCAAACAAAAATTCAAATTTCTTCTCAAAGTTAAAAATCTATAAAACTCAGGTCTCTACACTTAAATGTAATAATAATTAAATAATTCAACAATAAACAACACTCAACATTTACAAGTCATTTTCCAGGTAATCATCAAGCCTTGCATTTAAATAACTCTAATATGCAGTCATGTTAAACAAAAAAACTATATATGTTTTGGTACTATAAATTAAGATTGAAATAATTAAACTAAACATTTCATTATTATGGAAACATGCTTCCAAAAAAATTAAAATTGAATATTCTGCATTCTCTTATATCTTGTTATATATAACTAAATCAAGCATTTCTTAAAAATTTTGTCACATAGAAAACACAATTTTAGATTTAATAATAAAACATAATTTTGGATTACAAAATAAAACTTCACATGTTGCACGACTATCTGTCATTCTTGACATGATAAAACTAAATAGTCTCTAAATATTTCATCACATGACAACACATTATTATACACTAAAATAAAGGTAACATGATTTTACTTACATATTTAAATTAAAAATGACCAGTACATAACATGGTTTCATATTATAAATGAAATATTCTAACCATGATACATGCTTAATATTTATATACTAGAAATTTCATAGTAGCCATAAAAATATTTTCATCTTTAGACATGATCCCATAATAAACTACTCATGGACTAACTGTTGAGGAACATTTATTTTATCATTATAAATTTCACAGGTCTTGAAAATAATAGGTTGTGTCATGTAAAAATTATCAAGTCTCAATAGTTTACCGAAAATCATGCTTATCATTTTATAGTAATATAAAAAAACAATCAAATCCATCCATAAAATAAATTACTAACACATGAAAGTCACATATCATGAGTAGAACGGTTGAACACAACATGATAGTTATATTTAATTGGTCAATATATATAGATATATCAATCTAGAATAACAATTCCCTTAACTATGATTAAAATATGAGATGTGTTTGTGTATTGGAGAACTCCCAAAATGTTAATGATTATCAATAATAATGTTTATTGTTTCCAAAATTTAGAAACAAACTACAAAAACTGTTCAACCATGAAATAAATATTGAACACATTCATACAACCTATAAATGGATTGATATTAAAGAAAAATAGTAATACCAAAAAAGAATGGGGAAAGTTATTCTTGCCAAAGTTTTCAAATATAAATGAATTAACAGTAATCATGATTTTAATTTTTTAGGTATTTCTAAATTAAAATAATCAAAATCAGAGTTATAATATATCCATAACACATGCTATTGATACATCACAAATTAAAAACAATATATGGAATATAAACTTGAATAGGAACTAGAATACTCCTTTGAATGGTTTTAAAAAAAATTCACTTCTTCATTAGAATATGAAATCTACTTAAAGTAACATTTTTTATAGTGGTTCTCAAAATTTAGAAACTATTTACAATAAAATAGATTAATCATGCATCAATATCGATTCTTAAGGATTAAAAAATAGGTTAACATGGTAGGTTCTTTAATAATTGAGAAGAAAAATAAATTCATAAAGAATAAGGTTATAAAAGGTAATGTAATAACAGATTAATTTATAAAAAATGTTTCAAACATATAATTTATTCTAGAAAATAACCCATTTAATCTTTACATTCAGGTTATTTAAAAACTTTTGTAAACAATAATAGTTAATTAATAACTATAACATAAACATAGTTAATGAAACACACATAAAATTTTAAATGTATATTCATATAAAACTAATGACCATGATTCATGTACCTCTCTATAATGTCTAAACAAAAATTATTTTACATCCGATAAAACATGTTCAGTAGGTTTTCAATGTCATTTCATTAGATCATAGGGAACCAAAAAATTTCTATGTCCTATTTAATCTCCTTAGACCAAACCACATGTTAGGCTTGAGTATCACTATTTCATTTCTAATCCTATACATTCATCACTTGTTTCAAACTCCATTCTCCACCACATCTATCAACCAACACTTTTGATACAATTTTTCATATCCCCTCTTCCATAGGTACACATACTCGGTTAGAAATGAATATATGGAGTGATTCCTAAGTCCCTCCTCATGTATACCCCAAGATTGCATCTAACACTAAGGGTATAAAAATGTCAAATTAGAGGCATTCCTATGTAAATTCCTGAGAAAGAAGATATAAAAAACCACATCTACAACTCTATATAAGTAAGAATTAAACAATAAATCCACCACCATCATTCCTAGAACCCACATTTAATGTACATTCCTTAAAATAAAAATAAGATATGTGAAGGAAAACCTAGAAAATGATAAGAATATTCCATTTATCACTTAGCTACTTGAACAAAATTTCAAATTCTCATCATAATATCTTATAAACATTAAAAAACTATGGTGGGGTAAGCACTTGAGAGTAATCAATGTGATAATCCATCTAAATCAATCAACATCCATATGGATTGAATATAAAATAAAAATAAATGGTGAAATCATCTATTAAAAAAATAGAAAAAAAATTTACATAAGAAAACAATCATAAAGGGAATAAGAAACACCATCATTAAAACTCCACTACCACCAATCCTTCCATATCTAACATCTACACTAGGAAAATCATCAGCAACACAATCTATAATAGAAATATCAATATCCTTTAACCCAAATGAATTTAATCTTTGCACAAACCTATTAATTTATGGTATCTCCCATTCAAACTAATATCAAGTTAGTAGGATCACCTCTTAGATAAGTGAAATGATGTGAGTATGAAATAACACCAGTAGTATATCATTGACTACTAAGAGCTCCCATACCACTACCTTCCATATACACCAATAATTATAGAAAAAAAGTAACAAATCTCATTGAATCAATCACATATCACATCTCATATCACAAACCACACATATCATCTCATGTAACTAACCACATGTCTCTTTCTAACTGCTTTGTGGTAGGGTAATGAAAACATTAAATATATGATCCTCATGCCCTTCTCTTTATATGTAAATCCCCCAACAAGCCATCCTATCCTTTATGGTAGGGTATCATGAACATGGAGTGAATAAATCTTTTGCCCTCCCTCAATCATGAATGAACCACACCATATATCTTCATCAACCCATGAATTTTGAAGAAATCAATTCTGCATTCTTTATATTAAATATACAACACCATGTCCATTATAAAAAAACAATACATTAATGTAAGAAACAACTTCCATTGAATAATTTCATCACATGAACAACCAACACTGGGTAACGAAGAAGGATACATAATCAATAATTCACATAATCTATGTTAATCCCACACCATCATTTACAATCTTATCAACTTTATTAAATTCATTGTGCCCTTCATTAACCCATTCCAACCTAATCATTCAGACCAGAAACTATCAAAATCTATTCTTTCCTCTTATGATAATATTATTTCAATCATTATCATGTATTTAAAAATCAATAATTTTTTAACAACCTTCAATATATTCAATTAAATCTTAATATTCAATTTCTAAAGAATTCATTCTTCTTATTAACAATGCATGTATTCATTTTTCTTATTACCCAAATTAATCCATGAATCAGGCTAATCAATAATCATGTGAAAACAAATCAAACTATAGCACACCAAGTATAAAAAAAATATAAAAATTTTCAATCTAGAATTCATAATTTATCCAACCCCTTTATACTTTACCAGTCTAAGTAATTAACCATTTATGGTGGTGGAAAACTTCATAGGTGAAAAAAATAACAATACAATCACAACAAAAAAACATTAATCAATAAAAATCAACACATGGTAGTATTATGGGGATAATAAACCATATAAAATACCCCATCCATTTTTTCCAAAATTCTTTTAATCAGTTACTATATTTATTAAATTTTCATAACCAATTCAAGGTGGTTTCTTATATGTTCTCCCATTTTCCATAATATCAAAACCCCCTAACATAGAAGCTTACTTAGGATAAAAAATTATAAAATCAAGAATATTATTTACCAATGATAAAAGATAAGTCTTGATATCCTCTACCTGAACTGATGATTCACAATAACTTTGAAGATGATTAAAAGATAGAGAATAGGGATGCCCTCAGATCTAAACCACATAATAGGAACCTTGAACAACCTAACCACAATGATTCCCCATAAAAATCACATCACAATATACATCAACATGGATCAGAACCACTAATTAGATTTTCTATGGGATATATGGAGATAAAAAAAAGGTAAAGGAGAAAATATCACCTCATATCACGAAATATCAATCTATCCAAGATAAGGATCAAATCAATTAAAAAGGGGTTGGAAGACCACCCAAATTAACCTAGGGTTTACCCAGTAACTATGAAAATAAAAATATTAATTATGGAAATCAGATGGCCCTATAATTTATAGCCAAACCCAGAAAAAATCATTCCTATTGTGATAAGGGATTTCATACCTAGATTGATTCGAATCTAACTTTTAGTGAATATCAAGCCAATTGGATCTTAAAAAACTCTAAATCAACCGCACTAAGAATATAAACTTCACATCTTAAATACTTGCAACCCATAATTAAAATGGATCTTACATGGTCATGTTCATGGAGTAATGCATCATTCACACCATGAAACCCTATTTCATCTAAAATTTTAGTTCCAAATCAGTCTCTTCCTCCTTGAGCTCCCTCTACAAACAACTGACACCAAAAAATCACAATGTAATAAACCTAAAAAGCTCAAAACATTACCATTTCATTGGATAAGTCATATTAGGATTGAGAATTAATATTTATATAATAATTCAATCTAATTTAATTGTACATTATTATAACCCTTTGGATTTTGTTTTTTTGGAAACAGGATCATGGAAATGATGTTATGAATAGTATACCTCAGTGAACTGCTAAAAAATTATATTTAGGATAAGTAGTTTCCTTGTCTTACTGGGAATAGTGAGGTGGATATCTCATTAGAAATTATATCATGAGTCATATCTATCCTATTGATCAATTATCTATTTTCCTTAGTGAATTAACATTATAATTATGAGGACACAATTTATTTTTTTCTGGGGGGGGAGGTCTAACACTATGATACTTTGGAATATTATTTTTCTCTAAATGAATACTTTGTTCAATATCTTGTTCCACATGAAAAACCAAACTAAAATGATCCATTACATATTAACTGAATGTTATTAAGAAAATTATTATAATAATAAATCATATAGTAAATAAAAAGATATTACTCAACTAAAATGTTTCCGTATAAAGGATAAATAATTAATAATATTGGATATTAAAAAGAATTATTCATTCTCAAATAGATTTTTTAAAGTATTGTATATATTTTTATAAGAAATTAAATTAAAAACTTTAAAAATATTATTAATTTATGACTAACATATTAACATTAGGTAGACAATAAATTGATATAAAATATTATCAATAACACTTAAAAACCTCATTTTAAATAAAAATAAAATTTCTTTATATTTTATATTTAATTTCAAAGACAAAATTTATCAATTTTATAATTTGAATTTTATAAATCATACTTTATTTTAAAATTTAAAATTTTAAAATTATCATTCGATGAATTTTAGATATTTTTTGGAAGATTTATATTTTGGGGTGAATAGTGAAAAATATAATTTTTACAAATACTGTCACTTTTATGAAATTTTTATAATATAAGAATGGTTTGAATATTTATAAAACATTTATAATATAAAAAAATACCTATTAATAAATTTAGATAAATAATTTAGAAATTTTAATTTTAATTTATTAAACTGAGTCTTAAAATTTTGAAAACATAAGTATTATTTAACTCTAATTAAAACTATTTTTGATATGTTTCTTTTAACTAAGTATCCACAAGGTGGTATTCAGTTTTGGTTTTTTTTGAAATACACATAACACTTATTTGGTTAATAATAAATAAATTAATTTCATATAAATCAACAAAATTTATAATTTTATCCTAATCATTAATTTTAATCATAAAAACACCCTTTTGTAAAAATAGGTTTTTATGCATTATGTGCGTTGATATTAAAATTAATTTTCCCCCTTAGAAATTTTATTTCAAAAAATAAATTTCATATTTTAAACCATTAATTAATAATTATCTAATAATTCTCATTTTATTTTTATGCAAGAAAAGTAAATTACTTACGTAAAAATAATTACCATGGTAACAACCAAAAATCATAAAAGTGGAAAATCTAAGTGTTGAAGAGTTAAAAACATATGTGGAAATATGTGCTTGAGTATTTATAAATTTTAACCCTTCCACCACTCTATTATTTTCCATTATTGGATCCACTTGAAATTTGAATAGTGACTTTACCTTTTATATTATTAGAAACATGCCAATCCTCTCCCTTATAAATGGAGTCATCACAACCCCACTTCTCATCACACACCAAACCACAGATTTTCAACCAAAATATATCCAAATAACTCCCCAATATTGATAAAAACTTCCCATAGGTTCTTATATTCTCAAAATAAAACTTCTTAAATCCTTGATATAATTATAAGAGGAACTCTTCCAAAGAGTATAGTAAAATTTTCAAATACTCATTTTTATGTCATTTTATATGTTTCTTTTTCTACATCCTATGAATTTAATCTAACCATGTTGAAATAAATAAATAAATAAATAAATTATACTAAAGGGATATTATTCTTATGTGATAATTATTTAATAACATCTTTCCAATCATTCAAAAAACAAAAATTTTGTTAATGTTACATGTAGGCTACCACTTCTAGAAGTGATGTGATATTTTTTTATTACCTCCTAACATGGATGGTTAAATTATGGTATTTAATGAATAATTATGAAATTTAAAACATTATTAATATTCTGAAAATATAAACCAATCTATACCATCATTAATTTCTATAGAAAATGATAACTACAACCATTTGTATGTGCAAACTACTAACACCTTAAAGAAATACATTTATTTTTTCATATATGCTTTTATTTTTTATCGAAAAATCATAAAATATTAAAAAAACATTAAAAAAATATAAATATTATCATTATACTTTATTATTAATGATATTATTCCAAATAAATAACTTTTTTATCAACACTCACCCATTAATTATAATATACTCTTATTAGGATAGGTTTAACCACATATGTAAACAATGATATAAATTTACATGTTGAATAAATATAGATACTAAAATACTAATATTACGATTCATAAAAAATAAAAATAATATTTTTTTTATGTTCATGGAAATTTTATATAGATATTTAACTTATTATAAATATACCACCCTTTGTTCGTTAACAATTACTAAAACAAGCTCACCACCAATTTCAGCACCAATAACTCTAACCAAAACTAAAATGGAATGAAATTTTAACTATATGAGTCATTATAAAAAAATATTATATTACCTAAAATAATATTGGAATGATGAACTTTGTTTTAAAGAATGGGTATGGACATGGACATTCCAAATAATGTGCAAAATAATTAAAATTACAAAAATATGATGATCAAAATAAATAATAAGTAATTATTAAATGTATAGTAAATAATTATAATTTAATAATATAAAAGTTAATAGATATGAATAAGGTCCTAAAATAAATTTTTAAGTATCTTTATATTGGATGTTTGAGCACATACGACTAATTAGGAATATATTGTAAGGTAATTTCATCTTATTTTATTTTACTTAATACATGTTTTGTTTTATAAACCTAATTTCATTTAAAAGGTGTGTATAATACCTATTGGATATATGATATCAGGAATTATGTTTTATCCATGGTAATTTAAGTTCAATTTCAAGCTATCTCTTTCAATACATTTCTATTAAAAAATTTCTTAATCGATAAGGTGTTTTTCTTAACTCAACTTCATTCATTGTGTCATAATGATTCCTCATTGACTATGGTTTTAAATGAGAGTTTTATTTTATTCTATTATGATATTATAATTAATTTCTTTCTTATTTTCTTGGAATTATATTTTATGTATTTATCTCCTTATAAATTTTAATGATGTTAAGAATAATTTTTATCCTCTCCAAATAATCTATTTCTCTTCTATATCCATGTCCACTCTTCCTAAAAATATTCTCTTTACTTATTTTTAAGTAAAAATATTTTTTATTTATAGATATCATAAAATTTTACTTTATCTATTTAAAATTTAAGATTTATCACTCTTTTTATAATGTGAGTTTCAATAAAGTTGTTTTTTATTTTGAAAAAGTTTTTCCTTTCTAGATTGTAAATTTTATCTTAGAGTTCACATTTACAATGAAAAAATATTATTTTATTTTCATGTATCCATTGGTGTTTTTTTTTAAATAAATGTTTCTAAAATATTTCACTTAAAATATTTGTAAAATATATTTTTAATGTGTCTTGTAAATCCATATTTTATGACTACGATA
Source organism: Viscum album (assembly GCA_963277665.1). Classification (NCBI taxonomy): domain Eukaryota; kingdom Viridiplantae; phylum Streptophyta; class Magnoliopsida; order Santalales; family Viscaceae; genus Viscum; species Viscum album. The sequence goes on from OY728157.1 coordinate 402,400,885, forward strand.
AAATCTTGTTTTAAATACTCTTTTATGGGTTATTTTTCTGATATGAGTGTTATTCTTTATGAATCTTCCATTCCATGTTTTAAAATTATTTCTCAAATTGTTTTAATTATTAATTATTTTGAAAATAAAAGGAAATATTGTCATATTTTTTAACAGAAAATGTTAGAGTTTAAAAAAGAATTCTTAATTTTTAAATGGATTTTAAATAATTGTGTTTTTAAGAAAGAGGCATTCTGTGTTTTTATAAAAAATTTTGAAAATATTTTTTTAAAAAAATTCTATGAAAAATATTTGGTTTTAAAGGGTAATTTAAGAAATATTTTATTATGCCCAAAGTAGTTTTTTAAATCTATTTTAAGGAATTATAAATAATTTCAAGAAGGTATATTTAATTGTATTATTTATAGTGATTTATCTAATAATTTTAATAGGTAATTTCATGTATATGTCAACATCCTCTGGTGTTACTTATGTTACATTTGGTGTATTTTATGATGATACTATCCACTTTTTTTATCTGAATGACTTATGAAATGTTATATTAATCTTTTCATAAAACCTGTCTCTTTTCAATGGGTTAACTAACTTATATTTTAAATATGAATGATTGATTTCAAGTGGTTCACATATATATGGATGATTTATTTGTGGGGTATTATATCAACCACTAATGCGTTGTTTAATGTTTTTTTCTCACGAGATAAACATATTGAGCATGAACACGATGCATATTTTTTACACTCATTAGATTGAATATGCTCATGATATCAATTAGATATAATAAAAATATTGATAATGGACACAATTTGGATTAAATATATTCATAATATTGAGAATAAAAATGATGTATATTTTCTATATTCATGATAGTTTTATTTAACAAAATAAATTTTAGATAAGAATATATTATTGAGTGTAGACAAAAAACACATTATCTATATTCACAAGATTAATTTTGGACATGATGAATATTATCTACATTCACAAGGATGAGTGTGAAAAAATGATAATTTTATAAATTTCTAGGACTGAGCATGAACACGATGAGGATTATCTACATTCAAAATATTTAATATGAAATCAACACAGTTAGGTATGTTCATAGTGTTGTGATTTACTATCCTTATGCATATTCCATAATTATATGTTATATGATTATATTATTCTCTATAGATCATGAATATTATCTCATAATTCTGCACTCTTATTCCATGGTATATTTTTTTCATTTAAGATTACATGTCATTATATAATTTCTTATTGGAAACTATTATTGTTCTATGTTTTTTTTAAATGATATTTCTCCCTTGATCATGTTTTCTAATGGGATTTTGATATTTCCCTTGATGACATATTGTTTAGTTTTCTCTTATTGGTCATTTTATATCACCTATAAAGATGAGTATAAGTTATTATTAATCTAAAAGGGAGTCTAGTGTGAATCAATTATGGAGAAATGTTAACATGCATCATAAAATAAGTTACTTATGTAGTTTATCCTCAAAGACACCAAACCTTCATTTCTTAGGATTCAATATTTATCGTGATGTGTAATGTTTAATTTATTGATATATATAAATTTATAAGTTTAATTTGGGAAATCTCATTTTTTATTGTAGCTATTTGTAAGAGTATGCATTTTTATCAGCAGAATTAGGAATATGGGTCTGGGGTACCTCAATTGGTATAAAAATAATGTTTAGTTATTTTTGAGGATTAATTTAGTTATTCTTCGAGATTATATTGAGAAAAGTTTTGTGAAACCCCTAGGGATAAGTCACAGTATAGGATAAAATCATGAAATTTAGGTAAAATATAAAGTTTTTGGTTTCCTAGAAATGATATCCCTATATAGATTTGTGATTTCTAAGAAATTTTTGTAAAATATAGATTTTTTTTTAAAGAGATAGTGTCAAACCATCCATACTCTAGAACAGATGATGGAAAAAACACTCCCACGTGACTATACAGGTGTCGACACATGGTGATTTATATGGTTGGGGTGCATATATAAATTTCAATAATATACAAGCATATATATAATATCAGACACCCTAGAACAACCTATGAATTTACAAACAAACCAACCAACTCACAACACCGTTCCTTTTTCTACCACCTATAAATGTATAACACCACCCAACAAGCCACGAACTAAATTCACATATCCAACCAATTTCATTTAATCATCTCATTATTTTCATTATTTATAACCAACCACATTGAATCACACAACCCATCATTTAATCATTCATTAACCATTTTCATCCAATTATCAAAACCAAAACATGTCATTTAAATTAATATAAATCATTTATTCTATCACAACTCAGGAATCTATAATAAATAAACCACCACCTCACCACCCCAAAATCATAAACAACCAACCACCTCACCACCCAAAAAGTAAAGAACCACAAACCATCATCCCCACATGCCATAACCAAACCATCCCAAAATAATGACCAAACATCCCAAAAAATTAAGATCATTTTATAGATTTACAAATGGGATTTTATGAGAGAATGGCCTCAAATGGCCCAGTTATTATATGTAGGATAAAAAATATTCTCATTGATATCATAAAGTCCTTAGGAAATTGGAGTTATGACCCTTCCTTGTAATGGTTTGTTAAAAGACCTCATCTATTTTCTTAGGGGAATATCCACCATCTGGGAAACTGGGTCTCTTTGCACCCCCATCAAGGGTATTGAAACTAAATAGTGAAAGATCATGTGTTTCTGGTTAGATTTGTAGAGGGGGTATAGTCCATGATAGTAGTGGTTCGACCATCTTGGCCTTTTCAATTAGCCCGGGTCGGTGTAACTCACTCTATGCTGAGGTGATGGACATTGTCACTAGGATGAATATCTACATACAAAGGAATTTAGAGATATTTTAAGCTGAAACAAACTCTATGCTCTTATATAATTTCATACATGGGTGGGGTATAGTTCATTAATCTATCTATTATATCTTTAGAAAGTGAAGGAGCATAATTGGAGTATAATTCAATGTTTCCCATATCTGGAAGGAGGGTAACAAGGCTACAGAATACCTAGCCTTGAGGGAAATTATTGGTCTAGAGCATTTGTTTTTTCATTATTTGAATATTTTGAAGTTAGAAGGTATCAAAATCATTAGAGGAGATTCCCTTGGTCTCCACTATTTTGGCCCCCCTTGATTCTCCTTATCTTCTTGGTCTGTCTATGAAGACCTTGTATTCCTTTTAATCTCTACTTTTCATTAAATAAAAAATTACAAGATGATGATAATTTGGCTTTTAGCACATTTCACTTTATTTTAGGTGTGTTATCTCATAAGACATAATCATAGGACAACCATTTCATTAGCCGAATATAAGTGGTTAATCAATTTTAATTTTACTATAATGTTATAATAATAAAAACAATGAAAACAGTCACAACACATATCATCCAATATTATCAAATCCCCCAACACTATAATTTTTAGTTTGGCTACATTCCCATACGATCCACAATATCACAAATAATATCAATACTATAAAAGAATGCGAATAAAACCCCATTTACCCCTTTAAATTTAAATTTAACCAGTTATTTACCTTTGATTAATCTATTAAAACCATAACCCATATATATAAAAAAGAAAACCCCTCCCGCATGATATATAATAAAGATAAATGAGGGAGTCCCTATCTCAAAAAAGGTTTGTTGTCTCTCTATTCATCACACGGGGATGAAGAAGTTCCCACAACCACAACCACACCAAATTAAACTAAAGATCAAATTAAACCACACCCAAATACCTTTAAAATGCTTCCAAAACACATATCCCAAACCAAACTATAAAACCATAGAAAGACACCTAATAAGAACAGAAGAAAACCATTCTATAAGAGGGAAGTACTTACCATGAATATCCAATGAACAACCACCCGTACCAACAGATCAAAGAAGAAGGAAGAGGGATTAAATAACTTCTTGGGGTGCCTAGGGTTCACATAGAATGAGAGTAAGAAGGATAAACTACTGAATTAATGAAAATTATACTAGAAAAGAAATTTTAAAATTTCACTAAATTGGGGATTTACATGATCTATAAACCCCTTTCACATCATGTAATACTTAGAGTTTTCTTTCACTAAAAAACATGTAAGATTTTTATTACTCAACCCTCAAAATCTTAACATCGTGAACTGGCCTTGGAAAAACCATGAAAACAAATTTCACATTGTGTAAAGTTTACACAATGTGTATTTCTGACAGTAGCCTTGTTTCCCCTCCATCTTCCATTGAAAACTCCTAGAACCTCTTCTAAACATCTAAAACCCTCAAAACTAAAAAATTAACTAACTAGAAATTCATAGGCTGTTACATCAAATACCTATAAAATGATTCTTTCCCATAAGAATCCAAAACCAATCCTAGAAGGAAAGGGGTCGGAACAACTACCCTGTGAGATACCTCTCAAGGATCTCATCGTACCTCAAATTCTAACACAAATCAAACATGCCAACCAAAACACCACAAAACGAACTTCACTACCAAATCACCATAACCACAAGACATATCCTCTCACACCACTAGAATTACACACAACCACTACAGAGAATCTCAACCTCGACATAGACCAAACTAAAAACCACTATAACCAATGAACCCCACCATCCCAAACATATGAATCAGGGAATTGCATCATCCATATCAAGATACTATCCAATTTTGGAAGCACTGAATCACCTACATGAGTTTAATTACATCACAGTTAATGAATCTCAATTAGGAATTAGGTACACCCCTTTTCATACATTAGTACATTATCACACACACCACACCACACAGATCACAATCCAAGGAAAATAGCTCATCAGATAAAAAAATAAGATCTCAAACATCACATTACAAAGAAAGACAAAGAAAATTAAAACTAAAAAAAAAGAAAAAAATTGGGTACTGGTCATGTATTTGCATCTATCACTATCAGGTATTCTCCCCTAGGACACTATGCCTCTATAAGAAACAAACCAAATAAATAGACCATCCACACAATGCCTTCTCTTGGTGATCCTGGATCTCTACTAACTACTCCACAAACATTGCATCATACACAATTACCAACTATCCCTAGTCAATGATAGAGGATTCATTATGAAGATACCAATGAAGTTGAGAGATATAGAATACTTTGTGGATCAACTCCAACCAGGGTGGAAATTACACCCAATACACCACCTCACTAACTCACCATAACACATAAAAGGTCCTAAAAAACCTGGAAGAAAGCTTACTTCATACACTAAGTCTCTACTGTCCCTGTCAAGTAGAAAGCTTCAAGAACACATGGTCCCCAATCTTGAATTACAAGGGCCTCCTCCTACGATCGACATAAGACTTCTTCTGATTCTGTCATGGTTTCATCTGCCCACGAACAAGATTAGCTTTTTCTATCATGCTTTGAACCACATTGGGAGAAAGAACAGTTTTCTCCCTTACCTCCATCCATCACAATGGTGAAAGACATGGTATCCCATACAAAGCCTCAGATGGGGCCATGCCATTGGAAGAGTGATTAATATTATTTTAAGAAAACTATAAAAAACAAAGTTGGCATACCCAACATCCAAAAAATTCCAATACACAAACCTAAAACATATCCTATGATGTTTGGATAGTCCATTATATCTTCCCATCTATATAAGGGTGGAAAGTAGTGTTATGGCATAATTGTGTTCCAAAAGAATGCTTCAATTACCTCCATAATTATGATTTAAAACATGAATCTTGATCTAAGACAATTGACCTTAAAACTCCATGAAACCACACCACATCATACACATACCTCATATTCAAAGCGTCAACTGCACTTAACTCCTTGATCACTAAGAAGTGGGACGATTTCATCCACTGAACCATGAAAACAAAGATAGAATCATAACCTCCCTGAGGTCTGGATATCCCTGTGATGAAATCCATTAATATGTAATTACATTTCTACTTGATAACATCCAAGGGATGAAACAAAAAACCATGAACATTATGATAATCCATTACTTATTGGAATAAAAATCACTTTGAAACAAACTTCACCACTACCCATTTCATCATGGGCTAAAAAACGGCATCTTCAAGCCATAGAAAATCTTGAGAACTCATGGGTGTAATTTCAAAGATGATTTTTGAAATATAAAGGGGACTCCCCCTTGCATCGTTACTTGAAAAAATAACCTATGACGAAACAAGATCTGGTTCTCACCATCCTCCAACCACCCCTATGAAGCATCACCATGGCCAAATTGATCATGCATCACCTCTTCTTCTGAGTGTCCCCATTGAGACTCATACACTTACTACATCAGGGAAGAATATACCATCATTTGAAACAAATATACTCTACCAATATCCACCTTTTCATCTAAGAACAAGGATTCCAACTCCTCCATTACTCTCCAAGTATCCTTAGATTCACAAACAACATCCTTACAAGACTTCATGCTCAGATCTTCGGCCACAATATTACCTTTTCCTGAGGTGTAAGAGATCTCAAAATAATAATCCTAAAAAAACTCCATCCACCTCCATTTCCTCATGTTCAAATAATGATGGTAAAAGATATTCCTCAAAATCATGTGATCTGTAAAGACTATAAAACACTCCCCATTGAGGTAATTCCACCACAACTTCAGTGAAAAAACAACTGCTTATAGCTTGAGATCATGGGTGGCATAGTTACTCTCATGGGGAGACAACTTCCTAGACCAATAAGAGATCACTTCCCACTAATTTATCAACATGTATCCCAAGACCAAATGAGAAGCATTAAAAAACACATCAAACATCACCCCCTCATTAGGAAACCATAGCAATTGAGTAATAACCAACCTTACCTTTAGGTAACCAAATGCTGCCTATCACTGATCACTTTACACAAAAGCTTACTCCTTCCTTATCAAATATATCAATGGGGTACTGAATCGATAGAAATTAGATACAAACCTCCAATAATAGCCTGAGAGACCAAGGAAACTATGAAAATTTTCCATATTCTTTGGTGTGACCCAAGAAAAAACTACTTCAACCTTTGATGGATCTATATCCAAACCTTGCTAAGACACCACATGACTGAGGAAATGCACCTATCATTTATAGAACTATCACTTTGATAAATTTCTGGAAAGATGGTGGAATTGAAGAACTCATAAGACAATTCTAAGGTACTCGACATGCTCCTCCTGTGACATTGAGTAGATCAAGATATCATAACTGAATAAGATGAATAAAAGTTCCAGGAACTCAGAAAAAATGGATTTCATAATCACCATGAACATTGATGGTGAATTTATAACACCAAACAAATTGAATAAAAACTAGAAGTTCCCATACCTATATATGAAGTCAATTTTCAGGATATCGGCCTCCTTCTCCCTCAACTAGTGATATAAAAACCACATATTGATCTTAGAAAACCAACTCACCTATCTTAGTTAGTCTAAAAGATCATATAACCTTGTAAGAGGGTAAAATTGTTTTTCTGTCACTTGATTCAACCTTTGATATTCTATGAACAACCTCAAACTACTGTCCACCTTATTTAAGAAAAATACCATAGAACTCAATGATGACACACTAGGCCAGATAAAACACTTCTTTATCAGATCATTTATCTGATTCCACAACTCCAGCTACTCAAAAGATTCTATTAAATAAGGATCCATCAAAATCAAAGCATTACCGGTATACATGTCTATCCTAAACTAAACATAATGTTGATGGGGGTAGCATCACATCCTCCTTGAAAAAAATATCCAGGAACTCCCCAATGTCCCTGGGAACCTCTATCATCCCAATGTTCACTAATTCAACATAAAAATCATCTAACAAGGTAATAAGGGGCACCTGACACTGACTACCCACCCAATAACCCCACCCGCCAAAGAAAACCACATGTTGGACATCCACATCTGTAAACATAACTCTCTTCTAGAATTATTAAATAACATCACATATGGAATACAACTAGTCGATGTTAAGGATGAAATCATATGACTACATTTGTAGGAAGAAAATATTCCCAGGGGACTAATGCAGCCCCAACATCGATCTACATACCTAGTATACATCAAAAAATATGGTTTGGCCTTTGAAAAGTGTAGTTAACACCATGGGTACAAGAAAAAACTCTACGTCTAGTCCAAGAGTAGAGACTAGAGAACGTGAAATAAAGGAGTGGGAAAATCCAGAATCAAATAAGGCACAGACAAGGGTACTAAACAAAATGATCGTACTTATGATGATATAAATCCATTCTAGAACTACTACCTCCACCACATGCAATTTACCATACCAATATCATCTACCTTTATGGAGATGACCACCTCCATGACCACACTCACGTCATGATCTCTGAATGTGAGGAACATTTTATATTCATCCTCAACCTTCCCCATCTCCCCTCAGCAGAGTAAAAACCCATTACCCCTATTACTAAAATGACCTCACTAGTAACTATTGATGAGGTTGGAATAGAACCTATCCACCTCCACCAAAATGAGCTTAGGGAACCATTGGTTATTGGTTCTATTGATGAACATGAACCCAAAAACCAAAACACACTAGAATAAAGATCTTAGTAAAAGAATGAAAAATATTATCCCAAAATGGCTGGAAAGAAAAATTATAAGGCCAGATCCTTATTGGTTGAAACATAGAAGGTCCTGGTGCCTAAGACATACCACAGGCAAATATGCTCATCAAGGAACCCTTCTTGTTTCCTTCCTTTGGAAAATGTACACTGAGTACATCTTCTCAATTACCTCCACTTTTTTTTCAGCCTCTAAATATGTTGAAAACATAAAGGGAGTGACTACATACTGGATATAAGGACCAAGTTACTCATCAAGACATCTCACACAAGACTCCTCATCTGGAAAAATATTTGAGGGAAAATACAGAAGGTACTTGAACTTGATTCCCAGATCCGGTACTGACACGATCCCCTTCTAAAGAGAAAGAATCTCCTAATTTTTTACTACCTTCATGGTCGATGAAAGGAAGTCTACCTAGAACTCCTTCTATAAGTACAGCCAAAAAAATGAATTCCTTCTTCTCTCTCAGATATAGTTTCCACCACTGATGTGAAACTCCCAACATCTGATTAAATTCCCATGGGACCCAGTACCCCATCGGGGCCTGGATCAAACTGAAAGTGATCTGGATCTTCTCATCTAGCTCTCTATCTCCACATATGAAAAAATTACCTCATACTTCCAAAAATTTAGCCATTAGAAAGAGCACAATTACCTATAAAAAGCCTCAATCTCCTCTATCAAATCAACCCTACAATGATCTACCAGATCGGCCTACTGATCCTCAACTTCCTAAGCCACACAAGGATGAAGAACATGAGACACAACTATAAGGAAAACAATATCTTCCAAAGTCCACTAGTATGGAATGTTTTTATTTAGATTCATTTTAATTCACTTTATTCATTTTAAACTTCCCAAAAAAACCCAATTCAAACAAGGACACAAGTCATCATGATGCATGCACCTTTCCTTGGTCTCTACCCTGTAAGTAGGTCTATCTCAATTAGCCATTCAATAAACACAGAGTCCATGTACTGGATCATGGGGGGACCTAAAATCCCGTGTCCTAGCTGGTCTACCTGACATATTTCATGCACCAAGGTCATATTATACTATTTCCATACCAACCCATGAAATACTCACTGGGACTAAATCCAAAATTCATCTAATCTCTCAACCACTCCTTTGATACCACTCTATCCTGACCCCCTACCTCTAAACATACGACAAAGAGGGGAGAGAGATAATGACCCCCTCCCACCTTTAGTAGGCCCTAGGTTGGAAACTAGCACCGAGGGTATAAAAATATCATGTGTGGGAGGAATTAACCTCTATAATATAAATAGGATTGGGAGATAAGATGAATCATCCACAATAAACACCATGAAAAAATATAAAAAAAACAAACCATCCAAAAATGCATTTATAAATGAAACAGATACAGTAAAATTATCCAAAGTAGATACCCAAAAGTAAAGAAAAATCATCCATATAACAAATATCAAGGATCCGAGCTATTAATTTCAAGCACGGTCTACATAATCATCTTATAAACATGAAAATAGTTTTATTTAAGTATGGTGTGCATTCAAGTATACTCAGTAGGAAAACCAAAGTCTCTCATGCACATGTTAAAGAAGCATAATAATGCACCTGTGAGAAAATAAAAAAAAACAAACAACACCTATAAAAACATATTATCCAAACCCAACCTCACTGATTCTTACTCACCAAATAACGTAATCCAAGTAATATAATATAATAAGAATCATGTTGATAAGGGAAACTCACACCACTTTCCCACTAGTATGACACTATCACACACCATCTTACTATGTCTTGGATCTTTGACTCCTTCCATATGTCACACCACCCCAAAAGTATGATCACAACACACATCTCTTGAAGAAACCTATCTTGTTGCCCCACAAGAATAGCCTCAACACATCTCACTCAAAGACTCTTGGGCTCGCTGACCCACAAGCATGACCACAACACAACCACCCTTAAAACCATAGCAGTAAGATATCATGAACTTATGGGACATAAACATCATTCCCTCCTCCTACCATACATGACCCCCACTAGAATCCACCTCACAGCCACTTTCATATCACATCACACCCAAAAACACCTCATGCACCACCTGACAAGCACAATCACATATTTCCCAAAAACACATGTGCTATCAAAACAAACATATAATACACTAACAAACCTCCTGACATAATAGCCTATGTAATACCAATATCTCTTAGAAGAAAGAGTAGAAAAGAGCAAGTACCCATCCATTCGTACTCCTCACAATATGTTAGAAAAAACACACCCACATGATTATTTAGGTTTCAGAACATAGTTCTTGATGTGGGTGGGGTGTATATAGAAATTGAAAGAATATAGAAGTATATATATATATATATAATATAAAACACTCAAGCCCAACCTATGGGTTTACAAACCAACAAAAAAATTCACAAAATCATCACTTTTTCTACCACCTCTAAATGTGTAACACCACACAACAAGTGACGATCCACATTCAAATTTCCTTCCAATTTCATTTAATTATATAATTCCTTTAAATATTTAGAATAAACTATATTTAATCACATAAACCATTATTTAATCATTAATTAACCATTTTTATCCCATTATCCAAACCAACCCATGTCATTCCAATCATTATAAATCATTTATTTAATAACTACTTGAGCATCTAGCATAATGAAACCACCACCTCTACACCTCAAAAGAAAGGCCAAAATACCCCCTTGTCACCCTAAAAGAATAACCCACAAACCACCATCCCCTCATGCCCCAACTACACATTGTTATCCCAAAATCATGGAAAATATCAAAACAAATCCTGATCATTTTACAGATTTACAAAGGGGATTTTATCACATTTCACTTTATTTTAGGGGTGTTATCACAAAAACCATAATCTTAGGGAAACCATTTCATTAGCCAAATATAAGTGGTTAATTAATTTCCATTTTAGTTTGATGTCACAACAATAAAAATAGGTGTAGTAGTCATAACACATATAATCCAACACTTACAAATCCCCCCAACAACCGTAATTTTCAGTAGGCCCATAAGCCCGTACAATCCAAAATATTAGAAATATTTTCAAAGATATAAAATAATTCAAATAAAACACCATTTACAACTTTAAATTTCTATTTAACCAATTATTTATTGTTGATTAATCTAGAACCACCAAAACCCATTGATAATCAAAAAAAATCCCCTCTCACGTGATACATAATAAAGAGAGATGTGTGATTCCCTACCTCAATAAAGATTTTCTGAATTGTTGTGTACTATAGGATGAATAATAATCTCTTTCTACCACAACCACACCATAAGAAATCCTGGATAAACCTACACCGCACCCAAAGACCATAAAAATGAATCCAAAAAACACAACCCAAACTAAAACACACCACCATAGTGAAACCTTGAAGAAGAATATAAGAAAATCATCTATGAAAAAGTAAGGGATTACCACAGATTACCAATGAACGAACACCAGGACCAATAGAAAAATATGGATAAAGAGGGCTTGAATAACTCCTTAGGGTGCCTAGGGTTTACCCAAAATGAGATAAAGAATATTCCATGGCCAAATGAATAGAAACTTAGCCTAAAAAGAACTTTTAAGACTACATTGCATTGGGGATTTACACTTTGGATAATCCCCTTTCTTGTTGTTTAATCCTTGAGCATCAGTTTCACCAAAAAACACAACGCCTTTTTATTATTCAACCCTGAACATATTCATATCATGAAACGGACTTGGAAAATCTATGAAACCAACTTTCACATCATGTAATGTTTAAAAAATGTATATTTCCTACAGCATTGTTGTTGCACCTCAAGCTTCCATAAAAAACCTTTGTAACCTCCCCTAAATATCTTCAATGCTCAAAACTGGAAAAGTAACAGACTGAGAAGGAACAAGTCTTTATATGCATACCAAGATTGAAAATCCTAGGGGATATACATTGGTTATTCTAACATTATTTAAGAACACTTATGAGGGATTTAGATATATTTTGGTTATAAAACCAAATAAGAATATGGACATGGACAAATTAGGACTTATAGTTTCATCCAACTATATCATAGTTGAATCAAAATTATCATATATTTGTAGGAAGGTATCAATGAAGAATAAATCATATGATTGATTCTTTATATTCACATGATTATTTAATCTAACTTGACTAAATATTAAAATAACCTTTTGGTTATAGTTTTTTTAGGGAAACATGATCATGAAAATCAAATTGTGAAAGGTATATCCCATAAGAACCCCTAAAGAAGGATATTTAGGAAAACTAGTATTATATTCATACCATGAATAATGAGGTGGATATATAATTAAACATTATACATTTAGTATTGCCTATATTATATCCCACTTAGATATTTTCATTATTTAATGATAATTAAAATTTCTAGGATGCTATTAATTGAAGAAGGAGAGGGTGTAACACACCATGATTTTGGAATATATTTTTTCTCTGATTTAATAATATGTTTGATATCTTATTCCACAGGAAACCTCAAATTAAAATGATCCATGATATATTAGGTGTAATTATTAAAAAATATATAAGAATAATAAAATAACTAGTATATAAAATTTATTACTCAACTAAAATTGCTTAATTTTAGAGGATAAATAAATAATACGATTTATTATTAAAAAGGATTGTTATTTCTCAAATAATAGTTTTTAAAGGGTTTTATGCTTTATAATAATTAATAAATTAAATTGAACACTTTGAATTCTTTTTATATTTTTATTAATATATTAACATTTTTTCGAATATAAATTGATAAAAAATAATATTAAGAACACTTAATTACATAATTTTGATTAAAACAATATTTATATGTATTTTTTCATTTAAAAAATAAATTTATAAATTCAATAATTTTATTTTTATAAAATGAACATTATTTTTGAATTATAAAATTTAAAAATATCTTAGGATGAGTTTTTTATATTTTTTTTATAATGTGTGAATTTTTGGGTGAAAGGTGAAAAATACTTATTTTGTAAATACTTTCACTTTTATGACATTATCATAATACAATAATTATTTGAATTTATATGAAAAAAAATTATATAAATAATATATATTTAAAAATTAATATAAATCATTTAAAAATACAATTTTTAAATTTATAATACCCTTGTTTAACATTATGAAAACTTAAGTAATATTTACTCTAATAAAAAATGTTTTTGATCTCTTTCTTTTAACTAAGTATACACAAAGTTGAATTAACTATTAGATTGTATATAAAGATAAATAACTCTTATTTGGTTAATAATAAACCATGTAATATCATAAAAATAAAAAATATTGATAATTTTATCTTAGTCATAATTTTTAAGCATAAAAATATGCTTATTCTAAAAATGTATATACTCATCATGTGAGAAAATATTAAAATTAATTTTTATAACAATTTGAAATTTTATTTTAAAAAATGGATTTCATATAAGGAATAATCATTTCTAAATAATTCAGTGATTCCCATTTTATTTTTAGGTATTTAAAGTAAATTATTTAGGTAAAAATTATTTACCATGGTAAAAACCAAAAATGGTAAAAGTAAAAAATATGTGTACAATATTTAAAAACATTTTAAAAAATACGCATGAAAATATATTAATGAGAACTTTTAAATATCAACATTTCCTATAATATATTATTTTATATTATTTTATATACATTAACTTTGAATAAATACATTACATTTTTTATTGTTACAAAAATGAAACTCCTCTACCATATAAAATGATCCATCAGCACCACACTTCTCCTCAAATTATAAGGCACATAGATTAAAACAAAATTTTCTCAAATAACTCTCCAAAAAATCTATTCACTTTATAGATCAATTATTATTCAAAAAATACCACCTCTCAAATTATTGGTCTAATTTGAAAAGGAGTTTTTCTAAAGAGTAGGGTAAAATTCTCAATGAGTCGTTTTTCATTTTTCTCCATTATTTCTTCTTCTAAATAATCTAAAATATTCTAACCATGTTGAAATAATTAAATCAGTATCCTAAATATACTTAAATTTTATTTTTTATAGGATAACCATTTCCAATATTCCTTCATATTATTCAAAAAAGTAAAATGTCACTCATGTTACATGCATACGACTGCCTCCATAAGCGACGTCATCCATTTTTTGAAACTTAATTTCATAGATGGTGAAAAGAGGTTATTTAATGAAAAAATATTGTTTTAAAACATTATTACGATTATTAAAATATAAATCAATTTCTAACTTCTTTATGTTTTGTGAAAAATGATAACGATGCCTATGTGTTCATGCAGACTACCGCCTCCACGAAGTAACACATATCATTTTTTATATAGACATTTATTATTTATAAAAATATTTTAAAATTTAATTTTATAAAAAAGAAAATATAATTAATATCATTATAATTCGTTAATAATGATATTATTCCAAATGAATCAATTTCTTAACCATACTTACCAATCAATTATAAGATGTTATTGTTTGAGCCAGTTTAACCACCTACATGAACAAGATTGTAAATTTAAATAATGGATGAATATAGAAACCAAAATTATGTTATTTTTAGAAAAAAATAATCAAATAATATTTTGGTTTTTTTAAATATAATATTAATATTTAACTTATTATTAATATACCACCATTTTTTTATTAAAAATTACATAAATAAGTATGCCACTGATATCATCTTTAAGAACAATAACCAAAACTAGCCTTGAATGAAATTATAACTTTATAAGTAATTATTATAAATTTATTAAAGTAACTTAAATAATCTTATAATAATGAAGTTGTTATAAAATAATGGGAATCGATATTGATATTAAAACATGTGTTAAACAAATAAAATTACAAACATTTGATGATGAAGATAAACTATAAATTACCATTAAATGTGTATTAAATAATTATAATTTAAAAATATATAAGGTAAAATATATGAATAATATTTTTAAATAAGTGGTCACTATAGATATGTTTTTTATGTAAGAATCTATTGTGTGTTAGATGAAGCGTGAATACAAGGTATGGATATTTTTCCTCATTTTCCATTTTTTGATACATGCATTTTTTTATAAACCTAATTTCATTTAATTGGTGCTTATAATACCTATTTTATATATATTATCATGAATTATCTCATAATCATGGTAATTTATGTTCAATTTCAATCTCTATATCTCAAGGGGTTTTGATTAAAATGTTTCATAATTTCTAAGGGGTTTTTATTCAACTTCATTCCTTGGATAATAGTGATTCTTATTTGACTATAGTTTTAAAATATAGTTTTCTTATGTTCTATAATGATTTTTTAATTCCTTCCACCTACTTTTTTTGTAATTAACTTTACGGATTCCTATCTTTATAAAAGTTGATGATGTTAAGAATAATTACCATCTCTAAATAATCACTTTCTCTTCCATATCCAAGTTCCCTCTTCTTACTAATTCCATACTTTCATATTTTGAAATAAAAATATATTTTATTTCTAGAGATATTAAATTTTCTCCTTTTTATCTTTTAAAATGGTATATTTATCACTCAATTTATGATGTGTGTTTCAATTAAGTTAATTTTTAAATAGTGAAGGTGTTTTTTAATTTCTTGATTATATATTTTATCTTACACTATAAATTTACTTTTAAAAACCATTATATATATTATAAATATCATTATTGATGATTATTTTTAAAAATAAAAGTTCCCAAAATCATTAACTTCACCTTTTTGGAAAATTATTTTTGAATTTAATCCGTAACCGAATCTTTTACTACTATATTGAAAATATTTTCTAAAAATAATTTTATGGGTTATTTCACCATTATGAGAATTATTCTTTAAAAATATTCTTTTCTATGTTTAAAAATAGGTTTTTAAATGACTTTAATTCTTAATTATTTAGAAAAAAAGGACAAATTTTAATGCTTTTCCAAAGTAAAAGTGTGATTTTAAAAAGAAATTTTTTGTTTTAGATGGAATTTAATGGATTGTGTGTTTAATAAAGAATAATTTAATGGTTTTCTGAATGTATTTGGATATATATTTCTTTTATAAAATTTTTATTCTTAAAAAAATTTGTTTTAATGGGTAATTTATAAAATTTTCTATCTGAATCAAATTATTTCATTTTAAAGAGTTATCAAGAATTTCAAAAGGTGGTATTTGTTATTTTTTATAAGTGATTCGTCCAATAATTTGAGAAGGGTGTTTTCTAACTATGTCAACATACTTTAACACTCCTTACATTACATTTGGGATATTGTTTGATGATAAAATCCACCGTCTTTCTCTATATGGCTTATGAAATATTTTCTAAATGATTTTATGAAACATTTATCTTTTCCATAAGTTAATTAATTAATGTTTGAAATTTGAATTATTAGATTCAAGTGGAGTATATATGTATGGATGATTGACATATGAGTTTTTATGTCGACCTCTAATTCATTGGTTAAAGTTTTATACATCATGGGAAAAATATATTGCTCATGAGCATTATGTCTATTAGCTATGTTCACAAAATTGAGTGTGAAAATGATAAAGATTATCTATGTTCACAAGATTGATCATGGACATGATGCATATTCACTACATTACAAATATTGATGGTTAATTCAATGAAAATTATCTAGATTTAAAATATTGAGCTTTGAAACAAATCCAATAAGGTATGTTCAAAATATTGAGATTAGATGTGATAAAAATTATAAAAATTCATAAGATTGAGTATGGACATGATTAATATTATATATTTTCACAAGATTTAGTGTAAAAATGATATGGATCAATTGAATTCATAATATTGAGAATTAACATGATGTGATTAGCTACATTCACCAGATTGGGCATGAACTGAAAATTTTTAGATATGCTCATATTGTTATGATTTTATATGCTCTTGCTAATTATATAATTCTACATTAAAGTCTTGTGATATTCTCTATGGAACATGATTATTATCTCATTTTACATATTCTTATGTTATGGTAAATGTTTTTTCTTTTTATATTACATGTTATTATATCATGACTTACTAATAAATATTACTATTCTATATTGTTTTTAATGAGATAACCCCTTATGTTTTCTTATATGTTTATTATCTTACCCTTGAAGATATGTTGACATGTTTTACCCTTGAAGGTATGTTGAATTATTTTCTTATATGCTTACGATCATACCCTTGAGGGTATGTTGACATGTTTTCTCTTACTGACATGCTTTCTTATGTTTCCTTTCCTTAGGTTATAAAGATGATTATCACATATGATAAGTCTATAAAGTAGTTGTGTGTGGAAGAATTATAGATAAATTTTAAAAATTATCATAAAATAAGTTTCTTTTATTGATGATCCTCAAAGTGGAAAATCCTTTTGTTGTTTATATTGTGTGTTTATTATGATATTTAATGTTTAAATTATTGATATAAAGTTAAGTTTTGTTTGTTAAATCTAACTTGTTTTTGAATCCCTTGCATAGACCGTGAAGGCTGGAGGCATGAACCATGGGTAGGAGCTTTCCCCATAGTATAGGTTTCAAAGAATATGATAAGAGGACTTCTATTCCAATTCCATCTTCTTCATCTTAGGTACCTACAACCCATAATGCTGCAATTTCACAAAAATGGGGTTCTTATGGACAATTGAATGAATCAAGTTCAATCATGATTCAATACCACTCTTGATCATTGACTGGAATTGAGAAAGAAGCTTCTGAATATGGAGGGTGGAAGGTTTTTATTCCAAATAAGGAAAATATTGTACCATATCAAGATCGATTGAAGACACTGAGAAGGGTGATAAAGACAGTAACTCTCGACAATTGAAAGAGTATGGTCATGAACAATATGGGGACATGACTGTTGGATTCAAATTGAAGAAGGACAAGTAGGGAAATCTATTAGCTGTGAATTTTCTAGTTCAAAATGGAGGAAAAAGTCAAGGCCTCGCAAAAAATAATTGAACTTTCTAAAAACAATTATAACCATATCCTAAGGTAAGTCTAAGAAATTTGGGATATGAATTGGTTTAACCGAATCAAAAATTTCTAGAGTGGTTAATCAGGAGCTTGATGTGGTAGAAAGGTATGTGATTAAAAGATATATTTAATGTGAAGACATTGTGTTGGACAAGGGATCAATACTTAATGTAGAATATAAGGGAACAAAATGAGTATTAGAATAAGACTACATGTAGTGTTTAGAGATCATCCTTCACTCTAAAAAATAATTTATTAAAGGAGTCGTCCAGGTAAATGATCTAAGAGAGTACATAGACATAATTTATGAGAGAGGGATTTAGGATGATACTAATGAAGAGAAAAGGGTAAGGATAAATAAACAATACTGAATTATGGATCAGGGCTTCAATAAACATAAACATAAAATCAATTTATAGGTATTTATATAGACATGAGATAGAATGGAAAACCACATTTAAAATCTAATCAACAATAACTCGGATATCTAGGTATGTAAACATCACTGGGAATTACATAGAGTGTATATGTATAACAATCTTAGTCTTGTCTTTAATCAAGTTTTGAGCTCTTTCAGTGTGCAATGAACCTTTGTTCTATGTGGTTTCAAAATTCTTCCTTAAAATGGATTTGAAATAAAAATTTATATTTGGAGTAGAGTAATAAAGATACCATGTCATACTAAATAAAATAAAATATTATGATGAATTGATTTTTGGCCCAAAAAATCTAATGCTAATGGTTATTTGATATAGAAATAAATTATGAAGCATAAAATAATAATAATAATAATAATAATAATAATGGTCCCAGTTTAAAATAAAATTCTAATATTATAATTCATGAATTTATGTTTGATAAAATATAATACTAATAAGGAATTTTGATATTGAGATAAAATTATGACACACAAATACATATTAGTAACAATAATTACCAAAATTTTTAATGAATGAAATTATAATATTTCTATTCACAAAATTTTTAATAAATATTATCATGATATTTTTGTTCATAATCATACCCAAAAATATATCATGAATTTTTTATATGAAAATATGGTCAATTAAATCATATATTATTAGAAAAGTTATTATACTCATTTTTTGTAAATTATTACCATGATATAGGATCTAATAATTATAAAAGTTTTATAAAAAAGAGATATATATATATATATATATATATATGATTAATTAAAACATATATAATACCAATTATTTTTTCACCTAACTTTTTCATAATTTTGACTATAATAGGTTAGTTCTTAATTAAAAAAACTATTTCACAATATTTTATTATTATAAATATGATAAATCAATCCATATAAAACAATTGAAACTATTATACAATTTTTTCCATATACACACTAATAAAACACCATAACTCAAAAAATTATTATCTTCACCTTTTAGTACATAAGATCAATGAAACAAACAATGAGACGATATGTGATAGATACATATAGAATGTACATGACATAATATATTTTCACAATTTTCACACTCTCTTTTTATTGGGTGACCCTTGGTGTCTAATGGTTTCAATCACATTTTATATATTCTTATCTTATTATCATTTGAAAAAATAATAATAACTGAACGATGGTTTTAAACTCTTGTGTACAAGAAAAATCTATCCAAGCATCCATAATTAGATCAATATTCTTCTTCTCTTCTCAGGAAATTATAAATTTTTGATCAATTGTTCACCCTCATCTTATCTTAAATCCATATCAAGTCACCTATGGAATTCTCCCAAGAATGTTTTCTTATAAATATCATTTTTTCCTCTTTTTTAAGTAAAACCTCTTATATTTGTAGTCCTAAAAAATCATGACGTGACAACCCATGTTGCGGTGTCCTTTTTATATCTAAAATATTTGTATTATATCTCAATTTTAAATATTCCTAATCCTACATGGAAATGTATAATATCTGAACAAATCTCTAATTTATAATGGTGAGACCATAGGGCTTGTGGTTTAGTATATATATCTCATCAACTCAAGTGGTTCATGAGTGATTCATGACTTATTAATTTCAATTTCTCACCCGAAAACTTTTAGTGTGTACTATTTTGTTATACTGGGCCACTGAAACTCTACTATTCCTCTATCAAAACTATTGTGCTTTGGTTGTGTGTTTTTTTAATAAGGGAATCAATATCTTCTTTCTATAACAAGATTAAAATTAAATGATGTGTTTTCCATTTTGAAGTGGTTATTTATAAAAATTTATTCCACTATAATTTCTTTCCTTTCCTCTATATCTTCTTGGTGCAATATCATATTCACTTGTTAGTGGAATAAAAATCCATACAATACATTATAATAGTCTCAGAAAGTGATTTTACAACCCTATATTTTTATGTAAAATCATAATGGATTAGTTTTTTTATTAATTCTAATTCTACTTTTATGAACCTAGTTTAGTGGTTTTTTGGATTCATTGTGTTCTAGAGGGAATTGATCCTTCTCTCTTGGTGAAGACTATTCAACCAGAGTGAGGAAGGTAAACTATAGAACAC
The DNA here is from genome assembly GCA_963277665.1 of Viscum album. Lineage (NCBI taxonomy): Eukaryota > Viridiplantae > Streptophyta > Magnoliopsida > Santalales > Viscaceae > Viscum > Viscum album. The sequence goes on from OY728157.1 coordinate 402,422,041, forward strand.
TTTGGTATTTAATTATCTAATTTTATATGAAACATGAAGTAATTTTATTATTTAATAATTCATATGAGTTAAATGTCATTTGAAATTAGTGTAAACGTTTTTAGAATAATATTTTATAAAATTTTAGGTGATATATGTATATTATAAATATATTTTAAGGTTGTAAATGTGTAATTTCATATAGAAAAGTATGAATTAATTAAGGAAATAATGAAATAAATTTTTAATTTTATATAATTATTAATGGTGGAATTCATGAAGAAAATTTTAGGGTTTAAGTTGATGTTTTAATATTGTTTTTACATGTTAAGTCATTGTTCACGACTACATGAATTCATTTCAAATAATGTTTTAATTTTAATAAATTATTATGAAATAATTAGTTGATGTGATGAGTGTATTTACATATGTTATACTACTATAATATTTGTATTATCATGAGGAAATACATGTATAAAAGGGTTAAATACATCTAAATGAACTAAAAGAACTAGATAAGTGTTTTAATAATTTTGTGATGAAAATAATGGATTATAAAGTGATGTGTAATTATTGAAATTTTATTTTTGATGATGTAAATTGATAATGAAAGGATAAATTATTTATTAGTGAAAATGTTATTGAGATATGGGTCTATATGCATTGAAATGAAAAATTTTATATGAAACACAATTTCTATAAATTATATATTAATGTACAAATTAGTGATTGGAATTAAATGTGTTTCTATTTGTTTTATATAAGGTAAATGTATTATAAAAGTGAATAACTTGGGGGGTAAATATATAGAATGTTTTTATGAAAAATGTAGGGTTTGAGATATTTTAATAAAACTGTTATTTTAAAAAGTTCCATGATGTTGGTCCCTTACATGAAGCCTTGGGTTAGGCTGTGATGTGAGACAATGATTTGTGAACCATGGGTTTTTCTAGGCGTTATGTTATATCATTGAAATCAGAGCTTCTACTGGAAATCAATAAATAAGGTATGGAACTATTTAAGTCAATTAGTTAACAACTAGTATTTTGTTTTCATTATGTAAATGATATTGTTAAATCAATTAAAATATTTACACCTATAACTAATCTTGTTAAACTTCATGGGATGACTGAGGTTGGAATGGTTTATACTAAGGATTTATTCTCATTCCCTATACATAAACACCTATTTTGTTTATAAATATTTACATGATGCCATAGGGAAAGTAAAGAGGCCTCCATAGTTGGGGGATAATTTTAGGAGTTATCTTGGATCTGTTTAAGTGTGAATTTGGAGTTGGGTAGAGTGGGTTTCCACATTATATTGTTAATAATTTTAGTTGTATTATTACTTCATTAGTGATTATGTTTTATCTTAATGTAATGTCTGGATGTATTACTTATATGGGAATTATATTTAATTTACTAAGCATTTTACTATTGGTTCTTGTGAATGATTTTATTTGTCATATTTATTTTTATATTTTTTATTTGAAGGACCATTTAGGGGTAAATTTATCCCCAAAAGATATCTTTAGAAACTTTGGGACTAGTAATTATCCTATAATGATTTAGGAGAGAACTTAAGGCTGTGGGAAATTTCTCATAAGAAAAACAATCATGATAGGGTAATACATTACAAAATGGTATCAAAGAGACATATTTATCAAGGTATTAAAATTTAGAAAATTTATAAATTAAATATTTGGAGTTATAACTTGGTATGAATATTATGTGTGTGTTTTTTTCTAGAACTAACAAAGTAGAATCCCAATTTACTTATGGATTATGGGATTATATATATTTTTCATTTATAATTTTTTGGGGTATTATATTCACTCTAAGTAAGAGATAATTGAGGGTTCTTCATAGATAATTTTTTATATTAGAGAATTTAATGTGTGTTTTTGAATATTTTTATTATTGAAGTATGATTTAATTTTAGTTAAATAAATGAATATATAATAAAATTGTTTATGTTACTCATAAATAGTTTATTAGTAAATCATAATCAAACTGAAATCTATTACATAAATTGGTGATGTAATGTATTTAGTTTGATTTGATTAGTTACTTTGTGATTATATACATGATGTGATTCATGGTGTATATATTTTTTAATATTTTGATGTAGAATGATAATTGTGTTAAATTTAGTATAATTATTACACTTAAGAGTTTAGTTGATGAACTTCATTAGAATGAGTTTTAATAGGATAATTATGATGAGGGTTATATAGAAGGAAATGTTGAGCAGGTTATCTAGTGGGATGGACTTCAAAATCATATGAGGAAGAATATCATTAGTAGTATTCTCAATATAATTCAAAAAATTTAAGGGATACAACCTTTATAAAAAGCGGTGGTGTCCAATGTGGTTCATTTTCTTAAGTATACCATCATTCTATCTTTAAGAGATATTCCTGGTGTAACACCCCTAGTTTTTATGGACCGTTTTTTATGAATAAATTAAAATATTCTTTTATATATTATAATGCACCATGTCAAACATTCCCTTCACACTAAACTGACTTGTCATATGTCACATGCAACACTGAGTTAGTGTACGATACATAGAACACTAAGTATAGATTTTGTTCAATGTATAAAAGAACTATGTTTGGATTATATAATACATAACACCAAAGGAATATTTCACTATACACAACACTTACTTGGCTTGCATTACACACAAGAGTTACCTTCCTGGATAGCTTGAATTGTACGCAATACCGAGCTTCATGAAACAATGATAAATTATTAAAATATTATTATTTAATGGGATATAAAGTAGCCATTATAAATATTATTAACCAAATTTTAAATTTTATATAACATTAAAATTCATATTATGTATTTTCTATACCTGATATAAGAACTAATAAAAATTTTCAGATAAAAGAATTATTTTTCAAAGAAATATAATTTTACCTCTTTTGATGGAGATACATTTTTAAATCTTGTTTTTAAAAATTTTATAAATTCTATTTGATATAATAAACATCTTCTTTGGAATCGGGACATAAAAATTTTCCTTGGTTCAAATTTTGGAATTTTTCTAATGAAATTCATATTTTAATGAATAGTGAAAAAATACTACATTTTAATTCAAAACTCAATTTTATTCTAATTTATTTATATAGTTATATTATATTTTAATTTAATTTAAAGTGTAATTGTATTATGTTTTTATAATTATATAAAATTTTAGACATTTGATGTAATTTCACATTTAAATTGGACTTAAACACATGTTAATCTATTGATAGTTTTTACTTCTTAAAAACTCACTTTCTGGTTTTGACAATGATGATTAATTTTTAATTAATTAATGAAACTTTTTTATTTTGAGTTTTGAAAAATGGATTCTGTATTTGGAATCATTTAGTCCAAATTATGGTAATAGGTTAATTTTATTTTTTGGATATTAGTAATAGTAACTACAATAATTTTTATTTACCAAAGTTAAAGGTAAATAGAGTAAATTAGGGTAACAAACAATGTGATAAAGATGATAAAATTACCCTAAAACATACCAAAATCCTATTGGATGAATTAAATTCTACCAATATAACCTAAGGGTCATAATTTATCCATTTAATTAAATTTTTTCTACGAAATTGATGTAATTTTAAATAAAACAAAAGAAAGTGACAACACTTCACTCTCATATATCTTATAAGTATAATAATTTTAATATATGGGTAAACTTAATAAAAAATAGAAAATAAATAATATCCAAAAATATAATTAAATTATATACATCATTTGAATTTATTAATAATTTTTATAGATTAAATAACTACCATTAATGATGACACAATAGTGATGTAGAAATTATTTTGTTAATAAAAATATAAAATAAATGGTTTAGAAGTATTAAATGAAATATTATATGAAATAATTAATGTGATCCACAAATTTTATAGGTTACTATGATGTGTTATTATTATATTAAATATTTTGGTTCAAATTTATCTTCTGTGTGGATTTTATTTGAAGTCAAATAAATGAATAGTGTCAAAATTAACACTATTGATATTTTATAAAAATAACATATGATTAAATTATTTAAAAATCACACAAATATTTAAAAATTACAAATTAATAATTATATGGTCTAAAATTTCATAAATTCTCCAATTATGAATATTTTAGAACATATGAGTAAATATTTATAACCATTTAATATTTAGAATATAATTACCACAAATAAAATTAAATAAAATAAAAATGCACAAATCAAAATGATAAGGTTTAAAATAAAATTAAAACATGTAAAAAATTTATTGGTTGAAATATTTTAGACCCAAACTGATATTATCCTCTAAATAAATGAGTTTGGGATCATTATAAACCGAAAATAAATTTATAATAAATTAATATTTCAAGACATTCTTAAAGTGCCCCTCCACCCTCTTATAAAAGGCTGCCACCTCTACCCACTTATTCACACCTTTAAAGCCCTTTGTATCATCCAAAATCTGATCAAATAATCCCCCAAAATCCCTACCTAAATCTTAGTGTCCAAACATTGGATTTAAATCTATTATATGGAGACCTTTTTTTCAAAAAAAAAAGATACTCAAAAATAAGTAATTTTTTTATCACCTCTTTCAAAATTCTTTTCTTATCGTACTTCCTCTTATTATGTTGTTACCATAATAGATTAATAAATTTAGTATATTATACATGATGTGATATTATTATATTTATGGTAAAAACTTTTACCTCCTTTTATCCATTATAAGAATAACAATATCACTATGCATGCATACGTACGACTTACAATCTCCATACCATGGTGTAATTATTTATTCAACAACACTTAATTTGGATGGTTATAATGATGAGTATAATGGATGAAAATAATGATTATAACATGGTAATTATTTTTTATAATTAATATACCATCCAATTCAATATCATTTAACCATTTAGTTAATTATATCGTCATTCGTGCGTACGTACGACCAACTGTCTCCACGACGCAATGAGATTCGTTCTCCACATTAACCATTAAATAATGATTATAAAGTATATATAATAAATAATCATGAAATATGTGAAATAATAATTCTACTATATTAATATATATATATATATATATCATTTAATTTCTTCCATTCAATTCAATAAAGAAACAGAAACAATGTTCATGCGTACGTACGACCTATTGTCTCTATGAACAGTGCATTCCATTTCATTTATATATCTATTATATATATTTATATATTGAATATTTATGATATATAAATCATGTTTCACATTATGGAAGTAATTAAATCACATTCTGAGTAGTAAGATCAAGAATAACAAATCAAAAAATGTATGATAAATAAAACGATTATTACCCAAAATGTTGCTTTAACATAGAATTGATAAATAAAGGGGTAATATGAAATCATAAGTAAATAATATATAATATTATAGATATTATTACGGTTATGTTACAAGTTAATAATTTGTTTAAATCCACTATACAAGAGTTTCAGATACATTTGGAAGAAATCAGACCTAAGGTATGGGATAATTTTGCAATCTCATTATTTTTTGAGATTATTTATTCATAAGTATTTATTGGGGTATATTTATCATTCATGTACGTGATTACTAAATATATATTATTATTATTTCTATTATTATACTATTTTTTAAAGTTAATTTTACCCATTGGTGAATTTTTATTAAACGGTAAAGAAGGGATATTTCTTTCATTTACCATACGAGGTATTTTTTTGACTTTTCTAGAAAATGTATGGTAAAAATGTTTTTTAAATTATATGGAATGAAAATATTTTTACATATTTATAATACATTATTTACATGAAGATTAATCTACAAAATTTCAAGTATATTTTCAACTATATTCTTTTCTTTTAAAATTTTATGACATTTTGAGAAAGGAAAGCATTTTCAAAGAAGAAAGGGTATTTTCCTGAAGAATTAAGTTCAAGTGTTTTATCAAAATTATTTTCTATATAATATGATTCTCATTAAATATGGTTATGTTTCTATCCCAATTATTACTATGATTTTATTATTTTAGTGATGTAATTATATTTTATATGGATTATGTTTTGTTGGAATGATGTTTAAGAAACCATTATTTTTTTGGGTTATGCTATGATGAATTATTTATGTTTTTGTGGAAAATTTAATAATGATTTAATTATGATGTGTGTGGGAATTATATCTCCATAAAATTAATTGGGTAAAGATTTATATCTCATTAGATAGAAATTATAGGAATGACAAGTAAATCCAGTTTAGTAATATAGGGCTGGAATGAAAAATAAATCTGGTTCAGTAATGCATGGTTGAAACGACAAGTAAACCCAGTTCAATAATGGAATTTGTCCACTATGATAGTATTGAAAGTAATGCCTTGAATACTATGTAAATAATATTATTTTATTATTAGTTTTCCACAATTCCATGTTTTATTTAGATGTTATTTTATCATGGTTAATGTTCCTTTATGATCTATGCCTTACATACTAGAAATAATTATTTCTTAACTCAATATGTTGATATTTAAACTTTATGTTCATGTGCTTACGTTCTTATGTTTTTGGTTTGTTTTCCATTTTACCCTTATTAAGAATTTGATCTCACCCTTTTTTATGTTTTCTTTTTCATAGGATATAAAGACAGGTTTTTGGTAGGAAAAAAAGGGGAAGATCTTTATTGGAGATTTTGAATATCTTTCACCAAGTTAGAAGATCATGTTCCAATTTCCCAAATACACTAAACTAATATGGTAGTTGGGAATCCATTTGTTTCATGTATTAAGTATACTTAAGAATTAATGTAATTTCCATATATGACAAGCTCAGGTGGTTATAGTTGGTATCAGAGTGAAGGTTTCGTTAACCATTAGAAACTAGGATGCAGAAACATTATTAAGATCCCTTGAGATATTTTTAGGGTATGTCTAGGTATTTCTATAAGGGTAACTCTAAATATAGGTTATATTCCTAGAATTATTGTAATTATCATGAATAAACTAGGATTAAACCTAATATGTTAGATATTGAAAGTAATCCCCCTTGATTATATTTTTTTCCTAGTATGATTTTTTACTCTCACACTATTATTTTTTGGTCTTAGAAAATGGATTGAAATTGGAGGGTTCATGTTAAAGAAGAATATGATGGAAAATGGAAAGATATTATTCATGATGAACCAAATAAAATGGGAGTTGGAATTCAAAAAATCATTATTTTACCTAATCATCAATCTCATAATATGGTTAATAATCTCAACTTTGGGGAGTTTACTAACCCATCTAATAAGAGAAATATTGAGTATAATGGTGATCATAGAGGAAATAAAGTTCAATTTTACTCATGTAAATCATGTGGGAAGAGGAATCAAAGATAATGTTTCAAAGGAACTGGAAGATGATTTAGGTTTGGGAAAGAAGGACACAAATCCAGTAATTGAAAAGGAAAAGGTTCAGTTAACACAATGGACAGGGATAATGGTACTACTAAGACATCAATGACCGTTAAATGTTTTAAATGTGGAATGAATGAGAATTATGAAAATCAATTCTCTAAGGTAAAGTCTCATGAAGAGAATCAGCGTGGTCATATGTGTAGTATTTATGTTGATGATGATGATGAGACTACAAATGATATAATATATGAAAGAAGTGTTAAAGAATAAAGTGATGAAGCTCAGTCAATGTATTAAGAATACAATGTAATGATTACATGATTATCAAAAATAATGTTGTATTAGTAATTTTATGGTATTATGGAATAAAGAAACATCTAATGATTGTTACACTATTGTTTGTCCTTATTTATTTTAAAGTATATGTTGAATTATACTAGTAACCATTAAAAGTTATTTAGATATTTTTGGAAAATGTATGATATGTGCATAATAATGAGATAATGAGATGTTTGATAGTATTAATGACCTCAGGACTGATATAAAGACAAATTGATATCATGGTTTGAGTATATAGATTTTTTTTGTTGTGTGGAAAGAGTTAATTTTGACACAATACACATTTTTACTAAGGTTCAATGGTAATTCATGTTATTATCATGTTTAAAGAGAATACATCATTAAGATATTCACATGTTTGGAATGTGAAAACCATGAATGACCTAATGATATATGGGAGACAAATTTTAAGTTGATTTAGTTAAGATCTCTCTAAATTTTTATATTTTAAATTTTTGGAAGGATTGTAATGTTATCAATTTATGGATATTATAAGTTATTTTTCAGTTTATGTTTGTCAGATTAATGTATTATCTCACTATAGGTGGTATTATGCATATTTGATTACATTTTATAACATTTTTTGTTGAGACAGATGGAATGAACTATCATTCTATTGTATGATCTGCTAACACTTTACGAATGAAAAATTCAACTTCATTTCTTAAAATAAGAGATGATGTTGAAATTGTTCAAAGCACAAACAATGGTAATATTATAGAAAAATCAAGTAAGTATTTAATCTCATGAAAAATTATTCAACTTTAGGGAAAGGATATTGAAAACCAAAAAATTTATCTTATTACCTTGTTATCAAATGAATCAGATGGTCCCTTAAATCATCATAGATTTATAGATATTTGGTTATTAACTTTCTCTATCCTTGTTCTCTATCAATATCCATTAGAAATTGATGGTTAGATTCCTCTTATATATCCATGTTTTCACTTCCCAACTACGTTATCCTATATGGAAACCCAAGGATGAGTTACATTGGGTAACCATTATGTTTAACATTCCTTTTTTGAAATGAAGTTTTTTTATTCCTTTTTACTATGTGGGTTTTCATGAAAAAAACTTTCAAGTAGTAAACCTTTTATAACACTGAAGAATTTTGAGGGAGAAATTAATTTTAATGGGGGTATAATGTAACAACCTGATTTTTTATGGACCATTTTTTTTTAATAAAATAAAATTTTCTTTTATATCTTGGAATGCACTAAGTCAAGCATTCCTTTCACACTAAACCGACTTGTCGTATGTGACACACAACACTGAGTTAGTGTACAATACACACAACACTGAGTATAGATTTTGTTTAATGTATAAAAGAACTATGTTTGGATTATGTTATAAATTACACCAAAGTAAGGTTGAACTATATGAAACACTTACTTAGCTTGCGTTACACACAATAACAACCTTTCCCAATAGATTGTGTTGTACACAATACTAAGTTTCACTAAACAATGATATATTATTAAAATATTATTATTTAATGTGATATATAATATCTATTAGGAATATTATTAACTAAATTTTGAATTTTATTTGACATTAACATTCCTCTTATGTATTTTCTTGACATGATATAAAAAAATCAATTTTTCAGATAAAAGAAGTATTTTTCAAAGTAATACAATTTTTATCGCCTTTTGAGGGTGAACCCTTTTTAAATATTTTTTTTAAAAAATTTATATGTTTTATTTTACAAAATAAACTTATTATTTTGAATAATGATATCAAAATTTACCTTTTTTTAAATTTTGAAATTTTTCTAATGAAATTCATATTTTAATGAATAGAGAAAATACTGCATTTTAATTCAAAACTACCTTTTTTTCTAATTTATTTATATAGTTATATTATATTTTTAATTTGTTTTAAGGTTTATTTAGATTATTTTTTTATCATTTAATCCAATTTTGGAAATTGTATATAATTACACATTTAAATTGTACATAAACACATGTCAATATTTTGATAGTTTTTACTTCTTAAAAACCTGCTTTTTGGGTTTTACAATGAGAATTAATTTTAAATTAATTAATAAAACTTATGTGTTTAAAAATTTTAAAAATGGATTCCATATTTTTAATCAGTGGTTCCAAATTATATTAATAGGTTACTTTTATTTTTTGGATATTATGAATAGTAACTACGGTAATTTTTATTTACCACAGTTAAAGGTAAATCGAGTAAATTAAGGTAACAAACAATATAATAAAGATAATAAAATTACTATAACACTTGAAAAAATAATATTAGATAAATTAAATTCTAAAAATATCACTTAAGGGTCAAAATTTATTTATTTATTTGATTTTTTTTGAAAATTATGTAATTATAATTAAAACAAAATAAAGTGACAACATATCACTCTCATATAACTTATAAGTATAATAGTTTTAATGTAGTGATCAACTTGATAAAAAAATATAAAATAAATAATAAATAAAAAAATAATGAAATTATCTACATCATGTAAAATTACTTATAATTTTTAGATATTAAATAATCACCATTAATGATGACACAATAGTTATGTAGAAATTATTTTATTAATATAAATATCAAACAAATAATATAAAAAATATTAAAATAAATATTATATGAACTAATTAATGTTCCAAAAGAATTTTATAGGTTAATATGACATGTTAAGAGTATATTAAATATTTTTTTTAGAATTTATCATCAGTTTGGATTTTATTTAAAGTCAAATAAATTAATTGAGTCAAAATTAACACTATTGATATTTTATAAAATTAACATATGAATAAATTATTTAAAAATCTCAAAAATATATAAAATTTACAAAGTAAAAATTATATGGTCTAAAATGTAATAAGTTATCCAATTATGAACAATTTATAACACATAAGTAAATATTTATAACTATTTAATATTTCGTATTTTATTACCACAAATAAAATTAAATAGATTAAATAGGGATAAATCAAAAATATAAGGTTTAAAATAAAATAAAAACATATCTAAATTTTATTTTTTGAGAGGATTAATAACCATACTCATATTATTATCAGAATAATTGAGTTTTTGAGAATTTTAAACCAAAAATAAATTTATAATAAAAAAATATTTCAATACTTTCTTTAAGTGCCCCTTCACCATTTTATAAAATGCCACCACCTCTACCCACTTACTCACACATTTAAATGACTTTGGATCTTCCAAAATTTTCTAAAATAGTCTAAAAAAATCCCTCCATTCCTCATAAAGGCCACACTTTGGGTATAAATCCATCCTATAGATACCTTTTGTGAAAATCATTAGTAGATACTCGAATAAGTGGTAATTGTTTTATCAACTCATTCAAAATTATTTTCTTGTTATACTTCTTATTTTTATTTTGTTACCATAATAAAGTAATAAATACAGTATATTATACATGGTATGATATTTTTATAATTATGGGATGACCTTAAACCTCTTTTTATCTATTCTACTAATAATTATATCCCCATGCGTTCGTACGTTCGACTTACCGTCTCTATACCGTGGTGTAATTTGTTATTCAACAACACTTAATTTGGATGAGTATAATGATGAATATATTGTATTAAAATAATTAATATAACATTATAATTACTATTTATAATTAATATACCATCCAATTACATACCATTAAACCATTAAGTGAATGATATTGTCGCTCTTGCGTACGTAGGACCTACTATCTCCACGACGGGATTAGATTCGTTCTCCACATTAACCATTAAGGAATGATTATAAAGTATAAATAATAAATAACCATGAAATATGTGAAATAATAATTCTAATGGATTTATTTATATATATATATATGTGTCATTTAATTGCTTCCATTCTATTCAATAAGGAAACAGAAATAGCGTTCATGCGTACGTACGACCTACCATCTCTATGAACAGTGAATTCCTTTTCATTTACCTATATATTATATATATATATATATTTATTATTTATGATATATAAATCATATTTTATATTATAAAAGTAGGTAAATTACTATCTAATTAATAATATTAAGAATAAAAATTCAAAACATGTATGATAAATAAAACTATTATTATCCTAAATGTTGCTTTAACATTGAATTGATAAATAAAAGGGTATTACTAAATTATAAGTGAATAATTTATAATATAATAGATATTATTATGGTTTTATTAAAAGTTAATAATATGTTTTAACCCACTAAATAATATTTTTGGACCCATTCGAAAGAAATCAGATCTAAGGTAAGGGTTAGTTTTGAAATCTCATTATTATCCAAGATTGTTTGTTCGTAAGTATTTACTGTGGTATATTTATCACTCACATCCATGTTTCAAAAATATATAATATTATTTCTATTATTCTACTATTTTTTATGTTAATTTTACCCTTTGGTTAATTTTTATTAAATGGTATGGAAGGATTCATTCTTTCGTTTACCATACGAGATACTTTTTGACTTTTCCAGCAAATATATGAGAAGAATGTTTTTTTAACTTATAGGCATGAACAAATTTTTACGTCTTAATAATGCATTATTTCCATTAAGATTAATCTAAATTATTTAATTTTATTTTCAAATAAATACTTTTATTTTAAAATTTCACAGCATTTTGAGAAAGGAAAACATTTTTGAAGAAGAAAGGATATTGTCCTCAAGAATTAAGTTCAACTGTGTTATCAAAATTAGTTTCCATCTAAGATGATGCTATTTAAATAGGGTTATGTTTATATACCTATTATTACTATTATTTTATTATGTTAATTATGGAATGATATTTTATATGGATTATGTTATTATGGAATGATTTTTTAGAAACCCGTTTTATTTCTTGGGTTGTGCTATGATGAATGATTTATGTTTTTGTGGAACATGTAAGAATGATTTAATTATGATATGTGTGGCACCTATATATCACTATAATTAATTGGGTAAATATATATATCTAATGATATATAAATTACTAGAATGACAAGTAAATCAAATTTAGTAATACAGGGTTGGAACAAAAAGTAAATCTGGTTCAGTAATATATGGCTAAAATGACAAGTAAACCCGATTCTGCAATGGAATTTGTCCACTATGATGGTCTTGGCAGCAATGCCTTTGCTACTATAGAAATAATATAATGAGTTTATTAGATTTCCAAAATTCTATGTTTTATGTTAACTCTATTTTGTCATGGTTAATGTTCCTTTATGATCTATGCCTTTCGTCCTACAAAGATTCATTTGTTGACTCAGGATTTTGATATTTAAACTTTATGTTCATGTTTTTACATTCTTATGTTTATGTTTTTTTCTCCATGTTTACCCTTACTGAGTATTTTAGATGAAATTTTTTATGTTTTCTTTTCCCTAGGATATAAAGAAATATTTTATATTGGAAAAAATGGGAATATATTTATGGGAGATTTTGAATATCTTTCACCAAGTTAGAAGATTATGTTTCATGTTTCCAAAGGCACTAAACTAATACAGTCTTTGGGTTCCTATTTGTGTCCTCTATTAAGTATTCTACAAAAGTAATGTAATTTCCATTTACATCAAGATCAGGTCACTATACTTGGCCTCATTTAATTGAGTAATTAATAACTAGGGTGGATAATATTTTTTAGCATATCGAGTTATTAATTGGAAATAAAGTGAATCTTGTTTTTCTTATTCTAAAGGGATATTCTTGATATATATTGGTGGGTTTTTTTGGTTTCGGAAAATAGGATTTAGGGGTTTTCACGGTATTCTTTATAGTATACTAACTTTGAGAAGTTATACATATAGATGATGATGATTTATAGAAGTTATGTGTTTATAGATCATTAGTAAGGTAACATGAGTGTTCTTGATTATATATCCATTATTTATGATTTTTTTTTTGATATTTTGAGGTGATGGGGATTTTATGTCTTATTGATTTCTATATGAGATAAATTTTTTATCCCATAAAAGTTTACCCATTTTTTTCACCTAGATTAATATAAGTGGTAAAAATGACTCTCATGTATGGGAATGATATTGAGGAAGAAAATGGGGCTTCAATGGGGGTGTGGGTGATCTGGGAGTAGAAAAAAGAGGAAGGGTGATGCATATAACAAGGATATTGTGTGGTCATATATCTGTAGGAATAATTTTTATTCTATTTCATCTAAAGTTAGTACACCATTTAAGAGATATAATTGTAAAAAATGTGGCCATGCATGATCTATTTGTCATAGTGAGGAAAAGAAGTGTAATTTTTGTGGTAAATTAGGACATATTGAGAAGTTTTTTTAGATGCTCTCTTAGAGGGGTGAATATCATGAGTAAACATTCATATAGTTATATAATTTATGTGATATTAGACTACAATATAGAATTATTCTTAAGTTATATGGGAGGTCTGATCGTAGAGGTGGAATGTATTTCTCATGGATAGGTTTAATAAGGGAATATAGTATGGGGAAATCTGGTGACCTAGGGGTAGGGTAGACGTATAGGATGTATCCAACTATTTTATATTGAGTAGGTTCCAATTAAAGTTGGTGTGCATGTGTGTTTTTGGTGTGGGGGTGTTTATAGTTATAGGTACAATGATAGTTACTTTTACATTGGTTATTGTGTTATTTAATAGTTCTGCTTCTTATTATTTTATGTTTCCTTTCACAATATCCTTCCTAGGTTTGAATTTTGATTTTTTATTAGGAAATTTATCTAGGAATAATACATATTAAAGAAGATAAAATACCATCCAAAAATTTTACCAACTTATGTTTTTTATATTTTTATATATTGAAATATTTGCAGATTATTTATTCTAGAGATGAAAATAATTTTAGGGTGATTACTGAGATGAATTTTTTGTAACATTTTTAAACAAATATAAATTCATATAGGATAAAAGTGACATAATTTATGTCTTATGATGAATTATATCTCTTTGGGTGAATAATACTATCATTCTTGAAAATACATTTATTATTTGGGGCAGTTGAGGCTAATTACATCTCAGGTATCAAGAATGATCCTTAGATTCACTATGGGTGTTTCGAGTTATATTTTTCTTCATGTAGTTGATATGTATCAATATGTTTTTTCTAAATATTTTTTAAGGCCATCTATATAGAGAGAGAGTTGGAGTTTATAATTTACTTAACACCATGATTCAAGTCTATAACTATACCTTGTTATAAAATTCCTCTAGTTGATGTTAGAGAGTTGAAGTCCCGGTTAGCAGATAGTAAATCCAAAGGACTCATCAGGTAGATTTTTCATCTATAGTGTTCTCCGATGCATTTTATCAAGAATAAAAATGAGAGTTTGAAATTTTATATTGACTATCATTGAATGAATCATGTTTATATTAAAAATAATTTTATTTTTCCGTGAATCAATAATTTTTTTTATTAGTTAAGAGTTGATTAGTGGTTTTCCAAGATTTATATTTGATCGGGTTATCATCAATTGAAGGTTTGAACTGAAGATGTTCCCAAAATAACTTTTCAAATAGTATATAATCATTTTTTAAATCTTAGTGATACCATTCAGAGTAAAAAACACAATCGATATTTTTTTGGATTTGATGAATCATGTTTTATATCCTTATTTGTATTCCTTTTTTATTGTATTTATTAATGATATATTTACATACTAATGACCCTATGAGGATCATGGAAATAATTTGGATATTTTATTATACATATTGAAGTATAATCATTTATTTTACAAGATATAAAAATTTAATTTTTTTATATGATAGGGGAGGGTTGTTGGGAAATCTTTCTATTAATTTTTGATATCATTGGATCTTGAGATAGTGGTAACACTGATTTCATGAGGATTCAAAGACTATTTTTTAGTTCTTTAATTTCTTAAACCTTTTAGGTTTTTATGGTATGATATTCTAGGACTTATATTGTATAGTTTTATCAATGATATCATTAAATAAAAGAGGAGGGAAGTTTTAGTGGCCTGATAAATGTGAGGTTACATTTTAGGAGATGAATAAGGTATTGAAATTGAAATCTATTCTAAATTTATTAGAGTTAGGGGAGAATTATGAGGCATAATATGAGTGCTCCAGTGTGGGATTATGATGTGTATTGATGTGAGAGGGATGAGTAATGGAATATGGTTAATGAAAATATAGGATTCATAAGAATAATTACCCTATTTGTGATCTTGAGTTAGCCTTGTTTATGTATGCACTCAAAATTTGGAGAAATTATATGTTCGGTGACTTGTTTTTGGTATTCATAATTGATAAAATCCAGAAATATATATATTATTTGAGGTATTTAAATCTAAAAAAGTGGATATGGGTAAAATAAATTTATTCATTTAATTTTTATATGACATATATTCCATAAGAATTGATTGTTAATACTGTTGATTTAATTTGGAATTATCATCTGGATGTTGTTGATGAGTTAAAAGATGAGTACTAGATTATATCAGTTTATGATAGCCTCATATTTATGTATCTATGGATGAAGTTAATTTTGTTATATAACCTTTTACAATCAGTTAATATTTTATGAATTGAGTGAAATAATTAGAGTGTTTAGATTTTGAGAGCCAGGTTTTTCAATATAAAATCTATGGAAGGGATCACTTATCTAGGTGAGTGTTCAGTGAGGAGTCTCTCTTGATTTTCAAGGGTGATTTTTTTGATTACTTAGTGATAGGATTTTATGAGATATTTTCATATTTCATAATGGGAAATTTAATATAGTTTTACCAATACACACCATAATGTTCAATGACACTTTTGGTGTCCAAGTACGAAGTGGGACATAATTGGATTTCTTTCAAGATTCTTTACTTATCATCAGGTAAAAGATAAACATTAAAGGATAACAATCAAAATTGTATCATTACTATTTATTTAATGTAAAATAGATTATTTTACTACGTATTTTTTGATGAGTTTCCTAATATTTTAGCAATGGAAGGATATAGTTTAGGTCATTATATATCTATTGACTAAAATTTCACATGTTTGTCTGATCAGAGATTTAATGAAAATTGAAAATCATATGAATATTTATATCAAAGAAATTGTGATAATTAATTAGATACACAAAACATTGTATCTGATCATGATTTTATATTTAAATCCCAATTCTAGGAAGGTTTACTGAAATTTTTAGGTTCTTAAGTGATGTTTTGAAAAAATTATCTTCCATACATGGATGGAAAATTTGATAATATTATTTAAAATCATGAGGAAATGATTCATGAATATATTATTGATTTTATATGCATGTGGGAGGATCATGTGTCATTGTTATGATTTTTTATACATGTTGGCACCAAAAATATGTGCGGACGAAAAGGACATGGAGAAAAAGATGAATCCAATAGAGGTTATATCATGAAGACCAATCACGGAGGGCCGCAGCATTGCGATTGGCACGAAGTGCCCCCCCCCCCCCCCTTCGTAGGTGTTGTGAAGCAAAGAGGTGGGAGGATTTATGATCTGCTTGACGTTTGCGAAGACGCTGTGGAGTGAGGAGGCAGGAGGCTCCATGATGCACCTGAAGTTTGCGAAGGCACCACAAAGCGAGGAGGTTGGAGGCTCTGTGGTAATGACAATGTTCCACATAAATTTGCACTGAGTGATCCCTGCTTCATGGTGCCTCTTGACTATAAATACTAGGCTCCCCTCAATCCCAAAGGATGGATCCTTAAACCTTTTTCCTTCTCCTCTCTCAAATCGTGAAGCAATTTATGCTCTGTGAAAAAAGAGCTCCTCAAGGTACTTGAGCATTGCGAAGTGCCTTTCCATTAGCTTAAATTCAACCCCTATTCAAAGAGGGATGCCCTTCACAAATCCCATGGGCCTCAGAGAAGTAAGGGGATCCCCAAGGGGACTCAGGTCATCGCATAGAAATCATGATTTTCAAATTACCCTCTATGCACATGTACACACTATGATAAGAAAGGGACATTGTGCTTCACGAAAGCACATTACTTCGCAGTGCTATGCTTCACAGGGCACCCTTTTTTCACAAATCCCTTCTTCACAAAATAATTTACAGTTCACAAAGCACTGTCCATATGCACTAAGGACCTGTGCCTTGTCTAGGTCACCTCACTTCATGAAACATACCCCTTCATGAAGCCCCTCCACTACATGGAGCATGAGAGCTTCACGAGGCTTCTTCCTGTGAACCCCTTTGGTCTACAAGACCTTTTTTGATATGGCCCTCCAGGCTTGTATGAAGTGATTTCAAGGTCCCCTAAGTGGTGCTTCATGTTGTGTTTCTTAGCCTTATGATTCATCACATAGGTACGCTATTGGTTATTACTTATTCGTATATCCACGCTAACATGGGACCCTCAATGGATCACTTCACGACACCCCCTCACTGTGGAATTGTTGATGCCTTCCCTTCCCCAAGAGCAGGAGAGTATCAGTTATGTAAGTCCTATGGGTGAGGAGTGAACCCACCTTGTCCGAGATACATGACGTTAAACTTCCAAGCATTATAATCCTCAACACATGTCATTAAATTGTGACCTCTCCCCCATTCATCATATGCGGGGAACCCCATCTCGGACATTGTCTATGACTGCTCGTCTTCATAGGAGTGAGCTCTTCCTTAAATGGAATGAGATCCTCTCTTCCAGAGCAGCGCCTGTCCGTGGGGAATGTAAACCACCTCAGTGTAATCCACTATACTTTCTTGCAAGAGGTAGCATCCCTACTCCTACTTTCTTCTTTGGTGCCAAAGACCATGGGAGATATGGGCCCTAGGACCTTCGTTATCCGGTCCCCCTCCCTCCAGGATTTGTCACCAATGGGCCTCCATCCTGGAGTAAGTCCCAATATCCATCTCCCTGGGCTGCTAACCACCCATAATCCCTTGTTTCCCATTTGGGCTGCTAACCACACATAAGCCCTTGTTTCCTTTTTTGGTAGCTAACCATGCGTAATCCCCTATTTCCTTTTTGGGACGCTAACCATTTGTAAGCCCCGTTTCACTTCCCGTGTATGCACCTTTCATGATGTGATCTCAATGAATTTTCTACATCTTGTTTCTCACACCGAGCATGAATCATGTGTACTTAGAGTAAGCATTGAACCCGATATCCTTTCTAGGCCACCATAGCATGTAAGCCTCAGACCATTCTGAACTATAGGGATTTTGATCCTTTCCATGTCAAGGTATGTAGGAAGCCTCCACGATGTTCAATCCCAACACCTATTAGTCCTGACCCCCTTCATTTCGGTTCACTAACACCTCTTCTGAACTATGGGGACCTTGATCCATGCCAAGGTAGGGTATGTAGGAATCCCCCTTCATACGTTAAAATGCATTCCCCCCTTTTTGGTCCCGTAAGATTTTAAACTGTACCCATTTGAACTATGTGGACATTGATCCTTGTCTCCCAAACCAGGTATGTTGGAAGCCTCCCTGAGGTCCAATCCCAACCAGCGGTAAGCCGTTGTGGTCCCCAATCAACAATATGTCATTTTTCTCCAATCTAAGGTAAGCCATTCTTCTCCCCAATTGATGGTAAGCCATTGTTTCCCCCAACCCATAGTAAGCCATTGTACCCCAGCTAGCAGTAAGCCATTGTACTCCAATCAGTGGTAAGCCAATATATCCCATCCAGTGGTAAGCCGTTGTCATCCCCACACGACGGTAAGCCATCGTAATATGAAATACATGGGTTTGATCCCTGTCTCCTAGATATGGTATATAGGATGCCTCTCATAGGTTCAACCCCAAACAATGGTAAACTTAAGTGTCCCCCCTATTGGGGTCCACATCTCTGGTCAACCCCAAACAATGGTAAACTTAAGGTTCAACCCCAAACAATGGTAAACTTAAGTTCCCCCCCCCCTATTGGGGTCCACATCTCTGGTCCACCCCCTGTGGTGACAGACCAACCTCGGGTTTCTAACCACGCATAATCCCCAGCATGTCAATCGGTGTTGTGTTCCTATGTGTATAACCTGAATTCTATGCCCCCATCCTGAACTACATAGAATTTGATTCCCTGCCATGAGGATACGTAGGAAGCCTCCCTGAGGTTCAAGACCTTTACTCATGTCCCATCCTAGTATTTCCCTTGAGCCTATGTGTTTCGGGAATGTCTTATCCCAACGCCAAGGTTCCACTTTCTCCAGGTCCCATCCATACGGGTTGCCACCTCAGGTGTCCCATCACCCCACCAAACTACGTGGACTTTGATTCCTATCTATGAGGATACGTAGAGAGTCTCTTAGAGACTCCATCCCAACACTATTGTCACCTTCACGAAGATTCCATCTCATTCTCCCACCACTTCATTTAACTCTCCATCATCTATCCTAATTTTACCTGGGCCACCACATCCCGGTGAAATCAAGTCGCCCACTTTCTCGCTGCTCCTAGCAGTAACCGGGAAACTAACCCACATTTTTCCTAGCATCAGTGTTCCCTCCAGAGGTAGCACCCACCTAATCCACTCCCATCGGCATTCTGATCAGTTTGATCCATCTCTGGTAGACGTTAAACTCGTGGAATACCCTGTGTTAAATATGGGAAGATGAGGAAAACCTCAGAGACATGCATATGGAATATAATTCCCTAAATTCGATGTGGGATGACTTGGGATTCTGTGCCCTTGAGAAGCCCTATAATAAGGGGAAGAGACCCAGACATGCCAGTGTTCCAGCGTCCAGACACTCTAGTGATTCCCAACATGACTACTCCCCTAACCGAAGGTTGCTTCCCTGACCAGACCCCTTGGAATGTCCTGACAAAAGCAATGTAATGAACTTGCGTTCATAAATACATGGCACTGGTGAGAGTTTCACGAACAAAATCTTAAGTTATAAGGGAGACCCGGACTAGGAAGCAAGTTCTGAGGAGTAATCCATGGAAGTAGGAACCGAAATCACATCATCCCATTTTGATCAAGGAGCAAACATCCATGAACAGGCGACAGATTTCACCCACCTTTGGAAAGCGGTAATGAGAGGAAACAGCTGCACATCCTCTGAATAACAGATGAATGTTCACCCCAGAGAAAGCGTGAGAAAAAGAAATAGTGAACCCGATGTTATGTTATTCTCCTAAATGTGGGGATTAGTTGCGTTCAAGACATCAATGGACTTGCATGTCACCAGATCTATGTATCTGGCACCAGGTCCCTCCAAGAAAATAGTGGCCCTAGTGTAAAACTCACTCAAAGTTGGGACTATTGAATTTTGAACATCCTGGTCTACAACATTGTAATCATGGATCCTTCTTACCAACCATGGAAGACGGAATGGTGTTGGGGCATTGGGCATCGATTTCCTGGTTTCAGCACTAGTGGTTTAATCTTCCTGCCTTCCAGGACCCAAACTTCCATATCAGTAAATCGATCACCGCCCACCTACCGACGTAGGGGCTAGGGCAACGTCATTGCGGCAATCCTGTGTGGCCTCATTTCACCCATGAAAGCCTCCACATCCATAACTGTTGGACGCCTACGCCCCATCTCCCTATCTGAGTTCTTTCAACAAAGCGTGATAAGCGACCTCATCTAACGATACGAGGAGTAGATAATCATCCCAACCAGGGACATGGCTCGACAGGACCTAGAGGTATCTATGCCTCATCTCCATCGCCTCCCCAAGGGCCACATAGAAAGGCAATGCTCCCCACTCTGACGTAAAAAAGTTTCAGGATCCTCTCCCTAGATTGCTTTGATGACTCCCTCCCCTACACAGATGAGGTGGGGGATGTCCATGACAGCCCAATCTAGATCCTATTCAAGGGGATCCAATATGGGACACCACTAGGCTGTACCAGTACCGCCACCCAACCCCACGAGCTAAGGAATAGGTAATCTATGCACTTTCACCGCCAACCCCAGTACGGTTGACCCGATGCCAAGGTCGAGCGCAGGCTGAGGAGGATGCTCTCCAAGGGGAATCAACGTCAATAACTACCATGGCCCATTCCACCACTGATGCATACCATCAATCCCTTATCTAGGTTGAGCAGGGGAACTCATATGCTCGACCTAGATCGAGGCCCCAACCTCCCCACGGGCAGGCTGGGTTGACTCTCCTCGTTTCCAGCACAGGTAGTTCCCATCGCGGACTAACCCACAGCAACAACAACCAGTAAGAAGGTCCTCCCTGTACCGCCACCATTGAAAACTTGGGCCCTACCCTCTTATAAGCTCAGTGTGGAGGTCTGACCCAAGACACCTTCAATCAGAATGAGGGTCCTCTCCATGGTAGTGACACTCAGTAAGGAAGACTCTTCCGTGCTCATGACATCAGGTATAGAGTCGTTCCTCCTTCCACTGGCTGCCAATGTGGTGATGTTACACATCTGGTCAATATATAGTGCGAGGGAATTACCCATGTCCTTATAACAGCCAGAAAAGGTCCTCCTCACCTCAGCAATCGTAGGTGTGAAGGTCAGCCTCGCTTCATTGGCACCCAGCACTGAGGTCCTACCCGTGTTCATCTTGACCAGTACAGGAACCCTCCTCGCCCTGACACTTCCAGGGGAGATAATCATGGAGGCCCTACCCATGCTCCTACTCACTCCCACACTATTCACATAGATTCCCTCCACACATCAGCCAGTGTACATAGAGGTCATTCCTATGTTCCCTTTGACATCGATCAAGGTGCTCCTCGCACCCCATTTCACTCAGGCAGAAGCCCTCTCCACCCCAGCACTAGTTCTTCTAAAGGACCTCACTGAGCCAGAAATCTACCCTGTCCCGAAGAGACATCCCAAGGAAAGAAGGAAGGTCATTGCCACCATAAAAAGATTTCTGGGAAGATTCAGATCGATATTAATCCTACCTGATTCATAGATTCCGAGGTGGAATATTATTTGGTAATGGAACCCTTGCCTCGATCCCCTGTGTCAAGGGATGAGGTAGGGATGATGCATATCATCCTCGTACTTTTGGAATGTGAGGTCCCCTGGATCCTTGCCTCTATTCGTAGATACATCTAGGAGGAAGAAGATTTGGCATCTCTTCAGGGTCCGGCCAGGCCATTGCACCATCATCACCAGGATCATTCTTTAACTTGACTAGATATCACAGAAAGTTATTCTGGGGGCTGATGGAGAACAACCAAAAACATGGTCCACTGCTAGCAGCTGCAGTCACTGCACTAGAAACTCCCGTCAACAACCCATCTTATCAAGATGTGGTGTCCAAGTCACTGCACTCTTTGGAGGATATCCTGGGATGTGGTAGTTTTTCAGACCACTCACCGTATTCTCTACCAGCCAGCCTACCATCTCAACGGTCTGCTTCAGTACTACTACCAGTTCCCTAGACGCCTCTAGTTAATGAGTGGAGAAACGAAGGTCCAGAACCCGAGTCTAAACCAAGGATATTGTGGGACATTCTTGCAGTAGAACATTTCCTGGAGAAGTTTTGTCTAGTTGCAATGCTGAATTTCAGGGCATTGGAAGCACTCACCCAAGAGGAGGTTAGATGCTTTCTCCAGACCCCCTGGGTGACTCACTTTCATCTTCATCATCGACAAGTGGATTATCCAAAGATTCAAGAACACTTGGAAGACATTGGTCAATAGTTATATTTGGTTTATTTAGCCACACTTCCTGTGGACAACATCCCGAGTCACCAAGCCACCATAGGACCCTCCAACAATGATGCATCCAGATCTTTAATGTGCTCCACATGATTATCAAGGAGGCTTTCCCCCACGTGAAGATCCGTGGTTGGGGGTAGTATGCGGCCCTCCAAATCAGTTGTTCTAGCGCCAACCCAACATTACAGGAGATATCGAGGATATGTCTTTGGGAAGAGTCATAGTTAACATGGATGATCTATTAGAGGGAGAGACAAAGACACAAATCCTTGGAGAAAACTTACCCCCTGAGGGAGTGCCCCACTTTTGGACCCATCATGAAAGGTTACTCACCAGAAGATAGATCTATTAGGTTTTCCCGATCCTCAACTAAAATCCCAATAAGGGAAAGGACCACCTTGGAGCCGTCAAACCCTCTGATCCGTCTGGATCACTAAAAAAGATGGAGAATGATCCCAAAAAATCCATGTTGCATCAGCAACTCTCAGATAATAAAAGTATGGTTGATGACCTACTTTCTGAGGGTGCCATAGAGCGACGACCATATTATGGTGATCCTCGACCGGGGCAGCAGGGGAAGGCACAACTTCCCCCCAACGAGTTTCTTCGAGGTGACCCTAACCATCATTCCCACGCAGATAGGTTTGAGGCTAGAACTTATGGAAAGAGGAAACGATATGTGTCTCCAAATCCATCGGAAAGGTTGGATCATCCCTAGGACCCAGCTCAGGTTCCCCCAGCTGCTCCACAGGTCATCCCACCAGCTTCTCCCCAAGCCGTTGGGCTTGATTATCACGTTGAAGAACCCACCAACGCATTGGTCATCAGGGATCCCCGTCAAGATAAGAACCCCTGCCCAGATGATCTGATGGCAGTGCTCTTTGCTCATAATTATTCTTTGGAACCACAAAATGTGGAAATCCCACCTGAAGGAAAGCTATATCCGGAATGGGTGGATGATATTCCAGTACCCCAAAGTTTCAGAAATCCCACCTTCTCCCCCTTAAATGGGATTGGAAAACCACTTCAGCATTTGGCCCACTTCATTTCATGGTGTGGACCCATGTTGGGAACTCTGGTGTAGTAGGAGGCTTCCAAACTCTAATTCTTTGTATAGACATTGGAAGGACCTGCATTTTTCGGGTACAACTAGCTACCCATCGGGTCAGTAGCTGGATAGGAAGTTCTTCATAGGAAATTTATTTATTAGTTCAGTTCTAACACTCAGAAGATGAGTATTGTAGACCTCTTCAAGTGCAAACAGAGGCCTGGTGAGAATGTCATGAACTTTTTCACCCAGTGGAAGGGTCTTACCTACTCCCTTAACATGCCACTGACTCAGGAGAAACTATTGAAAATGTGTGTGCGGAATGTCAAGTCCGAATTATTCCCCTCTCCAATCACCTTGAATTACCCCGGGGGATTTAGAGACATCTCTAATAAGGCCTAGTGGTAAGAGGAATCTTTACAGTAGGCCAAGAAGGCAAGGTCGTTGCCTCCTGTAATTTCCTCAAGAAGGTTATCTAAGGCTGGGCCCTCCATGGTGGCCCAAATAGAGGCCCCTAGGAAACTGGATTTATTACCATTGGAGCCACCTCTACAGCCTCACAGAGGCTTGTCACCACAGGTGCTGCCTCCAGCCTAGCGGCGTCCACCACAGAATCAGCATGCACCCTTGCCTAACACGCTGCCACCGCCTAGGCAAGATTCCCAGCTCCCACCTCTTCGACAGGATCCTCCAGCCCCTCACTAGGACCGGGCTCCCAGATCCCACTTCTCTGACTGGAGAAATCAGACATACTCATTCAATGAGGCTCAGGTCTCTGGTTATTTCCATAGTTCCTTGGAACATGTAATTGTACGGTTTCCCAAATGAAGGAGACCAGAAGAGGCAGATCTCACGGATCGCCCCACCTTCGTGAATCCCGATAGCAGTAGTGACAATGAAGGAAAGTGGAATTAGTTTTCTAACTATAGTTCCTAGAAGTTCAATGACTGGATGGATCGTAAGAAAGTCACCCATTCCCATGGTATTATCTGTGCATGCCTGAATCGACCTAAGCCTTTAGAAGAAGCTGCATCACCCGTAGCCAGTACCTCTACATCAATGGCTCACCCTTCCTCTTCCTAAAAGAGCAAGCATATACATCGCAAGGGAAAACAAAGTCCCCCACCGATTCCATCATCATCCCTTACTATAAGAGACATCATGCCCCTAGAGATGAATATTTCCCTCAAAATTTGTCCAGTAGTTGATGATTCTTCAAGTGACAGTCAAGCGTACACCTCGGTTAACACCATAGAGCTGGTAAGACCCTACATGATTTCTGATGGTGAGGAGTGTCGGGCAGATCCTTCCAATGTCCCAAGCTATCTTCTGAGTCAATGGATCCATGGCTATATGGGTCATCGGAGTGCCTTAGTCAGTACTTCCATCCAGGGTGTACATTCCATTGAAACCAGATGGTAGGCCCAGCGTAGAGCTCAACATGCACAACCTTCTCATCTAGTGTCATCTGATCCACCTTCGCCACCATTTTTGTTTCTTGATCTGGAAGAGCCACCTCGACTACACCGTGATCAACCATGCAGTGCTACAAACCAGTATCAGTCATATGAACCTCATCCGGTAGTCACTCCACAGGCTTCATCCAGTGAGTAGTGGGACATTCCCAGCACCAATCAGCTTCCAGTTCAGCCGACAGTGCCTACCATACCTCTTGTCATAGAGCTACCTCCTGTAATTATAAGCTCATGCCTAGCACGAAATTATGATGTACTCAAGAATCTTTCCATCATCCCATCAAGGATATCCATCCTTAAGTACCTTCACCTTTCAATAGATATGAGTGAAGCCCTTAAGGAGGCATTAAGAATTCCCCTCCAGTTTGAGATAGAGGTTGCAACCGCAGAAGCCTTATATGCTGAGGCAGTCGAGCTTACTGAGTGCCATGCCATCATATCATTTTCTGGAGAAGTTGAAGTCTCTCCCATACCAGGGAAAATTCACCCACTGTACATCATCGATCATTTTAATGGAATTGAGGTTTCTCACTGTCTTATTGACATAGGCTCTGGGATCAACCTAATCCCGACTCGAACACTGTGAAAATAGGGATTGTTCAATGATGATCTCAGTCCCTCTGACATGAAAATCCAATATTATGATAGGATGGGATAGAAAACGGTCAGAAAAATTCACCTAAAGACCCAGTTCAGTGGTCTGTTCACCAACATCGAGTTCATGGTTGTCTCCTAGGACATTGCCTACAATGAGTTGATGAGCAGGCCATGGATCCACCTGCATACGACAATCCCTTCATCATAACACCAGTGCCTCAAGTACTATGTTAATGGTAAAGTGGGCATACTTCAAGGTGATACATCTCCCTTTTACTCTTGTGAATCTTTCTATTTGAATGTCAGCTATTACAAGAGCAAGGAAAAGTAGATTTAGGCTAAGGAGGTTGAGCACGTTATGGCTATGACCAACCCATGGATAGATCTAGATGATTCCAACATCTTTCCAATACACAAATTATAGGATACAACCCCAAACATGGGAAAATGATTCGTTTTTTCTTGAATGAGGGGGGAGCACATTCCCAAGTCTATGAAACATTGGAAGATCACCTCATACTCTTACAAAAATCCGTCTTAGTTGATCTCAGATCCCCCTACTGCCATAAGATATCAAGATGTCTACCCCATGGAAACAAAAATACACCATACATGCTTGGTTTTCTTGGCTATGATAAACCGGATCAAGACAACCCATCACTATTGATTCTATATAATCAAACATGGCTCCTTGGGCTAAAGAACAGATGGGATCAGATCAACAGCTTTCAGTACCATGGTTTCGGTAGCATAGAAGTCCCTCAATGTAGTGTCTACCACCGCTCAGGCTAGCACCAATCTCCCATCGGGATCTTTTGACTCAGAGGAAACTCCTCTTATCGAGGATCCCTCCTCCATAAGTAAGGAAGAGGATTTAGAGGATGATCCTTCTACCTTCGAATATGGTGTCTCTACCACGGTTGATGAACTGGTACATGTGAATCTCGGGGGCGAGACAGATCTAAAACCCACATTTATCAGTGCTTCTATGACTCTCGAGGAGAAACAATAGTATGTGGACCTCGCAAAGCAGCACTGTGATGTATTCTCTTTAAGTTATGACGAGATTCTAGGGTTATATCCTTAGGTAGCTATCAACTGCCTCGGTCTCCCAACAAATCAGTACGAGTTTAAACAGCCTCCCAAAAATATTCACCCTTCTCACAGTTCTATGGTCGAGGCCGAGGTTGATAAGATCATAAAATCCAATTTTGTTAAGGAGGTATAGTACCCCAAATGTCTAGCCAACATCATTCCAGTTAGGAAGAAGAACAGACAGATCAGAGTCTTCATCGACTTCCAAGATCTCAACCATCAATGTCTGAAGGATGATTTTACACTTCATGTGATGGAATTGTTGATCGACACTACAGCTTGGTTACGGTCCCTCCTTATCATGGATGGGTACTCTAGGTATAACCATATCTGAATGTCCCCCAAGGATGAGGATTATACAGCCTTCAGGGAACCACAAGAAACCTTCTATTACCAAGTAATTCCCTTTGGTGTAAAAAATGCAGGCACCACCTATTAGCGTGCCATGTATCACATATTTAAGCTGATCCTCAGGAAATTGGTGGGATGCTATGTGGATGATTTTTTGGTAAAATATCACCAGTGTCAGGACCATCTCAGAGACCATTAGAAATTATTCATCTTCCTTTTTTCTCGTCACCTGAAGATGAACCCATTGATGTGTGCCTTCAGGGTCACCTCTATAATGTTTCTCGGATTCATTATCAGATACAGGGGAATCAAAATTGACTTAGAGAAGATCAAGGCCATCAACAAGATGTCTCCTCCACGCAAAATTTGAGATCTTCATGGTTTCCAAGTCCACTTGGTCTACATAAGCTGATTAATCATGAATTTGGCCGACAAGTGTAAGCCCTTTTCTTGGCTCATGAAGAATGATACTGTTTATCAGTGGGACGAATAATGTCAGACTAATTTTGAGGAAATCAAGTAGTATATACTCCAGCCTCCGGTCTTGATGCCACCAGTTTCTGGAAAGCCACTGGTCCTTTATGTGACCACCCTTGAACAATCTCTCGGTACCCTTCTCACCCAGAATAACAAAGAGGGAATGGAGAATAGTATCTACTATCTCTGACACATGGTCCTCGATACAGAGACTAGATACTACCCTATTGAGAAAAGCTACCTCACATTGGTATTCACAGTACAGAAGCTGTGACATTACTTTCAGCTCCATGAGGTACAACTGGTGTCCCGAGTAGATTCGATGAAGTACATCCTAAACATCCCCATGTTGGCAGGCCATCTAGCTTGGTGGGTAGTGATTTTATAGCAGTTCGACACCAATTTTGTTCCTTATAAGGCTATCAAGGGGAAATCATTGGTATATTTTCTCACCACTCATCTAGCTCCCGCAGACCAGTCTATAGACCTTAATTTTCCTAATGAGATGATCATCTCAGTAGACCAAGTCAACTCATGTTAGAAAATGAACTTTGATGGTGATTCTAGGAGCCCTACCTACAAAAGACTCAATGACCCTAAACTGAACAGAGTAGGCTTGGGTATCATCTTTATCACTCCATCCCAAGATGTTTGGCCATATTCATTCCTACTATCAGAGGGTTGTACCAACAATGAGGCAGAATATCAGGCTCTCATCACTGGCCTCGAACTGGCCCTTAGGAGTGATGTTCCCTACTTTCATGTGAAAGGGGACTCCGAACTAGTCATCAAGCAGATCAACAATGACTATCTCATCAGAAAGTCAGAACTCATACCACTATTGGAACGCACCCTCCAATCGATGGCCAAGTTCCCATATCTTCTAGAAGGTACTCATGTCCCTCGATCCCCAAATGGTTGAGATGAGACCCTGGCTAGCCTAGCTACTTCACTTGTAGATCCTGAGCATGATGATTTGATTATCCATGTGTCACACCAGAGATTTATCACTCCCGTCACTCCAGATGAAATTGACATCCCACAGGTAAGCCACCTTACTGCTGGTGCCACCACATTAGGGCCCCCAGGTCCCCCTGGATGAAGTTATTGAAGTGATTACCAACTAGAGAGCCTCATTTTTTGAGTACCTCAAAAATGGTAATCTCCTAGAAAATTGAGCCTAGCGCGAGTGAACCTGATGTCGTGCACTGTAGTTTACCCTCCAGAGTAGTCCTAGTCTCGAACAGATCCTCTACAAGAACAGGTTTGATGAGATTATCCTCCATTGCATTCAAGGAACTGATATTTCTCAAGTCAAGCTGGGGTTTCATGCTAGATCTTGCATGGCTCATCAAACTATGCCGAAACTATCTCACCAGATCTGGAGGTTGGGGTATTTTTGGCCCTCCATGATCTATGACTCCATCAAGTTTTCCAAGAGATGTCATGCATTCCAAATTCATGCCAACATTGTGTATCATCCACCAGAGCCTCTACACACTACCAAGTACTCTTGGCCCTTTGTAGTCTGGGGACGCGATGTCATGGGACTATATCCACCGGTGACAGATCGCCAGTTCCAGTTCATCCTGACCACTACAGATTTCTTTTCCAAGTGGGATGAAGCAGTTCTGTTAAAGGAAGTAAAGGCCCATTCTATCGTTGAATTTGTGAGATCCAATATCATTTACCAGTTCAGAGTCCTTCATTCCATCCTCACTGATAATAGCCCCAATTTCCAGGTGGTCGAGTTGAAGAAATTGTATGCCAAGTACACAATCTGTTCTAACCATACGTCCCACTATCACATGCAAGAAAATGGGCATATTGAAGCATTCAAAAAAACCCTTTATAACATCCTAAAAAATGGTTGGTCAGAGCAAGAAGTGTTGACTGAACAAGCTCCCTAATTCCCTCTAGGATTATTGGATGACGACTCGTAATTCTACACAAGTGACCCTATATGCCCTGGTGTAAGGAACAGAAGTCATCCTGCCCATCAAGATTTAGTTGCCTTCATTGCGTCCAACTTTCTATGATCAACAAGCACTAGATAAAATAGCTAAAATCTGTCTGTCTGAATTAGAAGCACTCAATGTGAATAGGCTTCATTCCCAACACAATCTGGAAGGGCATCAGAACAAAACAGCTAGAGATTTCAACAAGAAAGTTCACCTCTACTCTTTCTTGAAAGGTAACATGGTGTTGGAATAGAGAAAACCAACAATACCTTTGTTGGAAGCCTCCCAAACTAGATCCCAAATGGGAAGGTTATTCACAATCTTTACCCTAATGGAACATACTCCCTAATTACCATGGATGGTGATCATATAACTCCTCCCACCAATGCCAAATTCCTCAAGGAATACTTTTTCTAAGAACTTGGGTCCTACATGACCTTAAAATGTCATGTCCCACATGAAATTAAACTGTATTTAATCCCTCAAGATGTTAAACTGTTTCTGGTCCTACACGAACTTAAACTGTCATGTACCGCATGACATTAAACTGTATGTCTCCCCGCGGGACATTAAATTGCATTCGGTCCTACACGACCTTAAACTATTATGTCCCGCATGACATTAAATTTTATTTTGTCCCAAAATACATTAAACTACATCTCAATAACTACTTATGGCTTGATTCCCTTCCTCATGGGATATGTAGGAATTATCTAACGCCTCTTCTTGAGTCCAGCACCCAGATTCATCTTTGACTACCCCTAGGTATAGTTCTCTTGGAGGATCCCACATGGTGTTGTGTAGGCTTCTTTGGATCCATTTATGTTAGGATTATAATGAACACACCATGTTCCCCTATTAATTCTTCTTTTCTCCCACATCCCCACTGCACGATGCTAAATTGTGTGGCCTTTAAGAACTACATGTGTCTTGATTCCCATCCTTATGAGATACGTAGGAACACCCTGACATTTTTTCTATTGGCCCAGCCCCAAACTTTATTATCTACCCTTGGATCATAAAACAAGGTGTGGTGTCGGATTCTACCCTCCTTTATGTCGAGTTCATCATGGTTGCACCATATATCCCCTTCACTGGAGATCTTCACCTCTTTCACCGTCCTACGTGATGTTGAATTGCATGGGCACATTCATGCTTCACAAACTCCCTGTACTTGGGAATCCATCATATTTCACATTAAAAAGGACCCCTGAATGGTGTGGATGCTCAGCCTAAGGTATCTCCTATAATTTCGGGCCAACTCTCTCGAGGACCTCGAACGTAAAGTTGATACAAGTCTCACGTTGTGAATACGGTCACCGGTCGATGCTCATTTGTATTTCCCATTTCAGGTCACATGATATGAATGTTGTTTTTAGAAAGTGGTCAACAACTATCCTTTTTCATTGTCACCACCCCCATATGTCCCAGTTATTGGGTGTAGTGGTTCATTCTGTCCTGCTATCCCTTCAAACGTCAATCTGCCTCAGGCAGAAGTGTGATTTCTGCTACTGTACCCTTATATGTTGGGGAGAGCCGGGTCCAATTACTTGTTTTCCACACCAAGAATTTATCACATGGTTTTATGAATCTTGGAAGGAAATACCCACATGAAAGGTCATGTGTCTTTGGTTTGAACTCTATGACCTTAAAATAAGATCTCAATCGTCCTGATTGCAAGATGTTAAACTGAAAACTAGCCAGGACTTCTTCTATTAGGTCCATCACCCCCTTTCGACCCGTTGGCCCAAGTTGTCATCTAGGATTGTGCGGTATGGTATGGACTTACGTCCTCATCAGACTATTTTTGTCATGCCACACATATCACCTTGAGACATCTATCCATCTATCATCCATTCCACAAGCATTGTCCCCTCCATGCTTTGCGAGCCCCATCATTTGGGTTTACATCATCATTCACATCCAAAAGGACCCTCCAATAGAATTTATACTTAGACCAAGGGCTCTCCTACCATTTCAGGCCAACATCCACAAGGATTTTGAGAGAAAAATTGATACAAGTCCCATATTGCAAACCCGGTCAACAGTCAACACTCAATTGTTTGCCCCTAAAGCCCTGGTCATACAAATACAGATATTGTGTTGCGATCATGGTAAATAGTTATCCTCTATCATTGTTGATGTTTTGTGGTTTTCCACAGGTGTGATGATCCACCCTCTCTACTTATCTTTCCTATGCATATGAATTTAAACTAGGCATGTATGATATGAGTCCTTTGACCTTAGACTAATATCACCATAATGCTCACCGCAAGATGTTAAACTGCGAATTGGTTGGGACCTCCCGTATTAGATCTTTAGTCTTGTCAGCCCCCTGGACTAAGTTATCATCTGGGATTGTATGACATGGTATAAGCTTGTGTCCTCATTCATGTCAGGTTACTCACCATGACATGCACACCGCTCATTGAGATGCCTTGCACCTATAAAAATCCATGTCGCATGATGTGAAACTGCATAACACCCTCCATAACTACGTGTGTCATGATTCTCATCCTCTTGGGATACATAGGACTGCCAGAAAATTTAGTCTTCCAGTCCATCCCCATCTATTAGAAACCTCCTAATCATTATATCCCCAAGGCCTGAGTCCTTATAGGGGAGGGGTATACAGCATGGTATGGGATTATATCCCCATTCACGTTGGGTTTGTAACAACCATGTCACACACCTCTTTCTCCCGATATCCCTTCGCTCCCCCATTCTACACTCATCATTTCGAGTTGGCTTCCCTTAAGTTGGGCCCCTTGACCCTATTTGGTTGTTCAACAATGTGCCTAGGAGCACTCTGATTTAGGGCCGAGAGTGTTTAGTCCTACATGGACATGTCATCACCCATTTTTCAGGCTTCGTGTTTCCCTTCATTTGGGATTTCGTCATCTTTCACATAAAAAAGGACCCCAAAATGGCATGGATGCTTAGCCCAAGGTCCATACTACCATTTTAGTCCAACATACTCGAGGGTTTCGAATGATAAATTGATAAAAGTCCCATGTTGCGAATAAGGTTAGTAGTTGATGCTCATTTTTCTTTCCCATTTCAGGTCACACGGTATGGATATTGTGTTTCGAACACGGTCAATAGTTATCCTCCTTCACCACACCACCCCCATAAATCCCTAAACATTGGTTTCAAGATTCACTTCCTTTTATACTCCATCAAGTCCAAGTGGAATTTCAACACTCTTGATGTTATCCCTCAGTACACATTTGAACGTTAGGAGGATAAAGCTATAAGAAGTTGTCATTCAGGGCTCTGCACTAATTTCCCCTTTATGTGTATTATATGTGTTGCAAAGATCTCTTCCACCCTTATTTCCCACATCGACCTTGACTCACGTGGTATTAGAGACCAGATCAAGGTTTGTGCTCTCTTGGAAGAGTTTCACTTCTCCATGGTCCAAGCTTTAAGACCTTAAACTAAGATCTCCTTATATGTCCTCTCTTCATAACTACGTATATCTTGATTCCCATCCTCATGGGGTACATAGAAATGCCAAGACATTATGTCTTCGGGTCTAACTCAAGTTCCTATAATTATCTCTTCTTTTCATCCTTTTAGTCCCAGACTCTCATAGGATTGTGTGGTGTGGCATGTACGAGTGTATGTCCCCATTCACATAGATTTCTCAATAGTTGCACCACATAATCCCCTTCTTGGAGTTTTTCCCTCCTACCTATTGTCCCGCATGATGTTAAAATGCACTCTCAGAACTACGAATGGATTGATTCCCATCTTCATGGGATACATAGGATCACCTTGATGCTCCATCCACGGGTCTAACCCCATATTTGATGACCTTTTTTGGCCCATCGGTCCGAGGTTTCCTCCCCCGAATTGTGTGTGGTTTGGTGTGGACCTCATCCTCATTCACATAAAGTATGCTTTATCACACCATGCACATTTTCCTCTAAAGTGTCTAATCCATATGATGTTAAACTATGCCACCTGGTCCCACAAGACATTAAATTACTGTGTCTTTATTGAATGACATTAAATTGCATGATTGGTCCTATCATACGAACCTAAACTGTGATATTATCATTCTGGCCGTATGAGGAAAAATGGAACTGCATTATGATGTCCTCAATCGAGCGGGGGGACAACATGTTGGGTATTGGTCATCCACCATACCATTTTTCAATGCCAATATGTGGCTTGATTATTATAGTGACACCAGGATTATCTATCCTCGGTTTTTCAATTCATAAAGAAAAACACCCATGTCTATCCTAAATAATAAACAAGATCTATCAAATGACGCTCCTTTTAGTGTGTGGACCGGGCCTGCATGACCTTATCACTCATAGAACAGGTACCTTACCTTTCCATATCTAGAACTATGTATGGATTGATTCCCATTCTCATGGGGTACGTAACTATTTCCTACTCGCTTTTCCTCATGTCCAGCCCCACTTTTATTTTTGGTCCCTCGACCTAAGACTGCCCCAAGGAACATGTGGTTATATGGACTCTGGGTCCTCATTTATGTCAGGTTTTATAATTACCTCACCATGTGTTTCCCTAATTCCTTACCATCTCTGGTTAAAGCTCTAAGACCTTAAACTAAGATCCCTCTACGTCCTCTCTATAAGTTGTAAGAACCTAAACCTTAAGAACTACGTTTGTCTTGATTCTCATCTTTATGGAATATTTAGCAATGCCCAGGCAATCCGCCTTGGGCACAACCCCAGGTCCATTAAACCTTCTAGCCTCGCAGCCTCAATCTTGGTCCAGGAAGTATAACCTTTAAACTATGTGCACCATTCTCATCATACTCCATTTAAACTACGATTCTATCATCTTTATTGGTTTGAAGTAAAACTACATAGAATTCTAGGACCTTACCAGATAGGTCTTGTTCAGAAGTAAGTTTGATCCCTGATCAAACCGCTTCCCCCACCTAATGTGTTTCCACCACGATGGCGTAATTTCAATAGTGTTGGACTCCATTCAAAAAAACCACAACTCCACCCTCCACACTTTGAGTACCCTTTATTTAGACCCTCATCCTATTTCACATCTAAAAGTAACCCTCTAATAGTATGAATTCTTGACCGATGGCTCACCTACTGTTCTGGGTCAATGTTTTGGAAGACTAATGGATGAAATCTCGATTCAGGCCTAGTGTTTCAAAAATGGTCAGCGGTTGGCCCTCATTTTTTATCCCCATTTTAGGCTAACACAATAGGGATACTGTTTTTCAAACATGTTCAACAATTATCCTTAATTGTCACTCCATCCCAATAGTGTTGAAAATTTTGGGTATCGTGATTCACACTTTCCACTACCTTATGTTAGGATTAATTCCAATTCCCCTGGCATTGACCTGCTCGTGCACTAGAGTACATTGGAAAAATATAAATTTGACTGTTCTAAGACATTCATTCTCCAGTCAGGCCTCCCTCTTTCTTCCTGGAAATCTGGAGTGGTTTTTCAAACCTTGGATGACCAAATCTTGGTCGACACTCTCATATTCGGGTGGAATAACGAGGTAGTCATCCCATTTTTCTCACATCGTGCCCAACCCACGTGAGCTTAGGAATTGATCGCTGAATGTTTCAAAAATGCGACAGACATGTAGCAGGCTGATAAAAATAATGAAACTCATGGATGTTTCTATCATAAATAATCAAATCATGAATGTATGGTCAAAAGTTACATGCATTACAACACCTGAGGATCAACCCCTCCCATGGATGGGTTGAACCTGTCAAAAGAACGTTGCAGCTCTGCCACTCTCTAGCTTGTAGTATTCAGGATTTTCTATCACTTATTTAGTTCCCGCTACTCTTCAGTGGTAATGGGGCGTAGTTAATTAGCCATAATCTGGGCCCTCTCCTCATCTCTCTGAACCACCACTGTCTCATCGGAGGCTTGCTTCATCTGTACTTCGGCTTCTGCTAGCTGGGCCTTTAGCTGCAATATAAACTCTGATTGTTCGTTAAGGAAGGAAAAATTCTCATTATCCTAAACATATAGCTATTGGATCTCATTATTAGCCTCTAGAGCATCTTTATGTTCACTTATTTTCTTTGCTACCAACCCACACCAAGTCCACAATAATATTCCTGAATCTCCTCTGCCATGAGATCTCAGACAAGCATGTGAGGACACTTGGAATCCACTTCTCCAATGCAGAGTTCATGCATCCAAGACTGAAACTTCCCCATATGGTCTATTAATTGTGCTTTAGAGGTCTCATCAATGAATCTCTTGATCAGATTCCATGACTGATGATGGGATATTTTTCTATCCTCCTCATTAGTGGTTGTCTTTTCTTGATCCAGGGGGTCAGCTGGTTCATATGCAAAAAATAACCCCAAGAACTCATCAACAGGGTATGAATCTGGTGTCTGGTCAGGTATATTAGGACCCGTGTTGTCCGATCGATCCTCATCGTCAGATTCCACCTCAATGATCTCAGGCTCTATCCTGCTGATGGTCCCACTTATGATCGGGGGTGTCGTAGCTTGGTCAGTCTGGGTATCCACCTCCACAACCATCATCATCCCCCTAGGAAAGGTGAAACTAGGAGATCCAGTCAACCTTGACAAGGTAGCCCAAGCCATTTGAAGAACTACACATGCAAGAGGCACACAAGCATCAGTTAATATGATCGATGGACGACAGTTACGCATTCTGTGGAGGATGCATATAGTTATCAAACATTTGGTCTCTTTCCTGGGTTATTTCCATAGGAAACCAAAAGTGTGGCCCCCATATATTTTTGGTAATTTTGAAGGATTTGGTAGGACCACCCTAGGTGTCGCGGCACCTCCAGACATGATGATCATTGTAGCCCTTGGTGTAGATTCTAAAGGCCCCGTAGATGCATCTGCTGTCAGGCGGGAGCGGGTTTTGCATATAAATACCTTCTACACAGTTCAGATACCAGTTTAGAAGTCATAGATAACCCTGATAAAGACTCTAGGGAAGTCATTTAGGATTTTACCTCAAGATCCTCTTCAAACTCTTCAAGCTCTGGGTCTGAATCTTCGACCTCACCCTCATCTAGAGGGCTCCCTCTACCGGACTCCTCCCCCTAGGAGGACAAATATGATTATTCTAGAAGAGGGAAGAACTCCCTAAATTAGGCAGCTGATAACTGCAGTGGGGCCATTCGATCAAGCAACACCTTTAACTGATCCATCATTAGACGCGGGGCACCCTAGGAGTGCAAGAAGTCCTCCAACTCGACCAGGTATTATTTTTCCTCTACCTGGGATACTGAAAAGGTGGACATGACAAGGTCAATCCTCGGAAAATCCATCCCAAGATGGTTCAAGTTTTTCCACATCTCGAATGAGTTGGGTAATTACCTATGGATATCCCATATGTCCCAGGCCTCTAGGAAGACATCATTCTCCGACATGTCTATGGGGTGAAACTGCTTCCCAGTAGCCCTGTTGGATATCCTAAAGAACCCTCTGGGTGGCCTCCCTCCAAATGACTCTACTCCTTTGGACCTACTAGATCCACTACTGCTGCCTCCATTTCAACCAGTGCGGGGCTCACTACCTCTGCAACCCCGCCACCACGAGATTTCATCATCACCTTCTGGCCCCGACCTCGAGGTTTGGGAGACACCTCGTCATTGTCCCGGATAGTCTGATGCTTCAACATCTCCCCCAGGTATGCTGCATGCTGGCTCTTAACATATTCCTTTACCATCCCAAAGATGGATGTGGGCAGAGGCATCTCATGACATATCTTCCCATCCTCCCGAGTGAACAAGAGCCACATATGGATCATCACAGATAGGTGATCTTCATGGATCACCCCCAAGTAGACCTGTTGGTTCAGCCTCTTCATGCACCTGAACTTTCTTGCAAAATGGTGCGAGGTGTACGGTTCGCAGAGAGACTCATGGTCAACCCGCACCACCCATACTCTACCACGAAAGGCCAGGAGGTAGGACTGATTCTCTTCCTTTTTGTGGCTGTCATTAGTAAACACACCTCTTGGAAATGGTAATGGGTGGAAATTAAACTCTTCTACCTTCCAGACAAGGTTTAACACCACCTGCAAGGTTAGCTTGGCCAAAAATATCCCTACAAAATTCAGAATAACTGGGTAAAAATTTTATCCTCAAGGGGAGATGGGGTTTAGATATTCGTAGATACCCCTAACATGAGCCACTATCCACCCATACAAAAGGTGAAATGGCTCACATATCCTCTATGTATTCTCCCCACTGCGGATATGCCACAACATTTTATAAAACTTGGTGAGCATTGAGATCCCAAGGTTGAACCGTATCCCTGTCGCCAACATAGATGCCATGATAAATGTGCTCGGTCACACACCCATGTTCGTGCCCCTCACCGGTATGATCCAGCCACAGATAAGCACCACAATGAATACAGAGAACCTAACCACGGGTTGCTGCTCGGTACTAACACTGAAACCCTAGGTTTTTCACTGGCTATGTTCCAAGGGTCGCCTGTATGAGTTCTATTTGCCTCGTTGGACCCCCTTTGGGTAGGTCTGATGCTGCACAGAGAATTTCCCATCTTTCGGGAAGTTCCAAAATTGCTTGAACCACCGCTTGAAATGGACGTCTCTCACCAAATCCTTATTCTCTCCTGACAGAAGGTCCATCAATTCCCTTGCCAATGATGTCATTTTATCTAGTTCCTACCATGAACTAACAATGGGGAGTAACTCATCATACATTTCCCCCATTATTAGGACCCCTGAAATCT
This sequence comes from Viscum album, assembly GCA_963277665.1. NCBI lineage: Eukaryota > Viridiplantae > Streptophyta > Magnoliopsida > Santalales > Viscaceae > Viscum > Viscum album. The sequence goes on from OY728157.1 coordinate 402,461,048, forward strand.
TGTGCAAGTCCCATAGGCTGATGCCGACCTCTCCATGGTGCAAACGGAAGGTGTTGGTTATTGACGACCATCTGCTCAGCAAATCCGGAATTATCTAATTCAACTGATAGATATGGAATTGAGAGGCCCATGATGCCTCATACAGGCCCACTTAGCTTAGTTCTTCCTCGAACTCCTCGCACAAGGCTCCTACACAGTTGGCCCAGGCCCAATCATCCGTAAAGTTTCCACCCTGGCACAAATCCCACTCATTGGTCCACCCATTCTCTAGGTTTCCCAGGGCCACCTTCAGAATATTATGGTACATCTGGGGAGATGTCTCTGGATTCAATTCTTACTCATCAATTTTATTCACATGGTTATACAAGCATTCAGAATTGACAGGCAAGAAATCCTCCCAAGTATGGCTGTCAGCCGACCTGAACCACTGGCGCTGGAATGATGTGCTCATGAACCAGTAAGATGGCCCATCCCTATTTTCTTCAAGGATGATTAATTCATCCCTAAGTCCAAATCCATATAGAGGTAGCCTCCTATATAGTGGGTAGTTCTTCTAGCTCTCCGAAAATAGCTTCACCAGGGAGTCATGGTCCTAATGGATTTGTATGATTTCCCTGATACCCATGCTATTTGATATTTATTCCATCCAGGTGACATCCTAGAGGCCCCCTAGATGCTCCCTATTGATCTATTCAGTTTTTAAAATTTGGATTTTTTTTGGTTCTGGTTCACGAAGCCCGTCTGCGATGCCCGTTCACAGAGCTCGGTCCTATCAAGAAATTGTGGAGACCTTTCCCTGCTGTAGCATACACAAGTTTCAGAGTTCCCACTCACAAAGTCAAAGTACTCACTTTGCTCTATAAAGTAGAAAGGCCCGATTTGCAGAGAGAAATCATAGAGTGCACAGATCTTCATGAATTGAGAGCACTATCTCCAAATCACAGATTGTAGAAAGGAAAAAAAGAGAGTTCAACCTCCTCTATTTATAGGTGGCGAACCCTTGTGCTTCATGATGCATTTGTATGTGGAGAGATTTGCAAAACTCTCAACCCACACATCACCACACCGCATCGCGACCCTCCTTCATGAGCCTTCTTTGCAATTGACCAAAGGTTTTGGAAATTGACCCTCAGACTTAGAACCTCATTTTCTTCTTGGATCCAAGTCTGAGGGGGGGCATTTGTTGGTGCCAAAAATATGTGTGAAGGAAAAGGAAGTCGATTGAAATATGAATCCAAAGAGGCTGCCTCATGAAGACCAATAACAGAGTGACACAATAATGTGGCCAATGCAAAGGTCCCCCCTCGTTGGCACCGCGAAGTAAGGAGGTAGGAGGATCCACAATCCTCCTGTCGTTTGCGAACTTGCCCAGGAGCAAGGAGGCGGGAGTCTTTGTGATGCACCTTATCTTTGTGAAGGCGTCACAGGGTGAGGAGTTGGGAGGCTCCATGGTTACGAAAAAGTTCCTTGTAGCTTTGCGCCAAATGATCTCTACTTCGCTGCACCTCCTGCTTATAAATACTAGACACTCCTCAAGCCCAAAGGATGGATCCTTCAAACTTTTTCCTTCTCCACTCTCAAATTGTGAAAAAATTTATTCTCTGTATAAAATAATCTCTTCAAGGTAATTGAAAATTGGGAAGTGCCTTTCCCTTGGCTTAAATTCAACCCTTCTTCAAAGAGGGATGTCGTTCATGGAGCCCATGGGCCTCCACAAATAAGGAGATCTCCAAGGGGACTCAGGTCTTCATAGAGAACTCTTGCTTCACGAAGTACTCTCTATGCAGATGTACACCCTATGATAAGAAAGGGTCACTGTGCATTGTGAATCACATTACTTCGCAGTTCTATGCTTTGCAGGGCACCGTTGCTTTATGAAGCCCTACTTTGTGAAAGTCATTTCATTTTTTGAAGCACTATCCATATACATATAGGCCCTATGCCAAGGCTAGGCCACCTCACTTCACGAATCATACCCCTTCTTCAAGCCCCTACACTATATGGAGTGCCAGAGCTTCATGAGGCCTCTTCCTATGAACCCCTTTTCTACAAAAACCCTTTTCTTGTACGGCCGTCCAGGCGTGTATAAAGTGATTTCAAGGTCCCCTGGGTGGTGCTTCATGTTGGGTTGCATAACATTATGCTTCTTCACATAGGCACACTAATGATTATTTCTTCTTTTCATAGCCACGCTAACGTGGGCCCCTCAATGGATCACTCCACAACACCCCTTGCCACAGAATTTCTAATGCCTTCCATTCCCTAAGGTTGGGTGGGTATTAGTTATGTATGTCCTAGGGGTGCAGAGTGAACCCTCCTCGTCTGAGCTGCAGGACATTAGACTGCTAAGAATCATTGTCCTCATCACATGATGTTAAACTATGACCTTGCCATGTGCATCATACATGGAGCTCCCCATGAATCATACGTAAGGTGCCCCATCTCGAACATTATCTACAACCACTCATCTCCATGGGAGTAAGCTCTTCCTCACATGGAAAGAGATCCTCTCTTCCGATGCATCACCTATTTGGGAGGAAGGGAAACCACCATGGTTTAAGCCCCTAGCCTTTCTTGCATAAGGTAGCATCAATCCTCCTCCTATCTTCTTCTGTTCCAAAGAACAAGGGAGATATGGGCTCCAGGACCATCTTTATCCCTTTTCGCCACTAGGCCTCCATCCTAGAGTAAGTCCTAATCGTCATCTCCCTAGGATGCTTGCCACACGTAAGCCCCTGTTTTCTTTTTGGGAAGCTAACCACATGTAATCCCATCTTTCCTTTTTTAGGCTGCTAACCAAGTGTAAGCCCCTGTTTCCTTTTTGGTCTACTAACCACATGTAAGCCCTATTTCACTTCCTATGTACGCTGCTTTCGTGATGTGATCGTCGGGTCTTTATTGCCTCTTGTTTCTCACACCGATCATGAATCATGTGGGATTAGAGTAATCATTGACTCTAGAATCCTTCCTGGGCCACCTTATCATGTAATCCCCAGACCATTTTGAACTACAGGTACTTTGATCCTTGCCTAGGAAAGGTATGTAGGAAGCCTCCCTGAGGTTCAAGACTAACACCTATTGGGCCCGCCCACTTCACGTCAGTTCACCAACTCCTATTCTGAACTATGGGGACTTTAATCCTTTCTAAGGTAGCGTAAGTTGGAAGCCTCCTTGAGGTTCAAGTCCAACAATTACTTGTCCTGACCCCTTCACGTCGGTTCACTTTCATCCCACATGACTTTAAACTGTATGCCCCCTTTTTGGTCTTACAAGACGTTAAACTATACCCGTTTGAACTATGTGGGCTTTGATCCATGTCTCCAAAATAGGGTACATAGGAAGCCTACCTGAGGTCCAATCCCAACTTGAAGTAATACATTATGATCCCCAATCAACGATAAGATGTTGTTTTCGCCAATCGATGGTAAGTTGTTGTGTTTCTCAATCGACGTAAAGCCGTTGTATTCCCCCAACCACTGGTAAGCCGTTGTACCCCAGCCAGTGGTAAGATGTTGTACCCCAATCAGGGGTAATCCATTGTATCATATCCTGTGTAAGCCGTAATGGTAATCCATCTTAAGATGAACTACGTGGTTTTGATCCTTGTCTTTTAGATATGGTATGTAGGATGCCTCCCGAAGGTTCAAACCCAAATAATGGTAAACTTTGGTGTCCCACCTTTTGGGGCCCACATATCTGGTCCACCCCCTCTGGCACTAGACCAACCTTGGGCTACTAACCACGTGTAAGCCTCTGCCTTTCAATTGAGATTGTTATCCTATGTGTACACCTCGAATTTTATACCCCCATCCTGAACTATGTAGACATTGATTCCCTACCAAATGGATATGTGGGAATACTCTCTGAGGTTTAAGACCATCACTCATGTCCCATAGTAGCATTTCCCTTGAGCCTATGTGTTTTGGGATGGTCATATCCCAACCCCAAGGTTCCACTTCCTCTGGGTCCCATCTATACGGGTTTCCTCCTCAGGCATCCCATCACCACACCAAACTATGTGGACTTTGATTCCTCTCCACGAGGATATATAGGGAACTCTATTTGAGACTCAATCCCAATACTACCATCACCTTTACAGTGGTTCCATCTCATTCACCAACCACTTCATTTAACTCTCCATCATCCATCCTGATTCTACCCAAGCCACCACATCCTGGTGAAACCATGTCGTCCACTTTCTCACTACTCCTAGCAGTAACCGGGTAACTAACCACACATTAGACCCAACATTTGTGTTTCCTCTAGGGGTTTCACCCACCTGATCCACTCCTGTTAGTGTTTCATTCAGTCTGATCTATCTCCACTATATGTTAAACTCGCGACATACCCTATGTTAAACATGGGAAGCTGGGGAAAACCTCATAGTCATGCCTATGGCATATAATTCCCTGCATTCTACATGGGATGTCACGAGCTTCCGCGCCCTTGATAAGCCATCATAATGGGAAGAGACCCAGACGCTCTAGTGTTCCAGTGTCCAGACACACCAGTGATGTCCAACATTACTACTCCCCTGACCAAAGGTTGTTGTGCTGAATGGAACTCTTGGAATATACTGATCTAAGTAGTGTAATTAATCGGCATCCATAAAGACATGGAACTGGGAAGAGTTTCACGAACAACATCTTAATCTATAAGGGAGACCCGGACTAGGAAACAAGTTCCGAGGAGAAATCAACAGAAGGAGGAACTGACATCCCATCATTCCATTTTTCTCAAGGAGAAAACGTCCCTGAACATGCGATGGATGTTTTCCACCTTTGTAATGTGGGAATGCGGGGTAATAGATGCATGTCCTCCGAATAACAGATGGATGTGCGCCCCATCAAAAGCATCATAAACAATACTATATACCAAGAATATATTAATATGGTTTGGTTTGAGGATTTATATAGGAGGAAAATTTGATCACTGTTATACTAAATAGAAGTGGGGTTGGGGAATTTCCTTGGTTCTATCTTGGTGTAAGATACTTCTGATCGAGTGAAAATGATTAGTGAAATTTTAGTTTTGAATCAGAGTAAGAAGAAGTTATATGTTGAGTGTAGACATCATCATTTTGAGTTTGATATAGGTCATCATGGTTTTCTATATATCTCACCTTGGATGAGACATTGAGGGATAGAAATGAAAGGGAAGTTATATCCAAGGATTATAAGTCCATTTAAGATTATGTAGAGTACTGGGGAGGTTACATATTATTTGGAACTACCTCATAAGTTTAGTGTAATGCCTAATGTCTTTCATGTATTTCAGTAGATGAAATATGAACCGAATCCAAATTATTTTATTCAATATGATGATATGGTATGGGAACTAGATGCATATTTTATAGAGTGACTAATGTATGTGTTTAATCATAGTGAGAAGAAATTATCAATAAATTTTGTGAAAATTATAAATGTTTTATAATAACATGTGTAAGTTGAGACTTGGGAATGATACATTGAAATGAGTTATTAATGAATATATATATATTTGTTTTAGAAAATCAATAAGACCTTTTGAGGATGTGAATCACTATGAATGTGAGTTTATAAAAAAATTATCATTTTAGTAATATTTTTAATTTTATTTTTGGTTTTTCCTGATTTGATTTGAATGGTTTTGAATTTAATTATGATTTGGTGGATATTTATGATGAGTTTGGCAGAGGAGATGGGAGTGAACTAAAATCTCAATACAATATGTGAACTTAACTCTAGTGTATTCCATAAGGAGTCTGGTGGAATGGTAGTGGATTAGGGTGGTGCTACCAAAATGTTTTGGCATACATTGGGGATTCAGTGGGCCATCATAACTTCAGTGGACTCCCACAGAACACAAATGTTTTGGAAAATTATTTTTATAATAAAGTTATTTATGTATTTTTTATTATGGTATTTTGATTAAATTATGGATATTCTATCTCTAAGAGGTCACTTTGTAAAATATTATCCTCTCAAGTTTCTCTCTTTCCTTCTCTTTCCTATTACTATGATTTATTCTTCCTTTCTAGGTTGAAATATGATATACTAGTGGCATTGGTTTTTTATAATTAATTTATTTAAGATATATATCTTCTTGTTCAATGGAATCAAGGTTTAGTTACTGATTCATTATAATTTTCTTTTATATACTTTTATTTTGAAAATTTTGTGTATTCCTTGAATTCCATGTGGGATCGAGCCTTATTTATTTGTCTGGATTGTTTATCTAGTGTGATATAGGTGACATCTTGCACTCTTTGATGTTTAATTTTTAGATTTTATATTATAATTTATTGATTTTATACATTAAATACTATTATGAGTTAAGTTTCTTAAGATATTAGTTAGAATTATGTAGAATAAATTTTTATGAATTTTTTAAGTGATGAAAATATTTTATGAAAAAGTTATAAGGTTGGAAATTTGGAATTTCATGTGGTAAATGATGAATTAATGAGATAAATGGTGATATAACTACTTAATTTTATTAAATCATTAATCTAATAATTAATTATAAAAATATGACAAATTGAATTGTTGTTTAAATTTTTTTTGATGTGTAAAGGTGTTGTTTTTTACTATATAGTTTCATTTAATGAATATATTAAATTTAATAAATTATTATAAAATAATTATTTGATATTATGAGTGTTTTGGATTGAGTTATAATACTTTAATAAATATATTTTCATGAGAAAATTCATGTATACAGGTGGTAAAAATATCTAACTAAAGTAATAAGTGATAAGTTTTGACGATTATATGATGAACATATTGGAGTATAATGTGATGTGTACTTTATGGAAGTTTAACTTATGATTATTTAAAGTGATAATGAAAGTATTAATGATTTATTAACAATAATATGATTGAAATTTTCTTTAAATGGATTGAATGATGAATTTTGTGGGAAATATACTTATTATAATTTATGTTTTAAATTATAAGAGTGTGTTTGGAATTAAATTTGTTTACATGGTTTTTTGAATAATGAATGTGTTACTCATGTTTAATAACTAGGGTATTATGTTTGGAAAGTTCCTCTATTTTTATTTTTTGGATATCTGAATATAACTATTTTATAAAGAAAAGTATCATTATGATGGTCGCTTATAGGGTGCCTTTGGTTAAGATGTGATGTAAGATAATGATATATGCGCCATCAATTTTCCTAGGACTTTTTTTTGGATTGATTATTTATAATATTCTACATGTTTAAAAGTTTATGGATATAATCCATGTATTGGGGAATTTTTTCCCTGATTAATGAATTTTTTTAACAACACTAGCTGAAGAAGATTCTATAATATTTATATGACATGGATAACACATAATATTGTATTTACATGTTAGACATGATATTATTAAACAATTTAAATGATATAAATATTTTATATATGATCATGTAAAAATTCAATAATTTTTTAGGTATAAAATATTTTATATTGAGGATTTATTCTCATTCCCTATATTTATATGACCTATGTGCATATATATTATATGAATGTTGACATAGGTAATGGTAAGGGGACTATTGTTAAGATATGATGTTTGGATACATCTTGGAGCTATTTTGTATGAATATGAAGTGACATGGAAGAGTTTTTACGTACTTTATGTTTTTACTCTTTTATGATTTAATGTTCATGATTTAGTATTTGAGTTTTATTGTAATGTCATGTTTAGATTTATGAATCGTATGAGAATTTGCGGACTATTTTATTGAATTTATGGAGCATGTTATTATTAGTTTCAACTAATTATTACTACTTTATTTTTTGGTATTTTAGTTATAATGGTCCATTGGAGATTAAATCACCACCCAAGTGATATCTTTATACCCACGATACTATTTACTAGTCTCTAAAATTGGGGAGTGTACCTCAAGCCATATGATATTACTCCTTAGTGTTGTATTCATTCCATATAGGGATTTAACAAAATTTATTTCTCATTATCATTAGCTAAATATCATTGAGTTATTTGTGGTTTTGTGGGATGGATAAGATGAATGAATAATAAGTAGTGATTAATGATGAATGAAAAATAGTAGTCATTAATAAATTTTGGTAGATGAATTTTGGACAATGTTTTGAAACCTTGAAAAGACCTTCGATTGGCGGCGTTCTATCTCTAGTAAAAATTAAAAATATTCCCTAAAATCTAGGTCTGATTAAAGAGTATTAAATTAAATATATTATTTTTTGTACTAATCAATTTTTGTTAAGAAATAGATAAAATTAATTTGTTACCTTATTGGAAATCTTCAAAAAAAACTAGAGAGATATTTATTGAATATCTTTGTTTTTTTTTAAATCATGTTATATGAGTTTATATATATAAATATATATTTATTAAATATATTATTTAAATATACATTTGGCATTCCAAATAATATTTGTATGATCATATATCCAACGACCCGAGATCTATGCAGATCCAAGAGCAGCGAAAAAATGGGACGTCGACACCGGTCAACGTGCTAGAGGATGGGAGGAGAAAAAATTCTCGTGGAAAAACCCTAGGTGCGGAGGGGAGAGGGGCCGCCGCTGCTCCGAGGCTTCAATTTGTATGATCGTATATATTTAATATCATTATTTTAACCATAAAATTATTAAAAAAAATTAATATAAAAAAATTTATAGTTACTTAAAACATATGATAATTAGTAATATAAAATTAATATAATATGAATAGTTTTTTTGACCACATAAGATTACTTAATCAACCACTTTATCCTTGAACCGATCTCATTTTTTATTCAACTAACTCATTCAGTTTTGAGATAACTAATTTAGACTTTCATTGTTTTAATAATTATGGATAAATTTGATAGCAAGATGCACCAAAGTAAAAAAATGGTGTGATTAAGGTCACTATTTTTTTTTGTGCATGTGTAATGTGCTAAGGTATGAATAAAACAATTTCCTTTGTTTAATGTATCATAACTGGTTTACCATTTTTAGATAATAAAGTTAATGTGTTTTGAACATTTTTTAAATTATTTAGACATTAAATAATTAATAGAAGGTTGAACTAAAAATTATAAGGAGTTGTACTTTTTTTTTAAAATAAATTAAATATTAAACATTTATTGTTTAATCGTTTTGAAGTGCTTGGAAACTATGGAGTGTTATTGGAGGCCCATTTAATGTTTTTCAAATCCTGTGAAACTATTGTATATTAAAAGAATTTAACATTTTATGAAATATCCTTGATCCGAACCTTTCATTTTTCTCAAATATTTGACTCAAATCTTCTAGAAGGTTATAAGTGTCTGAAAAATTCTCCCAATATTTAAAATATTCATACAACACATGTATTTATAAATTATTCAAAATTAAATACTTAGAAGTCCTTATTTGGATAAATTAGGATACACTAAATAAATTTTACTAATGTTCACTTGATGTTTTTTTAATTATAAAATCGTACACAAATAAACATGATAACTTAAAATATACATGCATTTTTATTAAAATATTCTATTATTTAAAAAGTAAATTTGTTCTAATTTTTTAAGGTTTAATGGTAGAAATAACTTTATATTTGGATTTGAAGGAATTTTAGAAGAAAAAAGAAAATAAAAGAAAAGGGTTCCTATATATATAAGATTAGGTCAGGAAGAACTTAGCTTACCCAAGATTAGAGTCATGAAATTAAGGAAATTAAGCGTGGCTTACCATATAAGGATTTTTAAGTCGCATAGAATCTTGGTCCAGCATGGTATCGTGTAAAAGTAATGTGTGAATTCATAGTTGCTTTAGAATAACCTGAACTGTGATATCTCAATGGAAAAATAACTTGTATTTATTTCAGATTAACTCAAATCATTACATGTAATATAATATTAATAAGGGCTCTATGTATGATTAATGTGAATTTTCTATTGCATGAGATAAACTAGAGAAAAATTTCTACGAAGGAACAAGAATCCCACTACATAATAACCTGCACCCATATTTCATGAATGTTTACATGGGTTGATTATCTTGCTGATTTTTTTCCATGATAATATAATCAACACCACAATCATGACAAAGGATGATGGGCAGTAAAAAACATAATAATAACAGGGAACTAGTTTCATCATGACATGGTTTCTATATTGTGGAAGTGAGTTTGTGCCATGGATGGATTTTGAAGATGATAACATCTATGATATATAAGGATAAATATAGCGTGTACTTTTTTTATTATTGTATGAGCATATGATAATTATAAAAATAAATATATAGAGTTATATTTTCTTTCCCCAGGTAGAACACCATTGCACTTTGAGAATTATATCCATGATAGATAAGGAATCTTCTTATCTCCTATGCTTTTGATATCATAGAGATATCTTATGGGAGAAATAAGGGAGTTTCATGGATTGAGTTTTTGGAGATAATTTAAAATACATTTATTAAGATATAAATAAGGATAGATAATGAAATATAAATATATAGACACATGGAAGGATTTTATGCCTATAAATAAAAATTGATTATGCACACTTAAAATAATATTTTTGGGAGGATATCTATTGGAGTACTTAGATAAAGTTTAAAATGATCAAGGATCTGTCTAAATAGGTTTTTATACTCCCTCATGGTTATCATAAAGGTTTAATTTATTTTTTACTTTGTTTTATGATGACGAGGGATTATATATTATAAATTTTTTATTTTTAATGGTAATTTTTGTTGGGTTTTTGCATTCATCCTATGTTCTAGATCTTTTATTATCACATTGAGAATAACCATCATCTTATTAGTTAAGTAATTTCTTTTTAAATTCATTTATTATTTATTAGATTTCCTATTGATTATAGGGTAGTTTATATTATATATTTAAACATAGTTTTATGTTACTTGATTATTTAATGAATTGTACTACAAGACTATAAGAAAAGGATAGTTAAGTGAATATGGAATGAATACCTCACCATGTGTTTTCTTAGATCTAATCATGAAAATTTACTGAATATCTATCTTATCCTTTTATGATTTAATATTTCATAATAATATATTTTTAAAGTCTGAGTGCAGTCATATCATTTTTTATCCATTCTCACTTTATATTTCCATTTTAATTAAATTGATTGTTTATACTATTGAATTATGGTTTTCATGCTATAATAGGTTATATATATAGGTTTGACCTCAAAATTGAGCTGTACTATAACCTAAGAGTTTTAGTTTTTAGAAAGAGTTAATATAAATTATAAATGTGACACCCAATTAGAATTAACAACTCCTTGTAGGTGATTAATGTTTTTGATTCTGTTTTCAGGAACATAGAACTTAGTGGAATGCTTTGGTTTGGTAGATTAGAACACACAATTTTATTATTTATTTCAATTTTAAAATTTTAGTTTATGGTTATGTTTTATTTTTTATTTTGTTGGATATTTTTGGTTTTGATGGAATGTTTAGAATACATCATGAATGAGCATATGTTCTTTCCATACAGGTTTTTAACCTTGCACATCAAATTAACCAACTCAAGGAGAAGATATAAATACATGGATTTGGTCTAAAACCATAGTTGATTGATGATAAAACACTCCTTTATGGATTTTAAGAATTATAAAAATAGGAATTGAAATACATAAAGGTTTTTGGAATAGAGGGAAAGGAGTTGAGGGAACCATCTAAAGAGGAAGTGTAATTTGAGGCTAAAACTGAGGAGAAATCCAATGGTGGCATTGTATTTGAACTTGAATCTAAGAAATTTATTTATAAATACAGTTAAAATGAGCTATAATCTAGTGAATAATACCCTCTTAAATGTTTTGAAATTGAGGATGGAGAAGAAAAATTAACTTTCAGTGAAGATGAAGAGGGAGAAGAGGAGTTGATAACTTCTAAAACTGAGGTAAACTAAATATTTTAAATACCAGTAGTAATAAGATGTTATTAATTTTGATCTTTATAAGGATTGGATGGTCTATGAGTTACTTATTAATTCTTAAATACTTACATATTCTTTTTTTACCTCAAGGAAGTGTAAATACAGTATCAAATAAAAGTAAGAGAATTATATCTCTAGATGAGTAGAAATTTTTATCATGGATAAATTATTATTTGTAAAATTATTTCCATTATCTTATCATGTGAATTGAAATTTGAGGTATTTTATTTCAAAAATAAAACAAAAAAAAGATACTTTTGGGAGGCAACATGATTTTTTATTCACTAAAATAGGCTAATCTTAGGGATTTAGTTTATTATTTATATTTAAATCACCCTTATATTTTTGAGATTTAATGGAATGAATCTTGTACTTTATCATGATTATTTTGGTTTTATAGGTCTATTATGATTCTAGAGGAAATAAAAAGATATAAAAAAGATAAAATTGGTAGATTATGTTATTCCATAGATAGTGGATTATTGGTTTAAATCCTTATATATTTTACTTTCATTATATTTATCACATGATTTATGGAATTTTTTTTCTATACTTAGATTTCATAATATATTTTTAATCTATTATACATGTATTTTATTAGTAATATCATCATCAATTGTTTTAAATGTAATTTTTATGGAATTTAATGTGTAAGACGAGGTATGTATAAGTAAATATAATCATAATAATATTGGTTTAGTGATTCATAATTTGGTAATATTGGTTGATTTATATTGATGAAATTTCCTAAACACAATTATGATTTGATTTTATGAAGTTAATTTGGATATATTTTTATTATTATTCATTATTGGAGTTATTTTATATTATTATGCTTCTCGTTCATGAAAGGGTTCTCAACTATTTTGTCACATTTTTTCAAATACACTATTTATGGATAAATACTTGGGGGCATGTTGAATACTAGAAATTGTATTGATATAATTTTAATGCAAAAAAATTGAATTAATATGATTTAGTTCATTTTCATCTTTCTTTTAAGATCAAAGAAACCATAAATTACCTTGATAGGAAGAAGTATTATAAACCTATTTATCTTTTTATACTCTAATGTTGGCATCTTTTCATGATATATAGTGGAATAAGTTTGGCGGAATAGGTTTTTTAATGATGTGAAAGGGTGGTTTATACTGAAAAGAGATTTTCTTAGTATTTGGTGGGGGATAGAGTTTCTTTTTCAAAAATGATAGTGTAGTTGTTGGGTGCTATCATTTTCAAGAAATATTTTGATGGAGGATTTTATTCATTGAGATTTATATTTTATATCATGTATTGTATTTTATATTTTAACCACTTTTTTAGTCGTATGATATTTTACATAAAGTTCCTACCAATCCTAATCCTCATAGTAATTTGAACCCTTACTGAAATACCTCACGATTAATGATATTTTTCTATTTATAGGGTGGATATTTAGATTCTTCACAAGTATATTGTTAGGATTGAGGTACTCACATATTGATCATAGCTATATGTATTTTTTTTTGAGTGAGGAGAGATTTTTTTAGGAAACATAAATCATAAGTGGGAATGAAAATTATTAATTAGTTGAAATATATGAATGAATGTTCAGAAAAGAATCATCACTTAAAGAGGAAAAGTTGAATACAAGCTCGAATGGTATTATTAAAATATGGGGAGTTAAATAGATTTTTTCCATGATTCTTGATAATATATTCCTCATGGATAATTATTGTTTTTTGATAATTTTTTTAAGACATGGTTATGATGGATTTATATTGATATAATGTGAAGTTTTTTTTACATTAGGAAAATTAAGTGTTTATGTGTAGAGGGATTTTATTGCATGAAATATACACTAATTTTTATTTAATTATTTTACTGTTTAATATGAATTTATATTTAAATTTTTTAAAATTTTAAAGTTTAAATAGTATCAATTCATGTTATTTATATTTGGGTGAATTTTGGAAGAAAAAGGAAAATAAATGACCTATGGTTCCTATCTATATAAGAGTAATTCTTATGGAACCTCGCTCATACAAGAGTAGAGCCATGAAATCAGGGAATAAAAGGGAGGCAAATTACATAAGTGAGTAATAAGGGAGTTATGTAATATTATCTTGAAGATTTCATTGCATGATATTAACATGATGAAGATATTTATGGAAAATGAGAACCTAACAGTAATGTGACCTGCACCCTTATGTCATGAATATCTATATGGATTGAATTTTTTGCAGCTATTAAGATATTATAATTTGAGTTTCACAATAATTAAGAGGAAGGTAGAAGAAAAGTTAATAGGGACTAAAATATGTTGAGTTAAATCATCTAGAATATGATATGTTAATTTATTTATGATTTTGTTTGTGATGAAGAGGGATTGAATGTTGTGGTATTATTTTTTTAAAGGTATTTTTGGTTGGGTTTTTGTATTTATCTTATCCTATATATCTTATATGATTTCATTTGTAATAACCATTGTCTCATTGATTGAAGAATATATTTTAAATGAAATAACCAGGTCTATTCTTTTTTTCTTAACTATAGAGCAGGTTATGTTCTCTATCAAAATATGGGTTTGGATCGCTTTATTATTAAATAAATTAAAGTAATTGACCATTAGAAAAAATGTTTAGTGATTATATATTGAATACTTGAACATGTTTTTTAGATTCAATTTTGACAATGACATGACTATACATCATATCATTTTATGTTTTAGTATCGCAAAATCCTTGATTTGTAAAACCTCAGTGCACTTCCATAATTTTTAGTCTATCCTTGTTTAGTTTAGACTTCCTCTTGTATTTAATTTTTCATATCAACTTTGGAATTTGGGTTTTCATGATAAGATACATTTTCTTTGTGGGTTTAACCTCATACTTGAGCTAAACTACACCCTTGTAATTTTATTTTTAATGAAGATAAAATATAAATTACAAAACTAATAACCCATTGGAACTAATGACGCTTAACGAGTCTAAAAACATATCTACTATATTGTATCTAATTTTAACTAGACTCTTTATAAACCATCCAAAAAAATTTAAAAGCTACACTCAAGGAAGAATACTTGAAGAAAAATCATTTATCCATTCAAATGATGTTAAAGTTACGACAAATAGTCCCAAAAATTTATAGAGTTTTCAAATGAAATATAGAATTTTATATTTACAAATAGTTAGTTATAATGGTCATGTTTTCAAATTCATATTAGTAGAGGTCGAATTTTGATCATGTAGAAAATTTTGAATTTCTAATCATAATATCTTGATTGAGCATAAGATATTTTTCATAAATTTTCTTACTCTCTATTTTTTCCTCTATTGTGTGAGATTTCATAGTAATGGAATAATGAACCATTTTTTATAATCATTTTATACGATAATTATTCTTGTTAATTAAATTAGTCATGGGTTAAGGTGTAACAAAACAACCCTAGTCAACCAATAATGTCACCCAAATTAACCCACCACAAGGCCCAAAGATTATTCATAATCACCAAGTGGTGGGTGATAAGAATTTATGTATAATATAAAGAAATGTAGGAACAATTTGGACCACACAATACCTATGATATGATAAAAATAATCAAATTATGAAAAAAATATCAAATATACATCATAAGTAAAACAATAAATCCAAAAGGTAAAATCCAACAGTTTGATAACAATGTCTATATGAGAAACATAAATACGTTTAAAATGGAACCAAAAGAAACCCATGTTTATACCACTTTGTAGCTATATGTCACCACCTTCCCAAACCACTATAATGGAAATGTGATCTGGGAAAGTTATCCCCTACATATAACTCGTTCCATTAGCATTATTATGGAAAACCAAGGTTACAAATTTTCAAATGAAGAAGTAGGATGTGAGCACTAAAGATGAGTTAGAAACCTCCAATAATCTATACAATGTTTATTCACATACATCTGTTAGTTCTTGTATAAAACATATTTCTAAAACATTTCTAAATAAATAATTTTATCTATAAAATTACCCTTTGGTTTTACCATTAAAAAAGTTTCTATATTTTATAATAAAAAATTATGACCGAAAAATATCCATGAGGAATAAGAAGATGAAATAAGAAATTTTCAAGAATCAATATCATATCAATATCAAGAGGGAAAATAACAATATCAATATAAAAGCATGAAATATATAAAAAAATCAACAAATTTAGTCTAGGAAATGAGGGTGTACACAACAAATGAAAATACCAAGACACTAGTTAGTATATGAAAATATTATTGTTTGTGAATCTAATTCCATTAGAAAGGATACCCCTTATAACCATAGAATCAAGGGAAACTCCCGTAGTGACATCTAACTTCATTAGGTCTTGTTTATTTATAATTTTCCTATATTCCCCAATCTCACCTATGTGCTATTACATCCCCATTACATTCAAAGACAAAAAAATCTTATTTCATTGGAATTTTCCCAAGCTAAATCAATTTTAAATCCATGCCCACATTTTCATAAAAAATTTGTTATCGCAACTCCACACCGCTCCCATACTTTAAATGACACATTCCCTTTTAACTCATCTTTGAGAATTTTGTCAAACATTCCATGTTCATAAATCATGTTTTTAAATAAATCACCCTTTGAAACACTTTCCATTTCCATGAAATATCAAATACACTTTCAAAATTTAATTTCATAAATCAATAAAAATATAAACATTACAATAATTATAATATCACCAAGGGGTAGAAAATGAGATAGAGACACCTACCTCAATAATGAAAAAACAACATTTCCTTATTAACTACTGATGATAGAGGAATATATTAGATCCAATAGTACCTAGATCAGAGGAAAATGATTTCAATTATATATTCCTATCCTAGATTCAATGATATAGTAATAATAAGACTCAAACATGTTGATAATAATAGAATAAAATTGGTTATAAGAATCCCAGTTACTAGATTTCACCTAATGGAGAACTAAGCTTCCAACCTGAATAAATAATCACCGACATAAAGAGGTAGAGATCCAAAATTTTTAGTACAGATCTCTTAAGCTAAGAAAAAATTAATTAGGGTTTTATGGTTTGGATTAGAGGTGGTAAAATTCAATCTCAGGGTAAATGATATTTTATCCCTTTACTAAAAAACACACACAATGACATCACCAGTGAGCCACTGGGCATCACCGACCGACTAATGGTATACTGGCTAGTTGGTGGGTGGTTAAAATATTTGTTTACCTAATGAAATTCCACCAGATAGAAAATGGTACCTATATACAAGGATGTATTCCGCTAGCTATCACCAATAAGCTAGTTCCCTCCACCAGCTATCTAGTGGCATCCTACTATCACCAAATTCCCAAAATCCTTCTCTCATGTTTTGTAAAATCCAAAATTACAAAATAAAAAATATAAAGAGATACTTACCCAATTCCTCATACATTGGTGTGACAATTATATCTACTAAAAAATATTTTGTCTCCATAAATTCTCAGGGTCCATAACTCTAGATAAGATAAGACCATTGCTACATCATCAGGGCCTCATACTCCTATGTCGCATGGACGCCCCTACCCAAAATCAATATCATTATAACAAATTCTATTTTCTTGTCAAGAAACACTTTATCTAGTTGGTCTACTATATGAACAAGTCTTTTATGCATTGATCTATTGGGTTCAATCTCAAAATCCTCCAACTCAATAATGCAGGACATATTTGGCTTGTAATTCTTCAATTGGGAAACATGGAACACATTATGGATTGTAATCAAATGAGAAGGTAAGTCTAATTGAAAATTCACTATCCTTAGTCACTCTAAAATCTCAAATTATAAAAAATAACGAGGTTCCAACTTAACATGATTCCCTTAACATCTATGTCCCAACTCCGGCGAAACTAAGAGAAAAAAATGATCACCTACTTCAAAGTCAAACAGAAGATGAAGACGATCGATATATGATTTCTGATGACTCAAAGATGTCACTAACCTCTTTTTGATCAATTTCACAATACCATCAATCTCGTTAATGATTCATGCTCCATCCAAGGACCATTATCCAACCTATTCTTAATAATGAGATGACCTACATGGACTCCCATTCAACACCTCAAAGGGATGTATCTAGATAATGCCTAATAGATTTTGTTATAAGATAATTTTACTAAGGGAATATGTATCCCCCATGATCCACTTAAGTTAAACACACATGTCTAGAGAATGTATTGAATAATTAGGACAACTTTCTTAGTTTGACCATTCATCTGGTGATGATAATATGTGGTTAACTTCAATTTAGAACCCGTCACTATCTATAGCCCACTATAGAATTGAGATGTAATATGAGGGTATAGATCATATATGATTACTTGTAACGACCCTAACTTTCATTAATGGAAATCCCTCTTGATCTAATTAAATGTATCTTTATGTAAAATGTTTATATAAAATGTCAACTTATTTGGTTTTATGTTTTTGTATTTTAAAATAATGTTACGAATTGTGACCATTTATAATATATCCATTGAACAGTGATCACATGATTAGTATAAATATAGGGCTTTAAAAAATCCAATTTACTCACACAAATGAAGCAATGGCCTCATCCAGTAGACGTTCCTTATACGAATCCCATTTTACAGAACTCAGAAAGGAGGTTACCTCTTTGGTATTCACTCTTGACCAAGACCAATATGAGCTTGAATATTTTAAGCTCGATCGGGAGTGCCTAAGAGAGAAGTTGAAGTTGATAGAGATTACCACCCGAGCAATGTTATCCGAGCCACCCCAAGAGTCTGTCACCATCGCACACCTTAACCTTCGGTCTTATGAAGGTGTTATAAGGGGTTATGTAACAAGACCCTTGTACTATGGTTATGTACATTATTTTTTTATATAATAATGAATATACTTTCATTTTATTATTGTTACCTTGTAAATAGTTTTTAAAGTACAAATAGTATTTTTAGTTAATTTTCAACCAAGAAATCTATTTTGAGGAATTAATGGATTTTTTAATTAAATAATATTTTAATAAAATATTATTATTATTATTAAATTAATTTTTATTAAATATAAATGATCATATAATTTTATGAATGCAATTGTAATTTTTATTATGGTTTGAAAGCTATTTTTGTCAAAACCCATGAATTTTCGATAAATGTCAGTTTTTTATTTTAAAAGTGAAAGTTAACATATTTAGAAAACTATTTAGATAAAATTAACATTATTTCTGAATCAGGATGTCTAAATTATCCAACGGAGAATTTTTCAAAATTTTCTGAGACAAACAAATTTTTGGGTAAAAATTAAATACCGTTTAAATATATAATGTGATTTAGGACATCATCCTGACCCAATAGTAATTTAATAAAACACTATAAACTTTATGTTCGTCCAATTTATGTTTTATCATTAAAATAATGTGATTTTAGGTTTTTTTTATTTATTTTACAAAACTTTAGTGGACCCTCCAAGAGTTATTAAACATTTTGTCTTTTTAAATTGTTTTCCTTAGGAGTGTGACTCACCTCAACATAAGAAACCCCATTATTTTAAGAATTTCGGACTTTGTAATTATAAAATTTTATTTTCTACTTACCTTTGTGAAAAACTGTGAGAAAAAACCATGGTCCGGTTTGTGGTTTGGATTAGTTTAATGTGAGGTGTCCAAAACCTAAATAATAAAGAATTCCCTCACTATTCCTATATAAACCCACCCACGATCCCACTTCCTCCTCACTAAAATCCTTTGGAGTTCATCCAAACTCTGACCTCATCTATCTATAATACTCCAAAGGTGCCCCAATCTCCCAATAAGCCTCTCTCAAGCCTCTCTCAAGCCTTAGGAAGCACACTTCCAAGTAAGGGTTTTTCTTACTTTCTCATTTTTGTCCAATATCCATTAAATTTTTATGCCCTTTTAATTTAAATTATAAATGATGGGGAATGGTTTCTAACCTCTCCCATACTTCCCTTTTTATGTTTTAATGATGTTATACCCATTTCTATCCCATTAAATTCCTCCCATGTACACCCGTTACTATGCCGAAATTCCTTATGGGATTTCTCTCTCCTCTTTTAGATCCAAGTAATTCTTTTGTATTATGTATCTAAATTCCATTAAGTTTGTTGGGACATGTATATATATGAACCCTTACTTTATATTTCATTTAAATATGATGATACACCCTTGTCTCTCTCATCAACCATTTTCATGTATCCTTATGTCACGCCGTTATGCTGCCGAAATTGCACCGCATTTTTCCAAGCCAAGATCCTTGTGTAGTGAATTCCATACCCATGTCTCTATTAGGGGTATTCACCTTAATGCACATATACATATTTAATGGTAATTTCATGTATTTATTCCACATTACTTAATCATGTAATAACTTATGATGTTTATTGATTCCATGTTATATGATCCATGTGGCACACTTATGCATGAAATGAAATGTTTAAGAAGGGTGCGCCCTGATAGCGCTCCAATGCATTGGGTAATGTATAGTATCATGATACGTTATGTGAAATGAGTTTTTACTCATTCTAATTCAAGTGGAATGAGGTTTTACTCATGATTAATGTGAAATGAGGGTTTACTCATGCTCCATCTGCAATGAGCCTTGACTCATGCTAAGTCCATGTTAAGTGTTATTGCCACATTTCCATGTTATGATTATCATGATTTATCATGCCCTTATGTTTATGCTTCTCTTTTTCTCTATTGATATGCCTATTTTCTAACATGTATTGTATTCCTCATGTTATTCCATGATTTTTCCTTTACCGGGCTTTATAGCTCACCCTTTTCTTATGCATGTCCTCAGGTTATCCCATGCAATGATATGTACGAGGGAATGTAGTGGTCATGTAAAGGATGTTTTCAATAAAGATGTTGTATTTCATGTTTTAAGTTGTTATGTAATGATACTAAGTCCCAAATATAGTAGACCTATCGATCTTCTATGTTGTATCAAATGAAGTTTATGTAATAAATTATGTTTTATTGTGTAATAAAAAGAAGGGTTTTCATAGTTGGTATCAGAGGAAAGTTTAGTTATTTTTGGGATTAGGATTAGAAAACCCTAGTAAAGACTTAGAGACAAGAATAAGGATAATGAAAACATTCCTAAGTATTTGTGTGTATTGATTAATTGGTTTATCAAGAAAATACATCCCCATATGGATATAAGTAGGTAGAGGCGACTCTGGCATAGATGTATCCTAGGGGTAAAACCTGAACACACCGCTTTGATCTAGACTCAAATGGAAACTGGTGCATGACAATGAGCCTTACTGCACTCTTGGTTATGACACTCCTAGGGGATATGCTTTGGTAAATTGACAAGCTTAGTATGAACCATTATTAAGGGAATAAAAAAATTACTTAAGAATATATGTTAGAAAGTAGATAATGAATTGCATAGACTAAAGCCAATAGATTCATATGTTGAGGAAATAAAAGTTCTTTATAATTCATCAATTTTGTCCTTGTATTACCCTTTATGTGTTACCCCTATCTTTCCTTTTATTCCAGCTAATGGCCGGTAATAGGGGGACTCAGGCTAACAACCGATGTGAAGATCAATGTGATGACTGTACTAATGAGATTCCCAATCTAATGGGAGAGGGAATTGCGTACTTTGTCATGTTTCTATCTCATATAACTCAAGATTTTAATAGAAACATGGGTCAAGAGGAATGTTCAACCCCCCTAAGAAATAAAAAGACGCTATCGAGAGCTTCATGAGACAAATGCATCCTACTTTTAATGGATCACGTGATCCCTCAATCGCTGAACAATGGATCAACTCCATTGAAAAGATCTTCTTCATCCTTCAATGTTATGAAAAAGAGACAGTTCATTTGTATGCTTATCATATGGAGGGTGAAGTTTATCAATGGTGTATGATGATCAAAAATATGAATCCTGAGGAGGAGATCGAGGATTTGGAATGGAAGGATTTTTGGAAGATGTTTTTTGATAAATATTTTCCACGCACCCTCCGACTTAAGATGGAAAGTGACTTAATTTCCCTCAAGAAAAAAGATGAAGAATCTGTTGGATCGTACGAGTAAAACTTCACAAGTCTTGAACGACATGCCTTCGACATTGTCATTACCCCAGAATGCAAGGTTGACCGCTTCTTTGGTGGGATGAAACATAGCCTACGGAAGGCGCTGATGACCCGTGACTTCGACAGCTATAAAGAAATTATCTGATGTTCCCTCATGGTCAAAATGGGGATCAGATAATATCAGAGGTATCATGGGGATAAGGAGCATATAGTGGAATTCAATTTTAGCATTCTGATGGATAAATACAATGGTTCTAAGAAGATCCAACACCCCACTTTCCAAAGGTGCGGAAAGAAGCACCCCAGAAACTGCCTGAAGAGGGCGAGGAAATGCTTTAGGTGTGGAAGAGAAGGGAACCTGGCTATTAAATATCGGAAAAAGAGACCCACGATTGCGACAGAGGAGAATAATGCTCCATTATAACCTCAACGCGTGGTTCATTACTACAACTACAAAGAACTAGAGAATCTTGCAATTTAGTGCCCTAAGCTAAGGGTTTTTGGAGGCAACCAACGACCTCCAAGGAAGCAAGGGCAAGCTTTTTCCATCACTACTACCGAAGTGAACCCCAGAAATGATGTTGTGATAGGTATGCTAGTTATTCATTCAAGAATTTTTGATTCAGGTTATACGCCTTCTTTTATATCTCGAAAGTATAGTAGAACAATCCCAGCACCACCACAAATCATGGAAGTGAAGATTTCGGTAAGTATGGAAAATGGGGAAATCATTGCATCCCATGAATATAACTCCTCCCCTGTCATAATCCATGGATTAATCTTTCTGGTGAACCTCTTCATACTCCCTATGGTAGAATTTGATGCAATTATTGGAATGGATTGGATTTCTTTATATAGAGCCAACATAAATTGTCGTGAGAGGGAAATCACTCTCCATGTGGAGAAACGAACCCCAATTCTTTACAAGTGAAAGGAGGAAGATGAACCTTCTTTAGATCTATCATATCAAGAGTGGATATTAATGCCCTATGAGAATAGATATCTGGATCAGATGATTGAGTCTAAGGAGGAATCCATCCTATAAGACATGCCTATTATGAGGGAATTTGCTGAAGTGTTTTCGGAGGAATTGCCTGGTCTTCCTCCTAGAAGAGATGTTGAATTATCAATTGATCTTATAGCTGGGGAGTTTCCAATATCCAATACTCCATATAAAATGGATGTTTTGGAGCTTGAGGAGCGGAAGAAACAACTCTAGGAGAATCTGGATAAAGGGTTTATACGCCCAATTTCTTCACCATGGGGTGCACCAGTTCTCTTCACTAAGAAGAAGGATGGGTCAATGTGCCTTTAGATTGATTATCTTGAGTTTAAAAAAATCAAGATAAAGAACAAGTATCCACTCCCATTAATTTATGACTTGTTCGATCTGTTGCGTGGAGCACAATACTTCTCCACGGTGGATTTGCGGCCAGGATATTATCAAGTAAGGGTGAAGAAGGATGATATCCCCAAGACTGCTTTTTGTACAAGATACAGGCACTTTGAATTCATAGTAATGCATTTCAGACTCACTAATTCTCTAGAAATATTCATGTACTTTATGAATATAATCTTTAGAGATTACCTCGAAATATTTGTGGTAATATTTATAAATGATATTCTAATATACTCCAAAACCAAGGAGGATCACGGGGAGCATATAAGAACTGTACTAGAGACCTTATGGAAGGAGAATATATATGAAAAGTATAGAAAGTGTGAGTTCTAGTTAAAGTTTGTCTCATTCTTGGGCCATATCATCACAAGAAATGGGATATATGTGGATCCCTCCAAATAGATGCAATTGAGGGATGGCCGAGGCCAACATCAGTAACAGATATCCATAGATTTTTGGGGTTAGTGGGATATTATGGATGATTTGTGAGTAATTTCTCATGATTGTCCAACCCTCTTACCAAGCTGACTCAGAAGGGAGTAATGTTTTCTTGGAGTGATGAATGTGAAGAAAGCATCACAGATTTGAAAAGGAGGCTTATCACTATGCCCGTTCTCACTTTACCCATAAGTGGATAACTTTTTGTGGTATTCAATGATGATTTGAAGAAGGGATTGGGATGTGTGTTGATTCAAAATGAAAAAGTCATTTCCTATGCTTTAAGGCAATGGAAAGTTCATGAAAAGAACTATCCAACATATGACCTTGAGTTGGCTACAGTGATCTTCACTTAAAAAATTTGGCGGCATTATCTCTTTGGGGAGAAGTGTGAAATATATACAGACCACAAAATCCTCAAGTATATATTCACACAGAAAGATTTGAACACGTTCCAATGAATATGGTTGGAGCTGATCAAAGACTATGATAGCTCAATCCATTACCACCCTATAAAAGCGAACAAGGTGGCGGATGCCCTAAGTAGAAAGGAACCATCGATTCTATCATTGATGAGAATTGAAAAGGATCCAATCTTCTTATATTTGATGAATATGGACATGGAAATCATAAAGAAGGGAACATCATCAATCCTTTCACAAATTATTGGTCAACCGTCACTTTGGGAAAAGTCAAAGGATGCTCAATAGGATGATGTGGGAATTCAGGAAAAAGTGGAAGCTATCAAAAAAGGGAAATCCTTAGAGTTTAATGTTAATGTAGAAGGAATTGTGATATTTGGGAAAAGACTATGTGTTCCATCAAGTTCAGAGCTGAAGAAGGAACTTTTGGATGGTGCACATAGTTCAAATATCTCTTTTCACCCAGGAAACAAAAAGATGTATAGAAATCTCCGAGAGCATTATTGGTGGGATAATATGAAGAAGGAGATCACTGAATATACATCAAAGTTCCTGGTGTGTCAGAAAGTGAAGGTAGAGAGGAAGAAGTCTAAGGGGATGATGCAACCATTACACATACCAGAATGGAAATGGGAGAACACCACCATGGACTTTGTCACCGGATATCAGAAGGCATCCAAATGATGCAATGCAATCTGGGTTGTTGTGTATCGTCTTTCCAAGGCTGCACACTTCATTTCTATTCAGGAGGATTTATCATTGGATCAAATGGAACAGATATATATCGGAAAAGTGGTAAGGCTGCATGGAGTACCACTATCTATTGTGTCCGATCAAGATCCAAGATTTACCTCTATGTTTTGGAAGATTCTTTAACATTCTCTAAATACTAAACTAAACATCAGTATGGCCTATCATCCTCAAACTGATGGGAAATCTGAGCAGACTATCCTAACACTTGAGGACATTTTGAGAGCGTTCTCAATGGACATTATAGGAGGATAGGATCAACATCTTCCTATGGTTGAGTTATCTTATAATAAATTTTTCCACTTGAGTATCCAAATGGCACCATATGAATCCCTTTATGGGAAAATGTGTAGAACATCGACGTGTTGGGATGAGGTCAGTGAGCGTAAGCTGCTTGAACTAGAAATGGTTGAAGAAATGGTGGAGAATGTGAAAGCCATTCAGCAGTATATCAAGTTTGCCCAGAGTATATATAAGAGTTATGCAGATAATCGTCGACAAGACCTTGAGTTTAATGTTGGAGACATGGTATTTCTATACATATCTCCGTGGAAGAAGGTCATGAGGTTTGGAAGGAAATGGATTTTAAGTCGAAGGAACATCGGCCCCTCCGATATTCTTGATCGTGTTGGGGTTGTGGCATATCGACCAACACTTCCACTTACTATGACCAAAGTACATGATTTCTTTCATATATCCCTCTTAAGGAAGTAAATACCATACCCTTCACATGTACTCTATTCAGAGGTGGTACAGTTAGAGGATGATCTTTCTTATGAGGAGCAACAAGTGAAGATCTTAGATCGTAGAGAAAAAGTTCTCCGAAATAAGACAATTCCCCTCGTCAAGGTGTTGTGGCGAAACCAAAAGTTTGAAGAAGCGACGTGGGAATCAGAGGAAATGATGAATCAGAGTTACCCACATCTGTTTTAGTGTGAGACAAGGAAATAATGAGGGTGAAATTTATTAAGGGGGGAAGATTTTAACGACCGAAACTTTTATTAATGGAAATCCCTCTTGATCTAATTAAATGTATCTTTATGTAATATGTTTATATAAAATGTAAACTTATTTGGTTTTATGTTTTTGTATTTTAAAATACTATAAATATTTTTGACCATTAATAATATAGTCATTTAACATTGATCACATGATTAGTATAAATATAGGGCTTTAACAAATCCAATTTACTCTGACAATGGAAGCGATGACCTCATCAAGTAGACGTGCCCCATACAAAGCCCATTTGTCAGAAATCGGAAAGGAGGTTGTGTCTTTGGGTTTCGCTCTTGAACAAACCCATTCTGATCTTGAATATGTTATGCTCGAGTGGGACCGCCTACGAGACAATTGGAAGTTGATAGATATTACCACACGAACAATGTTATCCGAGCCACCCCAAGAGTTTGTCACCATCGCACACCTTACCCTTCAGTCTTGTGCGGGTGTTATAAGGGGTTATGTAATAAGACTATAGTACTATGGTTATGTACATAACTTTTGTATATAATAATGAATATAATTTCATTTTATTATTATTACCTTGTGAATAGTTTTTAAATCACAAATAGTATTTTTAGTTAATGTTCAACTAATAAATCAATTTTGATGAATTAATGGATTTTGGATTTAAAAAATATTTTAATAAAATATTATTATTATTAGTAAATTAATTTTTATTAAATATAAATGATCAAATAATTTTATGAATTCAATTGTAATTTTTATTAAGGTTTGAAAGCCAATTTTGTTAAAACCCATGAATTTTTTATAAATATCGGTTTTTATTTTAAAAGTGAATATTAAAATATTTAAAAAATTATTTATATAAAATGAATATTATTTCTGGAATCAGGAAGTCGAATTTATCCAATGGTGAATTTTTCATAATTTTCTGAGACAGTCAAATTTTTGGGAAAAAATTAAATACCGTTAAAATATATATGTGATTTATGACATCATAATGACCCGATGGGGATGTAATAAAATACTATAAACTTTATGTTCGGCCAATGTATGTTTTATCTTTAAAATAATGTGATTTTAGGTTTTTTTGATTTATTTTACAAAACATTAGTGGACCCTCAAAGAGTTATTAAACATTTTATCTTTTTAAATTGTTTTCCTTAGGAGTGTGACTCACCTCCACATAAGCAAAACAAATATTTTATGAAGTTAGGACTTTGGAATTATAAAATATTTTTTTCCACTTCCCTTTTCCAAAAACCATGGTAAAAAACCATGGACTGGTTTGTGGTTTGGATTATTTTAATGTGAGGTGTCCCGAACCTAAATAATAAAGAATTCCTTCACCTTTCCTTTATAAATCCAACCAATCTCCCACTTACTCCTCTCTCAAAGCCTTTGGATTTCGTCAAACCTCTTCCCTACTCTATCTAGAATCCTCCTAAGGTGCCCCAAGCTCCCAAAAAGCCTATCTCAAGCCTCTCTCATGCCTTTGAAAGCACACTTCCGAGTATGGGTTTTTCTTCCTTTCTCATTTTTTTCTAATATTCTTTAAATTATTTTTCCCTTTTAATTTCAATTATAAATTATGAGGTATTGATTCACAACTCCCCCATACTTTACTCTTTAGTTTTTAATTATTTTAGACCCCTTTCTCTTTCATTAAATTCCTCCCATGTACACCCATTACTATGCCGAAATTCGATAAGGGATTTCTTTCTCCTCTTTTACATCCAAGTAATTATTTTTTATTATGCATCTAAATTCCATTACTTTTGTTGGGTAATGTATCTATATGAACCCCTTACTATCCATTTCATGTACATATGAATAGACACCATTTTATATCTCATTAACCATTTTCATGAATCCTTATGTCACACCGTTATGCTGCCGAAATTGCACCGCATTTTTCCAAGACAAGATCATTGTGTAGTGAATACCATACCCATGTCTCTATCAAGGGTATTCACCTTTATGAACATATACATATTTAATGGTACTTTCATGTATTTATTACAAATTACTTAATCATGGAATAACTTATTATGTTTATTGATTCCATATTATATGATCCATGTGGCACACTTATGCATGAAATGAAATGTTTAAGAAGGGGGCACCCTGATAGAGCTCCAATGGATTGGGTAAAGTATAATATCATGATACGTCATGTGAAATGGGTGTTGACTAATAATAATTCAATTTCAACAAGTTTTTTCTCGTGCTAGATGTGTAATGAGGGTTTAATCATGCTCCATGTGCAATGAGCCTTGGATCATGCTAATTCCATGTTAAGTGTTGTTGCCATATTTCCATGTTATGATTATCATACTTTATCAAGACCTTATGTTTATTATTATCTTGCGCTCTATTGATATGCCTATCATCTAACATGTATTTTATTCCTCATGTTATTCTATGACTATTCACTTATGGGGATTTATAGCTCACCCTTATCTTATTCATGTCCTCAGGTTATCCCATGAAATGATAAGTACGATGGAATTTAGTGGTCATATAAAGGAAGTTCTCAATAAAGATGTTTTATTTCATATTTTAAGTTGTTATGTAATGATCCTAAGCCCTAAAGACACTATACCTCTCGATCTTCTATGTTGTATCAAGTGAATTTTATGTAATAAATTATGTTTAATTGTGTTATAAAAAGCAGTGCTGTCATATTACCAATAGAACATCATGAATTTTGAAAATCTACTACACATAAAATTTTCCAAGATATTATACCTTTTCTGACTACTTTATAAGTAGTAATTGCATTTATTTTTTGATACAGTCAAAAATAAACCATATTTCATCCCTATCTATAGGATTCTGTGGTAGCCCAATCATGGAGTCCATTGCTATCTCATCCCATATCTATAGAAAAATGTGTAAATGTTATAGAAAACCAAAATTACTATAATCTTTCTCCTAAATTCTATGACATGTGAGGAATGTAGAAACAAAACCCAAAATTGGTCATCTCATTCCTGAGAACTATTAATGACTCCTCATATCATGGTATATCATGGTAGCTCTAGTGTTCATAAACCAACTCGATCAGTGTCGATTTTATATCAAATTTTGTCTCATGTCTATTAATACAACCATCTTTCTCTAGAAGCATAAAACTCCATCAAGAGACTGATACTGATCACATGAGGTCTCCCCACTATAGATATTGTTGAAAAAGTGGTGACACTTATCATATATTGCCTATAAAAGTTTAATATGATGGTCCATGTGTGTTCTATAATAGGAACAATCTAGGAATACCTTTCCATTATATCTCCCTTCATCTGAGGGTATATCGTAAAACAATCTCATCAAGAATCACTTTTTCATTCATTACTTTACTTCATGAGTTGGTAATTTTTCTCATAGAATCTCTGACCACATTACATTTTCTAGGGGTGTAAGAAATATCAAAATCAAAGATCTCATTGTAATCCACACAACATATTTGTCTTATGTTAAGATACCTATTAGTGAAGATATAATTTAGACTCTTATTGTCTGAATACACTATAAACCACTCTCTAAAGAGGTAATGACACCAAATAATAATCATTCACATCACTGCCACCAAATCAAGATCATAGAAAATACCGTTCTTTTCAATAGGGATTAATAGAGAAGATCCATAAATTGATACCTTTCTCTCCTACATCAAAACACAACCCAAACCTATACCCAAGGCATAAAAATAAATATCACAACTAACACCATACATAGGAATAATCAATAATGGATCTGAATTCAATCTCACTTTTAACTCCTTAAAAGATATCTATCATTGATCACTCCAAACAAACCTATCACCATTATGGGACAAATCTTTCATAGAAGATCTAATATTGGAGAAGTCTGGAAAAAATCACCTATTATATCCTTCTCAACCTAAGAAAATCCATTTCTAAAACACATTTATTCACTACTGGAAATCGGATCTTTCCCAACACTTCTATACCAACGGTTTGTAAAAACCGTTGGTATAGGCACCCTTTCCCAACGGTTCTCCCAAACCGTTGGGAAAGGGGGCTCAAAACACCCCTTTCCCAACGGTTTTGGAGAACCGTTGGGAAAGGGGTGGGTCTTTCCCAACGGTTCTCCCAAACCGTTGGGAAAGGGAGGTCAAAACACCCCTTTCCCAATGGTTTTGGAGAACCGTTGGGAAAGACCCACCCCTTTCCCAACGGTTCTCCCAAACCGTTGGTAAAGGGATCTCAAAACACCCCTTTCCCAACGGTTCTCCCAAACCGTTGGTAAAGGGAGCTCAAAACACCCCTTTCCCAACGGTTCTCCAAAACCGTTGGGAAAGGGTGTCCCAAAATCCAGCATTCGCCCCAAAACAAAATATGCACCTATCCCAACGGTTTTGCGAACCGTTGGGATAGGTTCTTCGATTTTTTTTCCAGGTCTACTGCCCGAGAACATTATATAAATCTAAATTTTAAATAATTATTATAATACATATATATATTTATGAAATTATGTTTAAAAAAGTCATGTTAGGTTAGTGGTTAAGTCGTTCTATTATAAACGAAGGGTTCAGGGATCAAATCACACCGAATGTATTTTTTTTGAAATACATATACCAACGGTTTTATAACTGTTGGAATAGATTTTAATATTACCTATGCCAACGGTTTTCAAAACTGTTGGGATAGGTCTATACCAACGGTTTTCCCAAAACCATTGGTATAGACCTATCCCAACGGCTTACTTCGCCACGGTTCTCCAAACCGTTGGTATAGGCTATACCAACGGTTTGGAGGCCTATACCAACGGTTCCAAACCGTTGGTATAGGTTAGTTTTCCAGTAGTGATTGGTTACTCCCAAGATTTCACTCCCTTAATCTTTTTGATATCCATTAAGACTCACATATTTTATATTATAGATCCTTGAATATCCATTTCATTAATCTATAAATTTCATTGGAATAACTTCCCATATAGCCAATGATATATAAATATTCCAAATACGATATTAATATGCTATGTATGATCCTATTTTTACCTGAAATAAATAAGAATATTATCCAAAAATATAACCATGAAATAATCTAAGAATTGATGGATGACTTATTTTACTAAATCCTTAAACACCGCATGTGTGTGACTAAGACCAAACTGAATAACCTGATACTCCACATGAGTGTTATTAAAAAACCACTAAAAAACTAAATACTAATAATTACCACAACAAAATCTTAGGGATATATTCCCTTGAGACCCCCAACTGTAGGTGCCTAGTGCACACTATTACGGCATGTCCAATTTGAAAATTTTAATAACCCACTGGCTATAATAGAAGTGGAAATTAGGGTCAAACCATAGAGATCATGATCTCTAATTCACTAAAATTTTCTCTTTTGATAGTGTTCAAGTGATAGATCAACTGAGGTAATTCATATTTTTTTAAAATTATAGTTATAATACTAAAAATTCAAAAAGTGACGAAAGAATGTAAATTTCAACGAAACAAGGATGATGGCCTCTAATCTGAAAAATGTTTTTGGGATGCTGACGTCATAATAAAACTACTAGACAACCTTAAAAAATATGTTTTTTTATATAATTAAATATTTATCTAGCATAATTATCACTAGTTAAAAAAAATTAAATCCATTTTAGAGGATCATTGATATTTATTAATTCATTTAATGTTCCATTATATGGTGTTATAAATAAATTAGGAGATTCAATTGAGCACTGAACCCCTCATAAAAGTGACACAACCCATTTCTCAAAATTATGCACCACCTATTTTCTCTATAATAATTTGGGGAGATTAACCTTATTGGATAACCAAATCGACTAATAATTAAAATAGGTAGTATTAATTTTATAAATTATTTTAGTGAAAAGATAATTAAGAAAAAAAAATATCTAGTTAAAATATATTGAAGCAATAATTAATTTCTAGATAAAATATCAATATGGAATGAATAATAATTTATTAGAATCCTTCAACGCCTGACATGAGAAAAAATACCCAGACATCATGAACTAAAAAATATATATGGTATTGAAATCATTCTTCATTAAAAATATACCCACATTTTTAAAATAATTCTTGTATTGGGTTTCAATATTGTCGCACGAAGAAATGTGTTTCTTGTTGATTGGACTAAGGGTTAACATAATCTTCTAGGTGTGTCAAACGAAGAGGATTCATCACCAAGATATAGTGATGTGAATTAAGGGAGGCACCCCTGTTTGTGGAGAAAGGTAAAGGTGACATCATGGATAGGTTGTGCTACTATAGAAAGGAAGAGGTGGCATCACGACTTGGCTGTGCTACTACAACAAGGAAGATGCCACTGGTTGTAGTGCACTATTGAAGGAAAATGGTGGCAGTGATGATAGTGGAGAGACAATATGAGTGTGGCGCACCTTGTGATGGTGGTGGTCGGTGCTATTGTGATGTCTAGAGAGGAGAGGGGATTGGACAATGGTGGGTTGTTCCTTAATAGGAATGTAAGAGGTGTCCATAAGGTTTTTCTATCCAAAGAAGATATAATATCTGATGAAGATGCAGGACTCACCAATATACCCCCTGCTTCAGATATATATGCACAAAAAACACACTCCAAATCCAAAATTAATTTTTTTTAAAACAAATGAAACTATTTAAGTATTAAAAAAATAATAAAAAAGTAATAAGAAAATATTGTTATAACTAAAAAAAATATATTTACAAACATATCTATCTATATGTAATTAGTAAAAATAATATAAAAAATAATTAGTATTTAGAAAATAATAAAATATATACATACAATAATACTACTATTAAAATATAATATAATTAATTAATAAAATTTAACAAATAATATTAATTCTACTATTATTAATACTACTTAAATTAAGAATGTTATGAAATGTTATATATTATAAAATACTAATATATAAAATTAATAGATATACGAATAAATATTAGTAAACTAATAATAAAACTAATATTAGTGAAACTAATTAAAATAAGAAAATGTTAAATATTATATAAAAAAATAATTTAATCTATTAAATAAATTTAATTACCAAAATTAATATATAAATAACTATAAACATTAAAAATAATATTAACACTACAAAACAACAGAAATAAAAAAATGATAAAAACTATTAAATTTTTTAATTAAAACCAAGTTATAAAATTATAAAAATGTTAATAAATTTCATGTGCATATAATCCACCATACATAAAATTTATAACTACTAGGTAAAATGAAAATTAATACACAAATAGAACATAGAAAAATAAAAACATCAAAATTATATGTTCAAAATTTGTGAGTCCCTTTTACCTAAAAAATATCATGCTTCATTTAAAATTCCAAATTCTAAATACATTGCATTCCTTCAAAAACAATTACCTACTCTCATGAATCACATTGATCTACCTTTCCATCACTCTCATGGATTAAAATACTTAATTGAATTTTTTTTCTCAATTATCATACACATTAATGACTACTATAGTGACCCTTTACTTTTATACATATGATTACATTATTTTAAGCAAAATTAGCCATCAAATACAAATTAAGGATTGTAAAGTCTAGTATCTTTGAGTGATTAGATACATAAAATTAAAATCATGGAAATATAATCATTCATAATGACATCCTTACTTCCATTAATTTCTTACATCTGCATAGGATAACCTGAGGAATACATAGACAATGTGAAGAGCTAAAAAACCTTGTAAGAAAATAAAGCTAGGAATAAAGCATAACACATGAGTTTGAAGGAATAACATAATGACATTAAAAGGAATGGAACATGAATAATATTATATAATCATAACATATGGAACCTGCGATCATGTTATCATGGAATTATAGGAATGTGTTAGAAACATATAACATGACATAAACAAGAGTCAAGGCTAACTTCCAAGACTATATCACATGGTGGATAAAGTCCCAAACTAGATTATGTTTACTTCCTAATCCAATACATGAAGTCTCATAAGACTAAAAATTTACCAATTCATTAGAATTCTATTTGGGGATCCCATCATAACATGTTCTTGCATATTTTTTCCAAATGATGAATCAATTAAAATGAATAAACATAAGGGTCACAAATGGAATGAAATGGGTATCATAATCACGTCATAATGAACATCTAAAGGGAATATCATAATGGTGTCCATGAATAAATGAGTTCAAATCATAATTTTACATTAATAAGGTAAAATAAGAATATTTCATGATAAATAATGTATAACTTAAATTAAAACCTAAAAAATAGTGTTTAGGAAACTTTTTAAATATGACACTTTAGTTTGGTTTAAGGGAAAATATTATAGAGTCTTTAAAGAGGAAAAAAAATAATAATTGTTTTTAAAAATCCAAAAATTAAATATCATAGTTTTTTTATGATGAAATTATTGTTTACATAAAAAATAATTGTGGCCTAAAATAGATTATAGGGTGTACTTTAAAATGGGTAAGAAATGGGGAAGTACCCTTTAATCGGACGTGCTTATCGAAATGAATTGAGATGAGGACCTTTTTTTTTTAAAACAAATCTCATAAAGTAAGGATAAATTAATATAGAGAAATATATTTGGAACATAGAAATAGAATATATAATAATAAAAAATTATAATGAATAAATATATTGGTGTAAATAAAGACAAAGTGTAACTTAATGGTAATTTTGTGGTTCAGAGAGATCCCTTACCTTATATCTGAAAGTGTTTTGGCCTAGAACTTAATATCCTAGAAATTAAAATTAGATTCATTAATTTTGTAATTCAGAACCAATTATATATAAATTAGACTTATTATAATCTTATTGTGTTTATTTATGAACATTTTGACGAGTTATAATGTCTAATTTCATCATTCTAAGGGCGTTCCTTTCACAGTTTCATGATTAGTTTTCTTGTGTATAATTATGAAAGTTGTTGTCAAAATAGAATAATTATATAGAAGTAAATTTATATTGAATTAATTCGCTTAAATAAATCCAAATGTTCCCATATATCATTGTCACTTTTAGAATTAGGACGATTAATTTTATGAAATGTTAATGATAAATGTTTAGATTATTTTTGGCGGTTTTTCGATAATCACAAACTAGTATTGTTTTATAATTTAATTATATATATATATATATTATTTCCAAAGTATTAAAAAATTTATAATATACATTTTAAAATCTTTTTGAACCATTATAATGGTATTATGACCATATTTGAAGTCAGTAATAGAAAATTAAAAAATGTCATCTATGAAGGCGGTGAATCGACATATATCACGTACCTTATTTTTATTTTGAAGATTAAAGGGTAGTGGAGATTTGATGATCAATATTAAATTAACAAAATAAAATTACGATATAAAATTTATATTGTAGTTATAATTATTTTTTGTGTAGCGGAGGTGAGGATAAGGTCGAAGAGAGAAATAGTTTAAAATAGAAAGGGGGATTTTACCACTTAAATATTGTCTCCTTGAGAACCTCCTTAAGAAACTTTGGTTTGGTCTTTTATTGAGACCATAAGCTCCTTTACATAAATAATAGGCTTGGTTTGGTAATTGGGAATAATTGATACAAGATAAAAGTATTGAGAGGTGTGAGGAGATGGGTTGGTATTTATAGGGGGAGGAGAGGGGTATTTTTGATTATTTTATTCATTTGTTTATTATTTTGGCTCATGATAATCAACAGTGTTGACTAACATGACTAAATAATGGAAATTATTAAATATATTTTGAATAAATGGGTGATTACATTATCCATACATCATCCATGACTCAACAATTCATGTATTAGTTAAATATTGTAAATTACCATATTTTACTATTCACTAACAATTCAACAATTTTTGAAAAATTCCAAAAATTTTCCAATTTTTTTTTCAAACTTTAGATTTAAAAAATAGACTCTAATTTATGAAAATAATTTTTTAAATATGTGAAATTTAATATTTAATTTAAATCATCATTTATTCATAAAATATCAATTTTAGTATTCTAACCAATTTTATGACACTTCGAAAAAATAATTAAGGTCTCATAAAATTATATTATAATTATAGTAGATCAAAATATTAATTAATGAATATATTTCATGATTTGTTTAAAATAATTATATTAATCATAAAATTGTAAATAAACATTTACATTTCACAAAAATAAAAACACTTAATTTGACATTATTTAAACATTTACTTACTTATTCCATGATATAAATATATCATATTTTTCTTTATAAGATACATAAATTTTAGTTATAATTTAATAGGTGTGGTTACTAATATAACAACTAGATTATTATTCCTAAAAATCACATTACTATTCCAATGGTTAGGTTACTATTCCAATGGTATAAGTTCCTTAATTTCTATAAGTACCTCTTATTTCATTAATTATTTTATTCTATATCAAGGTTATATAATTTAATATTTATGATTAATATTATATTATTAATATTATGTTTTATTTCTACATAATTTTTAGTGAGTATCCATTCAAGTGGATCAAGACGATACAAACTATCCCACTCTTATTATCTTATTTTCTATTTATTGTGATGCTGTAATAATTGGAATTATTATTGGTTTATTTTTTGAATAAATTAACAATATAAATTTATTAAAGTAATGATTTTATTAATTTATCTTTGTGATTTATGACATAATTAAAAAAAGGAAAATTTCATTGGCAAAATTCCGGGCCGTTAAATTTATTCCCCTTAGAAAATTTCACTCTCAGAATTTTGTTATACAAACTAAGGTGAAAATAGGTGAGGTAACTTAATATATTTCCACTCATCAACTAGGAAAAAAAATAAATCAGGGGACTTGAATACTTATCTAGTAATAATATAAGAAGTCAACTTTGAACATTGAAGGATAAACTTGTAAATGAAAAGTACATCCTAAATTGTGATTACCTATGTTTTAATCTAGGTTGTCTATGGTGATAGAATTATCCCTAGGGTCCTTAATTTTTTTTATATTCATAATTTCTAAAAATTAATAAAATATTCTATGAAACCAACTATAGAAACCCTATCCTTTTACACATATTATTACTTGATTTTAAGAATAATTAACAATCAAATAGATACCAAGAATCATAAAGACTTGTGTATTTGGATGATTAGTTATATAAAATTGAAAAAATAAAAATAGAATAAAACATGTTAATATTAATCATTCATAATGAGATCCTAAATTATTTTGAGATACAAAATCTAAAAATGATATCCAGGGGAATACATAGACAATGGGTTGAGCTAATTAGCCTAGTAAGAGAATAAGCACAGAAATAAAGCATAACACATGTGTTATAGGGCATAACATGAAGATAGAAAAAGGGATAGAACATGAATGATATTATAGAATCATAACATATGAAAAATGGGATCATATGATCATATAAACATAGGAATGTGGTAGTAACAAAAAACATGACATAGACATGAGCCGAGGCTTACTTCCAAGACTATATAACATGGTGGACCATGTCCTATAAAGGATTAGGTTTACTCCATAATCCTATACATGAAAAATCATGAGACTAAACAATACCCAATTAATTGAATTTATATCTAGGAATATCCATCATAACATATTCATACATATGTGTGCCACATGAAGAATCAATCATAAGGAATAAACATAAGGGTTACCCATAGAAGGAAATGACTATCATAATCATGTCATAAGGCATAACCAAAGGGAATATCAAAATGGTGTCCACTAAATAATAGATTTAAATAATAATTGGTCATTAATTATGTAAAATAGTAATTAATAATTATAAATTATGTCTAATTTAAGTGAAAATATGTAAAAAAGAGTGTTTAGGAAACTTTTGAAATGAGACACTTTAGTGCAGTTTAAGGGAAAATAATAAAGAGTCTTTAAGGAGAAAAAATGAATAACTATTTTATAAAAACATAAATAACTAAGATAGTTTTTCATGATGAAATTATTTATTTTAGGAAAAATAATGGTGGCTCAAAACATATTATTTGGTGTACTTGAAAATGGGTAAGAAGTTAGGAAGTTCCCTTTAATCGAGCTTGATTATTAGAAATAATTGAGAAGGGAACCCTTTTAAACAAGTATCTTCCCATAAAATAAGGATGAATTGAAATAGATAAAAAATTTAAAATAGATACATATAATTTATAATAAGTAAGAAATTATAATGAAGGAATACATTTGTGTAAAGAAAGAGAAAGTGTGACCCAAAGGTAATTTAGAGGTTCAGAGATATCCCTTATGTCTGAAAGTGTTCTTCACTTGCACTTAATTTAATATATATTTATATTATATATAATAATTAAATAATTAATAAACTTTTAAATATATATTTTATTTATTATAATTTTTAAAGTTAATTTTTGGCCATTTTAATGAGTTATATTGTTTAATTTCGTTGTTTTGGGAGCGTTCATTTCATGGTTTCATGATCGGTTCAATTGTGTATAATTATGAAAGTTCTTGTAAAATTGTACATATTCTATTGAAGTGAATTTAAATGGTATTAATTCACTTCCATAAATTTAAATGTCCTCATATATAATTTTAATTTTTTGTCATTAGGATGATTCATTTGATAAAACTTTAATGACAAATGTTTAGATTATTTTTGCAATTTTTTTATCATCACGAACTAGTTTTGTTTTATTATTTAATATCATGAATATATATTAGTTTTTGGGTATAAAAAAAGTTATTATATACTTTATATAATCTATTTGAAAAATTGTAGTGGTTTTATGATCGGCCATGAAGGTGGTAATGGAAAATAAAAAATCGTCATTCATGAAGGTGGTGAATCGACAAATCACCGATGATGTTTTCATTTTTATGATAAAAGGGGAAGATAAAATATTTAATGATGGATATTACATTAAAAACATCAAAATAAAATTCTAGTATATTTTTAATACTATAGTAATCATACTATTTTGGATAGGGGAGGTGAGGATAAGGTAGAATATAGAAAGGAGGATTTTGCCTCTTGAATATTGTCTCCTTGAGAACCTCCTTAAGGGAATTGGGTTTGGTATTTTATTGTGACTAGAAGATCTTGAACATGGGAAATAGGCTTGTTATGTTATTTTTTGAGAATATAGACAATGTATAGGGATTTGGCGGTGTGAGGATAATGGGTTGTGAGGGGTGGTATTTATTGGGGGAGGAGAGGGGTGTTTTTGACTATTTTATTAATTTGTTTATTATTTTGGCACAACTACATCAATAGTGTATGTTACCATGAATAAATATAGTAAATGGTTTATGATAGATATAACCAATGTCTTCTTACATAATCCATGACTCAAAAATTCACGTTTTTATTTAATATCGCAATTTACCGTATTTTACTATTCACAAAATATTCATCTATTTTAGAAAAATACAAAAAATGCACCATAAAAAATTTTCAATGAATAGTTTAAAAAATAGAGTATATTTTATTAAAATAATTTTCTAAATATGATTAATTTAATTTTTAATTTAAATCGTCATTTATTTTGAAAAATACCAATTTTAATATTTTAACCGATTTTATGTTACTTCGAAAAATTAAATAAGGACTATTAAAATTATCTTATAATTATAAAACTATAAAATATTAATTTATGAATATATTTTAGGAGAATAAAAGTTCTATTTAATAATTTTATTAATTATATAATTCTAAATTAACATTTACATTTCACAAAAATACCCACACTTAAAATATCATTTCTAAAACATTTACTTACTTATTCCTTGATATAAATATATCATTTTTTATAATATACATAAATTTTATTTATATTTTCATAGGTGAGGTTACTATTATAATGGCCATTTTATTATTCCTAATAATCACATTACCATTCCAATGGTCCGATTACTTTTGCAACGTTATAGGTTTTTTAATTTATATAAACACTATTATTTCATTAATTCATATATTTTATCTCAAGGTTATTTACATTCATATTCAAAATAAATATTCTATTTTTAACAAAATGTTTTATTTCTATAACTTTTTTCATGAGTGCGGTAATTCAAGTGGATCGAGCATATCTAAATTTTCACATTCTTATTGACTTATTTTCTACTTATTATCTCACTGTAATATTTTACATTCTTATTGGTTTGTTTTCAGACTAAAGTATCATTATTCATTTATGAGAATAATGTTTTTATTATGTTCTCTATGTGATGTATGAAAAAATTTTAAAAATTGTAATTTGATTGATAAAATTCTAGGTTTCCATAATTACCATAGGCTATCCATGAATTTAACATCCCCACAAGTTGAAATAAAAACTTTTACCAATATCAATGACTTTACTTTAGTTTGAAATCTCTATGAGGCCCTAGGATGGTGGTTTATAATAAAATTAATTTTTTTGGCATTAATGACGGTTCAATATTTAAATATATTCATGATAAATGTAATTAAAAATGTCTTACTAAAAATATCACTCTCCCACACTTAACACATTGCTTCTCCCCAAGCATATAATAATCCAAAGCCTCTCAAAAACGTCATTTTTTGTTTTTTGAGGGCAGAATACACTCAAATATAATGGATAGGTGATAAAGTGAGTATTATATCCTGAAACCCATGGAATATATATAATAACATCCAAATAAAAGTTCAAAAGTATCTTATATATAGTCTAATCATAGTGAAAATAGGTCATATAGAAAAATATTCATCTCCTAGACAAATATTTCATCACACTTATAGGTATCTCGAAAGGTGAGGGTAAGCTCGTAATGACCACAAATATAATAATTATTGAAATGAAAAATAATATATATTACCATATCAAAATACATGAAATAAATGGATCAACTGTGAAAAATGGATCGTAAAAAACCTATTGAGATAATATTATTCCACTTGCAATAAATGAATCCTAGTCCCTCAAATATCCCTTACCATGAATAAATCTCTCCCAAACACATGGATTGAAAATCATCATAAAAATATAAAATTAATGTGTAGGTAATGTTATCAGCTATGAGGTTATTCAAAAA
This sequence comes from Viscum album, assembly GCA_963277665.1. Classification (NCBI taxonomy): domain Eukaryota; kingdom Viridiplantae; phylum Streptophyta; class Magnoliopsida; order Santalales; family Viscaceae; genus Viscum; species Viscum album. The sequence continues at coordinate 402,502,001 of OY728157.1, forward strand.
ACACTTCTTTATAGATTCTAAGTGCTACATGATAGAGATAAATCAAGGGTGGATAAGTGGATCAAAGGGGGTAAATAAATCATAAAATTCCTCAGTCATTTTATTGAAACATTAAAAATTCATATCACTTTGATGAAAAAAATGGAAAGTTATTGAAGACATAACATGGTTGAAATTAGATAAAAAATGATAAATAAGAGATGATGTAAAAAAAGGCCATAATCCACATTATTACGGAATGAAAATTTTGTAAAACCCAAATCAGCGCAAGTGAAAATAAGTGTCTAAAAAATAAACAAGTTTCAAGAAAACATTTTTAAAGCATAGATTGATATAAAAAATCATCTAAATCAGTGTATCAAGAATCATTTCATATCAAACTAAAATTATGTGCTCAAAATTCAAAAGGATATAAGTGGTATGACCTTGACACTGTTCTAAAAAATGTTCAACCACTTTCATGTGGGTTTAAAAATGAAAAGAATGTTGATTTTTATATTTTTCAATTAGTTATTTTACAAGGTGTTTTTGGAAGCATAAAAGATGATAGAAAATAAAATACCTCATTTAACGAGTGTTGATAGATGTGGAAAGGTTGTATGTATCTGATGTAGATATATAAATTATGTTCTTATAAGATCTACACATGTATAGAACATATCCCCATCATATCATTAATATAACATGAAATATCATAATAATGAAATAAGATATATCAGTTTGCACTAAATTTCATTAGTAGCTAGAAAAAACTCTTCACACATTCTAGGTCTATTTCTAGAAAAAAATAATGAATAAATTATTGAAAATAATAAAACATGGGATGACTTCCATGAAGCTATATGTTTTATATCTTTATCTATAAAGATAGACAATGGTCTTTCATCTTGGATTAATGGATCCAAATTCCTCTACCTCTTGTCCGTGCTAGAGGCAGTGTCTTCTAACTCCAAATATCTCTTATTGAGGGTCAAACTATGCATAATTATAGTAAGTAACTACTAATGGGGAAATTTATTCACCCTTCATGCTCTCATATCTCTTGGGGACATATCCTATGGTAAATTTCCCAAAACATCCTCTATTTAGCACATCTCATGAGGTATATTTTTTCAAAATTTAAGAGGGGTGTCCACATTTAGGTATGAATAATTATAGAGATCCATTTTTTTAATTCAACCACATACACAAAGAGATAGTGTAAAAAAATAGACCATGAAATGTATAATAAGTCAGGGTTCCTCTTGATTATCTTAAGTTAAACATCTTCATCCAGATGAGAAACTTCTAATTTTAATTTAAAGTATTCAATGATGCATATTGTATCTGAAGTGTTATAAAGTTTTTGGCATTAAAAATTAACCACAAATTGAGGAATTTTCCTATAATCTATTTAAATGGATCCATGTGAAAAAATTATTGTGATAGTATAAGGACCTAGGAACTTAGATTTGAGATTTCCCACCATGAATTGAACTGTTGATTTGAAGAGTAGAAAATTTTCATCCAATGATAAAAATTATTTGTTGGACCCATTTATCATTCCAATATCTAATTATATATATAAATATATAAAGTGTTATCATATAATTCCCTCATCATCTCATGTAATTAATTCATTTGAAGAAAATTATTTTCTTGTGCAATTATGAAATTAAAAATCCAACTCCCTCACAGCCATGCAAGCTTTGTGTTCCAATTCTACAGGGAGGTGGAAGGTTATTTCAAAGACCAAGTATTATGGGGATATTTAAATTGGTTTTTTATATTAATTCCTATAATCCTAAAGTCTAACTTCATGTTTTGTGTAACAATCTTTCCAATAATTACTCAAAATTTTCACTAAAATTCCCTTAATCCCTCTATTTGAAACCACATCTTGGACAGTGTTTTATGGATGGTATGGGGTGCTCATGTAGTTGTGACATCCGTGGTGAGTCATTATCTTCTAAAACATATAATTATTTAAGAGAGTACCATAGTCATTGATTTCGATCCTTGGAATTATGAACAAGATAAAAGTGTGTTTTGTAAAAAAATTAATAAAAAATTGAGCATTATTTTCCAAAAATGCTTCATCTTCGACATAATTTGATTTGAACTCAACACAAGAAATGTTTTTTATTTTAAAAATTATTTAGGAGAGATAAACATGAAGTAAATTCACTATATGAAATTAATTTCAACACCCCTGATAGGATTTTTGATCATTTCACAATTCCAACTTATGCCCCCAGGTATTTGGAATTTATCACAATTCATAATGAAATCATGAATATTTGATGCATGGAAGGTTAATAAATACCACACTATAAAACTTGTCTAATTGAATGATGAATTAATCTTGTCATAAATATTCTCTAAAATGACACAAATTCAAATCACTATAAACTTCTTCTATTAATATAGAACTTTTAATCATTACATCTGCGGGGTTGTTGAAAAGTAATGGATCATCCTTATAGTAATGGCATGAATCAATCATAAATATTTATATCTCCTCACTAGATAAATATAGATGTACCACACCTAAATCTAAGTTATTAGTAAAATCAACGTACCAAGGTGTGATTTTATCAATTCCATAGAGCTGTTCATCAGGAAGTGTTTCATTGATTGATTTCATATTGATTTCAATTACTTCATAGTCTAGTCATGATAAATTATCATCAATGAAATCCTTAGTGTATTTATTATCCTTGAATTAAATGTAAAATTATAGATGTAAAAATATCCATAAAATGAGTCTAGTATTCACATATTTCTTGTTCATTAGATACTATAGGGTAGAGTGACCCATATACACAATTACTTTGGAGAATAGCAGGTTTGATCAAAATTTATCGAATACAACGAAAACTACTAGAAGAAATTTTTTAGTTGTTGTTTAATTGTTCTGGGCCTAATTTAATGTGTGGATAGAATAATAGATTTTTGCTAATATCTATTAATTCATTTATCCCAACAAAACACCGAATTCCCAATAACTAGTGTCACACATTAACTCAAATGGTTTCTCCCAGTCTCGTGAAATCATTATTAAGGCCTAGACCAAGAATCTCCTTAATAATTGAAATGCTTCTTGACAGTCATTCCCAAATTGGAATGTGACATTATTTTCTTATTTACTGGAAAGGGGATGAGAATTTACATACAAATACTTAATAAATTGTTGATAGAAATCAACATTCCCAAGAAAACCTTTTATTGAACAATCTAAAGTGGGATAGGTAGCTTATAGATTGTGTTGATCTTGGTAGCATCAACTCAATAGATTTATATGAAATTTTATGACCTAATACAATACCAGTTTGTAACGTGAAGTGTTATTTTTCCATACTCAGCACTAGAATATTTTCTTTATATCTCAAAAAAAACCTATCCATGTGCTCTAGACATTCATAAAAAAATTCCCATAAATATAGAATTCTTCCCTAACTATTTCCAAAAACTCTTTAATCATGTAATAAATATTTCTATCATTCACTATTAAAATGTGGCTGGTGCATTACACATTACAATATGCATTTTCTAATAATAGAAAAAACCATATAGAATAATAAACATTCTTTTATATTAAATTTATAGCATGAAAACTATTTCATTATAACCTTAGTATCTATCTAGAAAACAGTATTAACCCCTCCATATTAGTCATTAAATAATTTAGTAAATAAAGGGTAATGTGAAGTGATCCTTTCTAGTAGCATCATTAAATTTTTGATAATTGATAAAAAAATATCCATCCAGACACTGTTCTTGTGGATATAAATTCTTCTTTATCATTTTGAACCACTATGGTCCCACCCTTCTTAGGTACATCTTGTAATGGGTTAAAGCACTGGCTTTCAGAGATAGGAAATATTAAACCAACATCAAGAAGATTAATGAATTATTTACTGACTAATTCTTTCATTGGAGGTGTTAAGCATTATAGTTGTGTCCTAAAATGTTTTGAATTATCTTCTATTTGTATTCTATGAGTGAATATGGTAGGACTTATACATTTTAAATCCACAATCTCACTACCTATCATTGGATTCCTTTATGATGGGAAATTGAGAAATTTACTTTATTTTACACTCAAAATATTATGATTTATAATTATAGAAATAGTATTTAAATACTAAAAGTAACTATATATCTGTTTTTGTGGAAACTTTTTAAGATCAAGTGGTAAAGAATTTTGATCTGATGGAGTGAATGAGGTGAACTCTTGTCTATCCAGTGGCTCAACTAGGTTTCTGATAAATTATACTTATTTTTCTCATTTAGTTAACTCCTCATTTTCCTTTTATATATCAATGAGATTATTTCATCTATTTACATCTCAACCCACTCTTAAATTGTACTTATGTAATGATAATCTGTTATAGAGGATATTTCCATACATTTTGGAAAATCAAATGTTATGTCATCTTCATGATCTCTAAAAATTAATTTTCCCTCTTAAACATATATAAGATCTTTTCTGGTAGTTAAGAATGGTCTCCAAAGAATTATTGAGATATATTTATTATCTTCCATATCAAGGACAATGAAATTAGAAGGGAAGTAAAATTTATCAACCATGATAAGAACATATAATATAATTCCTCGAGAGAGATCCACTTATTGGTCCACCATTTTTCAAGAAACCCTTGTTGGATTTAATTATATTATTCTTAGTTCTTAAATAACTCAATATGGAATGCGATTTACACTAGATATAAGGTCACATAGAGCTATACCGAATTGAAATACTCCAATTTTTCATTATATTTTGAAAATTTTAGTGTCTCTTAGTTAGGAGGTATGGATTTGGGTATGACTGCTAAACATTCCTTTTGCACTTTGACTGTTCCCACAACTTCTAGTTTTCTTCTTTTTGACAGAATATCCTTGATGAATTTAACATGTATAAGGAATTTGTATGATTAATTCATCAAGAGGAATATTTTTATGTATATTATTTAAAATCTCTATAAATTTCAAAAAAAGAGCATATAATTTAATTTTCTTCAGTCTTTATAAAAATAAGGATGTTGTGTGTAAGATTTTAATCTTTTATTGAGTCCATATTTTTTCTTTTCTTTTTATTATTTTTTAATTTTAAAATTTTCATTTTTATCTACCAACTATTTATCATCAATTTGAATTTCTTTTTCTGGTGAATCACCATTATCCTAGGCATGTTTATGTGTATCTTCAATTTGTTGAGAATAAATCATTTGATGCTCTATAAATTTTGATCCACTACATAATGTGATATATTTTTTCTCTTATATAATATTGAATTTTGTGTTACCTACTAGAGTTCCATATTTTCCGTCATGCATCTGTGTGGGTAACTAACCAAAATTATTTTCAAAGATACACATAAATTATTATATGTTTTGGGTGGTTGTATATATGTTACTGGTTTCCATATCTTGTGACCCAAACCTTTATTTATTTTACATCATTAATTTTATATAGTTTCTCCCAAATCAGGATGAATATTAGTTGTATGTGGATCGTATTATGTTTGTTTTTTTTCTCATTATACTGTTTCTATGATTAAATAGTGGTAAATTTTATTTTGAGATCATTTATCTTGTGATTTCATAAAGGTTCTTAAAGAATATTGAGCAGGGAACCTAGGTAGACCCAAGTTCTAGTTCATTTATTGATTAGACAGTAGTTACTTCCAACCAAAACATTGGTTATTGTTTTTCCAATTTGTATAGTAATAGTTTCTTTAATTTTCTATGTTGTAGCTAAAAAAGTTATCTTCAAACATATTATTCTAAGATATACTATATTGACACTTGAGATAATCATGAGGACCTCCACATTGTAATATGTGTTCATTTTAACTACATGAACTGTCTTAGGTAGACTCAATGACATATTTTCAATCCACTTGTTGAGAGCTTAAAATTGTGTAACCATGAATATATGAGAATAAACTTGATGCAACCCAACTTTTCTTCTTAAAAAATATTCATACCAGCTGAAACTGTGTTCTTCCATATTTTTAATTAATGTTTATATATCTCTAGGATCCATATACATGATCACATTTCCAATAGAAATTTGGATTGCAGACTTACTATAAGGATGAATCCCATAGTATAAAGCCTACAATTGGTTCATCAACATCATTCCATGATCAGGAAAAAACCTTAACATGATCTTGAATATTTATCAATAATATACTAATTATTTATATTCATTTTTAAAAAAGGTTTCACGATCTATTTTTTTTCAATAATTGTGCTAATGTGTAATTTAGATCAAGAAACATTCTTTTCAGCACTTCCTAGGTGAAGCCTGTATCTGTGTAAATACATTCCAACCATCCCTAGGTTTTACTTGGAATGATAATGAAACAATTCTTAGGATAAATTAATTATAGATCACCCCATTATATTTAAATGTGAAAAAACATTGATAAATTAGTTCACATATAGATAAGGTTCTTCCTGCTCAATCCATGAAATTGTGCATACTATTGTAGTAGGTTAATCTCTAATAGATTATGTTCGAAAATTGTTTCTTGAATTCTTGGTCTTATTAATCTTGAGATGAATCTGATTATATTGGGTCTAAATTACCATCTCATAATAGCCTTTGGTCATTGATTATCAAGGTAGTTTTGAAAAAAGACTGGACTTATCCACCGGGAGACATTGGAAGGCGAGTCTAAATTCTTACCTCCACTATTTGCATTTGATTTTTGGAGGATCTGCCAATTTTATCATTATATTTTCTTTGGTGTGTATGTTCTAGAACAAGAGGTGGATTCATTTTTGAAGGAGTCAAACTATGAGTGTTCACCATCTAGTTAAATAACAACTAAATCAAGGTCTAATTGTGATTTTTTAATACTAAATGTGTGCATGATCCCTAGAAATGGTGATATAAAATTTTTTCATTCTATCTTGGTGCATCCAATTTGAAAATTTTTATAAACCAATAGCTATAGAAAAATTATCATGTATGGTAGAACCACAAAGATAATGCGATCTAGTTCACTAAATTTTCTTCTTTCAAACATGTTCAGGCGAGTGATCAACTGATAGAATTTCTATTTTTATGTTACTATTATAACAATAAAATTTATGGAATAGAAAAAAATAATGTAAATTTCAACGATATAAGGATGATGGAATTTAATCTGAAAAATATGTTTGGGATGATGATTTTGTGATAAATTTACTATGAAACTGTAAACAATATGTGTTTATCTAATAAAATATTTATCTATCTTATTTATCACCAGATTAAAAAAATTTAAATCTTTTTTTAGTGGATTATTCATATATACTAATTTTCTTAGTATTAAATCCTCTAGTGTTTTAAAAATTATTACGAGATTCAATTGTGTACTAAACCCATTGGTGAAATGACACAACCCATTTCTCACAAAGTTGGGCAACCTATTTTTACTATAATTGGTCAAAATGGCTAACCTTCTAGGATCTCTGAATGTAGTAATAATTAAAATTGATAGTTTTAATTTCATATATTATTTTAGGGAAAATATAATTAATAAAATAAATATCCAATCAAAACAAATTTAATCAGTAATTAATCATAAGATAAAATATAAAACTAGAATATATTAAAATTTATTATACTAGTCAACATCATGATATGAGAAAAATTACCTAGAAATCATAACTGAAAAATATGCACATTATAAAAATGATTATCCATTAAAAATATACATACAATATAAAAATTATGCTTGTTTCCATCTACAATATCACTAAATGAAGAAACATGATGCTCATCGATCAGTCTAAGGGAGGACATCATATTATTGGTGGGTTGAATGGGGATGAGTAATTGCATGGATTTGGCGATGCATACTACGGGAGACACATTTGGTTATGAAATAAGGTTGATGTGGTTTCTTAGTTGGGCTGTTATGCCACATTAAAGATGAGGTGTTATCATGGATGGGTTGTGTAGCTACAGTAATGAGGATACCACTTCTCATGGTGCATTACTGAAGGAGGAGGGTGGTAATGATGATGGTAGAGGTTGAAACTGTCATGATATCCTGAGAGGAGAGGGGAGTGTCTAGTGGTGGGGTCTTTCCTTCTAGAAATGGAGGAGGTAGTTGTAGTGTTTTTTATCCTTAATAGTGAGAATATCTGATGAAGATGTAGGAGGCACCAATTTATCCCCATGTTTTACACATATATTAAAAAAACTCCAAATTCAAATTTCAATTTTTTTTTAAAAAATATAATTTTTCAAGTATTAATTAATTATTAAATATAAAAAAATATTATTAGAATTATAAATATAATTTTATACATATATATATATATATATATGTAATTAGAAATTCTAATATAAAAAATAATTATTAGTTATAAAATATTAAAGTCTATACACATAAGTGTAATACTATTAAAAGTTAATCTAATTCATTAATAAAAATATTCAAATAATGTTAAATTTTATTTTATTAATAATACTAATATCTATTATGATATAAAATTTTAAATAATATAACATACCGATTTAGAAAATTAATAGATATACTAAAAAATATTAATAAAAAAATAATAAAACTAATTTTAGTGAAACTATGAAAAATAATAGTGTTAAATATTGTATAAAAATTAATTTAAAATAATAAAAGAAATAAATTTCTAAAACTAATATATAATTTACTAAAAACCATAAAACTAATAAAAACACTAAAAAAATATATAAATAAACCAAAAATACAAAAAATACTCAAACTATTTTTATTAAAACTTAGTTATAAAATTATAAAAATGTAAGTGAATTTCTTGTGCATCGATACCCCTATCTTAGATCAATTTTGGATAACCACTGGGATCCATTTATATGATCAAAATGGTCATCAATATTGGAAAAGGGATATTTTATATTCACTTTCACATTTTTGAGTTTCTAGTTATCAACACAAAGTCAGAGAGTCCCATTTATCTAATTTGCAAAGATAAATTTTAATTACCAAGGTAAAATGTTAGGTCAAATAAATCTATTAGCCTCAAAATCCTCAACCTTAAAATTTAATTCTTTAAATTTTTTGGGTTCCATTCAGTAAACAGGTAAAGAAATAGGTTTCATCCCCCATATAAAGTTTATAAAGAACTCAAATGCCTTTGAGGTGGTAACCTAGAGAAATGAAATGAAAAGATATCAGAATACTCACTCACCACTACTGAAATATGACCACTAAAAGATGGATGAATAGTGTCAAGTAACAGCTTTTACAATTTGAAGGAGATAAACTCAACACTAGGATCCATATTACCTACTATTCCCGATTTCATATTATACTATCCTTGAAATACATGAGTGACTCAATTGACTTACATAAACATTACCTGATGATGACGAAAATCAATCTTGGATTTATAGAAAATCATGCAATCCATTCCAATTAATAGATAAAAGATGTAAGTATCAAGAATTAAAAATTACCACATGGTTTCATGGTCTGTGATCATTACTAGATACTGCGGACATTTAAATCCCTACACCGACTTCTTTCCCAAAGGAGTGGAAATATTCATCAATAAAGGCATACACTTTGAATATAAGACCAATGAATCAATCATATTAGAATAGATAAATGAATGATTTGCACAAGTATTAAACAAATATATAACCATATATTATTCAATAAACACTTCACCTATCATGGTATCTAATCCTTCTTCTAGAACCTTTGGTCCACACTTCTCTACATATAGACATCTAGAACCATACCACCCTTTCTTCACCACCCGAGTATCACCATTGACATCTGGTTGAGATCCCTACCCATTTACTATGTCACTTATAAAACTAGTCCCTTGGTGAAGGTTGATTCTACTCTACTTCCCTATGATTCCATCTCATCGAAACACTTAAGATGACTAGGTTTCCCAGATGTGTGGCACACCTTGGGTAATGTCTTACAAATAGGTTTTAGGTGTACCTTTTTACCACACATGTAATAGACCACCTAAATCTTACATGATATCTATTGTGCACTACATCCACCACCTCAATTCTGGTCATAGTTTTTTATTTTATAACAAAAAATCTTACTATGGTACCTCCTATAGTCACTGATACTTTGAATAGCTATATCTTCCCAGCTATGTTCACTTCAACCATAATAGATTATTTTTCATCCTTTTTTATGGTGGGTAAGAATATAAGAATCCACATGGACTAGATATCATAAATGAAACCCATCTCAAATCTTTGCACCTTGAAATAGTCATTAGAATAAAATATCTAGATATAGATTCACTAACATAGTAAACCAAGTAGCATATTCAATAATAGAATGATATCTATAATCCAATGTAAATATATACCATTCCTTCACTACTCTCAGTGTTTAAGGATATATTTACTGATTAAATTATTTCTAGAAGGTATTTCATGTGATATATTCAATAAACTTGGATTTCACAATGGATTAAAACCACTTAATTTCTAACCATTTAAGAATATAAGTGCTGAAACCGAATTTGTAGTATTTTGGAGTTTTCAGTAAGTGAAATATATTCTTAATCCAATCGATACATTATTTTTCTTTATGTAGACCCTTTTAAACACGAATGATCTTTGGATGATTCTTAGTAAAATTTAAATCATGGCCCAACTTCTATTTTGATTCAACATTGGTGACTTAGGCCATAGACTGGATCATTGAGACTATAATTAAAACCAAAATCATTTCAAATAAAGGATTCACTTGTGAATATTTCACTATATATTACTCTTTATTATTCTATACTATTCTTCTTAGAGGAACCATGATTTATAAAACAAGAGGGAAAAAATTATTTAGACTATAATTTTATTCCTTTATCATTAACAGAATTTAAATAAGTAAATAAAAAGTGGAAAAATAAAAAAGGAAGCTAGAAATCCCCAGAAATCCCATGGTAACATGAGTATTTTCATGATAGTGAGCTAGCCAAGCACACTTCCACACTATCAGTTGCGTTATGATAGTCTTATCTTCAGTTTATCGATAAACCCCAAATATTGGAGGGGGAGATGAAATAATTAATTTAGTTTTTTTCATAACCTGAGGATCTGATAACATTTTATAAAATACCAAGTAATTTAAACTAATAATGTCACCAAAATTGGCCTACCAGAAGGTATGAAGCATGTTCTTGATTACTATAGGTTGGTGGAAAGCACTAGGGTATCATACAAAGAAATCTAGGAATGATTTTCCTTAAATATAAATATTTTAAGATAAAAACAATTATAGTATCATAAATTATTTCAAGGATACATTATATATCAATCATCCTATATAAATGGTAAAATATAATAATGAGATAAATTGGTCTGAATGAAAAAGTGAAAGACTATTAACACGGAACCCAAATAAACCAATTGGTCCTTCTATTCATAAAAAAAATTCACCACCATGTCAACCCACTAAAAGGGAAGCATTAATTATAAGTTACATCCTCTACATGAAACTATTACTTTTAATTTTATCCTCTAGAACAAAGGCTACAAATTCCCAAATGAAAATCTAGGGTGTGAGAACTAAATATTAGTGTAACACCACCAAGAATCTATACAATTTATATCCACATTAATTCTTTAGCACTTCTATAAAATAGATTTATAAAACATTTCAAAAGAAATAATTTTACATAGAAAATACCCTATTGTTTTCCTTTTAAAAATCATTCCATGTTTTATTTTTAAAACAAAATGTCATAATAAATATCCACGAGGCATAAGAATAAAAAATAAATAGCTTTCATGCATAAATATCATATCAAGATGAGATGGAAAAATAATAATATCAATATGTATGTATATAATGTATCCATAAATCACCAAAGGCAATCCATGACACAAGGGTGTACACAACTAGGACAATCCTAAGACACTTGTAGATATATGTTAATCATAATGTATAGGAACCTCATCACCTTATAAATTCAACCCCTATAACCATGAAATAAATGGAACCTCCCCTAGTGATAGATAACTCCACCCAGGATTTTTTATGTCTAATTTACCACCATACCCCAAGGTCTTTTAATGTGATTTTACATCCTCATTACATTCATGGGAAAAAAATAATGCATCAAAAATATTTTCTGTGAAGAAAACTATTTCAAATCCATTCCCACATTTCTATAAATTTTTTTGGCGATTCCACACCACTCCCATGCATAATAAAGCACTTTTGTTTCAAAGTCATCTTTAATGGATTTTTTTTCAAACACATAATGTGTATAAATATATTTATTAAATAAATACACTTTTGAAATGCTTTTTATTAGCACTAAAGATCAAATTAAATTTCAATATTCAATTATATAAAATAAACCAATGGAAATAATTAAAATAATGAAAATATCACTAAGTTATAGACCATGTGATAGACACACCAACATCAAAAATGATGAAAACATAATTTACTTCTTAACTGATAATGAGATAGAAATAGATTAGATTCTAGATAACCTTTATCTAGGAGAAAATATTTGAATTCCTTTTGTATGCGACAGATCTAGTTATATAGTCCCAATAAGTATCAAACACACTTAAAAGAAGAGATGAAAATAGTTTAGAAAGATCCTACTTATCAGATTACATACAATAGAGAACTAAACTCCATAGAAACATGAAGAATCACTAATAGAATGAGAGAGAGCCAAAATCATCACCATGGATCTCATAGAATGAAAAAAATTGAATTTGGGTTAAATTATTCAGATTAGAGGATATTAAATATAATTTTAGAAAAAAATGTATCCCCTTAACAAAACACATGCCTAACTAGATTACCAGATAACCGATAGGGATTAATGTCATTTTGGTGGGTATAAAAATAATTCCTATACCTACAGGCCTTAGACTAACTAGAAAGTGGGACCATCGGACATGTAATGTTTAATATCCATCACCGGCTGTCTAATACCCTCCACTGGCTAGCCTATGGCCTACTACTTCCACCAGATACCCTAAATACTTATCCCAAGATATGTAAAACCCAAAATTCAAAAATAGAAAAAACATAAATAATATCCATACTTGATTCCACACACCAAGGTGCAACATAAAAAAATAATGTACCTAATCATGTAGAATAAAGGATATTTGGGAATAAGGGATTAATGCTTTAGATTTTTGATCAAAGATGTTATTTCTTATAAGCTTATATATTTAGATTAGGTTATCAATATTCCTACCTAATTGGATTAAAATGGAATAATTTTTTTGATTTAGAAAGATGGATATCCTATATAATAAAATTTTAATGGTCTCATGTGTTGTTTATCTAAAACCCCACATGCATAAATTCTTATATTGTATGATTTACTTTTATATTATACTCCCAGTTCAACTTATATAGTCTTTATTGACTAAATATTCTAAATTACTTAAATATTTCAACATTATTATTATAGTTTTATTTTATAATATTTTATATGTAACATACTTTGGTCTATCCAAACTATATTCATATAATAGAGATTTATATTTAAATTTTTTAATGTTTTTAAAGTCATACCCCTCTTGATGATTTTCTCCTGGGAAAATATAATGGAAACATTTCAAGAAAGGAGTTCATTGGCTAGCTCTGATAGATCTCATTCAACCACATATAAAGATCAGACTGAAATTCTTCATAATAAGTGTGGTATATATATTATTCTATTTTAAATTAAATTTAAATAAACTATGGTTAGATATTATCTTATTTAATTTAATGGGAAATTATATTATATTTTGAAAAATATTTCCCCAAAAAACACAATAGTTGTATAAAAATATTTTTCTATTATTTTGGATTTGTGTTTTAGTAGTGGAAGTATTTAAATAAATGTTTTTTTCTAGATTCTTGACTTGTTAAATGAAAATATTCATGGTTTATAGTGATATTCAAAATCATGATGATTTTTAATATAAAAATAGCACATTTTATGAAAATATAAATTTTTTTGGTTGAAAAAATGGTTTGAGAAAATTGTTTCTATAAAATAGAGCATTATTAAAACATATTTATCCTTTAATGGTTTAAAAAAATGGTCTTGGTTTTAATAAGAACTATATTTTTTTATAAAAAGATATGGAGTGGTTTAAAAAATAACATAATTGATCAAAAGTATGAATTTTGAAATCTCTTCCAAAAATAACTTTTGTAAATGAAAAATTTTCTTGTTCATTTGGTGATTGTTTTCTTTTATGCATAAAAAAATTGTACTTAATAAAAAAAACATGACAATGTTTTGTTTTTTATTATTATTTTTGATATTATCTATGTTTAAAATAAATTTAAGTGTTTTATACATTTAATAAATATTTATTAATTTGTTCATTTTGAAAATTATAGAAAAAATTAATATTATTTAATGAAATTGTCATAAATTAGTAATATAATTTGTTTACAATGAATGTATTATTTTAGAAATTTTTTAAACCAGGAATTGTTTTTGGTGTATTTGATGAAAAGTTTAAATAAGTATAAAATAAATGTTATTAGCATAAAAAACTATTTACATTATCAATATGAAGTTTTCAATAACTAATGATTTAGGGATTCTTTATAGCATCACCATGAAGGTCCCAATTAGTCATAGATAATCAAGGGTCATTATCATCACTCATAATATTTTTGTAGGGAATGATTGCCCTTTTACTTCTACCACATATTTTCATTTTAAGGGAGATTTTATATCCATATTTGGAGAAGTTCAGGCCTCTTTTTAACAATCAAACTTTTTCTTCACACTGATGGGCCATTCCATGATTAGATTTTCTAACATGCATATTGGGTTACCAAAAATATAAAATTATTCATTATATTTTAAGGTGAATAAGAATTCTATAATTACTATAATAATGAATATTTTATGTTTTATTTAAAAAATATAGAGGTCTGGTATTTTTTTAATAATCTTTGAAACATGGGTTAACACACTAGTGGTCACCATTTGGGGCTCATTACATGTAAATCTAATAAATATCCTAGAAAAATTCAATGTGTAAAATATGAATATGTATTGGTCCTATCCATAAAATTATTCAAAAAATATATATTATATTTTTTTCTTTTACGGAATATAATTTTCTTAGGTTTTAAAAAAAAATTAATTAGGTGTTTGTGGTGTCATGTAGGGTTTAAATTTTTTGTGGAATTTTGAATTTGGGGTGAATGAAGTAAATGGAGGAGGTGTTTGTTGGAAACAAACAAAGTACACCATAAAGTACCCATTATATAGCCATTGAGTTCCTTTTATGAGTAAAATAATGGGTGGGTTGTCATGACCTGTCCCCCGGGGCCCGTGTCGTAACTACCCCAAGCCTGCCTTCTATAGGCCAGGGGCCAGCGACTAGCACAAAAGACGTAAATCCCTATAATTGGGAAGGCATTGCCTTTATAAAAGGTAAACACACACAACTTGAGTACCAGAGGAAGCAAACACTATATAAAAACTGTATAACAAAAGATGTGCTAGAAAGTAAAAGGGGCCAGAAATACAAGCCCAACAGTAAAGTATAAGGAAAAGACAAAACAACTGGAAGGTTTCTAGCAGCTCCTGGATCGTCCACCATGGATCCTACCTGAAGGGTAGGTACAGATAACCTCCTCAGCGCTCCACATCCATCCGTATCCTCCGAGTATCGTCTCATCGTGAGGTCCACCTCAGGGTACCATCTGGTCCTCGCACACTCCGCCTCGGTCAGGGTTGTTCATCATCTGCATCCAACACAACGAGGTGTGGGCATAGCTTGTGTAGGGGTGAGTATAACGATACTCAGTAGGGACCCTGAGACCCTCAAGGTCTCACAAAATCCAACAAGGATAAACCGAAAAGTATGAAATCAACGGATAACCATTACTTAGGTATATGCCCATACATATACCTAAGTTATTAAGTAACCTATCTCAATCATGAGGAAAACACAAAGGTCATTGACTCAGCTCAAACCAAGATTTTCAATATCGAAACCATGACCTCTAGAGAACTCTTCTTCTATCAATAACAGTGGGCCTATCGCGACACCAAGGCGCCTCTCACTAACCTTAGAATGCTGAGGTACTCCTCCTGTCGAGTACCACGGGTCTCCTACCAACTACCAGGCACTTTGTCCGCTGTGGGCCTTCTTCCAAATACTGAGCGCTCCCCCTAATAGCATGTAGAGGTACTCCTCTTGTCGAGTACCACAGGTATTCTGCCAACTACCAGGTGCTCCTTTATCCATGGGTCTGCCTCCAACTACCAGGCGCTCCCCACTGGGCTAGTCGAGTTACTCCGAGTTGAACCGGTCAAGCAGTCTCCAGGTCTATCAACTACTAGGTCTCTGCACTCTGTATACTCGTCTCTAGGAGGATCTTCTCCATGTGATACTTTTAGATACTCCAAGTGTCATGAAGTCTTGCTTGGAAGTATCTCAAAGGACCTCCATGTCATAGGGGTCTCAATGCAACAGACGATGACTGAATCGGACGCCCGGTCTGTGAGTTGTTGGCATTTCCATCCCATGGGCCCGGTTGGTTTTTAGGTTCAAACCAATCCGACCGTACTCCAAATGTGTCCAAAACTCAAGTGGGATATTCCAAAGGAACCGTATCACTCTAAGATTTATGTCGCCATAGACGGTTTTTCGGTAGGACACCCGTAGCCCAAGATATGGGCAAAAAGGTGCAATCGGGCCAAAGCGGGTCCGAGTCCGGTCCAACCCAGTCGGACCGACCTGGCCCGACCCGATCCGAACTGGGGTCTGACCCGGTCCGCATGTCTGACTTGGTCTAAGGAAGCGGCCCGACCCGAGCATGGCCCTGAGGGTGGTCCAGCTTGAGGGCGGCTCGGCCTGAGGTGGCCCGGCCCGGCCCATGGCGGCCCTGCCCGTGGCGGCCCGGCACGTGGCGGCCCGGCCTGATGGCGGCTTGGCGGCCCGGTGTGGGTCCGCCTTAGCTGCGACCAGCGGGGAACCACACGCCCCCTGTTATCCGAACGACTTATCCATTTGGGTAGAACCAAACCAGCGCTGAGTGGGGCCGTTCCGACTCATGTGGGACCCAATGGGGTCCCCCACCTTTCTGCTGGCCCGAGCGGCGAGCCGCTCCGCACCGCGGTGCGGAGCGATGGCGCTACGCCCCTCCACCATTGCTCGACTTGGCTGTGGCCTCCTACTGGTCTCTGCACGGTGTGACAGTGCCACGCTCCTCATCCGACCACCGTGTCCCTCCTGGCCGCAACCCTCCATTCCGGCACGGTGCGACGACACCTCGCCCCTCCGGCACCTCCACGGCCCACCTAGCCGCAGCTCGGTTCTTTGCGAGGCACGGCGGTGCCATGCCCTTGTGGCGACCCGACGACCTTGCGCTACTGGATTCTTCACGGCTGGCTCATTGTCGGTCGCCGCGTGTACCGCCTCCATTGTCATCGAACAAGAACAAACAAAAGGGGAGGGTCGGGCCGTGTTTATGAGGTCTGAACCCCCCTCATTATAGTGATATCATCCGGTTCTCATACCAGAAATTTGGACGACGAGGAACGAGTATAAAACAATTCAAATCCCCAACCTCGCTTGTTGGCGATCGTTGAGAAAGTCACGGAATAAAGCGGCGTCAATTCGTTAACGTCAATAAGCATCTAGGGTAGGAGACCAAGGAAGAAGTGTCGTTGGCATTCTTCACGGTCGGTTCCTTCTCCTTAGGTTTGGTCGAATAAGAAATAAGAAGTTCGTTGATGTTCTTCACGTTCATCATGTTCTTCGTTCGAAGAACGGTTCTCCATTGAGAGCTTTTTCCAACAATCTTGCAGGAAGAGAAATGCCAACCCAAAATAAAATAATAGACTGACTATTATTTTAAGTGTTGGAAGGTAATTAAAAATGGTGAAATAATAACCTGGCGCCACCCAATTAAATCACGTGAGTTGGCACAATAATGTAATTGGGGAAGGTTGAGAGTTTAACCCACATAAATGGGGGGTTATGGGTGTTCCAAAATTAATGGGGAGTTAGAAGAGTTAAGAAACTCGTGTAGGCCCCAATAAATAATCCTCCCAAGGGAGGTTATGTGCGGGTGGGCCCCACCACCATAACATCCTCCCAAGGGAGGTTATATTCGGTTGATCCCCACCGCCATAACCTCTCATTTGAGTTTATGGTGTGGTGGCCCCAACTACTAACCTCTCCTTGGAGGTTTCAACCACCAAAATAAAATAAAGTTAAAAAATTAACTTTATTCAATTTAATTAAAAACCCCCAAAAACTATATTCCACTCTGGATAAAATGAAACTGCAGTGAAGGTCTCACTATGAAATCACCAACGCTGTGAGTTCAACAGTGCCCTCAGAAATATATTCCGAGCACCGGTTCAAAAGTTATAAAATCCCTCTCATACATTTACTGAACGTAACCAAACAAAACTTCAGAAATTGATTCCGGGCACACTGGGCCTCAGAATCAAATGCCATTAGAAACTGCAGACTCGTAAAATTCCAATGTATTTAAAAAAATCTATGGGAAATCCAGGTATTTACATTCTCCCCACCTCAGGTCTTTACATCCTCGTAAGCTAGAACTCGAACTAAGGGAACAAATAGGGGTACTGAGCATGCATCTGAGCCTCTCGCTCCCATGTGCTCTCCTGGAGGTTCCTGTGCTGCCAACAAACGTGCACCAGAGGTATCGACCGTCCACATAGGACCCACTCCTGTCGATCCTCAGTCTCCACTGAAACCTTCATAAAAGTCTCCCCATCATTGATGTCCATCTCTCCATGATCGATGATATGAGAAGGGGCATGCACGTATCTCCTCAACTGAGATATGTGGAAGACGTCGTGCACTCGGTGCAACTGAGGTGGAAGAGCCAAGCGGTAAGCCACCTCGCCTACTCTACTATGGACCTGGAAAGGTCCGAATAACCTCGGAGATAGCTTGCCACCTCAGCCAAGTCTCCATAGAACTTATTGAGGTGAGACCCGTAGAAAGTTGTGGTTGCCATCCTCGAACTCCATAGGTCTCCGTCTCCTATCAGCATAAGACTTCTGCCTACTCTTTTTAGTCTTCATCCACTCCTGAATGATTTTCACCTTCTCCGTGGTATCCCATACCATCTCTGGTCCCACTATTGCTGACTCCCCTAGGTCTGTCCAGCACAATGGAGACGTGCAAGGTCATCTATAAAAGGCCTCAAAAGGTGCCATACCGATGGTGGAGTGATAGCTGTTGTTGTAGGAAAACTCCACCAAAGGAAAGTGATCCTCCCAGCTACGAACATAGTCTAGGACACAGACATGAAGCATGTCCTCGAGGGTCTGGATGGTCCTCTCGGTCTGACCATCCATCTGAGGATGGAAGGCGGTGCTCAGGCGATGCTGTGTCCCAAAAGCTTCCATCAACCCCTTCCATAGCCGGGAAGTAAATCGTGCATCACGGTCGGAGACAATAGAGGAAGTTACTCCATGTAAACACACTATCTCCTACACATAGAGGTATCCCATGATCTCAACTGATCCCTACTCTCTGATCGATAGGAATTGGGCCGACTTGGTGAGTCGGTCAACGATCACCCATATCAAGTCGTGACTATTGGATGTACGTGGAAGACCCATCATGAAGTCCATGGATATCCCATCCCACTTCCACTATGGGATGTCTAAGGGTTGTACCAAGCCTGCTGGTACCTGGTGCTTTGCCTTCACTTGCTGACAAGTGAGGAACCATGAGACAAACTCTGCTACCACCTTCATCATACCTGGCCACTAATGCTTTCGTCGAAGGTCCTGGTACATCTTCGCCACACCTGGATGTACCGCTAGAGGGGAAGTGTAGAAATCCTTCAACACCTTCTCTTAAAGTGAAAATGGTACCATGGAATGTCCTCTCAAGAAGTTGATTTGCTCCCCACCTTTAAAAAATCCATCAGTTTCTTACCCTGTAGATATCTGAGCATGTCGCGTCTCACAGTCAGCGTCTCCACATTGTGCCTCCCTAACTCGCTGAAGAAGTGGAGGAGTGACTGTAAGAGACTGAAGATATGCTACTACATCCCTTTCCACAAAGGATATCTATAATTCAGCCAGGTTCTTTGTCGCCTCTCCTAGTAGTTGAATACCAATCCTCCTGCTGAGTGCTTTCGCAACAACGTTCCCCTTCCCAGAAGTACAGACTATCTTGAAGTCATAGTCCTGGAGGAACTCTAACCAACTCCATTGTCTCAGGTTCAAGCCTGTTTGAGAGAAGATATACCTGAGACTCTTGTGATCAGATTAAATGGCAAAACGTTCACCCATTAGATAGTGCTGCCACATCTTCAAGGCTAAGACCACTGCTACTAACACTAGGTTATGGGTAGCGTAGTTTTGCTCGTGCTCTCTCAACTACCGAGAACCATACTCGATCACTGCTCGCTCCTTCATCAAGACACACCCGAGTCTGATCCATGATGCATCGAAGTAGACTACGTACCCTATACCTTCCTCTGGAAGCCCCAAAATGGGGGAACTATTCAGCCTCTGCGTCCGCTCCTAAAAGCTCTACTGGCATCTCTCTGACCACACGAAGGGTTTCCCCTTCTTCGTTAAGTCTGAAAGTGGTGCTGAAACTCTGAGAAGTCTAGAACGAACGTCTGGTAGTAGCCAGCCAAACCTAGGAAACTTCAAACCTCCGTCACACTCCTGGGTGGATCCCAAGCAAGCACTGCCTCAAGCTCCCATCCACCTTCTTAGCGAACATAATAGGGGCTGCCCAGGGAGAAACACTAGGCCGAATGAATCCCTTTCCATGCATTTCCTCCATCTATACCCTCAGCTCGCGAAGCTCAAAGGGAGACATTCGATATGCTGGAGTAGATATCGGTGCCGTCCCGGGGTACATGTTAATGTAGAATTGCACCTCTTTGCGAGGAGGTAGTCCTGGAACATCGTCAGGGAAAAGATCCGCGTACTGGTCCACCACTACAGGATAAGTCGGACTCTCCACATCTACTGCTCTGAGGGTAAGGTAAGCCAACTGGTGGGTGATCAGCTGCACCTCCTCCGAGTAAGTCTGTCCTGCGCTGCAAAGGTTCCCTTATTGCTGGTGAAGGTTATCCTAGTCCCATCTATGCAGACACACCGCACTTTGCACCCAATACAGTCAATCTGATCATGGACTGTAGATAACTAGTCCATACCCGAGATGACGTCGTAAGGCCTCAAAGCCACTACGAAGAGATCCCAGCTAAATATCTCGCCTCTAAGAGTAAGATCACACTACCTACACCAGTGCATAATCATCGAGTCTGCTTCTGTAGGGGTCTCTAGCCGTAATGATCAAGCCAACAGCTCCGTCAGAATCTCCGAGCTCCAAACGAGGGAAGTGGAAATGAAAGAGTGACCGACACCCGTGTCTATAAGAACTGTAGCTAAGGTGGAATAGACACAGATCGTACCTCGAATTATCTCTGGTGCTCCGTGATCGTAAGCCTCAGCTAACTGAAGCTGTGCTCTGCCCTGCCCACCTGCTCCCTGTGGTCAGGGTGGACCTCCTGGTGGTGGCAGCGGTAACACCTCACAGCATCGTCCACCGCCAGCTGCATGGCCAGCTCCTATGCCACGTCCACTTGTGCCCTTCAGACCACCTCGATCAAATATCTGCCTCTTCCTGGGAGGTCTTTCAACTATCTGCTAATCATAATAGCGGCAGGTCGGACTGTCACGAGCCATGTGACCAATCCCACCATAGGAGTAACACTGTCCTCTCCTAGAATGACTGGCTCTGTCTCAACTCTGGGTGCCCCGCACAACCGATCCTGAGTCGTATAGTCGACCACCAGTGGGTCTAGTCCTCTTAGACCTCTGCGTCATCTGTCTGCTTCCAGCTATAGAAGACTCTGCTACAAGTCGACTAGTGGTGTGTCTCACTGCAGGAGACTACTCAGCAAGGAAACTCTCCACTAGGAGGGCTCGGTCCAACACCCCTGTCTGCGTCGGGATGCTGTGGGAGATAACTAAAGCTCTGATATCTCACCTGAGTCCCTACTCAAAGGTATGGGCCCTGAAGAACGGGTCTCGTACCATATCCGTGGAGTAGTGCGAGAGGTCGGTGAACCTCACCGAGTATTGAGATACACTCATGCTACCCTGCTGCAGATGAAGTAGTTCCTGTATCTACACCGCTCGAAGGGTGTCTGATATAAACTCCACCCGAAATAGGCTCTCAAAGTCTTCCCAAATAAGTGTCGCCTCATCATGCATCTGGAGCATCAGGCACCACCATCTGCTTGCTGCTGCCTGAAGGAGGCTGGCAGCAAGGATCACCGTGAAGTCGGCTGGTGTCCCTACCAGTATGAAGACTCTCACCACAACCTCTAGCCAATCCTCAGCTGCCTGTGGGTCCGTCTCTCCTAGAACCTGGGTGGTCTATGGCACTAGAACTCGTATAGTGCGCTCGAGCAGCGTGCACTCTCTGCTGCTAGGGATGGTGGCATCGGTGGACCAAAAGGAAGTAGTACCGCTGGTGCCTCCACCTATGCCTCAACTGGAAGAGGGCCCTGTACTGAGGCCTCATTGCTCAGCGGGCTGTCAGTACGTTCAACTCTCAGGGATCTAACTGGTCATCTGCGGGGAGGCATCTTGAAAGAACAGATGCGACACGGTCAAAAGACTATACCTTGTGAGCTGACCTAGTTTGAGTTGACTTAAAGAAAAATTTTGAAAACACACACGCAATCAGTGTTTTCATGCACCGAGTCTGAAATCAGTAATCAGGGTCCTGGTGCACGGATACGTCAGCCGCCACCCCAAAACTGAACTCCCTGAACTAAAAACCACACTCGATACCATTAACACTATTGCTTCATAGAAAAGAAATATCAGAGTCCTAAGTTCTATGGTAAAAACTGTATAAAAAAAGATGTGCTGGAAAGTAAAAGGGCTCAAAAATACAATCCTAATAGTAAAGTACAAGGAAAAGACAAAACAACTAGAAGGTGTCTAGCAGCTCCTCGATCGTCCACCACGGATCCTACCTGAAGGGTAGGTAAAAATAGCCTCCTCATCACTCCATGTCCATTTGTCTCCTCCGGGTACCGTCTTGTCATGAGGTCCACCTCAGGGCACCATCCAGTCCTCACAAACTCCACCTTGGTCAGCACTGTCCGTCGTCTCCATCCAACACAACGACGTGCGGGCATAACCTGTGCAGGGGTGAGTATAAAGATACTCAGTAGGGACCCCGAGACCCTCAAGGTCTCAAAAAATCAAAAAAGGATAAACCAAAAAGTATGAAATCAATGGATAACCATTATTTAGGTATATACCCATACATATACCTATGTTATTAAGTAACCCATCTCAATCATGAGGAAAACACAAAGGTCATTGACTCAGCTCAAACCAAGATGTTCATTATCGAAACCACGACTGCTGGAGAAATCCTCATCTGTCAAGAATAGTGGGATTGTTGCGACACCAAGGCACTTCTCACTAACATTAGACTGTTGAGGTACTCTTCCTGTCGAGTACCACGTGTCTACTACCAACTACCAGGCGCTCCATCCGCTGTGGGTCTGCCGCCAAATACCAGGTGCTCCCCTTAAAAGCCATCAGAGCTACTCTTCCTGTCGAGTAATATAGGTCTGCTACTAACTACCAGGTGCTCCGTCTACCATGGGTCTCCCGCCAACTACCAGATGCTCCCCACTAGGTCAGTCGAGTCACTCCGAGTAAAATCAGTCAAGCAGTCGTCAGGTCTGTCAG
This sequence comes from Viscum album, assembly GCA_963277665.1. Lineage (NCBI taxonomy): Eukaryota > Viridiplantae > Streptophyta > Magnoliopsida > Santalales > Viscaceae > Viscum > Viscum album. Next base: position 402,525,703 of record OY728157.1, read on the forward strand.
CTACTAGGTCTCCTCACTCAGTACGCTCATCTCCGGGAGGATCCACTCCATGATCTACTTGTTGATACTCCAAATTTCATGAAGTCTCACATGGAAGTATCTCAAAGGACCGCCACATCATAGGGGTCTCAACGCAACAGACGTCGCCTCTATTAGATGCCCGGTCTGTGAGTTATTGACATTTCAGTCTGAGGGGCACGGTTGGTTTTTAGGTTCAAACTAACACAAACATACTCCAAATGTGTCCAAAAATCAAGTGGGATATGAAAAATGAACCGTCTCACTATAATCTTTCCATCTCTAGAGGTGGTTTGTCGGTAGGACACCCGTAGCCCAAGATATGGGTGAAAAGGTGTAATCGGGCCATAGCAGGTCTGAGTCCGGTCCGACCCAGTCAGACCGACCCAGTCCGAACCGAGGTCTGACCTGGTCTATGGATGCGACCTGGCTCGAGTGGTCAGCCCCACCCGAGTGGGCGGCCTGAACCGAGGGGGCAGCCCCGACCTGAAGGGGAGGCCCGACCCAAAGGCGTGGCTCGGCCCGAGGGCGGCCCGACCTGGCCCAAGGCGGCCTAGCTTGTGGCGGTTTGACCTGAAGGTGGCCTAGCGGTCAGGTGGGGTCCACCTTAGCCGCAAACTGGGGGGGAACGCGCGCCCCCTGGCACCCGAATGACTTAGCCATTCGGGTAGAACCGAACCGGCACCGGGTGGCGCCGATCCGGCTCATGCGGGACCCGACGGGGTCCCGCACCTCCAGGATGGCCTGAGCGGCCAGGTGCCCCCACCGCGGTGCGGGGCGATGGTGTCGCGCCCATCCGCCGTAGCCCAGCCTGGCAGCGACCTCCTACTGGTCTCCGCGCGGTGCGACGGCGCAACGCTCCTTGTCTGACCGCCGCGACCCTCCTTCCCACGACCATCCCTTCCGGTGTGGTACGACGACACCGCACCCCTCTGGAACCGCTGCGGCCCACCTGGCTGCGACTCAGTTCTTTGTACGGCACGACGCTACCGCGCCCTTGTGGAGACCCGGCGGCCTTGCGCCGTAGGCTTCTTCACGGCCAACTCGTTGCCAGTCACCGCGTGTACCGCCTCCATCATCATCAAACAAGAACAAACAAAAGGGGAGGGTCAGGCCGTGTTTGTGCGGTCCGAACCACCCTCGTTACAAAGATATCATTCGGTTCCCATGACATAAATTTGGACGACGAGGAACGAGTACAAAACAATTCAAACGCCCTACCTCGCTTGTCGATGATCGTTGACGAAGTCACGGAATAAGGTGGCGTTGATTCGTTGACATCGGGAAGCCTCTGGGTTTGGAGACCGTGGAAGAAGCGTTGTTGGAATTCTTCACGATCGGTTCCTTCTCCTTAGGTTTGGTCGAAGAAGGAAGAAGATGTTCATTGCCATTTTTTGCGTTCTTCGCATTCTTCGTTGGAAGAACAGTTCTCCATTGAGATATTTTTCTAACTATCTCACATGAAGAGAAATGCCAACCCCAAATAAAATAATAGACCACCTATTATTTTAAGTGTTGGAAAGTAATTCAAAAGGGTGAAGTAATAACCCGGCTGCAACCAATTAAATGATGTGCGTTGGCACAATAAAGTAATAGGGGAAGGTGGAGAGTTTAACCCACATAAATGGGTGGTTAGGGGTATTCCAAAAATAATGGGGAGTTAGAAGAGTTAAGAAACTCTTGTGGGCCCCAAAAAATAATCCTCCCAAGGGATGTTATCTATGGGTGGGCTCCACCACCATAACATCCTCCCAAGGGAGGTTATGTGTGGGTGGGCCCCACCACCATAACCTCTCATGGGAGGTTATGGTCTAGTGTCCCCCACCACCAACCTTCCCCTGGAGGTTTCAACCACCAAAATAAAATAAAATTAAAACTTTAAATTTATTGAATTTAATTAAAAACCCCCCAAAAACTATCTTCCACTATCGGTAAAACGCAACTGCGGTAAAGGTCTCACTAAGCAATCATCGATGATGCGAGTTCAACGGTGCCCTCAGAATTCGATTCCAAGCACCGGTTCAAAAGTTATGAAACTCCACTCGTACGTTTACTGAACGTACCCGAACAAAACTTCAGAAACTGAGTCTGGGCACACCGGGCCTCGGAATCAAACGCCGTTAGAAACTGCAGGCTCGTAAAAATACCATGTATTTAAAAAAAATTCCATGGGAAATTCGGGTCTTTCCATGGGTGCCCATGATGGACACTATGTAACTGTTTGGGTTTCTCATGTGGCTAGTGACAATTGAGTGGTTGATGTAGGGAACCGATTACCTAGTGTTCTCCCAAGTAATTACTTAATGGGTAGTTTGGAAATGAAATAGTTGAAATATTTGGGGTTTTAATTTTATTTAATTCATTTATGGGGTTTTATCTTAAGATTCATCTACTTCAGTATAATACCCTGATATTTTATAAGAATAAAATTATATTTTATAGTGTTTATGATACACAACATGAGGCTTAAACGAACCTCATAATATTATTATTTAAATATAACCACTATAAGTTAACCTTTTAATTAAAAGGAACGAATAGTAATAACCAAATTATTAATATATATATATATATCCACTCATTAAAAACTTGTTGATTAATTCTTAGGAAATCAAAATTTAATTTTTAGAAATGTTATATTATGATTAATGAAAATGTTTCCTTCAAAAAATTTGTTGTTTTTTGGGATAAAACATTAAATTTAGTTATTTTTTAATTTCAGAAAATGTATTTGATAAAATGGAAATAATTTTTTAAATATTTATATCAATATTATATTAGGTTTATTTTGTTTATTTTTCTAAAAACACTAATTTTCCAATGAATTAGGAAAAATACTAATTTTTATTGAAAACTGTATTTTTTGTTTTATGTATATAAAAAGTTCGGGGTTTTTTTTTAAAATGGTTTAAGTGTATCATAAATTATACTATATTTTAAATAATTCAACTAGTTTAACTTGAACCAATTTTATGGTTAAATATTGTATAAAAACATTTTTTGTACTTAAAAGGCACTTTTCAAAAAATAATATTTTTCATTATGTTTTGGGTTTTTATCATAAATTATTTTTTCCCACTCATAGATATTTATTATTAAAACTAAATGTCATATTTTGAATTAGGATGTTTGAATTAGATAAATGGGTCCCTTTTTTTGTCATTATGAATAGTAACCTTGGAAAATTATTATCACCTCAGTAAGGTTAAAAAGTGTATAATAATGTTAAAACTTTTGGATAAGATTTCAGAATTTATAAAAAACTTGAATTTATCCTATTTTACAAGTGTATTTTATAAATTACCATCCATATATTTAAAATATGGCAACATGGATCCCTTTTTGTTTGATATTGACCTTTATATTATTTTAAGTAAATAAAAAAACAAAATGTCACTCTTTTAACATTAAACATCTATTTTATGTTCACTTAAGGATAAGAATAACTTTTGAAAGAATATTAAAGTTTATATTTATGAATAATTAATTTAATTATAATTTTTATAGATTATATAATTTCCTGAAACACTTACAGAACACTGACACAATATTTATTCAATTAATGAAAGAATAAAATAAATGAATTTAAAAACATTAAAAGTTTTAAAATTTGGATTTGTAATTATATTCCAACAATCTTATATATTAATATATCATATTAAGTATCTTTAAATGAATTATATTATAATTCCATCCTTTTATTATTATCTTTAAATTCAAATTAAATGAATAGTATACAAAATAAATTAACGACTTTTTAGGAAGAAAATATTTTATTAAATTATTTAAAAATCATAAAAACATGGAATGTTGATATAAATGATGTTATATTTCCTAAAATTTCATTATTTTTCTATTTATGAGGCAATTAACACCTTATTATTAAAATTAAAACCCTTTTTTATTGAAAAAGGCATTTTCGTAGTTAAGGTTAAAATTGGTTAACGAAGGGATTAATAAAAAAGATAATATCTAAAATGATACAAAAACCTATTAAAAATTCATTATATGATTATATTTATAACTTATACTATTTTTATTATAATCTATTTCTGTTTAGTATGATTTGTTTTTGAATGATTTGACTATATTTTAATCGTATTTGTAATTCCAAGTGTGTCCATTCCCAACCATGTAAAAAACACCCCTTCTCTATCCACTTTACACCACTTTAAGAAACATAGATGGGACAAAAACTACCCATTTATATTATAAAAATTCTTAGTAAAATTAAATTGGTTCTGGTATTCCCAAAATAACAACACTAGGTTCCTTTATAAATGATCTAAAGGTCGTCTCCCACAGAAGTGGTAATTGTCTCACCCGACTTTTTTCAATTATTTTCTTCCAATAACTTCACTAAATCTATGATATTTATCATAAAATAATAAATTAAGTATCATAAATTTTATTAAATATTATTATGATTATTAAATTACCATTTTACACCCTCTTTTCCATCAAATGGGAAGATAAACTATCACTCATGCGTACATATGGCTTATCATTTCGACGTAGCAATATAATTCATTTTCCATCATAGAACTTAATAAATGATTATTATTATGGGTATAATGTTTATGAATTATATTTATGACATAATTATTTATATATAATTATAACATAATTTCTACCTTCATACCTTCCAATCTATTAGAAAACTATGTCTCTCATGTGTACATGCGGAGTACCATGATCAAAGTATAAGGACCAAAGTTACCTAACAAAAAAAAACATGAAGATCAATAGAGATATCACCTAGAATAGTGATTTGAATAAGGAATTGATTATAAATAGATTATACAAGGTCATAATTAAATAATAAATGGTATTTTATATATGGTTATGGTTATGTAATATATTTATAAAAAATATATATATTTTATACAAGATTTTTGAACACATATGAAGGAAGTTAGACTTGAGGTAAGGGTTTATTTCATAATTTCATAATTATTTAAGATTTTTAATGTTGACGTCTCCATTGGGGGAATTTTGTGACATTTTTATCTTAAAATATATACATTTTTTATGCTATATTTTTTTCATAAATTAATAGTTTTCATTTTATTATCCACTTTTTTAGTACTCATGATAGGATAATAATGTTTTTGAGGAAAACCAACCACATTTTCTACTCGGTCAGGAATATTTTTCTTCCATATCCATATTTTCCATAAAATATATAAAATAATGTTTTTAATATTCTCTAATTATGTATGAAATAAAATTTTACCAATTTTTTTATCTTTACAAAACTGTTTAAATGGAATCTCAATGTTATTTTCTAAATGAGGTACATTTTAATTTTTATAGAAAATTTTAAAGGAATATTAGTTTTAACATATATTGAATGGACATAATTTTCCATCATCATGACAACAGAATTATCGAAAGATTAATTTACCATATTCCATTTTTATTTTCAAAAAATGTTTTCTTTAATATTTGGGAAAATTTGAGATTTTAAATAAATGATTTCAAAGTGAAAAGGGTATTTTCCTTAATAAAATTTCCAACAAATGTTTTTAAGTTTTGTTATCTTTTTCAACATCCTATGATGAATAGTATGCATTATTGAGGATATAATATAATTATATCATCCTACATATTTTTTTGATGGTTTATGATTGGTTTTAGAGGGAAAAGTATTGAAATTTTATATATATGTTATTCAAATATGGCCAATTATTGATTTTAAAGGCATATTGATTAAGTTGTATTGTTTATTTATACAATGAATGCATTAAAATTATTATGTAATGGATGGGAAACATGATTATAGTTTCCCTTTATGCATAAGTAGGTATCATGAGATGAAATATTTTGTTTATTTGGATGATTCCTTACCCATTTTTTTAAGATGTCTTAGAACAAGGCCTGAACAATATTTTTAGAATTATTGAAACTTAACCCTAACGGTATGTTCCAAATGTCAAACATTATGTATTACATAATTATGAAATTAGTTATTTATATCCCTATGATTATTTTAATAGTTATTATATACATGAATAATTTTTAAGTTCATGTGATAATTTATATGGAATTATTTGGCCATCATTTTGCCTTCTATATTATAATTAATTTTCAATTTATTGATTAAAAGGTACGTGTTTAAGTTAATTACAATGTAATATTGATTTTAAATTATTTATTTATGATATATTATATAGTATTTAACCTTTATTTATCATATTATATCACCCTTTACTTTTTTTACATTCCCCAAGATTCTCATATGTGTGATATGATTGATTTTAATAGATATTATAGTGGAAATAATGTTGTCTTCAAAGAAAGTACAACATTGAAATATATGTTTTTAAATGTATAATGATATTAGTATATATATATATAGTATAATAATACTAATAAACCATTTAGACCTCTGGGATGCTATCTATTATATATAGTGCCAATGAAATAAAGTAACCATTAGCTATGGCCTATTGGAGTTAGATTCAATATAGTTAGTATTATAGAATGTTTTATAGAAACCTTGGAAACTAGATTTTGAAAAATATAGATTATGAAAAATAACTCTATGATTTAATTTTAGGATATGTATGATTATAGGATAACATCGTAATGTTTTATTAAGGTGGAGATAATGTGTTTTTCTATGAAATACATCCCTTCCATGATAATACAAGTGGATGTGGTTTTCGAGAATATGCATCTAGAGGTAATAACCATAAAAGAGATGGATGAGTATATATCGACCATTATTATGGTGCATGGTGAGTGTTACCTTACTGAACACTTGGTTTAACACTCCTAAAGGATATTATATAGTTTATTCAAAATATCTTCACAAACCACAATGAAACATTTGAATGTTTTTTATGAATTGATAATATTCTAAAGGAAACCATGTTTATGATTTTGAGATTAGTTATGCATACTTTTTAAAATTATTTTTATTATTTCCCTAGTTTCAATATTATAAATTATATTTCACAATTTTAGGATCTAATATATTTCATTCTATTTTTTATAATTGGATACAATTGTATGTAATGGAAGCCATACCAACTAATATAATCATTCAGTCAAAATAAAAACGATGAGAAAGATATAAAGAGAGGGGAATGAATTTTTTTAACTATATATTCCTCATTAAATACTATGCACATGATATACAAGCTTAATTAGAAAGGAAATTTCTCAATACAAGATTGAATAAATAGGTAAGTGTTATTTAGTATGAGGAAATCATTACAAGATTACAAATGCATGCTATAGAATACTTATATAATTTGTGATGTAATATTGATTGTTTTTTATATGCTTTATCCAAGAATCCCAATGAAAAAGGTTTCTAATAATTTTTAATCATATGATGATATGGTATCAAGTTCCATTAGGATGGATAAATAATTATCCAAGTTATATATTTTCAAATCAAACCAAGAGATGAATAGGAGGACTAAACACTAACAAAGAAGTAATAAATGGAAGGATAATATGGGAAGGATGGAAGTTCATACATGTGATAATTATGGAAATAAATACCACAAAAATTTCTTGAATGGAATGAGAGAATGATTCAAGTTTGGAGAAAAATTCCATCAGGTGAGTGAATGAAAGGTTAAGAAAAAAACCTTTAACGATTAGTTGTTTTTCTATAATTTTATGGGGAACTGTAGAAATGAATTCGCTAAGAATCACGAGAATATAACTCATAGAAATGCAAGGGATCAAGGTCATTGTTATGAAATTACTACAAATAAATTTGAAATGACTTATGTTGTGATAATATGTACTTTGATCATAAACTCAAGTTTTTTTTGTTATAGATTTATGTGTAGTCTTATATTTTTCATTTATATAGAATCATCCCTTAACAATATAAGTAGTTATCAATCAAGTCACATAGTAGGAATATAGTGATTAGGTGGGTTTTGTTAAGATTAACAGTTACTTCCTACTAACAAACATGGTTGTTATACCCATGTTTGGCTTAAAGACAATCCTAGTTTTTTGTGTTTATTTAGTTTTAAGAATTTATTAATTAGTATATGGTGTATAAAATTATATATGAAAAATATTTTTATTTTTTTCTTCATTTAAAATTATTTCTAAGGAAATCAAGGTCTTCTAACACCTCAATGAATTATTGTTTTTATGTTATTAACATTCTCATGACCATGTTTTATATTAATCTTTATTAGTTATTAGATATTATATTTCTCCAACATGTTTATATTTCAACTTTAAACAATGTTATTCTTATCTAGGAACTCTAAATTTTTTGGGTAACATTTTTGTCTCCCACTTCCCCTTTTCAAAGGAAGTTTCATTATTCTTTTGTATGGTAAGAGTTTTCAAAAAAGTTATTTTTAAATATTGAACCATTGATTAATTTTATAAAATTTTTGGCATGAAATTTATTTAAGGTGTGGAATTCAAGCCCAAATATTTTAAGATAATAACATCATGTTCGATAGTGTATACGATATACAACTAAAAGAAAAAATGAACCATGAAATATTATTATTTAAAAAGTATCATTTTAACCTAGCCACTAAATTGGTAGGTATGAATATAAATAACCACATTATTAAATATATATAAATATAATTCTCAATAAAAATGTATTTATTTATTATAGGGGAATAATTTCTAAATTTTCTTTTGTGTTATGTTATGCTTAATAAAAACATTTCCTTCAAAAATGATTTTATTTATTTTTGTGAGAAAATATTACATTTAAAATTTTCCACCTTTAAAAAATTTTTGTGATAACATTAACATCAGTTTTTTAAATGATCATATCGAAATTATCTTAGGTTTTATTAATTTTTTAAAAAGATTTATTCTTTAGTTGATAGTAAAAAATATCGATTTATATTGAAGACTGTATTCTTTTTTTCAGAATGTAAAAAATATTCCTTTTGTTTTAATATGGTTTCAATGTATAATTAGTTCTATAATTTAACTAATAATCCAATTAGGTTCAATTTAATCAATTTTATTATTAAATTTGGTATAAAAACATTTTTATACTTAATTTTTATTTTTCAAAAAACTATTTTTCATTATATTTGTGTTTTTATCTTAAATTAATTTATTCCACTTCAAGAGACTGAATATTGGAAAATGGATACCATATTTGTAACCAATAGGTTCTTATTTGGTAACTAGTTCTGTATTAATTTTTTTTTATTAAAAATAATTACCTTGGTACAAACTTTTCACCTTGCCGAGGGTAAAACTGGGTTAGAAATTTAGGATAAGGCTTAAATTTTTTTTCTAAAACTTGAATTTATAAAATTAGTGAGTGGAGTTAATCCATTTCTTTCCAAATATCTAAAATATATACACTTAGTCAAATATTTGTTTTATATTGGCCTTTATATAATTATAAGTAAATAGAAATAAAAAATGTCACTCTTCTGACTTGAAAATTATCTTTTATGTTCACATAAGGATAAAAATAAGTTGTAAATACAAATTAAAGGATATTTTTCTTAGTTATTGTTTTTTTATTTTTCTATTTTATTTTAGTTTAACTTCTTGTATTTGGATTTTCTCTTGAGTGGTAGGTGTTTCAGATTGAAAATTGGAGTTTTTTCTTGTTTTTATTTAGTTGAACTATTTGAGTGCATTGTTAAAGGGGTAACCACATGACCTGCTGATGCCGAGTCCCTTTTCAATACATTTCTGTCTTGAACTGTTTGATTTTAATGAATTTCACATGGTTTTATTGAAGCTATATAACTCCCAGGACAAACTGTACAAATCCTTTGGTGACTTTGGATGATGGAGCATGACTAGAGCACAATTAGTCTAAACCATTTAGAAAGAGTGCACAAGTATCTGTATTTTTTGGAAGATAAAAATCACATGGTTAGTGCATGGTTTCTCAAACCATGATTTAAAACCATGATAGTGTCCTGAGAATCCATTAAGGTGAAAATAGTTGGTGCATGGTTTAAGAAATTGTGTATCCTAATCATGCATAATGCCTACGTTCATTAAAAATGTGAAAAATCCTCTTTTCACCTTCTTATTTTTAATCCCAAAATGCCTCATATCGCCCTCATTTGGCTCATTAAACCCCAGGAGATATGCACCTTCTTCCCTAAACTTCACCTCCTTTATCCATGCTAATTCTAAGTTGATTATTCTAGGTTTTGGGGTGATTTTTCAATGTATTCTATTAATCTCTTCATTCTCTTCCTTCTCCAATAATTTTATATCAAGTTTATATTATTAATTGGATTACTGGGTCTAGTGTTTTTGTCTACTTGGGTTTAAATTGGGTTTACTGTCTTGTTACTATTACTTGAGGGATTTTCCCTCTTTAGACCCTCATGGATCTGTTTCAGGTTCTCATTGTCAAAGATCTAGTGCGTTGAGGTAGGTTTTCATTTTTATTTGGCTATAAAATTTAAGAAATATTGATTTAATTCCATTAAAACCTTTATTTGATACTAATTAGTGATGTATGATTTATATAATAAATTTTTTATATGCAATGAAGTGAAAATTTTCCATGTTTTGGAATGAATTAAATCATTTCACTAAAATTCATGCAGTAAGTGTTTGTCAAAACACCCTATTGGATTTTTAATGGTGTTTTGATTTATAAATGGTGTTTTGAGCCTCCAAAATGTAATTATAAATTGGTTTGGGGAATAAATTATGCGTTTTATTCTTTTTGATATGGTTCATCACTCATAGAGTATGTGAGGACAGTTTAACACCTTTATTTTTGATCATTTTTTAAAGACCACCCTTAGGATATATATGTCTTTCCTTGTTAGATTCTAATAGAAGTGAAGGTCCTTGGAATGGGGATTCCCTATTATATTTACGGTTTGATGGAAAGGTGATATTCTTTGGGTTTATTCGGTGGTGATGTTGGTTGTGTGGCTTATGTGGTGGATAATGATTGTGATTTGTATATGGTTGATTGGTTTGGATAACCCCCACAACTTTATACATGACTTAGGAACCTGAGATAACTAGTGGATTTTCGGAGAACTATTTTTATACTAGTTTATGATTACGCTCTAGATAGTGGCCCTTAGTATGGACCTTGCTCTTATTTGGGATAATGACCCTCAGTTAGGCCAGGTAGTGTAAAAATGATTGCATCAGGTGTACTGATATGATGGATCCAGAAATAATATATTATAGATTATACCATGAGTTCCAAATTATACCCATTTTTTTCATGGAACATATTTATCTGCAATGGAAAATATTTTCTCCTCATTTGTTTTAGCCTCTTACAAGTTGTTTTCCATTTTTCTTATTGTGTGATTGTTGCTCCTGCTCTCTTTTATAGTGTACCAATTTTCTAAAAGTGAATAATTAGTCTTAAAATGTCTCATGAAAAATGTTTTTATAAATTTTTACCCACTTTTACCCATTATAATGGAAAATAAAATTATTCCTTCTCCCCCTATCTTTCTCTAAAAATATGAAGCCTCATTATTTTAGAGAAGAAACCCGTTTTAAGTTAAAAAATAAATGGAACATGATTTGTTTTAAAATGATGTTTTTGATAAATGTAAATTTATATATTCTTTGTAAAACTTCTTTATAGTTAATATTTTATTTAAAGGAAATTAATTCGTAATAGATTACTTGGGAAATACTACTGAGTTTTAATACACACACCTATACCTCCTTATTGTTTTTAGTCTAGAGTTCAGATTCCATATTGGTCTTAATTACCATAGGAAATGTTGGGTTTTTGATCATAGAGTGACATATGAGTTCACATGGAGATTTAGTGGTTTCCTATTTTGGTCTGTTTCATTACATCCAACCTAGTTGTATTTTTAGTTTATGTGTAAATGTTTTTTGGTAGTTTTATTTTTTTAAATTTTGATACTTTTGTTTATTATTATTCTGATTTTATTTATTTATCCAAGGAGAAATTATTCCCACTATCTCTCATTGATTACCTTGGTGCTTTTCACCACCTAAGTGTGACCAGGAACCCACCTTAGGGATGTGACATGCTAGCTCAGGTGATCTGTTCAGGGTGCACCAGAGTTGGATCATGAAAAAAATGGTTTTAAATCCTAGTTTCTTTAGAGGACCTATCATCGAGAGATCCGTTTTTTATTTGGGTTTTCAAGGTAGAAGGAGTATGATTTTCTAAACATGAGGTGTAGATTGGAGGAAGTATTTGGACAACACTTTTTATGATGAAACTTGAGTTACCCAGGGAATTTGGGGTTTGTTTAGTTAATTTTCCTCATGTGGGTTATTTTTTGTTTTGGGAAACAAACTATGAGTTTTGATAATGGTTTTAGTGATCTCGCAAGTCCTAGAAAGCAATATGAAGACACTAAAAAGGTCCTGAAAGAGTCTCTATGATGGTGGTGTGATTGTAATATGGCCTCCAACAATATATAAAATTCTCCCATCGAAACTAGTTCCCCATTTACTCACATGTTTATTTTGGTTCTCCCTTATTTTTAAATTGTTAAAAAAAACTTTTTTAAAATTGTGAAAAAAAAATTCAAGTGGTAATGTTTTGGTTTTTTAAAATGATGAGTGATATTTCATATTTATTTCAATGAAAATTTAGATAATGGTTTCAAAATAAAGTCAGTTTTGATAGAATGGGATTTTTATTAAATGATATTTAAAGAAATGAGATTTGTTTAAAGTTGAGGGAAATGGTTTGAAAAATAAGAATTGGAGTTTTTATGTAATTCATGGGATTTTTGTGTAGAATATAATGGAATAGAGTGTATAGTTTGAAAATTGATTTTCAAAGTGGTTTTTAGCATGATTTTGGAAATATTTTTGTGAAAATCATGATTTAGTATTCTTTTTGTGTTTGGTGTTTGATTGTGGTGTGTTTTTAATGATGTGTTGGTTTTAATTGAGTTTTTCTTTCTTTTTCTCTAGAGTGTTCCCTCAAAAAATATTAAATGGATATTTGAGGTTCATCTATGAGTAGTTTTAAATTAGTATAACCTCTAATTAATCCCTCCAAGGACTTACTACTTGAGTTTCATAAGTTGAATCATTCCCTCTTTTATGGTCAAGCAGATCTATTTGAAGTAGATGAGTGAATGAAGAAAATAAAAAGTGTCTTTGGTTTCCTTGAGTTTTTCTAGTATTTAAAGTTTATAATTAAAAACATTATGTTCAAAGGTGTGAGTTTGAAGTGGTGGAAGTTGGTCATTAGTACCCAACCTTAAGAAGAGCTCTTCTAATAATTTTCCAAGTCCTTGTTCATATGACAATACTTCTTTGAGGCTATGAAGGTGCCAAAGGCGATGTCGATGTGCTATATTCATCAAGGGTATGAATAAATGTTGGAATTTTTCTATCATTTCATGGATCAAATTCCTTATGCCCTGGAGTTATTTGAGGGCGATTATTTAAAGGATCTACACATTGAGAATTTGATTCTTCCTAATATGCATTAAATGGTGCTGGATTTTGGTTAAACGTCCTTTGCCGATTTAGTGAGGAAAGTTGTTCGAGTTGAAGCTGTGTTACTTGGGTTTCTTGAGACAATAAATCATCCTTCATTATATGGAGGTGGTGAAGAGAGGTCCAGTGAAGAGGTGGGATAGTGGCATGATTTTCATTATGATGGATGTAAAATTAAAGGGACTTCATATCATTCATCACCTTCTTCTAGGCACAAGACCCTAGTGTTTCATCTATGTGGAAAGTAGGGTAATAGGAAGCCGTACTGTCCAGAAGCACTGAAAACCAATATTTTATGTAGATACCTGGGTCACTTGAAATAGTTTTATTAAGGTGTTTCTAGGATGAGATGTGGATTCAGATCTATCGCTTTGGAGGATACCCTAGACAATTTTCAAGATTTAAGTGCTAATATAGGTTCATTTTAAGGATTTTTTTGTGAAATGTTATTTTTCCTATAATAGTTGTGCCTGGTGTTGTTTTATTTTGTAAGAAATGAAAGAGTACATTGTGTGTATTTCAAACCTCTATTTTAACAGAATCACCTATTTTTTTTTGTTTTGAAATTATGAATTTCTTCATCTTGGTGTGGATCATGTTTTGTTATGTACCTTGTTCCTTTCATTAATTTCATCATAGATTTGTGTGTAGTTGTTCTAATTTAAAGGTTGGGTTTTTAATCATTGGATCTGGTTTGGAATCTAGCTTGAATTCTAAAATAGTGGGGAGTCCACCATGGCCTACCATTTTGGATGAAGTAATCGATCTATCCTATCTTGTTATTTCCTTTGTTTCATTTTTTAGTTGTTATGTAGTGGCCCTATCTTCAAAGTTTGTTTAGTTTTCCCCCACATGATAAACCATGGGACATTGGGGTTGGCTCAATGGTTTTGGTCATGGTAGGATTTTTGGTTGGTGGCTTGGGTTCTCTTAATTTTCTTTCATGGAGTAACTGGAATTCTACTATTTGTTTTAGGTATAATTTATTGTATGTATTCTAGTTTTGGTTACAACACCCACTACTAGAAAAACAGGTATTTGTGACGGGTCATTTGCGACGGGATCCCGTCCCAAATGGCCTTTTGTGACGGGGGCCCGTCGCAAATCGCCCGTTGCGGAAAACGCTGTCGCAACAACAATTATTTGCGACGGGCCCGTCACTAAAGATATTATTTGCGATGGGGATCCTTCCCGTCGCAAATATTACTCCGTATATTTGTAAAAACTTTTAAAATAGTAATTGCGACGGGCCCCGTCGTAATAGGTATTTGCGACGGGCCCCGTCCCAATTACTATTTTTAAAAAAAATTAAAAACTATTATTAAATTATTTTAATGAATATAATAATAATACTATTTGCGATGGGCATAGTATCCCGTCGTAAATACTATAAAAAAATAAAAAAAATAAATTATTAATAAATTATTTTAATTAATATAATAATAATCCAATTATAATTCAAAAATAAAAAATAATAAAATATTAATAAATGATTTTAATTAATATAATAATAGAATTATAATTCACAAATCAAAATAATAAATTATTAATAAATTACTTTAATTAATATAATAATAATAGAATTATAATTCAAAAATAAAAAATAATAGAATATTAATAAATGATTTAATTAATATAATAATATTATAATTATAATTCATAAATAAAAAAATATTAATAAGTTATTTTAATTAATATAAAAATAATATAATTATTTTACATTCAAATATTAAAATAATTCAAATATTACAAAAAAATATAATTAAATTATAATATTATAAAGTTTTAATATATATATAAAATTTAATATTATAAAATATAAATAATATTATTATTCATATTAATATTGTTATTTCAAAATATAATATTATTAATATTTTATAATGAGACAGAAACTATGAATAGAAAAAAATTCATATTTTGATTTAACAAACTTTATAACATAAAAACAAACTCTAATCTGAAGGAGGGGGGGGATCTACAGATGCTGGTGGAGGAAACTCCATCCCTAAAGCATGAGTGAGTCGGCGCATGTACTCCATCTGCTCCTGGTGCTGCTGCTGCCACCGACTCATCTGCTCCTCGTACAGCTGCTGCTGGCGTCGACGCTCCTCCTCACGCTGCTGCTGCTTCTGACGCATCTGCTCCTGCTCCTGTCGGAGACTCTCTAACATGTGTCGGACCAACAAATCAGACCAAAATGACAAATTCCAAAATATGCTACGTTTAATCCAATTGTGTTCTTTCCCAAAACCAGAAATTTTATGTTGGTTTATTGTGGGACCAAAAGTGATGGGAGTTAATGAAAATACAACTGATTTTAACTCCGAACCTGATAGCATTTTTGGAGGTCCATCCCTTTCAACTATTCCTTTTCTGAAATGAGATCTGTTTCTGCGAAAAGGATGATCAGTTGGAAGAAATCTGCGATGACAGTCAAAATCATAAGGTTTCTTTCCATGAATGAGCATAAATGCTTTGTTCTCTCCCATACAGTAAGGACATGATTTCTGACCATGTGTACTCTAGCTAGATAACATCACATAAGCTGAGAAGTCACTAATTGTCCACATCAATGCTCCTCTCAGTGTGAAATTTTGTTTCGTTGCAACATCATATGTACTGACACCAGTAATCCACAATAAACTTAATTCATCAATCAATGGTTTCAAATAAACATCAATATTTTTCTTCGGATGTCCTGGAATTAGTAAAGTCAAAAGGATATATGGCTCCTTCATCAATATCCATGGATCCAGAATCAAGTTGGTATCACCTGCTCTGGAATTGTGTTCACCATGTTGATACCAAAAAACATAATCTGGTTGAAAACCAAAACGCAAGAGATGTCCCCCCACTTTTTCAAACGTGTCAAACGTTCTCAATGCACATTTTCTACAAGGTCATTTTATTTTGCCTTCTGAAACAAATTCTGGATTTGATGCCGAAAATGACAAAAAAGTCTCCACACCCTCTACATATACTGGATTTAAACCAGAACCGTTTGGATTTCTACGTTGATTTATCCATATGCGACCACCTAATAATGATTGTTTACGACCTCGTTGTTCCATATTTTTCTATAAAATATAAAATCATTACTGGTTTTGAATAATTTGTTAGAAAAAACACTCAAGCAAGGATAATTATAGAGTTTACATCATACACGACTGACACAAACTTTTTATTGAGATAGACCTAAAAATTACCCTTTAAGAATTGAATATGTTGAGAATAAAGCAAAACCTGTTACAAATATTGATAATTTTAATATTATATAAATTTTTTATTATTTTCAGAGTACTAATATTATTTTTTCATAAATATTCATTATATAATAATAACATTATTACATTATTAGTATATTTTATTATTAATATTAAAATAATATAATTTTCTATATTATATACAATTCTCCTTTCATCTGTGTGTTTAACATTCTGTCTCCACATGTAATATTTGCATTCACTTTCACCTCTCCATTAGTGAGTAGGTTGATAATTTTGAAAAAGAATGCAAATATTACATGTAGAGACAGAAAACACACAGATGAAAGGATAATTGTATATAATATAGAAAATTATATTATTTTAATATTAATAATAAAATATACTAATAATGTAATAATGTTATTTTTCCTAATTATTGGTAATTATTCCTAATTATTGGTAATTATTCCTAATTATTGGTAATTATTCCTAATTATTGATAATTATTTCTAACTAATGGTAATTATTGGTAATTAATGGTAATTATTCCTAATTATTGGTAATTATTGGTAATTATTCCTAATTATTGGTAATTATTGGTAATTATTCCTAATTATTGGTAATTATTCATATAATTACCAATAATTAGGAATAATTACCAATAATTAGGAATAATGACATTATTAGTATATTTTATTATTAATATTAAAATAATATAATTTTCTATATTATATACAATTCTCCTTTCATCTGTGTGTTTTCTGTCTCCACATACAAATATTACATGTGGAGACAGAAAACACACAGATGAAAGGAGAATTGTATATAATATAAAAAATTATATTATTTTAATATTAATAATAAAATATACTAATAATGTAATAATGTTATTATTCCTAATTATTGGTAATTATTCCTAATTATTGGTAATTCTTACTAATTATTGATAATTATTACTAATTATTGGTAATCATTACGAATCATTACTAATTATTGGTAATTATTCCTAATTATTGGTAATTATTCCAAATTATTGGTAATTATTCCTAATTATTGGTAATTATTCCTAATTATTGGTAATTATTGGTAATTATTAGTAATTATTGGTAATTATTGGTAATTATTTGTAATTATTATTAATTGTTGGTAATTATTACTAATTATTGGTAATTATTACTAATTATTGGTAATTATTACTAATTATTGGTAATTATTACTAATTATTACTAATTATTGGTAATTATTACTAATTATTACTAATTATTGGTAATTATTATTAATTATCACTAATTATTGGTAATTATTATTAATTATTACTAATTAGTGGTAATTATTGGTAATTATTACTAGTTATTACCAATTATTACTAATTATTGGTAGTTATTGGTAATTATTGGTAATTATTACTAATTATGGATAATTATCGGTAATTATTACTAATTATGGATAATTATTGGTAATTATTTCTAACTAATGGTAATTATTGGTAATTATTGGTAATTATTAGTAATTATTATTAATTATTGATAATTATTACTAATTATTGGTAATTATTACTAATTATTGGTAATTATTACTAATTATTACTAATTATTACTAATTATTGGTAATTATTACTAATTATTACTAATTATTGGTAATTATTATTAATTATTACTAATTATTGGTAATTATTATTAATTATTACTAATTAGTGGTAATTATTGGTAATTATTACTAATTATTAACAATTATTACTAATTATTGGTAATTATTGGTAATTATTGGTAATTATTACTAATTATGGATAATTATCGGTAATTATTACTAATTATGGATAATTATTGGTAATTATTTCTAACTAATGGTAATTATTGGTAATTATTTCTAATTATTTCTAATTATTGGTAATTATTACTAATTATTGGTAATTATTACTAATTATTACTAATTATTGGTAATTATTACTAATTATGGATAATTATTGGTAATTAGTAAATTATGACTAATTATTCGTAATTATTGGTAATTATTACTAATTGTGGATAATTATTGGTAATTAGTAAATTATTACTAATTATTGGTAATTCTTGGTAATTATTGGTAATTATTACTAAATATGGACAATTATTGGTAATTATTACTAATTATGGATAATTATTGGTAATTATTACTAATTATAGATAATTATTGGTAATTATTACTAATTATTGATAATTATTTGTAATTACTACTAATTATTGGTAATTATTACTAATTATTGCTAATTATTGGTAATTATTACTAATTATTGTTAATTATTACTAATTATTCCTAATTATTCTCAATTATTACTAATTATTACTATTTAGTACTAAATATTGGTAATTATTGGTAATTATTACTAATTATTGGGAATTGTTACTAATTATTGTTAATTATTAGTAATTATTACTAATTATTGTTAATTATTAGTAATTATTAGTAATTATTACTAATTATTGGTAATTATTGGAAATTATTACTAATTATTGGTAATTATTGGAAATTATTACTAATTATTGGTAATTATTACGAATTATTAGTAATTATTACTAATTATTACTAATTATTGATAATTATTGGTAATTATTACTAATTATTGGTAATTATTGGTAATTATTACTAATTATTCCTAATTATTGGTATTTATTATTAATTATTAGCATTTATTCTTAATTATTGGAAATTATTACTAATTATTCCTAAGTACCATTAACTATGAACAATGAATACTAATAATTTAAATTTATTAAGTAACAAAATAATGTAAACATAATTAAATACAAACTAATTAAGAATAATTGAAACTAATAAAAATTTTAAAATAAATATTAAATTAAAATGAACATAAATACCTTTAAAATTGATCTGAGGTTGATCTCTGATCGTTGTGGAAAACTTCAATATCAACTCCGAAAAAAAAATTAAACTTAAGAAACGATGAACTCTAAAAATAGAGTTTTGAGAGAAGGAGAAGATCGAGTTTGAGAATGAATGAAAAAAAAAACGGATGGGGGGGTATTTATAAGTTAGATCATTTGCGACGGGTCTATTTGCGACGGGTATCCCGTCGTAAATAGTATTATTTGCGACGGTACCCGTCGCAAATACCTCATCCCTCATTTATTACGGTCAACAGTTAAATAGTTATTTGCGACGGGACCCGTCGCAAATAATAACCTGCCGACATACTATTTGCGACGGGGGTATATTCCCATCGCAAATAGCTTTTACCGCCGCCGGTTATTTGCGACAGGCGGTAACCGCCCATCGCAAATAACTTTCCCGCGATTTGGCGCACAAAGTGCGCCAGTCCTTTTGCGACGGGGAAAGCTAACCCGTCGCAAATAACTACTTATTTACGACGGGCAAATTCCCCCGTCACAAATAAGTTTCTAACGGGACTATTTGCGACGAGATTTATCCCCGTCGCAAATAACTCGTCGCAAATACTCATTTTTCCCGTAGTGACCTTTCGATTTAAGGAGTTGAATCATGTAAGTTTTTAAACCCTTGTCTCTTTCCCAATCAACTGGAAATGTGAAGGCTTTTGGGGGGAAGAAACCATAATGGTGGGGGGAGTTTTGACATTCTAGTTTTTATTTACCAATTTTATTGTGGTTTATATTTTTTTATTTGGTTTTTCTATAGAGTTTTAGGTGTTTCATATTGAAAATTTTGGGTTTTCCCTATTTTTATTCAGTTTCATGGTTTGAGTGTTTGGTTGAGGGGTAACCATACAACCATATAATAATGAATACCTTTTCAATTCATTTTCTTCTTTCATGATTTGAGTTTTATAGGTTTTTCATATATTGATGTAAACTATGAATCTCCTAAGAGAAACTATAAAAATCCTTGGGTGTTTCTAAATGAATATGCATGTCTTGGGCATCGGTAGTCTATACAATGAGGAAAGGGTGTGCATGGATTTTAAATTTTTT
Organism: Viscum album; assembly: GCA_963277665.1. Lineage (NCBI taxonomy): Eukaryota > Viridiplantae > Streptophyta > Magnoliopsida > Santalales > Viscaceae > Viscum > Viscum album. Next base: position 402,546,293 of record OY728157.1, read on the forward strand.
ACAAAACCAATTCATACGACTTGTGCACAATTTTCCAAACAATGTGGATAAACCTTGTGGGTGTCTTGTGAATCCAGTAAGGGGTGCACGATTGGTGCATGGTTTGGGAAATCATGTGTCCTAACCAGACATAGTGTCCATGTTCATTACAAATGTAAAATTTATTGTTTAACGCTATCATTTTTTAAAACCAAAATTAAAATTTATCCTCTAATTCGGATCATCAAACCCTATGGTATATGTCCCTATATCCTCAAGAATCCCTCCTCCTTCCATGGTGGTTCTATGTGGATTCTCTAATGTTTCTAGGTGAATTTTCAATGTATTGTCATCCTTTATTCATTATCTCCCATCTACACTCTTTTTCTTTTGAGTTACTCTTCATCCTTAGTTTATTGGGCCTATTGTTCTTGTAATAATTGGTTTCAAATTGAGGGTTTTGTGTTGTTAAGGTTCCCTGCGGGTGTTCTTGGTTCTAAATGCTCATGGATTTGTTTCATGTTCTCATTATTGAAGTGCTTGTTGATTGAGGTAGGTTTCCTTTTGAATTTTCAATTTAATTTAAACATTATTGATTGATTACCTTTACCACATTTATTTTATATTAATTAGTGATGTAAAATTCTTATAATATTTTTTTGATATGAAATGATGTGAATTTTTTTCTTTTTTGTGATTGAACGAAAGTGTTTCTCAAAAATTCGCGCACCAAGTGTCTTTTAAAATGAATTATTGCATTTTAATGGTGTTTTAATTTCTAAATAGTGTTTTGAGCCTTTAAAATGGATTTATAGACATTTTTGGGTTATATATGGTGTGTTTGGTTCTTTTAGAAATGTCTTGTCACTAAATGAGAATATGAGGCCCATTCATAACCTTCATAATTTGATCTTGTTTTGAAAACTTCCCTTGAGATGTATCTCTTTCCTTTTTGGATTATCAATGAAATTGAGATACCTTTCATGGGACTTCTATATTTTTTTGATGGTTTGAAGGAAATGGGATATTACTTGTGGTGATTTTGGGGTGATATTAGTTGTATGGCACATCTAGTATCCTGTTCTTGTTATTTGTATATGGTTGATTTTTTTAGACCACCCCTACTTTTAACATGATAAGGGAACCTAGAATAACTATAATATTTTCAAAGGATTTTTTATTTACTAGTTTAGGATTACACTGTCATTAGTGGTCCTTAGTATTAAATATTCTATTCTTTGGGATTATTACCCACTGTTTGGACTAGTAGGGTATGACCGAGGGTGAGGGTTGTTTATTTCATCTAGAACATCGATACAATGGACCTAGGAATAGTAGTTTCTAGATTATACCCTAATATCCTATGCACTCCCATATTTTCCATGGTACTTATTTATCTTTGGTGGATAATCTAGGCACCTCATCTAGTTTGTCCAATTATCTTGTGTTTTCTATTTCCCTTATTGCGTTATTCTCTCTCATGATATTTTGTATGTAGTACCTATTTTATAAAAGTGGATAATTGGTTTTAAAATGTCTTAATAATTTTTTTGAGAATATTTCACACTCTTTTCCCATTTATGAAGAAATAATTCATTCTTCTCGCTCCCTAACTCTTTCTATAAAAATATTAAGCTTCCTTCATTTGGAATAGAAATTAATTTTAAGTGTAAAGTTACGTAGACCATGATTTTTTTTAAAAATAAGTGTTTTATAAAACTACCTTTTATATATTATATTTCAAACTTCTGAATAGTGAATATTTTTGTTAAAGGAAATTAATTAGGAATAGATTAATTTAGAATGCATACCGAGTTTTAATACTCACACCTATACCCCCTTCTTGGTTTTTTTCTTAGGTGAAGGTTCAACTTGGTCATAACTTCCATTGGTGATTTTGGGTTTGGGATCAGAGAGTGAACCCTAGGGTCACCTAGAGATTTTGAAGTCGCCTTTTTCAGTTTGTTTTTTTATTTATTTTTGGCTAGGTTGTATTTTTAGTTTCTTTATAGATATTGTTTGGTTTCTTTGTCTATTTAAATTGGGATGATCTTTTTATTATTACTCTTTTATTTATTTATTTATCTTTATTGAAGTCATTTCCACTATCTCTCGTTGATGCCCTTGCTGCTTTTCATGATCCCAGGGCAATCAAGAATGCACTTTGGGGATATCATGGGCTGACTTGTGGACTGGTTTGGGGTCAAATCAGGTTGGTTAATAAAATTTTTTTGTATAATGAAATTATTTTTATGATGGTTATTTTTTTACAATTTTTTTGATTATGTAATTACTATAAACACCTACACAACCCCGACACAATATTTAATCAATTAATGCAACAAAAAAGTAAAAGAATTTACAAATATTTTCAGCAATACAATCTAGAAAATTATCATAATCCAATAAATTTGAAGATTAATATATCATATTAGTTATGTGTTTAAGGATTATATTTAAATTCCATCCTTGTGGGGATGTCATTATATTAAAATTAAATGAATACTGTCAAAAACAATTATAATGATATTTTATGAAAACAATATTTTATTTAATTGTTTATAAAATAATAAAAATATTTAAAGAGGACAATTGGGATAATATATGGTATAAATTTTCACCTATTTTCCATTTATTACCCAATTAGTATCTTAAATGTAATATTGTAACCCTTTTTGTTTGAAAAGGTAGTTACCTTAGTTATGGTTAAAATTGGTTAACCAAGGTGTTAATAAAAAATACAATGTCAGAAATAATTTAGAAACCTATATATATTTAATTAGATGATGATATTTTGAACTTATAATCTTTTTTGTTTTAATATTTGTCCATTTGGAATCATTTTCCCTGATAATGGATTAATTATATTTTAATCATTTTGGTAATTCCAAGTGTGTACTCTCTTTCCCTTAAAAAAGGAAAGCCATTCCATCTCTTCTATACCCCACTCTTAGAAAATTATATCCACCAATATCTACCCATTTATATCCTGAATATACTTATCCTAGTTCAATATGTGATGGTATTTCCAAAAGACCAAACATATGTTTCTTAAGAAAGGATCTAAAGGAGGTATCCTAAAGAAGAGGCATCATCTTACCCGAACAATTTCATTTTATTCCTTCTTATACTTCTCTAAATACATGATATTTATAATATTATATTAATTTACTTTTCAAAAATATTTTAAAATTTATTTATTCTTATCAAACCACCATTATCCACCCCCTTTTCCATCAAATGGTAAGTGAAATTATCGCTCATGCGTACATAAAACTTACCATCTCCATGTAGTGATATAATTCATTTTACATCATCATATTAAATTTATGGTTATTATGATGGTATTAATATTCATATATGATATTCATTGTATAATTAATTTGTTTTAATTATAATATAATTTCTAACTTCTAACCTTCCAATGCATTGGAAAAAAATAATGGTGCTCGTTCATACGTGTGGCTACCACCTCCATGAATCGATGTGATTCATTATTAATTTATTATTTATGTAGATAATAATAAATTTATATTTAATTAATTTATATGGTATATATTATATAAAAATTATTCTATAATGGCGAATTATTAAACTTTTATTTATTCTATTTTAAAAAAAGTAAAACTAGCGTTTTTTCGTACGTACGACCTACTCTCACCATGAATGATGTAATTATTTATTATTTGAAAAAAATTAATCAATAACTATTTATATATATATATAATTAGTATATATGATATTTATATCATTATTAAAATTCTATATATGATGGAATCCTGATCAAATTATAGACTCCAAAACTACCGAACCAAAACCTACGTGAAAAATGAAGTAGTTTTCACCCAGAACAATGATTTTCATAAATAATATTAAATAAATGGATGATAAATAGTTATAATAATGTAATATATGATAATATTTATATTATTATATTTTAATAATATATTTAAAATAAATATATATATTTATTATACTCGAGGTCAACCACATATGATGGAAGTGAAACTTGAGGTAAGGGTTTATTTCACAATCTCATCATTATTCAGAATAATTTATGTTTTATTATGTAATATATAAATTCTACGATCATTAAATCTTAATAAAAATATTTACTTATACTTTACTTATTTTCAGAAATTAAATTTTTTAATTTTATTTTCCTCTTTTAAATTATTCAAGATACTAAAATAATGATTTAGAATAAAACCAGCATTGTTTTTTAACTCGGTGAGGAAACTTTTTTCTCCATATCCTTATTTTACTTAAAATTACTAAAATAATAATTTTACGATTCTATAATGATTTATTAGGGAAACTTTTAACTTTTTTAAAATCACTAAAAAATGGTTTAAAAGGAAGCCACATGTCATTTTATCAATGTGGTTCTTTTGACTTTTTATCGAAAATGTGAAAGGAATCTTTGTTTAATTATTCGTGACTTGAGATAAATTCCCAGCTATCATGACAACCCAATGTTTTTGAATATTAATTTAAAATATTATAAGGTTATTTTCAAATGATTTTTTTCTTAATATTTGAGGTTTTTTTTTGATTTTAAATAAGTGTTTTCAATGTGAAAAGGGTATTTTCCTCATGAAATTTTTAAGTAATATTTGTAAATTATTTTCATATTTGTCAATATAATTTGATGAATATTAAGATTTAATAAGGATATTATTTAATGAAACTATCCACAAAAATTTATTGAATGTTTTATGATCAGTTTTATTATGGAATCTATTAAAATTATATATGTTAGTTCTTCTAAAACAGAAAATCATTGATTTTTAAGGCTTGTTGATTAGGTTAAAATGTTTATTCATATGATGAATACATTAAAATTATTAAGTGATATGTGAGGATTAAAATTTTATATCTTTGGATGAATCATTAGGTATCATGATAAAAGATAGATTGGGTATTTGGATATGGCCTTTCATATTTATCTTTATATATCCTGGAATGAGTCCTCGATGGTATTTTTAGAAGTCATGGAACTGGACCTTGATGGTATGTCTCAAATGTAAAATATTATGCATTTAATTATTATAAAATTAGTTATTGATGGAAAAATGATTATTTATTTTTTATGATACTTATGGATAAGTTTTATTCTCATGTGATTATTTTTGTGATATTATTTGATCATCATTAATTTCGTCCATATTATTCTTAATTGTCTAGTATTAATTAAATTGAATGTTTTTTGAGTTATTTAAATTTCTATATTGATTATTCCTTATTTATTCAAGATATAGTAAAATTTATGTAACATCTATTATGCATATGAGCTCATCCTTCATTTTTTTCTTTCCCCAGGACGCTAGGAAGTATACTATGATTGATACACATTTATATGATAGAGGAAATAATGATTTCATGAAATAGAAATTATATGAGTCATTATATGTTTTCAAATATTTTGTGTTATTCCATTACATATTTAGTTTACCAATACTATAAAACTATTTAGTTTTTTAATATATGATCGTTTTTATCTAGTGACAATGTAAAAAATTAACCATTGGTTATGGGATTTTGGAGTTGCAACCTTTACATCCAATATTCCTCAATATTTGACCAATTTCTTTCAATAATTTCATTATCATTTCATGGTGGATTGATGATCTGTTTTTTGCATGGATATTATTATGGAGTTTATCAATTTATTATATATTTATTAGAAGTCAGTGAGTTTTAGTTTCTTAAATTTTCTATTTCTTATTTTATTTCTTCTTCTTGGTGAATTCTTAATATATTATTATTTGAGGAGAAATGGGATTCCAATCAATGTGGATTTTTCTGAATCAACCCGAGGTATGTAATATCGATATTGTATGAGTTTTTTAATTCACTATCAAATCATATATGGTTTATGTGATACATTAATTCACTCTATTTTTTAATGTTTGACATAGAAATAGTTAATAATTAAATTGTAATTTATTGATGTATTTATTGTGAACTAATTACGTGAATTAAAAGAGATAATCTACTATGAAACCATGTTTTACTATTGTTGATTTATTTTTGAATTGGTATTCAAAGATATTTTTGGGTAATTAAAAATAATATTTTAAAGAAAATAATTATCGCTGAATAATTGTGTCAAAAAATATTGTGAATACTTTATTATTATGTCTCTAATAACCATGATATGTGATAAAATTTTATAATTTGAAGTAATAATGACTATATATAATGGAGATACTAGTTAATGAATTACTCAAATTGAATCCCACTACTTGTGATAGAATTTCCCTATGAAATATTTTTATTTTTTTGTGAAATTTGAATATCTTAGAGTTATAATAATTTGTTTAAACTTTTATATGGTTTTTTAGTCATGTAAAAGTTTTTATAAGTTTTAATTTATTTATTTAGGATTAGTGGATATGTTTTTGTTTATATAAATTATAAAACTAATTTTAAAGTGTTTTATAAGTGTTTAAAACATAAACGTGGCTAAAAGAGGGGAAATGGATTATTAAGGGGGCATAATGGAATTCTTATAGAATGGTTTAACATGGAAACTTATACTTAAATGAGATTGGGAAATTGAGGAATTATGTTTTTATATTTTCAATTAAACCCATTAAAAACATTTGAGAGTTTCATGATTTTTTTTATAGTTCATGTGTATTTTAGTGAACATAAAAATCATGGGAATGGTTTAAAACATAATATAGGGTAAAGGGTGGTTATTTGGTTTAAAATTAAGGATTATGTGATAAATTGATAGAATATTATGGATGGGTTCTAGAGTGATGTGTTTGGGTATTCAGATGTATGATTTGATAACTGGTTGAACTTAAATTATGTTTAGGTTTGAGTTATGTGAAACTATAATATAAGTTTTCTATGGAAAGTGTTAAATATATTGAAAATTATCACATCCTTTCCCATTAAAATTTTTTATTCAATAAAATTTTATAAGGGTTCCCTATGACATATTGAAAATTATGTCAAAAATGTTATATGGGACTCTAGGAACAAAGGTAAGAATTATTGGTCTAGCTTCACTTAGTTATTCAAACCTATTGTAGTAGGCAGCATATGATTAGAAAGTCTCTATGATACCATGCATTATATACATGAAAACTTATATGATATTTTATTGTGGGTGACTCTATACGGGTTGTATATATATGAAATAAATATGGTTCTATATATAATATGAATTGTGACATTATGAACTCTTATTTACCACTTAAAAGAAGCTTTCAAGACACTCTCTACATCCTCCTAGAGAACAAAAATTGGAATATTGGATAAAGTGAAGTCCTTTAATAATTATATAATTTATTTTAGAACTACACTTCATTCCCTTAATTCCATATTCTTGAGATTAGTTTCAAGGAGGTGAATAATTTTTTATCTTCAATGATAGATTATTTTCTTCTGAGAAGAAAACATGATGTGATAGTATAATTTTATAAATTGAAGATGATAATTTCTATTTCATGAAATCAACTTTGTGGATATTTATAACCAAATATTACCAAGAGTTTATTCATACTTCAAATGTGTATGATACATGGGGTATACTATTTTGGGATAAATCCATTTTGATTAAAATTAATTTACTTATTTGTAAATTTAATCATAAGGATATATCTATAGATATTTTTTATAGCATTAAGGAGTTAAACTTACTTGAAAATTTCACTATTTTAGTTGTCCACTTGTTTAATATTAAAGAAATTTATTCCTAAAAGGAAATTGGGTGAGTTTTATCTAGTTGTTTCTTACAGAGTGGTAATGAATTACCCCTATCTTTAGATCCTTTGATACCTTCTTATAATCAGGGTTGAAAATTGTTGGCAATAACATGTATTTTAGTTGTTCATTCAAGGAAACATTGGTAGCCAGCTATTAGGTCATCTTGGAAGCTAGGAATGACGAAAATTTTCTATTCAGGTTATGAAACTATCATCATCTCAAACTTATTGTTCTCTCTTTTATCTTTTATTTAGATTTTTTAGTTGTTATAAAATCTATAAATTCTTCATTTTTAAGTAAGATGATTTTTCTAACAATAATGGTATTGTTATCCATTGGGTCTGTTAGCCTCCCTAGACCTTTTGTTTGAATCTTAGTATAGATGGATGTTATTATAATGGAACTATTCATAGTGGGAAAATCATCAGTGAAACTAATGGTTCAATTATTCTCCCCCTCATTGTGTTCTATGGTGAATGTAGTTCTCTTCAATTTAAATCCACATACTTTCTTAGTGGTCTCTCAATTTTTAGAGATTGGAAACTCAACCTCACACTGGTGAAATCATACTCTTATTTGATTGTATAGTGTATTTTAGGATATTATCCTTTATACTATAATATTTTATATATTATTTAGGAATGTAGAAACCTTCTTACTCAAAATGTGGGGATCCTTCAAACCTGGAATAAGGATAATAAGGTTGAAGACTCTCAAATTTCAATAGTAATTATATATTCTCTTCTCATTATAATTTTTGTTTTAGGATATTTTCCCCATGAATTTTTTTATTATGGTGGATGATGATGTTCTTAGTCTACACTACTATAAACCCTCATGATCCCTTTTTATGGTAACCTTTTAATAAAAATATATCATTTAATTAGTAAATTGTTTTGTGTGTTTCTTGTGATTTTTCTTATAAATGATGATATGTAATTTAATGATTGAAAACATGACGGTGTATTATGACACTTTGGATGTGAAAATCCTATAAATATTGATATTATCAATTTCAATTATTTAATAATATGAATCTATAATAATTAGTTTTATCATTGTGGGGTTTAAAGGTTAATAGTATAAATGTTAGGGGAACACATAAGATGTTTTTATTACTAAATCCCCATTCATAAATTATAAATTTGTGTGGTTTTGTAAACAATTGATTTTTTTAATGATAATTCATAATAAGATTCAATGTAAAAACAAATGGTGTATTTGGTATGGATATATGAGATAAAATTTTATAATTGTTTTCTTATATTCCTTGAGAAAAAATCATGGGTTTTATATATGGTGTAAAGATTGAGGCATGTTTGGATATGGTCAAATACAATTTTTAATATGATGAAAATATTCAACATTATTTCTATGATAGTGGAAATAAATTTTATTAGGGGTAATATGATTATATTATATTGATTGGTCGTTTAATTGGTTGAAGTCGATTAAAATGTTGATTTTATGTGTATAATTATTTTGAGAAATTATTTATTAGGCATGATATTGTATTTTATATTATTTCTATTTTCATATGTTTTTGAAATTTTTTTGAGTTATTTAGGTAGAATGACTTGGTGATGAATATAGGTGTGTTGTGTCAAGAAAAAAGTAATGTTTATTATATTTTATAGTAAATATTTTTTGTCCTGAAAGTTCCATAGATCTGGTTACTTATAGAGACCTTTTATTAGGTAGATAAATAATATTTTACTATGAATGAAAAATGTTTGCATTGGGTTACTTTTTGGACCTATGAACTATTAAATTCCATGTGTCTAACATATGGGATCATGCGTTTCTAAGTGTTTATGAAAATAGATTATGATATTCAATGTGTTTGGAATATGTTGTGAATAAGAGAAATTAATTTGGTTGTGGTTGTTCCACGGGTTTTGTAATTTGATGAAGCATGTTATTTTAAATCCAAATTAGTTTGGTAATAATTTTTTGTTTTTTGTTGTAATCTTATTTCTTACTCTAAATTCTTTTATGCATTTCCAAAATACAAAAGTGGGTACGTTGGAATGAAGGTGATGTTTTTGATCTATGTGTCATCCTACTATGTGGTATTTCTCACACCTTGTACGCTTACATCTCAGGGATATATAACATAAATGTTTCATGTAGAAATTATCACGGTTCCTCAATACTATGATGTTGGAACATAGGATTAGTAATATAACACTAAAGGTGATTTGGGGTGTTGGCAGAGAGAACATCTCTCCTTTGTATTATTTTGTGTCATAGAGTTGTATTGTTTTATATTTATTGTTTTGGATTTCCTTAATTGATTTGTCTAGTTGTATGGCATGTAGTTCATACCTATTATTTTTTTATTAAGATTTGTTAACTTATATAATGGAATTAGTTTTTGTAATTATTTACTCTATGTTTTTATGTTTTCTTTTAATAATATATAAATTAGTCATTAAACAATTCATATAAACCATCCCACAAATTATTCATATAAAACTTTGGTTCTGTTCACTATCCTCTTGTGATCATGGAGTATACATGATGCTATTTGAAATTTCACCATAGTTGTATAGTTGTTCTAGGGTGAGATGTTACAAAACCTTTCCTTTTCATAATTTTACATGGAATTTTGTTTCTATATGATGTCACGTTAAATGATTTAGATCTAATTGGGTAAATATAGTTTCTCCCAAAATATATTATATGTTTTCCAACCTCATTTCTATTTCAGGTGTAATTGATAAATCCAATCTCTATCTTCCCATGATTATCAAGATAAATAAGAAAGTGTCCAAATAATAAATATTTTTGGTGATGAAGACCCTACTAACACTAATGCCTTCCCAATCTAGGAGGCCACTATAGGTGTATACATGACCCAAAATTATTTGGATCCCATGGATTATGATCCTACGATGGATCTGTTTTCAATTAGTTATTCTTTTGTCTCTACATTATGTAAGGTATATTGCTACATTAAGTTAGAAAAAACATAAAATTGTGATAACTTGGGAACCCATATCAATGAATAGTTTAACAACACTAGGTATATCCAAGTTTTTCATCTAGTCACATGTTGCTACCAAATTTCCTTTTTTTATTGTTGAAGTGGTTCCAAATAATAGTCAGGTTTTGGTTACTCCTAATATGGAATTGTATAATGATTCCAAACCATCATATATTAAGGAAAAGATGCAGTGAATATCAAGAAGTATTCTAATTAAAATAAAATAAAACTCATCCCCATATGGGATATCCCTCAATTTTAAGTATTGTTTCAATATTATCAATAATAAAATCTATAAATTTGGTTATGTATAGTACTAGAAAATAAGAATTTATACTAGGAAGTTTATTATCACTTGTAAAGTATAAGGAACCTATTTTTATTCTTCTAATTCTGTGTTTTACCTCCATCTTAAAAAAATGGTCCTGATATGATTGATGGAAAATAAGAAAACCCCTTAAAAATGTTAAAACCAAATGTATTTTCATTTTTAAAGGTAAATTTGACCAATAAATATTTTTTTTGGTATTAAAATAAAAGATAAGTGATACCTTTAATTTTAGAATCTTTTATGATTAATTTTTTTCATATCATTAAGCATGATTTATATGATAAAAAGCATTACTTCTATAATATTATAGGAATTAAAGAGTTTAATCTTATCATCTCTTTTGGTGGTAGGGATTACTGATTAATTATTTAGAAAGTTTTTTTCATTGCACATCAGAACACAAAACTGATGATATTTATTGAAATTTGGTTTTTTTAAGATGGATAAATCAACATTTTAGTGGCCTATTTAAAGACATTGTCTGGTTTTTTATTTAATTATAATAATATGGAATATAAAGGGTTTATATTTTATATATAATAATATTTTTTAATATGAATAAGTTCATTTGAATTTCATTTAAGTGATGAAACATGATGTTTCTAAATTTGAAACATAAATATAATTTTTTTATATTTATATGTTATGATAAATCTATAAAAATATGTCAAAATAAAAAAAGTATATATAAGTTTTCTGTTTATTAAATGTTGGTAAATATAAATCTCATGTCCAAATATTTGAAATATTTCTTTTTTTATTTACTTTATACTTTATATATATATATTATTTATATTATGAATTGAACTGTTCTTGAGTTGAAAGTGTTTAAACTACTTCTTTACTAGTATACCTTGCAAATAGAGAGTTTCATTTTGGGTATAAAATAATATTTAATTATATTCAGCCGTGAAAATATTTTTTTAAGGATTTGAATTCAATCATAAAACTTGGTTATTTAATTATGATTGTATATACAATATACGTTATAAAATCATATAGAATGTGAATAGGGTAAATGAAAAAAATTCAATATGTCTGAGGTCATTTCCACGGGGACAATTTGAATTAACGGCCTATTTTATCTTAGTTATATGAAAAAATGTTAATGAGTGTTAGAGGTGGTGTGTTATTATATCAAATTAAATATATAATAAGTAGAAAAATAGATAATATAAAGCATGTGTAAGAGAAATAACACTATATAAAGGTGTCATGAATAAATAATTAGAAATCATTGAATAAATTGTGGTCAATTTTGTCGAATCACATTATTTTCAAGTGAATTATTTGAATAAATTCTATGATGATGAATCAATACCTTAAAAGCTTCATTAAAACACTCTTGAGATCTTTAATACAATCATATGACTTTATATAGTTATCTATATATTATATATTAATAGAGTATAGTTTTTTAGTCTACAAACTAATTGTAACTTGAGTTCTTAGGTAATTTTTATACTTAAAAATCCAAATTCTCTCTCATTATGTGCATGATAGAATTAAACACTAGTTGTTTCACACATCCTCAATATTTATATTCCAGGTGATCAAGTTAGTGAGTCATTATGATTAAAATTAGAAAATAACAAGAATAAAAATTATTCAAACAATCACACTAACCATCAAATCAGTATCACCCTATCCCCACTACTAATATTACCAATCATGATCAAAATATAAAATAAATTAAATAAAAATATCATATAATCTTAGTTACAATGATTCTTGGGATTCTCCTCATCGTTCCACAAATCTAATTGATTGTAGAAATTTATTGAACACCTTTTATCCTCTATCCAAATTAAACCTTCTTTGACTTTATTATTTATCCATGTAGGCAACTTATACTATGGTCACTGCATTTGTAAAATGGTACATACTTATAATGACCTATATCATGAACCTAAATCTAAATATTCCATCCTGGACTCCAAATGGTTCAGAACCCAAGCCGCCAGAGGCCACAAACTTGTTCCAAATCATAATATAACCATTAAGGGGAAATTTTCCCTCAAAGTATTTAAAAAATGAGAAACCATGCATGTTAGAAGTAAAGTACAATTTATTTAAAACCATTGAAATTTATAAGTTAAAAAAGTATGTTTTATAACCCTCAAACCATAAAATAAAGACAGCTTTTAAATGAAATTAAGAGAAAAACCATAACTCATGTCCACAATATGGATTCAACTGTCCCCAATCTCTATGTTTCTGAACTGGATCAATGTTTCTTGATTGATATAATATGAGGCCTTAAATTTATTTGTATTATAACTAATCAGGATTACATAATACTTGAAGTGTGCCTGTAGGGGATGAATATAGTCTTAGTAGAATTTACCCAAGACTGTAGTAAACAAACATGCACAAGAAATACCATTTAGTTCAATAAAGAGGGCTTGACCCTCAACCTTTTAAAAACAATTGATTTATAAAAAATCATTTTTAAATAAAAATATGAAAATACATGATATTAATTTTTTTATCACAATCCATATTTTCTTAAATAGTGTTATAAAATTCAAATATACTTTTATACCAATCCAAGACGTGTTTTGTTCCTCAAGAAATTATTTTAAGAAAATTAATTTTTTCCCTAAATTCATTTGACACAATTCATTTCATTATAGACACTAAAGAATTCTAATTTTCCTTGGGACGTTATAAAATCATTTTTCCCTAAAACATTAGAAAGTATCAATTTTCTGAACATAATTGGAAAATTTCTATTTCCTCAACAATATTAAAAAATATTCATTTTTCTTAAATCACTACAAATTATCTTCTTTCCATAATTCAAAGAAAATACCAATATTTCACAGCATTAATTTCTCTAAGAAATTATAAATAATAATCTATTTAGGATAATAAATACCAACTTTTCAAAAAAACCATTTTCCATACACAACAACCCACATCATGCACATTTAATTACCTACATTTAAAATACATTAAATAAAAATGAACCATTTTGTGGAAATTTTAAGAAAAAATCTTATTAGTAATTTATTTATAAATGAAATATTGGTTTATCTCGATTTATAATGTTATCCAATTCATTACATGATCATAATACCTAAAAAAATCCTAAATAAATTAGTCAAAATAGAAAAAGTATCAAAGCCACCTACCTGGATAGTCCTTCACAAATTCTATAAAATCCCTATAGCAGATGATTTCTTTGGGTGAAATATCAAGTCCATAATTCCCCATCTAACTTTTCCAACTCCCAATAACCTTAAACTAAACTTGTCATCCATGTTATAATAGTTTTTCAATCTATTGATAGGGGTTTCATAACAATCCATAGAATTACCACATCTTCTCATATTTACAGTCCTTTCAACTTATCCCTTTTTAAACCACCATTGATAATGAATTTAATGATTCAATGTCCACCTGTTAATTTAAAATATTCAGTACATGAGAACATAAATAATTCCACCATTACAAGTTTTCCTTTTTAAATATTTTTTTAACTATCTCTACCATAATCCATGTCAAAATTTATGTCAAAGATAAATAATATATCATTGCATAATACATTGAATCTGATCTCTTTGCATTAATTGTATAATTCCATTTAATTAACCTTAATAAATTATTCATGTCAATATAATTTCATAATATGGTTGACATTTCCAATGTATTCTCCCAAATTAATTCTCCCAAAATTAATTCTCTCTTTACAAAAACAGATTACACTCATCATGAATGCCAATTACATATTTTTTTTATGCCTATCAGATCCACATAACTAAAAATATCCAAAATGTGATTATCTTATTTATTATCTGACTATTAATGATATTCCCATTATATTTCAAGGCTATTAAACTTTTATAGGAAATGATACAACTAAAATAAAAAAATTATTTCAAATATTATTAATGGCTTAATATAATTCAATGTTCCATATTTTAATGTATTTATGGGCTATTAATTGGTAGAATATGAATCCATCCAAAATATAAAAGTTTTTATTACTTATCATAGCTTTCTATTTTTTACATTTAATGTCATTGGACACTTGGTTGGAGAGATATGGGGAATCTATTACAAAGAGTTAAAATTGTGTTTGAATTTTTTTATCGCTATGAAATTCCATGGTTGGTCACAAAATAAATATAATTTATCCTTAAAATATCTTCATGATTTTAATTTGTCTATTAAGTCCATGTCTACATATTTAAATGAATTTTAGACATGTGGAGTTAGCCTAACTAGACACAAACTTAAATATGATCCAATCTACCCCATAAAAAATGGGTCCTATTACATAATCCATCAAGACATCAAAATGAAAAAATTATCAATAAAAATGAGAAATCATATACCATGAATGTTAGTGATTTAATCCTAATTAATTATTTAATTCATATGATAACTCCCACTCTGTTATATCAAACAAAATGTTCATCAAATTAATGTCCACCGATTAATAATTCAATTAAATCATTCTCTCTTTCTATCATCAAATCACCCATTCAAATACCATTAATTTTATATTCCATCTAATAAATCTAGGGTGGACCCCCAACATAGTTTATTTAATTAAAAATACAATGAAACCCAAAAAAAGTGTCAAATAGAAAATTATAAATGAACTTATCATGATTTTACTCTTCACTTTTATCAAAATAACTTATTGGAGAAATCTAATAATTAATTCCCAAATATAATATTAAAACACACCACTTGGTTAAATTTATTCAAATCACACTATATTTTAATTCTATTTAAATATATGAAATAAATCTTACAACTCATGACATCATTATTCAATATGTATAAATTTCACATGTCAAGGATATTTTCTTGGTTAGTTACTTCGAATAATTTTTTTTGAAACACAATCTATCATCTTGAGACATAATTAAAAATAATTAATTACATTATGTTATTTCCCCATATTAACTCCTATGAGTTAATTATTTGATTCAGACTATTATTTAACTTACCATAGTCTTAAGATAATAGAAATTAAAGATCCATCTATAATTAAATAAAAATTTAATTAAACCTCATATCACTAAAAATTTATTTAATAAAATTCACCTCAAACAACATTATTTAAAAATCTAAAAATATAATGTTTTTTAATTATATATACTAAAATAATTTTCATCCTAAAAATTTCATCTAGTAGATTTTATATTAAAAACTATATTTGTTCTTACTATGACCTAACCACTTTCTCCAAAATCTATTTTAATAAATATATGATATTATAAAACATACCTTTATGAAATACTAATTCATCCAAAAATACAAAAATTTAAATAAATATTTCTATATGGGATGTATTGGTTCTAACTCAACAAATTTCCAATTCTATACATGAAGCTTATTAAACAAGTAAATTCTTATTATCTTAGCTTTTTTATATCTCAACATAGTTTCATTCAATCTATATAGATTCCCAAAACTAAACTATACGTCTTTTATGTATAGACTCACAATTGAAACCATATATATCCAAATTAAATTTAACTTTTTTATCATCTTTTCCCATAACCACATATAATATAATTACTATTAGATAGTGATCTCCCCACTATATATGGATTCCATAACCCTATTACACCTTTTATTTGACCAATGTTCCTTATTTAATTTTTATTCATTTAAAAAATGGTTGGGAAACAGCCTACTAAAAGTATTACAATAATTGGGATCCTTTTCTTACTATGTTTATATGGATTACTATTTCATTTGGAACCTCCCATTTTTAATTCCATTATTTTTTCATAAAAATTCATGAAATTTATTATTCATAGTTTTCCTTACAAATATAACTTTTAAAAAACTATACAACAAAAAGAATTGGAAATCCATTTTGTGTAAAAAATTACCCTTACTTTGAAAAACATGGACATATAATACATTTTCACAATTTTACTATCATAATTCTAAAATTAGTTCCAATTTTAACTTACTTTAGGTTAACATAGAACTAATAGTGACATCCTATATGGTTATTAATAAACATTCATTAAAACTATACTCCCCTATAACTCATGTTAACTATAAAAAAGACCTCTAGAAAATTTTTAGATACATTTTAACTTTAAAGCCATCCTATTCTCCCCACCCAATTGATTTTCCAAGATTGAAGCTATGATCCAGAACAATTTTATAATAATATAGCCTAAGAACCAGAATCTTACAAACAAAACTGTATTTCCACATAACTTGAAATGATTTCCCATATTTCTATTTGTTATAAACTAGTACATAGTGATAAAATAATAATCTGGGAATAATCTTCCCCTAAATACTTCAAATTAAATTTCTAATAATTCATTTGAGATTTAATTTTTTTATTTAAAACCTTTGAAATTTATCATTGTAAACAAAATATGTTTTACAACCCTCATACCGGTGATTAAAGGAACTTTCTAACTTGATGTAAATTAATAAATGTGGCTAACGTCCAAGACTTGTATTCCACCAAATCCTCCATCTATGATTCCAAAGTGGATTTAAAATTCTCCCTTGATAATGTATGATACCATACCATACCTACATTATTACAATTCAAGTCTACATTCCCTCTAAAGTTCACATTTTTGGGGACAGTATAATTTAAATATGATTTCCCAAAGACTCTAATAAATTTTCATCTATGATAAAAAAATCAATGAAATGATAATCAACAATAATAAATCAAAACATTTTTACCCAAAAAATTTATTCAAATTTTTTTTAACATACTATCAAAATTCCTGATATTTTAACTATTTTCTTAGAACCAAATTTTTCTTAAAAAGCACCATAAAATCAATTGTAAATTTTATACCCATTAAAGATATCATTTCTTCCATAAGAAATTCATTTTATAAATCCATTTATTTTCCTGTATACATTTAAAACCATTAATTTTTTAAAATTCACTGTAAAAATATCAATTTTCGTAGAGTCACTAGAAAATCCATATTTTTCTGAAATTATTGAAAAATATTATTTTTCCCAATGTTAATGTAAAATTATTTTTTTATTAAGGTTAATTCATGAAAGAACATATAAAATATAATTCATTCAGAAAGAGAGTTCCAATATTTTCACCAAAACCATTTTCCACATACCTGATCTGATACCATTCCATATTGGATTAATTAAATTTAGAATATAGTTAATAAAAATGATCTCTTCACTGGGAATTTTCCCAAAAATAGATATCACAAATTTATTTATAGAAAAATTTGTATTTTTCAATTTAACTTTAGTTATCCGAATTATTCAATGATTATAATAATCTTATGAAGCATAAATAAATAATCCATGACACATAATGTATTGAAGCCCCCATCCTATATGAGCCTTTTATAAAGTCTCCAAAGCTTTCAATAAGATGTCATCATAGTTTTAACTCCTAAATCCTTTATTTCTTACCCAACTTCTCTAACTCTTTATCACTTTATGATAATTATAATTTCAAAGTTCCTCAAGTTTCTCAATATCTGAAGAGGTGTCCTAGAATGGTCCATGGATTTATTTTATCTTATAATATTTATTGTCGATTCCACAAGACTCTTATTAATCTTCTGTAATATTTAACATCCTAATTAATTACCCCATTCTAAATTATTCACTAAAACCATTGCTTAAGTCTATCTTAAATAACCCTTTTAAAATGAATATTATAGAAAAATAATCTATCATGAGATAATAAATTAACTATAACCTCTTTCCTAAAATTATCTAATTCAATTTAATTACCCATATTAAATTACCCATGTAAACATAATTAATTAATATCTCAGTAGATATTTCATACATATTTTCCCAAATAAATTATTCATGAATTCATTCATTAATTCAGAAACTAAAATCAATCCCTCATGAACCCTGAAAACTTAATGAATTGATTCTTGTTTGACCCATCATCAATTCCAATTTTGGAAAGTGATTATCTAGTTTTTTTCTTATACCTCTTAATGATCCACTTAAGAAATTTAAATTCAATTGGGCACATATATCTAAAATTATATCCAAAATAAAAAACTTTTTTTTTGTAATTTCTGATTCTATGTAATTCAATGTTCCATATTTTCAAGAATTTATGTTCTATAAGATTATAGAATCTCACTCAAGGGAAGATAGTATAGTTTTCAATATAAGTTGTAGCTTTCTACTTATGAAATTCAAGTCATTCGAATCCTGGTTAAGGATATATGAGTAATTTATTATATGTAGATAAAACTATGGGTAGATTTATTGATATCAATTAAATTAAAAGTTTCATCACTATAAAAATGGAATTTATGCCTTACATTTATATAAAACATTAAAACTTGATTTTAGTACATTACCACTAATTTTCAGGAATATCGGATGTGATTAGGTTGTCCGATTAGACACAAATTAAAAATTTTTCTATCTTCCCAATATAAAATTAGACTTCTCTCAATTTCCATGAGGAAATATAAATGAGAAAAATTACTGAAAACACCACAAATCAAATACATTTATTTTCAAGGATTTAATCTAAATTAATTTTCTATGAATTATTTCTTCAATTCCCAAAATAACTCTAAAGGTATCAAGTAAAGCATAAATGTCACCAATTTAATTTCCAGTAATTAACACTCTATTTATTTTCCATAAACTCAGCTATTTTAATCCCTTAGATTTTACATTCCAAATAATAAACCCATAGTGGGACACCACTATAATAAATTTAATTAAAAACCACAATGAAACCCAATATTAAAATTAAATTAAAAATCTAAAATATAATAATAATTATTTAAATATTCTCTTATATCAATATAACTAATGGGAGAAATATTATAATTAATTTTTAAATAGTACATTAAAATATATCACTTGGTTAAATTTCCCAAAATTGCATAATTTTCTTATAATTGAAAACTATCTACAATATGTGTCAAAAATAATTCCATTATCATTCCATAACTATTTATTTTAAAAGTCAAGGATATTTTCTCAATTAATCACTCAAAATAAATTTTCATAAAACTCAATCTCTCAAATTGAAAAATAATGCCACCTAAATAATTAATAATAATTAATTATCTATATTAACGCAAAATCAAAATTCAATACACAACATAATTATTTTATGTCCAATAATCCTAAGATTATATAAATTAATAATATATATTTCATAATTATTCAAATTCCAGTTGAACCCCATGTCACTAACACTTTGATTAATAATGTGATTCCTTAAACCATTTTATTTAATAACCCTAAAAATAAAAGAATTATAGTACTAATATACTTCCTTCTACACACACCAAGTACAAGGTCCACTACCATTTCTCTTTTGAATATATTATCACTCTCCCAGATCTTCTATAATCTATATATACTATTATACAGTTATTCAATTTAGTTAGATAATTCATACACAATATTCCCTCATTTTATTTCCTTACACATGTACATATACTTTATCAATGGATCACATGGATTTATATTCCTTCCCAACTAATAAATTAATAATTTAATTACATATGGAGTGTTACTTAATTCCTTGAAATTTCAACTGAATCAATCAATTGTTTATATTATGATCAATTTTAATTTCAATAAAAAGTTAAAACAAACTTACTTAGTCACTAATACTATTAGAATTTTTTATTTAGATGGAGACAAGATGACTACTGAGGAGTATCATAGAAAGTGTTTGATTAACTTCACATCAAATATTGGGGTTTCCATAAATTTTATCTTCTCCTATTATATGTTTTTATGGGGGGAGGGGTAATATATAATTATATTAATATATTTGTGCGTATCAAAAAATATATTATAATTGTATCATATTGTTGGAATAAGATTATTCAACTTCCCTAAAACTAGGGGAATGCAAATCTACATTTAATCATTTTCCTCACTATGTTAGGAAACGACATAGAAAACTATGATGTCATTTAAATACCTTGATAATAAGAACTTCTAACATTGAAATGGGCATAACATGTATTGTAATCATTTCCCTTGTATGCATAAAATTTCTAACTTTATCACTATCCCAAGTGTTGTTTCCAACTATGACAAATTTTTTTACATATCTAAAAAATTATAAAAACCCATGAAAATTTTATTCATAACCTATTGATATATTAAACATTAATATTTTACTTCTATCACTATTTTATAGTCGAACATAGGAAATGTTGAAATAATTTTTCTATCTATCTGAATTATAATGTAAGAAACATTACTCCTTTGTCAATGTCTTCATATTTATGGCCTATTCATACATGGATTATTCATTTATCCAATTAATATTATGTACTAATATTCTATTTAAGAAACAATATATAATATTCAATCAGTTGTACAAAAAAAATCTTGTTCAAAGTTATGCACATAATAATAGCCCGAATGAATGAATTTCAATTATAAATGATCAATATGAACTTCTTGTTTGCAAAATATTTTATACCAATTTCATAAAAAATTAATATCATATTAAGAGGAAAAAACACTAATATATATATATATATATAATTATATAATAAATATTGATAAAATTGTGATAATCCAAATCCCTCACATTTGTGAAATTTCTTACCATCAAGTAATTACTCTAAAGAAAATTTCCTCTAAGTTATGAATTCATCTCAAAATTGAGACCAGAGTCAATGGATAGAAAATGATAAAGAATTATTTGAATCTTGATTTTAATAAGAAAAATCATTTTAAATCCACCCTCTAACAATATCCTTATTGAATACCCAATTTCACAAAATTATATTTCACCAGTATATTTTTAATTAGATACGTTCATCTTCCTCATTTTTATTTGAGTTTATTATTTCCCTTCATTTTTATCTATCTTCAAATAAAGGAACAATTTTTACCTAATTTTATACATGTTTTTTATTCATAATATTTATTCAATAATTGAGTATAGTTAGTAGGTAATTAAAATAAAAAAATTACTAGGAACACCAAGTTTAATTGAAATAACAAGTTAATGGAAGAAATATCAGGAAATCAACTCTTATATTGATCTTGAATATTATTCATACCTTTTATCCCTCTGTCACCTAGTTCCAAACTATAAAAAATATTCTATTTTTTTGTTAAATTATCATTTGGAACCAATTTAAATGAATTGATCTAACTCGTTGTTTAAGGGGAATCATCATTTTGTTACTCTCTATCTAAAATTGAGGCACTCAAGGTTGAGGTCATTAATCCCCAATATTCATTAAATAATATTATTAAAATAAATAATTGTAAATTATTTCAAATTATCCAGAACTAAAAATAATGGATTCCTTGTTCTCAAAATGTTTTTATCTCTTAGAGTTTTATGGACACAATTTTCTCTTGTGATTTTCTCACATAATACACTGACCACCCAATATCCCCACACATGGTTTTTCTACTTTATTGTCATTTTATACATATATAGTGAGATAAAATTAATTTTATAATTATTATTTTTATCTTGAAACAAATTTATATACATTGAATAATTGAATAATACCCTCATTTGACCAATACTTTATGATGTATATGTTTATTCTTATTTTAATCAATTTTCTCCTTCAGTATATGTCCTATAAAAATTAAAGTGACATAATTAGTGGGGATAATTTATGTTTATACAGTATAAAACTACATAAATGAATTTTTTATGCTTGGGTTTCCTCACAAGGAAGTTTATGTTGAAGTCTTCAACCCTAATTTTTATCCATAATCTTGCATCCTTGTGATGATGTATTTCTCCACCTAACCTCATTCAATGTATGCTTTTAATTTCAATCCATTATATAAAAATTATTATTCTTATTCTTGATTTATATATACTAATACATTTAAAATATCATTTTTTACATTGAATAATCAAGACCACATAAATTTGATTTTTCTAGGAAACTATTTGGGTGAGGATTTGAATAAAGTTACTTAATGTCTTTCTTTGAAGTCTTTTTTTTAAATCCTTATATCATAAAATTACTTAGATTTATATATTAAAATTATTACACTATGATATGAATATGTTATTATTTACTTTAACTAATTCAAATCAATCTTTATCTTCTCAACTATAACCTTATGTCCCATATTTAATATCATCATTACACAAAATGACTTGTGTTTAATTTCTATTATCAAGTGGAATAAATTTAAAAAATCTAGTATATATTGTGACATTTATATTTTTATTTTAAATATAGTTATGTAATACAATTATGTATATTTATGCTTAAAAACCTATCCTATACTTGAATTACATAATAAATTCTAAAAAAATATATAAAACTATTTATTGTATACCTTATATTTCACACTAATTTTTGGGTGACATGTTATTATTTTTTTGGTTTATATCCATAGTTATTAATAGGTTATCTAAATCAATTATTCTTAAAGTGAACAACACTCCCAATATAAAATATATATTTTCAAAAAAAATATAAAATTTAGGACCCCATAGAGCTTATATAATCTACTTCATCCACCCACTTTGAAACATAGTATTCTACAACCAATATATACCATTTCTTATGGAATTTTAGAAATATAATCATGGAATTCAATTCCCATACATTTTAAAATTGATTTCTGGGTATGACAGATTTAGATATTTCTTATATTCTTCAAATATTACCAATTTTTCTTTATTTATCACAAATCTTGAAATATTATCTCTCATACCTATAAATATTTAGCAATTAAAATCCAAAGCAAAAGAACTTTTAATATGTCTTCACACTCCCACAATATCCACCTCATGGAAGAGAGGGGATTGATAAAAAATGGAACATAACTACTCATATGGTACACAACTTATGATAATTATTATCACCTCTTAATTTTATAATAATGGAACCAAAATTTATTGTTTTTGAAGATAATTTACTAAGATAAGTAAACATCTCATCACTTATTGTTATCACCAATTTACTAGGAGTTCAAAACCATCTTCTTACTTATTGACTTAATAATGTTGATAATAAGATAATAATGATCATTGATGGTTTATAATTTATATACCTAATGAATTATCAAGTTCATTAAAAGAGTGCGTGAGCCTTATAAAAATATCCACTTTTATATACATTATTTATTACTCTCTATCCCTTGTCATTACTTATTAGTTTAATTTGTTTATCCTAATATCTAACCAAAATGGGAATAAATGATTTTTTGTTTTTAGGGTATTGGTGACCACTAATTCCCCCCATATTAGGGGTCTTTAACCTCTCAATTAGGTCATATAAATTTTCTATAGAGTATTAAAATTATTAAATAAGTAAATATCTATTAATAAATTGGTATTATATAGGTATTTTTATGTGGATTAATAGTTCTAGTTATTCCTATGTATTTGAGATTGTTTCTTTATTTTCAACATCATTTGATTGATTAAATATATGGATAGTATAAATTCCATAAATAATAAAGGTGTTCCCATGTTTTATATAAATTAATTTCATATATGGAAATAGAGGATGATTTGATATCATCTATTTTCAAGAAAGTAATTTCATGTTTTCAATGATAATGGTATAATAATTCTAGATGCAGGGAATACATTTAATTTTCAAAAAACAAATATTCTGAAGATGAGGATAAATTACTCTTTTAATTAATTGCATCCCTTTATAATAAAATTTATTAATAATTAATGTGATATAAAACAATGAAGAGAATTTATAGAAAAAAATAATAAAATACATGTGGGAGAGATGGAATAAAAGGAGTTAAGATAAAAAAACATCGTACTCAATTTCATTATATTAAGATAGTAGAAGATGAATTAGTGGATTAGTTCTTCAGTAGAGTGAACTATATTTTCATCTTAATTTGGAGTTATAAAGATATTATTAATGATTATACTATTTTGAATAAATTAATTTTTATTATAATATATAAATTGAATAAACAAAATTATCCCACTTAGTGGATTAAAACTTATTGAGTTTACCATTAAAATTATAAAAAATACCTTGATATCCTATTTGGTAATGATGGAGAAACCATGAAAAAGAAAAGAAAAATAGGAAAAGAAACTACATTCAAAGAGTTAAATGTTTCTATAAACATAAAATATAAAAGTTCTCACATTGAGGGATTAGATGTTGATAAATATACCATTAATTTCAATGAGTTCATACCAACTTTATATAAAGGAACACAATAGGAAAAATAAAACTGCAAAAATATCTAACCTTTAAGTGTTTTAATTATGGTAAGACTGATTTTTTTAGGAAATTTTCCCTAAGAAAATTTAGGAGACAAAAATATTGATCAATCTCAAATATCACCATAGAGAGACAAGGGGGTCAGTTAATGTAATAGAGGAAAATTATATAAAGGAAATAGAAATGAAAATTACTTAAATAAAAATATGTTTTTATAAAAAAATGATTTGAAATATTGGATAAAGTGAGTGAAAAAGAGTCAGTGAAGACATATTTTAAATGACATAAAGTTTTTATAAAAAAAATAAAGTACTATAATGTTACATATGTAGAAATAGATATCAGTAGTGAAGAGGAAATTAGTGACGATGAAACAAATATTCTATTAATAATTTATTGGTTTTTTAATTCAAAAGAAAATACAATTCTTGATAAAGAGAAATCATCTTTGAGAAATGAGAATGATTAATTGGAAAAATAACTTAATGAATTAAATTAAAATGCGATTGTTGAGATGAAAATATATTTCACAAGAAACATGGGTGATATCAATTTAGTTTTTGAAGAAAGATACATGATTATTATGATTAATATAAAAAAATTTCTTTCCAATAATGAATCAGTGAATGATCTTTAAGTGAAGATAGTTAAATATATAATGTCTATAAAAAACTATCCTATTGAGATTAAAAATAATATTAAAGAAAATTAGTGAAGAATTGAAAAAATAGAAGAGATTGTTATTGATGCTACTAGAAACTTATATATCAACCTATGGTTCCAAAAAAAATATTTTTGGATACTCAATATTAAAAACAAAATGATATAAATAATGAAAATAAAGGAATTTTTTTACTACCATACAATATAAAGGAGAAACACATATTGTTACTTTGATTTGGGATTCTGAAAACAGAAAATTCAATAGTGTTTAAAATAAGAAATGTGATGAGGTTAGGTATAAAGAAAAATCCATGGAAAAAGAGTATTCATCTAACACAGAGGAAGTTGAATAAAGGTAGTGATTCAATCTAAGTGATTTTAATTTAAAGGAATATGTTAGTGATATAGAGTGTATGGACCCAAAGTATACATGTACTAATCTAATATTCCATTCCATCAATAAAAAATGGCTATGAATCGAGAGTCTTCCCATTTAATGTCATGAGTGAAAATTAAGATAATACCCAAAAGAAAAAGTTAAATTATAATATAATTTTAAGTATTTGAGGTGGGTGTGATGAATCTCATAAAATTGAAAACATAAATATTACTGTCACAACATGCCCCTATAATTTACTACTCTTAGACTGCTAGTGAAGATGAGAGTGACCAATAGATCCAACTTTTAATTGCACTTGGGATGACGACTAGCAAAAAGAATATAATCATAACTAAATGGGACGAATTACTATTATATTCCTCAAAATATAATACAATCCACCAATAATCACAAATAATATATAATTAAATCAATACACTAGAAACACATGTGATTTCATTCATAAAATAAACTCCAATTGAAAAACTAAAAATAGAATCTTTGGTAGAAACTCAAAAATTCTAATGATGAACTGCATAACCTAGAAATGTTCAACTCATGTACCATATCTCTTAGAGAAATATAGAATATATGTATATAGAATGGGGTGATCGTACATGTATTTTTAGTAATATCATCCTCAAAACCTCTTATGAAAATTTGTAGGAATCATACAAATTATTCAATAAAAAAACAATAAAAGAACATTGCACAAATATCTTCTCAATTACCACTCAAAATCACCAAGAATCACACACCCAATATCCCACCCATTATATTATATCATAACATAAAATAATATATCAATAAGGTACTATAAAACCACTCCCCCACTGATTTGGTTACTCTCACACCCCAACAATATATATACCATTAATCAATCCCTTCCATGCCCATATAATTGTATCACTACATACCATATCAAAAACAAATAACCACATATCTACTAAAATATATCACATTACCACATCAAAATAACATATCAATTGTTATTACCATAGGGTATCATGAATATAATGGGAATCCACCCCTTGGACCCATCATTCCAGGTAGGTATACATTGACCTACAATGAGATATCACATTCTATAATCATGTATGATAATAAATTCATATATATATATATACACAATATCCTAAATCTATTATAGGCCATATGTATTACTTAACTTATGAAATCCCATATTTTGCAACAAATTATGGGAGAGCATGGAAGAGGGAGAAATTAGCCATCAATTCCATATACAATATGGATTTTTGAAAATAGACCCAAAACCCAATACCACATGGTCATCAGTATAGTTACCCAATGCAGGTGGTGGTGTGTAAGAAATAATATTAAAATACTAGAGAAATAAATATTGATTTCAAGAAACACCTATAATTTATAATAAAACTAGAAAACAAAGAATTAATTTGTGATGGGTTATGGTCATAATAAAATTGGTTCAGTTGAAATAAATCTCCAAAAATATTACCATAATCTACATTTATATATCCAAAAATCTCATAGTCAATGAATCTTAAATCAATTTTTTAAGTAAATACACATTAAAAAGAATTTGGTCACGAAAACATATATGATCATCAAAGAAATTAGGTGAAAACCATGACCTTACAACCTCAAACATGATGAATCCAAGATAAACCATTGTTTCATTGAAAATCCCCATTGTGAAAAAAATCTTATATAGATAAAGAAAATAAATAAATGAACTATGAATTAAAAACAAAAAGGTAGAGCCACTCGTTAATGACCCTTATAAAGGATTTACTCTATGTAACATAAGATTCACAATAATTACTTCCAAACTCATCTCATCACAACTTAAACAATCATGAAATAACTAAACCCATATATAAGATTAATCCAAAATACCAAAAAATATTGTATTATAATTTCCACGACACATATATTTCATCAAAAAATAATCAAACCCATATAGTAATTTCTCAAATAAATAAATAAGATTAAATATAAATTGCCCAATACCCCCTACACTCTGGCACAACACTTGATTCCTCAACTGACAAAACTCAACCAGACAGGATGACACCAAAAAATCAAGGATCATTCCCTACATCATAAAATGATTAATCAGCACATAATCCCATCTAACATAGAGTGATAAACTATATCATAGAAAACCCCTTCCTCTAGACATCTATTAATAGAGAAACATGTGGGGCCATACCACAACATGTTCTTTACCTATAATTTCTTCTCAAAACTCACTCTATTATCCATAAAACCTTATACGAGCCTTTTCTAATAGCTAAAATACTAGAAAGATGCAATTCAATGGTCTATAGGGTTTAATAATGTTATATCAGATACCTATCTAATTATTTTCATCCTATAGAATAAAAGATAACATAAGAAAAATAAGGTAAAACATATCACACCCAAAACTCCATTAGAGATAAATCTCAAATGAGATAAATGATATCTAATGAACTACTCCCCATTTTCAATGAAGGGATATGCATATTTTTGGATCTATCCTTTAATTCATAAGGACTATCAAATATACATACCCAAAACCATAGACTGAAGAACTTTACTATAATAATATATTTCTAAAAACCTAATTATTAAGTGAGACATATCTCAATTAACAATTATGCAACAAAAAAGGTTCCAAAAAAATGAAGAAAATGTCAATTATTTTAGCTAAAAAATATTTCCTCTTACTAAATTGTAATCCTTTATCAATGAAAAAACTAGTTTATGAGATTATGTTTCTAAAATAAATTCACAATAAAAATTATTTTCATCTTTTATAGGCCTTAATACATAAAAAATGTTTCTAAATTAAAATAGAAAACTTCTTATAATTTTTCTAAAATTAGTCAATGACAAATAACTATTTTATTAAAAAGATAATTTTATTTTTTAAACCACTTAAATAGAGGTAGAAGAAGAATATGCCAATAAAATTTTAAACCGGAATGTTAATGATTAGTTAAAGTGTTTATTATTAAATAAATAAACTCACTAACTAAAAAAGAACACTCTTAAATTCCCAAATATAGACTCACTAAACCATAAATAAGTAGCTATGAAAATCCAACCACATTACCAAATAAAATAAATACTCCACCCAAAACAAGGAATACTATGAACTATAAGGAATTATACTATTGGTGTCCCACCACTTCACAAGGGAAGATATCATCTTACCAAAAACTAGATATATTGAGTTACACAAACACAAATATCAAATCCACACTTGAACATCAGAATACAACCATGGTACTCAATTTATCCTTCCATAAAGAATAAAACTTGAGTTATCATACTTATCTCTCTTAATATCCTAGAGAAAATATACCTTTATAATTTCATCATTATTTCTTAGTTCACCATACCATTTAACCACAAATTTTTCTCTAGCCATTGAATATATAAATTCAAAGCAGACTCAAAAAATCACGATCATATTTATTTATTAACTAATAGGTATAGAAATTATAAAAAAAAATTAATCTTGTGATCATGGACACCAGACTACACTTTTTGTAATTATAAGAGTACCTTCATACATTCCATCTTTCTGAGATTGGAAAAAACTCTTTTTTAGTTTGAGAAATTACATTTACATCAAAACCTCTTACAACTGACAATGGTTTTTCTTCTTCCACACTCAAGACACCCCTTAAAGAAAATAAACTTCTATGAAAACATAGAATGATATGTAATATATTTCAATTAAAAGGAAACCACAACCTATTCTAGTCACCCCTTTGTCTTTGTGCCACACACTCCACCAATGAACTTCAATACTTGTTATCATTTAAATATTAATAACACATTTTACAATGAATTAATATTTCTCTTCCAGAGTACAAAACCCTAGTGATTATATAATTAAATTTCTCTAAATCAAGATTAAAAATCATCAATGTTAATTCAAAAAATTAATCACAAACTAATATTAGAGTAAACTGAACACATAATAAAAATCAATGCCACTCTTACACTCTCAAATAAATAAACTAAATCATCCTCCTATAATAGAATAACTTGAAGTATGATCTGAAAGAACAAATAATTCTCCCAAAAAATTATTAAAAAAGGAGTTATAATGATTACATGAGGTCGAATAAGATTTAAATAACAAAAAGTAAATGAGATAAAATTTAAGGAAGATTACAGTGGCAGATATAAACTTTAAAATGACTCAATGAGCATTTCATCCATATAAATGTATGAAATTATATTTATTTCACTAAGGAAATCCATGAACACCCTTAGGTTTTATGTTATTCTAATTGTTGGGCCTAGAGAGCTTATGATAAACCTAAATCCAATGGAAAACTTCTCATAGTGATGAAATAATAAAATTTCTTTATCCTTTACACTGGCCAATAGTGTAACTTCACTTGTATTTATCACATAGCTATCCCTTAAATCTATCAACAAAATAATGAAAACATAGATACAAAAGACATAAAATATCCATAGCTCTAGAATAAATCATCAAAACACAATAGGGGGTTAGCTAGCCTCTAATGTGGAAATCAGAATCACATGTAGTCCATCATATAGTTTATCAAGAAAAAAGAACTAAAAAAATGAAGCTTCGCCTTTCATGTACATAATAACTCAAAGAAAAAATGGTATCCATTATATTATAAGATAGTTCATGTAGATCACCATAATCTAATTACCACATGTAGTTGATAAGGTACATTCCATGTCATCATAAGAAAAGAATCTCGATCATCCAAGTGCTTAAAGTAACAACATTCACAAAATCTAGAAACTAACATAATCATGGTCTTTGTAGAGCACCAAGATGCCCATGCTTCACAGAAACACTTTTACTAAAATGTGATCCGTCCTCTCAATAACATTAAGACATCAAACATAGGAATCCAATAGGACAGGTTCAACCTAACTTCCCCACATCTGGAGAATTACTATAAGAATCTAATATAGAATCATAAAATATGTATTCTACAAACAAGAAATAAATGATAAAATAAAGAAAGAATCAATTAGAATAAATAAGAAAGGTATTATTTCCAAGGAATATATATGATATTAAAATAATGATTTCGTTTTTATTCTCCCACCATCCTAATAAAAATCCATTTTCTGACTTGATGGTAAGTGTTAGTTGTAATTTTAAAATCTCTATACTCTTTATAAACTAGTGCATCATAATTATCTATCTAAGAGTATAGTTCATCCCACAAGTCCTTGATAGTTTGATATGGATCTATGTATACTTGTTAATCCTCTCTTTTATTTCTTATCTCTTTTCTCTCATTAATTTTAGTGGATTCAGTAAGATGTTCAACAACCACAGGCTATGAGGGAATATTAACTTTTTCATTTATATAAACTTCAAGTGATCTAGTAACAAATCTCTTTTATAAATTATAGTAATAAATACATTTTGGGGTTTTATATAATTCATTATAATGAATCCATCCACATCCAGTGATGGACTTTTTCCTTTCTTAGCACTCGACTTTAAGTAAACTTCCTCAATCATAGTAGATTGTTCAAATGCATCTTGTGCTGATTCACTAGACTCAGAGTGTACATTATGTTCCTCCTCTTGAAAAGGTTGAGCTATTATAGGGATAGAGGACTCATTCCTATTAATTATATACTTGCCTTCACTTGTGGCCTTAGTATTATGGAGAGCGTTCAAAAAACAAGAGAGATCAAGATAAGAGGGATAAGAATTAGAAGATCTATCCAGATTATGATCAGCATTCATGTTGATAGCATTTATATATGGTATTTTAACTAATACCTTATATACAACATTTTAATCCCAAATGGAGTTAAAACATTTTATGGGGTGTGCAGAATAATATCTATTTCCTCACACCTTTTTTGTGGACCATTTCAAAGAAAATATTGAAATATCTTGGTGACTTTTCAAATACTACATATTTTAGAAAACTAGTGACAACATTTGGAATCCATATGTACAATCATAGAGGTTGAGATATATCAATCTCCACCCAAATTATTGCGATGGAATGACAAACAAGATGTTTGATTGTAGAGTCAAGCTTTAGTGGTTAATCATGATGAATAGTAATTGAGAACAGAGCATCATATTTAAATAGATTCCATGGAAACCCATGAAACCCAAGACAAATGGGAACAATTGGAGGCTCAAAGTTGGTGTTTAATTCCATGGATCACTTAATGAATTTCATGGAACACCCACCGAAGGACTAATATCCCCTCATCCAAAGATGATAATATTCATTTTCAGATGTGTAATGAAAAATAACATGTGAATAATTCTGCAAGACAACATGGAAATATATAAAACTAATAACCTCCAATGTCTTTATAAGGAAAATAAGAGACTACCCATGTTTGAAAAACCTATGAAAAAGCACAAAACATGGATCCGAGACAAGAATATTCACCTCTTACTTTAGAAAAGAGATCACCGAGAAACCTTTCTGATAGAATTTCTTCAAATCAATGCACATCAGATCTTTTGGATAATCATTATCATGTGATATTTAATCATATCCATCAATGTTGGGTATAATAATCCTATTTAAATAAAGTTCCTCGATAATACATTATAAGGAAACAAAATTCACTTTTCAGAAATATCATCTCTAAAAAATATTACAACAAACCATTAACAAAAATCATGAAAATTGTTGTTGAAATACACACATTTAAAACATTTCAAATCAACCGTATGTTTTCCATAATAATAAAATTTTCTGAAAAACCATTTAAATGAAAAAATAATATATATTTGTTAAAATATGGTATTAATAAAAAACACTTTATTAAACACCCACAATTTTTTTTGCAATATCACTTTTAAAAACAATAACACATTTATTAAAAATAAAAACATTATATTCATTGAAGAAACCATATTAATAATAATGAATTTCATTATTAAATAAATTCATGTAAACATTATAAAAAAATACACATTATTACATAGTATATGAATAGTTCTAAAAATTAGCATGGGTATATCTAAAAAACATCAAGAAAAATTTCATTACCAATTAAAAAAAACCTGATGACCTAGTTAACCAATTTGAATAATCATGATTTTCTTAATATTAATAGTTCCATCATTATTTTATTAAATATTTTAACTTGATTTTCATTAAGTCACCAAATAAATATAAAAACATTTATACATAAAAAACATGATGAAAAACATATCCAATCAAATATACATTCCTTAATA
This sequence comes from Viscum album, assembly GCA_963277665.1. Classification (NCBI taxonomy): domain Eukaryota; kingdom Viridiplantae; phylum Streptophyta; class Magnoliopsida; order Santalales; family Viscaceae; genus Viscum; species Viscum album. The sequence goes on from OY728157.1 coordinate 402,579,713, forward strand.
AATTTTATATCTAAAAATATAAAATTTTACAAAAATGTATCATATTTTTAGTCAACTAAAACAATGTCAACATTCTCTTAATTTAATCAATATGAAGTTGTTTGAATTCAAAATCTGTAAAACTAAATTGAAACATATCATGTTATAAAAATATTAAAACATGTGGTTGAAAAAATTTATTTTATCAAATTTAAAGTTTCTTTAGATTACTAATATATGAAAAATTTAGAGAAATCACATAATTAAACACTCAAATTGAATATTTTAAGGAAAATACGTAAAAACCATGTAGTTGATTATTACATTATAATGGTTTCCATTTTTTCCATTAACCATTTATATCAGATAAAAGGAATTAATTCTTAGAGTAATAAATATTTATTATATTTATATCCCTTTTAAAAATACAATCACCTAAAAACACATATCATCATAAAAAGTTATCATATATAAAAATCAATACAAATAATAAATTACTCACATTAGAAGTAAAAAATACATGTCTAAAATCTTGAGACAACAAAAATAATAATAATGGGTATTACCATAACCACTTTCATATAATTGAACTATTGACATATATATAGTTAAAAATGAATTATTAAGGCCAAAAAATAGAATACCACTAAATATAATTTAATTAGCTTCATTTTCATTACCTATAGTTACCCCAACACTAATATAGGCATAATACAACAAGATGGATGTATGAAACCTAGGTCTCTACCATGAAAGAATAATAATCTTTCCTAGTGTGTTCAATAATTTTGGGGTCCTTATGTTTGATCGTAGGGGTTCTTAAATTCTTGTATCGTAGTTGGTCTTCCTTAAAATGTAACTTTTTATGTTTTATCAATATATTTCCCCAAAAAAACCCATTAAAAACTTACCAATACATAGCTACAAATGATATCTTAACTATCATAAATAGATATTATACTACTATATGAATACCCAACACAACTTGGAACCCATAGAAGGTCAGTAGGGATGATGATTAACCCTCAAAGCCCAGCTAAAATAAGACACATGCTAGTGACTAAAAACGATGGAATGATTATACATAACATGGAGGAATTGTCCACATAATCCCAAAAAAAGTAAGATAAATAAAAACTCAAATCCATTTAATATGGAATGAATATGTTACCCCATAAGTGAATATAATTCAGAAAAAAATGAACCTCTGAATGAAATAGCAAAAATAGATCTTTTGGTATAATCCCTCAAAATCGATCCATAAACTCTACAATCTAGTAATGTCCATCTTAAATACTAAATCTCTCTATAAAATCATATATATATATATATAATGATGTGAGAATTCATATATCCTCAATAGGATGATCTTAAAAATCACTTATAATTTTATTTAATAAGAATAATAAGTCCTCAATAATAAGATAAAAAACTAAATCACACCTATATTTATTCAACTACCAACCAATATCATAATGGTTTACTCTCCCAATATCAAATTCAATATATTGTAATATAGTATTAAATAAAATATCAAGAAGTTACCTAATAAATATTTCATCACTAATCTATACACTATCACACCCCAACAATATACATCATATTATTTAGTTCATTTCATACCTAGATAACTAGATAACCACATACCATACTATAACCACAACCACATATTGACAACCATATATCACACTACATCATCAAAACTGCACATCAAATCAATTTCATAGTAGTATAATGTGAACATGAAGGGAATCAACATTGTGATCTTCTCCTTTATTACGCCCATCACCATATAACCACAAAAAAACCACATTGTAAGGTTTTCCTATATATATATTCACCTACAACTAAATATAATATATAATATAAATATATATATATATATACCTTCTGTGATCCATCACAACCCATAATCATTTCATTTAGTATGCATATACTGTGTACTTAAGTTATTACAATCACAAGTCATAATCCTACCTTGATACATCATGTTTTGTACTACATCTAAAGAGATATTTGGGAAGAGAGATCAGTTATACAGCTATTCCCAATATAACCCTGATGTTGGAGAAAACACTAAAAAATCAAAACCATATGGTTTTAGGCAAGGTTATCCCACTTGGGGGTGGTTCCTAAGAACAAGAATATAAAATATAATTAATATATGTGTCACCCACAATCCTGAATTAAGGGTTCACATCAAGAATAAACACCATATTAATTTATAAGATCTACTTCACCACCACCATCTCTTACTTTTAAATTATTCAATTATTACAACAAAACCAACCCATATTCTTCCACCATAAACAACCATAAACATATTCTTTACTTCCCGTTCCAACTTATCATTAAATAATTCTATATTTATCCTTCATATTATATTTTTTTACTTATTTGAGGCCAAACCATTTTTTAAATTACATTCCATTTCTTGTCATTGGTCATTCAAATTATTCAAATTATTAAAAATTATTATATCCTTAACCATTCATTAGACAAGAATATATTAACCATAATAATTATCCCTTTTATAGCTCATACATTATTAATTCTGTCTCTTTACACATTACCAACTGAATTTATTTCAACCATGTTACATTACAGCTTGTAATAATAACACAACCATATAATAACTGAAAACAGCATTACATAAACAATATCACAACCCATAATAACTGTAACCATAATAACCATAAGACCAATTACATTCCACAAAAATACCCTTGAGCATACTATTATAACCTCATAACAACCCTTCCATCACTATTGAATCCAATCAATACAACATCATTTAAATTGGATAGAATAACTGACCAACAACCCTTTTAACATAGAAAGGAAGATTTCAAAAATAATAGAAAATAAGAGTAAATTTAGAACCAATTAAAATTGAATAAATTCTCCATTATTTTATATTAAATTATAATTTCATGTTCAAACACCGACATGGTAATTCCACATTTTCATGAAACCAATTCATTTCCATCCTTACATGATTAAGATAATTATGAATATAATATCAATTATAGAATCAAAAGAAACCACATATACACATATTAATAAAAACTATTTTTGACAAAAATTGACAAGAAACACAAAATTATTCCATGCCAAATAACTTCTTTTAGGCATACTCTCATATACTTTTAACCTTTAATGCATAAATAAGAACATAAATAATTCCATATTTTCACTATCTACATTTTATTATAATATTGAACAGATCTACCAATTATGGATGGTAATTTAAATATTATATCTTTAGAAAACAAGGTCTCCAAAGCACTAACATTAAACAAGTAGTATTAACACCAAATCCATAACTTGGAATTAAGAAAAGACAATGAGGATTCTGAGTCCCCCTTCCAAATTATTTATCAAATAGATTATCGTTATTTAAATAATTTTATCAATACATATAATAAAAATATTTATTGATAATTCCAAAAATTAGATATAAGTAATAAAGGATAAATCCTAGACCCCTTTCTTAAACTAGATCTTCAAGAATTTCTGTGTAAAAATGTGATTGTTGGTATGGTCACACCGCTGGAAACACCAAGGGGAAACCATCAAAAGTTTATAACACATACATATCCATTAATATACCTACCCAATATCATTGGAACCAAACCAACACCACTGCCATAGTATCCAAGAGTAATTATAACTCAAGAGAATGTGGAAGAATAGGAATGATAATCACATTGGATCTTAAGGAGTTTGATCTAAATGAGTTGAGGAATATAAGTTACCAAAGGTTTGTAGAGATCATTAAAGAAAAATATTTTTTTTCTTAGGGTTGGATGAATTTTAAGAAATATATAATGAATTAAATATAAACCTTTCATTTATAATAAAAATGGAAAAATAAAATATCTCAATGTGATGGGTTATGATCACACTACAACATGCTCAATTTAAATGAAAGTCTAAAGATCACATCATGATATCCCCTAATCTCCCTCTAAATCTCATAATAATACCTAATTTAGTAATCACATTTAAAAAAGTCCATAGTAAAACCTAGGTGGTCATGTCTCAATACTGTATCCTTAGAGAAATAGGGCACAAACCTTGACCATTCCTCCCCAAACCCGAAAAACACTATACAAAACTAATGTAAAAAAGGAACCAAATCACAATAGAACATATATAGACAGATTCATAAAATTAATTACCCAATAACTCAAAGAATAATGGGTAGAACCGTAGGTTTTTCCACACTCACTATTCCATGCCAAAATCCATCATGAAACAGTCAAATTTATGTATAATTAATCTTGGATCCCATGTGATATTAACTAAAATTCTCTACACCACATCTGTAACCCCATGGTTCAATATATTATTTATAGTATTTAATTAATTACTTCCATATGATTAACTTTAATCCTCCCAAGACACCCAATTCTATAATATGACAGTCCATACTATAACCTATTTGACATAACCAGACATGCCAAAACTGAACTCCCATGAATGACTCCATGGGAAGAAATGTGCATTATCAACATGTAATACCATCCATCATGGTGAGAAATACCATACGATAATAAAACTCTTTCTTATAGACAACTCATAATAGTGTAACATATATCTCTAGGACACAATTCCTTAGATGGAATTTCATCCCAAAACTTATTCTAACATACAAAAAACCTCTTATGAGACTTTCCTGAAACCTAGAAACTCTGAATTTACAATGTAACCATTCAGAGGGGGACAATCCATTACACAAATAATATCACCAAAGTAGTTCAAGAAGAGTGACACATAAAACCCATTTTTTTATGATTAATTGATGAAGTGTTTTATAAATTTAGTTTATTAATTGAAGAGTTGGTGACATGGTGTGTAATAAATATTTATTATTTAATTTTATACTGTATATTTTTTTTTAATTTTTTTTGGGTGTTAGTTGATTATTGAGATTAAAGTATTATTCTATGGAAAGTGATGAGGGATTTTGACATGGTGTTATGACCATGGAATATAATTTCATTACTATGCCGATAATTGGGGATTTGTTAATGTATTCAAGAAGGTTATTTTGGTGTTTTGAATGATATTATTATTGACATGGGATTTATAGGGGGGTTTTATGATTAATTCATGTAATTAATCATTGGGTTTGAGGTTGGAATCATTACATAGTTTAAATGTTATTAAAATTTTTTAAATTAGAGGAATGGGTAGAGAATTAAATAAGTGGTTTATGAAATAAGAATTAATAATAGAGGAAAATATATAGAGTGAGGGAGAGAATGATTTTTTTTTTAAATTTAGAGGATTGACACTAATTAATATATAGATTTCATTTCAAATCTATTTTTAGTGGGGTGTTTTATTTTTTGGAACACCTTTCTTCAATATTATTTCATTTCTCTAGATATATCTTTTTTTTCCTAGAGTTACTCTATGGAAATAGAAGGTGAAGTTATGGTGAATCATAATATTAGAATATTGGAATGAACATTAATGTATATGATTTGAATTTTTTTATAAACATTAAATAAATTATTCCAAGATTTCATAAATTTTTCAGTATTATAAAACATAGAAATATATCATCATTATATTTGAACCGTTATAAAATGCATTGTGAAATTTTGGAAGACCCATAATTAAATGGATCATGGCCCATGTCACACATTATCTAATTCTCAGTTAGACACATTTTATTATATTTCCTATAACTTGAGAGTTACTGTGGGATATATAAATTTATAAGGGTACAATGAAACTCTATAATGGTCCTGGAATTTCATACAGAAAGTTACACAAGTACTATACGACATAAAATGGATCATGATATATTTTGCATATAGGCTACGATAAACATACATGTGACCTGATGAATTTACACTTGAAGAAAATTTAAACTTTTTGTTTATTAATGGTTATTTATGGAGAATTATGAGTGATAAGGCTTGGAGATTCACACTATAAAGTGTTGGTTCTAGATATAATTTAGGAAACTACTAGGACAATATCTTAGTTTAATTTTTTTTGATTGAAAAAATCATCCACTCTGTAAATGGGAATGAACTCATGACCAAGAAAATTTTCTGAAGAATATTGAAATTTTATTTCACCGTAAATAAGAGATAGGATATTTTCATGTTAATTTATAATTTATTTAAAATAAAAATAGAATGATTACCTTGGACTTAAATATCTTTTTTCACTGGTGGTACTGATCTTCTAAACCTGATTGGTGTATTATTATTACATCATAACAACCCAAAGTAGATCCCCTATAACGATGATATAAATTTTTTCCTTAGATGTTTGAACAATAATGATGAAATAGTGGATTCTAACATAACTAATTGATCATACTTTGTTATTCTAATTGATTTAATCACCTTTATTTAGGCCTAAAGAAACCCATATTGTTCTTCTCAATATTTAGAGGAATAGATGAGGAGGAAAAATTGAGGTGAATGTTGTGAAAAATAATTAATATTCTATGAAATGAGATAGAAATATACAAATAGATGTTGGTGTAGGGTTTAATATTCAAGTAACTGCACACATTAACTTAATAATATATTAAACCCAAAAGAAACCCCAAACCATGTAATAAAATAACAGTATTATTTCATTTCATTTCATTCACTACCCTAAAAAATGATAAATATTTCTTTTTAAAATCTATTAAATAAATATTTATCCCTAGAAAAAATATTGTCCAATCATCCTCCTCAATATTTATATAATTTTTAACCAATATCTAAATAAAATTTATTTAATAATTAAATATATAAATTATATTCATAGTCTGGAAGATAAATATTTATTTAATGTTAACTTAATTAAATAAATAATTACTTAATATCTTGGTAATAAGAAGAGATAAATAAATATAATTAATTCATGTAATTAGAAAATTTTCTCATGAAAGATTTTTTATTTAATATTATTGATTGGTTAGTAAATATTAGATAAACATTACTTCTTGGTTTAAAAAATAATTTTTATTCTATTTATTAAACAAATAATATATAACTGGGATCAATGGAAACAATTTGTGTGTGAAAATCATAAATACTTCCTCAATTGAATTAAGAAATCATTCCTAAAGTCAATGATTATATTATAAAATGAGTTTAGGCACCCACGAATGAGGACAATATATCAAAATGACAACAACCACATATGAATTCGCACTATGTAATATAATTACTTTATCAAACTTCTCATCAAGTAGGCTTAACACCCCTATCATTAACCTACATTCTTGATAATACATTCATTGATTATCTAAAATGAACTCATCAATACACCATGACCATGAACTTTAATGTGATAGTTAAATTCCAATCAAAGGAAAAAGATTTCATCTTCAATAAATATAGAAGGGGAAAATTATTCCTTTAATTATTTATTAATGACATATCATTCATGATTTACTCAATGTAGTGTACTTCATAAATAACATATTCCATCATAGTTTATTATAATAAATCTATGTGCATGAGTCATGAAATTGAATAATAATATTTATGTTTAAGGATCATTACACACATTGTAGATAATAATTTCTAATAACACACAAAATATATGGAATTTATAATGGAGGGTATATTATCATAATATCCCATATTGGAAATGACCATGTGAAAACGTCATGAGAAAAGATCTTATCTTCTTATTATTACTCATACCTAATAGTAAATAAACTATGTCACCAATCATAGATTGTTATCTTATCATAGAAAAACATTAATGAATATTCTGAGAGTGTATCAAGGACCTCATCAATGAAAGGAACTATTATGAAATTTTTTAACGTGAAAAATATTATATGACATTATTACAATAAATTCATGTTTCATAGTTAACAATATATAAGAAAATATTTTATTAAAACTCAATTTTTTGAATATACATGAAATATAAATTAAAAATGTTGGTTCTCGAAAAAAATCACTAATAGACTACCACTTATACTATAGACATCTATGAATAACTTTTAGTCCACTAAATCTCAATAGATGATCAAATTTTTATTGATTTAAGGATTTTTTTAAGGGGAACTCCATGTATTCTTTCTTGGAAACCCTACTCACTACGATGTAACCTCTATATGAAAAATCACTAATGATATTATATTTCTGAAGTATATACTCCATCCAATGATGTGACCTTACCTGATTTGAAAGATCCAGTGCTATGGTATTATCACAATGGAGTGTGATAGGGTGTTTACTTCTTGTAATCACATTATGATCATTGATGAAGATTCACATCCAAACCACTCATTTAACTACCTCATAAAGAGAAATATACTCAAAATACACAATATAATTGGAAACCAAATATTCGTTTTATCTCTTCTAAGTCATGGAATTTATATTAATAGTGAATATGTATCCCAAAAGTGATTTCATGTCACCACCCAACCCAAGATGATGCTCAATCCACAACTACCGTAAGCCTACCTCCATAGGCTTGGGGGTCGTGACAAGTGCCGAAGGCATAACTAACCAAGTATTCCTTTGTCTAATTACCTATATGTACACACATAGACATCTTAGTGTAGAAGTGTAGAGATAGAATGAGTAAAAGGTGAAAAAATTCTATAATTCAAACCGGTCATTTATAACATATTGGCTAGTCAATAGTACAAAAGTAAAAAAATGAAAAATTAAAGGGAAAAACACCAAACTAGATATATCCCCCAACCTAAAAATATGAAAAAATAAAGCTGTTGAGAGAGCCCAACTCCTAAATCCCAAGCTATGACCAACATACATAAGTTAATGAAACCAGTATCCATATGCTCCTCTGTAGTTACAGTTTACCTGTTCGTCATCTTCATAAGACATGACATGTTTGGGAAAATTCCATCAGGTTTGAGTATATACATACCCAGTAAGACACCCAAAAATCTGAAGTGGGATTGGTGAGAGATACAACAAGAATAGAAAGATAGTATATACAAGATATTGTAAAAGAAAAAAACTCAACCCATCCAAGAGTGAATGTAACCTCATCTAAGCACAAGGGGATTAACACAGTGAGTAGATGAACTATCCATGATTATTCTCCATATATAGTAGGTGAGTAGACTCATCCAACCATGAGAAGCTAAATATTAAAAATACATCACAACCCCCCAACATCATAGCCTCTTCCTAAACAAGATTAACCTAATCCAGGGTATTGATATAGAGGAATATATATGAGTTTAGTCAAAGATTCCCCAAAAAGGGAGTAATGGGATCACCATCTAATATCCTAGCCTAGAAAAAATAGTTAATAATAGTTCCAAAAGTCTAACATTGATTCCCATCATCTCACATGTCTACCCAAAAGTATCCATCCTATCCAAGACAAACATCTTCATTGTTCCACATAGTCAAGGGACTACAAGATAAAGGTATGGAACCCATTCCCTGATATGATAGAAGGGTCCCACTCTAATAGCAGTAAAGGAACTCCACTACATATCCTTACTGGAGGGTACCGGGTGATAGGTCATTGAGGAACTCCTCTGACCAGCCCAGATGGAGGGTACTGCTAGAAAAGATCATCAAGGAACTCCACTGCCCAACATTTCTAGAGGATATCACTTGGAAATGTTGTTAAGTAACTCCACTGCCCATCCCTACTGGAGGGTACCTCTCAGAAATTTTATGGTGATAAAGTGTGATCACTTACATCCTCAAAAATTTCCTAATAAGGAATCATGCCCAAAAAATTCCACATAATATCTCTTAATCCAAAAATAATAGAACCATAACATTCTATGTGTGGAAACACACAAGATAGGCTACTCATGGGACAAATATGAGTTTAAACAAAGGATACACGGATAATTGAAGTTTCTTAAAAAGGAACCATGGGGTACATAACATGTGAGGGAACCCACACAATGTGTGGTCCCACTCCACTACCTAGTTGTGTCCCTATATTTCACATGGATCTGATACCATGTAGTAGTACATTCTGTGTATGTGAACTAAATTGCGTGTCCATGCTAACCAGGATTTGTCTATGTCATGTTGGCCATGTCTGTGTATCAAACCCCATGTCCAGGTACCATACCCCATGTCCATGTACCAGACCCCATATCCATGTACTATTGTATATGGCCTTATACCATCCATGTACTTCCTCATAGGATCATGCCCATGTGATCCTCTCCATGGGGTTTCCAAGTAGGAAACGGGGTACATAGTGTACTGGATAACTTACATGCCATGTCCTCCTAATGTTTTATGAAAAACTATCCTATACCAATGAGAGAGATACATTTCATGTGTTTATCTCACTACATGGTGTGTAGTTGTGTTTTCACTAGAATTTCATATTTGAGATCTGTTCTTCGAATATAGTCATTATTCCGTAGATCCCACCTTGAATCCACCCAAATCCTATGGATCATAGATTCCAACTGTCTCTCACCATATATAGATCCATTTGTCTGTCGGGGTTTCTTTTTTCATTGTGCATGAACTTGTTCCATTGACCATTGATTGCTTTTTAAATAAATATCGAGACAAACATATTGGGATTGAAAAAATCCCAGATCTAGTATTAGTTAATTGATCCATGATTTATTTTTTGATCCTTCTTAGTTATGGGGGTCTTATCGGGTTTGGTACTGCTCGAAAAAGTTTAACTTAGACCGAGGGGTCCAACTAGTGTAGATAGTGATGAAACAAGAGAGAAAATCACAAAAAACAATTTAAACATAATTTTCCAATATTTCTTGGACAATAGTCAAGAATAATCATATTTGGTTAGAAATAAATTGAAAATAAATATGTTTCTGTACCCAGGTGTATGTAATCGACCAACAATTGGTGAACATACAAGAATGAGGGTGGATCTGCACAATAAATTTAATCAATGTGTGTAAATCACTAATTAAAGATTTATATATATATTGTGTATCATTATTTGATAAAGAAAATGATCGCCAATGATCTAGAAAATATGTTGTGTTCCCTGTGTCCTGATCTAATATAATCCGGTGTTCTATTATCGTCTGATGAGATTTTCCAATGGAGGAGGGATAAAGAACTGTGGAATTCTCCCAGGGTTTACAAGTATCCCCTTTGATAATTCACCTTGGTGGTATTCTTATTGATCATTTCTCTATAGAAAAATGAGACAACTAATTAACTAAATAATTAATTATTTCATTGAACAAACTGCCAATGATCGGGGAGACTGAACTCCCCATGCTAACCCATTTTAGGTCGTGACTAGGTTAAACAATGAATTATGGACTCAACCATGGTCTCAGATTTTTGATCGGAGATTCTGTTTAAGAGTTATCCCATTTTTTAAGAATATTATTCAACAGAATATAAAATATATTTAATATTTTTATAAAATTAATTCAGGGTGCACTGGGCCTTGGAATCTCAAGCCGTTTTAGTTCATATGTCTAGAAATATATGTATAAATATTTTAAAGTATTAAAAGAAAAAAACTGGTTCCCTACATCATTCCCTCCTTTAAAACATTCATCTTCAAAAAGAAAAACTAAACAAACTTGGGATATTGAGCCCGCACATTGCTCTATAGCTAATAAGAACTCTCCTGTACATTTCTGTGATGCCACAACAAGTGAACCATCAGGATGGTCTATCTATACATCTTCCTCTCCTGTTGATCCTCATTCTCCACTTATTACTCCACAGAAGTGGATCCATTACTAATGGCTAGCTCACCCTAGTAAATTATGTGCAATATAATGACCCATACTTTACATACATGGTTATTACATCAGAATTGAAGCATACTTATTACAACATATAATAAAACCATGGTAGGACCGTATAGGTATAGTGACTTTAGAAACTGGGAAACATAAACAACTAGTTCATAAATCATCTACATTGTCTCCCGCTTATTTCATCATATTTAGAGTCCCTTTTTGGCATATCCTACTTAATACCCTTCTTCTTGACATGGGGAAAAGAAAACATACGAAAGGGTGAGCTCAAATGATCAGTAAGGGTAAACAAAATAAATATCAATCATATCATATTCATAAGAACATAACATTTTGAATATCTTAACCTGCAAAAGAGATCATAATATCATAACATGGGATAAATCATAGTAATGAAATGTAATCCCAAAAATCATAACGTAAAACATGAAAATTTGTGGCATATACACATAATCATAGAAAATCATTTCATATTAGTCAAGACTCATTTACAATACTATCATAAAGGAAAAAGTCCATTACTGAACCAAGTTTACTCCTCGTTCCAGTCCTGTGTCACTGAACCGGATTAACTTGCCATTCCAGCCATGTATATCTCATTAGATATAAATCTTTACCCAATGAATTTGAGGGAGATATAGGTCCCACCCTTCTCATAATGAAACCATTCTTATGTGTTCCACAAAATCATAAAGCATATATCATAGCATAACCCATGTAATTAAAATGGGATTCTTAAACTTCATGCCATCATAATATAATCCATGTAAGATAAAAGGACTTCATAAAAATAATTCCATCATAAAATAATCAAATCAATATAAAAATAGGGATAAACACAAAACCCTATATTATCTTATATGTAAAATAATTTTGGTAAAACGCTTGAACTCCATTCTTGAGGAAAATATCCTTTCTACTTCAAAAACATTTTTCCTTTATTAAAAAGTCTTACAATTTTAAACTAAAAGAATTTAATTAAAAATAAACTTCAAAATTATTAAAGTAATATTCATGGAAATAATGTTCTATGGAAATCATAAAAATCCATTCATGACGTATAAGTTAAAAAAACATTCTTCTTGTACTTTCGCCGAAAAAGTCAATAAGTACCTCATACTAAAAACGACAAAAGATTCCTTTCATATCTTTTACTAAAAACTCACCAATGGGTAAAATTGGATTTAAACAATTTTAGGAGTATATAAATTATATTACATATTGTGAAAACATGGATGTGGATGACAAATATTCCCCAATAAATTCTGAATTATAAACAATCTCGGATAAAAATGAGATTGTGAGATTTTCCCTTACCTTAGGTCCGATTTTCTTCGTACACATACGAAAATCCTGTATAATAATTTAAATAATTTCATTGACTTATTACATAATCATAATAATTTTTATGATATCATATATGGTCATATTCTTATCTTCTTATTAGTAATATTTCATTGCTACTTGTTATTCGGGTGTTCATTGCTTTATGTTCTTATGCATGTTTTGTCGAATAAATTATTATTCTTATTTTTAGGTTATAGATAACTCGTTTCCATAATGGTATTAGTGTAATATATATCATATTTATTCATGCAATTCATTTATATTATCATTATTAAATGAAGATAATGTAGAACACGTCGCATCACATCGTGGTGATGGTAGGCCGTACGTACGCACGAGCGATGATATCGTTCCCATGATCGTGGAATTATATTTAAGTGTATGTATATTAATTCAGAATCAATATCACTTTAAAATAATCATATATAGTTATTATTTACACCATTATATCCATCCATGTAAGGTGGTGGCGGAAAACAGATTACACCACGACGTTGAGACAGTATTCCGTACGTACGCACGCGCGATGATTTCATTTGCCGTAGGATGGATAGAAGATGAAATAGAGTTGTTTCATATTTATAATAACATATCAGTATATGAGTTATATTGATGTTATTACTTCATAATTAAACAACTAAATAAGAGTAATTAGAAGATGAAATAAATTTGTAATAATCAGTAATAGATATTACCTCTTCTTCGACACGCCTATTTGAAACCTCCTCTTAGGGAACTAAAATTGGACTTTGAAGACGACCAGGAACTCTAGTATGTTTCTAGTAAATTTTTGAAGGGAAATGGTTAGGTTTTTGCTGAGATTTAAGGCTCAAAATTGTGTGTGGGGGAGAGGGAGGAGGTGCCCTTTTATAAGGGAGGAGAGGGGCACCTTTTGAAAAACTTAAAATATTATTTTATAATAAAGTCATATTCAGTTTTTAATAGATCCAAATTGATTTATTTCTAAGATAAGGTGGGGGTGGGTCTAAATACTCTCAACCAATAGGTTTTAGACAATTTTAAGTTAATATTTTAACCTTATCACTTAGATTTAACTCTAAGTTAAATAATTTAACTTTTACTGTGTCTTCCTGTTTTCTTACACTATATGGTTAATAAACTTACTATAAAAATCCAAAATAACCCCAAGTTGTTCATTATTAATATATATAACCTTATCTAAGTCATTTGGCCGAGCCTTAGATTTTTAGGAATAAAATAACAACTAATAATATAATATTTGTTTTAAAAACTATTTTATGTCAATTATGACACTATTTGGTAATTGATTTTTGCAAAAATCATAATAGTATGATTATTTCGAAAAAAGTTAATTAAATCAATAATTACATGTCATATTAACCTATAAAATTAGTGTAATTTATAAAAAGTCTCAAATTACAATTATTTTGGTATTTATAACATCAATTATGCTAATATTTCATTAATAAAGTAATTACTGCATCATCATTGTGTCATAAATAAATTAAATTATTTAATGTCTAAAAATTATAAATAAAATAACATTACGTAAGAAATCTTTTTATCATTCAAATGAATATTTATAGTTGAATTTATCTAATGTATAACCCTATATTAGAAATGTTTTATTTATTAAACATTGATTTTAACACTTTTTTTTAAGAAAATTTGAGGGCAAAGCCCCCTTAATTGAATTTAAAAGATAGAGCCTCTTTTATGTTTGGGAATGGGGAATCCCATTACAAGAAGAGAAAAGTTCCTTAAAGACAAAAGTCAAAAAAAAGAGAAAATTCCGACAAATACAAAAGAAGAAAATGTCCAAACAGGCACTGGAAATCCTCATCGCCCCCCTCGTCAGACATTGCCATAGTGAGATCTGTCAAGAAAATGTGTCACCCCCTCCGCCAAGAGTTGCACCGTGATGGTAGTACAACAAGGAAAAGCACCTCTCCAACCAACAAAGAACGTGGAGGAGAGCCGGATGAAGGATGCCAACACACCCTTCTCTCTTTCGAGATGCCCACCCGACAAAGCATGAAAGGAACTTCCAGAAATGTCAACCTGATGAAATGCAGAAAAATGACAGAAACCACTGAGCAAATGTCATTGATTTTAACTCTTTTAACTCCTCTTTAAATAAAATAATAATAAGTGTCCTAATCTAATCCAAGTGGACCTAAATGGTAATATTTTATTCCAAAGGTTGTTTTTGGTCTAATTACACTTATCCAATAGAATTAGGACATGTGTTAGGGTAATAATAATATCATTTTTACCCTTAATTACCCCATTTACTTTTAACAGTGGTAAATAAAAGTAAAAAGTTACTATTCACCAAACATTATTTTTATCTTATTGAACCACATTATACTCCTTGTTATTACCCGTTTCTCTTGTATTTTCAAAATTCCACTCACATAAGCGGTAAAATTACGTTTTATGTACATTTGAAAATTCTCCTAGGAGGTGTGTAAAAGATGGTGAAAAGTTCAATAAAATTTATATATATATAAAATTATTATAAAATGACTCTAATGAATTATATTGAACTTATATAGGTATTATGTATCAATTTTGACCTAAAATAAATTTAAATAAAATAAATAATTATTTAAATAAAAAGTCGGTTTTTAAACAGTAACCAAGTGTTTTCACTATTCATAAAAAATTGGAAGTTTTCAGAAAAATACAAAAAATTAACCCTAGGATAATTTCGATATTCTGAATCCAAAAATGAAGTCTATTTTGAAATATAAAATTTATAAAATTTCAAAAAGTGGGTATTAATATTCATAAGGGCTAGTTTATATAATATTTTAATAACATATCGTTGTTTAACGAAACTCGGTATTGCGTACGATGCAAGCTATCGAGGAAGGTTGCTCTTGCGGGTAACGTAGGCCAAGATAGTGTTGTGTGTAGTGAAATATTCCTTTTGTGATTTATATAACATAAAAACAAAATATTTCTCATAAAATCTCGAATGTTACATTCTACCCCCCTTAAAATGAATTTCGCCCTCAAAATTCGTCACTTTGTAACAAACAGACGAGGATAAATATCTGTTATCATATCCTCAAGCTCCCATGTATCTTATTCTAATTGGTGGTTCCTCCATAAAAAATTCACCAAGCGAGTGGCCTTGTTTCGTAGGACTCTTTTGCTTCGATCCAAAATCTCTATCGGCTGTTCTTCATAAGAAATATCTTATTGCAGCGGTACAACTTCTAAGATGAGTACATGTGAAGGATCGGGTTTGTACTTTCTCAGGAGAGATACATGGAACACATCGTGAACTTGTGAGAGATTCGGTGGAAGCGCCAATTAGTAAGCTACCTTCCCAACACGATCCGGTATTTCGAAAGGACCGATATACCTAGGGCTCAACTTTCCCTTCTTTCCAAATCTCATTACTCTCTTCCAAGGATATATTCATAAGAAAACTTTATCACCCACTTCAAACTCTTAGTCTTTTCTTCGGCTGTTGGAATTAATTTTTTGTCGACTCTGAGATGCTCTTATGTGTTGTTTAATAGATCAGACCTTTTCTTCCAACTCATCAACAAGATCAGGTCCTAATATCTTTTTCCCCCAACTTCATCCCAGCAAGTTAGAGTCCTGCATTTCTTTCCATAGAGAGCTTCATAAGGATCCATCTGAATACTGGAGTGAAAGATATTATTATAATAAAATTCCACTAAAGGTAGGTGTTGATCCCAACCACCATTTAAATCCATAGAGGAATATCTCAACATGTATTCTAGAGTTTGAATTTTCCTCTCAGACTGACCATCTGTCTGAGGATGATAACAGTGCTGAAACTCAAATCTGTATCTAGAGTATGCTGAAGACTTCACGAAAACTTCAAGTTAAACCTCAGATCCCAATCATATATAATGGAAAGTGGTACTCCATACAATCTTACCACTTTCTTAACATATATCTTGGCAAGCTGATCAAGAGAAAAATCTTCTGTAATAGCAATGAAGTGTGCTGACTTCGTAAAATGATCAACTATTACCTAGATAGAATTATTTCCTTTGGATGTTTTAGGAAGTATAGTGATGAAGTCCATAGTGATGTTTTCTAATTTACATTATGGTTTGGGTAATGGTTGTAACTGTAACATCCCGACCCCAGTTACCCAGAGTTGGTGCATTATTACATAACATTAGCATGATCACCAAGGATCAAGTCTCGAAAGACCGATTAGTTTAGTAGTCTTGGAAACACTAGATATATTCATAAGTCTTACATTACATCATAAGGTAAAAAAAACTACAACAACATCTTGTCTTCATATCCCCTCATATTATCCCTGCAGGTCATTCATAAATTACTTATTCACATCCTGCAAAAAATAAAACATTGAAAGGGGTGAGCTCAGATGCTCAGTAAGGATAAGAATATAGCATAAGATTTCATAGATAAGCATAAACACTTAAAGAAATTTATAACTAAAACAAAATCATTTTAAACTTGAACTTCATCATAATATGGAAAAGTTGAAATAAAATAATTCCATTTAATTATTCACATGGATATTCTACTAGTCGAACAATCACATGAAATATCAATAACCACTTTCATAATGATGGAATGCATAATTCCATTCTATCATAACCACATATCCAAGGCCTCGTTCCAAGACTACAAATAAGATTTTTCCAAAGCCTTGTGCCAAGACACTAGTTTGTCTCATGAGACCTACCGATGCATCGAGGAGCTATAGCGGGCTCCACCCACCACATACTAAGTCCAATGCATTCCTCATATGAAACGTTTTAAACATAACAGAAACATTCGTATTAATACTAGCATACGAAATGTCAATACTTTATCCACAAACCATGAATGATATAAAAATATCACATCCACAGTCAAACATAACTCATTCGATACAATATGGAAGATTGTATTGTATCATATTAACCTCAATCGAGAATGATGAAGGATATTTACATAGATGAAAATAATCATAAAAAAATAGAGTGAAATATCCCCCTTTTTCATGAAATCATTTAAAAGTCACACTATTTGTCAAGAATCCATTTAAAATAGATTTTAGAATCTAAGTGTCCCATACCACTTTGTAACTTTTAAAATGAGTTTTAATTTTAAAACTCTAATGTACATATAAATAAATCCTTAAAACCATTTTTAAAACATGGACATTAATGATAATGATTTAGAAGAATAAGTCTTTAAAACATTTAAAAATGGTATTTTAGTTAGAGTTTCTAACCAAAAGATAGACACTTTAATACAAATAATTGAGGTAATAAAAACTTTTTAATATCATGAGAATAAAGGGATTCATGATATACTATACCAAAGTATATTATATACACCATATAAAAGTGATTTGGTGTATAAAAACAAAGAAGTCTCAATGGAATGTAAATTGAGATGAATTATATTATAAAGACCATATCCATAGGTTAAGGATAAATCAACGACATAATTATGTGTGACAAATATAAATACACTAAATATGATTGGATATTTAGTGTAAATCAATCAGATGACATTCACACATATTCTTGTAAAAACAACACCAATGAATTGGATATTTAACTCAACAAATGGAGATTGAGTTAAAATTAATCTTATCATGTTCATACCGATGACTTGAGAATTTCTCAATGGAGTGATTATGTGTATAAAAATTATATCCACAGAATGGGGAGTGGAAATTATGACATAATCAAATGAATAGTGATTCTACACATAATATTGGAGTAAAATAATCAATGAAGTATGTGTAAAGCCAAATGAGTGGAAATTGAAATTTCAAATTCCCTTATTGATTTGGTAACATAAAAAACATACACCCATGAAAGAAGGATCCTAAAATTATGAGGTAAATATAAATTAATTAAAGTATATTACAGAATGAATACAAACATGGGTAGTACACACACCACATGTAATAAATAAGTGGTGAACAATGGAATTCTCACGGAATTAAAAGTGAGATAAGAAACCCCTTACTTTGTAATTTTTCCTGGGTTGAGGGTAGGTTAACCACATGTATAATGGTGGAATAATTTTTATTGAATTATACAAGAATCATATGCATTAATATGATATCATATATGATCTTTTAACACTGATTTGTTAATAATATCTTAGAATTATCGTCGTTTTGGGTGTTAACGGGTTCATTTTCCTTTATATTCTTTGTTATTTGAGCCATATTTGTTACTAATGGGATGTATATTATTCATATCTAGAATTATTCCAAATCTTTAAACATTATTTTTAATAATTAAATGAGAATTAGTCTTGAATGGATACGATGGAGAATGAATCTCATCGCGTTCGTGGAGACGGTAGTCCGTACGTACGCACAAGTGACAATATCATTATTTTGATATTAAAATAATATTTAATTGGATGGTATATCATATATACAGAATAATTATCATGTTATATTTATTATTTAAATTAATTACACATCATTATTATATCCATCCAAATAAAAATGTTTTGAATAACAATTACACCACGACGTGGAGACGGTAAGCCGTACGTACGCACGTATGGTGACATGTAATTCAAAGGATGGATAGAATACTGAAATATGGTTGTAACATGTTTATAATAACATAATAGTATATATAATATAGTGGAGTTATTATTTTATAATGGTAATAACAAAGAAAGAATAAGTGGAAGAATAAAGGAACTCGAAAAAGGGTGGTGAAATCATTACCTCTTCTTTGGGTTCTTCCTTTTGATTTGATCAAAAGGGCTCCTTAGGTTGGCTTTCTGACTAAAGTAAGGCCTATAGGATGAATTTAAGGATGTTGAGAGAGTATTTGGGCAGGGGTTTTCTGAACCAAAAGGCTTTTAAGGTGTGAATTAATGATAAGGAGGAGTACCCTTTTATAAGAGGGGTGAGGGGCACCTTTGGAAAAGCTAGAAATATTATTTTATAATAAATTCATATTCGATTTATAATGGCTTCCAAGTGGATTATTTAATGGTTAAGGTGGGGATGGGTCGAAAATAATTCAAACAATTGAATTTATATAGGTTTGGGTCATTATATTAACCTTATCTTTTAGTTTTAACTCTTAGTTAATTAGTTTGACACTTACCATGTCACTTTGTATTTTTATATTATATAGTTAATAAACTTACTATATACCTACAAGAGACCCACAAGTGGTCCATTAATGATAAAAATATCATTATATAAGTCTCTTGGTCGAACCGTAGATATTTAGGAATTTAATATCAATTAATAATATAATATATGTTTTAAAAACTCTTTTATGCCAATTTTGACACTATTTGGAAAATTGATTTTTTTTAAAAATCATAACAGAATTATTACTTCTAAAAAAGTTAATTAAATCATTCCTAACATGTAATATTAACCTAGAAAATTAGTTTAATTCATAAAAAAGTCTCAAATTATATTTATTTGGGTATTTGTAATATCAATTATTTTAATTTTTCACTATTATGGTAATTACTACACAATCATTGTGTCATAAATAAATTATATTATTTAATGTATAAAAATTATAAATAAAATATCATTATGTATGAAATATTTTTAGATTTATAATTAATATTTTTAGTCTAAAATCCAACATATATAACCCTATGTAAAAATTGTTTTGCTAAAAGATATATTCTTATGTCATTTTTGTATTTATTTTAACTTAATTAAAACAAAGAGTCTCTATCATCTACAGGTGGTTCCATGGGGTACCAAAATCAACCCAAAGATGCCCATGGTCGTATATCTATCCACCAATAAGGTTAGGACACGTTTTAGGGTAATTTAGTATTATTATAATATTATTTTTTTGACCCTTAATTATCAGATTTACCCTTTAACCATGGTAAATAAAATATTTACCGAAGTAATTATTCAAAATGTCTAAAAATAAAAGTTACCTATTTACACAATTTGGACATCCTGATTCCAAATATGGAATCCATTTTTCCAAATTCAAAACACAGAATTGGAAGAAATTAATTTAAAATTAATTCCCGTTGTCGAAACAAAAAGCGTGTTTTTAAGATATAATAACTATCAAAAGATTGATACTTATTTATGTCCGGTTTAATTGTGAAATTATGTCCAATGATGAAAATTGTATTTAATGGTAAAAATATATTATAAATATACTTTAAAACCACTCAAATTCATAATTTTTCACTATTAATTATTTCGATTGAAAAAGTTGATTTTAATTAAAATTTAGTAATTTTCACTATTCATCAAAATATTAAAGTGACCCGAAAAGTACCAAAATTTCACCTTAGGATAAATTCGATACTCCGAATCCAAAAATGAAGTCCATTTTGAGAGATAAAATTCCTAACATTTTAAAAAGTAGGTATTACTATTCACAACGACTAGTTTGATCGGTTGTGGTGCGTGTTAGAACTCGATGTTGCGTACAACACACGCTATTGCATTATTCAAAAAGAAGTGTACCGTAGAAGCTTGGTGTGTTACATTCTCCCATCCTTCAATAAATTTTGTCCTCGTAATTGTTTTTAAAAAATTGGGCTTGATAATATAATGGAAACTCCCACATCGGAAAAAGGGTCAATAAAACTATCACTTTAATAGAAAGGAAGAGAGGTATAAAGGTCACCCAAGATAACCCATACTAGGATTCCATATAGGAAAACATGGATATGGACGATAAAATAAGTGTTAAGTTCTGATAGAGAGGGATAGAAAACATGATCAGGAAAAAGTTAACAATAATAAAATCACAAACTTGTGTTGGGACTAACGGTCATTAGTCTCCCAGTAGGAAAACTAAACGAACAACATTTTTTTGTTTTAAGTTACATTACACAAGGAAGAGGAATTAATTTATGATATTGACTAATAACATAAAGAGATATACTTACTTTTTACATAGAGTTTCATTCTTTAATAAATTTTTACCACTGAGTCATTTTTTTGAACAATGAGTATTCAAGAAGACTTGGTCACAATGGAAGAGCTGGAATAAACTTCTATAGAAATACATGATCCACGTAGGATAAACTATATTTTTAACTTGTCTTTAGAGATTAATCAAAACCAAAATGGTTAGTATAATATCTGATGATCCCCCAAATGGATATTACATTAGAGAAAAAAACACTAATCTTAATTTCTAAAATTAAACCATCAATACCCCAAAGTTAAATAAATACCATTCAATAATAAATTGTCCATAAAATCCTTCAATATAATCCAAACTAATATTGAAACCCAAAACTTATAATAATTTTGTCTTCCACGTTAAATTTTATCTCCAAATGACCTTAATTACTCTTAAAGTCACATACTTAAAAGTAATAAACCTAATCATTTCCATAAATAACCCAAATCACTATAAATCCAAAATAAAAACATATATAAAAATCCACCATTACTCCTCAAATGAAATCCTATACTATTCTATTTTCCAAGGGCATATAGTGTTCACAACAAAGTGAACAACTTCCAAAATAACATTTATCACTTAATCACCAAATCATTTTCCTATACTAAGGTTATTCATTTGATAAGAGATAAGATCCCAAATAAAATTATTATTGATCAATAAAATCATTTAACTAAAAAAAATGGTCACACTAACCAGGGACTTCACGTAGTCCAATCGTAGGCAATAAATCCCAATCGCACTTTGGTTGTGGGTTCAATTCCCACACCTTTGTTCGACATGATGGGTTGTCACACGGTCTGCGTGCTATCCTTTTTCAAAAACTATATTTTATAACATTACCAAAATGAGATAAATTCCTCAAAATAACCATAAAATTATTTAACCACAAATCTTATCTCATACCTTGCATTTTCATCCCAAATTATAATAACTTATAATTACCTCAAACCCAATGATCATATAAAAACAAATAGTTATTTATAACTATATCCACATGGGAAAAGATAATTCTTCCTCAAATATCATTCTCACATGGAAAAATGCAGGGTTAAAAATACAAGAGAAAATTATTCCAAAGTAAATCCATCAATAAGGAGCACTAATACTTTTTTAAACATTTATCCGACCATTTATTTCCAATAGATTCTTCTTTGACTAAGAAAATATCCTATAGAATAGGTCATTCACTCGGGTAATGGCCAGGTCCCCTACATTTACGGAAAATGATTGTAAATGGACTCTTGGGACCATTTTTATCTTCTTCCATAGTACTATTCATTTTTCTTCGGTAATTCTTCACTTTATGTCCTTCCTTCCCGCACGTAAAGCACTTCTCTATCCCATTGAGACACTTTCCTGGGTGTCTCCTTCCACATTTCCTGCATGATGGAAATTGAGGATTCCTTTCTCCATGGTCTCAACTGCTGGAGCTCTTATCATTCATCACCTTTCTCTTCTTTGTTGAGTCCAGAAATTGGTTAATATATATATTGTTGATCATATTTTTGGAAAATTGATTTGGCATAAAGGCGATATCTTTTACGCCTATCAACATTCCATTTTGTTTCTCATTTACACCACTGTTCCCACCTTTTACATCAATCTCAAAGTCACTATGACTTCCTTGGAATCCAGCCATTGACTAAAACTAGAAAGCATTGTGTGAGTAACAGTAGTCAAAAAATCATTTAGATATTAACATGTCACCATATTCTCAATTTGAAACACATTAGGATTAACCAAGGTCATTTACTCTCATCTTATATATATAATACTTCAAATCAGTTTGTAAAGAAAATGTAAATTATCCTAAGCATATCCCCTAGGAGTGTCGTAACCAAGAGTGCATCAAGGCCCGTTGTCGTGCACCAGTTCCCATTCGAGTCTATCTCAAAGCGGAGTTTTCGGGTTTACCACTAGATATATCTATGCTAGAGCTGCCTCTACCTGCTCGTATCCAGACATGGATGTATTGCTCAGAAAACTCAAAAAATCTCTACAATACCAAAATTCTAGGAAGTTCTTCTATACTAATCCTAAAAGTTCATCTTAGTTCTACATGCTCTAATCAGATTTTATCTAAATCTAGCTTCCAAGGTTTGTACTAAACTTCCTCTGATACCAATTGTAACGCCCCAACCCCAGTTACCCAGAGTCCGTGAATTATTACATAACAATGGCATGATAAAAAATGATCAAGTCTCGAAAGACCGATTAGTTTAGTAGTCTTGGAAACACTAGATATATTCATAAGTATTACATTACATCATAAGGTAAAAAAAACTACAACAACATCTTGTCTTCATATCCCCTCATACTATCCCTGTAGGTCATTCATAAATTACTTCTTCACATGCTAGGAAAAATAAAACATTGAAAGGGGTGAGCTCAGATGCTCAGTAAGGGTAACAATATAGCAGAAGCTTTCATAGATAGGCATAAACACTTGAAGCAATTTATAACTAAAACAAAAGCCTTTTAAACTAGAACTTCAGCATAATATGCAAAGATAAAATGAAATAATGCCATTTAATTATTCACATGGATATTCTACTAGTCGAACAATCACATGAAATATCAATAATCACTTTTATAATGATGGAATGCATAATGCTAGACTATCATAACCACATAGCCAAGGCCTCGTGCCAATACTACAAATAAGATTTTTCGAAGGCCTTGTGCCAAGACACTAGTTTGTCTCGTGAGACCTACCGATGCATCGACGAGCTATAGCGGGCTCCACCCGTCACTTACTAAGTCCAATACATTCCTCATATGAAACGTTTTAAACATAACATAAACATTCGTATTAAAACTAGCATACGAAATGTCAATACTTTATCCACAAACCATGAATGGTATAAAAATAGCACATCCACAGTCAAACATAACTCATTCGATACAATATGGAAGATTATATTGTATCATATTAACCTCAATCGAGAATGATGAAGGATATTGACATAGATGAAAATAATCATCAAAACAATTAGAGTGAAATATCCCCCTTTTTCTTGAAATCATTTAAAAGCCACACTATTTGTGAAGAATCCATTTAAAATAGATTTTACAATCAAAGTTTCCCATACCACTTTGAAACTATTAAAATGAGTTTTAATTTTTAAAACTTTAATGTCCACATAAATAAATACTTAAAACCATTTTTAAAACATAGATATTAATGATAAAGATTTAGAAGAATAAGTCTTTAAAACATTTAAAAATGGTATTTTAGTTAGAGTTTCTAACCGAAAGAGAGACACTTGAATAGAAATAATTGAGGTAATAATTTTTTTTAATATCATGAGAATAATGGGATTCATGATATACTATGTCAAAGTACATAATATACACCATATAAAAGTGATTTGGTGTATAACAACAAAGAAGTCTCAATGGAATGTAAATTGAGATGAATTCTCTTATAAAGACAATATCCTTAGGTTAAGGATAAATCAACGACATAATTATGTGTGAAAAATATAATTACACTCAATATGATTGGATATTTAGTGTAAATCAATCATATTCCATTCACACATATTCTTGTAAAAACAATACCAATGAATTGGATATTTAACTCAACAAATGGAGATTGAGTTAAAATTACTCTTATCATGTTCATACCGATGACTTGAGAATTTTTCAATAGAGTGATTATGTGTATAAAAATTATATCCACAGAAAGGAGAGTGGAAATTATGAAATAATCAAATGAATAGTGATTCTACACATAATCTTGGAGTAAAATAATCAATGAAGTATGCGTAAGAAGAATGAGTGGAAATTGAAATTTCAAATTCCATTATTGATTTGGTAACATACAAAACCTACACCCATGAAAGAAGGATCGTAAAATGATGATGTAAATATACATGAATTAAAGTATATTACACAATGAATACAAAAATGGGTAGTATACACACCACATGTAATAAATAAGTGGTGAACAATGGAATTCTCACGGAATTAATAGTGAGATAAGAAACCCCTTACATTGTACTTTTTCCTTGGTCGAGGGTAGGTTAACCTCCTGTATAATGGTGAAATAATTTTTACTGAATTATACAAGAATCATATGCATTAATATGATATCATATATGATCCTTTAACATTTATTTGTTAATAATATCTTAGAATTATCGTCGTTTCGGGTGTTAACAGGTTCATTTTACATTATATTCTTTGTTATTTGAGCCATATTTGTTACTAATGGGATGTATATTATTAATATCCAGAATTATTTCAAATATTTAAACATTATATTTAATCATTAAATGAGAATTAGTCTTGAATGGATACGATGGAGAATGAATCTCATCGCATTCGCGGGGACGGTAGTCCGTACGTACGCACGAGCGACAATATCATTATTTTGATATTAAAATAATATTTAATTGGATGGTATATCATATATACAGAATAATTATCATGTTATATTTATTATTTACATGAATTACACATCATTATTATACCCATCCAAATAATAATGTTTTGAATAACAATTACACCACGATGTGGAGACGGTAAGCCGTACGTACGCACGTATGGTGACATGTCATTAAAAGGATGGATAGAATATTGAAATATGGTTGTAACATGTTTATAATAACATCATAGTATATATAATATACTGGAGTTATTATTTTATAATGGTAATAACAAAGAAAGAAGAAGTGGAAGAAGAAAGGAACTGGAAAAAGGGTGGAGAAATCATTACCTCTTCTTCGGGTTCTTCCTTTTGATTTGATCAAAAGGGATCCTTAGGTTGGATTTATGACTAAAGTAAGGCATTTAGGATGAATTGAGGGAATTTGAGAGAGTATTTGGGCAGGGGTTGGCCAAACCAAAATGCTTTTAAGGTGTGAATTAATGATAAGGAGGAGTGGCCTTTCATAAGAGGGGTGAGGGGCATCTTTTGAAAAGCTAGAAATATTATTTTATAATAAATTCATATTCGGTTTCTAATGGATCCAAAGTTTATTATTTAAAGGTTAAGGTGGGTAGGGGTCGAAAAGAATTCACCCAATAGAATTTATACAGGTTTGGTTCATTATATTAACCTTATCTGTTAGTTTTAACTCTTAGTTAATTAGTTTGACACTTACCATGTCACTTGGTATTTTTATATTATATAGTTAATAAACTTACTATATAACTCCAAGAGACCCCCAATTGGTCCATTAATGATACAAATATCATGATATAAGTCTATTGTCCGAACCTTAGATATTTAGGAATTGAATATCAATTAATAATATAATATTTGTTTTAAAAACTCTTTTATGTCAATTTTGAAACTATTTGGAAAATTGATTTTTTTGAAAATAATAACAGAATGATTACTTCTAAAAATGTTAATTAAATCATTCCTAAAATGTCATATTAACCTAGAAAATTAGTGTAATTCATAAAAAGTTTCAAATTATATTTATTTGGGTATTTATATTATCAATTATTTTAATTTTTCACTATTATGGTAATTACTGCAGCATCATTGTGTCATAAATCAATTATATTATTTAATGTTTAAAAATTATAAATAAAATATTATTATGTAGGAAATATTTTTATATTTCTAATGAATATTTATAGTCGAAAATCCAACATATATAACCCTATGTAAAAATTTTTTTTCTAAAAGATATATTCTTATGTCATTTTTTGTATTAATTTTAACTTAATTAAAATAAAGTGTCCCTATCTCCTAAAACTGGCTCTATGGGGTCCCAAAATTGACCCAAAGATGCCCATGGTCGTACATGTATCCACCAATAAGATTAGGACACGTTTTAGGGTAATTTATTATTATTATAATATTATTTTTTTGACCCTTATTTACCAGATTTACCCTTTAACCATGGTAAATAAAATATTTACCGAAGTAATTATTCAAAATGTCTAAAAATAAAAGTTACCTATTTACACAATTTGAACACACTGTTTCCAAATATGGAATCCATTTTTCCAAATTCAAAATACAGAAGTGGCAGAAATTAATTTAAAATTAATTCCTGCTGTCAAAACAAAAAGCGTGTTTTTAAGATATAATAACTATCAAAAGATTGATACTTGTTTTTGTCCGGTTTAATTGTGAAATTATGTACAATGACGAAAATTATATTAAATGGTAAAAATATATTATAAATATACTTTAAAACCACTCAAATTCATAATTTATCACTATTAATTATTTTGATTAAAAAAAATTGTTTTTAATTAAAATTTAGTAATTTTCACTATTTATCAAAATATTAAAGTTACCCGAAAAGTACCAAAATTTCTCCTTAGGATAAATTAGATACTACAAATCCAAAAATAAAGTCCATTTTGAGAGATAAAATTCCTAAAATTTTAAAAAGTAGGTATTACTATTCATAACGACTAGTCTGATCGGTTGTGGTGCGTGTTAGAACTCGATGTTGCGTACAACACACGCTATTGCATTATTCAAAAAGAAGTGTACCGTAGAATCTTGGGGTGTTACAGTAACATCCCCTTAGACTTCTATCTCTCAGATTTAACTTGCTGACAAACCAAGAATCGAGATACATATTCAATAACATCTCTTTTCATGCCATCCCACCAGAAGTACTCTTTCAGGTCCCTATACATCTTCGTGCTTCCAAGATGAATAGAGAATGAAGAACTATGAGCCTCATCCAGTAGCTCCTTCTTTAATTCTAGTATGGGAGGAACACAAACCCGATTCTTAAAACTTATTATCCCATCACAATCAAGGTTGAATTCAGGAACATTTCTCACCTTCTTTTGTAACTATACATCTTCTTTTTGTGCCTCTTTAATCTTCACATGTATAGATGGTTGAACATTCATTTGAGAAAGATAAGATTTTTCACCTTTCATTATAATTCCAAGATCCATCCTCTATAAATACATAAATATTGGATCTTTTGTGATCCTCATTATGGATAATCTAGCATGGTCTTGTCGACTTAATACATCTGCCACCTTGTTTGCTTTCCCAGGGTGATAATGAATTGAGCAGTCGTAGTCCTTAATCAACTCCAACCATCTTCTTTGGCGCATATTATACTCCTTTTATGTGAAAATATAATTTAAACTTTTATGATGAGTATAAATATCACACCTTTCACCATAGAGATAATTCCTCCATATTTTTAATGCAAAGATTACCACAACTAACTCCGAATCATGAGTTGGGTAATTTTGCTCATGGATTTTCAACTGTCATGAGGAATAAGTTTTCACCATATCATTTTGCATGAGAACACACACTTGTACATTCTTGAATGAATCACTATAGATCACAAACCTTTCTCCACTACACAGCAGTGTGAGCACATGTGCACTAGACAACCTTTGTTTTAACTATTTGAAATTCTCTTCACACTCCTCTGTCCAAACAAACTTAACTCCTTATCGAGTCAACCTGGTGAGTGGATTAGATAACCTTGAAAAATATTTCACAAAATGTCAATAATATCCAACTAGACAAAGAAAACTTTGGATCTCTGTTACTGTCATTGGTCTCGACCATCTTTCAATAACCTTGTTTTTTCTAGATCCATAGATATCCCATCTTTTGAGATTATGTGACCCAAAAATGAGACTTTTTAAAGCCAAAATTCACACTTGGTAAATTTGGCATAAAGCTTCTCCTTTATTAGGGTCTTTAATAAAATTATCAAGTGATCTTCATGTTCTTCATTTCTCTTTGAATAGACAAGAATATCGTCTGTAAAGATTACCACAAGCTGATCAAGATAGTATCTAAAGACTCTATTCATTAGATCCATGAAGATAGCAGGGGCATTAGTAAAACCAAATGGAATCACTATAAATTCATAGTGTCCATACCTTGTACGGAAAGCTGTCTTTGGTATATCCTCCCCTTTGACCCCTAATTTATGATACCCTGAACGAAGATCAATCTTGTAAAATTATTGAGCTCCGAATAGTTGGTCAAATAAGTCATCAATGCGTGAAAGAGGATATTTATTCTTGATAGTGATCTTGTTAAGTTCTCGGTAATAAATGCAGAGTCTCATTGATCCATCTTTCTTCTTAACGAACAGAACTAGTGCTCCCCAAGGTGATGCACTAGGGTGTATGAATACCTTATCAAGATTCTCTTTGAGTTGCTTCTCCAATTCCCACAACTCAATTGGGGAAATTCTTAAGGTGTATTTGAAATAGGTAAAGCACCTGGTATGAGTTTTATTGAAAACTAAACATCACGATTTGGTGGAAGACCTAGAAATTACTCTATAAAGACATTATCAAACTCCCGTACAATGGGAATATTCTTAATCATGAGTTTCCCTCCAAACATTTGAGATAAATAACCTTCATGTCGTGGAATCAAGTCCCATAAGATGGAAGAAATTACCACTGGAAGGTTATGTTCATCCTTGAATCGATATACAATCATAGATTGATATGGAATATTAAATGTGACTGCCCTTCTTTGGAAATTGATATGAGCACCATATAAAGAAAGCCAATACATGCCAATAATCACATAAAAATCCACTATAGGAAGGATCACAATATTTACAGTAAGCAATTTACCACAAACTTAAATCAGAGAAGAATTGTAAACTTTTTATGCGACTGTTGTGCCATTAGCGGTTGTCAAAGCTAACTCAATATCTAACTGATGAGTTAATATGGCGATACCCTTTTAAAATTATTCAGAAACAAAATAGTGGGTGGATCTAGGATCAAATAAAACATTTGCTACTTGAGAGTTGATGGTAAGTGTACCTTTCACCACTTCGTTATCATACTCCAAATCTCCGATAGAAATTGCATGTGACTTTCCTTTGTCTTTGGCCTTAAGAGTTTGTTGACGTCGATCCTCATCAACAACCATGGGATTAAGGCATTGATTGGCATAATTCCCCATTTCCTTGAACTTGAAACGTTGAAGTGTAGGAGGTGCATTCTGTGTATCCCTTTCTTTATTCACATCATTAGACATCTTCTTCCCATTATTTCAACATTCAACTGCCCGATGACCTTCTTTTCCACATTTAAAACATTTACTTGTCCCTTTAAGACAATTCCCTCCATGTTTCTTTCTGCAATTTAAGCATAAAGGAAAACTCATCTTTTTTCAGTGTGGTCTTTAGATTTTCCTTTGAATTCCATTTTCCTCTTCTAATCAAACCAATATGATTGATGGGTTACTCCAATCTCCATCTCAACCTTGAGAGCACATCAAATAATTTCCTCATAGCTATTGAAGTTCCTTATGGATAACGCCCTTCAAAGACTTGGTTTTAAGCCACTAAAGAATTGATCGATCTTACTCTCAGGTTGGATAATAATTCCGGAATCATACCATGGAAGTTTTGTAAAATTTGCTTCGTAGGTACAACCAATTCATCATCCTTTTGCTTCAGTTCAAGAAACTCCTTCTCTATCTTTGTTCGAAGAATACGAGGGAAATACTTATTCAAAAAGAAGTTCTTGAACTCATCCCATTCCGTGGACTCAATTTCTTATCTTTGCCTCGTATTCTTGATAAGATTCCACCATTGATCAACATAACCTTCCAAACAATACTAAGATGACTTTGTCATGTTCAGAACATTGTAGAACTGAAAATATCTTTTTAGTGGTACGGATCCATTGTTCAGCCACTAATTGATTAGAAGTGTCACGACCCGTCCTCGGGGCCCGTGCCGTGACTACCCCAAGCCCGCCTTCCATAGGCCAGGGGCTGGAGACTAGCACCAAGGCGTAAATCCCGAAAAAAGGGGAAGGCATTTCCATTGAAAAGTAAACAAGCACCACAGAGTAAGCAAGCGGAAAATTAAACACTGAGTAAAAACTGTACAAGCTGTGCTGAAAGTAAAAGGGGCCGGAAATACAAGCCCAACTGCAAAGTACAACTGAAAGGGGAAAAAAACAACTGAAAAGAAAAGCCGCAGCGTCGAGCCGTCCTCTGGAAGTCCCAACTGAAGGGTGGGTACAGATAGCCTCCACTGCTCCTCGGGTCCACCTGACCGCTCCGAGTACGTCCCGCCCAGTGGTCCACCTCCAGGTACTCTCCTGCTCCGCACGCCTGCACCACGATCAGCGCTGTCCGTCGTCTGCAACCAACACAACGTAGTGCGGGTATAGCCCGTGCAGGGGTGAGTATAAGCTACTCAGTAGGGACCCCGAGACCCCCGAAGGTCTCCCGAAATCCACAAAGGATAATACACAAAGGAAAGATACAATCAAGAAGTAACAACCGACACTTCTTAGGTATATGCCCATACATATACCTAAGTCATCAATTCCCGTTCGGCTCCAACGTACGAGCCCAAGCATAACCTAGTCCACACAGGAAGCAAAACGTATACCCACACAGGATAGCACAACACAAACCACAAAGGAGAGTAAACAGTAAATCCACACAAGATAGCTCAACACAATCCACAAAGAAGAGTAAACAGTAAATCCACACAGGATAACTCAACACAATCCACAAAGGAGAGTTACTCAAGATTCAGCTCACACAGGTATACTTCTTCGGATGACAATAAAGATGATCACTGATCCATCTAAGTCGTCAGACCCACAAAGGATCAATACGTAACTAACCCCCGCAAGACCCACACAGGATCGGGCCCACATAGGACCTGTAGGCGCTGGTTCACACAGAATCACTGAGCGCTGACCCACACAGGTTCGGACCCACACAGGATCGGGCCCACACATGACCTGTAGCACTGATCCACGTAGGATCACTGAGTGCAGTTGTCATCGCAGTCCACTGAGGATCTCTGCACAGTCGTCGTCGCAGTCCACTGAGGATCTCTGCACGGTCGTCACCGCAGTCCACTGAGGATCTCTGCACGATTGTCACTGTCGAAGTAGCAGTCGCAGCCAGCACTAGGGTTCCCGCACACAACAAGCTCGTTCGGGAGGGTCCGCTCCACGAGCCGAGAGGATGATACATCAACTGAAACAGAGTCCGAAGTTGATGTATCCAAAAGTTCTGTATCGTCAATAGGATCTCAACGTCGCAGACGGCGTGTCAATCGGACGCCCGGTCTGAGAGTTATTGGCTTTTTCGTTCTAGGGGCCTGGTTGGTTTTTAAGGATAAAACAACCTGACCATACTCCACCTGCGTCAAAACCTCGGGCGGAGTATTCCAAAAGATCCATCTCACTTAGAGGAATTCAACGAAGTCGACGGCACATCGATCGGACGTCCGTAACTCAAGATATGAGCGTTTCCGCTCCGAGGGCCTGGTTGGTTTCGTGTACGAACCAACCCGGTCGAACTCAAAATATTCCGAAACCTTCAGTGTGATATACCGAAACGACCGTCTCGATCCAAGGATCGCGTTGCCACTGATGGCGCATCGTTTTGAGGCCCGTAGCTCAAGTTACAGGCATTTGACCGAAACAGTCCGAAGACGGGGGGTCCGGGCTCGGGCCGACCCCCCCTGGGTCGGCCGAACAGGGTCAACCCGAACCGGGTCGACCCGACCCGGTCCGACCCAGCCGGTCCCGGTCCGGCCCGGCCGGTCGGACCGGCCTGGCTCGGCCAGCCCGGCCCGGCTCGGCCGAGCGACGCGGGGGGGGGGGGGGGGGGGAGCCGCCGCCCCCGCGTGACACCCCCGCTGCACCCGCGGGGTGTCGCCCTGGATGACCCGAGCGACGCGGGGGGGAGCCACCGCCCCCGCGTGACAACCCCGCGGTACCCACGGGGTGTCGCCCTGGACAGCCCGACGCGGCTTCAGCCGCGTCCCGTGCGCGCCGGACCCGCGCGGGTCAGCGGGCGCCGCCGCCTCCGGCCGAAGCCGCGGCGGTTCTTCCGGTGGCGCGCTGGGGAGCCGCCGCCTCCGGCCGCCGGTGCCGCCGCCGGCTTCCGCGGGCCACCAGAGTCGCTCCGGTGGTCCGATTCCGTTCCCGTCTGCGCCGCTGCTCCTCCCGGGACTCGTTCTTCACTGCGGAACCATCAAACTTCCATTGCGGTACGTTCCGTTGTCACCCGTCAAATCCGCACAACAACGAAGAACGACGGAAGGTTGTCAGGCCGTGTTCGTTTGGCCCGCACCCTCCGCGTTAGAGATAAACAATGGGATAAAATATATTCAACACATGAATCCACAATTTTAATGGATTAAAATTGTTCTTATTGTCCGGTTATTCACTTTTAAAAGGAACGATCACGGGAAAAAGGAATTATTCACAATAACCCCTACCTCGTAGTTGTCGTCGTACGCACGCTCTTCGCGGATTTGTTCGTCGCGGAAGTAGGGGATCGTCGCGTTGTTGCGGAAGGGCGTCACGTCGTCACGGAATCCAGCGTTGAGTCGGCGAACTCAACGGACCAAGAAACAACAGATGTAATTTAATTATATAAAATTAAAACCGTGTTTTGTTAAAAAAACACCAGGGAGATATAAGAGAATCCCGAAGTCTCTTACCTCAAACAGCTGATTGATGATTTCGTTGCGGAGGAAGAGACATCGCAGAAGAACATTGCAGGAAGGGAACGTCGGCGTTTCGGAACACGGCGTCGCGTCGTTGACTTCCGCAGGTTCGGCGTTCTTCGTCGGAGGCCAGCGTTCTTCGCGTTCTTCGCGTTCTTCACGTTTTTCACGAAGGAGGATAAAGGCTCAAGAACTCTGACAAAACCTCTCAACGAGTAATCCTCCAAAAAGACTTGTTGGTCTTATTTTATTATTACGCCAACAAACGAAAAAGGTAAGTAACGACCCATCAATTCGTTGAATTAATTCAACGAAAGAAACCACCCATTTAATTCACCAAATAAACCGCCCAATTAAATGGTGCGTTAAGGATTTAAGAAAACGCATCAGTTGACTTTTATAATGACGGGTTTTCGCGGGTGCGTTACTTAGCGGAAAGAAACGGCGGGGCTCGTGCGGGCCCCACCTCACAAATATCCTACCAAGGGGGTAGGATATTTCTGGATAGCTCCCTATCCATTTTAACTCAGTTTAAGTGGCTTTCAAGTGGATTCAAGTGGCTTAAGTGAAATAAAATAAAGTTGTCGAACAAATTATTTTATTTTTAAACTTTAAGCCCAAAAATTAAAAACCACACCCGAGCAAACGCAACTCCGGAAGAGGCGTTTCTAAGCAAATACCGGTGCTGCAATTTCATCGGTCCCCTCAGAATTCGATTCCGAGCACCGGTTCAAAAGTTAGAAAAACCCGCTCGTCTGTTCACTGAACGTACCCGAGCCAAACTTCGGAAAATGATTCCAGGCACACCGGGCCTCGGAATCAGGTGCCGTCAGAAACTACGTTCTTGTAAAATTACAAAAAAAAATTAAGAAAAACATTTCCTTGAAATTTACGGGTCTTTACATTACTCCCACCTCAGGGCTTTACGTCCCCGTAAAGATACATCAAAAACTAGGGCAACAAATGTGGGTACTGAGCACGCATCTGAGCCTCCTGCTCCCAAGTGCTCTCCTGGAGGTGGACCACTGGGCGGGATGTACTCAGAGTGGTCAGGTGGACCCGAGGAGCAGTGGAGGCTATCTGTACCCACCCTTCAGGTGGGACTTCCAGAGGATGGCTCGACATTGTGGCTTTTCTTTTCAGTTTCTATTTTCCCCTTTCAGTTGTACTTTACAGTTGGGATTTTATTTCCGGCTCCTTTTACTTTCAACACAGCTTGTACAGTTTTTACTTAGTGTTTAATTTTCTGCTTGCTTAATCTATGGTGCTTGTTTACTTTTCAAAGGCAATGCCTTCCCCCTTTTTTCGGGATTTACGCCTTGGTGCTAGTCGCCAGCCCCTGGCCTATGGAAGGCGGGCTTGGGGTAGTCACGGCACGGGCCCCGAGGACGGGTCGTGAAAAATTGGTATCAGAGGAGTTTGGTTCTACCGCAAACTCTGATCTTTCTTCTATGTGAAGAAATAGTGTTTAGCGTATTGGGTGTGGTTATCAGTCCAGGGAGTCCAGTGTTGGTGCGACGGCCGACGTATCCGTACACCAGGACCCTGACTTCTGATTTCCGACTTAATGCACGAATACATTGATTGCATGTGTGTTTCAAGTTTTCTTTGTGATTACTTGTGTCAGATCACCAGGTATATTGTTCTGACCGTGGCGCACTTGTTTCCTTTTCAGGGCCCGTTGACTGTAGAGGCACTGGCGGTACCTTTACCCGCCGAGCCCCCGATGCTTCCAGCACCGACTGCTGACGATGCACGATGCCTTGGAGCTGTGCACGAGTTCCAGCGCCAGCGAACACCCAGGTTCCATGGGGAGACAGACCCCTAGGCAGCCGAGGACTGGCTCGAGGCGGTCATTCAAGTTTTTAGGCTAGTGAGGACACCAGCAGACCTCATGGTGATCCTCGCGGCGAGCCTACTGCACGCAGCAGCAGGACGATGGTGGAGCTTGATGCTCCAGGTACACGATGAGGCATCTCTTCTCTGGACAGACTTTGAGAGCCTCTTCCGCTCAGTGTTCGTCCCAGCCACCCTCCGTGCGGGGCGCATTCAGGAGCTTCTTCAGCTGCGGCAGGGCAGCTTGACGGTCGCCCAGTATGAGGTGAGGTTCACCGATCTTTCTCGCTACTCGATCGACATGGTACGTGACCCCTTCTTCCAGGCCCAGAACTTCGAGCAGGGATTGAGACACGAGATCAGGGCATCGCTGATCTCTCTCAGCATCCTGACCAAGGCAGGAGTGCTGGAGCGAGCCCTTCTGATCGAGAGCTTTCTGGAAGAGTCCACAACGAGACCAACCGCAGGGCGGCAGGTAGCGGAGTCTTCGGCAACAGGTAGCCGACGGATGAATCAGGGTTCCAGGTAGACCAGACCTTCCGGAAGACTACCTCAGGACACTAGCTCAGTAGTGCGGGGCACACAGCATGGAGCCAGTCTTCCGAGAG
This sequence comes from Viscum album, assembly GCA_963277665.1. NCBI lineage: Eukaryota > Viridiplantae > Streptophyta > Magnoliopsida > Santalales > Viscaceae > Viscum > Viscum album. Next base: position 402,616,515 of record OY728157.1, read on the forward strand.
GCAGGCAGTGCTACGCGTGCGGTGGGCAGGGCCACATGGCTCGTGACTGCCCAACCCGCCGTACCGAGGAGAAGTAGATGGTGGAGGGGACACCTAGGAAGAGGCAGAGGGTCGACCGTGGCAGTCCACAGGGAGGAGGAGGACGAGGCAGAGGAGCTGGCCGAGCAGCAGGTGGTGGGAGACGCTTTGAGGCTCTGCCACCACCACCACCAGGAGGTCCGCCCCGACCACAGGGGGCTGGCAGGCAGAGACAGGAACAACTCCAGGCAGCGGAGGCCTACGACCACGGCGCGCCAGAGATGATTCGAGGTACGATCAGTGTCTATTCCACCCTTTCTGCAGTTCTTATAGACACAAGAGCGAGTCACTCTTTCATAGCCACTGCCCTTGTTTGGAGCTTGGAGATTCCGACAGAGCCGTTGGCTCGATCCTTACGGCTAGAGACTCCTACGGGAGCAGACTCGACGATTACGCACTGGTGCCGAGAGTGTGAGATTACTCTAGGAGGCGAGAGCTTCGGCTGTGATCTTCTTGTAGTGGCGTCGAGGCCTTATGACGTCATCTTGGGCATGGATTGGTTATCTACAGTCCATGCTCAGATTGACTGCATTAGGCACAAGGTGCGATGTGTGCGCACCGACGGGAGCAGGTTAACCTTCACCAGCAAGAAGGGAGCCTTCGCAGCACAGGATGGACTCACGCAGAGGAGAGGACAGGCCATCACTCATCAGTTGGCTAGCCTCATCCTTGGAGCAGTTGATGTGCAGAGTCCTAGTTTTCCTACAGTGGTGGATCGGTATGCAGACGTCTTTCCCGATGACGTTCCAGGGCTACCTCCTCGCAGAGAGGTAGACTTTTATATTGATATGTACCCCGAGACAGCCCCGATATCCACTCCAGCGTATCGGATGGCCCCTGCTGAGCTTCGATAGCTACGGGTATAGTTGGAGGACTTGCAGGGCAAGGGGTTCATCCGACCCAGTGTTTCACCCTGGGCTTCGCCGATATTGTTCGCCAAGAAGGCGGACGGGAGCTTGCGACTGTGTGTCGACTATCGTCGCCTGAACCAGGTGACAGTGAGGAACAAGTATCCGCTACCGAGGATTGATGACCTCTTTGATCAGCTCAAGGGAGCACGGTGGTTCTCGAAGATAGACCTCAGGTCAGGCTATCATCAGCTCAGAGTTCAAGATGAGGACGTGCAGAAGATGACCTTCAGATGTCGGTATGGCCACTATGAGTTCTTGGTTATGCCTTTCGGCGTAACCAACGCTCCAACAGTGTTCATGAGCCTCATGAACAGGATCTTCCAGCCATACCTCGATCGATTTGTCGTGGTCTTCATCGATGACATTTTGGTGTACTCGACCACGGAGGAGGAGCACGCCTACCACTTGCGGGTTGTACTAGACACACTCCAAGAGAACCAGCTTTATGGCAAGCTCTCGAAGTGCCAGTTCTGGTTACGTGAGGTCCACTTCTTGGGGCACGACATTTCTGAGGCGGGAGTTACTGTGGATCCCACGAAGATCGAGGCAGTGCTAGCTTGGGAGCCACCCAGGAGCGTGACGGAGGTGCGGAGTTTATTGGGTCTAGACGGATACTATCGGAGATTTGTGACGGACTTCTCCAGAGTTGCAGCGCCACTCTCAGCTTTGACGAAGAAGGGGAAACCCTTTGTGTGGTTAGACAGATGTCAGCAGAGCTTCCAGAAGCTGAGATAGAGATTGACCAGCGCACCTATCTTGAGGTTGCCTGAGGAGGGAGTTGGTTACGTAGTCTACTGCGATGCATCAGGGACCGGACTCGGGTGTGTCCTGATGCAGGAGCGGGCCGTGATTGACTATGGATCACATCATTTGAGGCCACATGAGCAGAACTACGCTACCCATGACCTGGAGTTAGTAGTATTGGTCTTCGCTATGAAGACATGGCGGCACTATCTGATGGGCAGGCGCTTTACAGTCTTTTCTGATCACTAGAGTCTCAGGTACATCTTCTCTCAAAAGGACCTGAACCTGAGACAACGACGATGGCTCGAGTTCCTCCAGGACTATGACTTTGAGATAGTCTATACTCCTGGGAAGGGGAACATGGTACCCGATGCCCTCAGCAGGAGGACGGGCATCCAACTACTTGAGGAGGCGACAGAGCAGCTTTCCGCTTTGTAGATATCCTTCGTGGATAGGGATGGAGCAGCATTCCTTCAGTCTCTCACAGTCACTCCTCCACTACTACAGTGGGTCAGAGAGGCACAGCGTGAGGATGCTGACTGTGAGACGCGGCGTGCACAGATATCCTCGGGACAGGCACCTGATGGCTTATCCTTTGGAGCAGAGCACAACATCCTTTTCAGAGGACGTACCTTGGTACCAGTCGCTTTACGAGAGGAGGTGCTGAGAGAGTTTCACACTTCTCCTTTGGCGGTACATCATGGAGTGGTGAAGATGTACCAGGATCTCAGACGACAGCACTGGTGGTCGGGCATGAAGAAGGTTGTGGTAGAGTTCGTTTCACGGTGCCTCACCTGCCAGCAGGTGAAGGCAGAGCATCAGGTACCAGCAGGCTTGGTACAACCCTTGGAGGTCTCGGAGTGGAAGTGGGACGAGATATCTATGGACTTCGTGACTGGACTTCCACGCACTTCCAGAGGTCACGACTCCATTTGGGTGATTGTTGACCGACTCACCAAGTCGGCACACTTCTTACCCATCAGAGAGCAGGGCTCAGTGGAGAGGTTGGGGGCGTCTCTATGTTCAGAAGATTGTACGGCTTCACGGTGTGCCATCGACTATCATCTCCGATCGGGACGATCATTTTACTTCCCGGCTTTGGAAGGGGTTGCAGGAGGCGTTCGGGACGCGGCTACGTCTGAGCACCGCCTTTCACCCACAGACGGATGGTCAAACGGAGAGGACTATTCAGACTCTTGAGGACATGCTCCGCGCATGTGTCCTCGACTTTATTTGTCACGACCCGTCCTCAGGGCCCATGCCGTGACTACCCCAAGCCCGCCTTCCATAGGCCAGGGGCTGGCGACTAGCACCAAAGTGTAAATCCCGAAAAAGGGGAAGGCATTGCCTTTGAAAAGTAAACAAGCACCACAGAGTAAGAAAGCGGAAAAGTAAACACTACGTAAAAACTGTACAAGCTGTGCTGAAAGTAAAAGGGGCCGGAAATACAAGCCCAACTGTAAAGTACAACTGAAATGGGAAAACATCAAATGAAAAGAAAAGCCTCAGCGTCGAGCCGTCCTCTAGAAGTCCCACCTGAAGGGTGGGTACAGATAGCCTCCACTTCTCCTTGGGTCCACCTGACCGCTCCGAGTACGTCCCGCCCAGTGGTCCACCTCCAGGTACTCTCCTACTCCGCACGCCTCCACCACGATCAGCGTTGTCCGTCGTCTGCAACCAACACAACGTAGTGCGGGCATAGCCCGTGCAGGGGTGAGTATAAGCTACTCAGTATGGACCCCGAGACCCCCGAAGGTCTCCCGAAATCCACAATGGATAATCCACAAAGGAAAGATACAATCACGAAGTAACAACTGACACTGCATAGGTATATGCCCATACATATACCTAAGTCATAAATTCCCGTTCAGCTCCAACGTCCGAGCCCAAGCACAACCCAGTCCACACAGGAAGAAAAACTTATACCCACACAGGATAGCACAAGACAAACCACAAAGGAGAGTAAACAGTAAATCCACACAGGATAGCTCAACACAATCCACAAAGGAGAGTAAACAGTAAATCCACACAGGATAGCTCAACACAATCCACAAAGGAGAGTAACTCAAGATTCAACTCACACATGTATACTTCTTCGGATGATGATAAAGATGATCACTGATCCATCTAAGTCATCGGACTCACAAAGGATCGATAGGTAACTAATCCCCGCAAGACCCACATAGGATCGGGCCCACACAGGACCTGTAGGCGCTGGCTCACACAGAACCGCTGAGCGCTGACCCACACAGGATCTGACCCACACAGGATCGGGCCCACACATGACCTGTAGCACTGATCCACGTAGGATCGCTGAGTGTAGTAGTCGTCGCAGTCCCACTGAGGATCTCTGCACAGTCGTCGTCGCAGTCCACTGAGGATCTCTACACGGTCGTCGCCGCAATCCACTGAGGATCTCTGCACGGTCGTCGCTGTCGAAGTAGCAGTCGCAACCAGCACTAGGGTTCCCGCACACAGCAAGCTCGTTCGGGAGGGTCCGCTCCACGAGCCGAGAGGCTGATACATCAACTGACACAGAGTCCGAAGTTGATGTATCCAAAAGTTCCGTATCGTCAACAGGAACTCAACGTCGCAGACGGCGCGTCAATCGGACGCCCGGTCTGAGAGTTATTGGCTTTTTCGTACCAGGGGCCCGGTTGGGTTTTAAGGCAAAACAACCCCGACCGCACTCCACCTGCGTCCAAACCTCGGGCGGAGTATGCCAAAAGATCCATCTCACTTAGAGGAATTCAACGAAGTCGATGACACGTCGATCGGACGTCCGTAGCTCATGATATGAGCGTTTCCGCTCCGAGGGCCTGGTTGGTTTCGTGTACGAACCAACCCGGCCGAACTCAAAGTATTCCAAAACCTTGAGTGCGATATAACAAAACGACCATCTCGATCCAACGATCGCGTTTCCGCTGACGGCGCGTCGTTTGGAGGCCCGTAGCTCAAGTTAGGGAATTTGACCGAAATGGTCCGAAGACGGGGGGTCCGGGCCCAGGCCGACCTGGCCCGACCCCCCCTGGGTCGGCCGAACCGGGTCGACCCGACCCGGTCCGACCCGGCCGAACCCGGTCCAGCCTGGCCAGGGCGCGGCCCAGCCGGTCGGACCGGACTGGCTCGGCCAGCCTGGCCCGGCTCGGCCGAGCGACGAGGGGGGGGAGCCGCCGCCCCCCGCGTGACACCCCCCCGGCACCCGCGGGGTGTCGCCCTGGACGACCCGGGCGACGTGGGGGGCAGCCGCCGCCCCCGCGTGACAACCCCGCGGCACCCGAGGGTGTTGCCCTAAACAGCCGGACGCGGCTTCAGCCGCGTCCCGCGTGCGCCGGACCCGCGCGGCCGCGGGTCAGCTGGCGCCGCCGCCTCTGGCCGAAGCCGCGACGGTTCTTCCGGCGGCGCGCCGGGGCGCCGCCGCATCCGGCCGCCGACGACCCGCGCCGCCGCCGGCTTCCGCGGGCCACCAGAGTCGCTCCGGTGGTCCGATTCCATTCCCGTATGCGCCACTGCTCCTCCCGGGACTCGTTCTTCACTGCGGAACCATCAAACTTCCATTGCAGTATGTTCCGTCGTCGCTCGTAAAATCCGCACAACAACGAAGAATGAAGGAAGGTTGTCGGGTCGTGTTCGTTTGGCCCTCAACCTCCGCGTTAGAGATAAACAACGAGAGAAAATATATTCAACACATGAATCAACAATTTTAATGGACTAAAATTGTTCTTATTGTCCGGTTCTTCACTTTTAAAAGGAACGATCACGGGAAAAAGGAATTATTCACAACAACCCCTACCTCGTAGTCGTTGTAATATGCACGCTCTTCGCGGACTTGTTTGTTGCGGAAGGAGGGGATCGTCGCGTCGTCACGGAAGGGCGTCGCGTCATCGCGGAATCCGACGTTGAGTCGGCGAACTCAACGGACCAAGAAACAATAGATTTAATTTAATTATATAAAATTAAATCTGTGTTTTGTTAAAAAAAACACAAGGGAGATTTAAGAGAATCCCGAAGTCTCTTACCTCAAACAACTGATCGAAGATTTCATTGGGGAGGAAGAGACGTCGCAGAAGAACGTTGCAGGAAGGGAACGTCGGCGTCACGGAACACGGCGTCGCGTCGTCAACTTCCGCGGGTTCGGCGTTCTTCGTCGGAGGCCGGCGTTCTTCGCGTTCTTCGTATTCTTCACGTTCTTCATGAAGGAGGATGAAGGCTCAAGAACTCTGACAAAACCTCTCAACGAGTGATCCTCCAAAAAAACTTGTTGGTCTTATTTTATTATTACGCCAACAAATGAAAAAGGTAAGTAACGACCCATCAATTCGTTGAATTAATTCAACGAAATAAACCGCCCATTTAATTCATGAAATAAACCGCCCAATTAAATGGTGCGTTAAGGATTTAAGAAAACACGTCAGTTGACTTTCATAATGACGGGTTTTCGCGGGTGAGTTACTTAGCGGAAAGAAACGACGGGGCTCATGCGGGCCCCACCTCACAAATATCCTACCAAGGGGGTAGGATATTTCTGGATAGCACCCTATCCGTTTTAACTCAGTTTAAGTGGCTTTCAAGTGGCTTAAGTGAAATAAAATAAAGTTTTCGAACAAATTATTTTATTTTTAAACTTTAAGCCCAAAAATTAATAACCACACCCGAGCAAACGCAACTCCGGAAGAGGCGTTTCTAAGAAAATATTGGCGCTGCGATTTCATCGGTTCCCTCATAATTCGATTTCGGGCACTGGTTCAAAAGTTAGAAAAACCCACTCATCCGTTCACTGAACGTACCCGAGCCAAACTTCGGAAAATGATTCCGGGCACACCGGGCCTCGGAATCAGGCGCCGTCAGAAACTGCGTTTTTGTAAAAATCCAAATAAAATTAAGAAAAAAATTTCCTTGAAATTTACGGGTCTTTACAAGAAGACCCACTGAATGAAAGTGGGCGCTGTCTCATGAAGGATTCAATGGAATGTTGCTCCTTACTTTGCTCGTTTGGAAGTCCTACATGATTCATATCTTGATAAAGTTGTGTGGGAGTGGCTAAAATATTTTTCATTCCATCTCCCATAACATTTGGTTGCTCAGGGGGACACTCATTGCATTGTCCATTGCATTCAGCATTAACACGGTTCCTTCGAGTTCCAGCCATTGAGTAAAACCAAGAAGTATAGTGTGAGAAACACTAATTACAATAGGAAAACCACATAATAAGTAATAAAATTTCACACTTTAGGTCTTATCATAGGTTATTCATGTCCATTTCTAAAATACTAAGATTATGTTCTATTCTTAGACATATCCTTAGGGTTCTTACTAAGGCTTTCACATCCTAGTTTCCAAAGGTTGACTATAACCTTTCCTCTGATACCAACTATAATGACCCATACTTTACATACATGGTTATTACTTCAGAATTGAAGCATAAGTTTTACAACATATAACAAAACCATGGTAAGACTGTATAGTTATAGTGTATTTAGAAACAGGGAAACATAAACAACTGGTTCATAAATCATCAACATTGTTTCCCGCTTATTTCATCATATTTAGAGTCCCTTTTTGGCATATCCTACTTAATAACCTTCTTCCTGGCCTGGGGAAAAGAAAACATACAAAAGGGTGAGCTCAAATTCTCATTAAAGGTAAAGAAAATAAATATCAATCATATCATATTCATAAGAACATAACATTTTGAATATCTTAACCTGTAAAAGAGATCATAATATTATAACATGGGATAAATCATTGTAATGAATTGTAACCCCAATAATCATAACATAAAACATGAAACTTTTTGGCAAACACACATAATCATAGAAAATCATTTCATATTAGTCAAGACTCATTTCCAAGACTATCATAGCGGACAACGTCCATTACTGAACCGAGTTCACTCCTCATTCCAGTCCTATGTCACTGAACCATATTAACTTGTCGTTCCATCCATGTATATCTCTTGATATATGAATCTTTAACCAATGCATTGGAGGGAGATATTGGTCCCACATATCTCATAATGAAACCATTCTTATGTCTTCCACAAAATCATAAATCAAATATCATAGCATAACCCATGTAATAGAAATGGGATTCTTAAACTTCATGCCATCATAACATAATCCATGTAAGATAAAAGGACTTCATAAAAATAATTACATCATAACATAATCAAATCAATGTAAAAATAGTGATAGAAACAGAACCCTATATTATCTTAGATGGAAAATAATTTTGATAAAACACTTGAACTCCATTCTTGAGGAAAATATCTTTTCTAATTCAAAATACATTTTTCCTTTCTTAACATGTCATAAAATTTTAAACTAAAATAAGTTAATTAAAAATAAACTTGAAAATTTTTAAATGGATCTTCATGGAAATAATGTTCTATAGAAATCATAAAAATCCATTCATGCCGTATAAGTTAAAAAAACATTCTTCTCATACTTTGTCCGAAAAAGTCAAAAAGTACCTCGTACTAAAAACGACAAAATATTCCTTTCATATCTTTTACTAAAAACTGAAAAATGGGTAAAATTGGATTTAAAAAATTGTAGGAGGATAGAAATAATATTACGTATTGAGAAAAAATGGATGTAGATGATAAATATTTGCCAGTAAATTTTGAATTATAAACAATCTCGGATAAAAATGAGATTGTGAGATTTTCCCTTACCTTTGGTCCAATTTTCTTCGTACGTATCCAAACCTCCTGTATAATGATTTCAATAATGTCATTGACTAATTAAATAATCATATTCATTTTTATGATATCATATATGGTCATATTCTTATCTTCTTATTAGTAATATTACATTGCTACTTGTTATTCGGGTGTTCATTACTTTATGTTCTTATGCATGTTTTGACGAATAAATTCTTATTCTTATTTTTAGGTTATAGATACCACGTTTAAAAAATGGTATTAGTGTAATATATATCATATTTATTCATTCAATTCATTTATATAATTATTATTCAATGATGATCATGTAGAACGAGTCACATCACATCGTGGAGCCGGTAGACCGTACGTATGCACGAGCGACGATATCCTTCCCATGATCGTGGAATTGTATTGAAGTGTATGTATAATATTTCAGAATCAATATAAATTTACAATAATCATATATAGTAATTCATTACACCATTATACCCATCCAAGTAAGGTGGTGGTGGAAAACAGATTACACCACGACGTGGAGACGATATTCCGTAAGTACGCATGCGCGGTGATTTCATTTTCCGTAGGATGGATAGAATGTGAAATAGTGTTGTTTCATATTTTTAATAAAATATAAGTATATGAGTGATAATTATTTTATTACTTCATAATGAAACAACTAAATAAGATAAAGTAGAAGAAGAAATAAATTTGAAAGAATCAGTAATGGATATTACCTCTTCTTCGACACGCCTCTTTGAAACCTCCTCTTAGGGCACTAAAATTGGACTTTGAAGAAGACCAGAACCTCTAGTATGTTTATAGGGAAGTTGATAAGGGAAATGGGTAGGGGTTGTCCGATCATTAAGGCTCAAAATTGTGTGTGGAGGAGAGGGAAGAGGTGCCCTTTTATAAGGAAGGAGAGGGGGACCTTTGAAAAAACATAAAATATTATTTTATAATAAAGTAATATTCGGTTTTTAATAGATAAAAATTGATTTATTTCTAATATAAGGTGGGTATGGGTCTAAATCCTCTCAAACAATAGGTTTTATACATGTTTACGTTACTATTTTAACCTTATCACATAGATTTAACTCTAAGTTAAATAATTTAACTTTTACTATGTCTTCTTGTTTTCTTACACTATATGGTTAATAAACTTACTATAACAAGCCAAACGAACCCCAAGTGGTTAATTATTAATATATATAACCTTATCTAAGTAATGTTTTAGAAACCTAGATTTTTAAGAATAAAATAACAATTAATAATATAATATTTGTTTTAAAAACTATTTTATGTCAATTATGAAACTATTTGGTAATTGATTTTTGTGAAAATCATAACAGCATGATTAGTTAAAATAAAGTTAATTAAATCAATACTTACATGTCATTTTAACCTATAAAATTAGTGTAATTGATAAAAAGTCTCAAATTACATTTATTTGGGTATTTATAACATCAATTATATTCATATTTCTTTAATAAGGTAATTACTGCATCATCATTGTGTCATAAATAAATTAAATTATTTAATGTCTAAAAATTATAAATAAAATACCATTATGTATGAAATCTTTTTATATTTATAATTAGTATTTATAGATGAATTTATCTAATGCATAACCCTATATTAAAAATGTTTTAGTTATTAAAATTTGATTTTAACTCATTTAACTCTTCTTTAAATAAAATAATAATACGTGTCCAAATATAATCCAGGTGGACCTAAAGGGTAATATTTTATTCCTAAGGTTGTTTTTGGTCGAATTAAACTTATCCAATAGAATTAGGACATGTGTTAGGGTAATAATAATATCATTTTTACCCTTAATTACCCTATTTACTTTTAACCATGGTCAATAAAATTAAAAAGCTACTAATCACCAAAAATTATTTTTATCTTATTTAACCATATTTTACTACTTGATATTAACCATGTCTTTCGAATTTTCAAAATTCCACTCACATAAGCAGTAAAATTACGTTTTATGTGCATTTAAAAATTCTCATAGGATGTGGTTAAAAGACGGTGAAAAGTTCAATAAAATTTTTATATATCTAAAATTATTATAAAATGACTCCAATGAATTAAATTGAACCTATATAGGTATTATGTATCAATTTTGACCTAAAATAAATTTAAATAAAATAAATAATTATTTAAATAAAAGGTCAGTTTTAAAATAGTAACCTAGTGTTTTCACTGTTCATCAAAAATTGAAAGTTTTCAGAAAAATGCCAAAAACTCACCCTAGGATAATTTCGATATTACGAATCCAAAAATGAAGTATATTTTGAAAGTTAAAATTTATAAAATTTCAAAAAATGGGCATTACTATTCATAACGGCTAGTTTATATAATATTTTAATAACATATCGTTGTTTAGCGAAACTCGGTATTGCGTACAACAAAAGCTATTGAGGAAGGTTGCTCTTGTGTGTAACGCAAGCCAAGCCAGTGTTGTGTGTAGTGAAAGATCCATTTGGTGATGTATATAACGTAAAAACAAAATATTTCTCCTAAAAACTCGGATGTTACATGTATGGGGTCATGCATGTATCACCATAGATGCAACATGTGGAAGACATCATGCACCCCCTCTAGCTATGGGGGTTGGGTGAGGTGGAATGGAAAATTTTCAACCCTGTACATGATCTCAGATTTCCCGATGAATCTCGAGGATATTTTTCCTCCCTGACCAAACCTTCACATTTCTCTTCATGGGGAGACTATCAAGAAAACATGAACTCGATGCTCGAACTCAAAGGGCCTATGATGAAGTTCTGTGTAATATTTAGGTATTCTCTGGGCTATCCTCATCCACTCACGGATGACCTGGACATTCTCTGTGGTCATCTACACCATATTTGGGCCCACAGGAGATGTTTAATCAATTTATTTCAAACATATGGGTGACCTACATGGTCTTCCGTATAGGGATTCAAAAGGTGACATGATGATGGTAGAGTGTTATATGTTGTTCTATGTAAACTCTACCAAAAGAAGGTAATCCTCACAGCTTTGGCTGAAGTCTGACATATAATCCATTAGCACATTATCCAAAACATAGATAGTGCGCCAAAACTTTCAATTGGTCTTGGGATGAAATAGTACAATAATCTTCACATGGTTCCTAAATTCATCTTAAAGGACTCTCCAAAATCATGAAATAAACCATGCCTAAAGATCAGAGACAATCATTGTGGGAACCTGATGAAGGTGAATGATCATCTATACATACTACTACCCCAAGCACTCAACTAAAATCATATCCTTAATGCCAAGGAAGTTCATCGAGTTCTTGAATCAGTCAACTATCATCCAAATGGCATCATTCCTCTACGCTGGACATGGAAGCCCTATGGAAAAGTCTATGGATATGTTGTCCCACTTCCAATGTGGGATTTTAAGGGGTTGCAACAAACCTGGCAAAACATGGTTCTCTGCTTTCACATAAAGAAAAGTGAGGCACTGAGAGATGAACTCAGATATTATTCCTCTCATTCTAGACCAACACAACTTTTACTAAAGGTCTATGTACATATTCCCCACACTAAGATGTACAACTAGGGGATAAGTGTAGAACTATTTCATCCCCTTATCTTGTAACATGATTGGAACCAATTTCCTCCCCTAGAACAAGATGACATAATTACCTCCATTTGAATATACATCTCATGATAATCATATATATATATGATAATGTAATACCTCGTGGTCAATATATCCCTGCTGGGACTCTCTCACACACTCAAGAAGTGGGGGATTCAATGACATGAACTACAAAAATATTGTACTCTCCTACTCGACTAGGGTCAGCTGTAAGGATTCCAACTACTATGAATTATCTTCTACTAAGTGATATTGGGTATTCCTACTAAGGGAATCTACTTCAATGTTTCCCTTCCCAAGAGTATATACTATCTTTAAATCATAGACATGTACGAACTCTAACCTGGGTCACTGTCTTATGTTCAGTTCTCTCTACATAAAGATGTACTCGAGACTCGGATGGTCCGTGTAAACTAAAAAGCACTCCCCCAAAAGGTATTGCCTCCACATACTCAGGGAGAAGACTTACACTAACAAATCTAGGTCCTGAGTCTCATAGTTTTGATTGTGAGGTGTCAACTTACTTGACTAGTATACGATAATTGACTGCCGCCGCATCAACACGTATCTAATCCTAGCTCTTAAGGCTTCACAATACCGTACAAACCCTATACCTTCATATGGCAGTCTCAATGCTGAAGTGCACTCTAACCTCAATATCTCAAAGGTTTTCTAGAACTACTCAGTCTAGGTGAATAGTTTCCCTTTCCATGTTAGGGAGTTCAAAAGGATGCGATTTTAGATAATTCTACCAAAAAACTCATATTGTAACCTACCAAACCAAGAAATATTCAAACCTCATATATACACTTGGGTGGATCCCAAGAAATAACCGGATTGACCTTCACTATATCCATGGATAAACCATGCTCATAAATGAAATACCCTAGAAAGTAAAACTCATGTATATAGAACTGGAACTTCAATAGATTTCTGTAAAGTTGGTGCTCTTGAAAAAAACTAGGACCATCCTCAAGTGTTCTGCATACTCCTCCCCTGATGCAGATTTGATGAGTATTTCATTGATGAAGACAAAAAGAAACTGGTCCAAATATGGATGGAGGACTTAGTTCATAAAATCCATAAATATGGTGCGGACATTCATCACACCAAAGGGAAATCACTACGAACTCACAGTGTCTGTAGAGACATCAGACAATCATGAACCATGTGATAGTTATCTTCTTGTATCCATGGTTGGTATGATTAGACAGTCATGCACAATGTGTCTTTTTTCCATCATAAGAAAAGCATTGACCCTCTCTGGGTTACCCTGGTGCTATGTGCTATCTTTGTACCATATGAACACATGCTTGAGTCTGATTATAGGGAGGTGCACTACACCATGATCTTGGTTCCTAAATTTTGTTAGTTATTATAGATGACTCGGCTATGAGGCGACCACTAATAGATCCTACTATTTAGTGTCCCTCTGATAGAATGATCTCTATCACTAGTGCCTACTCCAACACCCAAACATTAGTGGGGATGAAAAAGGGCATAAAACTATCTTGGATATATCTATTAATTTTATTAAAAATATTTCGTGCTCAGAAGTAGCCATACCATATAATAGTAAGAGAGTACCAATTATAGTGTATGACCCTTAAAGAATACTCAACCACTATCATCCATACCTGATGCAGCTCCAGTATATCTTAGATTCAAACTGAGCACAAGAATTAGTGGTAGTACTCCTCACTTAACAACTACTTTATGTTAGTCCATGATTGTGTCAAATCATCATGCATCATCCTAACGAGACTCCACTAGAATCTATCTGCTATGTGGAAAATGCTAGATGCTAGTGAAACAACACGATCCATCATGATTCGAAAAATCCTGAATATACATAACATAAAATCCATATAATCCTCTAATTCATGAGGATCAGTCTTTCCATAGAACCTCAGCAACATCTAGCATTGAAATTTTTTGATCATGAAAAACCTATGCGCATCCTTAGCCTACCCTATTAGAATGATCTGCCACTCAATAGGTCAAGGTGCCACTACCCACCCACTAGGAGGAAGGGAATCACAAAGTGAACCCTAAAATGAGGCCCCATTATTCATCAGAGTGTATTCACAGACTATAACTAGTTTCTTGGTTGGCTATAATCATGGAGGAAGCCAAATATTTTTCAATACTGACCACAGTCAAATGAGTATATTTATATATATCAATAATGAAAATAGGGATCTGAATCAAGAAAGGTAGTAGAATATTCAGTCCTATATGATTCATGCACTATTTATTGCTGCAAAAAATGTATTTGAATAATGGGATGACAATAAACTAGTCATTGTCTGAGTGAATTGATATGTTACCTGACCACACCATAACTATATTTCCTAGCATGATGGCCCCAATCGAGACACTTTGATAGTGTTTCCCTAAATCTAACCAAATCCTCTTAAGGGGACAAGTCCAAAAAATATCCCATGGAAGGAAATTTTTATGATACCAATCTATCATGACCCAACCCATGTCAGGGATTGAGATAAAAATAAATCAAACTCACCTCCATAGGCTAGGGATTGGTGACAACAGAAAAGTCCTAACTTACTCAGGGATGCCTTTTCTTAAGTAACTGTATGTACACACACAACCATCTCGATATAGAAGTGCATATGGGAAGAGTAAATGATGGAAAATTCTATAAAGTAAACCAAGAATGCATAAACTATAGGGTATATAAGAGTACGATTGTAAAAAATAAAAAAGTAGAGGAAGTACACTTTGAACCATAAATATGTCCCAACCCAAGAAAACTAGAAAAGTAAGATTCTAAGATAGCCTAGATTCTGAATCCCAAGCTACGGACACCATATGCGGTCCATAGAACCCAATATCCCTAATCCATTCTATTTTCATGGTTGACCCATCCTTCATCTATATAATACATGATTCATGTGGGAAAATCCCATGTAGGGGGAGTATATACATACCCAGTAAGACACCACAAATGATGAAGGGAGAGAAATAAGAGTTAAAATAGGAATAGAAAGTAAGTAGAAGCGAGATAAAGTAAAAGGGAATAGATCAACCCAACCAAGATTAAAATTAATTTCATCCAACCACATGGGGATCAACATGGTGAGTAGATTAACTACCTGTCAAATGTTTTCCACTGATAAAAATAGAGCATACTCATCTAACCATGAATTGTAAAAAAAATCACATGGCATTACCTGCTCATCTTCACATCCCAAAAAATGTGAGTAACCAAATCCAAGGTGTTTATAGAGAATAATATATATATATATATATATATATATATATATATATATATATTCTCAATCAAAAAATTCCAAATGAGAAAGAAAGGGGGTCTCTATCTCACAGCTCAACCTAAGAAGAAGAGTAACCAATAGTTCCAAAAGTCCAACGATGATTCCAAGAACCTCATTCATATACCTAGAAGTATATGTCACTTCCTAGACACACCTTGACACTATTCCACACAGTCAAGGGGCCAAAAAATCTAGGTAGAGAACCCATGTCCTAGTAAGATGGTAGGGTCCCACTTTGATAGCCCTCGAGGAACTCTATTGCCCAACCCTATTGGAGGGTATTTCTTAATAGGATTCTAGGGAACTCCAGTACCCATCCCTACTAGAGGGTAACACTTTGAATTTTCATTTAGGAACTCGAATTCCCAACACTTTTATATGGTACCACTTGGAAATGTCACCGAGGAACTCCGATGCCGAACCCTATTAGTGGGTACTGTTTGGAAAGTTTTTGGTAATTCAGTGATATCAATGCCATCATCAGACATTTCCTAAGAAAGAGTGGTGCCTATAACATTCCATGTCATATCTCATAAGAAAAACAGAGGTCACCATCATGTTCTTTGTAGAAAAAAATTCAATATAGGATACTCATGGTCCAAAATCTGAGTTCAAACTAAGGAGATACAAACAATTGAAGTTTACTAAAAAGGAACCATGGGGTACACGATGTGTGAGGGGACCCACACTATGTGTGGTTCTACTCCACTACTTGGTATGTTCCCTAGATGTCACACCACTCAAAAACCATATTGTAGTATACGCTGTGTAGGTTGGCTACATGACATGCCTTGGCTAACTTGGACTAGGCTGTGTCCTGTTGGTACTATTTGTGTACTAGACCCCATGTCCATGTATCTGACCCCATATCCATATACTAGAACCCATTTCCATGCACAAAAGTACATACCCATGTACCTAGTCATGCACTTCCACATAGGTTTCTATCCAAACAATCCTCTACACGGGTTGTCCAATCCGAAAATGGGATACAGTACATTTTGGATTCTTACACCCCATGTCATCTTAAGTTTCTTAACACCTAGACACCACCAATCAGGGGGATAAACACCATTTTTTCATCCCACTACATGGCGTGTAGTTGGGGTTTTAGCATAATTTTAGATCTAGGATACATGCTTTTAATCTGGTTGTTCTGTTGAGGATCCCTCCTTGAATCAACCCAGATCTTACAGATCTAGCTGTAGATGGTAGATTCCGGCTGTCTCCCATCAGAAATCACCTTTGTTCAACTTTTTCAGTTTCTAAATTCATTTTTCATGAACTTGTGCCTTAAAACTCTAATTACTTAATCTCAAAACACTAAAAAAATATACGTGGAATTAAATGATCCAAGATCTTGTCTTGGTTCATCGATCCTGGATTTATTTATCAATTCGTCAAGGTTTTAGGGTCTGATCGAGCTCGATATTTCCTGAAAAAGTAGAACCAGTACTGATGGTTCTGATCATTGAATAATTATAATAAAAACGGGAGAAACAAAACAAAACAAATGTTTAAACATATTCGGCTAATCATTTTTGGACAATGATCAATAATAAGAAAACAAGGTTAGAAACAATTGAAAATAAATAATTTTCTATACCTGAGCACATGCTATCAGGAATTAATTGAAGAAAATCAAAGAACAAGGGTGGATCTTCTCAAAAAATTTAATCAAATGGAATAAATCACCAATTTATCAGTCTTACATTTATTTTAGATCATTTTTAATGAATAATATTCTCTCCAATGATTGAGAACAACTGTTTCATTTGCAGGGTCCTAATTTTATCTGATCTGGTGTTCTATCGTCATCCAATGAGATTAGCCAATGGAAGAGAGAGGAAGAACTCTGAAATAATTCTAGGGTTTTTGTAGCTAACAATGGATAATTCTTCCTGGTGATATTCTTATATAACATTTCTCTTCATCAAAATGAAATAATTGATTAATTAATTAATTAGTACAAAGAACGTACCACCAACGAGCGAGGAGTATGAACACCCTTTACTGACCCATTTTAGGTCAAAGTTAGGGTAAAAAACATGTTCCAGACTCAAATGTGCTATCAAATTTATGATCTGATCTTCTTTCTAAGAGTTATCACATTTTATTTAAGAATATGATCATGTGAATTATAAAACATATTTTATATATTTATAAAATTAATTCTAGGAACACCAGGCCTTAGAATCACACTCTATCTCAGACTTTTGCATTGGAAATATATATAGAAGTATTTCAATATCTTACAAGGAAAAACTGGGTCTCTACATTTCATATATTTACAATCTATTTGGAAACTGGTATATGATTAACCCGTGATGACTATCTACTTATATCCTCAACATAGCATAAATATATGATTATTTATCCTAATATAAATAATGATAATTTTCACTACCATATAGTGGTGGTCACATAGTTCATATCTATATCTTCCAGCTATTCTTAAGGTATATGGGACATCTAAATTAGTTCAAAGAATAATATACATGACTGAACCAGTCGCTGATGTGCATGTTGTAATTTCTATCCATTATCTCTCTTGATGTTTTTAGGAACACATTTTTTTAAAAACCTAAATACTATGTGAAGTTGGCCTAAATACCCTCTTGGATTATTCTATAAAAAATCCCTTTAGTATTATTTTGATATATGTACTTTGACATAGTCCAATTAACCTCATGGATATATCCTTATGGGTCTTGATCCCATTAATATATAGTTCTTCACCTAAGTCTTTCATGGGGAAGGAAGTGTCTAATTAAGACTGATATTTCTTTTTTAACAAGTAGTTTTTTCATTGATATAGACTATTATTAATTGATCACACTCCCAATAAAATTCTTATAGACATAAAAATCACATTCATTATTTATGAAACCAAACAATGTCATGCCTTTGTTAAACTAAATGCTCCTTGAACTATGTAGCATCCTTCCCTAGACACCACTTAGTGGTGCCCTGAGATGATGGGTCATAATACCTCATGTATGCCTTCATTTATACTGGAGTATTACAACTATTAGTAAAAAACTAGTGTGTTACGATGATGGGAATATACCCGCATAGATTAGAGATGATCGTAATAGATATAAAATTGATAAAACACAATGGAAGTAGTAATAACAGAAACTAAGACAACATGGCTAGTAACCTGCCATAACGGAAGCCATAAAAAATCCGTGTACATAAATAAATAAGTGAATATGAATAAATAATAGATACAAAATTATTATGTATATGTATGTATATAAAAATTAATAAAATGAGATAAATGGGAGGAGGAATATACCACATGCTAAAAAAATAAAAAATGAAAAAAACAAGCTACTACTAGCATCACAACCACAAGCTTAGTCATATTCTCATGTATTATACCCTATAATAGTTAATCAAGTCTGGTAAGCTAGATGATTCCTTTTATCTATACCTGCAATCATGAAGATTGGTTGGGTTCTAAAGGGGTCCCGTGTAGGGTGTGTGATATAATCAGTAGAACATCAACAATGGTGTCTATATCTATCCATTTCAGGAAATATAAACTTAACAATGTTACATTGAAATAAATTCAAGGATTATATTAAATAAATAATATACATTTGATAATGTTCCTCTTGGGATACCCATCCAATTCTACATGCATCAGCCTAAGTCAGATGTATCTGAACTGAAGTCACCTGTATAAGTGTGAAATATGACATGTGATAATATAAGTAAAGTTTAAAAGGATGGAGCATACCCAAAAATGTGATTTGAATTTTCTTGTGGGTTACAGAAGTTCAAGTTCCACCATAATACATTTTAATTTAATTAAAATATTTGTAAATTATTAAGAGGCACCATGAGCCCATCCAAATTGATCCTAAAAGAATACCAGGTATCTATTGAGGGGCTCTATATATGAAAAATTCCATGGAAATCTATCTGAGGTGACCTGTGAATGATATCCTGTGTGTCCCTCTAGAAATGGTGTGAAAACATAAAGAACTTACCACCTGGTTGATCCATGGTATTTCAAATTGGGGTTTGAGTCTCACTCGTGGCATGGTAGAAGAATCACACTACTGATCCTATCCATAGGGTCTCCCAAAGGGAACTAGTCTCACCCATTTGGAGGTAAAAAAGAAAAAATAGAAAGTTATCCCATCCCATTCAAAGATAGTGTTTCCCGCTATGTATTTTCAAATTCATTTACAAATCTATCTATATGGAACGACGAGCCCATTTGAAGGTTCATAACCACTCATATCCCCCTTATCACTAAGGTTAAGTCAGGATATATAAACCAAGGTCATGAAATTTTAAAAGGAAAACATTTATAACATGATTATTTACTTTTACAAGGAACTTAATTAAGAAAACCATTTGTGTCATATGGTGTAGGGGCCTCACTCATGGTTTACCCATCTGACCAATTCAATTAATCAAATCATTGAATTTATTATAGGGAAAACACAGTTCAAATAGTGTTTCAAAATTTCTAACTATGGTTGATATGCTCTAAAGTAATAGGAATATACATATGGGTGTATCAAGGTAATGAGATCAATAGAAGGGTTGATTGTCCACTCATAAGGTTCGCTTTAGGCTTGTCAAGGCCCTCAGTTTAATTTACTTAACAAATTGGAGGAATTTGTAGAAGGGTTTGACATGATGAACAACAATTCATGATATGGAATGAAAGGAAACACAGAGAAAGAAGCCATACCACTTAACAGAGCTTTGTAATCATCTGTTTCCCCAACACCGACCTTCGAATCGAGCTAGAATGAGATTTATAAGAGAAATTTCCAAATTCACTAAAAATGGGGAAAATGAGGTCACACATAAATAATAAAATAGAAAAAAAGAGAAATTAGAAATCATGAAATACGATTAATGTGATTAACTCAATATTTCTAATGCATCTAACGATAAACGATTTAGAGATCGTATGAAGGATATATCAAAATCCGTAAGGAAGAATGAAGGAGCTCTCGAAAATTATTGATAGATAAAAATGAGATGGGGAGAAGGGAAATGGTTATTAAAACATCCTAGGGGTAAAAATGTAAAATTAACAATCCTGACAAGGGTGTAGGCTTTGGCTGCACTATTATCCAAACCATGTGCCAACCATTTTCTACACCACTACCCAAAGAGGACCCCATACGGGCTAGGCGCACGGTTTGGAGAACCACATGAAACCCCTAAAAATATCCTCTATATATTGTCTATGTTAGGTTCTATGGGTGTGTGGGCCTCCTCAAATAGTTTCATAGAAGTCGTGTGCATCCCATCCCCCCATTTTCACACTCTCGCATGGTTAGGGAAACTATGTGGGATGGGCCGTATAGTTTCTCCTAACCATGCAACCTGGTTTGATTCCCCAAACTTATAGCCTCTGTGCTCCTAACAAGACACATACACCCTTAAAACCTCTATGAATCATTTAATAAACATTAAAAACTCCAAATAAATGAATTTACATTGGAAAAAAGATTTTTGTACCTTTGAGAGAAACCGAGACACTAAAACCTGGATAATTTATTTATTACATAAATGGATCTCTCCATCTTTCATACTTTATTAGCATCCTTTAGATTCAAAAACCCTTCCAATTTTGTTATTCAGACATTATCATGAAGGTTCTTGTTAAATAAATTTATTTTAGTATCACCCTACCATATCTTAGTCATGTAATACCTCTATATGAAGTAACATTTTGATCAATGTTATAATAGAAATTATTTAAAAGGTTCCATCATAGTTTTTTTCTTAATCTTGTTTGAACCCATTTGCAACCAATCATGCTCTATATGTAATAAATTGTCCTTCCATGTCTAGTGTATTCCTGAATATCCATTTTTATCCAATGATATTTATATCCATTATAGTATATACCAAAGTGTATAATTGGAGTAGGTATAAGGAATCCCTTTCAAAATTCATGTATTCTTTACATTTATCAGCTTTTATTATAAATATTTATTCATTTTAGGTTGAAAGAGCATTATTATCAATTAATAATGAGTCACTATCTTGAGTGACTAGAAAAAAACAATATTCTTATTATATAACCTCTCTTTTAGTCCGACACAATACTTGTGACTTCTTAACATCCTATTCCATATGGCTATATAAAATATGTTCATGTTATAACACTTGAGTGTCTTAATTCCTGGATTAATCGAAGTCTATCTTACTACCCAAATATCTTTTAGAGATTCTATACCTATAATAAAATGTGGTATATCTCCATTCCACAACCTTGCTATCTATGTAATATTCTTATTTCTAATTGGGATATAGTATAATGATGAACTTAGTTCCATATAGTGTACGTTTGTTGCCCTAAATGGTCTTAAAAAAGGTTTCTCTAACCCAAAGTCATATATGAGACATCATAGGTAATTTTCTAATCAAAAGTTCATATGGAATACTATATTCTACATTAGTTGGTACTCAGTTTAAAATATTTTTTATTATTTGTATTGTGTATCCCAAAAAGTATATTGGAAGAATTAAATGACTCATCATTGTTCTACCGTGTCTAAAAAGGTGCAGTTCCCCTTTTCACTTAAAACATTCCATTGTGTTGTATAAGTAGGTTTGAGTAGGGATGAGGTCCCAAAATTCCAAAAATAATCAATCAAGACTTGATTAAGATATTATCTACCACAATTTGAGTGGATCTTCTTAAAACTCTTATCGATATGGTTCTAAAATTCCTTATTATATCCTTTAAAATTGTTTAAGAAATTAGACTTATACTTCAAGTTATAGACATATCCATATATAATAAAGTTATATGTAAATGTATTGAAGTATAAGTACCCACCCTTGGATTCAACTATAAATAGTCCACACACATTGGCATGAACGAACCCAAGGTGTTCAATATCCCTTTACACATTTCCATTAAAGGGGTATTTGATCTTTTTTTCATTGAAAACATATGCGATATATACTTAGTTTTTTATTTCAAAAGAACAAAAATATCCACATTTGAGTAATATGGTGAAACAATCTTCATTTACAATACTTAACTACAATTCCATAGTGGGGTGGGGTATATGTCATGGGAACTATTTTGATTAACAATTTTTATTAAGTGTTTTATATAATACAACCCTAAAAGAACACTATTTAAATATAACTTATTATAAAAAATTATTTATTTGACAAATAATCAACATTTATTCCCAAATTAGAAAATAATTGCATCTATACAAAGTTTAGACACTGAAATAAACTTTTTGGTAATTAACAACACATGATAACAATATTTTTGAACCAATATCATTCCATTTTCAAAAATGAGGTGGTGGTATCATATGAACACAAAAAAATTCCTAGGTCTATTGTCTATTAATATTTCCACCTCCTCATGGGAATCTTTTTAAATATAATTTTTAAAAATATTTGAATACATATATGAGAAACACACACTTTATTTAGTACCCAATTTATATAAATCAGAGTATTTCACTCTATAAAAAATGCACTTTATTATTCCAATTTTTTCAATGCATGGGTGTTATTTTTATTATAATTACCCTTCTCACCACATATAAAGAAGACAATTTCTTTGTCCATTACTTTCCCCTTAATCTACTTATTCATGGGAATGAATTGATAAGAATATTTAGACATGGAGTTAGTCTTAGAGATCTTCACCTAGCCTTTACTATTATTCAACT
Organism: Viscum album; assembly: GCA_963277665.1. Taxonomy (NCBI): domain Eukaryota; kingdom Viridiplantae; phylum Streptophyta; class Magnoliopsida; order Santalales; family Viscaceae; genus Viscum; species Viscum album. Next base: position 402,639,520 of record OY728157.1, read on the forward strand.
AAGAAAAGAAGGATTTTTTTTCAATTCATATCCTTATTAACATGGATACGAAGGGTGAGAAGTTTTGGGATAGAATTATCTTTATTATTCATATTGAAACTTATAAAAAAACTAGAGAATTTATGAGGGTGTGAAGAAAGAACGATATTGGTACACAATTCATCAGGTATATTAAACTATAGAATCTGTAAGTACACAATGTAGATAATAAGTTTTACTACATGATATCCTTATATCACAAACTCTGTAAGTTTTCTCATGAATAGAACCTTGGATATCTCATACCATTCTTATCCAAATCTGTCCTGATTAAGGTCACATGATGATTGAGAAAACTACATCCATCCATGTTATCTTGAGACATCATGAGTTTAATTGAAGTGGATTAAATAATTAAACAATAAAATATATCACATCATTTAGTATTTTTCATAGAAAATTAATTCCTCATGACATTCCTCCTTAGAAAATGGACCAAGGATTAATAATTCTAGTATGTAAGACTCCTGTTTGTGGAACAACATAGCCTATATGCATCTAAACCTTTACTAGAAGTCACCACCAACTAGATGATGGTATTCATATATAATTTATATTATAGGTAACATTATTATTATTTTTTCATTATTCTATAACAATATAAAATCTAATTATCAGTACTTTAATTGGTTACAAATTATGTGAGACATAATAATTATATTTTCATTAAGTCTCCCACAATTCAATCAAGACTCAATATCTCTCACCATTTAACTCAAAATGTACCACTGTGAGAGAGTTATAGTGTAAATAATACTAATTACCTTCTTATATTCTTGATTTATTCCATGAATATTATAAGAAGGTATTTTGGTATAAGGTCTTTCCAACTATAAACTAGAATATCCTTGTACCCCTGAGTGGAATTTTGAATCTCGGAATCCGAAATCAGATTTTATAAAAACATTCTGAAAAATTTATATTGGATATATTGAGGACATTGGATGAAATGTATAAATTTTAAAGGTTTATAAATTATATTAGTTAAGAAATATTGATAATTAAAATTCTCCCTGATTGGGGAAAACTAAAAATTTTACTTTGGGTAAATCTTAACTCACATGATGGAAGGCCAAGTTTTACTTAACATTTTATTGATAAAATTTTAATTTTTTATGTATAAATTAACTTATTTTATATTTTACATTTTTTTAATATTAAGTGGATTTTAGTTAAGTGACCATTAATTCATTGATAAAATATTTATATATAATCCTATTACTTTAATTTCATCATTCATATTAGTCAATTTATTTATTTGATTGTAGTATTGCATAAAAAAAATAAATCCTTCATTTATTAAAAATAAGTTAAATAAATTGTGGCATGATCATGAACTTTAACTAGTATCTTTTTCATTAAGTAGAAAAAACATTGTTAATAGGGGAGAACTCTATTTTCCATTCTAGGATTAAGTTGTATAATTCCATCTAATCATGTGGATCTCCTATGTTTAGTTTTCTATGTATCTCTCTTAAACCATTTCCATTTTCTTGGGATCTCCATCCTTATAATTATTTTACATCAAACATAGGTGAAGAAATATAGAATTTTTTTACATAAAAGGGATCATGGGTATGCTGGCACATATAAAATAAAGAGGGATAGATGAATTTCAAAACATCAATTTCATATAATAACAATAATTAAAAAAACCATGTAATAATTGAATTATAAGAAACCACATGTATAAACAAGCCAGTCTTTTCTCATAATCATCTATTTGTGCAACATATATACATTTAAAATAATTTTATAACATTAAATTCTGTTTATTATTTTATTAATAATGAATGTGAATTAATAAAATTAATTAATTAGTTAATCTATTATTTCCTTTTATCCTAATGTTCATCCAATATTTCTTGGACATACCAATATTTTTTTTATTTAAAATATATTAATTTTAATTAAAATTTTAAAATTTTTGGTCAATTGATTGTACTAGGAAGCGGCTCATTGAGCAAATGTTCAAACTTCTTATCTTGTGTTCATATAATATACCATCTACTTCTAAGGATTTAACATAAATGTTTTTCACATAATTATATAGAGTGTATGAGTTTATAAATAAAACATGAAACACATTTTAATTAATATATCATGTATTGATTTTAATTCACTCAATGTAGTTGGTATATTATGACTATACATGGTATTTTTTTTTTATTTTTTAAATAAATTAATTATGAATATAATACCATATAAAACATATAATATGGCATGTACGATTAAATAAATGATTCATGAAACACATAATGATTATGTTTATGGAGTAGTAAATTAAATTTAAATTTTATAACTAAAGAGGATGGGTATATAGAATGAATATCCATTTACTCATCACATGTATCACTTTCTATATGTTTATAACGCATTTATAGGGATAAGGTGTGTATTTATGCATGGACATTTCAGAAGCACACAACTTGTAAATATTGAATATGATGTGCTACCTCACCATTCCATGGATTTGGGTCCTTATGTCATGTATAAAATGCATGACATGGAGTTGACTATGTTTTTTATTCCGCAATAACATGTGAACTACACGAAATCTAAGGGAGTTATATGATGTGTAGTATCAAGAGTATAGTGATTTCCTGGATTGATCAACACATGATGTCTATTTAATTTATGTCACATGTATTTAATGCATGACGATGTGAATTAATTCTAGAGTCATCCTAGTTTATTGAAAACTAGTAAAAGTTGTATACCATTAGGTTAGATGTTGTGTACTCCTATGTAATAACACCAAAACAATAAGAATATTTCTATGGGTTCATTTTATTTTGTTAATTAATTAATCACTATACCTGGGTTACATGAGTGTGAAATTATTATAGGAATAAGAGATCTTGATAATCATATTATTAGAACCACTTTCATGATGTGAAAACTAGCTTTTAAAAAGAAAAATGATTAGAAAAATTATAAATTGAACATGACCACTATGATATAAAAATTAGGTCCCATTCATAGTAGAATTTCCGATTGGGCCTCTAGATAACTTTATTTTTTTTTCAGATTCAAAAAATCATCCACAATATATGTGATGGTGAATTCCATGACCAAATTATTTTGGACGAATTTGGGTAAATTATTTCACCAAAACTAAGAGAGAGGATATTTTTATATTAATTTTTAATTAATTTATAAAAAATAAGGAATATTAAATCTCTCTTAAGATATTTATTCATTGGTAGTGTTGAACACTCTAACCTGATTAGTGTATCGTAGTTTTTATGTGTGGGCCGAAAGATAATCCCCTTTAGTAGTGATAAAATTGTATCCCTTTAGTAAATTATTAAATAAAATGATACTAAAATGGTACAATAATTACCCATCCTTTAATAATCTTGTTTTGGTGGATGGAGGTGTTTGAGAGAGGTATTAGGAGTTTCCGGTGGAGGATGGAGGTGAAGTAGAGCAGTTGAAGTAAATACACATCATATAAAGTTTACATGATATTAATGTGGGGGTAGTGACTTGTGTAGGGACAATTCACTATGTGTAATAAATATTGTGATTAATCCTTCGAGGTTATGTTTTTTATGGAAGAACTAAAATTTGTGAAATTACACGACATGAAAGGGGATTGCACATCATGTAAATCCCCGATGTAGTACAGTTAAAAAGTTTGGAGCGCTCATATTTTTCTAAAATCATATGGCATATCTTCCTCTCTCATTCTATATTAACCTTATAAAGCTCAATTATTCATTCAATACCTCATTCCTCTATCCTAAATCTACTGGTTCTTTTGGTTTTTTCCTTAGCAATCTGTGGTCAGCCCTTTCTTTTTCTTGGTTAGTTTCCACTTGTTCTTCGTTGGGGATTCATTAATGTGGCACAATTTATTTTGGGATGTGTGTTTTGGATGTGTTTTGATGATCTTTGGGTGTGGTTTAGGTTGATCTACAATTATTTAGGGTGTGGTTGTAGATTTTGGGTATTTCTTCTTTTTCCCTATAGTGCACGACAGGTCGATAAAGCTTACTTAAGGAAGGGAATCTCTCATTTCTATTTATTGTGTATCTTGTGGGTAGGGTTTACTTTTTTCAATCTATAGGCTATGGTTATGAGGACTTTATCAATGATAAATAATTGTTTAAATATAAAATTAAATGGTATAGGGGTTTTATTTACTTTATTTTAGTACTTTGATATTTTTTAATATTGTGGATTGTACAAGTTTGATGCCCTGATGAAAATTGTTTCTATGGATGGATTTGTTTGTAATGGTTGATATATTCTAAGTAGATTTTTTATTGTTATGTTATCACCATAAAATGGAAGTTTATTAATCCCTTATATCTAAATAATGAAATGGTTTCCCCAATATTATGGTTTTTTTGATAATTCCCCTAAAATAAAATGGAATGTGATAAAGTACCGTTTGAAAATTTGTAAAATTATCTTGATGTATTGTTATGTGCAATCATGCTTGTGGGGAGGTGATGTGTGGTAGGGTTATTTGGGTCTATGGTTTTTTTATTATAGATGCACCGATAGTGATGGAATAAATGATTTATAATGATTTAAATGACATGGGTTGTTTTGGTTAATGGGATGGAAATTGTTAATGAATAAATAAAAGATGGGTTTTTTGGTTAAATGTGGTTGATGTTAAATTATGAAATGAATTGGTTATATAATGGGAATTGGTTGTAATTATGAAATGGGGCTTGTGTCTTGTTGTGTTTTTTGATGGTTTTAAAGGTAGTAGTGAAAGTGTTGATGCTGTGAGTTGGTCAGCATTTGGTTGTGAACCCATAGGATGGACTTGAGTGTTTGATATTATGTATATACTTGTATATTCCTGTGAATTATATATGTGCCCCACCCACATTGAGCACTATGTTCTAACACCCGCATAATTATGCATGGAATATTTTTCATGACATCCGGTTAGGAGGACGGTTGGATGTGTACCCACTATTTCCATCTCTCTCATATAGGAAAGGAAGGTATTTCATAGCCCATGATAGTTGGAGGTCTATTAGTGCATCAGAAGGTAGTTGTGATAGACTAGGTTTTTTTAGGAAATATGTGATTTGACCATGCTTGTGGGGCGACTTCTGTTAGGGGTCATGCATGGTAAGAGGAGGGAATGAGGTTGATGTCCTACTTGTTCATGATACCATAGTACTATTGTTATGGAAGTGGTTGTGTTTTGGCCCATGTATTTTTAGGTGAGATGGGATGTGGCAATTATTTTCTCGCGGTGATCCCAGGTGTCTTCAATCAAGGTAAATTTTGACTTTGTTTTTGGGGTGGTATGGTATATAGAATAGATAAGAACACAAGGACATTTGATGTTGGGGTGTGAGAACGATATACTAGTGGGAAAGAAGTACGAGGTACCCTTATCGATATACATATTGTTATACTATATTACTTTTCTTGTGTTATCTGGTGAGTGTTCCTTGGTGAGGTTGTGTTTGGTTAGTATACTTATATAGGTGTTGTTTAGTTATGATATTTTCTCACAAGTGTGGCAGTATGATTCTTTCACTTATGTATGAGATAATTTGGTTTTCCTATTGAGTGTACTTGTGTTCTCACCATATGTATTTAAACTATTTTCAGGTTTCTCGGTGGAATATGTGGATCATGTTAAAAATTACTAGATCAGATCCTTGATAGTTTCCGTGTCACTAATTTAGCTTTAATTTTGAGTATTTTACTTTTGGAGACTTTTATTTATATTATTTATATTTATACATGCATTCGGTATGGTTTTGGATTTATTTTATATTATGTTATGTAGATTATTATGGATTATTTATCTTATCTCATGATCCTATTTATATGATAGAGGGTAATTCCCACCATACATGGGAATTTTTTACCCTTAGTGCTAGTTTCCAACCTTGGGTCTACTGGAGTTAGGACTCATGGGTCATTTCCTCTTTCCTATTATTGTGGTATCTTTAGAGGGAGGGGGTTGTGTTAGAGTGGTATAAAAGGATTTCTTGAAAGATAAGATATAATTTGGGATTAGGAATAATGATGATTGCATGGATTGGTATGGAAATAGTGATACTTGACCATGGTACATGACATAGGATCCAGATACTAGCTAAGACATGGGATTTTAGGCCCCCAAGATATAGTGAATAGAATATGATTTTATTGAAAAACCAATTGATGTGGTCCTATTTTTGGGGTAGAGATATAGGAGATGTATATAAATTATGATAACTTGTGTTCTTGTGGGAATTTGGGTTGTTTTGGAAAAGTTAAAATGGAAAAAATGAAAAAAATGAAGAAAATGAATAAAAATGAATCTTAATAAAAACATCATACTAAAAATCTTAGGAATTTATTGTTTTCTTTTTAGTTATTGTTCCTCTTCATCGTCCCCATGTGGATCAGGTAGTTGAGGTTTAGTTGGCTGATCCAATTGATCACTGTAGGGCTGTTTGGACAAAGGAGGATGAGGCTTGGTAGAGGGAGTTGCGTGATTTCTAATGGCAAGATTTGGAAAAGTACACGGGTAGTGTTTTAGATGTGGAGAAAATGAGATGGCTGGAGGATCTTGAGATGAATTTCAATTTGATATGGGTCTCGATGGAGTATTGGATCCTTTGGATGTTATACTCATGTGGTGAGCTTCAGGTTAGTAGTTGAAACTATATCTGGTGAGTAGAAGGAGGCATATTCTTCATTGGTCTACTTCTAGAATGAATCATAGGAAGAGTCCCTTTCATTAACCATGAAGGGATTGAAGTGGTATAAGTTTATTTTTCTTCAATATTGGATTATGTCAGTGTGGGGTATGATAATCAAATTCATGGATCTTCTTTATTTCGTGCCAAATATCTTTCCAAATGAGATAACTCATGTGAGAAATCATGAGGAGGCACTAATTCCTTATATAAAATATGTAGTTAGTCCTTTTATGCTTTAAATGTTTAAATAGGTTCAGAATAAGGTATAGGTGATCGAGAAGATTCAATCATGAGAAGGATTAGCATAAGAGGGGAACCAATAGGGTTCCTCAAGGGGTAGAGTTATAAGTTGAAGGTCTCAGGCACGAGGTCGATTGAGGTTTCAACCAACATGGATTCGAACTCAGTAGATTTCTTTCCATCCTTATGGGGATAGGGGTTTCCATTGTTTTCCTAGGGGCTTTAGTCCATTGTGTATTTTTTTTGGGGATCATATCTATCACTAGAACTAGTGACCAGTGGTTCCCTAGGCTCATTTTGATGCTAGTGGATAGGTTCAATGTCTTCCTCAATAGTTTTTTTCCTGTAGGACCATTTCAACTATAGAAGAAGTAATATATTTATCTGTTGAGGGGATATGGATCAAGTTGTAGCCAATATTTGGATGTTCCTTGTGTTCAAGGACCTTGAATCAAGCATGGTCCTGGAGGTGGTCATCAATAGAGAGGTAGAGGAGTTGGGCATGGTCAGTTTCAAACAATGGAGGTGGCAGTGCCAGAGTGTCCAAAGATCATCTGAGGTGTAATCAGTTTGTTTATTACCCTTGTTTATACCTTTTTTGATTCTGTATATTTGAAATCATTCTTCACCCACTCTAGTTCATTCTTTTGGACTATTTTTAGAGAGGTTTCCCATGACCCTAATATTAGTAATACCCATAATAGGATATAACAACATTTTTTATGAGTGCAAGGGATGTAGATTGATAGTGTGGCAATAACAATCCGATGGGGATATTTTCTTGATAAGGATGAAACCAAATGATTTTATCCATGGAATTGAATGGTTTTATTCCATACGTGATGTTATTTATTTCATAAATAAGAGATTAATGTTTTTGGATATGGATGGACGGTTTATGGTTTTCATTAGAAAGTGGTGTGGTAATTTGGGAAGTCAACATGTGGAGCCCAGTCCTTATTTTTGGAATGACATATCTATAGAATCATCATATGATGGGTTAGTGGAGGTCCACAGAGTAATTAGGGAGTTTTTTGGATGTTTTTCTTGAGGATTTTGTGATGATACCCCATCGACATGATGTTGAGTTTCAGATAGAATTGTATCATGGTGGTTCTTAAATTCAAATAGATCCTAATCAGATGAAACCTTATGATTTGTGAGAGTTGAGTATTGATATAGAGAATATGATGCAAAAGGGTTTTATCTAGCCCTATGTGTCCCCATGTGGTGCTTCAATGTTGTTCTCCAAGAAGGTTAATGGTATTACGTGGTTGTGTGTTTACTACCTAAGGTTAAACTTGGTGACTCTCAAGATGCTTTACTCTCTCTCTAGGGTAAATGGTTTATTCATTCAACTGAAAGGGGAAATATGGTTTTATAAGATTGATATGAGGTCTAGATATCAAAAGTTAAGGGTAATGGGGGGTGATATCCTGAATACCACCTTAAGATGCAGGTATGAGAGTTTTGAGTTTGTAGTCATGTCATTCAGTGTTACAAATACACCAACTATTGTCATGGGGCTTATGAAATCCATGATCCATGAGTTCTTGGAACAATTTTTCATCATATTAATTGATTATATCTTGATCAACTAAAAATCATAGGAGGAACATGCTGAACATCTCATATCTATTTTGGAGGTTCTTCGACACCACCTGATCTATGTAATGTTTTCCATATGTATATTTTAGACACAATAGGTGCATTTACTCAGGAATGTGGTGTCTCAATGGGGTGTGATTTGGGACCCATCGAAGATCGAGGAAGTTGTTTCTTGGGTAGAACCCAAGAACATGGAATAGGTTTACAGTTTCCTTTTTCACACAGGCTTTTATTTGAGATTTTTTCCTTTTTTCAATAAATTTGTTTCCCCATTGATATCCTTGAGTAGGAATGATCAATATTTTGTATAGATTGATCAATTACAAGAAGTATTCATTTTCCTGAATAGAAATTTTGTCAGTGCTCCAGTGCTACAGTTCCCTAAGGAGGGGGGGGGGGTTGATGTTTGTGGAGTTTCTCAATGATTCCCACATAGGATTGTAATGCATGTTGATGTAGCATAAGGAAGTGATATCATATGGGTCTCACTGGTTACATCCCATTTAGTGTAACTATTCCACCCATTATATGGATCTAATAGTGGTTTCATTTTCACTAATGTTGTGGCGGCATTACCACATTGGGGAGATCATTGTAGTCTTCACTAATCAAAAGATCTTCTGGTGTATCTTTTATCAACATGATCTGAATTTGTGGTAGTACAGGTGGATATAGTTTCTTCAGGATTATGATTTTTAGATCTTCTATAAATCTAGAAAAGTGAATGTTGTGGTCAATTATTTGAGAAAGAATTCATGGAAGGGTTTTTTAAGGAGTCTGAGGATTCTAGGAGATAAATGGAGGAGTTTCTATAGTTGAATTTCTATTAAAGATTGGATTATGGTTGGGGATATATGATTTAGATGCTGGTGTAGTCTTCAATTATGAATCATGTGGGGGATTTTTTGTTTGGAGACTCAAATGCAGACGTGATGCATGATCGTGTTGGTTTTGGTGATGTTCTTAAGGGATGGTTGGAGGATTGTAAAAAACATACGCTATTCCATAGGAGATTTTTTACTTTGGTAGTGATCAATGAGGTATTCCTTTATGTGTTTCATTGCTCAAAATTGGTGGTTAAACCAAAAGTTTCCAATATGTAATGTGGTTTGAGGATTCTGTTTTGGTGTCTCAGGATGAAATGACTGGTGACAAAGTTTGTGGAAAGGTGTTTGGTTTTACAGTAGGTAAAGGCTGAGCATCATATTCCTAGAAATTTTATGAATCCATTGGAAGTTCTTGAGTTTAAATGGAATAATATATCAATGGATTTAGTAACAGGGCTACCTAGGTTCTAGGTATATTTTCATTCTTTCTGGTTGATCAAGCATCAATTGATGAAATTGGATGACTTATTATCAATCAACGAGTTAAGTACAGTGGATTATTTGTCTAAGAGGTATGTGGAAGTGTTTGTGTGGTTGCATGGTTTTTTTAGGTTTATTGTCTTATATTGGAAAATTATTTTACATTGAGATTTAGGAGGGGATTACAACATTCTTTTGGCACTCAGTTATGCCTCAACACTACTTTATACCCTCAAACAGACATCCAATCATAGAGGAATATCAAGATATTCGAGGATATGTTGCGAGGATGAGTTTTGGACTTCCGTAGGTCTTGGTTATTACACTTTCCATTGGTTTAATTTTCTTATAAAAACAACTATCAATATTCCATTGACATGTATATGTTTGTGGTTTTTCATGGGAGATCGTGTTGTCCTCCATTGTGGTGGATGTGGTTTGGGAGGTTGTATTCCTTGGACCCTATGTGCTGTGGAACACAACAGAAAAGGTTCAGTTGGTTCCAAAGAATATGAAAGTAGTACATGACTGGTAGAAGTCTTATGATATTCATAGGAGGAGGCTCTTAGAGTTTGAGGTTGGGGACCTCATTTTCTTGAAGGCTTCCCCTTTACTTGAGAAGTAGTGGTCTGGTAGACGGTGTAAGTTATCTCCCAGGCTTTTTGGGCCCTTTTACGTGTTGAATAGAATCGGAAAAGTGGTATATTGATTGGTGTTGGTACCATGAATGGAGAGGATCCATAATTTTTTCCACATATCTCACCTTCATTGGTGTCTTCATGAGGACTCCCATGTCACTTGATAGAGAGATTTGGATATCGAGGTTGATGTGACATTCATTGAGCATCTAGTAGATATTTAAGACCACTAGTAAAAGGCACTATGTGTATGGATAATTCATTTGGTTTGTGTGTTATATATTCATGGTGGCATGGAGGAGAGTGTTTGAGATTGAGAGACATAGATACATGCATATTTTTTGGAGATGTTTTGACCTTTTCTTTTCTTTGTTTTTCTTTGTGATGTGAGGTATGAATAATTCTATTTTATGAGATGATATATTTTTCATGGTTTATGATGTATGATGTATTATAAAGTTATGAAATATGAAAAAGGTAGGACTTGATTCCTTATTATGACACATTAACTATGATTTGATTGAACCCATTTAGGCAAGTAAGTGTTTCCCAGAGCAGATAATATCTTCACATAGAGGATAGAATTCCTTGCTTTGTGTGTTTGGGACAATGTGGTCAATTGATTTTAGTGGTTGATGGTTCGGGATGCATAGAGGCTGATATGGTTATTCTATTTTTATGATTTAGTTTGTGTCTGTGTGGTGATGAGGTTGTGTGGGTTGTTTTGTGGTTTTCTAGTTTGGTGTGTTTGTTGGTTGTAGAGTTAGAGGTATTAGGAGATTATTGAGAGGTATCTCGAGTGATATTTTTCACACACCTTTCCTTATAAGATTGGTTTTTAAATCTTGAGGGTGATAATTATTTGATAGGTATCTCATGTAATGGTCCTTTCCTTACCGGTCCTTCACTTTTTTTTTTCTATTTGGAGGTGTTCGGGGGAGGTTTCAGGCGTTTCTAATAGAGGATGAATGTACAAAAGTGATTATATAGGAAATACAGACCGTGTAAAGTTTACAAGATGTAAAAGTGGGGTTCATGGATTGTGTGGGGCCAGTTCATGATATTTAATAAATTGGGAGATTAATACTTTGATCCAATTCATTTGTTTGGATCTTAAAAGTACAAAATTAAACAACATGAAAGTGGATTAAACATCTTGGGAATCCCTAATGTAGTATAGTTAAAAGTTTGGATCACATTAATTTCTCTAAAACCTCACAGACTACCTTCCTCTCTCTTTTGGTTAGAAACCTGGGCACCCTAATGAGTCCTTCAATCCCACATTCCTCTCTCTATGATATGTTGGTTCTTATAGTTGTTCATTGGGAATCTATGGTAAGCCCTTAATTTTTATTGGTTAACATCCTCTTGTTATTATTTAGGGTTTTGCTGAGGTAGTGTAGTTTTCTTTGTTTGTGTGTTTGGGATCTTTATTTATGATCATTTTATGTGTTTTTGGGTGATCCATAGTTCCATGTGGTGTGATAGTGGTTTGCAAGAACTTCTTCTTCACCCTATGGTCCACAAAGAGTCAACAAAGCTTCCTTGAGGTAGGTAATCCCTTGATTCTCTATATTATGAATCATGCACAAGGGATTTAATTTTTTTTACTTATGGTTTATGGTTGGTATAACTTAATCAAAGATAAGAAATTGTTTCAGTTGAAATTTAAAGTTCAAAGTGGTTTTATTCCCATGCTCTTATAGCTTTGTTATTTTGTGATATTTAGGATTGTACGAGCTTGTTTCCCTACAAACAATTATAGCCATTGGTGGATTTGTTTGAATGGGATGATATGATATGTGACTGTTGTGTTTATTGTGTGATCACCCTAAAATGGAAAATTATTAACCACTTATATATGGCTAATGAAATGGTTTCTATAGTATTATGTTTTGTGTGATACCACCCCTAAAATAAGTGTAAAGTGATAAAATTTTCTTTATAAATCATTAAAATGATCCTGATGTGTTGTGATGTGTGTCCACGTTTGTTGGATGATGATGTGTGGTTGTGGAATACGTGATGATGGTTTTTTTGTCCGTGCTTTTGGGGTGTCAAGGAGGTGGTTTATATGGCTGTGCTTTTTGGGTTGTGAGGAGGTGATTGTTTTGTCGTGTTTTTTTGGTGGCGATGTGGCTGTACAATGGGGATTATATAGTGCCGGTGATGTGTGTTTTTGTTGTTATAGATTCCCAAATAGTTATGGAATAAATTAATTATAATTATTGAATTGAAATGGGTTTGATTTGTTAATAGGATTTAAATTATTAACAAATAAATACATGATGTGTTGTGTTGTTAAATGTGGTTAATTCGAAATAATGAAAAGAATGGGAAAGATAATGGGGATTGGTTGGAAATGAGAAATGGGTATTGTGTATTGTTGTATGGTGTTATGATTTTAGAGGTGGCATTAAATGGGGTGACGTTTTGAGTTGGTTAGCCTTTGGTTGTAAACCCATTGTTGGGATTGAGTTTTTGTTATTATATATATACACGTGTATATTCTTGTGATTTATCTACACACCCCACCCACATTGATCACTATGTTCCACCACATTCATATTCATGTAAGGGTTATTTTTTTGACATCCAATGAGGATGATAAATAGAAGCATACCCACTCTTTCATGCTCTCTCTTCTAGGTGAGATAAGTATTTCACTGGTAGTTATGGCTAGAGGTTTGTTATTTCATTAGATGGTAGTTGTGAGAGACTAGGTTTTTTCAAGGAAGATTTTATATGACTGTTCTTATTAGGAGGCTTCTAATGTGGGTTGTTTATAGAAAGTGGGGTGCACATGATTGATGTCCTACATGGTCAAAATACCACACTACTTTGGTTAGGTAAATTCTGGTGTTGTGGCCTAGGTGTTTTCGGGTGAGATGTGATTTATGCGTGCATTTGATGTGGCAAGCCTTGTGTCTTTGGGAAAGGTGTGTTGTGGTCGTACTTTTGTGGTGATGTGGTACACATAAGATATGGGAGCACCAAGACATATAAAATTGGGTTGTGAGAGTGGAATACCAATGGGATAGTAGTGTAGAGAACCCTTATCAATAAGTTTTTTATATTATATTACTTAAATATGGATTTTTAGTGAGTGTACCTTGGTGAGGTTTGGGTCTGGTTAGTATACTTGTATAGGTTCTGTTTGGTTCTACTCATTTCTTATAGGTTCATTACTATTATTCATTCATATGTTAGTGATAGACTATAGTTTTCCTGCTAAGTATACTCATATTCTAACACTATGTACATAAACTATATTAGGTATCCATGAGGATTACAAGGATTGTGTTGGAAATTACTAGCTTATATCCTTGATAGTTGCAGTGTTGCTCCATTAGATTTAATTTTGATTAATTTATTTTTAGAGACTTATATTTGTATCTATTCTGTCTATATTTGAATTTGGGGTGGTTTTATCTTGATCTTATATTATTACTTGTAGTTTATTATGGATGATTTATCTTATCTTCTGATCTTATTTATATTATAGAGGGTAATGCCTCCCATACATGAGATTTTTATACCCTCTATGAAAGTCGTCAACTCAGAGCACACTGTAGATGGGGATCATAGGGTCATTATGTCTTCCCCCCTCATTTAAGTATCTTTAGAGTGAGGGGGACTTGATAGAAACAACTAGATTTAGCATGACCAATTGATCATTATTCATTATTATACATAATCAATTCATGTTCCTTTAGGTTTGGAAAAGTATATCATATTCTTCTTAGTCATGAGAGGAAGAGATGTGAAGAAGGAAAATGAGAGTATTGTTGTGCACATCAATTATCCTCTTCTAAAATGAGATAATAGTCTATTTATAGACCAATTTGTTAGGTTTTAATAATTAATTGATTGCACCTAGGTCCTTAATATTATTTTAATCCAAAAATTAATCCCATTCCGTGAAATAATGTAATAATAATATTTTATTTCATAGTATGTTCCTTCCCACTCAATGATAAATATTTACATTACAAATTGGTAAATAAATATTTATCCCCAATAAATTTTTGTCCACTGATCCTCTTTGACATTTTTTTAATTATTGAATAAATATCTAAATTAATATTATCCAATAAATAAATAAATATTATATTTACAGTACGGAATGTAATATTATATTTAATATTAACATATATAAATAAGTTATTTATCAAAGAATAAATAATTATTTGTTACCTTGTAAATTTTATGTGATAAATAAATAATATATATTCATGTAATAAAACAATTACTATTTGAATTAATATTTTTTTTGACATTTACAATCAATTAATAAATCGTGAGTCGAGAATAATATTTATTATAATTATTAAATAAATAATATTAAATTTAGAACAAAAGAAAATTTTTGTGTGTGACCCTCTATGTATTATCATCAATGATATTAGGTGATCTTGTCGAAAGTCCAAGATTGATGTCTAGCAATTAGTCAAGGAACTAATAGAAGAAGAATAAGATATGTTTTAATAGAAACACATATGAATGTTCACTATGTAATATAATCCCTTTATCATTATATATCAGCAATTAGGTTACAAACATGTGTCGTTAATATATGTTCTTGATCCATCTTTATTTGGTTATCTAAAATGAACCTGTTTATACAAAATGGAATTGGAATTTAATTTAAATTTTCTTTTTCAATAAAAGGGAATCGATATTATCTTTTATAAAAATATGAGGGACAAATCCTTCCATATATTATTTTTTAAATAAAATATCATTTTTGATGAATCTAATGTACTCAACCTTACTGTGAACATATGTTGTTAGTGTTTATGGTAATACATTTAAGTGTGCGAGTCATCCCATGAATTAATAAAAATATAATTGTCTAAGGATCACCACACCCATTAATATTATGAAATATCTATAGATTCCCAAAAAATTTGAAATTATTTATGGAGGTATTTTTCTCTTAATCTAAATTCATGGAGATTACCAAGTGTGAACTTCATATGATGACGACTAATCAACTTATGAGTACTCACACTTGGAATTAAACATACTATATATCCCTTAATATAATTTTATTCAACTATAGAATAAAATTTA
Organism: Viscum album; assembly: GCA_963277665.1. NCBI lineage: Eukaryota > Viridiplantae > Streptophyta > Magnoliopsida > Santalales > Viscaceae > Viscum > Viscum album. Next base: position 402,655,108 of record OY728157.1, read on the forward strand.
AGAATATCATCATAGTATATAGGGTTATCATTATAACATGGATATGTTATGTCATTTTTAGTGTGACAACTAGAACATTATTACATTAATTTCACTTGTAAAAAGTAGAAAACTTATTACAATATATTTTAATAATATTTAAGTTTTTGAATATACATGAAATATAAATTTTAAATTGTGGGTTAAACAACTCAAAATCAAACATTAAGATCATAAAATTATGGGTTCATCAAAAATTAAAGGGAAGTAAATCTAGGTAGTGGGATATAAACTATTTCTGGCATTGGATAATCTTGATGAGAACTGGTAATATATTTTCAAATATTTATTATGAATCACAATTTATGATAAATCTTAATATGATCATTTTAACTAATTTTATAAAGGCTAATTCATGGTTTAATGGTGGTTTTATTTTCTATCTTGATTATTTAGAAAATGTTATTTTATATAAATAATGTGAATATTATTCTAAATACCGGATTTAAAAAACAGGTTTCCATTGGTTGGATTTTTATAGAATTAATTTTATATTAGGTTTTTGTAAATACTTTTCTTCATTTTTTATATATTAATTTGTGGATTTTGGATGTTATCATAATAACGGTTTTTATTTGTTTTTTTGAATTTTTTTTATGTATCAATTGGATAGTTTTTTATTATTATTATTAATTTTCAAGGATTTTCATTTTTCTTGAGAAAATGACTATGGCCAAGGTCATATTTCTATGTTTAATACCATTCGAAATGTGGATTTTTGGTATTGGATGTGATAAGTGTGTGACAATATGGTTAGTTGAATAATTCAGTATACAATTGAACTAGGATGATAATAGTCTGTCATGGTAAGAATTAAATTAGAACCTAGTATATTTATTTATGGTTATTAATGCTAAAACCAAGATTAAGTAACCTTATTATTTATTTTTAAGTGTTATTCTATCAATAATTTTATATTTTTGTATTGGGGGTTTATTCTTTTGACTTTATGGTTTTGAATTTTAATTAAATTGGTAATTGGTTTAATATGTTTGGATTATTATTTATGGTACACTTAGTTTTACTTTTAAAAATTTATTTCATTTTTCCGTATTTGAATAAAGATATGTTTTATTCATGAGTATTTTTATTTTATGTATCCACTTTCTAATATCATAACCAATATTGTTTTTATTTCTCATTATTTGGTCTTAGTGTCTTGGTGAAATTCTACAAGGTTTATACTTACACCCATGTTGTGCATTTCTATGGACTATAGATATCATTGGTCATGATATAAGAAAAATATTTTCTCATTATTTATTAGTACTGATCTATAGACCGTTGATTAATATTTTAAAAGAGTATTTTTATGACATGGATATTGAGTAACATTATCATATTTATATTTTTATAGTGTTCTCTTTTGATTTTTTATGAAACCTAAATCAGTTCATTGAATTTTATTTATACTAAAAAATTTATATAAAATATTTTTCTATTAAAATAATTATTGGTTTATTATTATTTTATTGAAAATGATTCCTAAGTAATATATCTTATCCCTCAAAACTGGTTTCTAGCTTATGGTGATTGACGAGCGCATGTGATTCCATGTATTGGTCTGATTCAAGTCACATTATACTGTTACCTCAGTTTATCCACTAAATAATTCTATTCAATGTATATTAAATCATGAAAAGTTAAATAGGTATGGTTAAGAGTGTTTTTAGACACAATTTTACCATATAATATCATATCTAATTTCATATAGCTATATTTGAGTTACCAAGAAGTTTGTATAGATTTAATGTTGGTGAGAACATTATTACTAGTAGTTACAAGGGTTTTAGTGATGATATTTTTATAAAAGAAATAATTAATTTCCAATTATATATATTAAATAGATTCATTACATGTAAATAGATTTTAAAATTATTTTTAAAATGGGTTTACAATTATTAAATGGTTGTTAATAGGAAAAATTTCTTAAAAAAGATATAGAAAAAAAACCTTGTTTGATTTTTCTTGTTGTTTTTTAATATTAAAATATAATTTGAGTTAAAAAAAGATGTAACTGATAATATATGTGTGGGTAGTTCTTGTTATAGTAATTCCCTGAGAATATTGGAATAATTATTCTTATAATAATTAATTATAGGAATGTAAGTTGAATAGTAGAAATAACTCATACGAATCCTTAGCTGATAAGAATTATTATGAAGACAATCCAAGAAATGGATAAAGGAGATTACTATGATTTTTTGGGGGAAACTGAATAGGGGTGATGGTTTCAAAGTCATAATCTATTTTCATCTAGAGGTTATTTTTTACTAGAACTAGATGTGAAATGGATAGATAAAATCAACCTTATATTGTATTTTTAATAAATTTTAGGGTCTTTAGAAATGGAGTTATCAGATTATTTTTCAAAATTAACTATCATGAAGGTGGTGGGAAATTATAACTGATGCAAAAATTTATAATGAAATTAACTGTAAGAATATTAAAAAACTCTTTAGTTAATAATATTTTCTATAGTATTTGATTCTAGTGAATCCTAAATAAAATTATGAGTTTGACCAAGGCTATTTGATGGTGATGATATATTCATAAAAGTTGGTAAAACTTGTATGTTTTTCATTAATGTTGGTGAAAACTGATAATATAAATGAATGAAGCTTTGAAATTTTTCTTAGACCATAGATTCTATCATCAATCATTTTTCTAAGATCACTTACATACATATAGGTAATAACTATGACTATTAGTGAAGAAACTGAAATAGTGGACGCCAATAGTGCAAAAACATTCCTTATAAAATCGTGGAGTGGGAATGATTATTTTAGTATATATAAGATAAAATGAATAGAATTAAAAAATAATCTTTAAATATTACCTCTAGTTCCTCTCATGGTGGGAATATACTTTTTTGTTATTAGTTTGGGGAAAATTATCACATAAAGACTTCTTTCTCTATTACACCTCATCCATACCACCAATGTGGAATATAGTTCACATGTAGATGTTTTATGGGATTTTATCCTAGATAAAAAGTGGTAGATCATCAAACCTAGTGTTTTTATCCTATACATTAGTAGATAAGATAAAAATAATTTGGTCTAAAACTCAATGGACGATTACATATAAAAGGAAAGAGTTGGGGAAACTCTTGGTGACTAAGAAATTGACTAATGGATATTTTATTGAGGGAAGAAAAATGTATAGTTCATGTTACTATCTTGATAAATTTTACACATATAAATATTTTATTTCATTATAGATATACTAATTTTTATATAATTATCTGATTAGTATAACACGTGGCAATTCATGTTGTGATAATTTCTCATATTATGAGAATTGAAAAACACTTGGGTGAAATCATTGGGAAGGGTTTCAAGTGTCCATATGTTACTGCTATGACTGATGAATTGGATTCTATTTGATATTTTCTATACATTAAGATAAATTCCTCTGATCTTATCATTGGGTTAGATTATTTTATAAATTTCAAGGATCAAATTGAATGTTATAGAAATAAAGTTTTTTTATTTAATCTGATGGTGTTTCTCATTTAATCAAAAGAGAGTGGGATATTAATGTAAGTGGAAGTGGTATAATTTAATAAATCATTAGGTCAATATATTATTATTTAATCAGTTTTGATCTTAGATATATTCATATATTTAGAGAATCATGTCTTGGTTGATATGTATCCTAATACATTTACCTAGGTTTTCTTAGGGTTAAATTTGAAAAGCAATGTAGAATTTTTCTATGATATTTTTTGTAGAATGAAACCTATTTTTCTACCTTCAAACTTCATGGTCTGAGTACAGTTACTGGAGTTAAAGGAACAATTTGAATAATTTGAATATAAGTGTTTTATTTACCCTGGTTTATTTCCTTTGGCAGTACCTGTGTTATATTCCAGGAAGGTTGATGGCAGTTTGTAATTTTGTATTATATACTAGAAATTAAATTAAGAGAAATTAAATAATAATTATCCCTTAACCCATGTTTATGAGTTTTTTGGTTAATTATATGTATATATATTAATTTTTATGATTTATCTTCAAACTATATATATCATTAATTGAGGGTATGAGGGGAGAACAAAATAAAGACAAATTTTTGACGTTTTTATTTTCATTAATTTTTCTTGTTCATGAAATTCATTGTAATCAATTCACTTATAGTGTTCATGAAAATTATGGATTTTATATTCTATAAGTATCTGTATTATTTCATGGAAGTGTTGAAAAATGAAACATTTATTTATTAGAGATCCAAATCTGATTATAAATAGCATTTATATGTTTTTTAATAATTTTATATGAATAAAAGTTATAAAAATGTTATTTAAATGTTAGTTTTGGAATTATGAGATAGATCTTATGGGACATAGTATTTCAGATAAAGGAATATATATTGATCATGATAAATTAAAGTCTATTATTTATTTGGTGAGGCCTATGAATTTATTTTAAATCCATAGTGTTTTTAGTCTGGATTGATATTACTAGATGTTTATCAAATACAAATTTAATTAGGATTCTCTAATGATGATTTTATCTCAAAAAAGAGATATTTTTGAAGGGTATGAGATGTTTCAAATATCATTAAACGAAATTAAATGAAGGATAACTTTAGATCTTGTTTATCTCTAACCTAATATAGGTTATTTCCGTGAGGTTTATTTATTTGTTTGGCAATGATATGGGGTGGGTTCTTATTCACAAATGCCTCTTTATCTAATATGGATTGAGATACATAAAACAACATGAAAATAAATATTCATGATTTAAAATTATCTATAATGGTTTAACAAATGAAGTGTTAGAATCATTATAATTTTGGTTAATTTTTTTTCTATATACCAATATTTTTTTTGAAGTATACATTCTCATATGGTGACCTCAATTTGAGGAAAAAATTGTGGGTGAAGTATCTTCAAAAATTTGATTTTAAACTTTTATATATCCATATAAAATGTAATGTTGTACCTAAAAAATTGATTATGATGGATCAAAATCAAGATACTAATAAAGATAATGATAATTGGTAACTAATGTGAAGGCTCACTAATTTTCACTTGGATACTAATTCAATTCGGAATGTTACATATATTTCTTGCATTAATTATTATTTTTTATTATTAGTTTAAGTGAGAGGGTTAAAGTATTTGGAACTTTATTTTAAAGGTATTAAAGAAATACTTTATTAAGTTAAGAGTGGGAAAAATTAATTACATTCATAAATATTACATCAATTTAGATAAATAATCAATACATATCATAATTATACATGCCTTAAAACTATAAAGGATCAGTGTATTTAGATATTTGTTACATATTCAAATTATTTCACAAATATATTAATCATTTTCCAATAATCACTTCTCATATTGTACCCTTCATAGATATACCCTACTTACTACCTTTCTTCATGACCATGGGAAATAAAAACATAATAAAGGGTGAACATAGATTCCTATTAAGGATAAACATATGAGATATTGATCCATGATAATCCTTAGAAAATGATAAGAATATCGGTATTCTAATAGTATTATAAGTTATGAATTTCATACCAAATCTATTAATGAAATCTAATCTTGATTCATGGAATAAGACTATAAAAAATAAATAAGTCAATAGAGTTCATAATCATCATTTATCAATAATGATCCATGAGAACATTTCGTAAAAATAATACATCAGTCTTTGAAATACACATAAACATAAAGAATCATTTAATTAGTCAGGTATCACTTAAAATACTATCATAGTGGATAAAATCCCATAGTTTATTGGGTTTAATCCCCATTACATCATTTCTTTAGTCAAGGATCACTACCAAGACTATCATAGTAGATATAGTCATGTACTAGGTTAGGTTTACTCCCCAAACCAATTTATATTATCCCATTAGACATTAATATTTACTAAATTAATTAGAGGATATATAATTATTATCCAACAAATAACTTATTGAAATCCATTAATCACATTTCCATATGATCATAAAAACAATCATAATATCATAACCCATGAAATATAAATGAGAATCATAACAATTTCATTAGAATATAACTAACACATGAAAAAGTAATGGGTTTGATTTATTAATCCTTAAAAAATCATCATCATAATATAAATAGAGAAATAAAGTGGATTTTATTCATATTTAATATTCATAGATAACTATAAAAATCCTTAAATTATGTTGAAATAAATAAAAAATCTATTTTATAAAATACATAAAAATATTATTTAAAATCATAAGAAAAAATACTTATCCTTTAATGAATATATAAATTAGAATTATAGAAATGTGTAAATAAATTTTACTAATGTGAAACATGGATAATTTTAAATAAATATACATGATTAACAATATATATAATGGAAAAAATCTGTTCTTTATGTATAAATTTAAATTGAAAAAAGTGATTCATGTGAAAAATATTTGACAATATTAATTTTATTAATTTATAAAGAAATTAAAAGGTAGTAAAAATAAATTTTAAAATACTTTTTAAAAAATATTAAATCATTTATATATTTTTTAGAATGTGGATATAAAGTATAAAGATTCCCGACCCATAAAAAAGAAATAATGTTGTATTTTATTAAATTAATTTTATCGATAATTTGAAGAGAAAAATAGTGAAAAATGAAAGGAAAAAATTCAATTAAATAAATAACAACATTATAATATCATATATTTGGTTTAAAGGATAAGGATTATATATCTTCCCCCAATGTAAATTTAACATAAACAATCTTGAAATAAAAACAAATTGCGACATGAAATCTTATATGATGTGTCATTTTTATTTTTATGAATTAAAAATATCTAATATAATGAAAATATATTTATTATACATATATTATTGAACAATATTAATGTATAACTTCATATATATAATTATTTTATAATTTTCAACTACCCTTTTAATAAAAATTATTCACTAAAATCAATTTTCAAGTGAAAATTAGACTGCTTTCAATGCATGTATTGGTTTTAAAATTTTGGTCCTTATTCCTTAGTCATAATTAATTATCTAAAAAATATAAATAATTGTATAAATATCTTATTTATTCGTTATACACATGTTTTTAACCATTCACATAGTGTGTTGATGGAAAATAAGTTACATCACTCCACGTGCACAATCGAATGAGGTTTCAACATTTTGATGGATGGAATGAAAGAAAGTTAAAAAATAATTATCATTTAAAAAATAAAAATTATTTTATTATTATAATATATATTCATTAAATTTATGCTCATTACACTCCATGTAATTCATAAAAGAAAAATGAATCACATCGCTAAGTGGATGTGGTAGTCCTCTCTCATGCACACACAATGTTATCATTTTCCAATGGATGGAAGGATAAGTAGGTAGATAATATAACATAATAATAAAATTCTAATTATGTTAAAAACATTATATATATATATTCAAATTTCTATATAACCATTACGTAGAGATGGAGATGAATAATAAAATATATTTCTTGATAGAGATGGTAGTTCGTATGTGCACATTAGTGATATTTTTGTTTCCCATTAGATGGAAAGGATATAAAAAATGAATATAAAATTAACAAAATAAAATTTATGTATATGATATATAATTATTTAATTATGTAAATGTGGTCATGTAATAATTTTATTAAGTTTAAGGATAAAGGAACATGAAAAAGGTCTATAATAACATATACCTCTTCTTTGTTAATCAGTCTTTAAAAATCACCTTATGACTTCTTAAATTGGTATTTTGGGAATAAAAAAACCCAATTTCATGGATAAATATATTTTTATGGTATTTGGGTTGAAATTGGTTGAAATAATGGGACCATGTGGTGTGTATAATTGAGAATATGATGTTCCCATTTATAAGTTGAGTGGGAGAAAACTTATTAATACTTGAATTATTTTTTTATAAAATGTTTCCTACACATGTATACTATTTTAAAATTTCTAAATAATAGAATATTGTATTTTTAATGTCTAAATTTGACCAATAAAAAAAATTTATAAAACTTTTCAATTATATTATAAACCCAATATTTTTGGTTAACCCCTCTTTTAACCCTTTTAACCCTTACCATGATAACAATATTATTACCATAGAAACTAATCATTATGGAAAAAATTATGTTAAAATAAATAACTAATATTAATTAAGTTGATTCAAAATATTTAATCAATTTTAACTGATTGAACTCCTAAATTTTGTAGAAATTAATTCTATTGTTAATGCATAAAATGGGACAAAACATTTTTAGGAAAACCACATTTTCAATGATATTGTAAATTTAATTTCATTATATGACTAGTAACCACCGTTAAATTAGTTATATTTTTTTAATTTAGTAAACTAAAATTTTTTTACAATAAAATCATTCATCAAAACTGATTAATTTAATTTATTAGTATTTAAATACACTGTGCACATAAATATTAATTGATGAAGAATAACTCTTTTTACTGTGAAATGATTTTATATTTACTTATAACAAATTCTAAATCTATATATGAATAGTTATTCATTTTTTTAAATTGAATACCAATATATTTCATAAAAATCACTGTTAATTTTTTATCATGTTATATAACGTATAATGAAATTCAATATCATTAAAAATAAATACATTAACATTAAATGAATTTATTTTTTATATTTTAAATCGTGTTCTCTTTTTTCTTAGAGTTTTTCAATACTTTTTTCAAAGAAATATTTTATTGATATATTTAATAATTTGAGATTTTCTATTCATACCCAAAAGTAAAAAAAAAATATTAATACATAATAACATCTTTGAATCATGGTTCATTTATGTTAAGTGTTACATGAAAAGAAATCAGTCAAAAACATTGAAAAAAATATATTCATAAATATCTAGGTTGTAGAGGAAGACAACTAATAGGTGGATGTTATCATAAGGTTTAAATCATTATTATAAATAGTGTCGGGTTTTTATAATTCCTCTAAGGAATATATTTATAGGGATATTTTATCATTATAGTTTGGTGTTTTATCTAGAAATTACAAATATATCTCATATTAAAAAGAAAATGTTTTGATTTTCAGGCATGAAAAAATATGTTCACATGTTTCCAAATATATTTTTTCTATGTGGAGAAGGAAAAACTATTGACTTACTAGGATTTTCCAACCATTACCTATGCAGACCTGAAAGTGGTTGGAAATTAGAATATATTTCATGTTGGGTCTACTTATGTAAGGTATATAGAATGGTGATATTTGGGTTGTTCTAGATTTACATCTAAATTCAACTCACTTTTTTCCCATAAGAGAGGAAAAATCTTTTAAGGAACATGGAAAGTTTTATAATAAGATGATTTTAATTCTTTTTAGAGTTCTAATGCATGTCATTTATAATAAGGATCCTATTTTTTTTATCAATATTGTATAGGGGTCTTCAAAATACCATAGATACTCAATTGAGGCTGTGTAAAAATACCATCCTCAGATGGATGAGTAGATAAAACATATTATTCATAATTTAGATTACTTTTTTGGAATGAATTCATGATTATGATAAGTCTCTAATAGATTAAGTTTAATTAGTTTATTTTTTATATAATAACAATTATAAATACTCACTATTTATATAAATATTTTTAGTTTTATATGGAAGGCCCTGTAAATACCCTTTTTGTTGGGTGAAAATGGGTAAAAAGTCCATAATTTGATCAATTTTGGTATGGGTAGCAGTGGAATACATTATATTTATTCAAATATATTTTAAGGAAAAATATATATAATTTATATATTGATAATTGGTGAGGACCCTCGGAGTTCCATGTGGTTGATAATGTGTTCTTTCTTATGTCACCACATTTAGGTCATCAAAGACATAGAAATAAAGGGAAGATAACACCATTGGTTGTGGGTACTTTTAAAGGTATATAGAAGATTTGTGCAGTGATGTACTATTTATAAATACTTCTATGTTAAAAATAAATTTTTTATTTATTTCATTCATCATAGATGAGGATTTTCATTTAATATCTATATCATATTTTTTATTGGAAATTTGTCGTGTTGGAAGAATATGTGACATTCATCGAAAGGCTTATTAAAATCATGGATATTAAAAGGAAGGTGTTAATGAAAAATTAAATTACTTTTGTTTAAGTGTAATGGACATATAAAAATGTTCAATAAGAAATATAAGATAGGTAGACTCACATGAGAAGATAATGGATATTTTTTTTTGATAAAATAGAGTAACTTTCTCAGGGTGAAAAGTATTTAGAGTGGGGGGGATAAAACTCATATTTTTATAACTATTTAATAAATTGTCTAATAAATTAAGGTAATTAATTGAATTTTTGTTAAAGTAGAGTGAAATAAAAATTATATTATTTAATTTGGGAATTTTAGTTTTCTTTTAAGAGGAAATTTTAGTTCTAAATGATTATAAATAATAATGTATTGTTTCATGATAAGTATTTTTGGACTATGACGTAGTGTTATCACCATGGAAAATTATTTTATTGGAATGTATTTAATAAATGATATATTTTTGTAATGAAGAATATATTTTATAGTTTTGAGTTAATGTATTGTTATTTTAGGATTTATGGGTGGTTTGAGATATTAATTCCTTAAATTAAAAATGGGTTTTGATGTTAGAATTGTTATCTAGTTTCAATGTTTCTAAAATTATTTAAATTAAATGAATGAGTATATAATTTAATAATTTGATTATGGAATATAGTGTAATAATTCCAGGAGTTATGGAGAATGAGAGAGAGAGAGAGACTGAATTTGTAGTGAAATTAGAGGATTGACTATAATTACATGAGACGTTTTGGGTGATATCTGTTTTAAGATGGGGGTGGGGTGAGAGGGGATTTTTTTGAGACACCTCCAATAGAAATTCTCCCATTCCCTAGGTATCTCCCTATATCTATAAAATTATTTTATTAAAAAGGTGCAGTGAAGGAATGGTGTATCAAAATATTATAAAGGTGGTAATATCATTGGGGACTATAATATTAACAATTTTACACATTTTATAAAAAATATTCAACCATTTTGGAAATGTGTTGATTTTATAAAAACTATAAATATGAAATTCTCATGTTTGAGTTGTCTATAATGGATTTAAAACATTTATAATGTCCAAAGATGAAATGGAATGGTCTCCATTCCATATATTAGATAATTATCCTCACAAAAAATTTTCTTATAAGCTCTTAAAGTAGAGAGTTAAATAGGGCCTTATCAATCTCCACATGTGTTATACCACTCTTTGGACACCATAAACATTCATACAAAATGTTTAATGAGAACTATGTCAAATAACATGTGTTGTTTCACAATGTTTTGGTTGATGTTCTAAATGAATACATGATGTGTTGAAGTTCCTCTAAAAGATAAATTTTTCTATTTAGTTTTTGAAAAATGATTTTTGGAAACCACTTGTTGATATATATTGTTTATTGACTCCATAAGGAGAATAAAATTTTGGTTTATTGGAAATTAAAATGGAGGAAAATATTTGCGTGTTTACCTGAATTATTCCATACATAGTGTCTTATTTATTTCAATTGTTAATTACAATTTAAATAATGACTATTATTCAAGATTTTTTGTCTTTCTTTATATGTGATTTTTGGATCATTATTTTCTAAAAATTTATAATTCACAGTTTATTGGGGTTTTTAAATCTGTTTTGTTTATTTATCAAATTATTTTTTTTATAAAAAGTATTGATATTATTTGTAATTAATTATTTGGAAAACATTTTACATTGGTGGGTTATGATTTCAAATTTTTCATAGATTAGGGTTTTGAAAAGGTCATTTAATACTATATTAATTGTCGATTTGTGGTTTTTAGAAGTTATTTGGGAAATTATTTTATATATTAATTACAAAGAACTATTTATTATATTCATTTTGTTGGGTTATGTTATTTTTTAAAATTTTATCCCATATGTTATTTTTCTTATGAAAATAGTCTTCAAGCATGAATATATGGACAATATTGTTACTCTTTAAAATTATGGGTTTTGGGTTTTGGAAGAGATTGGTGTGAATATTTTAATCCTGGAAATTTTTTTTTTATACAATCAAATTGTGTGAGAGATAGTGTATTATAACATCCAGGGTTTTTGAATGGGTTTTTTCCTAGTAAACCTAATTTTATTTGTTTGGTGTACTGAAAAACAATACTTTGGGTATTTTTAAGATAATTTTCGGAGTTTTAATGACCCAAAACGTTATGTTTAAAATTATTTTATGCCTAAATGAGTGACTCACTTGTTTGGAAGTGTTTAGGAATCATCGGGAACAAAAATCCCCATTTTGAGAAAGAGAGATATTGGCTCACGGTTTTTGCACAATTTGTTTAACCATTAATAAAAAACCATGCAATCTATTTTAAAAAGGGGTACATTTTCCAAAAACTATGAATCCACTTCCAAGAATGTATGTGCTGTATTATAGGGTTTTAGAGTCCCCCAGATAGGTTTTCATGGTTTTATAAAACTGTTCTACCAGATCATGTGATGTGTCTGTCCTCTTAGAGAGCGAGCATCACAAATTTGGTGCACATTTTTCCAAAATAATCAGTAACTATGTGTCTTTTTAAAGATGCCAAAAATCACATTTTTCCATATAATTCCTTAAGAGGTGTCTCACTTTTTTCCTTCTTGAAAACATGTTACTCCCTTCAATAGGTTATAGAGATCTCTGATTTAACCTCCCTCATTCATATGTGCTCTCATTCATGATCTATTGGTGGAGTTAGATTCCTATCTGTAGATACCTCACTTCATTTACTTCATTTTTTACTTTCTCTATCCATATTAATTTTTGTTTCTATTAAGTATGATTTTTATGATTTTCAGTGTGTTCTTCAAAAACAATATTTTCTTTCAAAACAACTCAAATTAGAGGCATGTTTTCGATGAAAGATTTCTTATGTGTATAAGTTACATAGTCCCTAGATTTTTCTTTAAATATATGGGTGTTTAGATGTGTGTTATTAAATAATAACATGTGGTTTGTCTAAGAGAGACCCATAATAAATTAACTCTTTTCTAAAAAATGTTTAATTGATGTTATGAGATGCTTACAGTATTCTAGAGCTTATTTAAATTATTTAAGGCTTGTCATGGGGCTTGTGGATGGTTGGGATGGTTATTATAAATGTTAAAATTGTTTATATTAGATAAATATGATATTACTAAATGAGTTGAAAATAGGATTTTATGGGAATGGTCTGAGGTATTGAGGTGATATTAATCCCTGGGATTAAGGTGACATGGTTCATCAATATTGAGTCGACATTGTTTTCTGGCTACAGTTATGGCTCACAAGACTTAAGATGGTATTGAATATTAGTATTTTGGAAACATAGTTCTCATGTAGTATTGAGGTTTCTAGATGACGTGGATTATGTACTTTTGGGTGATTTCCTCTCATAGTTGTTTGCTGATGTTTTCATCCGATTCATCTGTATAGAGATAGGAATTTTTTGAGGTGGTTTTGAGAACTCATTATAGGTGGAGACATCTAAGGCACAACAATTTTTATCCTGTTATATGTAATAAAACATGATTGGATCAATATCCTGGAATCATCATATGAAAATATATGTATAATCCAATAACGATGTCCTATCAACAGTTTAGAATTGGACCAAGTCTATATAGATGATTTTAAACCACTTTGATATACTCCCAGGTAAGAGGGTGATGTTGGCTAATTATAAGATATAAGGACTAGAAAAGAACAAGTGAGACATATATGTGTTTGATAGTAGACATGACAGACTCGAATGAAGGGATTTTAAGGCCATGTTCTTTGAGAATTTCATTTGGGAGACATTGAGTGTGATTAGAGCCTATGAATTCTTGAACATAGAGCATTGAGTTATATCCATTAGAAATTATGCGGTGAATTTAACATACTTATCATGATTTGTAATTTCTATGGTGGGATATGACATTGATAGGGTGAGGAACTTTGATGACGGTTTACATCACTCCATTTGGGTTCATGTGAATATATATAGTATGACTTCATTCTTAGTGGTGGTGAATCAGGATTTGATAGCCGAGGGAAACTTGATGTATAATTCATATTTGATATGAGTGATGGAAGCAGGTGATCTTAGCAATGATGCTATAGGTATAGGGAAGTGGGACCGTAAGGAGTATAAGTAGTGTTGTTATGTTAAAGACTCAGGTAGGCCACTGAGGAGTTGTTCTTTAATGGTGTTCATTTAGTGATAGAAACTTGGGAATTTTTGGACTTAGTGTGGGTAGGCTGCAAAGGTTTGTCGAGCATGTGGTCATATGGGGAATCTTGGGAGGTTATACAGGAATCCTTCTCAGATTTTTAGGATTTAGGGATTGAGTCTAACTCAATGATCTGTGGTAGGACCATATTGGTACCATGAGATGCTAAATAACATTCTACAGTACAAACATATCTAGATAGAGGGAGAGAGAACCAACAGTGGGGTTAGGGGATGGTAGCTAGAACATCTTCATATGGTGGTCATGCCTTAAGATGTCGAGCATCAGGACAGATGCATGATTTTTGAGCTACCAAGGTCAAATTATTCTAGGGAACCAATGATTGTAAGAGTTATTCCATAATTAAGGGTGTTTACTTTTTTCAAGGAAGGTTTTTGTACTTGAGGTGCACATTTGATAACTTTGGTAACTAGATTCTATTTAGTGTGTGAGAAATAGTTAGGATGTGTTGAAAGTAAGAGGTGTGTAGTAATAAAGACATTGATTGGAGTGCATATATATATATATGATGTGGTATTAATTTTGAGAATCAGTTGTGATGCAGTGCCATTGTGGATTCTATGATATGTGAGACACATGGTTACCATGTATGTATCAATGAGAATCTTATGAGATTTAGGATTTGATAGGCTTTTAGTATTACATTGGTGTAATTGATCACTTGATGAGGTATAAGAATGAAAATATGTCATTAGAGGGATTGTATGTCTAGGTATGGTTAGTGGAACTGTCATAATATTTGATTTTTGGGTTGGGAAGTGATCAAGTAGGTAATTCCTAATATGGGGAGCACCAAAAGGGGAGTTAACCATGTATAATAACCTGGTAGACCCGCTAAATGCATATAATATTGGTATTTTTGGTACCATCTTCAAATAAATCCATACAGCTTAAGGATGAGCTATATTAAGGTTGGGAGGTTATAATGTTACATGTTTTTGAATGGTTCATTTTTATAAGAAAAAATTAATTTTGAGATTGGTGTATGTTCTAACATTCCTTTTAGGCATCATATATTAATGAAACAAGGTTTAAAAATCCATGGGTTTTTAGATGGGTTTGATTCTCACATAGTACCTTGAGAGTTTGGATGGGTTTCAGAAGTTTTGGGCTTCCAAAGCCTAGTTTTATGAAACATAGAAAAAGGAAGGATTTGGATTACAATTTGGTTAACTGTTTGGCCTAAATCAGGTGGTCTTTTTTTTCAAAGGGGCATAGTTTACTGAAATCATGAAACCACTTAACAGTAATTTTTCATTGGAGTGTAGGTATTTATAGTCACCCACACAGATGGCACATAGATTTTCAAATCATGCGGCCAAACTGTGTGGGGGTATATTCCCTCTTGTAAAATAAGGATCACATAGTTGGAACACTATTTTCCAAATTTTGTGGTAATCATGAATATTTTTAATTAGGATAAATGACCTTTTTTTAATATGGCTACCCAAGAATTAACTCCCCCTTTTCATTCTCTCATGCACACACCTCCCTCTAGCAAGCAATAGAGATCTCCCATTTCTTCTCTTCTAAGAATTATGCTCCCTCACATGTCCAATATCTGATTCATGCTCTGTTAGTGGGATTGGATTTCTCAGAGTAAGGCCTTCATTATTTTCACTTACATTCCTATTTTTATTTCACGGTTTTCATTTCTATTTCACTATAAGACCATTTATGTATTTTTAGGTAATTTTTCTGAAACTATTTTTTCTTATGATATGTCTAAAATTATAGAAAGGTATTTGATGATGGTGAACCTATGAATATAAGGAATTATGATCCTAGATTTCTCCAAAAAAAATATGACAACGTTGGGGTTCATTGTTAAATAAATGCATGTGTGTTTTTTGAGTGAGGACCTTAAATAATAAATTCATTCCTTAATATTTTTCAATTAGTATTATGAGATGATGATGAGAATGTTCTAGAATATTTAAATTATTTAACATCCGGTATAGGTATTTTGGATGGTTGGGTAGTTTATTCCAATTGATTAAATTGTTTAAATTAATTAAATGTCATACGAATTCATATGTTTTAAGGGAACCTGAAGGTAACTCCCTAAGGTAGTAATGTGAAACCAATCAATGAGATTCAGGTGACATTTTTTTTTCTGGATCGAGGCGACTAGGTCATCATGATTAGGTAATGTACCATGGGGATTGGAATTGTGTTGATTATTGGGATTTCCGTGAAATGGTTCAAATTTGGAAAAGATATTTCTAGATGATGTAACCAAGGTACTTGTTGGTGATTTTTACTCTCCATTATCATTTGACATATCAATTGGAGTCATGTTCATATAGATATAACTTAGTTGAGGGGATATTTACCACTAATTTTGGGTGGAATCATTCTTAGATATTTTGGTATAGGGGATGGTATAGACTATCAATTTTGGATGAGGTTATCACTATTGAATTCCACGGTTGATGGTGTAGAGACCATTATTTAAGGGATAAGGCACACCATTATATATGAGGCTGATGGTTTGAGATTATTAGAGGATGGAAATCACTGTGGTTTGGGAGATCGATTTATTGAGACGATCATTTTTTATTATATATTGGAGGATGTATATCACTCTGCCTTGGGATTTTAAGCTATTACACTAAAAATAACATTTTGAATGGATGTTTAAGGGCCTGAAATGTACTGATTGGAATGATGATGAGATTCCAGTGACTTATTTGATAGAGAATGAGGATTCTAATGAATGAAGGTTCTATGGAACATGTATGTGGATGAGATACCAAGGTCTATTCCATACCAATGACCATGGATACATTATTCCATTGTGGCATTGAACGAAGTAGGTATACACTTCCTCAAGACTGTTGAGCATGAGTAAAGTGGGTCATGCAATTTATTCATGGGTGCAGTTTCTACTTATATTACATATGAATACAATGTTTAATTATAATTTTTAGATAATAACATGATTGTGGTGGCCTAATAATTTTATACTCACACCCTATATGAGAAACTCAAGATACGTGTTGACTTTATGATTTTGAGATAATGAAAGGGTCCAGGTTTGAGAGGTGGAACTTAGTGATCATGGATGTAATTCATTTTCCTGTGATGGAAGTAGACTAGGTGGTTACTTTACATTGAGCTGGAAATTATTTTGGGTGTAGATAAATTCATATATGGTTGGCCATCAGATGAATTTTATATATTCCATGTATGACCTTCCTTGACCTGTTTATTTATACACTTATGGTATGATTCATGGAGGCTTGTTATTAATTATATTATTTCTATATTCTTCTAATGTGTTTATTCTATTGATTCCATTTTTATGTTCTTTATTATTATATGATATATTTTTATTAATCATTATTATTATCATCACTAGAGGGTATAGTCTCCCACTATAACCTAATTAGACCGTAACTACTATTTAGTAGCCTTCGGTGTATGGGGAGGTGCACTAAGTCCAATCATCCCATTGACATAGAGAACATATTAATTGGCCCTCTTCTTGGCGAACTACATCTATCATAAAAATATTTAAATTTCTTGATAAAATATTTTGGTTTGGGTATTTACTATTATAACATGACTTGGTAACCCTATAATGTATCTTCAAGTGAAGTTTTATGTATAATTGATGTTTTTTAATTTGAGGAATTTTACTTATGATATTATTATTTTTATTTTGATTATTTCTCTTTATTGGGTCAATATATTCTATTTATTGTTAATAAGATGTTTTGTTTTACTTTATAATTTTTATTTTATTATTCATTATTCGAATGAGGAGACATTTTATTTGTGATTTTTTTGATCTAATGTTACTATTTTGAAAAAGATAAACTATTCATGATTGGATTGCATTTCAATTGGTTTATTTTGATGTCTTGGGAAAATATTACTGAGATTATACTAACCCTTATAGAATTGAATGGACTTTTAGAAATTATTAGGCATGGTGTAATAAATATGTGGTCAACATTTTTTTATTGGTGACCCATAAATCCATAAAGGAGATAGGTTAGGAAGAGTTTTTTGATATAGATATGGTGTCACATTATCATATTTTTACCGGTATGTGTTATTATTTTTGATTTGGTTTGTAAATCTCAATGATTTTCAATGTAAGTTATTTTTGTTTATAGTTTTTTATATAATACGTTTACATTAATTTCTATTAAAAATTATTTTTTTCATTGGTAAATCATTATGAATTGTTTATACTATCCTTCAGCAATAGTTTTTATTCTATTACAATGTTCGAGAGCCCTTATGGTCTTGCGATAGTCTGATTCATGTTTTCTGATTTGGATACACAATTCAAGTCATTTAATGAGAACTCTAAATCTATATAGATGTGTAATCATGAAGAAAAACTAATAGGTATGGCCGTATACAAGGTTTATATAGGATACAATTATTGGATATTATATAAGGTTTCACATCACACATGATATGAAAAAAATATCTAGAAGGATATCTAAAGGTATGTTGGAGGAGATGTAACTTAAAAAAAATGATACACTAATAATTCTTATGGGTGTTAGTAACACAAAATATTAGTGAAAATAAATTTGAATCCAATAATGTTATCTATTTTTTATTGGTTGTTGCATAATATCATGTGTATATGTGAAATTTCAAATAAGGGGAATTCTATGACATTTGGAAATAATAAATTCTTCATAATGAGAGTTAAAAGTTATATAATAATATTTATGGGAAAATAAAAAGTGGAAATATATTCAATACTAATAATATAGAAAATAAATTTTGTATGAGCGTGAATGAATAAAATGAGATTTTTTATAGAATACCTGTCAATTTGTGTTAAAACTACATAGAAGAACTTTTAAAATATAATCCCATGATATGTTTAATAAATATTGTTCATAAGATAAGAAACACGTGTGACATGTGTAATAAAACCAATATGGTGAACAAATTTCACAGACTTGTTGAGATCAAAACAAATAAGCTTTTTAGATGGATAAACTTAGTTGTATGAGCATTATGATGTTTAAATAAAGCTAAATAAATATGTATTTAATTTTTTTATTAATAAATATACTCATATATTTTTTTGTGTTATTTAATGTAGATAAAAATATTAGTTGAGTGGTTTAAATAGTTTGATAGGTGTTATTAAAATAAAATAGGATGTGTAATAAACAGGTTTCGATTTAATAATTGATTTTAATAAAAAAAATAATACATTGAGGTTTTTCATGAAATGTACAAGATATTGAATGGATAAATATTACTATGTATAGCCTAATGAAATGGATTAGTTTAATAGAGGAATCATTTTTATTCGATATAGTTAGAATAATGTTATTTGATCATTCCTATTTAAAATTATTTTAAAGTCAAGACACTACTGTAGGTGTCAAAAAACTCAATTATTTTATTTTATGAAAATAACTTGTAAATAATTCTTATGTGATGTGTATTGATAATAATTTTTTTAATTGTTATAATTTATTCAATATCCCTTGTTATATAAAAATAAAAAAGAAGGAATATAGTCATGTTTGATGAAAATGTTAATGATTGAATATTTATTTGATATACATCTGGTGAAAAGAGCTACTAGTGTTATAATAAATATATTAAGAAACTCATTGAAAACAGTGATGTTAGAGGATCAACATATATTTCGAACATTATTTTCAATTTAAACCGAGGTGATAATGTTGGAAAACATGGGACATATTCAGTTGCAAAAAATAGTCTTTGAAAATTTCCATTTTGATTCTACAATTTCTAGAAATGATGAATTTTTAAAGCATAGAGTAACTATGTACTCATGACATATGAAATATATTCTGTCTAATAAACCCCTTAAATATATTAATATGGACATTCAAACATAGTTAATTTTTGGAAATTATATTCATACTTTATTATTTTAAATTTTTTTATTGAAAATTGTTTATTATGAATTATAACATTAAGATTGGATTGAAAAATGGTATAAGTGTTAATTTAGAAATAAAATATTGTTACGTGGGTGTTGGGGTACACTCTCAAATACAATGAATCCATTCATAAGTTTTCGGTTTTCAAAAATAAACTTACTGAGATAATAGAAGATTCATGGATCAAATATTGTCTAGTATGAAAAAGTACACTCTTAAATTGAAGGTATTAAATTGGAATGGATTTTTTCTACAAAAAAAAATGATTAAAATGATTCAAAATTTTTATAAGATATATGATAAAAGGTAATATATAGTGGTCCTAATGTATGTGAATATAGCTATATTGTATAAATATCTCATTGATTTTGGACAATTTTCCAATCATTTTTTGTTTATTTTTTTTATTATTTTCAATAATTCATGATAATTTGTGGAATTTTATTCTTTTTTAAAAAATAATTATAGTTTTTAATATCTTTGGATTTATTTTCATTCATTCACGCTACAATTTGAATTTCGTTTTTTAGAGGATGATTCATGAACTTTTTTAAGTGTTTGGATGAAAGGGGGAAGGATGTGTTGGAATGAATACAAGTAAAATTAATATGCATAAAAATAATATTTTAGAGTCAATAATACATTTTTTTTACCACATAAGTAGTTTGGTAATCTATAGTATTATGTCCCCACTATCCAACCCAGTATGCTCCTAGTACCTGAGAAGATATAAAAGAAACAATGTAATAGAATAACCGATCTAGAGAGGGTGTCAAGGAACCTAGGATGCATCATTGAAAAACTAGGGATTAAATCTAGGTGAAAAGAATCTCACATTAGAGTTTGGGGGTACATTTTCCCTCCAATATAATTCTATAGTCACCATAGTGAGGCTACATCTACTTATCAGAGGGAAATATATCTTATTACTAAGACTACATTAGCTTTACTTAGTGATGAAGAAATTATATAGGGTAAATTACCACTAATTATGACTCATGGATGTTATAATGTAATATGTAAATGACTCAAAACTATGTGAGGGGATAATACATACAATAAAATCTATGAAATCCCATTCATAGAGTGACACAGTAATGATCCGACTAGTTCAATTAGAGGAGGAGATGGTGAATCAATTATCCTCTTTTCTTTTATAATTTATCCTCTTCAAACACAACCAATTGAAATAATGATTGATCTAGACCCAGTTTTTTAAAAACTCTTTTCCTTGTCGCATAAGAAAAATAAAATATAAAACATGAAACATGATATATATAGATTTTTATACCCAGGCCTACTCCATTCCATATTGGTTAGTCCCAACAACCAGTATTCATCCACTAGATTACATAAAACATGAAACACATAGTCTCCACTATGTCCACCAACCACTTCTAGAATCCACTAGAATATAAAATGTCTCTATAAGATATGATATAACAAGAATATAGAACACCTAATGATCACTTCACCTCAGTGACCAATTCACATTTTGATGTTATTCCTCCACAATTAGATAGATCAAAAATTTTTAATTTGAAATCGTTATTCAAGAAATTCAACAAAAGATGCTTATTATCAATATATAGGTATGAAAACATTCACTAGAATATGAGGTGATATGGGTATTCTATTCTTCACACCTTGAAACATTGAGTATCATGTTCTCTCTAAATGTTCTTCTATATGAAGAAACATTCAAATTATATGAACTCTTCTATAACTCATTTTATATATCCCCCTTATTCAAGTTGGAGGGTATTTAACCCATCAATGTGAACACCAATCATATCTATAATGAATTCTATAAACCACACATTATGACCTCAATAAGTCTGCATGAATTTATTATATAACTACTTTAATGTAACTACTCTAGGGGACTTAATTATCTTTATGAAGCATTGAATAATTTAACTTTATTAAACATTTGTTCCACCCAATACTATTTTGATAGATCATTATTAATTCTATTGAATAATTTCCCAAAAATAAAATCCATTTATTATGGTCACATTCAAGATTAGTCTAATAATAACCACAATCAATTCACAAAAGTTCTAGTCAACATAGTCTGTAATGACTTTCCCCATGGCTTAGTGAATAATTCTTGGATTTTTTTCATTAATACATTATAGAACATAGGTTTGTTATCCTTCAACTATACTTTTGGATTATTGATCCATATTTTTACCAAGACTTCCTTCACCAAGGTAATGAGACTATCCATTATAGAATTTTTTGAATTATTTTTCATCACCAATTGACCATAACCATATTCAGTTATCAACTCTCATTTTGTGAATCCCTAAATAAAAGACTACAAGCATTAATAATTTCACAATCAGAATTGTTAATCTTGGTTTAGCCTTCTCAAAACCAGGAATTGAAAATACCACACAATTTCCTTCACTATACCCATTTTGGGTCAGGGCGTGCTGCGTGGGTGATCCTAGTGTTCATCACGGGGACAAAAAAATGGTGTGGTCCCTATCAATATTCTTATTTTGGGCCTTTTTTCCACCATGAAAAATGAAATATACAAGACATGATCCTATAATATTCTCCATCTTTATCATAAAATCCTCAAGAGAATTTATTTTCATGTGTTTGGTAGTATTTAACACAACATTCCTTATTCTAAGGCATGATCTTCTTATACCTTCTCATGGTCTCCCTATACCTTATCTATGATACCTTCAACAATCTTTTTTCATCACTATATTCATATTCTATCAAGTAATTTCAATAATTTGTGTTTCAAAAAATACAAATTTATTATTTGAAAAGCTAATAATATTCTTTTCATCAACCTTGACCATCAAGTGCATTGTCAATGCTTCACTTATTATCATAGAGAAATCCAACTCAATCATTTTTGTATTTTTATTAATCTCCTTTTATGTATTTATTTAATAATAATCATCTTTATTTTTTTACCATCCAAAATTCATACTCTCCCATACTAACAATTAAATTCAAAGGTTAGCGAATTGGTCCTTCTTCGTATTTTCTTCACAAATATATTTTCATTCTTTTTTTCATTTTAAATATAGGAATTAAATCAAATGGTTCCTAGATAAAAATCCTTCAATCAATCTAATATATGTATATACATGTAAAATTGGCGTATAAAACAAGAGATATGTGTTTGAGGTTTTTTAAGTTGTCCATAACAACTTATAAAGTGATAATATTCTTGGAGAAAATTTATATTTCTCATCAAGGATCTATAAATTTCACATGAATATTAGGAACACATCTAAAGACACCATAAAAAAAGTAAAATTCATGTAATATAGCTCCAAATCTATCTCACCTAATCATAAACCAATACCCCATGTTAAATATGTCAAAAAATTAAAAAAATAGATTTAAAGTGATATTGACCCATCATATTTGTATGTTGGTCATATTTTCCATTATTCCCATTTTGACAACTTTCATCTCATTGTAGATCCCCTATGAGTGATGAACTTCTAATTATACATCATGCAGAAGTAATACATATCAATCTCATAGTATAGTCTTCCTATAAAAAATATCCCCAATTATCACTTTCAATTCCATAATAGATTTCACAATAGATAAAATGACTAAGAGAATAAAAGGGACCCCTTTATGCCTCAATGAAAACCCTTAGGATAATATCTTCCTCTCAATCTACAAAGTTCCTTCCTATATTAATATAATTTTTTTTGATAAAATTTTATTCACCTAAGTAATTATTACATATTTACTTCATTATGATTGATGTGTCTTTAAAACATGCTAATTTTACTCGCATCTTTCACAATTTTTTAACATTCAACATTTTGATATCTCCTCAAAGATATTTTCTTCTTATTTAAAAAATAATAATTCTTGTAATTTTAACCCCATATTCTCACAAGAACTACCCTTTTTTATTTGATATTCCAAGGTAAAGACATGTTTAACCAAAATGTGTATGATTTGTATCTATACATTCCATAATACCAACAATCTTCCTTTAATTGGGATATCCTTGACTGATTCATTTTTTGTACATTATAGTGCTTATTCCATCCTCCATAATCATTTTTTTATTAAGGGGTTGTTCTTTTCATGGAATATTCCATTCCTTCTCTAGTTAGGAAGTTTTCCTCTCAATATTTTTAAATTCACTTGGAGTAATTTTACCATTATAACAAAATGTCTATTTCCAGGCTAGATTGGTGTAGACTTACCTTATTAATTCGATCCACTCTTTTCAAAATCATTTGATAGATTCTATTAATAAATATATTTTTCCTGGGTCTTTCTCTGTACCATTTCAATTTTTTTTGTATATAATAAGATATATTGTTTCTCAGATTTTTTCCCATTATAGTAGTCAATTTATCATTAAGATCACATTCATATCCTATTTCACAATAGTCAATAACTTATGTATTTTAATTTATTTAACATGGTATAAATCCCTTTTGATCATCCCATATTTTTCTAGAATACCAAGCCCATTTACCATTTTATCAGACCCATTCATTTGAATTTCCCTTACCTCGTTCTCCTTCTCTAGATCATTATTATATTTATTGAGTTGTGAAATACTCTCAAGACCATATTCTAATATAAATTTATATTCCCACTCAAGTTTCATTTTATATTTCCCATTTTATTTTATTATTTATGGGTGAAAATCATTCTCCACATGGGAAATGAGAGTTTCATTACTATCAAAATAAAAGGATAAATCCCTATTCCTGTATAAAACCTTCGCCTTTTTTGGTACAATATTTCCCTATTTTATACTCCTTTTTATTCATTCAATGGATTACTTATTCCATATATACTCTCGATTCCATTACCAATATTTTTGGGAAGAACATTACAATATGACCAATATAATTTCAATTAATGTACATAAGAAATTTCTTACCATTTCTATTCCGTTTTCCCATCAAGAATCACTTTGATAGGAGAGAAGTCATCTGATTGAGATAATAATGATCTTTAAAACCACTAATTTATTGAAGTCTATTAGTATTAAATTTTCCCATTTTTTAAAATAAAACTTGATCTTTCTATTGATTTTGGAATGATGGTGTATTTTTCATTTCAGACGCAATAACAATATTTTATAGTTCATTCAGTGGGAGATCCTATAAATCTTTCAATGTTAATAACTTTAGATCAATCCTATCCAAAAAAGTCTCTCATAAGCTTCTTCAAAATAGTGGAGTCTTCGTGTATCTCTTAAAATCTATAAATATTGCTAACTATTTTATTTTCAAAGGTGAAATAGGTAGTAACATCATTATCACCAACCATATTAGTTCTATGAAATTAACTCATCCAAATTTTAATCTTATCTTCCTTCAATTTCTCATTTCCCTAATAGCTACTACTCTATTTATTCCATATATACTTTTTTGTTGTAGGACCCATCAACTCAGTGGTGACCTTCTCTAAAAAATAAATAAAAAAAGATTTTTTTTTATTTTACATACATTTTGATAATTATTTTATCAACATGGGACTTATGATAATTATTAGTAATATATTGAAACTAACTATAGTTGTACCATCTAACACCGAGATTAGATTAAGGAGGAAAAGAAGAATTATATTCTTTAAACTATGGTAGATCATTCCCTAAAATATAGGATTACCTTGAATATTCACAAAAACATGAATATATATTTCTCAGAAAATTGAATTTGATCGTTAGGGGTATCTTCTCATTGATTTCAATTTTTAAGATTTGAATTGATTGGATAACTAAGAGGGGGAGGTAGTGAATCAGTGTTCCTCTTTTTTTCAATTAGTTTATCATATTAAAAATCTACCTCTGGAATGGGTTAAAGTTCTCGATCTAATCATTATAAACTCTCAAGCTTTTCTTATTTGTACAACTGAAATATAAATCAAAATACATGATATTGACAAGGATCAACACCCATGATTACTCTTATCCATGTTTATTATTCCTTCCAACATTTATTCATGCACTACTATTCTAAAATATTATGACATATAGTCACCAATATGTCCACAAACCTATTTTATAATCCAAAAAAATATAAAAATTGTCTATAATAAATGATCCAAAAAGAATATACAACACCTAATGATCGCTTCAGCTTGGTGATCACTTCACCATTTTCTTCTCTTACTCCATGAACAGATAAATTAATAAAACTATAAATGTACAAATTCTTCATTTAAAAGTGATGTTTATTATTATACCATTGGTATAAAAACTTTCATAAGAAACTGATATAATCTGGTTCATCTCCTTTTCTAACCCTGATATATTTGTATGATGTTATCTCTCAAATTTCATCAGTTTGATGGAGCATTATCACACTGTGCACTATTCTACTCTCATTGTGAACTCTTCTATAACTCTAAGTATTTATACTTATTAAAATAGGTGGCTAATGAACCCATAAAAGTGGAAAATTTTGATTTCTATAATGAGGTCCATAAACCAACCATTAAAAAATCAATAATTCCCAATCAATTTCTTACATATCCTCTGTAACATAACTGCTCATGGGGATTTTTCTCTCTTCATATCACATGGAATAATTAAAAATTATTCCATAGTTATTCCAACATATATGATTATTTATACTTGTAAAAATTTGAAATTATATGAATTTTTTCTTTTTATAAATTTAATTTCTTTAATAGCTTGCATTACACCCAACACCAAATTTTAATAAACCACGATATACTATTAATAATATTATTTAAACATGAAAATTATAACCTATCCATTAAGATTTATTAAATGAATAGGAATAACCACTTTTTTAATAATAATTATAATGGTTTTATATAAATAAAACATATTGATGAAAAAATTACTTAATCTTTAGTAAAGTCATTATATGTTCCAAAAATACAATCTTCTCAAAAGCTGTTTTTATAAAAAAATAAAAAAGTTATTTTTGAAACTTTTGGAATTTATTTTCGATAAAAGAAAATTCGTTTTTTATATCTATATTTCCAAATTATATTTGAGTGAATTTTCAATAATTTTCTAAAAATATTATTTTTTGGATGAATAGTAAAACATACTATTTTTTTTTATTAAAAAGAGATTTTTAATGAATTTAAATGATCCATTTTAATTTAATATAGTTGTAAAAGAAATATTAGATAAATTATATATCCATTAATCTGATTTAGTTTATTAGTTCAATTTAATATCGATCATTTATGTTAAAACATTATTTAATTATGAAACTTTTCTCTTTAGAAAACCAATTTTTTGTATCATCTATAGATTTTATTTTATTTTAATTCATTTTAATTTATTCAAATTATATTAATTTAATTAGATAAATTTATTTTATATTTTTAATAATGAAAATTTATAATATAATATAATGAAAAAATAATTTTTTCTCATAAATATTAGTAAAAAAGTGAAAAATAATTACTACGGTTAAGGTTAAAAGGAGGATTTACTTTTTTCATATGAATTTTTTAAAAGTAATTATAAATAATCCTATGATATTTATATACTAAATATTAATTCATATTTATAATAATTTTTCACAAATTATATAAAAGGGTTCATTTTAATTTTAATCTTAAAGGATAATTCACTACTGTAAATAAAAAAAGATGAGTACCATGATGAAAAATAAAATGGTGAATGTGGTAAATGTTGAGATTATAGAAAAAATGTTTAAAAATGGAGTGTCTTATTATGTTTTAGGTTATTATAGAAAATATAATACCTCCCATCCATTATTATTAATATTTTTAGGCAAATGGAATGAGTATGACTTCTAATTATTAAATACTTTTGGGTATTTATGAAAATTTCATTCCTCAATTATAAAAGGGGACATCATCCCCTCACTTATTCACACCCCATAATCCATTTGGATAGGAAAAATCTTTACCAGATATCTCCAAAATATTTTATCACACATTATAGATCTTATTTTCTTCCAAAAATTCAAATCCAAGGTTCCTTAATAGGAGATCCAAATGAGGTTTTTCTAAGAGTAGGTAATAGTCTTCACTAAACTCTTTTATTTTAATATTCTCATACTACCTTCATTCATGTAAAAATGATTATAATTTCCCAAAAAAGTATCTAAAATATATTTATATTTTATTAAATTGATGAAAAAACCATTATCTGTCTTCTATTTCATAAACTCAGAAACAGAACAGTCAATAGTGCGTATGGTGGACTACCTCTAGACGAACCAATGCAATTAATTTTCCATCACCACCTATCATGACTTGATATAATGATGGATTTAAATTTATTATATAATACTAATGACACAATTATACTTATGAAATTTTAATATCACTCACACCTTCTTTGTTTCCATTCCACAAGAACACAATAACATTACCCATGGGTACGGAAGACAACCACCTCGCGAAGTGATGTGATTTGTTATTCAAATACATTTTACATAAAAGGTTATATGGAGAAGTTTAATGAAAATAATATATATATATATGACATAAAAATTATTTGTTGTCTAAAATTAATGGATTAATATAAATAGGTATATAATGAATATATATGTTATTTATTTCATTCTTAAAATTATAGAGATGATTTAACCCTGATCAAATTAAAATTACCCAAAAATCCATTCCAAAACATGCATGAAAAAAAGCATTTATTACCCCAAACATGATTTTAACAAGGATTTTTTAATAAATAGGTAACATAAGGTCATAAGTAAACAATATAAGGTATGGTAAATATTATTATTTTTATGGAATATATTTTTAATAAAATTATATTTATTATTCATGAGATTCGAACGTGTATGAATAAATTTAAGACTAATGTTAAGGGATTTATAGTCTCACTTTTATTCTTGGGAGACTTAAGACTTACTCGCCTCTAATTTATTTATTTTGGTGTATACATATACATTTTTACATATTATATAATTTATTTATTTATTATCTTGATATTTAAGGTTTATTTAAGATTTATTATTTCAGGGGGCTTATGATTCAAAATTTACTAAATCACGTAATTCATTTTTGTCTCACTTTTATTTACATGGAACAAACAACTTAGACACAACTTATTTATATTTTATTATTTATATACTAAAAATTATGATATTTTATGATCATTACCATTATAATTTATATATATAAATATCCATCTAATGTTATTTATTTCATAGTACAAACAATTCAATAAATATCAAAGTATTAAAGGTTTACTATTACTATATCATTGTTTATCAAGATTCCCCATGACATGCTTCCAAGGATGAGATATTATGATCTAACTTCAAATAATTCAATAAACTTTCTTCACCTCTAATTATTTGCTAAAATAAAATGTTTTAGATTCATTTTTTACACACTTTACATTATCAATATTCAAAAAGATTGTTTTTATGGAAAACCAGCCTTATTTATCTCTTTAGTCATAAATAATTTTTTCTTCCATATCTATGTTTTTTCCAAAAATGTTTAAAATAATTATTTTAACTTTGTTAAATGGTAGTTTAATGTAATTGTTAACCCTTTATTAATTTTAACGAAATGGTTTAAAGGGAATATTTTTATCATTTTATAAACAAGTATATCTTGACTAATTATAAAAAATATGAAAGGAACCATTGTTTTAACATGTTCAACATGAAAAATATTTTCCACCATAGTAAAAAAATAATGTTTTAAATATTATTTTATAATTCTCCAAGGTTATTTTCAAGGGAAATTATTTTGACAATGTTTTTTGAAATTTAATTTTTTAAAGGGTAATTTTCAAAGTGAAATGGATATTTTTTTCAAGAAATGTCCCAAGTGATTTTTGAAAATCATTTTCCATCTAAAAGGAAGTAGTTTAATGTTACATAATAATTCTTAGGGATTTGATCCAATGATACCATCCTTATTATTTATTTTTACGATTTATGATTATGATGAGAATATTTTTATGAAATCCATTTCTTTCCATGTGTTATTCCATGAAGAAATGTTTATGATACTCACTTTTTTTCATTGGTTCTGATATGATGATGTTTAATGATATCCTATAATACACACATAAGTATTATCTGATGTGTGGGATCTTTATATCCCAGAAATTAATTGGTCAAAGTGTTATATCTCATGAGATATCTATGTTAAATAAGCTGATGTTCTTGGTCCACTATGAGATACTTGTTGATGAATTTCTTAAATAATGGAAAACAAGCGATGATGCCAGGTCATGTATGAAATGAAAAAGAGGTTTTAATTATTATTCTATTATGATTTTATTGTCTTGGATGTAAAACATGACATATGAAATTGTTTCTATACTTATGATACTGCCACTTTTATATGACATGATATTATGGTATATTATTTATTTATGATGATTTATCACTCTTAGGGATGCCGTATTTTGTAATGATTATTTTTTATGGCATAGATCATGATTATGATCCACGATTGATTTGGTGTGAAATTTTTATGATATATTTATAATCTTATAGAATTATTATTTTATTAATAATTCATATAATCATTGATTGATATCTTCCATGTTTACCTTTACTGAGCATCCAAGATCACCCTTTCTTATGTTTCCTTTCCTTAGTATATGAAAAAGGTTTTATTATGGTAAATCTATTAATAGTTCCAAATGGAAATATTTTTATTCGATATATTGAATATATTTCATGAAATATGATGTTTAATTAACTAGTATCCCAAGACACTTAAACTTTACAGTCCTTAGTCTAGTATTTGTGAAATATATTGAATATTCATATATTAAGATTTAAAATCAATATATGAAAATCTTGGTTCATTATAGTCTGTATTAGAGGAAATTATTTGTTAAACTTTGTAAACAGGGATAATTTTTTTATTTATATCCCTAGGGATATGACTAAGAATATGTCTAAGGATAAGTCTATAGATATAT
The DNA here is from genome assembly GCA_963277665.1 of Viscum album. NCBI lineage: Eukaryota > Viridiplantae > Streptophyta > Magnoliopsida > Santalales > Viscaceae > Viscum > Viscum album. Next base: position 402,686,214 of record OY728157.1, read on the forward strand.
CAAAGTATTGGAAACTGTCTAATTTTTTTTTGTGAATGATATAGTGAGTGGTTTCTAATAAATGACATCCCTATATTTATACTAAAAGTGAAAGTGGATATAGAATAGTTTTACAGTGGGGTGATAACAATGAAATGGAAACATTAAATGGACTTCATCATCACCTGGTGCATGAAAACAGGCCATAATACACACCTCGTTTGAAACTCTTAGGGGGAAAGATTTAGAAATTCAAAATCTCTTTATGAACCATCATGAAGTAGTTGAATAGATGTTGACCATGAATTAACTAGTTTAAACCTAATGTGTCATATATTTGAAATAAGGTGTCACAATTTAGACATCCTGTGAGTTATTTTCCATGATTAAAGATATATAATGGTCATGTTAACAATTTATTTACTATAGGATTGAAGATAGAGTGATGAAGTTTGGGTGATAATATGTATGATAAAATATTTAAGTAATCTATTTAATAATGATAAAAAGTATCAAGGAATATTAATTCATAATTCTAATGATTAGATGTTGAATTAGAAACAAAAAACCCTAATGGTACGATGATCATGTCTTAAGTCTATGATTTTTCTTTGGTTGACATTTATGGGACTATTATTCCATTAAATATTTTTATTCCCCCTGTAATTGAATTTGATGTTATCTTAGGTGTGGATTGGATTTATCGACATAAATCGCACATGAATTTTTAAGGAAAAGAAGTAATATTTGATATTCAAAACTAACCTATGATTTTATATTAATGTGATAATAACAATAAAATTCCAATTGATATTACATTTATTTTATGTATCCTAAATACCATTTAAAAAGGGTGTCTATATCAAATAGTTTGGGAGAAACTCAACATCGATGGTATAAATATTATGTGGGAGTTTTTTTATATCATTACAAAAGAGTTTCCTAGTATTTCACAAGATTTGGAAGTTTAATTCTGATTAGATTTCATACCAGGTTACACACCTATTTTAAAGACACTATATAGAATGGCCCAAATTAAGTTCTAGGAATTTAAGAAACAACTCACGGAGAACCTTTAAGATAGATTTATTTAGGCAAACTTTTCACCATGGGTTAAACATATTAAATATTTTCATAGGAAATATGACTCTATGAATCTTTGTACTGATTATCATAAACTGAAAAAGATCAAAACCAAGAAAAAGTATCCTCTACCAGTATTGATTACATGTTTGATCAACTGTGCAGAGATAAATACATTTCTAAGATTGAATTTTCTTTTGGATATCATCAATTGAGGTTTAAGAATGAGGATATAGCCAAGAAAACATTTTGTACATGGTACAAACACTCTATGTATATAGGGATGCAATTTTTTCTTACTAATAATCCTATTATATTCATGGATTTAATGAAAAGTGTCTTTAGAGAGTACCTCTATCATTTTTTGGTAGTCTTTATAGATGGAATTACAGTATATTTAAAGTGAAGGTAACATAATAAAGACCAGATAATTATTAAACTGAAGACTATAATTAATGTGTGTCTATATAAAAAAGTCACTAAATGTGAATTTTGGAATAATAAAGTTTCATTTTTGGGAAACATAGTCTTAAGTTAGGGTATATTTGGGTATCCATCAATGATGGAGGATATTAAATATTGTCTCAGGACGACCACTGCAACTAAGATCCGTAGTTTTTATGGTTTGGATAGATATTTTAGGATCCCTGAAGAAACTTTTTAATGTATTTATAATCCACTCAGCAAGTTAACATAAAAGAGATCCAAGTTCCAATAGATGGAATAATGCGAGGAAAATTTCAAGGAACAAAAGATATGATTAGTTTGAGAACTTATTCTTACATTACCCTGTAGTGAATAATGGTTTATAATCTATTGTGATTCATCCATGAAAATATTGATATGTTCTATCATACTAAATGACATGGTTATAACTTATACATCATGAAAAATGATGTTTGATGAGAAAAATTGCCCAACTCATTGTTTGGAATTAGCTGTAGTAAATTATTCATTAAAGATATAGAGCAATTATATTTATATATAAAAGTGTAATGTATATACCAATCATAAATGATTAAAGTATATATTAGAACTTAAACATTTGAATATTTTCCAAAGAAGACAAGGTGGTTGATTATTTTAGTTCAAAGGCTCACACTAGATTATAAATTATGAGGATAAAAAATATCCAATATTTATGGATTTAAAAAGGATGGATCCATAAATATTTTAGGAATGGGAGAAATATTATCTATATTTTATGAGTGTTCAACCATCTATACAAGTCAAGATTAAAGAGGTGAATGATGAGGATTTGGAGTAGTAAAAGAATTTGAGAAATGTTTCTAAGATAAATGGTTATTATGATGGAATGTTAATTTTAAGAAACCATATATGTGTTCCATCCACACTAAATTTTAATATGGATATATTTGTAGAGGATCATAGTTCACTATTATCTATTAATCCTTGAAGATCAAATATGTATAGGGATTTGAAAAATTATTAATAGTGGAATGGATAAAATAGAGATATCATAGAGTTTGAATCTTTGTACATGGTGTGTTAGAATGTTAAGGAAGAGATGAAAAAGTATTAAGGGGTGTTACAACCATTACCTATACTAGAATGTAAATGGGAAAACATTTCCACATATTTTTTTATCAAACTCCCTAAAACATCAAAAGGGAACATTTATATGTGTGTTATTATCTATTATATTATAAATTATACACAATAATTATAATTAGAAAATATTTTTCTTTGGATAATATTTTCAGGATGTACATTGTGAAATTGGTATGGTTTCATGGATTACCACATTTTATTATGTATGATTAGGATTCATGCTTTACCTCAATGTTCTCGAGAAGTATTCCCCTAGCTCTGGATATGGTGTTTAGTTTTAGCATTGTGTACCATACTCAAATATATGGGTTTTTATAATAGTATAATTCAATCCCTTAGGTATATGTTGATATATTGCTATATAGATTTCAAATGTGGTTTAGATCCACACCTTCCTTTAGTGAAGTTTTCATACAACAATATATTTCCCTCAAGTTTTTAATAAATCATTTTGAATATCTATATGGAAAGAAGTGTATAACATGAATGTACTAGGATGAATTTGGGGAAAGAAGTATATTGGTACTTGGGGTTGCTAAGGAGATGATAGAGAATTTTACAGATATTCAGCTATACATAACGACACCACATTTTTTGCAGAAAAGCTATACTGATAATGGATGATGTGATTTCGAATATGGAATTGGTGATTAGTTTTTTATGAATTTATACATCGAATAATTTAGTGAAATTTATAAATATGGGAAAACTAATCCCTTGGTATATCAATACCTTTTAAATTATTGATTGTATCTGGATGATAGGTAATTACATTAACGCTTCAACAAAACCTCTCTCATTCCCACAACGTGTTCCTTGTGTCTCTCCTAAATAAGTACACAACTGATCCTTACATGTACTAAACTAAGAGTTCATACCACTAGAGTGTGATAATTATTATAAGGACCAACTAGTGGATATTTTAGATAATATATAAAAAGTTATACAAAATAAGATCACTCACTTGGTCAATGTTTTTTGGTAGAACCACCAGCTTGAGGAAGTTACAAGGGAACCTGAGGTTATAATGAGGTAGAAGTATCCCCATCTGATTTTACTAATAAGATTGAATTTTTAGGGATAAATTTATTTTAATGGGGTATAATATAAAACCACGATATATTTTGGAATATATATTTTGAAAATATTTACTTTCTTCAATTGATTGTGTTACACACAACACTGAGTTTTCACGAACCATGATATAGAGTTAATATTATTATTTAAACATGACCCTTATAACTAATCCATTGAACATGGTTTTATTAATAGTAAAAATAGTTTTGAAAACTTAATAATAGTTTTTTATATAAATAACACTTATGAATAAAAAAATACTTCTTTTTTATAAAATTCTTTATATGTTTTGAAAACTGTATCTTCTCAAAAAATGTTTTTATTTAAAAATAATAAAAGTAATTATTGGATCTTTTATAAAATTTAATTGAAAAAATAAAATTCATTTTTTAAATCTTCATCCCAAAATTATCTTTGAGTTATCTTTTTATAATTTTATGAAGATATTAATGTTTTGATAAACAGTAAAAAATACCAATTTTTATTCAAAACATCCTTTTCATTTAAAGAATTCACATGATCCTTTTTATTTAAATAAGATTTTAAAATAAAAATTTATAATTTTTTTTTATTAATACAATTTATGTCATTGGAATCAATCTCATATTGAATATTTATATTAAAAATTTCCAAACTTATGAAAATTGTCTTTTAAAACCCTTTTTCCATCTCATTTCTAGGTTTTGTTTTAAATTAAATTATACCAAATCTAGGTATTTAATTTGATAAAATGGATTCCATTTTTGTATTAATAATATTTTATATTATTTAATAAGGGTAAATTAATTTTTTCATATTGATATTTAAAAATAATAAAAATAAATTATTTTGATTAAGGATAAAACTGGGTTTTTCTTGTTACATACATATGTGTTAGAATTAATTTTCAAAACAAAAAGGATATTTATTTAATAAATTTGACTTAATATTTAGAATAATTGGGTAAAAAGTATCTTATAAAGATCAGTTTTATTTTATTCAAAAAGGATAAATTACCCTGTTAAATAAAAAGAGACTTGTTACCATGGTAAAAAATAAAATGGTAAAAGCGAGTTAACTTAAATATTAAGGAAAAAAATGTTTAAAAAATGAGTATTTTTTTTGATGGATCTCTATTAATTCAATAGAATCCACCCACTAAATTTTTCATCAAATTTTTAGACACATAGAATAAGAGTGACTTTCCACTAATGGATAGTTTTGTGTATTTACAAAAAATGTCACTCCTCAATTTTAAAAGGGGACCTCCTCCGAAAAATTCTTCACACCAGATAAGAATATTTTAATATATTAAAAACAAAAAAAAATATCTTATAAATATCCTTATAAATGATCAAGATATTCTTTTCTTCCCAAAAAACCAATCCTAGGGTCCTTAATAAGAGATACAAAGAAGCTTTTTCGAGGCGAAGGTAACTGTCTTCACTAAAATATTTTTTTAATTTATCTCTTACCACCTCCATTAATGTTTTCATAATCACAACATAATAACAAAATTATAAAAAATATATTTAGATGTTATCATTTTGATGGTATAACCTATATTCATCTCCTCTTCAATCAAGTGGGGAATAAAACCATCTATCATATGTATGAAAGACTACCTCATCATGAACCAATCAAATACAATTTTTATCTCCACCTCTCACGGATGGATATAATTATGGATTTATCTCAGGTATATGATATAAATTTTATAATTATTCTTTTTTAATTATAATATCACATAAAACTTCTTCCTTCCCATTCATTGGGAATAAGGTAACATCACTTGTGTGTACAACATACATTTACTTCTTGAAGTGATGTGATTCATTCTTCACTTACTCCTATCAAGGAAGTTAATAAGGATAGTTTTATGAAAATATTTCATATATATGACATAAAAATTTATTATTTAAAGGTAATATATTATTTAAATTTTATTCAGTTCAAGTGCCAAGAAAATGAAAAGAGTGTCCATGCATACATACGAGCTACCTTCTCCAAAAATGGTGTAATTCATTTTCCATCTACAAAATTAATTGATTAATATAAATAAATATAAAATAAATACGCATTATTGTTATGTAATTGTATAAATTATTGATATTATAGAACCATGATCAATGTAAGAGAACCATAAATACCAAACCAAAACATACATGATAAACGATTAAATTTTTACCTAAAATTTGATTTTAATAAGGAATTGTTAATATATAGGTAATACAAGGTAATAAGTAAATAATATATGTTATGATACATATAATTTTGGTTATATAATATATTTTTAATAAAAATGTATTTATTATAAATAATATTCTAACATAAATGATGGAATTTGAGACTTAAGGTAATGGATATTTAGTCCATCTTTTATACCTAAGATACTTATTCTATATTCACCACTTGTTTATTTTTTGTGGTGAATAGAATACACCTTTTAAAATTTTATTTCATTAATTTATTTATTATAATGATATTTACTATTTCATTTGAATTTATTCCTTTTTGGGGAATGTGATTCAAAAGTTACCAATGCATGTAAGGTATTTTGGTCTCACTTTTATTTTTATTAGACACATTCCTTATAAACCACCTATTTCTTTTTTATGGTGTATATAATTATATTGAATGTATTTTATGATCCTTATCATGATATGTTTGGGATATAAATAACCATATAATGTTCATTATTTCTTGGTACATATGATTCATAAGATACCAAAGTGGTAAAGGTTTAGCGTTATTATCTCATTGTTTATTAGGATTTCTTATGACATGTTTCCAACAATGATATATTATGATATACCTTTATGAAAACTCATTAAATTTATCATCATATTTTTATTTATTGAAATTAATTATTTTAATTTCATGTTTTATCTCCCTATGTAGTTAATATTACACAATAATGTTTTAAGAAAAATAGAAATCATTTCTCTCTTTGATTGAAAACATATTTTTCTTCCATATCCTTGTTTTTACAAATAAAATTGAAGAATATTTTTAGTAATTTCTCATAATTTGGAAAGATATTTTTATCCATATTTTAATTTTTTAAATATGATTTTAATCTATTATTCTTTTCGTTTTCTGAACAAGTCTCTCTTAACATTTTACCAAAATGTATAAAGGAATATTCTTTTTAATGTGAACCAAATGAATCGTTTTTTTTGCATTAGCATGAATACTATGTGTTTTTAAATATACCTTTATAATTTTTAAATTTTATTTTCATGGAAAATTAATTTATTGATGTTTAGTGAAATTTTATTTTTGAAGTGGTGAATTTCATAGTGAAAAAGATATTTTCTCCAATAAATGTTTCTAGTGATATTTCAAAAAAAAATTAATATATAATATTTCATCCTTTGTTGTTAATTATTCTTTAAATGGTATACCATCCAATGATAAAATAATTATTATCTCTCAAGAAGTTTTATGATTATAAAGATGATATGTTTATGAAACCTATTTCATTCCACTTGTTATTCTATGATGAAATGTTTATGTTACCTTCTTATTTTTTATGGGTTATAATAAGATGAATGTTTTATGATATTTTGAAATTAAAATTTATGGATTATTTGATTAGTTGTACATATATCATCATCAAATGAATTTTATAATGTATCAAGATATTTATATGGGAAACATGTTGATGTTCTTGATCCACAATGGGAAATAGGTCAATGAAATTTATCAACCATATGAAAGAGGTTATGATTGTTGGTCTATTATAAAATGGGAAATGCATATTGATAACACATCCATTATAATTTTATGGTATTGGATGTTAACCTTGAAATATTAAATGGTATATATACTTATGATGGATCCAATATTATATGGCATGAAATTCTAGTTCATGATTTATTTATGATGATTTATCACTCTTATGGTTCACATATTCATTAATAAAAATGTTTAAATCCATGGATCTTGTTTATAATCCATGATAGATTGGGTATGACCATTATATTGTATGTTTGTAATATGATGCCCTTATTCTTATATTATTTTTTATATGATATTAAATTATTATCTTCCTAGTTTACCCTTACCCAACATCAGAGCTCACCATTATTATGTTTCCTTTAACTAGGTTATGAAGAATAGTTTTACTACGGTATGTTTATAAAGAGTACTGAATGGGAATATCATTGGGGTATATTATGAAGAAATTTCATGATTTGTTTGTGTAACTTTCCACTAAAAACCCTAACCCTTTATGGTCCTCAAGCATGTATTTGTGAAATGTATTTAATAATCATATATTAATATGTAATATCTATAAATTAATTTCGTAGGACACTATAATAATTCAAGGAAATGTACTTAAATAATTTTCTAAAACTGAATTGATTGATTATGGAATACTGTATTATTATTTCACGATTTATCACAATAAATTTGGTTATGTTCTGTTAATCGAATCCATAAACACCTTACATCACAACATGATTTTGAATTCATGGTATTTTTTCTCTTAACATGTTGAATGCCACATACATGGTCTTCTTAAATAGGCCATTTTGTCTTGTTTCTCTACCTTTTAACCATAGATTTATTCCACATGTGCATGGTGTTGATATATTTACACTAATTTCATAAAAAATTCATTATTTGTCAACTAAAAACTTTTTTAGTGCTCAAAACCCCTTTAGATTGTCAATGTTTCTTATATTAGAAGAACCAAAACATTACCCAAGGTCATGGTCTCGCCTATATTGGACTTATGAAAACATGGCCAATAAAATCACAGACCATGACTATCACAACACCCATTTTGGGGTAAGACTTGTTAAATAGGTGGATGATGTATTCCCCAAGGGGAAACCATGGTATTGGTTCATGTATATATTCCTATTTTAGGCTTTTTTCCTCACCCCAACTTATGCAATGAAAATGGACTTTTCCTGGAATCATCTCCATCTTCACCTTGACCTCCTCTGGGGTGTTTCCTTTCAATTTTTTGGAATTCTTCAATACGACATGTCTTATAGTAATTCAAAATATTCTTATACATTCTCATAAACCTTTTCTACCTTCTTCAAAGATCCTTTTACATTATTTTTCCAATAATATGGTCATATAAAATCACGTGATAAAAGAAATGCTATGTTCAATGAATATAACTCACTTTATTGGTTACCAACACTCATCAAGCCATTAAACATGACCATAAATCTCCTAGTCACTTCTTCACTAATCATTATCGACAAATACAACTCAATCCTATAGGATTGAAAATAGACACTTCACCTTTATGAATTAAGCATGTCAGGTGATTGAGGATATATTTACAATCTTACTTGAATCATATTACATATAAAGGATACACCCACACAAACATGACCAGTTCCATTCTTGAAGGATATGTCCAGCTTTCAACACAATACTGGGAATAAACGGAATGTATGAACACACTTTAACATATCCCAAAGTCCACTATCTTGAGACTATGTTCCAAAGAAAATGCAACGTCAATATTTAACATAGGTTATGGTTTATATGATGATTCCCGAGGGATCTAATTTTATAAAATTCTATAGATATAATATGTGAAGATTTATATATAGTCTAAAGTGATCATTCCCACCAAATCAATGGAAATTTCATTAATAACCAAAATTAGAAGGTAGAAAACGTGATCAAGAATTTAGTACTGTTTACAATGAAGTTCCCATATAGAGTGAAAATAGATATTGCGGAAAAAAATTGATTCCTCATAAAGTAATTTCCAACTAAATTAGGGAATTTTATAATGATATGAAAAAATGGAAGTCAATCAAAGGGAGTGGGAAGATGATCTAAAAGGGAATGTTAGTGGATAATAGAATAAGTGAATGAATATTGTTAGCTACATAAACATATCTCAATACATTCCAATCAATGTTGAATGATTATATAATATAATAAAATGTACTAAATGATGGTCCCATACATAGTGTAAGGGGTTCAACACTAGGGTTTTGGGAATTTGACCAAGGACGAGTATACAACGCCGTTGGTGGAATTTGATTTTTGATCACCAATAGATAAGATGCTACTAATTTAGATTATTTTGAATTTGTATAATAAACATGAATTGACAAATTTAATGTGGGGCTAGGGAGAATAATTTTTATGGATTTATACTAAAATATTCAATGAATCATATTCTTTTTATCATATTCTTCTTTAATCAATGCTCTTCTAGGATTCTTATAACACCATGATATTTTATGATATTTTTAAATACTATATTGAATTGATTTTATCAGATACAACACTAAGCTAAAATTAACTATGATATATTTTATTTCAATAAAGGATAAAAAATAATAAATTTGTGATAATATAATGAGAAACAAGATTATAAAAATTAAAATAAGAATAAATCCTCATGTAAACCAAAATAATAATAAAATGGTTTATTATAAAAAATATAAATTCATTACTTACTTATTATTATTATTCTAATTATCTTTATTATTATAAATTATTATTTTATTTTTTATAATACCATTTGATTGATCAAAATTTAATTTTTACAAGAAAAATAACAACTGGGTTATAAATATAACCGTCTAATATTAATAAAATATTTTTCAAAAACTATTTTAAAGTGATATTTATTTATATTATTTAATTATTATATATTATTATAATAATTTAATTCATGTTATAGACAAATTTATTAACACAAATTTATTTTTTAATTTAAATGAAAAACATTTAATAACACTTAAAGGTCACAAATTCAATTTCATGTCAAAATTATTCCATTCAATTTTATATTATTTATTTAAAAGTTAAATGATTAAATTTTATATTTTTAATTTAAAAAAATTAAATTCATGTTTGGATAAAAAAATTAAAATTATATTAGTGTTATTTTTTTTTATATTTTTCATAAATTTTTTATTTCTAAGTGAATATTGAAAAACAACATTTTACCAATATCTTATCATTTATAACATCACCATGAAAAAATAATTCCCTAAAAATTTAGGAAACCATTTTTTGGAAAAAATATCTATTTAATGAGTGAAATAAAAAATTTATAAAATATTTTGTTGAATATGAAGGTATATAATTAATTTTTATGATCCTAAGTTATATTTTATTCTAATAATTGTTTTTGGTCCTTTTTCTTTAATTACGTATTCAGAATGATCCATTCGGTTTTGGAATGATTTAAATGTTTAAAAAATATTATTTATTTAATAATAAAAAAAATAATTATTATAATAATCAATAATATACATGATTTTTGTGTAAATTAATTATATATTTTAAATTTAATTTTTTTAAAAACTGTTTTTGTTTCATTAAGAATAATTTTATTTAAATTAATTTTTACCATTTCCTAAAATTTAATATTTTAAAAGGTTTTTTATATGTTGGATCATTATAATCAAATTAGGTAATAAGGACAATTTCATTTTTATTCATAAAAAAATTTACAATAGTAAAAGTTTGTTACCTTGGTACACATTTAAGTTGTTTTCAACGGGTTAAAATAAGCAATACGACCACAACTATCATAAAAACATACTTATAATTGGTGAAATGAGTGGATTCGTGATATCCCACATATTTTAGCTTAAAATTTTCAATTTTTTAATCGCATTCATTGAGAGTTACTTCATTTTTTTATTTTAATAAAAAATGTACTTAAAAAATGAAAATGTTGTAACTTATAATAGGATCCATCCTCCACCCATTCAAAGCTACACAGAAAACTATAAATCTCCCATATAATCTACCATACATTGTTTCATAAAATTTAAATCCCACATCCTTTTCAATATGGATTAAATAAGAAATAATAAGTAAATCATTTTTAATTTTCCATTCAAGAGTATATAAAATCTCTTAATAGAAATTAGAGCACATCTAACTAAGTGTAATTCTTAGGTGAGGATTTTAGGGTATCAAATTTAATTTCTTGAAAAATGTTTCATTTATATAATAATTTTTACATTCAAATAGTGTTTTTTAATTGTCCATTAATATACTATAATATTTTTTTTTTCAATTCGTGGGATTTAAAAATTTGAATCATGTTCATTATTTCAAAGTCTTTTGATTAAACTTTTATGAAAACCACAAGAGTTTCCCTACCTCAATTTTATTTTCCTAAGGAATATTTCACATTACACACTGATTTTATTTAAAATTGTGAATAATATATTTCTTTGAAATATTATATCACAATTCACTCTTTAATCATATTATTTTTAGTTTTATTTATGGTTCCCACTTTCAAGTGGTTTTGAATTAAATTTAATAAGAACTACAAGGGTTTCGTATCCCAAATTCAACACATTGTTACATGTTTCATATTACAAATATATTTTTATTTGTATAGTGTATATAATACCTCTTTGATATATTATATTATTACTTTATTTATATGAAATTTATTTTATGTTCCTTTTGAAGTTCATCATCTGAAGGTATTTTTTTATATAAAATTCCTATGAGGTTTTATTTAAATTCATTAAATTAATATTTTTAAAGTCATTTACACAACTCTTTTTTACATGTATATATTATTTATAAAATTACAAGAACATTATTCTCCATATTTTAATGATTGTTTAAGGTAACTTTAATCTATATTTGATTTTATTTATAATGTTTATAAAATGAATATTTTGAACATTTTTTGTATAGGTTATTTTAAACAATATTTAAATAGGTTAAAAAAATGTTTTTATATATAACACATGATCTTATTTTATATTCATAATTAACATTGTTTACTTTTAATATTACCTTCAATGTTAACATTGGTTTTCGAAGAATATCAACTTTTATTTTTCTCTCTAAATTTCTTATTTTTTAAAAAATTTATAAAGGAAAAGATATTTTTCCTTTTTCGATACCATATTTCGAAAGATATAATGAATGAATTTTTAATATTTTTCAACATGAATTAATTATTTTTATTATTTAATACGAATATTCTCTAACAATACTAACCTATTTCATTCTCTATAACTATTACAATTATTCTCTAAAGAAATTATCTTGAAACACTCTTATTTTCCATAGATTAATTAAAATGTGAAGGAATTATCAATTCAATTAAGTTATTCTGAGATACATAGGTATGGTCTATCATTATGTGGATGGTGGTTCTGTTATATCCGTCTAGTTCATATGGTTATGATCAAGTCTATAAATATTTTATTTAATAAATATCTGGTTATATGATTCCATTAAGATATTTTTTCAGAATTATCTGGTTTGGTGATTCCATTAAGATATGATGTTGGAATTATCTAGTTAGGTTTATTACATTAAAATATGTCATTGGAATTGTTTTTATTAGTTATTCCATTATGATATGCTGTTTTAATTACCTAGTTAAGTTATTTCAAAAAGATATTATGTTGTAATTATTCTATTAGGTGGTTCCATTATGAAATGATGTTCGAATTATTTAGATATGTTATTCCATAATATATGATGTTGAATTTTTCCAATTTAATGATAATATTAATATATAATGTTGTAATTATCTAATTAAGTGATTACGATAAAATATGATGTTGGAATTATCTGGTTTTGTGATTCCATTAAGATATGACTGTAGAATTATCCTGTTAGGTGATACAATTGTGAATGAAGTTGAAACTAGCTGATTTATTTAACCTTAAGATATTTTATGATTTATATTTATATGTTTATAATAAATTACAATTCAATATTATTATGGATACATCATGCTAATATAGATTATGCTTTTCTATTATCTTATATATATATATGGTCTTATGTTTGGAAAAATCCATATTACATGAATCACTAATTATAATCCTTATTTTTGGGCATGATTATCTAACATTATGGCTAATTAAATTGATTAAGTTATCATACCCATATGATCAACTTATTTCTACTTAGAATTTTTTATTATTAATTTATATCTCTACCATTAGTGATTGTTTGATCTCAAATTTTTTATATTTCAATTTCCCCAAGTTATAAAGAAAATTCTTTTGTGTGATACATATTGAAGGGTATCACATATAGATAATTTTATGTGAAATTTTGAGTAATTATTGTGAAATAAGTTCTTACAATAGTGAAAAAAATTTATTGGGTGATAAAGATATAGATTTTTTTATTAATGTTTTTTCCTAATTCTCTAAAATTATAAATTTAATAGGCCTTGGGTTTGTTGGTTAACTGATGTTAGTTATTTATTACTTAATCATGGAAGGTTAAATATGGGTTTCTATAGTTTGTATTAAAGACAAGATGTATATAATATGTTTTCAGCTTAAAATATTAGTGGATATGTATGAATAAAATTAGTTGGAATCAGAGAAAGATTTATATAGCATTAGTGGTTTGTATTTTATTTGTCATGAACTGTACTAGGATTCCATAAAACCTGACACGCAGCCCAATTTATGGCATTTCACGAAGGGTGTTCCCAATCCGCATTAGTTGGAAACTATTTCTTGGGTACAAAAAATACACTATAGGAATGATTTAACCCATTTATATTATCATAAAAACTAACAAGAATAAAAATCACATTGTTGAATAATAATAACCCAAAAAGGTATAATAATATCCAGATTCAAGGATAAAAACTTTAAGAAAGACCAAAAGTACTACAAAACATAGAACAAAAAATTAATCCAAAATCCTCCTTGTAAGAAGAGATTCAAGACCCTCAAACCACCATAACAAACTCTTAAAGGACATGAAACACTAGAAATAAGATCCACCATCACCACCATGATACATCTTGGATTTACTAGGGTCATATATAACAGTTTATACATACACCCAAAGGTTTATGTAGTTTGTTAGTGAAATCCTTATAGGATTCCAACCAAAAGAAAATATTATATTATATAATATTAGAATACAATTCAACATGAAAATTTTTAAAATAATATTTGAACCATTTCCATGAAATCATTTGAAGGAAAACTTTATAAAGAATCCATTTTTTAAGAAAAATCCCTTTCACAATTTTTTTTCTTTTTATAAATATATTTACAAGGTCTATCGTATACCGATAGCTATAACCACATAACATAATAATCATGCCATAGAATAGAAACATAATAAAATCCCTATAAGTAACTAGAAAAAATGGGATACAATGAACCTCGTATGTTAGTGATCAAAATACTCCACTAAACTACCAAGAAAAATCCCATCCATGAGCCATTAGATAAGATTCCATCCCACGGTCTAATGATCTCCATAATATAAGCAAAAAGCAATAGTGTTACCATGGATGATCCACTATTTGGGAATACATTTGAAGGTCTAGGGGTCTATAATCATATCACATTTTTTGTTAGTGTTGTAATCGTCCATCCTGTTATATGAATCCATGCCTCATCCTCTTCTAAATCAACTAGTATACTAGTTCTAGTTCACCCACCTAGATACCATGGATTCCTTTTGTACTCAAATTCATTTCACATAACAAATAAATTATAAATTTCACATAAACATGCCTATCATTACAAGTAATTAAGGAAATCACAACTTTAACATTTTTACCTTCATCCATCAATCAAATGTTAACATGGAAACCACCATTTTAGGCAACAAATCCACTTTCTACTTTAAAAAAACAAAAAACCATTTGGAAATACATTTTTTTCACCACTTTCACAATTTATGAATCCAATTTGAAAACAAAACCAGGAAAACACATATGGAATCCAACCATTTCGATTGGAAATCCACTTTTAAATTCATACTCTCATGAAAAAACCACTTTTTAACATGATTTAGAATTCAAAGAAACTTTTAATGTATACAAAAATGAATTTAATATGAAACAAAAACCCATTTCTCTTGAAAAATTAACATACCACTTAGTTGAACTGTTAAATCTCATTGAAAACACATTTCATACCTTCCAAACAAGGTATAAAACTCATTTAAGAAACACCAAATAATGAAAATTTGAAACCTTACCACTTTACATTAGAAAATATGTTTTCATCACATGTGAAAATGAAATTTTTTCAAAAATGTGATTCTCAACACAAAAATAATCAATATAACACCTTTTTATAATCAAGAAATCATATCAAAATCATCTAATAATTTAAGAGTATAGAACCTCCAAACATGCACTTGGAAACTCTCAGAAATCGGTGTGAAACCACAATTGCAACACAATGAGACCTTATAAAGGAATGATAGAACAATAACCATCAATATTTTCCCAAATATCATAATATCAACCCTCATGATGTCAAAAAGTCCACTGGAGAAGAAGAACCCAATGAGGGAGGAAGAGAAACCCTAATAGAAGGATGAAACCAAGGCAGAAGGGAACTTACTCAAATTTTCATGGAGAAACCACACCAAATCCCACCCAAAATTGAATTTATATGGGATAAAGGAGGATAGGGGAAGGCTCATTGGGTGTAGAATCAAAAATGTGGAATAAAGGGGAGGAAATAGGCTTAAAATTAAAGTGAAAAATAATATAAATTCCTAATTTTTTTAACCTATATATGTTTCACGATTTTCCCGACTAGTTTTCCAAACTAAGAAGGAACCATTAACCCATCAATATCCAAGAGGGACATTCCTAATGGTTATCCCTCAAGGTTTTCCAATCTATATGCCATTTGTATGGGCACCACTATCCAAAAATAAAATTAGTTGTATTGTTTCCAGGACAAGGGGCACGATTTCCCTTAACTATCCCCCACCTTATGTAAAACCCAAAATCTAAACTTTTCACAAAAAACAAAAGTGGAAACCCAATGAAAATCATGATTTAAAAATAAACAAATTAATGCATCAAAAAAATCACGAATGTGACAATTCTTCCTTGCATGAAAACTTTTTATATAAGGAAAATCACTCCAAAGATTGATTTGAGAACAAACAGGGATAATGATTATCATCCCAAGACTTATCCTCAAAAGTATTATGAACATCATTACCATGAGGCTAATGAACTTGGACCAATGGAATGGACTTCTCATGAAGCACTTTCTCCTAAGAATCCACAATACACATTGCCCACTCGAACACTAAAAAATCAAGCCCCAATTCCAATTCTTCCCAATTCAATACATGAAATGGATATAGGTTATATTTTTTAGTTCATAGACATGTAATATATCATGAATTTATTTTATGAAAGAGAGAAAATCTAACATGTATGCCACCTTTCCATTTCAATTGGTAATATAAATCTATTTGAAATACCTTAGCGCTAGCTTCTCTTGGTTACCCAAATGACGATGACCCAAGTGAGAGGAAACTTTCAAAAACATCTTGAAACCCATATAAAACTCTAAATATTAGATCATATGACCAACATAAGAAATATGATGACTCTGAGTTGTCAAAAATCGTTTCCTAACTTTCTTGACTCTCTCAGGAACCTCTTTTAAAAGGATTAATTCCAGAAAAAAGGTCTCACCTATCTTACTACAACATAAAGTATACTGACATGAAAGACCATAAAGTGACTCAAATAGAGCCACTAAAATTGAGTTTTGGTAACTATTGTAATATAAAAACTCATCTAACCCTAATTGTTTGTGCCACGATCTTTTAAAATCCAACACACATTCCCAGAAAAGGTCTAACAAAATGTGATGCACCCGATCCTTATGACCATCCATTTAAGGATATTATTTTGTACTTAACTTGACCTATAACCCCATAACCTTCCAAAGGCCTTCCCAAAAATTCTTTTCGAAATAGAAGAACCTTCTAAAAGAAATTTCTGAAGGCACACCATAAAGCTTCATAACCTCATAAGCATATGACTGAACAAACTCATCCACTTAGGTTGAATCTATGATTAGAATCTAATGGGTTGATTTGGTCAAATGAATAATCACTATCCAAATAGAATTCTTTCCCAAGGGTGTACAAGGTAATCCAAAAATAAAATACTTGTAGATATCATCCCAATTATAGGTAGGAATGGGTAAAAGATTAACCAGAATAGAGGGACTTTGATGCCCTTATTTAACCAACTAACTTGTAGAACACTATGACACAAATTTATCTATGTACCTACTTATACATGGCCAGAATAACTGCCGACACATTCCATTTTACACCTTGGTAGAACTAGGGTGAATAGACTAATGAGAATAGTGGCTATCTAGCATCACCACCTTCCTTAATGAAAATAGCACCATGAACTGACCCTTCAAGAATTAAACTCCCACGAGAGACAACAACCACTCAAAATGTATATCTCAACCATTTAGAAACTGCATATAATACCGGAACAACTCATCATTCATATTCTATCAGAGAATAAATTCCAAAAGTGAAGGTGTCAGGTGGACACTAGCCTAGGACACACCACTACAGTATTTCTTGGTCTCAAAAATAATTTGTGGGAAAATACCCATCAAATTACACTCATCACTGGAATATTTCATAGATTGCACCAACACATTCCTACGCAAGGTATCCACAACCAAATTTCCTTTTCTGAGGGTATAGACTATATCATAATCAAACCGCTGGGTGTACTAAGCCCAATTAAGCTACCAAAAATTAAGATCATACTGGGATAAAATATAGGGTAAAATCTTATAATCCGAAAAAAACTACAAGAATTTTCTACAAATATAATGGTGCTATGTCTTTAGGGCATGTATCATGGCTGTTACCTCTAAGTCATGTGTTGGGTAATATTTTTCATGTGGTCAGAGTTGGTGAGAACCATATTACACTACATGGGCATCCTATATTAGCATACACCTAAGGAATATACCTGATGCATCAAAATAGTCCATATATATCTTTATATACTCCATAAAAATAAAAAAATAGGTTTTGTTCCACCACCATTTATGTTCTTAAAAGGACACCTGACACTTTGGGCCCCATTCAAAATTCAACCCTTCTATGTGACCATCATCATGGATGAATCACACTAACATAAATCTTAAACAGACTACATGAAATATTTTTCCAGGACTAAAAATATTCTATTTTCAAAAACATTATTTATCTATTCCCATGACTCCCTGAACTAATCTTATTAATGGACACTAGAACCTCTTCTTTCAATATCCCATGAACAAAAAAATTCACCTCCCTAGTCTATAAGGCTCACTTAAAAAACATCGCATATAAGTGATGATTCAAAAGCGTTCTTAGCACAATCCTAAAATTCCACCCATTCTACTCCTTGGTCATTAAATAGACTAAGATGTCATCCATTAATACCATGAAAAAATTATTGAGATACTGGTAGAACACCATGTTCAAAAGCTCCGTGAAGACCAATGCATCATTTTTCAACCAAAAAAGAATGACTAAATACTTAAAATGGACATATCTAATTTGGAATGTTGATTTATTAACATCCACCTATCTATATATGAATTGGTTATACACAAAACAAAAATCAATCATGGAAATCTATCTTTCCGCTTTAACATGATAAAAAATTTCATAAATAAAGGGAGAATGATACGTTTTCTTGATCATTACCTTATTTAGATTCCAAAAATCAATGCACAACAAGAGAGATCCATATTTATTTTCAAAAAATATAATTAGTGTGGTGAAAGTTGAGATGAATGGGCTAATGAATTGTTTGTATTCAAAATAATCCAGCTATACCATTAATTCCCCCAACTTGGGGGAGACTATATGGTACGAGGGAAGAGATATTAGTTATATTCTTGGTGATAAATCGATAGTGACCTCCTAATATTTCTCCATAGGAAACCCAGAGAAATCCTCTTGAAAAAACATTGGGAACCCATCCACCATGAGAGGTAATCCACGCTTTTGAGAACCATCATTATCCTCAAATGTGTGTGATGAGATTTGATAAAAAATATTTCCCAACTCCAGAAGTAGAGGTCCATCATGTTCTGATTAGGGATCCCATTCACCTTGAAATTAATGGTTACTTCCCTTAAATTACACAAAACTCACTCACTACTGATTATAAATGTTGTGTGCATAGAAATAAACAATGTAGTCCATTCCCTGAATCAATTAAAAGAGGTCCATATCCAAAACATGGAAATCTAATTCTTGCTCGACCCCTAACAATGTAAGTGTGAAAGATGGAAACCTAAAACCCTAATCCCACTTCTTACTAAGAGGCGTTACCTACTCCTTTGCATACCACATATGTTTTGGAAACTTTAACACATAAACAATATGGGTTGAATTGAAAGAAAGAGAGGCACCTATATAAAATAGAAATATACCTAAATATGATGCAAAAAAGAATGTTACCTTGAACTGTTGCAAGACATAAATCTGATTCCACTCGTGCATGATCCACTGCATGATGTTTTATTTCCTCATTCTAAGCCTAAGAATGGCCACTAACATGGGACTCTACCCTAAATTAAATCTATGAAAAACATGATCCATTCCTTCATCCATGACCTCTGAACTGAGAAATCAATTTCTTAGATAGTTTTGAATTATCCTATATCCCTTTGATAACTATATATCCTACACAACTCTGATATGGCTGCTCCACCTTAAAAAATCACTACATGTTCCACATAACTCCACATAGGTGAAAAGGTCTAGGAGGATATGAGTACACAAATCACTTGTGGCCTATATTCCCACACTAAAGGCACAAATCTAACACAAAATAAAAATCCATAGATGAAGACATCTAAGTATATTGGCATTAACTACCTCCCCATTCTTCCCATTATTATCTCTCTTCCTCTTATTCTAAGAAGAACTTCAACTACACACTATTGATACAGGTCCATGGAAACCAGGATTTCCACTAAGATCAATATCAATCATTATCACATGATCTAACACCTCAGAAAAAGTTTTTATCTTGAGCATGAATACATGAGATCGAATTTCCAGTCACAACCCCATCTTGAATTTCTGAACCTTCATCTTCTCAATGGAAATGATCCTAGGTGTATACCAAACTAACTCTTCAAAGAGGTTGGAATACTCCATCATATTCTATTATCCCTTTATATTATTCTAAAACTCTCAAAACCTAGAGAATGTAAAAATATTATTGAAATACTACTTGTTGAAGATAAACATTATGTCTTTCAAACCCATCTCAACCATCTTTCCAGTTATCACTACTAAGTCCCACCACTTTAGATTAGAACCTTCCCACATGAATGAATCACATTTCACCTTGAATCCCTCAGAAGTATCAAGAAACAAAAACATACTTTCAAAAATTCTCAATACACTTCTATGAGTCCAAAGGTTCCGTGCTACCTCGGAAAGAAGTAGGATTGTTCTGGAGAAGATCCTAATACTTTTAGATTCTAGGACCTGGTTTGGCTCCCATAATCTAAATTGGATGAGGGCCATCTTCTTATCCAAAAAAATGGATTACCCAAACCACTTATTCCATCAATATCTAATCAATTGGCAAGGGAGAACACTCTATGACCTCTTTTGGTAGTTGTAGTGGAAATCTCTATAAATACATGTTGCTACAATAAGAAACAACCATAGAGAACACCATTAATACATCAATTCTTTAAATTTTCCTCAATAGGGGAAAATACCAACACTTCCATAAATTAACAAAACCAAATCAGACATAAAAACATATCAAACCAAACCAATACACCCCCACCCAATGTTCATATACAACCATTACACATTACGTATCATCTAGAGGAGAAGTAAAACCAAATCCCAACATCCGATGGTGACTCAAGTCATGTCATAAGGTGTGTTGGCCAAACACCCCACTCATAATGAGAACCACAATCCCGAACATTTCTAGGTATGATCTATCCAGACTCATCATAAATAACTTCACCCATAAAGAGTGTAACATTATCTAATTCCATTTTTTCCAAAACTGAACCGAGAATCCCTGTAAACTGAATCCTGTAATACCCCAAGTTATTATAGACTATTTTTTTCTAGAATAAATTAAATTAAATTTTATGTATTGCGATCCACTAAGTCAAAAATTCCTTTCACACTAAAATGACTTGGAGTAAATTACACAAAACCAACTCAATTTATGTTACATGAAACACTATCTTGGAATATGTTACATGCAACAATGAATCATTATATGTTACATGCAACACTAATGTTTCAACAAAACGTTATTTTACTATTATAATTATTTAAATGAGATAATTAGAACCTTGTAGTTAAAGCTAGTTTTATAAATAGTTAAAAATAATTTTCAAATAATTTTTATAATTTTTTATATAAATAAATCATATTTATAATGAAATATATAATTTTATGTCAAGTCCATAGATGTTTAACAAGACAATTTTCACAAATAAACTACTTTTAATGATCTCTTGTGAAAAATAATAAAATTAATTCTAGAAACATTTAGAAATTTAATTTGATAAAATAAAACATATTTTTTAATTCATAATGTCTAAATTATCTTAGGGATAATTTTGGGATTTTTATAAGAAACTTCATTTTTGGATTAATAATGAAAAATGTCAAATTGTAATTCAAAATGACATTTTTATAATTTATTTATAAGGTAGAATTATATTTTAATTAGTTTTCAAAGATTAATTATATCATATTTTTATAAATTAATTAAATTGAGGTCATTTTAATCAACCACTCTTAGAAATTGGGTATACGAACATAGAAATATTTTAGAAATTTTTAAATTAAAATCTCACTGTGTCGTCCCATCAGTGGGATTAATTTTAAATTAATTTCTACAACTTATGTGATTAAAATTTTGAAAAATGGATTCCATATTTTTAGTCATCAGAATTTATAATGTCAAATAAGTTAAAATTTGGTTGTGACAAAAATATATGTGAAAGTGATTAAAATTAACTATAATGGTTAAATGAAAAACTAGGTTAAAAAAGTAATAAACTTTAAATTGAGGACCCAAAAGACCTAGAATATTTAAAAAACCCATTTTATGGAATTTATTTGCCCATTGAACTTCCATTATTTATCTTGGTTTGTTTGGTATGGCTTTTTTAGGTACAAACGTGCGTACACAAAACATGTTTTCAAAAATGCCTTGTGTCCTTTCCCTTCTCTTTATAAGGCCACCATCTCACCCTACTATTCACACATATAAAAAAACTTTATTTTGTAAAATATATGTCAAATAAGCTTCCAAACTTCCCTAAATTACTTCTATAATCCTTATCTTTTACTAAAATCAATCCAAGTGATCCTTTTGGAACAAACTGAAATGAGTTACCCAATTAAGAGGTAAAATATTCTCTCAAGATCTTTTCTTTTATTTTTTATACAACCCTAAACTATTATTATTCCATGATTGTATAAAAACAATAGTATATTCAATATAATTGTATTCTTTATGATAATTGTTATACATACACATACACACACTTCCATATAATGGGTAATGAACATACTTTTTATGTATACGATGAACTACCATCTCACTAAATGGTGATTGCTCATTTTTATTTTAACACCTCTCATGGTAAAAATTATGATGGAAAAATGGTTTATATATTTCATATATTATATTTATTATTAATTTGAGATTATTTATTCCTTTTACAACAAATATATTTGTACTTTCTCTTTGGTGTAAATATGATAATTTCGTTTGAGGAAGTGTGGACAACCGCCCTCTTAAAGCAATGTGATACACTACATAGAATGTATTAAGCATAGTATTAGTGAATATATATGATATAATAAATATAATTTAATAATAATAATAATCAATATAAATATAAATATATAAATATATTTATTTTATATTCTTTTTTTTAACACAACAATTAAACTGAAATAGCGTTAAAGCGTACATCTGACCTACAATATCTATGATCGATGTATTTTGTTTCATACATATATATTATATTAATTATTATATTAAAAATTTAATGTATATAAATTATATTTATATTATTATTTACATTTTGGAATCTTTATATAAGTTTAAGGAACAAAGATATTACCGATTAAGATACATACAAAGAACAAAGTGAACATTACTCAAAGTAAAACCTTAACATTGAATTATTAACAAGTAGGAAATATAATGTCAAGATCAGACCATAAATGGAATTAGATATATTAATATAATTCTCTATATTATTTTTTATAGATTTATTTTTACTATAAATGTGTTTTGAAGGAGTATGAAGAGAGTCAAGACACAAGGTAAGGGGATTTGATCTCACTTTTTTATTTCCATGAGATATACACTTTATTCACTACCCATTCCCTTTATGTGATGTGTATACTAGCCATGAAAGTATTAGTTTATTATTATAATTAAATTTATTGTTATTTACATTACTATTCAATGATCTTTATTTTATGGTGTTAATGTTTCAAAAGATTCCAAATCGGTAAGACTATTTTGTCTCAAATTGCCTTCTTTGAGAGTCTTGTCTTGTTATACACCTGCATTCTATTTTAAGGTGTATATGATTCCATTTTACAATTTATATCATGAATATAAATATTTTAATACTACATTAGGAATCATTTAATTTTTTTTCTTACATGGACAGTATAATCCCATGTTACCATGTGATAAGAGTTTATTGAAACAATCTCATCACTTTTCAAGATAGTTTTTGTTATTACTTAATTTGATGAAATATTATGATCATTATCTAAATAAACCTCTTTATTTTCATTATATTATACTTATTAAAGGTATATCCATGTATTAGAACCAAATTTTATCTCTTTTATGCTTAAGATAAATAAGAAAGTATTTTTAATAAAAATATGACAGTTTTCCATCTTCTGATGGAATTCTATTTTATTCAAAACCCAAGTTTTCAAAAAAAAACATAAAATTATCCTTAACAATCCTTTTGAAGGTAAAAAATGATTTAAATTTTTTTATGGTTTTCAAAGATTCCATTATATGTTTTCAAAGATATTTTCAAAGGAAATAGTTTTCAATGGAAAAGTTTTTAAAAAATATTTTCAATGAGGAAAAGATATTTTCCCCAAAAAATGTATTTTAGAGATTTAAAAAAAAATTCCCATCTACGAAAACATCTTTTTCTTTTACTAATTCCTTTCTGGGGAAATTATTTAATGTTACCATTAATATTCATTCTATGAATGGATTATTTTTTGATGGGATGAGGTTTATGAAACCCCTTTCTCTTTAAATGGTTATATTACTTTAAAATCCTTTTATTTTAATGGGTTATGATTATGATGAAATGATTATGAAACCTATATATTTTTACAGATGTTATGAAATGATTACATTTTTATGATACCCATTTAATTTCATGGGTTATAATTTGATTTTTAATGAACTTTTGGAACATGTATATATGATTTAATTTTGATATGGGTGGTACCTATATCACCCTACATTTCATTGGATAAATATTTACATTTCATGAGATAGACTAAGATATTATTGGGGTGAAACTTTACTACTAATATATACATGGGAGTGAACCATGGATAATAAGAAGGTATAATGAGTGAAATCATGCTACTATGATGGCCATGGGAGTGATATATGACTATGAAGAGGGTATGGGGTGTTAAGTCGTACTACTAATATGGGTTTAAAAGAAATGCCATTATTTTTATGGAAATTATGTTATATTCTTTTTTGTTTACCACAATTCCATGTTTAATTCATTTATTTCACATTCATATATTATATTTTTTATTTCCTTATGATTCAGGTATTATGAACTTCCAAAAATTATGCCATGATTCATGTATATTATATTTGATACGAATTGTTTGATTTTATATTTTTTTACCAAGTTCTCACACCCTTATGCTAATGGTTATTCTCATTAATCTCCCTTGTTTACCATTACAGAGCATCTGATCTCACCTCTTTTTATGTTTCCTTCCAGAAATTATGAATATATGTATTATTTTTGATGTGTATAACAAGGGTTATTTTCATGAATAACCTAGGGGTAGATAATGTTGATCACTTATATACCATGGTTTATGTTTCATTGTTTGTAAAGGCACAAGACTTACAAAGTCTTTGGGCATCTATTTGGATAATGTTTTAAGTATTCTGGAAAATTTATGTAATGTTTATGTATAAAAATGGAGGGTAACAATAGTTGATTTCAAAGAAAAGGTTTAGTCATCCTTTTGTATCTATGATAAAAGAACCTTGGTGAGAAACAAAAGCACATGTCTAGGGATAAGTCTAAGGATAAAGAAAGGTATAAGAAAATGTCCTGGAATAATGGTAAAGGATATAGTGATTGGTTTCCTATAAATACATCCTTATTTGCATAGTATAAGTGGATGTGGATCTGGCATAGATGTACCTAGGGGTAACAAAACCCACAAGATGTTTTGGTTCAGAATCATGGTAATATGGTACATGAAAATGAGTCTTGTTGTGCACCAGGTATGACACTATAGGGGGATATGCATTGGGAATTCAAAAACTCTTCATGAACAATCATGAAGAATTAATATATAATTTTCCTATAAATCACCTTAGATAAACCTACGGTGTCATAGATTATGGTTGGGGTCATAATTTAGGCATCTCAAAAGTAACTTTAATTATTATTTTGTTCCTAGATATGATAATTGTTTCTCACTCTATGATTTTGGGTTTTTGACAGTTATAGGAACCTGAAGGAACCACATTAATGGTGATTGAAACAGAAAAATACAATGATTATCATCCTAAGAAACCAAATGATATATGATCTAGACTGAAAAACCTCATTACTATGTTCACATAGATTTCTCAAGCTATAAATCATGGTGGACTTCCTTATGAAAAAAAGAGGGAACAACATTCATTTGAGTCTTTCATGAGAAAACACCCAAATTATTTCATACGGTCTTGTAATACACTTTTTCTGAATTATTGATAAGTACTACAAAAAATTTATTCTTCATTCTCCAGTTTTTAGAGAATGATAAATTCATTCTAGTTATCTATCGATTAGAAGGAGAAGTAGACCAATTTTGGACTCTAATATAGAATATGGGGCAACATGATTTAATTGTATCCATAGATTGGGTTGAGTTCAAGAAATTATTTTTCAATAAGTACTTTGCACATATTATTTTTACCAAGATGGAGAAAGAGTTCCTTGAGTTGAAGTAAAGGGATGATGAATCTGCTGGTACTTATGAGGGAAATTTCATGAGACTTGTGATGTACAATTCATGAATTATAATAAAAAATGAATGTAGATATCATAGGTTCGTTAGTGGCATAAACCAAATCTCAGTTTGGTATTGGACCTTTGAGACTTTAGTAGCAAGAAAGAGAGTGTGTGTTGTGAAATAAAGGATGAAATAGAGTTTGGTGTCACGTATCAATGTCATGGTTTTTAATAAAACATGAATATAGAGTTTAATGTAAAATATAAAAACCATGAAGAAAAGACATTTTGATTTCCTTTATGATCTAAGTGGGGGAATACGTATTAAGGAAATTGACTCAAGAGATTTAATAAATGATTTATGTTTGGAAGGAAAGGAAATCAGGTATTTGATTTTTGAAGTTATGGGAATAAGTTAGATAACATTGAGAATGGGATAAAAGTGGCACAAAATACAAACTCCATGATTCTGTGCTACAAGTGTAAGGAGAATGAGAATTATGATAAACACTTCCCCAAACCAAGGGCTGGTGATGATGATCAACATTAGCAACCTTTTAAGTAGAGGGATAAGGGGAAATCCCATTCAATAATTACTTTTGATGAGAGGTATGATAATGATGTAACGAAAGGTACACTTAAAATACACTATAGAACTACTAATATCATATGTTATTCTATATCTACCCACTAATTCATATCTAAATTATTTTTAAAGGGTGATAAGATTCCAAAAAATTAATTACATATGATATTAGTATTGCAATCCCATAATGGTATTATAATTTCATCCCTAGTTTGTGATTCCTCTCTGGTTTATGTTTATGGTATCGTGCTTCCTGTAAACAATGTCATTATTCATTTGGTAGAATTTTAAGTCATCTTAGGAATAGATTTTATTTCTTTGAATAAATCAAACATCAATCATCAAGGAAGGGATGTTAAATTTTATATTTCAAACACTCCTATGAACATACATCAATGTGGTGATTGGATATAGCCTATGCATCACATATGTTGAATATTAATGAAAAAATTATCCAACTAATGATTTGGAGTTAGCAGTGTTAATTTTTTCATTAAGTATATAGAAACATAATATTTATAGAGAAAAGTGTGATATATATATCAATAATAAAAGTTTTAAATGTATACTCATATAAAAGGAGTTGAACATGTTCCAAAGAAGGTGCTTTGATTTGATAAAAAAATTATGACTGCTCAATACATTACCACCATGAAAAAGAGAACAATGTGGTTGATGCATTGAGTCTAAAGGATCACACTATTTTATCTATGATGAGGATAAAAAAAGATCCAATATTTTTTTATTTGAAAAGTATAGATCTAGAAATCATAAATTAATTGGAAAAATCTTATCTTTCTAAAATTAATGATCAACCCACCATCTATGTTAAGATTAAGGTGGCGTATAAGGAAGATGTAGAGTTACAAAATAATGTCATAAATCTTCCTAAGTTTAACATTAATCAAGATTGAATGATAAGGTTATGAAACATTGTATTTGTAACATCCATACAAGATTAAAAGAAGGATCTATTAGAGGAAGATCATAGTTCTTCATTCTATATTCTTCCTGGAAGTACAAAGATATATAGGGAATTGAAAGAATACTTCTGTTGAGATAGAATAAAGAGATATATCAGAAATTTTTTATCTTAGTGATTGGTATGCTAACAAGTTAAGGATGAAATACAAATTTAAAAGGGGTTGTTTAATCAATTACCCTTAATATTATTGAAATGGGAGGATATCACTATGGATTTCTTCATTGGACTACCCAAAACCAATAAAGGGTTTAATGCTATATGGGTGGTAGTAGATCACCATACTAAGTTAGAAAACATCATTACTTTTAGAGAAGACTTATCTCTAATTGATTATGACAGGGTATACATAAATTAAGTGTTAAGGTTGCATGTAGTACCATATTGTGTTATATCATATTGGGATTTGAGGTTTACCTAAAAGTTCTAGTGAATTCTTTAGCGAGAACTTGATACAGAATTGAGTTTTAACATTTATTATGATCCTCATACATAGGGTCAGTCTGAAGGAAAAATTAAAACCCTTGAAGATATGTTTATATCTAGGTCTATGGATTTTAAAGGGAGTTTATATCAACACATTACTATAGTTGAGTTCCCACACAACAATAGCCTTCACTCAACCATTTGGATGGAACCTTAGGAATCCCTCTATGAGAAGAATTATAGATCTGCAATGTGTTGGTATGAGGATAAGGAAATAATTATATTAGAACATGAGTTCATTAAAGAAATGATCAATAAGGTTATAACCATTTTGTAAAAAATCAAGTCTTCTCAAAGTTAGTATAAAAGTTATAATGATAACCATTATCATGGTCTAGAATTAAATCTTTGTGAAATGTTGTTTCTATGAATCTCACCTAGGAATAAAGTTATGAAATTCAGAAAGAAAGGGAAACTAATCCATAGTTATATCATTCCCTTTGAGGTTATTTTCATGAGTAATGATTATGATGCAGTGATTATGAAACATTTCTTTTTTCCATAAGTTATGATATGATTACATGTTTATAATACCCATTTAATTTCATGGGTATTGATATGATTATCTATGAACTCGAGGAACATGTATGGATGATTTAATTATGATATGGGTGGCACTAGTATACCTCTCCAATGCATTGGGTCGATATTTATATCTCATAGTAAAGACTAAGATGGTCTTGGGAGTGAACCTTGACTACTAAGATGGCTGTGGGAGTGAACCATGACTAAAGAATGGTATGAAGAGTGAAATCATGATAATAAAATGGCCATGGGAGTGAACCATGACTACCAAGATAGTATGAGGGTAAAACTAGTAGTAATAATATGGTATTGGAATAAATTTCTTTGCTACAATTGATATCAAATTATATTTATATGTTTCGACCACAATTCCATGTTGTATTCCTATATTTTAGTTTCATGGCTAATGTTCTTAATGTACTTATGATTCATGCCTTAAGAATTCACAATATTTATTCCATGGTCCATTGATACAGTCTTTGATATGAATTGTACGATCTTCTATTTTCATGATCATGTTCTCATACCCTTACTCTCATGATTGTACTCGTGCGTCACCTTAATTTACCCTTATCGATCATTTGAGATCATTTCTTTTTATGTTTCCTTCCCAAGGTTATGGAGATATTTATTATGTTTGATGGTTTTAAGATGGGTGATAGTAAAGAATAACCTAGGGGAAATAATGTAGAACACTCATGTACTAGTGTTCATGCTTTCATGTTTCCAAAGGAGCTAGACTAGTATAGTCTTTGGGAGCCTATTTGTATAATTTTTTAATTATTTTGAAGAATTTATGTAACGTTGATGTAATAAAAGTGAAGGTCATTATATGGTCTTATTTGTGGCATGGATAGAGGGGCATTCCCGACCCCCCTGGGATGAAATCTAGTGTTTGGGAACCAACAATGCAATTTTGGAATGATTTCACCCATTAATAAAGTCATAAACAACCATCAAGAATAAACATCACATAACCAAATAATAAAAACCAAACGAGGTACAATAACTTCAAAATTCAATGTTTACTACATTATAAAAGACCCAAATAACTACAATAGATGGGAATAATAAAACTATCCCAAAACACTTCATGTAACAATAGAGTTAACACCCTCTAGCCACCACCTCTAACACTTACACGAAGTGGAACACTAGAATCTAGATCCACCATCCCTACCACGATACATCTCACCTTTACTTTTTCCATACATAAGAAAGTCTACATACGCTTAAATTTTTTTATGAGTGTGAACCAAAGTTGAGTTGGATTCCATAAAAAATAAAATATTCGATGATATAACATTAGAAGAAAAATCAACACACACAATTTCATAAGAATATTTGAAACATTTACAGGAAAACATTTTAGGGAAAACCTTCTCAAGAAAAACTTTTCAAGAAAACCCATTTTGAAAAATAATATTTCCTATAATAAAAATAAAAACAAGGTCTATCAAATACCAATAGATATCACAACATCACAAAATCATCATGTCATATGAGAGCACCATGGGAAAATACCTATAGGTAATGAAAAATGGAACACTATGAACTTCATACCCCGGTGATCAAAATACTCAATGAAACTACCATTAGTGTTCTTGTTCACAATACATTAGAGGTGTAACACCCCCAATTTGAGTTATGTGACATTTTTTATAACTTTTCATGCATATGAAGTTGTTTGGAAAGGTTTGGGAGAATTTGGGAGAGTTTCCAATGGTTTTGGAAATGTTTGGAGGTTTTTTATTAAGGATGAATGGTTTGATAATGGTTAGGGTAAACCATTGGAGAATTCTAGGTAACTGTGAGATATGCCACTATTCAGATAGTAGCATCCACATGGTTAGTGCACGGTTTCTCAAACCATGTAAGCTAACTGTGTATCCTATTAGAAATGTTTTTTTAAATGGGGTTATTGGAGATTTTTCCTAACTCACTCATTTATTCTCCCATAGAAACCCTACATGGTATTTCTTTACAACCATGGGTTAGGGGTTTTCTCACACATTTTTTAGAAGGGATTTTAAGTGGTTTCAAGGTGATTTTATTGTGGTTCATATTGGGTAAGTCTCCTTTTTTGGTTTCTTGTGGTTTTCTCTAGATATACTGTTCCCTCTCTCCTAGTTTTCTAGATCTACATCTTTTGCATATATATATAGGGTTTATGTTGCCTAAAGTGATGATATTATGTCTTTTTGATGATATGGATGGATATTTAGAGTGGTTTTGGTGGTTTTTTCCCTTTATTTGTGATGTGTTTACTTTTGGGTCGATTTCGCTGGTACCTTAAAGGTAGGTGGCTTCTCTCTCAACTCCAATTTTTTAGTTCTAGAATTATTGTTCAAATTATTTTTTTTCTTTAATTAATAGGTTTTTAGGAGAGAAATTGGTTAGAAATCCCTTTAGTAAGGTTTGGTGTATTTTTTGGGGAAAAATGGGTTTTGTGGTGAAATTTTCTTGTTGTTGAATTTTAAAATATTGATTTTAACATCACTAACACAGGTTGTTTTATGAAAATGGTTTGAGAAGATGGTTTTCAATAAAAAATGGTTTCTTTATTGAAATGTGATATGCCATGGATGATTATTCAAGGGATTGTTTGATAATGAAATTGTTATTGGTATGTCATTGTGGCCTGGGTGTGTTATATGCTTGGTTATTTTATTGTGCATGTTATGGTTTTGTTGATTGTATACGAAGTTGTTGGGAAGTCTCACTATAAAAGATGATGGATAGTGCCTGAAAGGGCCACCATTAAGGACAAGTGGTCAAGAAATACCACAATATTGTGAATGTAATAGACAACAATGGATGAGAAGTTCTACTATATATAGTTGCCTTTTGTCTGTTGTTATGAAATATGGAAATGGTTGTGCTAATGTGTGATGGTGAAATGGATTACCGCATGGTCATTTGGATTTTATCTTGTATTGTGTGAATCTAGGTAAAAGTGGATTGGTGAGGGTGTTATTGGTTTGTTGGAAATGGTTGCACTATTTTTTGTTTTATATAACTGTTTTATATAATTGTGCTAACAGTTTTATACTACTAGTGTTTGTAAGGATGTCATTTGGTAAAAACCTACTGATTATTCTCACCCATACCTTGGAAATTTGGTTCTTTTGTAGATATCATTTTCTTGGACACAAATAAGCGTAAAGTATCTCATTTTGGTTGTGATTGTTTTTTATTTTTAGGAGGTATATTGGTGCTTGGAGGATGGTGTGGATCCACAGAGCATGTCATGGTTTCATTTGGGTTTTGTTATTGAGTATTCCTCTTGGTAATCTAATTGTTGGTTTTGTGGATTTTTGTGTTGGTTTTTGGGAATTGGTATGGAATAGTTTGCTTGGATTTTGTTAATAAATGGTTTAGGATTCTATGTTCAAAAGAATCAGGTAGTCTATTTGGTAATGTATTGTTTGGTTGGTTGGTTTACCTCAAGGGAAAATAATTCCCCAATTAATTCTTTAATCCCTTGGCATTTATTTCCAGCCTTTGGCGCCTTTTGAATGTAACTTATGGCCTAATAACATGTCTCCAACTTCTCTAGGAAATGATAAGGGAGATGAAGTTACAAGTGGTAAAATTTTGTTCGGTCCATGGTTTTCAAGTGAAAGTGGTTGTTCGTTCCTTTAATGCTGATTTTCGGTCTTTCTGATGACATTAGTTCTTGGTCCGTTCTTTGATTTAGGATGGTATAAAGTAGTATTATTTTCGTATCATGTAATTTATTTCCTAAAATAAAATAGTTAAACCTTTTTTGATGAATATACAATTACCAGGGAGTTGGGTATAGAAGTACTTAGGAGACAATTATAGGCCCTAGAAATCTCATTGTCGTGGGTGTTTCCAATGAGACGAGCAAGACATGCATGGTAGAATTGACTTCCCACTAGAATTATTTTTTAATTGTGTATAATGATTTGTGTGGTGTCATAATTATGTTGAATTGCGAAAAATAAATTATTTTCAAATATGTGGATTTGAAATATGAATGGCTGTGGTATTTTGAAAATTGGTTGATTTTAAAAACATGGAAGATTTTTCAAAAATAGTGCAGCATGGGTAATATGAAATCATGGAATATGTGGTTGTGATTGTTTCAATATAATTTAATTTGAAAATTGTAAGCCTTTTCTTATTACGGGATTGGTACTTATGGATGTTTTTGTAATGATAGAAATGACATTGGGTAGGCGTCGTAGAGACCAAAAGGAGGAAGCTGCTAAAAATGTCATGTCACCTGAGCCCCAGGTGAAATATCAACTAGTGGAGAGTGCAGTGAAAGTGTTATATGTAGTGTAAATTAAGAATAAAGTGAATGAACTGAGGCATGTGAATCATGAAGTTTAGTTTCAAAGGAAGAATACACCCATCTTTAGGGGTGATTCAGAGCCAAAAATTCCATAAGCAAGGATGAACAAAATGAATAGGTCATTTGAATTTTTGGTAAAATTCGTAGAGATAAAAGTGAAGTTATCAACATAAATGGTATAAGATCATTCCCTTTAGAAGTGGGAGTTGCTGGTCAGCACTAGGACAGAACAAAGTGTGACATGGGAAGATTTTGCGGATTTTTTGAATAAACAATCTATCCTCATACATTCAGAATTCAACGCACAACAGATTTCTTCCTTTTGAAGTAGTAAAACATTTTAGTAATTGAATATGTGGATATTTTTATGAAATTAATGAGGTCTACACCCAAGGTGATGGGTAGTAATTAATTTAAGGCACAAATTTTTGAAGCTGGGTTGAAGTAAGAAATTTGTTCCACGATATTGGTGTTATCTATAAATGATTAGATGAAAATGGTGAATAGAGAAATGGTAGATGAATGAGATATTTTGTGGACTACATGTGAGGGAAGTATTTTGGTGCCTATGGGATATGGTGGGAACTCCAACACAGGGTTTAAGTGGAAGAGGGACACATTGTTCTAGGGTTGAAAACAGTTCAGAGTCTGATGGCCTAATCGATGAATCATCCTACGAAGCCTCAGAGAAAGCTGTGATGTTTTTGGTGTGGCTGTATGAGTCATATAGAGTGGGATTGAATGGAAAGGCCTCGAGTATTTCATATCCTTAAGTATATGGGGAATGATCAGTGGTATTTTTAAAATACTCTAAAATCTGGTGTTCATGATACTTCCCTGGGATCGCAGGTGTCCTATACCTTGATAGGGTGGGGGTAGTAACATACCCCTTGCCGACAAAACAATGTCAGTCATGGTTATTCAAGGAACACCACAACTCCTTAGTAGTTAAATAATGAAAAGAGTGTGTTAGGAAAGCAGTTGTTTGGAATTGAATAGGTTGTGATGGATGATCAGTCGGGACTATCCACAATGCGAGGTACAATTCTTTTAAATTCCATGTTTATGAAAACTCTGTTTGATACATGTTCTTCCAATTCTTTTATTTCATCTCATGATGTAAGTTTGTTGGGCTTAAATATGGAATTGATGCCTTCATTTTAAAAGTCGAAACTTATGGGGGTGAAATAGAGTGTCGATCCTTCTTGTAGAGAGCATGATTTAAAGTTTTGGATGGAATTTAATTGATGTGGGATTGCTCAGGGTATGAGATATATTCTTATGATATAATTCTAGGAATGGATTAGTTGGTTATGTTTAAGGACCATTTCGATTTCTATACACAAATGGTTAGTTTTATGATGAAGGATATCATTGAACACCTCATTAGAGTGGATAAGAATGAAAAGAGTGGTGGAACAAGCTAGTTGACACCAAATACTAGAACGATCTTATATCTATTAGTGGTGTTGTCATTGTAATCAGTGGAAGCATTTGAATATAAGTTTTTTCCAATAGTTTTTGATCAATTTATGAATGTATTTCCAAGAGAACTATCTGGGTTTCCACCCATATGAGAAGTGGAGTTTAAAATTGATCTCTCATTGGGGGCCAATATTATATCACTTCCCTCATACCAAATGGTACCAATAGAATTATTAGAATTAAAAGTGTATTTGGAAGAGTTAGAAAAAAATGGTAATATCAGAACTAGCATGTCTCCATTAGAAGAACTTGTTTTGTTTTTTAGAAATTAGAATGAAACCTTACAGTTATGTGTTGATTATCATAGGATGAATCAGGTTACGATAAAGAACATATATCCACTTCCATGTATTGATGATTTCTTTGAATTTTTAAGGTGAGATTAGTGGTTCTACACACTTTAATTAAGTCCAATATATCATCAATTGTGGGTGAGAAAAGATAAAATTCCCAAAATAGCTTTCAGAATTAGATATAGACATTATGAGTATGTGGTTATTAACTTTACTCTAACGAATGCACCAGGGATGTTCATGGAATTGATGAATTAGATATTTTATAGATATGTGGATTCTTTTGTGGTTGTATTTGTTGATGATATATTCTTCTATTCAAGGAAAATGGTGGATCATGAGTAGTACTTAGAGATTGTGTTAGGAATCTTGAGGGATCATCAATTGTATGCCAATCTGCCCAAGTTTTGATTTTGGATACATGAGGTTTATTTCTTTGGATATGTTATTTCTGATAAGTCTATTTCATTTGATTCATAAAATATATAGGTGACTATCTCATGGAAACCGTGAAAGAAAATTTTTGAGATACAGATCTTCCTTGGCTTAACTGGCTATTATCGATGTTTTTTCTTGATTTATCATGATTTTACTCACTGATGATAGCTTTGACAAGGAAGAATGTTCCATTTCAATGGGGTGAGTTGTGTCATAAATGATTTAAAGGGGTAAAGTGTCGACTTATATCAAAACCAATCTTATTTTTTCCTGAACCTTGAAAGGGTACATGGTGTATTTTTAGGCATAGAGATTAGGGTCATGGTGTGTTCTCATGTAGGGGGATCATGTGGTAGAATATGGTTCATATAAGTGGAGGTTTCATGAGAATAACTACCCAACTCATGATTTGTAGTTGTAAGTAGTGGTTAATGCTTTAATAATATGGAGTCATTATCTCTTCTTTGAGAAATTCATGGTGTTTATTGATCATAGGAGTTTAAAGCATATTGTCTCTCAAATATATTTGAAGTTGAGGAAAAGGGGATTGATGAAGTATCTCCAGATTATTGATTTTGACTTGATGTATACACTGGGTAAGGGTAATTTGGTTGTGTATGCATTAGGAAGGAAGTTGTCTACTCAGGTGGTGAAACATGTATCAAATCAGTGGTAGTTTATGTCAGTCGTAGCCGACATGCATCTTGAATGTGAGGAATAGGGTGATAGAGAAGTTTTCTTTCCAGTCTCATTGCTTCCTAATTTGGTTGGGTTGGTTGAAGAGGCGCAAGAGTCTAATTTTGAGTGTATGGCTATGAGGTCGAAACTCGATGGTGGGAAGACCATTGAGGGATGGGTATTGAATAAGAAATCATTTTTGTGTTTTTAGAATCATATGGTTTTACCTATGGATTTTTAAGAAAAAATTGTCAATTATTATCATCATTCCCAATGGGATGCCCATCCTAGAATTTAGAAAATTTATATGGTGTTGAAAATGCAGTTTTGGTGGGACAGTATAAAAAGGAAAGTTTCTTAGTTTGTTCCGAGATGATATACATGTCTGTAAGTTAAGGTCTAGAATTAGTATCCAGAAGGAATTTTGAAATATATTCCAACTTCAGCGTGGAAGTGGGAAAGAATAGTGATGGATTTTGTGAGAGGTCTCCCAAGAATGGTCAAGAAGCACAATACCATATGGGTGATTATGGATTGACTCACAATATCAGCCCATTTCATCATGATTCTTGAATATCATATGATGGAGGATCTATCCAAAATCTATATCCTGGAAGTGGTAAAAAGGAAATGTGTTCTAGTTTTTATTGTATGTGATAAATATATGAGGTACATATCTCATTTATGGAAATCCTTTCTATAAGACCTTGGGACACAATTGACATTGAGCATGACATATCATCCTCATACGGATGTCCAATCCAAGAGGACGATAAAAACATTGGAGCACATGCTAAGGGATTTGGTGATGGATTTTGGTGGATCATGGTATGATCACTTACCCTTGGTGGAGTTCTATTATAATAACAGTTATTAGGATCCAATACATAAGGACCCGTTGGAGGCATTGTATGGGCATCGGTATTGTTCTCCACTATGTTTGGTTGAAATGGGTGAAACATCGATGATTCGACCAAGAATTGATGAAGAGACTACAGAGAAGATCAAGTTGACCAGAAAGAGGATAAATATGGCTCAAAGTCGTTAGAAATAATATATAGTCCATCATCGATGGTCGTTCTCATTTGAGGTGACTAATGATGTATTCTTGAGAATCTTTCCTAGACATGGGAACCGTCATATTGGAATGTAGGGAAAGTTATCCTTGTGGTATATAAATTCTTTTGAGATACCTTAGAGGGTTGGATAGGTCGATTATTAGTTATAATTACCACCACGGTTTAGTGTAGTGCACAATGTGTTTCATGTGTTGTAGTTTAAAAAGTATCAGTCGGATCGTGACCATGTGATTCTTTGGGATCATGTTGAGATGAAGTTGAATGATTCTTTAGTGGACATGCCAATAAATATTGTGGGTAGGAAAGAGAAATTATTTCATGGAATGATCATTGTTCTAGGTCAGGTTTTGTGTTAGCATTGTCAGATTCAATAGGTAACTTGGGAGAGAGAGAAAGAGATTGCCGAGACATGAACATAGCTCTTTCGAAAGAGCAATGGTTCCCTAATTTCTACGGATGGATATTCGAATGGTGGGGAGAATTTATCACCCTTGTTTGAAATATGATACCTTTTGGTATACATTTTTATGAAAATGATGTGGCTGGGAATGTTTTGGGAGAGTTTGGGAGAGTTTGCAATGGTTTTCGAAAAGTTTGGAGGTCTTTTTAAGGCTACACACTTTGAGAATGATTTGGGGAAACCGGGAAATAATCCCAGGTAACCATGTGATATGCCACTATTTGGATAGTAGCATCCATATGGTTAGAGAATGGTTTATCAAACCATGTGAGCTAACCATGGGTCCCATTAAAAATTGTTTTTTAAACAACGTTAGTCGGAATTTTCCTTAACTAACCCATTTCTTCTTCTATATGAACCCTACATGGAATTTCTCCATATCAAGAGTAAGGGGTGCTCTCCCACTCATCTTGAATGTTATTTTTAGGGTTTTCAATGTGGTTTTAAGGTGGTTTATCTCGGGTAAGTCTTCTCTCTTGGTTGCTTGTGTCCTTCTCTAGATATACTCTTCCCTCTCTCCGTGTTATCTAGATCTACATTCGTAGATTGTAGATCTAGGGTTGTTATTCCTTGAAGTTATTATATTAATGTCTTTTGATAATATGGAAATAGATATAGAGTGTTTTGCTGGATCATTTACCCATATTTGTGGTTCTGTTACTTGTGGTTTGATTTCCCCGGAATCCTAAAGGTAGGTATATCCTCTCTCTACTCAACACTGTTAGAACTAGAAGACTTGTTTTGATTATTTGTGTTTCCTTGAATTAATTATTGTTTTTGATGTGTGAAATTGGTTAGAAATATGTTTGGAAATATTTTGTGTATTTTTTTGGGGAAAATGGGTTTTTAGGTGAAATGTTCTTGTTGTTGAATTTTAAAATGTTGAATTTAAAAAAAGTAACTTGGGTTGTTTTATGGATATGGTTTTAGATGATGGTTTTCAATAAAAAGGGGTTTCCTTATTGAAATGTGATCTGGCATGGGTGATGCTTCAAGGTATTTATTGATTATAAAATGGTTATTGGTATGTTGTTGTGGCCTTTCTATATTATATGATTGGTTATTGGCTTGATTATGTTATGTTTGGGTTGATTGTGTGTGAAGTGAGTTGTAATATGCACTATAAAAAGTGATGGATAGTGGATGTAAGTTCCACCATTAAATATAATTGCACATAAAGTACCATTATATTGGGAATGTAATAAACAACCTTAGAAGGGAAGTTACATCATGTATAGTTTCCTT
Source organism: Viscum album (assembly GCA_963277665.1). Lineage (NCBI taxonomy): Eukaryota > Viridiplantae > Streptophyta > Magnoliopsida > Santalales > Viscaceae > Viscum > Viscum album. The sequence goes on from OY728157.1 coordinate 402,725,527, forward strand.
GTGTGTGTTGTTATGAAAGATAGAAATGGTTGTGCTAATATGTGATGGTGAAATGGATTATGGGTTGGTTGTTTTTCCTTTCCCATGTATTGCATGAATTTGGGTAAAAGTGGCTTGGTAAGGGAGTGTTTGTTTATTGGAAATGGGTGCACTATTGGGTTTTTATCGAAATTGTTTTATATAATTATAATAATGGTTTTATACTAGTGGTGTGTGTAGAGAAGTAATTTGTGGAAAATGAGTTTAGTATTTTTACTCACCCCTTCCTTTTCACTTTGGTGCTTTTGGAGATGTCATTTTCTGGGACATAGGTAAGAGTAAAGCATATCATTCTTCTAATGATTCTTTGGGATGTTTGGGTGTTCTATTGGTGCTTGAAACACAGTGCTTGGTGTGTAGGAATGGAGTGTGTCATGATTTCATTTGGGTTTTGTTATTGAGACTTCCATTTGGTACTCAGACAATTGGTTTTATGGATGGTTGTGTTGGTTTTTGAGAATTTTTATGGAATAGTTTGGTTGGATTTTGGAAATATATGGTTCAGGCTGATATGTTCACATGAATCATATAATTATGTTGGTAATGGAATGTTTGGTTGGTTGGTTCATCTCATTGTAATATAATTCCCCAATTTTTTCTTGAAGCCCTCAACATTTATTTCCAGCATTTGGTGCCTTGGGAATGTCACTTAAGGCATAATAACATCTCTCCGCTTTCTTTGGCCAAAGAGAAGGGACGCCATGTAACAAGAGTGGATCCTATCCGATGATCTATGAGTCTCTATATGATAACCCAAAACCAAAAACATTCCTGTGCATGATTTACTATAGGGGAATAAATCCCAACGTCTAGTGTTCTCCAATCATATCACATGTTTAGTTAGTGTTGTAATCATACATCCTGCTTGATAAATATGAACCTAATCCTCTTCTGAATCAATTAGCGTACTAGTTCTAGTTATTCCACCTAGATACATGGGATTCCCTTTGCTATCAAATTTATTTCACATAACACATAAATCATCACTTTCACATACACATTCGAAGCATTAGGAGCACATAAGGAAATCACCACACCATTGGAAAATAGCGATTTGGCAGTATTTTTCAAAACTACCACTAAATGTTTTTCATGATAAAATTTGGAGGCTTTTTTAAAAACAACTACTAAATTTTCTTAAAATATTTTTTTTAATTAAAAAATTTATTTTTAGAGGATATTTTTCCAAAACCACTAGGAAATAGAAAAAAAATTATTAGTTATTAATTATTAATTATTTAATATTAATTATTATTTACTATCATATATAGTTTATTATTTAAAATTGTATTTAATTATAATGTGTAAATCAATAAATATTTATAATTATTAGTAAATAATAATTTTTAAGAGAAAAAATATATTTAATAAGTTGAAAATCTGACTTCGACATCGAATAACTATAACTTTTGATCGGAGAGAAAGATTTAGCTCCAAGACTAATCAAATCGACGCTTATGAAACTGTTGGTTGGAGTGGACACTCAAGAGGGGGGGGGGGGGGTTGAATTGAGTTCCAATTAAAATTTTTGTTAAAAAATATTTCTCATAAAATCCCCCAAATGAAAAACAAAGTTAAACTATAGTGAATCTATATAGATTGTAAATGTTCAATTAGTTTATCAAAGAGTGATTAGGCCTCAGTTAATTTAATCTCAAGATTAAATTGACTTTTGAAACTGATTTACTGATTTATAATAAATATAAACCGTTGCTAATTTAACTATCAAAGTAGCTTTAAAATAATTTTGTATTTCAAAGTAACATCAGCGGAATATGAAATATATATAAATAGTATACTTTAGACTCAGTCTAATATGGATTGTGGATTAAACCAAGATGTTCAGTCTCAATCCGAGACTTAGTCCTCTCAAAAAATTTATATAAAGTTGATCTACACCCTGGATTAGGGTTAACAACAGTACAAGACTGTCCAGGCCACAGAGGTACCTCTACCACAGTTCTTGGTGGGAAACAAAAACAATGACCAGGCCACACAAGGACCTCTTCCATAGTTGTCGTGTGTAAACAAGGGTAAACAATTTTTGTTTGAGGATTTTGATATCCTCTAGTTCAGCACAAGAGACAATGTGTGTGTATGATGAACAGAGTACACACACTGCTCAAAAATGTAAGTAAAATAATCACTAGGGGAGAATGTATCAGATTTTAGAAATCTCTAGTGATTGTTAGTGAAGCTCTGGACTCGTTGGATTTAGCATAGATGCTTCTGATTCCTTCTGTGGTTTTTCTTGTTAAAAACAGAGTATCGTGATTCACCTTGATGTCCTTCACTGGCGAGTGTGTTCTCTGATTTTCAGTGTTCTTCGTATATTCTTCAGTAGTGCTGGATTGCATGCATAAGATTTTTATTTAGATCTTGCAAATACCCCTTTTTCTACTTCGTCGTGTGTTCTTCAGTCTTGCATGTATATTCACGGAAGAATTCTCTCTCTATGCCTTTTCACGCATCTCTTTATTTACTACAGCTTGATCTTCCTATTTATTCCACGAGCTCTGACAATGGTAATGATTACCTTTCCATAGGTATGAGGTACGGTCTCCTGACATGCTAACAAATAAAATTAAATATGATTAATTTCATTAAACACACCAATTATGACCATTAGAATTAAATATGAATTTATTGAAGTTAAAATAGTTTTCATGACCATCGGTGAGTCATGATATTGGTGAGACATTTTGAATCTGCATCAGTATCAGTTGCATCAGCATCGGTGTCTCAACATCAGTGTCTCAACATCGTTGTCTTAGCATCGGTGGCTCAACATCGGTGTCTGAGCAACGGTGTCTTAGCATCTATGTCTCATCATCGATGTCTTAGCATCGGTGTCTTAGCAGCGGTGTCTTAGCATCGTTGTCTTAACATCGGTGTCTGAGCATCGATGTCTTAGCATCACTGTCTTAGCATTGGTGTCTCATCATCAGAAGCTCTTTGGACCTTTGTTAGCCATCAGTGCGACTATTCATCATTGGTGCGACATGTCATCATCGGTGCGATAGTTCCTATATTGGTGCGACCGTTCATCGTCGGTGCAACCATTCATCATCAGTGCTACCGTTCATCGGTGCGACCGTTCATCGTCGGTGACTCAGGAAAATGACTAATGGTGAGTCAAGACATGGAATTCTTACAAAGTGTCTATTCAATCCAGAATACTTCCAGGTCAACCATAAATATAAAATAATCATAGATAAACATTTGTAGATATGATTTAAACACATTTAGAATAATTTGAACAAAATTCTAAAAGGAAATAAATAAAACTAAGATTTGTGATTATTAAAATAACCATTCCATAGAGAGTTCAACAGAAACAAGTTAAAATCACATGGAATTTAAATCATGTCATAATTAAAGGAAAAAATATACTAAAATATCAAATAACATGAAAATTGGACTCTAACTTCAAATGGTAACAAATTTTTATCTGGGTGTCCATTTGATCACTACCATATATCTAACCAAAAACTATGATAATCAATTTCTAAGAGATGGTCTCAAACTGAGTTCAAAGAGATATGTTTTGTTTTTATTTCCCATAAAGGCTCAAAAGGCCACAAAAACCGATTTTTTTCACCGACCCCGGTTGCCTAAAATTTAAATGGATATAACTTCTGATCAAAGTGTCTGTTCGGCCTATACGATATATCATAACAAATTTCATTTCATGAAATTTTATTTTGATGATTTCAGAGCTAAAACAATATCCCAGGCTATAATTTAGGGTCATGTAATGGTTTTAGGGATTTTAGGGTTTCTGAGTTTCTTAACAGTTTTATGTGTTTTAAATTTACCCTAGATTTCTACCATTATATACATTTTCATCCTCATTTAAGGGGGTATTATTTCCTTTTTTTGTATGGAATTAATTTATTATTATAGATTACATTCAAATTGATATCATGGTTTTGAAACATTATCTTTTTTCAAAATGTAGTATTTTTTGTAATTAAATATATGCATATTTCCTTATATTTACTTATAAAATAACTTGTATGAATAAATATTAACACAAAAATTTATTTTTAAGTGTCTAAACAAAATAGAAATAAATATTTTTCATGGATGAGGGCTTCCCTTTTTTTGACCCGATCATCATTTTTTCTAAACTTTTCTTTTTTCTGATAAAACATGTGGGTATGGGTTGGCATGCCAACCTATACTTGAATTCATTTTTATATGTAACAGAAATATGTGTTTATATATATTTATGTAAATTTTGGTATATGAATATATATTTATATCCATTTATCATTTTATTATTTTATGATTTTATGATTTTATTATTTATGATTTATGATTTATTATTTACCATTAATTAGTTTTTCATTTATTAATTATTAATTATTAATAATTATTAATAATTATTTATTAATTATTGATTAATTATTTATTGAATTATTTATATTTATTTATTTAATTTCTATTGTCTATTTATTTATTATTTATCATTATTTACTTATTATTATTTAGTTAATATTTATTATTTATTATTTATTAGTTATAATTTATTAATCATTAATCATTATTTGTTTTTTATTTATTAATTTATGTTTTTTTTATTTTATTAAATTATTATTTTACTACTTTATTGTTTTATTATTTTATTATTTTATTTTTTATATTTTATTATCATAATTTCATAATTTATTTATTTGTTTATTATTTATTTATTTATTTATTATATATTATATATTATACATTTATTTATTTATAGATTATTATTTCTTTATTGTTTATTTATTTAGTTAATTATTGTTTATTTAATTATTATTATTTGATTGTTATTATTTATATATTATATATTATATATTATTTATTATGTATTATTATTTATTTATTATTGATTATTGATTATTGATTATTGATTTTTTTTTTTTTTTTATTTTTTATTATTTTATTATTTTATTTTCTGAATATTATTATTTTTTAATTTTTTTCTTAATTTTATTTGTTATATAAATATATATTTATGATGAATTATTAATTAATTAGTTATGATTTATTTTTGATTGATTTATGATTGATTTATGATTGATTGATTGATTTAATTATTTCTTATAATTTGTTTGCTATTATTTATTTATTTATTTTTTATTATTATTTTTTATTTATTATTTAATATTTAATATTTAATATTTAATATTTAATATTTATTATAGATTATAGATTATAGATTATAGATTATATATGTATTATTTAACAATTGTTTGTTTATTAATTTTTTAGTGATTTGTTATTTATTTATTTATTATTATTAATTATTTATTATTTACTGTCTGTTATTTACAATTTGTTATTTACAATTTGTTATTTACTATTTATTTCCATGGTAAGAATTAATTATTTAATTAATTAACTAATTTCTCTCCCCCTTTGGGATTATCAAAAAGAATATAAACAAGAAGATTCCATACCAACAATGAGTACACATATGATAGACAAAAGGGAATAGTTCAAGAAAACAAACACCCTATCAAAAATTGACAATAACAACTATTCCTCAGGGAGTAAGGGAGACTTCCCTTTTTCATTAGGAGGAATTGAAGGTCCAGAAGGTTGTTGGGTGGAAGGTGGAACGGGCCTTATGGAGAAATGAAGTAAGACGACCCGAGCTAGGAAAACTGTGGGTTCCAAGGTCACCTGCTGCGAAGAAGATCGTTCTGAAGGTTGCTATTGAAAGACTGATCTAATACTAGAAAGAGCATGGGAAACAGACATCTGGCTGGGAGCAACATCTGATGATTGCAGAGACTCAGCTGTAGGAAAAACAATGGCTTTTGCTTGCACATGAAGGTAGGGTTTTAGAAAAATGATGAAGTCGTAAATTACTTCTCCACTGTACTTCATGGCTTTTTCAAAATCATCCCTATTTTGCATGAAATTTTCTAAAGTGGGGGTAAAATCTTTTAACTACTAAAATTGAGATTTAAAAGCTTGAGTCACTGGAGGGTGTCTCAAATTATCAGCCAATACTTTAAAATGATGATTCAACTCATGCTTTGTGTAGATCTTAGAGAAATAATGATCTAATTTCTCTTTAATCTTCTTTTGAGATTTTGTAGCATCATCCAAATACAACTGTACCATTTTATGCACATGATCACTATGATCTTTCATTTTCTTCAAACAATCTAAATCTAAAATCGTTTTAAGAGCTGCTATCTCTTCTCTAAAAACATCTCTTAAGGTATCTAATTCATGACTAGTGATCTTGTTCACCTTGGCATTGCCATCCTAAGCAATAACCTGAGTAATATAAGATTTTAACTTCCTCAAATCCACTTTCTTCAAATGTTCTATCAGATTTCTTAAAACTTCCATCATACTAGAGATGGTTGTTCTGAACTCACCTGACAGAGAAACAAGATTTCTGCCTAACTCCGTAAGTGTTTGATTCAAAGAGGTAATATGCCTGGCAATCGATTCACTGTAATTGCACAGGTCTGGTTTGATAAGGCTTTCCACTCTATGAGCCAAATCATCCATAGAAGCATCGGATAAAGTCAAAGAAGTAAGAGCAGGAATATGAGATAACTCACTTTTCACAGTCTCCCTAATAGCTTGAATCAATTCAACCTTGAAATTATCAAAATCTGACTGAGAAACTACCGGATCAGGTCTACCTTGGGACATTGAAGGATTAGGTCTCACATCTATTCTTTGCAAAAACTTGGCAACAAATTGAGCCTTAACAGAATCACTTATTCCTGTAAGATCCACTTCTACACCTTCCTCTTCCTCTAGGTAGTCTAATCCTAGAACAACAAGACCTGTATTCTCTTCCCATGTGGCTTTTCATGAAGGGTACATAGGTTTCACAAACTGAGCTTGTCCATAATTTTCCGGAAGGACTTCTCCATCCTCATCACTCTCCAACTACTCTATCCTCTTAGCCTCATGGACATTTTCTTTCTCAATAGGTTGTGGTTGAGGATCATCTTGGATCACATTTGGACCTTCAATAGGTCAAGCATCAGCAGCATCAGCATCAGCATCATCAACATTACTTTAACTGTCACCACTACCACCATCACCATCAGCATCACCCTCATCACCATCACCACCTTCATCATCATCATCATCATCATCATTAACTGATCTCTCACTTGAACTCTCTGTACTTCCAGATTCATCCTCCTCAGAAGTTGATTCATTAGCCTCACATTCTTCTTCATCATCTAAAAGTGGTTCAATTTCTGGTAAATTGAGAGGAGGACTTGCTGAACCAAATTCCATCCTTCGTTTTTTTGGGATAGCAGTATCAGGATCACTCCTTTCATCAAGAGACGATTCAGCATCTTCTTCAGCATTTAGATTCTCATCAGCTTCTTCTTATTCTTCTGTTCCTTTCTTAATGGATTAACCAGTTTCTTTAGGAACAACCACTTCCTCTTCTTCATCTGAATAGATCACTTCCTCACCAGGTTTTAAGCAAGGATCTCTTATTTCCCTTGGTCTCCTTGGATGATCAATAGGATTGAAGTACTCATATAACTTTTCTTCATCAATAACTCAAGATTTATTCCTTGGGTTCCAATTTATTTTCATCCTCTTACAAATAAATTTGTTGAAACAAAAGATAACCTATGAGATACACTCATCTCCATCATCCACACATCCTAGGAATTTCAGCATGGCAGAAATCTGTTTAGAAAAAAATAGAGTAGTAGCTTTCTTTGAAGGGTTTATCATCTCAACAATATGCTTGGAAAAATATCTACATAGATTTATCTTTTCACCATTTAGCAAAAGAAATAGCAAAAAAACATCTTGATACTTTACTGCAGCAAAATCACCTTTTCTCGGACATACTTGATGTTGAATAAATTTTAACAGGATTTGGTTCTCACCATCCAACTCCGTAGCAATTATCCTTCACAATTCAGACTTCCCAGTCAAAAAATCCAGGGCTAGCTCATAAGAAAAGTAATCAGTTGTGAGAGGAATATTACCATAATAGTCATCATATCTTCCATTGTGAGGTACTCCTAGACATTCAGCCCATTGTTTTGATGAAAACATAATGTTTTTCCCCTTTACTATAGAAGACAATCTCGTAGCCTCTACTCCAGCCAAATCTATATCTAGGTTCAAATATAACTCGTGAACCAAATTTGGGTAAAAGACTCTATCATTATTACCGAACCACTCCTTCCAGCCTTGAGTTTCTAACACTTTCAAGAGAATGGACTTCCTAGATAAAACCCATTCTGAACAAATTTCTTTTTCAGCTATAACTTCTCGTTTTTCTAGCTCCGGGTTCACAAACCTCTACGTCATACAGCTCGACTCACCTCGAGAACGCTTGACAGGTGAAGTTTTTTCATATTCCTTGCTATGTCTCTTTTGCTTGGAAATTTTTGAGGTTTGATACAATCAAGAGGCTTGGAAAGATTCAAAAGGATCAGGTTATAGAGAAGAGAAGAGAGAGTTCACTGGGAAATGGAAGGTCAACAATCTTTAGAGAATAGAATATCTTCGTGTCATTATTTGTATCATTTAGGGTTACAAATAATAAAATATCGATTAAATAAAACAACCTCATTTTAAATAGACAAAAATAATTTTGAAAATAGTACGAACCAATCGGTAGCACTAATCGACTTGACAGATTGGTTTGACAGATCGATTTGACAGATCGGTTTGACAGATCGGTTTGACAGATCGGTTTGAAAGATCGGTTTAACAGATCGGTTTCATAGATATATCATACATAACTCTTGTTTAATCGAGTTTAACCTTTCACAATTTAAGGGCTTGGTGAAAATTTCTGCTAATTTATGTTCCGTACCTATAAACTCAAGAGTAATATCACCTTTTTGGTAGTGATATCTCAAAAAGTGATGTATGACATCAATGTGTTTGGTTCTAGAGTGAGACACAGGGTTATTTGAATTGTTAATTGCACTAGTGTTATCACAGTTAATTGAAATATGATTAAAATCATATCCATAGTCCAAAAGAGTGTGTTTCATCCATAGAATTTGTGCACAAAAACTACCTGTAACAATGTATTCTGCTTCAGCAGTAGATAACGCAACAGAGTTCTGTTTCTTACTACTCTAAGATATTAACGATTTTCCCAATAAATGACATGTTCCTGATGTGCTGTTCCTATCTAACTTGCAACCAGAAAAGTCTATATCTGAATAACTGATTAGCTCAAAAGATTGGCTTTTTGGATAAAAAAATCCAAAGTTTACAGTGTGTTTAAGATACTTAAAAATTCTTTTAACAGTAAGTAAATGAGATTCTATCGGGTTAGCTTGAAATATTGCACACATACACACACTAAACATAATATCTAGTGGACTAGTAGTAAGGTAAGTAAGCTTCCAATCATACCTCTGTAATTGGTTAGATCCACTGGTTTCATAGTTTCATCTGCATCCAATTTACAGACTGTACTCATAGGAGTATCACTTTCCTTAATACTATCCAAACCAAAACGTTTTAAAAGATCCTTTGTATATTTACTTTGATTCAAAATAATACCATTTTCAATTTGGAAAACTTGAAATCCAAGAAAATATTTAAGTTCTCCCATTAAACTCATTTCAAATTCATTTTGCATACTCTTTGAAAAATCAGTACATAAATAATGTTTAGAAGATCCAAAAATAATATAATCCACATAGATTTATACTATTAAAACATCTTTAGAAATTCTTTTAATAGAAAGAGTTGAATCAGTAATAACTTTAGTAAAACTTTTTGAAATAACAAAATTACGAAGTCTATCATACCAAGGTCTTGGAGCTTGTTTTAAGCCATATAAAGCTTCAGAATGTTTAAAAACTCGATTTGGAAAATGAGGATTAGTAAATCCAGGTGGTTTTTCAACAAAAACATCTTCAACAATAAAACCATTTAGAAAATAACTTTTGACATCCATTTGATATAACTTGAAATTCAGATGAGCAGCATATACAAGTAAGATACTAATGGATTCTAATCTGGCTACAGGTGAAAAGGTTTCCTCATAGTCTATACCTTCTTCCTGAATATATCCTTGTGCAACTAGTCTAGCTTTGTTTCTAACTATGTTTCCAGACTCATCAACTTTGTTTCTAAAAATCGATTTTGTGACTATTATTTATGTGTCCTTAGGTCTGTCAACTAATTCCCAAACATTGTTTCTTTCAAATTGATTTAACTCTTATTGCATAGCCATTACCCAAAATTCGTCATTGATAGCATCACTGACATTTTTAGGTTCTAGCTGTGAAAGAAAGGCTTGATATTCAACCTGGTTTCTTAGAGAATCTCTAGTCGGTGTCCCTCTATCAAGATTACCAACAATAGCATCCAAAGGATGATTCTTTAGAATCCTTGTTGATCTAGTAAAGGTATGACTAGAAATTTCAGGTTCATTTATAGGTTTGGGTTCAACAGAAGTAGATTCTGGAATATGTCTAGAACTATATGTTTTTATAGAAGGTTCTTTAGATTTGCCATTAAGGTCCAGAATAGATAAATCTTCTTCAAGATTTTCTGGAGAGGTTTTAAGCTCATGTGGATCAGTTTCGTCAAACTTGATGTGAATAGATTCTTCCACACATTTTGTTCTTTTATTAAAGACTCTATGGGCTTTTCTAGTTAAATAATAACCAAGAAAGATTCCTTCATCACTATTAGAAGCAAAATTGTCCAGATTATCCTTTGTATTAAGAACAAAAACATTGCAGCCAAAGATTCTAAAGTAACTAACTTTGGGTTTTCTATTATTCCACAACTCATATGGGGTATTCTTGAGAATAGGTATAATTAAGACTCTATTAATAATATAATAATCTATATTCACAGCTTCAGCCCAAAATAAATAAGTAGGTCATACTCATTAAGCATGGTTCTAGCTATTTCTTGAAGGGTTATATTTCTTCTTTCTAAAACTCCATTTTGTTGAGGTGTCCTAGGGGAAGAAAAGTTGTGACTATAGCCATTTTGTGAGCAATAAGATTCAAAGTCTTGATTTTCAAACTCACGGCCATGATCACTTCTTAGAGTTTTAATCTTAAGTCCACTATGGTTTTCTACAGATTTGGAATATTTAACAAAGTAAGAACAATCTTCACTTTTGTGATATAAGAAATATACTCAAGTATATATAGAAAAGTCATCTTCTAAGACATTGACATAGTGCTTCCAATTTAAACTAGAAACTCTAAAAGGTCCAAAAAAATCCATGTGAACCAACTCAAGTGGTTGAGAAGTTGAAACTTCTTTCTTTGATTTAATAGAAACTTTATATTGCTTTCCCTTTTGACAGGAATTACAAACTTTGTCATTTGGGAATTAATGTTTAGGTAGGTCTTTAACCAAGTTCTTCCTAGTTATTTTTCTAGGTGAATGGATGTTGCAGTGTCCTAATCTTCTGTGCCAAAGCCAAGACTCTTTATGAAAAGCATTTAGGCATGAAACATTTTGCTTAACTAAAGAATTTAAATCAACAACATAAACATTTTCATTCCTTAAAGCAGAGAATACTAAAACATTTTTAGAATTAAAAACATTATAAGAATCATTTTCATACTTGACATTAAAACCATCATCACACAATTGAGAAATACTTAACAGATTATATTTCAGTCCATCAATAAATAAAACTTTGGAAATTAAAACTGAATTAGTGTTACCAATTTGGCCTAGGCCGATGATTTTTCCTTTAGAATTATCACCAAAGGTGACATGGCCTCCATCAATCTGGATTAGGCTTTTAAAGCATGAGTAATCTCCAGAAATGTGTCTCGAACATCCACTATAGAAGTACCATACCATCTTGTGAGAATTCTTCAAACAGGTTTCCTAGAAAACATATTTAGATGGAAAATGACTTTGGTACCCAGATCTTCTTGGGTCCAGACAGGTTAGCAATCAAATATTTTGGTACCCACATTTTTATTATGGGTTTCATACAAATTACAGAATCAAAATATTTTGAAAGATTAAATTTATTTGATCTATAATTATGTGAATCACCAGTTGAAGCATATGGATGTCCAGAAGTAGAACTACTAGTATTTGGTCCAGATTTAGGAATAAATCTATTTTTATTAATCTGTCTCTATTTTGGTTTGTAGCCTATTCCAGTAGTGTATTTAGGTGCCAATTGATTTTCTAGAATTTGAGTTATTGTATCCTTTCCATTTGTGAACTTCTCTAAGTCTTTTCAAAGTTTCTCATTAGACATTTTCAGTTTAGTGTTTTCCTTTAGCAGTTGATCATTTTTCTCTTTTTTTAATAGCAAGTTCGGTTTTAACAGTAGTAGTGAGAGCATGCTATTTATTCAATGATTTGTATTTATCCTTAAATTCATTGCATGTCTCTTCCAGCATATTACAGTATTCAAATAATTCCTCACTAGTCATGTTTTCAAAATCAGAATCGGATTCTGCATCATCTCCAGAATAATAAGAATTTAAAGCAGGAGTATCTAAGGTTACCTCAGATGTGTTGGTCATGAAACACATGTTGGAATGATTTGTTTCAGAATTAGACATTTCAGATTCACTCGTACTGTCTTCAGAAGCACTCCAAGTGGCCTTCATATCTTTCTTGTACTTACTGTCTTTGTAATCATATTTCTTCTTGAATTTTAACTTTGGGAAGTCTGGTTTAATGTGTCCTTTTCTTTTTCACTCGTAGTAAACAACTTCATCACTTCTATCTGGATTTTTCCAGTCCTTCCTCCAATGTCCCTTATTGTTATACTTTCCCTTGTAATTTGATTTTCTTAAAAATTTCTTCTTTCTATAAAATTTCTTAAACCGTCTAGCTATCTGAGCCATTTCAGCATCACTATCAGAGTCTAAACTTTCACTTGTTGAACTGTCAGTTTGTATTTGAGCTTTTTATTTGTCTTTTCTCTTTGAAGAAGTAGTCTTGAAAGCCACTGATTTCCTTTTTGGTTCATCATCTTCCTATTTATTCACCTTGAGTTCTTCCTCATACATCATTTGTTTTCCAATAAGTTCTTTGACAGGCAGAGCTCCAATGTCACATGATTCTATGATTGAAACAGATGTTCCTCTCCATTAGTCTAGTAGACATCTCAAGATTCTCATGATTTTTTTCCTTTGCTGGAACAGCCTTACTAAGTGAATTCATTGTATTGACTATCTCATTGAAACTGATATACATATCAGAAATTGGTTCATTAGTTTTCATTTTAAAATTATCATATTTAATAGTATAAGTATTCAATCGCATTTCATTAACATTAGTTGTTCCTTCATGAAAAACCCCTAAAGTATCCCAAATTTCATAAGTAGTTTTTCAAGCAGATATTCTGTTAAATTCCTCATCTCTTAAAGCACAGTACATGGCATTCACAACTTTACAATTATTATTGTAAGCAGTCTTTGTAGGTTCATCCCAAGTTGTTCTTTCAGTTTCTGGAAATTTATATTGAGACTCTATAACAATCCAAATATCAAAACCCATACTCTCTAAATGAATTTTCATTTTCAATTTCCATTGAGCATAGTTAGTACCATTAAAGAAAGGTGGATTGTTTGTAGCAGCACCATCTAGTCTATTATCTATAACTAGATTTTAGAGAATAAATTTAAAGAGATAAAATTTATAACTAATATAAAGTTAAGATCTGTAAATATGAAACTAAAATCACAGTTGAAAAACAGAGTATTTCAAAAATCCTTTAACAAAAACACAACCTCTGATACCAAATGTTGGTCGGAGTGGACACTCAAGAGGGGGGGGGGGTGAATTGAGTTCTAATTAAAATTTCTGTTCGAAAGTATTTCTCTTAAAATCCCCCAAATTAAAAATAAAGTTAAACTGTAGTGAATCTATATAGATTATAAATGTTCAATTAGTTTCTCAAAGAGTGATTAGGTCTTAGTTAATTTAATCTGAAGATTAAATTGACTTTTGAAAATGATTTACTGATTTACAATAAATATAAACACTTTCTAATTTAACTATCAAAGTAGCTTTAAAAAAATTTAGTATTTCAAAGTAACAGTAGCGGAATATGAAACTTATATAAATAGTATACTTTAGACTTAGTCTAATATGAACAGTGGATTAAACCAAGAGGTTCAGTCTCAAGCCGAGGCTTAGTCCTCTCAAACAATTTATATAAAGTTGATCCACACCCTAGATCAGGGTTAACAACAGTACAAGACTGTCCAGGCCACACAAGGACCTCTACCACAGTTCTTTGTGGGAAACAAAAACAATGACCAGGCCACACAAGGACCTCTTCCACAGTTTTCGTGAGTAAAAAAGAGTAAAAAATTTTGGTTTGAGGATTTTGATATCCTCCAGTTCAGCATAAGAGACAGTGTGTGTGTATGATGAATAGAGTACACACACTTCTCAAAAATGTAAGTAAAATAATCACTAAGAGAGAATGTATCAGTTTTTAGAAAGCTCTAGTGATTGTTAGTGCAGCTCTGGACTTGTTGGATTTAGCATAGATGCTTCTGAGTCCTTCTGTGGTTTTTCTTGTTAAAAACATAGTATCGTGATTCACCTTGATGTCCTTCACAGGCGAGTGTGTTCTCATATTTCCATAGTTCTTCGTATGTTCTTCAGTAGTGCTGGATTGCGTGCATAAGAGTTTTTCTTTAGATCTTGCAAATACCCCCTTTTTAACTTTTTCATGTGTTCTTCAGTCTTGCATGTATATTCACAGAAGAATTCTCTCTCTATGCCTTTTCACGCATCTCTTTTTTTACTGCAGCTCAATCTTCCTTTTTATTCCACGAGCTTCTGCAATGGGAATGATTACCTTTCCATAGGTACGAGGTACGGTCTCCTGACATGCCAACAACTAACATAAAATATCATTAATTGCATTAAACACATCAATTATAACCGTTAGAATTAAATATGAATTTATAGAAGTTAAAACAGTTTTCATGACTATCGGTGAGTCATGGGATCGGTGAGACATTTTGAATCTGCATCAGTTTCAGTTGCATCAGCATCGGTGTCTCAACATCAGTTTCTTAGTATCGTTGTCTTATCATCGGTGTCTTAGCATCGGTGGCTCAACATCAGTGTCTTAGAATCAGTGTCTTAGCATCGGTGTCTTAGCATCGGTGTCTGAGCATCGGTGTCTTAGCATCGATGTCTTAGCATCGATGTCTCAGCATCAGAAGCTCTTTGGACCTTCGGTAGCCATCAGTGTGACCATTCATCATCGGTGCGACAGGTCATCATCAGTGCGATAGTTCCTATTATTGGTGTGAACGTTCATCATTGGTGCAACCATTCATCATTGGTGCTTCCGTTCATCGGTGCGACCGTTCATCGTCGGTGACTCAGGAAAATGACTAACGGTGAGTCAAGACATGGAATTCTTACAAAGTGTCTGTTCAATCCAGAATACTTCTAGGTCAACCATAAACATACATTAATCATAGATAAACATTTGTAGATATGATTTAAACACATTTAGAATAATTTGAACAAAATTCTAAAAGGAAATAAATAAAACTAATATTTGTGATTATTAAAATAAACATTCCACAGAGAGTTCAACAGAAACAAGTTAAAATCACATGGAATTTAAATCATGTCATAATTAAAGGGAAAAAATATACTAAAATATCAAATAACATGAAAATTGGACTCTAACTTCAAACAGTAACAACTTTTGATCTGGGTGTCCGTTTGATCACTACCATATATCAAATCGAAGACTGCGATAATCTGTTTCTAAGAGATGGTCTCAGACTGAGTTCAAAGAGCTATGTATTGTTTTTATTTCCCATAAAGGCTCAAAAGGCCACAAAAACCGATTTTTTTCATCAACCCCGGTTGCCTAAAATTTAAATGGCTATAACTTTTGATCAAAGTGTCTGTTCAGACTATACCACATATCATAACAAAGTTCATTTCATGATATTAGATTTTGATGATTTTAGAGCTAAAATAATCTCCCAGGATATAATTTAGGGTCATGTAATGGTTTTAGGGCTTTTAGGGTTTCTATGTTTCTTAACGGTTTTATGTGTTTTAAGGGTACCCTAGTTTTTTAACATTATATACATTTTCAGCCTCGTTTAAGGGGGTATTATTTCCTTTTTTTGTATGGAATTAATTTATTATTACTGATTACATTCAAATTGATATCATGGTTTTGAAACATTTTCTTTTTTCAAAATGTAGTATTTTTTTGTAATTAAATATATGCATATTTCCTTATGTTTACTTATAAAATAACTTGTATGAATAAATATTAACATAGAAATTTATTTTTAAGTTTCTAAACAAAATAGAAATAAATATTTTTCATGGATGAGGGCTTCCCTTTTTTTGACCCGATCATCATTTTTTCTAAACTTTTTTTTCTGATAAAACATGTGGGTATGGGTTTGCATACCAACCTATACTTGAATACATTTTTATACGTAACATAAATATGTGTTTATATGTATTTATGTAAATTTTGGTATATTAAATTATATTTATATCCATTTATCATTTTATGATTTTATGATTTTATGATTTTATGATTTACCATTAATTAGTTTTTCATTTATTAGTTATTAATTATTAATAATTATTAATAATTATTTATTAATTATTGATTTATTATTTATTGAATTATTTATATTTATTTATTTAATTTCTATTATCTATTTATTTATTATTTATCATTATTTACTTATTAATATTTAGTTAATATTTATTATTTATTATTTATTAGTTCTAATTTATTAATCATTAATCATTATTTGTTTTTTTATTTATTACTTTATTAATTTTTTATTTTATTAAATTATTATTTTATTATTTTATTGTTTTATTATTTTATTTTTTTAATTTTGATATTTTATTATCATAATTTTATTATTTATTTATTTGTTTATTATTTATTTATTCATTTATTATATATTATATATTACACATTTATTTATTTATAGATTATTATTTCTTTATTGTTTATTTATTTAGTTAATTATTGTTTATTTAATTATTATTATTTGATTATTATTATTTATATATTATTATTTATTTATTATTTATTATGTATTATTATTTATTGATTATTGATTATTGATTATTGATTATTTTATTATTTTATTATTTTATTATTTTATTTTTATTATTTTATTTTTTTTATTATTTTATTATTTTATTTTCTGAATATTATTATTTTATAATTTTTTTTTAATTTTATTTGTTATATAAATATATATATTTATTATGAATTATTAATTAATTAGTTATGATTTATTTTTGATTGATTTATGATTGATTTATGATTGATTGATTTATTTAATTATTTCTTATAATTTGTTTGCTATTATTTATTTATTTATTTACTATTTATTATTTAATATTTAATATTTAATATTTAATATTTAATATTTATTATAATTTATAGATTATAGATTATAGATTATATATTTATTATTTAACAATTGTTTGTTTATTAATTTTTCAGTGATTTGTTATTTATTTATTTATTATTATTAATTATTAATTATTTATTTTCTATTATTTACAATTTGTTATTTACTATTAATTTCCATGTCAAGAATTAATTAATTAATTAATTAACTAATTTTTCATTTATTCATTAGTATTTTGTAATTTGTAATTAATAATTATTAAATATTAGTAATTGATAATTATTAATTATTAATTATTAATTAATAGTTAATTATTGATTATAAATTATTAATTACAGATTACAGATTATTTATTATTGATTAATCATTATTGATTAATAATTATCGAGCTTTTATCTTTTTGTTATGTAATATTTGTTTTTTCAATTAATATTTATAAGTATATTAAATTCTATTTATTCACCACATAAAGATCCTGCTGAAGTGGTCATGTCTTTGGAGAATATGTAAGTGATAAAGGGATCAAATCTCACCCAATGTACAATTTCTATATATTGAACTTGTACATACCTGTGCTTGGTAATAAATAGTAAAAATTATAATAAATTGTAAATAATAATAACAAATAAATAACTAAATAAAAAAAAATAAAAAAAATAAAAAAAGAATATTATATTAAAATAATAATAAATAATAAATAATAAATAATTAATAAATAAATAATAATATTATAAAAATAAAATAATATATAAATAATATAATAATATAATAAAATAATAAATTAAATTAACAAAAATGAAAAAATGAAAAAAATAAAAAAATAAAAAAATAAAAAATGCCACTAAATCATTTATCGACTGTTTAAACTATCTCTAAAAATATACCGCTTAATCGTTCTAAGCTAATTTTAAAAAAACCACCACTAATTGATTTCTGACACATGATTTAGGGGCCGTTTAAATCGACGCTAACTGAGAAAAGCTGCCACTAAACTCGAATTTTTGCATAATGGAAATTTCACATTTTCCCATTAATCCAATGATCAAAATCTATTATGGAAACTAAGACTTTCTATAATGAAACCACATAGTATTTTACACACATATCAAATCCATTTGAAAATACATGTTTCCCGACTTGCACTATTCAAGAAACCCATTTGAAAACAAAACCAGAAAGAACACATATGGAATCTAAATATTTCAATGTGATAATACCCTTTTAAATTCATATTCCTATAAAAAATCATTGTATAACATGCATCACAATTCAAAGACACATTTTTAGTGCACAAAAAAGAATCCAACTTTCAACAAAAACCCACTTCTCTTGGAAAATCCACATTCCACACATTCTCACCTTTAAATCTCTTTGACAACACATTTTTTAGCATCAACATAAGGTATAAAACACATTAAAGAAACACCATAACAAAACACACTTGATACATAACAACTTTAATTTAAAAATTTCATTTTTATCACAATTGCATCTCAAACCTTTTTAAAAAACATGATTCAGACTACAATAATAATGCATAGAACACGTTTAAACAATCAAGAAAGAGAATTAAAATTATCCAATAAGGAAAAATCATAAAACCACCAACCATGCTGCTAGAAACATCCATAATTTTTGAAGAAACAATAATTCCCCCCACGATAACCTATAAAGTAAATATAGAACAATAACCATCAATATTTCACCTGAAATAAAAAGATCTACCCCTCATGAGGACAAACATCCTTCTAGAGAAAAATAACCCAAAGAGGGAGGATAATAAACACTAAAAAAAGGAAGAAACCAAGGGATAGGGGCATATAGTTGAAGATTATTGTGGAAACCACACTAAATCCACCACCAAAATTAAAGGTCTAAAGGGAAAAAAGGAGAGGTGGAGGCACCAATGGTGAATAACCTGGAATGGGGATGAAATGGGAGGAAATAGAATTATAATGAAAGAGGTAATGAAGGTAAATTACCAATTTTTAATGACCTGGACAAGTCACATGGTTCTCATGTTTGGTTTATGGAAACTGTATTCCCCTCACTATTGAAGATGGAGTTGCATCATGGTTATCCCACACTTTTTCCCAAACCATGCAATTAACATTGTCCAAAAAGAAAATTAGATGCACAATTTCCTAGGAAAAGGCACAGTGTTTCCCCTAACTTTGGGCCAACCATACACCACTTGCTGTCGAGCCCAAAATCTATACTTTTCTTCAAAAACACAAGGGGAAACCCACAAAAAAACACATGAATGAAAAAATAAAGAAAGGAATACATCATAAAACTCACATATTTCACATTATCAGATGAGGATAATATAAGAGTTATTGATACTATTATGTGTTGATATGTTTAATATTGATAATAAATTCTAAGGCATATATCCACCTTTTTATTTATTTGGTGATTGTATTTGGAAAGTATTAATGATATTTTGAGATATTTTAATGAGTATTTGGGAGAATACTTAGTTGAGGTTTATATTACCTTTTGGTTTAATGTGTATTTTGATGACGAGGTTTCTATGTTTAATTTGGATAATTATTTAATGGATTTTGGAAGTATAAGTTGAGAAGTATAGATAACCATGGGATTGAAAAATGAATTTTGGGTAATGAAGTTAATTTTACTTTGGGAGTATATATGACTGAGGTATATATTGTTTTATATGAGATTTTATATTATTTGGTGATAAATGTGTATGTTGAGTTCTAGAGAATAGGTTTCTATGATTTTTTAGTTTAAAATATGGTATGAGAGATCAATAATTTTTTTGGTTTGTTATTCTTTGGGATTATGTTATTGATATTAAAAGGATGAATCCTTAGGTAATTTGGTTTGAACTAAAAGAGTTATAGTTTTAGTCTATATTTTAACCAAATATATCTTAAGTTGAAACGAAGGATTCAAAGAAGTAGATAATTATGATTGATTAATATATGTTTAATGATTATTATCACACCCTATTTTGGTATTAGTACTTGTTTGAAAATAGGATCATAAGAATGAATCATGGATACATACCTATCATATGGAATGGAAAAAGAAAAGTTTATTTTCCTAATACCACACAGAGGATGACCATTTTTGTCTCAATTTAAAAGGATCATAATTGTTTTAATCACTAATTATTTTCCACATAATATAATTATTTTTTTTCAGTTGTTTATGGAAACTATGGTTTTGGGGTTTTTGAAAAAAAGTTTAATCAAAATAATAAAATACAGAATTGAAATTTTCAAACAATATATTCAACTAAAATAAAATTATGGATGAAATGTCTTCATACTATGGTTGGATACATGGGTTATTTCATTATTTATTATTTGTTTAAATTAAAATTTAAAATATTATTACATCATAAATTGATTGGTACACACTATATTTTATGGGTATTTTTCCTATCTAGGAAACCACATCTGCGCAAAAAAAGATCACCTCCCTTGGTGGGAAGAAGAAATGAATTCGAGATTCATGTCATGGTGGATGTTTACGATGACCATGAATTTCACTATTATCCAACCCAAATAGAATCATATAATTATTGAATATAAGGCACATTAATTAAAAACATCATGATTCATCCCCATGAACAAGCCACAAGTTAGTCACTTTCTATTTTATTGTGAGAATGGATCATAGTGGGAAGTGAGAAAACTGAGCAAATGAGATTACGGTAGGAATATAAATAGAGATGAAAGAATATAGAAAAAACATAATAAAAAGATAAATTAATGGGTAACATTTTACAGTAAAACAAAAATAAATGAAAAAAATACTAAAGAAATAGTGTCCCAACATTACTGTACAATGTCAGATCCTTAGGAACTGGTTCTGGATCCTCAATCCTAGCTTCATATTTATAGGCCTTAATCTGCTCCTAGTTCCATCAATGGTGCCATAAATGGGTCAAGAATTCATCCATATGGGTCATAGGGTCTTAAATGTGGTTTTACTAATTTATTACGTTAGATCATACCATTTTGGTCTTGTACAGTAGTTACACATCAAGTAAGTGGTGTACATGACGTGTAGTGTGTGGGGTCGTGAACCTTTCATAGATTTCTTCACAACCTACTTTAGGGCTTGTCTTCTTTCTAGTTACATGTTGTGTAAGTCTCTTACATACCATGTAATATTGATTTCTAGATGGTTTCACTCCATTTCAGCCAAATTATATATTTCTGATCTTCCAAAGGGGTTCTTCACTTTCCCTTAATATTTTAGTAACATCAAAATACCTTCAAAAACCCAGTGTCGCTACACGACCCGAAGTGTTTTCAACTTAAAACAATCATCTCTTTCTTTTCATTTTTTTCCAACTCTATATCCAACTAAAAACATAAAAAACCAAATAAAACAATGATTAATTCATTATTTTTTTAAAAAAATTCTTTTATATTATAAAATAAATGAAAAATATGACTATATCAAGCCTATAATTTTATGTTAAAATAAAACCGTTAATGATCTAAATAAAGAAGTATATTTGGAATGATTTTTAAAAATAAAAATATATGTACATGTCTCTTTTGAGGTAATATCTGGGTCTTTCCCATTATAGCATGGTATATGACTCATTATAAATTATATCATGATTAATGACTTCATTGATAACACCGTCATATATTTCCAATGTTTGGATAAACTAAAATTTTGATTATATAATTTTTTAGAGGGCTATAACAACAATAGATTTTAGTATATATTCATGTACTATGTTGAATAACCAATATCACAAGAAAAATTAACTAAAACAAACCATGTTTTTTATTTCAATTCAATATAAAAATTAATAAATTTTTAGAATACAATGGGAAACATTATTCATAAATTTAGAATAAGAGGAAAACCTAAAGTAAAAATGAAGATAATAAAAAAAATTTATAAAAAAATATTTTAATTCATTACATATTATTATATTTATTATAAAATAATGGTTTTATATGTTCCAATACTTGTGAATTTATTCAAATTTATTAGTTAAAAGATAATTAATTATTATATTATTGTTAAATCAATTAAATATTTTAAAATAATATTTTTCAATGAATTATTTTTAATACATTAACAATTTTTATTATTCAATTTTATAAGTTTATTCTAATAAAGTGTTACAATGTATAATTTTTTTATTAATTTTTATTTAATTATAAATTTATATGAAATAATATGAATAAACACATTGAGTTTAAACAATTAATTTTCAATTAAAAATGTTGTTTAATTATAATTTATGCTTTTAGAAAAAATAAAATTATAAAATTTTAGTATATTAATTTGCAAATGTTAAATTAATATTTATTCATAATTTTAATTTTATCTTATAGTTAACAATTATTATTTTTTTAAAATGTTTATTTTTAGTTGAATTGAGAAAATATTTGTTTTTACCAATACTATACATTATTTTCATTTAAATCGATTTTTTTAAAAGGGTATTTTTTGAAAATGATTATTGTTACATAATAATTAATTTTAATAAAATTAATTGTTACCGACTCTATAAATTGAATATTTTTAAGTGGAATTTATTTTTGGAATCATTATATTCAAGATTGGTAATAATGGTCATTTCATTTTTATTCTTAAAAAATAAGTTACCATAGTAAATTTTAGTCTCCGTGGTAGAGGTTTAAATGGTTAATAAGGGATTAAAATTAGTTATAAGACACTAATATCAAAAAACATTATATATAATTGATTAGATGAGTGATTCCTCAAACATTCCAATATTATCTTTGAAATTTGGCTAATTTATATCCACATTACATTAAAATTAATTATCTTATATTTAAATAAAAAAATAAATCTATAAAAATGGAACTCCTCTCACTTGTAAAAGGAGACCCCCTCTACCCCTTTAAAGATACACCAATAATTAAAACTTTCACTAATTCATTTACATATTTATTTCCAAAATAGGACAAACTCATGTTCATAATCTTTTTATCAAAAGAAAAATTCCTAAATCTCTAATTTCTATGAGTTACTTTGAGATGTGGTTCTTGTTCTTAGTGGTAGATAGAGAAAATTTGATTACGAGGAATTCCATGTTAAGGGTTTCATGATCTCATTTTATGTCACTCAATAAAAGTTTCATTTTGATCACCATGTTTACTTTTAAATGGTGTTATTTTTCTTCAATTCCGTATGAATATACGTAATTCATGGGATTTAAATAATATAAAGTTATTTCTTTAAATGGATTTTCATAAAATTTTTATAAGTATTATAAGGGTTTATTCACCTAAATTTTATTTTTCTGTTAAATTTTCTATATTTTATGACTATTTTATTTTATATTGTGAATATACTGTCTCTTTGAAATAATATATTACAATTAAATATTTAATCTGAGAATTTACTATTCTATTATAAGTTCCCTTTTCATGTTGTTTGGATTAAAATATTACAAAATTCACAAGGGTTTGTCATCTTAGATTTTATTCCCAAAGACATGTTTCCTATTATGTACATAATTTTATTTAAATATTATATATACAAAATCCTTGAAATATTATTTCATCAATCTATTTTTACTCATTTCATTTAAATTTCTTCTCAACTTCTTTTTATAAAGGTAGTTTGAGTTTATAATCTATAAGAGGTTTTATTTAAATGGATTTCATTAAATTTTTTGATGTATTTTGGGATAATTTTTTTCTTAAATGTTCTTATTTATATCTCAATGATTGTTTAAGGACATTTTCAACTATCTTGGACTTTATTTATAGAGGTTTTCAAAAGAATCCTTTCAATATTTTTTCGATGGGTTATATTTTTCTTTCTTTATAATTGTTTGAAAATAATTTTTTTAATGTTTATAACTTGATAAAAATTTCATTATATCATCTATGTTGTTTCCTATGAATCTTATTTTCCACATTTCCATTGTGTTTAAAAGAAAATACTAGCACTTTTGATCAATCATTTTTTCATTTTAAATTTTAACAAAAAGAGATGGATATTTCTTATACTTTCTTTATGAAAAATTTATAATTATTTTATAAAATTATTTTTATTATTTATAAATATTTATTAATTATATTTAGGATTCAATAAAGTTATTAAATAATTATGCCAAATATTTTCTTTCTCAATAAGGATTATGATGATGTTTTCCTGAAATTATTATGAATACCACTTGTTTTCCATGAGTTAATTATGGAATAAAGGGATGATGTATTATTTTATATTCTTATTGAATATAGATATATAGTTTATCATTTTTGATTTGTGGGTTTTTTATATCCATAAAATACATTGGGTAATGTTTAATCCTATGGAAATATAGTATTGGAATAATCTATATTAGTGATTCCATTAATATATGATGTTGTAATTATGAAATTAACTATTTCCATTTGGATATAATATTGAAATTACATTGTTATGTGATTTAATTGTGATATGATATTGGAATTATCCGATTAGGTGACTACATTAAGATTTAATGTTGGAATTATTTGGTTAGGTGGTTTTGTTAATACACGATTTTAGGATTATCTGGTTATGTTATTCAATTATGTTATAATTTTGGAAAACTCAGGTTAGGTGATTCCATTAAGATTTTATGGTGGAATTTTTCTGTTAGAGGATTCGCTTGAGATATGATGATGGAATTGTATAGTTTATTGATTCAATTAATATAAATTGTTGGAATTATACAGTTCAGGGATTCCATCAAGATATGATATTGAAATTTTTTACTTAGGATACTCTATTAAGATATGATGTTGTAATTATCTTTTTTGGGGAATACATTATGATATGTTGTTGGAATAATTCTGTTAGGTTATTCCATTAAGACATGTTTTTTTAATTATCTATTTAAGTAATTATATAATGAATGATATTGAAAATGAATGATTAATATGGGCTTGAAATATATTATTATTTCAATATTTATGATTATAACACTCTATTATTCCATATTCTTACACCTATGTTATTATCATATGGGTCATGGTTGTTTATTATCTTATGTATCATGTCTTACATTATTCCAAATTTTTATTATAGGAATCATGAATTATGATCCATAATTTTTTTGGAATGATTCTATTATGTTATGGACATGAACTTTGATTATTTTCACATACCCATATACTCATATTATGCTCACTTATGATCTTCAGTTGAGAATTTATATCTTAACCCTTATAGATCATTTAATATCTCCCTTTATTATTTTTTCAATTACCTATATTATGAAGAAAAGTATTGTATATGATACATCTAGAAGGGAATCACATGTATCAATTTTTTTTTGTAAATGTTGAGTCTTATTGTGAGAAATTAATTTTTATATTAAAAAATGTCTATTGGTGTTAATGATATAGTTTTTTAGTTAAATGGTTTTATTAATTTTTTAAAATTCTAAAATTTAAAGGCATTGTCCATGTTAGTTACTTAATGATGGTTATTTATAATGTAATTAAGGTTTCTTAAATTTGGGTTTTTTAGTTGGTATGAAAGCCAATATTTAATGAATATTATTTATAACCATATATTAGTGGAAATTTAAAGGTTATTTCACTAAAAATATTATAGATGACCTTAGGTGATTGGATGAAGGAGAACGAGTTTAAATTTGATATAGTGTACTTCAGGACGAGGCTTAGAAATATGAAGCATGAGAGTTTCCTATGAGGTTAAGGAACAAAATAATCACAAACAAAAGAACAAAATTATCTTATAATTGTTTTTATAGGAAGCCTTAGTGGAAATTGATATTATAAATAGTATCATTCTGTGACTTGAGATATAATTACAAATGATAGAGTGAGTACGATTAAGAAGAACTGATGTAACACCTAAAGATTTTAAAAGAAAAATATTGAGATAATGTTTGTACATGACACAAGAAATTTATATTATATGAGAATATAATATTTAGATACTTTATAAAATATTTATTTTTTAAAAATTCAATCTTTTCGATTTATTGCGATGCATGTGACACAAGGGTTAATCAAATCCCAATAATCTATTAAAAAATATTATTTCAATCATGAAATTTATAAACTATACATTAAGTTGGTGGATATTAATAGTACATTATAAATTTTAGAAATTATCTAGTTTACACATGTATTAAAAAATCATTGGTTATTTATTGATTAGAAGTAAAACAAGAATCATTTGAAAAAAATAAATGTTTTCTAAAAACTATAATTTTCTAAAGGTGGTTTGGAACATAATATAAAATTAATAATAACCATTTTCTGAAAATTTATTTTGAAAAAGAAACTTAATTTGTTAAATCTATTTGTCAAAATTTTTCATTGGGTGATTATTTAAGAATTTTTTAAAATGATTAATTTTTTAATGAATAGTCGAAATAATGATTTTTAATGAAAACTGCTTTTCAATTTAAATAATATATAAGGTTATATTATATTTTAAATACGTTTTAATGTGAAATAATATAAATTATATTATAATATAACCAATTTAAGTAATTTTCACCAATTTCATGTTGAATTATTATATAAAACAATTTTAAACTATTGAATGTTTTTCTTTTGAGAATTCGTCTTTCCCTTACGTCTATGGGATCATTTTATTAGAATTCTTCCATGTCTGTGAATTGAATTTATAAAAATACATTAAATTTTTTTAGTCCAAATAATTTATAATATATAATATGTCGAACATAATTTTGTACATCACAGAATAATGATAATAGTAATAATTATTTACCACAGTTATGGAGATAAAGAGTTTACCGAGGGGTAAAAGTAAAAAGATAAGGGTTAAAAATGAAATAAAACATATAAAAAACTCATTTTATGGTTATATTTAGAACTTATCACATTTTAGGTTTTATAATGTTCCATTTTTGGTCATTAAGTAATATAAAAATGCGTTTTCACTTTATTATTTAAAAAATTTCCATTTGTGTCCTCTCTTGTAGTTATAAAAGTCCAATCACTCACTTCAATTATTCACACCCTTAAAGCCATATTTATTAACCATGACATTCCAAAATATCTTCCCAATTTCCTTAGAGATATTATATATATTTTTGTGTTCAAAAAACTCAAACTAAAGGGTCTTTAATGGGAGATCTGGTGGAGGTTTCTCTAGGAGAAGGTAATTGTCTTAAAGAAGATCTTTTGTTTTATTTTTAGTTTTTCAAAATTTATTTACGTCCTAAAAATTATCTTATAATAACTCAATTATATAAATTATTTTTATATTTTATTATATTTAAGAAATAATATTTATCCATCTCCCAATCCATTAAATGGGAAATGAAATCCTTAACCATGTGTACGACAGACAACTGCCTCACAAACCAATGTAACCCATTTTATATAAACACATATAATGATTATATATAATGGTGTATTTAATTTGTATTTATAATATTTATTATATTATTATACTTACATAACTATAATATCACTTATACATTATTACTTTACAAGCTGTTTAAAAATACGATAACATCACTCGTGTGTACGATGGACTACCACCTCATAAAGTGATGTGATTCATTATTATGGAAGGTAATAAAGAAAAATGTAAATAATATATGTGATATATATGACATGGTATTTAATATGGAAAATCAATAAAAAACCACTTCCTTACCCTTCCACTTATTAATGGAATGATGTCGTCGCTCAGGCGTACTGATGGCCTAGTATATCCAAGAAGAGATGTGATTAATTTTCCCTGTTAAAAAATAAATAATGATTCTAAAAATACATATAATGAGTAAATATTATATTCATAAATATATTATAATCCTATATATTATAGATTTATATCCTCTACACAATTATTGAAACTTTGAGGGGAAAACGTGCACGAGAAAACAAGGAAATTAACCCTCAAAACAATGAGTATAATGAAATACAATTAAAGAAAATGTAGTTAAATGTTATAATATGATCATAAATGATATTATAAATATGAATATATTTATTTTATATATTATAAAAATTATTTAAAACAATATATTAGATTTTAAATCATGTTCAACTAAAAGGAAGTGTGAGTAAGGGGCTTCATCTCAATTTCCCTTCATTGAGGCATATTATAATGTTATGCACCAAATTTATTTTATACCATGTATATAATCTAAATTTTACATGTAATATCATAATCCCATAATAATTAATGGGTTATAAGTTTCAATTTAAATTATTTCATCCAAGAGGATTTGACATAAATGTTACATAATGGTAAATAATTTCACAACTCAATTTATTTTCATTGGGTTATATTAATTCATAATTATCTTTGATATTATAAGATTATGTGTGTAATTAATTTTGAATATATTATATTTTATTAATTATTTTCCTATTCCAATTTATTTTTGATACACAAAATTTATTCATTAGGTAATCCCGACACCATTATTATGATATTGTAAGGGTTTATTTCTCAATCTCATTTTAATCTATATTTTTATTCTTACGTTTCCATTAAGGGAAATTAATTTGATCATTTGAAAATAAATAAATTTCATTTTATTATGTTTTTTATTCATTAGGTTTTCAATTAATAGTACCATTTTCCACTCTTGTAACTTGAAATGATTTAAAAAATATTTTTAATAAAATATGACATCATTTCTCTCCTATGTAAAATCCATTTTCATCCTAAACCCTGATTTCATAAAAAGTTTTAAATTTTTTTAATATTTTAAAAAAAAAATTTGATTTTTTTTTGACCATATTAAACTTTTGTAAATTTGTTTAAAGGAATATTCATTTCATTTATCAAATACGGAATGTTTGGATTATACTAATAATGTGAAAGGAATATTTTTTAACTTGTATGACATGGACATAATTGAATGTTTTCATGAGTACTAAATGTTTTAAATATTTATTTGTATTATTTTGTGGTTAATTTTAAAAAAATACATTAAAAATATTTTATGATGTTTTAATTTTAAAAATACCAACAAAGTTGAAAAGATAATTTCATCAATAATGTTTTTAAGATATTTTTAGGTTATTTATATTAATCAATGAAAATACCACTTTTTTACTTATACTCCAATAAGGATATATTGTATTGATACCATCATTATGCTTTCTATTGATGTATTATGTTCATTTGGACCAAGTAATGTATTGACATTCACTTTCTTTATTCGTTTTTTATCATTAATATTCAATTGAAATATTCACCTTCCTATGATATTTCGACATTAAGTTTTCACTAAATATTGATTTTTTTATAATGTATATGATTATTAATTAAAATTCATATCATTTCTATATATAGTGTGTAATATTGATTTTTTTATTATATGGGGAAATATTGATAAGTCTATATTATTTACTCAATATGGATAATGGATGATAAAGAAAATTATTCATGAATTAAATTAAATATTTGATATTTGGGGAATTATATAAACATGAAATTATGGTTGGGGCCTATTTATTGATATCCCCTCAATACATCAATAATATCATCAGATGAATCAGTTTTCTAACCTTAGTTTTTTGGGTTTCTGATGTATAACTACCCATCTATTTTAAACTGTCTTGTGAAAGATCTTAATAGTAGAGGTATTATGTTTTGTGAGATCGTTACATCCAATAATTAAGAATTACCATCATTTGAATTTTATTATTATTATACATGGTATTTTTACAATAATTTTATCACTAGATTCAATTGATTATTTGTTTATTGAATAAATAGTAAGTGTGTTCAAATATTTACCATTCCATGTCAATTATGCCTGATCTAATCCTAATTTTCATGTTCTTTACTAAATGGCATGTGTATCCAGATATATACACTTCCGAAATGATTATGATATATATAATCATGATAATAAATTTATTTATTAAAGGGAATCTATGGTTAGAGATTTACCTTACATTATATATTTAACTTTATCCAATCATGATAGTCAAGTTATTTATAAATTGGAACGTGTGTTTAGATATTTACCTTGTGATATAAATTATTCCTTATCATATCATGACAATAAAATTAATTAAATAGAATTTATATTTAGTTATTTAATTTTCCATAGGTATATTATGATTATTTATTTATGATAGATTCCTCTTTATGTATTTTTTACTGAGCCAATGAGATCACCTATATTTTTTATTGCTTTCCCAGGAATTATGTAAGTGTAATATAAATGCTATGAAGTTATATGCCATAGGTAATAATTATTTTATAAAAAAATTCATTAATTCATGTTTATTTATGCAATTCAAGACTCAAGTATGCATCAAGTTTACTTGGACTACTAAAATATTCAGTCCTTTGGGATATAATCAGTTTTATATAGTGCCAATGTAATAATATAGACACTAGCTCTAGGACACTCAGGTTATACATTATAGTTGGTATTAAGGGAATTTTAGTAGAAACTGGGGGAACTAGATTAATGAATACATAGATTATGGAACATATTTATATGATATTATTTGAGGAAAATTATATAATTACAACCTAATGTTTTGGTAAGTAAGATATTTTTTTCATTAAAATAAATCCCTGTATAGATACTATAATTGGAAGAGGTTTTATCACAAATGTAACCTGGGGTAATAGCTCTGAAAAATGAATGACAATCTTGACTTATGATTTACATGGTACATTAAAACATGCCTTAATGTGAAATTTATTTTACACAGTTGGGGTTTAGGATTTAGATGATTCATATTTTATTTATAAAAATTTATGAAGAATTTTAATATTAAGAATAATGTGGTGAATATAAGAAACCAAATGGAATGTTGACTAGAGTGAAAGATATCATGAATATTCTAAATTAGTTATACAAAAATTTCATCAATAACCCATATCTTAACTAAATATATAACACACCATAGTAGGGAAGGGTGGAGTTTGTTACGATATAAAGTAGGGTAGACTATGAATGATAGAAGGATACATTTCATTCATGTCAGAAATATTGATATTGACACACTGAAAAGTGTGTCAAATAAATTGTAAAATGATTTATGTGTGGAAAATAGTTTCAAAATGAAATCAATTATTGATGAAAAATGAAAAGTATGATGGAAGACAATAAATTTCATCATAAGGATATATTTATAGTTAATTGTATTAAATGTGTGTAACCTTGGAATTATCCAAGTCAATTCCAACTTCTAAAGGTTAATCTATAGACCAAGGAAGTACCTGTATTGAAATAAAATTCTTGAAGTATTTATAAATTGGGATTCCAAAAATATATGGTTTAAATATTTTTACCAATGGTTTTTTGGTTATAATAATCATGAAACATCTATATATTGTGTTAAATTATTTAAGTATATATGTCTTAATTAACAAAAATATTATGGATACCTTCATGGGTTTATGATTTTAAGATTCATAAAAAATTAAAGGTCTTAAATGCATATTTAAGGTTTTATGTTATGAGATTCCACTAAGATTCAGAATATTTTGGTAGAAATTTATGGAATTACAACCCATCGGTTTAGTATATGTTATAGTGAGAAATTTATTTAAGGAAAATTTCCTAAAATTTTCTGGAATAATTTTAAAGTTATTGGTGTCCTTTGGGATTTATATTATATTTTATGGTAAGGTAATTATTGGTTATTACACTTTTGGTTGGTTATCTTAATTTTTTCAATATGGGTTTTCAAAATGGAAAAAATGCAAACTAGGTGACAACCCACCACATATGGAAAGGGCGTGAGGATTGAACCCATAATCAATGGTAGATAAAGGTTTACTACTTACCACTATAAAATGTGAAATTCTAGTTAATAAATCATTGTTTTTACTTAAACAATTTTATGGATATATATTAATGTTGAACCAGTGTTGTTTCTATTTAGGTTTAGATATTTTTTTATTATATTATATACCTTGTGCTAACCATATCCGTTTTTGAAAATATTTAATGCCTGATGAATGGAGAGTCACCATTTTATTGATTTATGATCCAATAAAAGCAAATTTTTGTGATTCTTGTAGAAAAAAGTCATTGTTGGACATTTATTTCTTGGATAAAGAAATAAAGTATAAATATATCAAAGAATAGTCAAAAGATGAAATTGTGCTCAAGATGTAGAAAGATATTATGTAATTATATTTCCTTATGTTTATAGTGATGATGGATAAGGAATCCCCCAAAATTAGGAAAATGGATCTTGAATAAAAATTTTCATCCCATTACCTTCATATCCAATGAATCAAGTGGTCATTTAAATCATTACATATTTATGGTTTTGAGGTCCTTATGTTTTCATTGATCATTATATATATCATGATCAATGATCTTTATCACTCTTTATAATTAATTATTTTATTTCTTCCATTTAAATATCTTCACATTAAACCAATGTTCTCTGATTTTAAAACCTGGTATTTTTTATTCCAGATGAAAAATTTATGTACCTTTATCTCTTAATAAGAGAATATTTTACTAACCATTTTCATGATGTGGGTTTAAAATGTAGATTTTCTCAAATTTAAAACCCTTCATTACTAACATAAATATTAAATTGCGATAATACAATTTATTTGAGGGGGGTATTATGTAGCACTGTAATATTTTTAAAAAATAAAATTAGGTTAAATAAGATATATGGAATGAGACACCGAGATAAGATAAGAATATATATAAGATATTTTTTTGGAGAAGTATCATTCCAAATTTTACACACACTTTTACATTGTATTGGTAATAACATGGGTTGGATTTCTTTTGGAGTTATTTTGGATGAAATTGTAGAAATTTGGATGCCTAAATGGGTTGTGAATGGTTCAGATATGGTTAGGGAAAACCGTGTAGTTCTTTCCAGGAAACCAAGCACCCCTGTTTTGTGGCACTGAAGGTGGCACACAATTAGCACATGTTTGGAGAAACCAAGTGGAAACCCTCCCTAAAACGTGAAACCCAAGTTATAGTGGATTTCCATGGATGGAGGATGGGTTTCCAAACTATCTTCGCACATAGTAGAAAACATGAACTCGTAAAAAGAAGCCCACATTTTTTCAAATCATACACCTTATCCCAGGAAACAGTGTGTGTAGGTTTTGATCCAAAACTTTTTATTAATTAGAATACCCAAACCCCATTTCATTAACCCCAAATACTTTAATCTTGATCCAATAAAAAATAAATTGTTTTTGGAAGCTCATAAGAGGATTCCAAGTCTCATAGAACCTTTTTCTTAGTGAATTAGAAACCTATATGAAGGATAATCTCATTATTGGCCAGTGATTTATTCTTGGATTGGTTTCTATCATTATCTTCACTGTTTCTCTATGAATAGAGTGTGTTTTTCTTCATTGGATTCAGATCAATATTTTTAGGGATCTTGTTCTGTTGGATCTTGATCATAGTTTTTGGTCCTATATCTTTCATAATGTTCTGTTCTCAATCATACGACATAAAATTGGGTATTTTGGTTTAGAGAAGATCCACCAATGACCTTGAGATATGTGGATTAATTTTCAATTCACATTATATTTATTATAAATTCAATAATTTTATTGTTAAATTCCAATTTCCATGTTGATAAATTGAATTCTATATTATTAATCGATCGATTGATTTTCCAATGTGATAATGAAATTGGCGGATTATGTGATAAAAATATCAATGAAATATGGTATTATAGAATTGGTTGACTATGGATTTTTGAAATTTATAGTGATCCATGGGGTGCCCGATATGATTAATATGATTATTTATAACAATTTTTGGTTGATAAATGGAATTATGTAATGTTTTAAATAATGAATTGTGATAATGTTTGATAAATGGTTGGAAATTTGGAACCATGAAATGTGGTACATGTGACTGAGTTGTGGGAAAAGGAATGATTCTCCAAATATTACCAGGGTTCTATAATTCCACTCAAGGAGGGAAATATATTTACATATTACATGTGATCAATGAGTTTTTGGATAATGACTTCTTGTGCAAATACCCATGAGGTTCCATAATGCTGATATGGGTCCCATTATTTGAACGTGAATTTGAAATGGAAGAATTGATAAAAACACATGATATTGTAAAATGTGTTAACTTTTTTGGTAAAGATTAAGACTCGATCATGGGATGAAGTAGGTTTTGATGGTTTGAGTGTCATTCTGAACTCATGGATTTATGTGGTTAATTAAGGAAAAATTATATGTGAAAAATATTTACTTTATGTTTTTATGTTATTATTTATAAAACTGTATATACAATTATTGATGGATATTGTTTTAGATTCTTGTGGTGGTGGCCTACTAAGTTGTTATCACACCCTACATGGGCTTCCAAATAAATACCCTATTAGTATTCAAGTGTTTAGGACCTGATAAGAAAAAGTGCCCAATGCCAGATGGATGAGTTGGGATTAACATAGATGTGGGAACCAAACATGATATCAAGATCAACTTTGGTGGGATAGTGTGTCATTATTTTTGGGTTATTCATTTGAAACATGACACAAATATGGAATGAAATATATACTTATTTGGTTTATGGCCTTTTATCCATGTTATAAGATTATCATGTGATGTATGAATTTATTTGTTATGTTATTATTATGGTTATTGTTATTATAATTTTGATATTGATAATTTATTTTTACATTTTTCTACTTTGATAAAGAGATTATAGTCCCCAAAAAATAAATATTAGGCCCTCTATACTAGTTCACTTCCACTATAATATGGGGAGGCATCCCTGAGGTGATGAGACCTTCCAGCTCAGGGCACTAAAATGTGGTACTCAGGTCAGGATGCTAAAAAGTCGTATCAAATGAATTTTCTTTTATTTACTTTTTTAATACTATTAGGGAAAGTTATATATGTAATTATGATGAGTCAATAATTGGTCATGATCTTATAAATGAGAGTATTTGACCCATGTACTGAGGAAAACCCAAGTACCTATGGAGGGATTGAAGTTATTTATGTTTGCTTGTACAGTAGAATGTTATTTCATCTTGACTGATGAACTTGTTGTGTGATGTTAATATTTTTTTGAGATTTTTTCTTTGTGTCCATGTATGGAGTGAGAGTTGGGTACGCATGCATCATTTTAAGCACTCTAGATTTATTGAGACATGTATAATTTCAGGAACACACAAAAAAGGATGTTTAAGTCAGTTTTTAAAATGAAATTCTATCATTTGTTTGAGTAATTTTGGAAATAATGGTTCCAAATATGAAATTGATAACTGTAAATGATGAAAAATATTGAAATATTAAATTGGTAAATAGGTTTCTATTGGGTAAACATTGGAATTTGTAAATTTTTACATTATGTTAGCCATGCACAATGTGTAGGATGGTTGATTGAAGTGTTATTTCCATGGGTTTGACCATGTGGAAAGTTATGGGGGATGAATGGTAGTGAATTTATGTGAATATATATCATTAAAATGTGTTAATGATGTTTTATGTATCTTAATATATGTGTTTAGAATTGTAGAGATATTCCTATGAAAATTCTTATTAGTAGGATGATAAGAGGACATGGCTGTAAATATGCCTCAAGTAGTGGAAGTAGAGGTTCCCTTAGTTCTAGGTAAAGTTGTTATAGTGTAGTTCCATGAAAAAAATGTTTGCATTATAAAATTTATGGAATGACTCTTATGGTGGGTTTTGTTGAATATGTATGAATTGACACATAAGTTTTAATTATAGAACCTAATGACATTCACTGGAGAGTGTGGACCTGATGAAGGTGAGTTATGGATTGAGTATATCCAAATGAACATTGACCATTTAGAGAATCCTGCCGATAAAAGTGTCAATCTAGCAACTTATATGTTATCTATTAAAGTGAAGTGTTGGTGGGACAATAATACATGTTATCAGTAAGTAAAGAATATGTTATGGAAGAAATTTTATTTAAAGTTCTTTGATTAATTTTTCAATGAGATGCTCAGGCATGAGAGGGAAACATAGTTTAGGATTTGGACCATGGGGAGTATGTATGTGATAAAATAGGTTGGTTTTTTCCTTGATTTGCAGCATGTTGTTCCAAAATTGGCATGAGATGAGGAAACTTGGGAAAAAATTCTAGGATGGCATTAAATATTTGATTTAGTCCTAGGTTAATATCTTTCGGATGAATAAGTTTACTGAGGTGGTGAAATTATCTTTAGTTTCTAAGGAGACCCTAAAAGAGGCTTCCAGTGGAATGCTGGTGATTTTATATGGATGACCATATTGTATATCTTATGAGTGTAGGAACCATAAGTATAATATTTTCACCCATGTTAATGGTATAAAGAGTGGTTAGGGGGATAGATCAGTTACATAAAGTTGTATTTGAATATATATCCACCAATGTGGTAGGTCGGGATACATTCATAGATAGGGTCCATAACTACCAGAGGAGTAATGAACATGAAAAATGATGGCTTTGTTGTAGATGTATTGTATAAAACCACATCCTATGGGTAGAGACTGAGGATCCAGGAAGAGTTATAACCCTAAGAGGGAGTCTTCTACCCCATAATAGTTAGGCATTTGGAGTTCCTCTAGATGTGCTAGTCAAGGAAATGAATGTGATACTTCAAGAAAATAGTTCTTGTATCAGAAGAGTGTTTCAGATCATGGGGCATAGACTATAGCATAAGGAAGAGGTAAAGGAAAATTTTATATTGTTCATCCTCCACTTTTGAATATCAAGGCTATATCATTGATAGTTAGAGGCACTATTCTTCCAGCTTCTATATTTTCTTGTGAATTATTTTATAATTTATCCTCTCATTGTTTTATATCTTCAAAACTTCTGAATGGATTGAGTCTAATGATGGAGTTTTTCAGTGAGGTTATAATGATATAAATTCCATTGGGAGTGTGTTCAAGGGATATCTATTTATACAAGGGATTCCCTCTCAGGGTTTGAGAGTATTTTTTTATTTAGGATATCTAAATTCATGATATTTATGATTTTGTCATTATTTTGGGTATGAAGAAGTTGGTATTTTAATGATAACACATATATTTTTATAGTAGGAGGATGAAATTCATATATCCATTTGTTAAGATTTATATTTATCATGAAGAGAGGGATATTTAGGCAGGCTATTCATTGGTTGTTAATCAGCAAATGTGGGAGCTCACTACCCAATTTGAAAGTAATTTTAATGATTACAGGGGATTGAATCATGTTGTATTTCCACCGATTGTGGATTTGTTTTAGGATGTGTTTCCTAAAGTCTTCTCATGTATATCTCCTAAGAGAGATGTTGAGTTTATAAATGACCTCATTGTGAGTTGATTTAGTTTCTATTTCACTATATAGTATATAACCAACAGAGCTTAAAGAGTTTTAGAATCTACTAGAAGAGTTGATTGAAAATGGATTCAACCTCACGAGTATATCTCCTTGGGGTTCTCCAATATTTTTTTCTAAAAAGGATGACGAGACATTATGATTTTATATTGAGTAATAGAAGTTGAACCTGATGACAATGAATAACCAGTATCCACTACCACATATAGATGATATGTTCAACTGACTAAGAGAAGCTTGTTTTTTACCAAATATTGACTTGATATTGGGGTATGACCAGTTGAGAGTTATACCTTATGACATACCAAAAATTTCTTTTGGACGTAGGTGTGGCCTATATGATTTCATTGTGATGATGTTCATGTTGAAAAAGACACCGACTATATTTATACACTTGATTAATTGAAATATCCACCTGTACCTAGATCGGTTTATGGTTGTTTTATGGAAGAAAACATGGAATACTCGAAGATTCATGACAATAATGACCAAAATATTGATATCATCTTGAGTATAGTTAGAGATCATCATCTATATGAAAATATATCAAACTGTGAATTCAAGATCGACATGGTACATTTCTTGCATCACATTATCTTAGGGGAAGGTGTTTCTATGGAACCAAAGAGTGTTAGGATAGTGGTTTCATGAGATAATCCTAAGAATTTATTTGATATCTGCTATTTTATGGGTTTTTATGGTTATTATTGGAGGTTTATCTCTTACTTTTCTAGATTGACATCACCTTTTTTAGTCTTGACCAAGAATGGGATAAACTTTTTACAGTGGTTTGTGCCTTGATTTGTTGACAACATTATCCATTGGAAAAAAATATTACTCTGTATTCCAATCACAAAAGAATAAATCATATCATTTTATAGTGATATTTGAATCTCTAAATGTAGGAATAGGTTATGTATGTGTAATCAATTGATTTGGAGTTGTCATATTTTTCTACAGAGGGAAATAATGTTGTTAACACTTTGAGTATGAAAACATACTCATAGGAAATTCAAGAGTCCTCTTCGAAGTAGAAAATGATGACCTTGTTGAATGAGTTTCATGTTGTGATACGGGAAAGGGGGAGAAGATGACCCATATATATGTATCAGGCGAGTCCACACTTCTGAGTAGGATCAGGGAGAGGTAGTGTGAGGATCCGAATTTTTTTCATAGAGGGAACTACATGAAGTTGGGGAGTCGAATTCCAATTGGAATATATATGAGGATGAGATCGTCCATTTATGGAACCATGTTTTTGTGACTCTAAGTATGCGAGATGAGTTAATGTGTGACTTTCATGCCTCCAAGTGGACGGTGCATCCTGGCTTGACCAAAATTGTAACACACCAAAAATTATAAAAGGGTATCATTTTTTAAGAGCATATAACCTCTCAAAAATTAATGGTATATTTAATAATTAAATAAATTTAATATATTATACAGCTTCTAACTCATGTAATACCGAGTTATCTTGTGTTTTATGTAAAAACAATATTCTTCAATATCTTATATTACATGCAAGACTAAGTTTTACTGAAAAACATTATATTATTAAGATATTACTATAAAATATAACCTAGATATTAAATTATCATTTATGAATATTATTATCTAGCTTATTGAACTATATGTCATATAAAAAAATAATATGGATTCATTGGTTATTAATTATTTAGAAATGAAAATATAGAAACCAAATGAATATAAAGGAAATAATTTTATGATATTAAAATAATTTAAATTAATTAGTATTAGAGAATGATATTAATAAAATATATATTTAATATATTATATAGAATATTTTTTCTATGTATCCCATTTATTTTATAGGTATATGATGAGATCAAACCCAAATTTACTCACAAAAACCTTTTTTTTATAAAGGCACTTTTACCAACTTTTAATAGTGAACCATTATTAAAACAAATTTTTGGATCATTAATAAATGTTATACGTCAAAACTAACATAATTTTGGAAATAGTAATACAAAAATTAACTTACAGTAATTTCTTCGTATTTTTCTAAGAAGTTTTATTTTTTGATGAATAATGAAAAGTACTGAGTTTTAATTTAAAATAGCTTTTTTTGTATCATTTATTTATAATGCTAGATTATATTGAACATTGGTTTTAAATTTTAATTATATAAAATTTATACCAATTTATCCAATTTAATTCATTAGAATAAATTTCACTTAGAAATTGGATATAAAAACATCCCAAAACGTTATATATTTTTACTTTAAAAGCCCACTTAGTCATCCTGTATGCAAGATTTATTTTAAATTAATTTCCTCTAATTTTGTGATTGGAATTTGAAAAAATTGATTCCATATTTGGAATCATTATATGTTATAATGTATAATAAGGTTATTTTTTTACAAAAAATATTAGTGAAAGTTGTTAAAATTAGTTACATCTATTAAAAGGAAATTAGCTTAACAGGTGACTAAAACTTAAACTTCTGAACCAAAATAACTTAAAAACTTGTCCAAAATCCATATTATCACCATATCTAGACCATATAATACAAATTAAATAATTTTTAATTAGAATAACTTGATGTATTTGAGATATCTCAATAGCCCTTACTTTTTTTATATTTATAAGAACGCCACTCCTCATCCACTAAAAAAAGACAATCTCCCATACCCCTTCCTCACACCATTCAAGCCACTTTTATTATCCAATACCTTCCCAATAAATTTCAAAAAATCAATCCTCTCATCCAAGAAGCATTATTTTGGGAATAAATCTAACCATGTAATTATTTTTTTCATCGATCCAAAGAGGTCACCCGAATAAGAGGTAACATATTCAACGATCAATTTAGCATTATTTCCATATCCACTAAGTCAACTATTTTTTCCATTTTTATATAAAATAATATATATCATTAATATAAGTATATTTTTTCATGTTTATGGTTATTCCTCAACTAACACACACTTCAATCAAATGGGTAACAATGTCACCATTCATGTACGGAAAACTACAACCCCGCAACACTATGTTGTCCATTTTTTCCTTTACCGAAAATCATTATTGTAAAGATTAATGAAACACAGTTTTTATATGATATATATGATATTTATTTTTCCTTAATACTTATATAATTGTTATATAACACATACCTTTATTCTTTTATGTTTGTGTAAAGATGATAACATCATTTCTGGAAGTGGGGACTATTGTCTCCTCAAAGAGATGTGATTCATTCATGATATACATGGAATGAATTAAGGATAATTTTAATAAAAATATGTGATATATATGAGATAAATATGAAACTTTAATTATAATAGATATATATTTCCTTTAATTTTCATTATTTGAATATGAAAACGAAATGAAAGTAGTGTTTTTAAGTACGTACGACCTACCACCTCCATGAATGGTGTATTTGATTTCCTATCTCAAAATTTTATGGATTAACATAAATAAATATATAATATATATATATGGTTTTTATATCATGTTTTAAATATTGGATATTATTAAATACATATCTAATTAATAGGAACAACAATTAACATGTCAAAAATTACTCGAAAAATAAGACAATTAACACGTAAAATAGCGAAGATAATGAAATATTGTTAACAAATGGGTAATGAGATATTATAATAAGATATTAAATGATATTATAAATAATATTATTTATTTGGTTTAAGTTATTGAAATGTGTAAAACCAATATAGATGAGGTTAAATTACATTCAACCTAAATGAAACACAAGATAAGAGATGTTGGTGTAACTATTATTTCCACGAGGCATGCACCAGTTTCACTACTTAGTTCATTTATGTAGTGTATATACTGACATATTTTATTTTATTTCAGGAATAAATTTATCTTCATAGTATTTAGAGTTTCATTTAAATTATTTATTTTAAATTTATTTTAATTAAAAGCTACGAAGTGGTA
Organism: Viscum album; assembly: GCA_963277665.1. Lineage (NCBI taxonomy): Eukaryota > Viridiplantae > Streptophyta > Magnoliopsida > Santalales > Viscaceae > Viscum > Viscum album. The sequence continues at coordinate 402,767,104 of OY728157.1, forward strand.
AAGAATTTCATAACCTAATTCCATTTTATTGGGTTATATTATTTCCCCATTGTTATTAATATTATAAGATTATTTGTGTATTGAATTTTTAATATTTATTGTTTTATTTAAATTTTTTAATGAAGATACAAATTTGGTACAGATAATATATTTATTTATTGATTATCACATTAATGATATTTTCTTTTCGAGGGTTTACATCACAATCTCATTTTGTTCGAAATTGTTTACTATTAAATTTTCATTAGAGGAAATTACTGGATCATTGTTTATTAAATCCTTTAATATTATTATATTAAGGTTATTAATGATTTTTTTCATGTATTATATACCATTTTCTACTCATTGGTACAAAAAAATGATTTAGAAAATGTTTTTATGGAAGCCAGATCTCATTTTTCCCTTTAGTTAGAGAACTGATTTTCTTCTAAAAACCATGTTTTTTAAAATGATTTAAAAATATGTTTTTAAATTTTAGAAAATTATTTATTAAATAAATATATAATCTTTCTTTATTTCAAAAATGTTATCAAAGAATCTTCTTTCTGATTTCCAAACAATAAAATTTTATGAAATTTTACAATGTAATTGTAATTTTCTTTTTACCTTATAAGATTTGTATGGAATTACCCACTGTATTTTATTTGAAGCTTCCAGTGTAAGTATAATTTTGAAAGAAAGTGTTTTAAAGTGATTTTTAAAGATAATTATTTTAATTTTTTTAAAATAAAAAGTATATTTTCCACGATAATATTTTTTAAAAGATTTATTTATTTCCATTCATCAAAGACAAGAATAATTTATTTTTTTACACCACTTAGAATATATTGTATTAAAACCATCATTATTACTCATGTAGATAGTTTATGATTTAATTTTCAAAGGATAATATTGAAATTGAATTTATTCCTTTGTTGGTATACAATAAATATTAAATTTCTTATGACCATTAAACATTGAATTTTCCATTATTATATATATCATTAATCATGTATACATTCATTTCCTAAACTATATACAATTTTTATATGGAATTTAATTTGAATGTTATTTAATTTAATAGGGATATATTGATGAATCCATATCTTTCAATCAAAGTAGATATTTAATATTGGGCATAAATTTGAAATTAAATTGATAATTAGATATACATGGAATGCTTTGGACATGCATGTCACAGGTTGGGGATGGCATAAATTAATCCACTTGATGCATCGATTGTCTCATGAGTTGAAATCAGTAGGAGGAAAACCCTTCGAGTTTTTTTCCAGGAAAAATAAATGGGTTTTTACCCATATACTAAACTATATTGAGTATAGATCTTGATGGTATAGTTGTTCATGTTCCAGATACATGAGGTACAGTAATGATTCATTGCATTTTTATATAATTCAGTTATTATTATTATCCATGATATTTCCACATGATAATTTTTTTATATACATTTCATTCTCAGTTTATTGATCTAATTGCATATGTTTTAAGTTTCGTACCTTACCTTTTTTATTATTCCTTATATAGTTATTTAAATAGAATATTATTTATGTTATTTACCTTTTGATTGTGTTTATGCACTTCTTTATAAGTTTACTAATTTCATGTCATGTGTGTTTATTTATTTACCATCCTATAATTATTGTTTCTAATTGATTCATTATTTCTTACAATTTACATATCCTTACTACGAATTTGAGCACACCCTTATTGTATTTCCTTTACCTAAGATTCCCTAAAGTGTTGTAATAAATATATGAAATATTACGCTAGATTAAAAAGAATTATTATCGTTGAAAAAAATATATTGTAATTTGTGTATAATTTTATAATAAAAGACTCATGTATGTTAATAGTTTACCAATAATACTAAATTTTTCATTATTTGGGATGGGATTTACTTGAATCTTATGAAAATGTAATGGGAAAAGCCAAAAACACTATGATTTCTAGGGTTGGGTCACTATAGTTGGAATCTGAGAAGGTTTAGTAGGAACCTTGGGAACTAATATAAAAAAATATAGATAAGAGAACTATGCCAAAAGGTATAATTTGAGGATAAATATAGAAGAAAATTCTAGAATTTTGGTAAAGCACATATTATGTGGATTTTATAGGAAATACATCCATGTCTAGATACGACAAATGTTCATATTTCTAGCACAAATGTTCATAGGGGTAACAAATATAAAAATGTGAATCAGACTTGACTCAAGCATAACTTGGTACATGAGTACAAGCCTTACATCCCACCTAGTTTAAAACTCCTAGAGGATATTCTTGGGATAATTCACATTTTCTTTACAGAAAATTAACATAGATTTGAATGGATAAAGAAAATGAATAACCTAGGTTAAACCTTATACTTAGGAAGTACCTGTATTTAAATAAAATAGATGATGTATTTATGTTTTGAGGTTGTATTGAAATCGTTACTTAAAATGCTATTTAGTATTTAAATTATTTAGAAAGTTTACATCATATTTATTTTGGAAGTAATATTAATGTGTTTTTAGAAAATATATAGTCTATAAGCATGGGGAAAGCATATAAAATTACACAAGTTGGTGGGGATTGAACCCATACACTAAGGACGATAAGCGTTTCACACCTACCATGGGCCTACATGATGTCTCGGTTAAATTTTCATTGTTTTTAGTTAAATAATTTGATAAATAAATATTAATCCTTAACCAATAATATTAATTTTTAGGTTTATTGACTAATTTATTAACATTATTGACATTGAATAATAGTTAGAGACAAATAGTTAGACCTCTGACTCTATTATGGTCCTTAAGATCCGTTAAAAGTGTATTTTCAAGCTTTAGGCATGAATGTTAATTTTTGGATATCCATTTCTTGAAGTAATGGATGAATTGAAAATTTATCAAAGAACAACCAAAGGACGAAATTGTTCTTATAGAAATATACCAATTAAGTATTTTTTCTTGTAGTATTGTTCAATAAAATAATTCCCTAATTTTTGGAAAAGGATCTTAAATGGAAAATGTCTTCCTAATACTTCATTTTTGTTAAATCGACGGTCTTTTAAATCATTATAGATTTATGACTATGAGTCCCTCAAATTTCCATAAACCATTTAATGATTTTGACTGATGATTCCAATCACCCCCTTTAAATATTTATGTTTTTGCACTATGTATGTATCTCCACTTTCCACTAATATTCTCTTATTTAGAGACCTAGTTATATATTAGCCCATGTGAACCATGCACTTCCCATTATCTATTTTCTAAAGAATTATTCATGAAACCTTCTCAATATATGGTATTTCAACTTTAAAAATATCGAAAAATTTATTACAAAGATAGAGTTTACATTTCAAGGATGTAATTTATTTAAGGTGTGGGGAATGTAACACCCCGAAAATTCTAAAAGTGTTACCTTTATCAAATAGCATATAATACCTCAAGAATTAATGTTATATTTAATATTTTAAATAAATTTAATATATTATATAGTTTCCAATTCATGAAATACTGAGTTATCTTGTGTATTACACAACAATGAGCTTCTTTGATAGCTTGTGTAACATGAAATATCGAGTCTTAATGAACACCAATATATCATAAAAACTATATTATAAGATTTAACATAGTTGTTAAAATATATTTTTAAAATATTATTAATTAAATTATGAAAATATATGGTCTATAAAATTATAATATGGATTATTTGGTTAATAATTAATTAGATATGAATATATAAAAACCAATCGAATATGAAGGAAATATTTTAATGCTCCTAAAGGAGTTTTGTTTTAATAAATTAAATTAATTTCAATTATATGATGATATTAATAAAATATATATGTCATATATTGAATTAAATATTTTTATATTCATCCAATTTATTTTATAGGAATAAGATGAGAAAAAACACAATTTTACGCATAAGCCCTATATTTTTATAAAGGCACTTTTACCACTATTTAATGAAAACACTATTTCAAAAACAATTTATAGGACTTCTATAAATTTTATATTTTAAAATAAAATTCATTTGTTAAATAGGAACATAAATTTTATATTAGGAAAATTTTTTGGTATTATTCTAAGATGTTTCATTTTTTGATGAATAATGAAAATAACAAGTTTTAATTCAAAACTATTTTTTCATATAATTTATTTATAAGGTTAAATTATATTTTTATTGGTATAAAAGTTTAATAAGATAAATATTATATAAATTAATCAAATTTAGGTCATTAAAATAAATTTCACAATGAAATTGGATATAAAAACAAGTCAAACATTTGAATATTTTTTCTTTAAAAACCCTATTTGTCGTCTCATCTAAGAGACTAAATTTAAATTATTTTCTACCACATATGTGATTGGAATTTGGAAAAATAGATTCCAAAATTTGAATCAACATAATTTATAATTTCTAATAAGTTCAACTTTGTTTTTGACATTGATTTTTATTAAATGTAATTAAAATTAATTACAACGATTAAGAAGAAAATTACCTTAATAAGGGAGTAAACCTTAAAATTAAAAGAAAAAGTGACCTATATACTTGTTAAAAAGCCATTTTATGGACATATTTAGACCATATAATCCATTTTATATAATATTGTTAATTATTGGAAGCTCATGTTGTAATTTAGACCACTAAATAATATTTACAAGAATTCCACTTTTGCTTCTCTATAAAAAGGCACTCACCCCGCCAACTTCTTCACACCCTTCAAGAATGTTTTTTTCATAAACAACCAGATTAAATAATATCCCAACTTCCCTAATCTTATACTAGATGAAAAAGTTTTAGAGGATATGCAACCACGTTAGTTTTTTTTATAAATCAATAGGAGTAACCTAAATAATATGTAACGATATTCAACAATCAATTTAGTTTAATTTCATTCCCCACTCCTTCAATTATCATTATTAAATTTTTATTTAATAATATATGTATATAAAATTTACGAATATATTTTTATTTTATTTTTTATACCTATAATTATACACAATTAAATAAATTGGGTACCTAATATACCATTCATATACGATAAACTACCACCTCACAAAACAATATTGTGAGTTTTTCCATCACCATATCTCTTGGTTCGTAATAATGTGGAAACTCTATTTAAATGTTATATATATGAAATTTATATAGTATTAGTACATATTTAGTTGTTACATAATAGATAACTTCATTATTTATATGTTTTTTAATATGATAACATCGTTTGTCAAAGTGTGGACTACCTCCTCCTCAATGTGATGTGATTCATTCACGCTAAACATTGAATTTATTAAGGACACTTTTAATAAAAACATGTGATATATATGAAATAAATATGATATTGTATTGATAATATACAAATATATCATTATCTATTTATTATTTTACTTTGAAAAGGAAATAGAAGTAGTATTTATGCATACATACAACCTACCGTCTCAATGAATAGTGCATTTCATTTCATTTCTCAAAATTTTATCTATTATTATAAATACATATATAATGAATATATATGATATTTATAACATGTATCACATTCTTTATATGATGAAATCATGATGTAATTAATAGGAACAACAAGTAACATGTCAAAACATACTAAAAAAACTAGACAAAAACACCCAAAATAATGAAAAACATCGAACGATTGTTATCAAAAGGTTAATGAGATATTATAATAATATCATATATAATATTATAATTATTATTATTGTTTTTAACAGTTAGTGACATGTTTAGAACCATTATATAGAAATTTAAAGTATTTTCTTCTGAATGGAAACACCAAGTAAGAGATTCTTATCTCACTTTTCATTCTAGGAGGCATACAATATTTTCGCCACTTAATTAATTTTAGAGGTATATATACTTACATATTGTATTTTATATAATTAATAAATTTATATTAATTGTATTAATAGTTTAATTTGAATTCTTTCTTCTTAGGGTATTTGAATTAAATTTAACCAAGTGGTAAAGAATTTCATAACCCGATTCCTTCTCGTTGGGTAATATTACTGACTCATTTTTGTTAATATTATAAGATTTTGTGTACAATTAATTTTTACTATACATTATTTTAGTCCCACATGTATTATGTGAATTTAAATTTGAAATGCATAATTTATTCATTGATTTACTCTCACATCAATGTTATGGTCTTTTCAAAGGTTTACACTATAATATCATTTTGTTCGAGATTATTTACACTTGAATTTACATTAAGGGAAAATATTGCATCATTGTTTAATAAATACTTTCAATTTACTATACTATTATTATTAATGAACTTTTTCAAGTAACAATTTCATTTTCCCACTCTTTGGTACTGAAAATGTTTGTTAAAAAGTTTTTATAAAAACTAGAGTACATTTCAATTTTTAATCGAAGAACATGTTTTCCTCAAAAATCCATATTTTCAAAAATTGTTTTCAAAAAAGATTTTAACCTTTCAAAAATGATTTATTGACCATATTTATTCTCTTTTTTTATTTCACAAATGTTTTTAAGTAATTTTATTATTTCTTTAGGAACAATAATATTTCATAACCTTTTACCCTACAAAAGGAATGTTTTTACCTTATATGGAATGTATGGAATTACCTACCATAATTTATTTAAATATTTAATTGAATGTTTAAAATTTTATTTTGTTATGAAAGTTTTTTAAAATGTTTTTTTCAATGAAAATTATTTTCAATTTTTTTTTGAAAAAAATGATATTTTCTTCAAGGATATTTTTTAAAATATTTTTTATTTCCATTCATCAATTAGAACACCGATTAATTTTTAATCAACTTTGGATATGTTGTATTAATACCATTATTATTATTCCTATTGATGATGTATGATTGATATTAGCAAGGTTATTATTCAAATTCACTTCCTTGATTTCTTTGTTAGTCCCCTTGAAATATTCAATTTCAAATGATCATTGAACATTGAAATTTACCGAATTATCTATATCATTTATCAAGGATATTTTCATTGACTAAAATTTATACCATTTTTATATGAAGTGTTTAATTTTAATGTTATTGGATTTAATGGGGGAATATTGATAAATTTGTATCCTTTACTGAATAAATATATTTTAGAAGGCACATTGTTTTTGACTTAAATCAATTATTTGACATTAGGATGCTTTGGACATGAATGATTTGGGTTGTAGAACATTTAAATTAAGTACCTCAATGCCTCGATAGTCTCATGAGATGAAATTAGTTGGTGAAAGGCCTTTCATTTTTTTAGTTAGAATAGTGAATTTCCCCCCATAGACATAAACTGTATTGAGGATAAATATTGATGGAATAATGTTTAATGTGATAAAAAACATGAAATAAAATAATTAATCATTTCCTTTATTGATAATTCAGTTTTAATTATTTTCGAAGAGATTTTAACATGATAAAATCTATGTATTCATTTAATTCTCAGTTTATTTATTAAATGGTTTGTGTTTTGACTTTCTTACCTTTTTATATTGATTATGCATTATCTATTTATTTAAATGGAACATTTTTTTAGTTAATTAGCTTTCTTTACTATTTATGAACGTCCTTATTAGTTTTTTGATTTCATGGAATGTGTTTTTAGTTATTCACCATGCGATAATCATTATTTCTCATAGATTAATTATTTCTTCCACCGTACTTATCCATACAGTTCATTTGATCTCACCCTTATTATGTTTCCATTCCACAAAATTCGCTAATTTATTCTAATAATGAAATTCAAAGATACTCTAGATGTAATAATGTTTTTATACTAAAAAAAATTATGCTATTTTTTTATATTTATATGAAATATAAGTCTAATTTATATATCAAGTATACTAAGAATACAAAACTGTTCAATCCATTTGGATGTGATTTAAATATATCTAATGCTAATGTAATGGTTGTAAACACTAGTTCTGGGATTTATGGGATCAGGTTGCTATAAAAATGTACCATGGCCTATGTCGAAAGTGTTAGTGGATGAGAATGAAAAAGAAGATTACAGGTTCCATGACATGATGCTATACCTATCTGTAGGTTAAGGATGATAATCAATGACTTGATGATTTTCTATAGCCATTTTTATTCCAAAATATAAGTGGGATGACATTAATATATACTTCATGGTGGGTCACCTAAGGATGCCTCAAAATAATGAAGCTATATGGGTAATTTTGGTCCAATTAAAAAAAGTATCACATTTATTTCATAAATGAAAGACATTCATAGAATATCATTTATGATACTTGTACATTCAAGAGGTAATAAATTTACTTAGTGGTCCACGGGGCATAGTTTCATGCAGTTATTCATGTTTCACATCACACTTTTTCAATGTATGAAAAAAGGTTCCTGGTATTCAATTATTTGTGGCTATGTATTTCCACCTATAGATAGTTGGGATGTCATAACGTACTATATAGGTGTTGGAGGATATGATACAGGTGTGCATTATGGATTTTAGTGGGTCTTGGTAGAATCACCTCAAATATTTTGAGTTTACCTATAACAATACTTATCGGGAGACTATTCAGATGGAACCATATGAGACACTTTAGGATAATCCATTCAGATCATCCCTATGCTAGATAGAGGTAGGTGAGTTAGAGTTGTTTGAAATGAGTCTCCTAAAAGAGACATAATATAAGGGTAATTTTATTTAGAAACATATAACTATAGATCAAATTATTCAAAAGCCTAATATGGATCAACCTTAAAGTAACCTTGAGTTTATAGTGGGTGATCATGTGTTCCATAAGGTTTCTCATATACTAGGTCACTTTAGGATTCAGATACATTGAATGTTGGGTCCTAGGTTTGCCAAGCCTTTTGATATTGCGGAGATAAGTAGGCTAGTAAGATACCAATTGGATCTCCCATAGAGTTATAGTGTTATGAACAAAATATTCATATATCACATCTTTGGTGGTATCACTCTGACACTTGTCATATAATTGAAGTTGATGTCGTTTATATTGAGGCTGATGCATTCTTTGAAGAGAATCTGATTCGTGTTATAGATCATAGTGGGAAATTGTTTCATGGGATGATAAAACTGATAGTATGAGTATTGCGGAAACATAGATGTGTTAAGAAGGAAACTTTGGATAGAGAAGTAAATATGTGAGCTATGTTGCCTGATATTTTTACCTTGTAGTATTAGAGATTCGTGGTAATATAGCTTAAGGAAAAGATATTATAAAGGGGGATATTGTAAGATCATGATCTTTTTGGAGAGTCTTCAAAAATCATTTCATGTACATTTTTACCTTTTTTTGTTAGACCTGGGTGGAAATTTTGGGTGAAATAAAAGAAATTTGAAAGCCTAAGGGGATGTTCATAGTTGGAACATTGTTAAATAAAACCATGAATATTCGCCTAGTAAAAGTGCACCCATTTTTAAAGGAAGATGATGTGGGGCATAGTTAGTGAAAATATAGGATGAACCATTGTAACCACCCTCCACAAATCATGCAACTCTAGGTAGAGAAGATTTTAAAAGATGGTGCATGGTTTTTGAAACTATGAACCCACATAGGAGAAGCCATGTATGCCTTTGGTAGAGGACCATGACTTGTCAAACTATGCACCATAGCTCTAGAAACTATTCATGCGGGTTTTAATCCCCTAATTTTTTTATTAAAATCCACAAAACCTCCATTTTAAACCTCAAATAATCTTAGCTCAGACCTAGTAAAATCTTCATTTGTATGAGATTTATTGTTTAATCGAAGATGCAGTTGAAGGATAAAATCTTCATTGGTATGGGATTTATTCCTAGCTTGGTTCCTCACTTTCTCATGTCTCTTTCCAAATGCATATGGATAAGTTTTCTCCGTCATTGATGGTTTAGATCTTGGTTTGGATGGATCTTGTTCTAGTTGATATTGATCCCATTTTTTGATCCTAGATCTTCTATGCCATCATGTTCATGATCACCCTACATCAAATTGTGGATTTGTTTTACTGAATGTTCACCAAAAACCTTGAGGTAGGTGGTATAATTATCAAGTCCCACAGTCTTGATTATAAATTAGTGTTTTTTATTTTGAAATTTCAATTTTAATATTGGGAAAATTGAGTTAATTAATTCATTGAATTTTCCATGTGATAATGAAATTTGTGAAATGTGGGATTATGAAATTGGTAGATTAATGATTTTTCAAATCTATAAGGACCAATGGGATGTGCAGATGTAACTAAAATTTTGATTTATAATTTATTCATGGGAGATAAAAGAAATTATGAAATGGTTTGAATAATGAATTTTGGTAATGGTTGATAAATTTTTGGAAACCAGGAACCATGAGATGTGATATTTTTGACTGAGTTGTGGGATAGGTACTCTTGCAGCAATTTCCCATGGGGTCTATGACTTCAACTCTAAGACCCCAATATATTTATGTATTACATGTTATAGAAGAAAAGTGATACATGGAATTATTTACTAAATACCAATGGGGTTACACACTACTAATCTAGGTCCCCATTGTTTGAATGTGAATTTTAAATGGAATAATTTATAAAAACCCATTATATTGTAAAATTTATTTTCCCTTTGGGGATGATTCAGACTCTCTCTTGGTTTGAAATAGGTTTTGATGGTTTGGTTTTCATCATGAACATGAGGATTTATGTGATTAATTAAAGAATAATTTAATGTAAAAACTAATCATTTTATATTTAATAATATTTTTTATACAACAAGATACACTATTATTCACTAGATATTGTTTTAGATGCCATTCTTGGTGGGATATTTATTTGTACTCACACCTTAATTGCGATACCTAATCAGTACCCAAATATACTTCATGTTTTCAGCGTATGATAAGGGAAGGATCCCTGTGTTAGATGGATGATTTGGGATGGATCATGTACTAGGTAACTTGAAAAGATACCAAGACCTTATTAGGAGTGTTATTGTGTCTTTATTTTTGGGGTTTTCATTTGATACTTGACTCATATATGACATAACATATCTACTGGTTTGGTTTATGGTATTTTATCCATGTTAAGAAAATATTATTGGTTGTTGGACTTTATTGGTTATTGTATTATTATATTAATTATTATAATCATTTAAATATTGTTTATTTATTTATTTTGTATTGATGATTTGATAAAGATGGTATAAACTCCCCACATAAAATATTAGACTCTCGCTGATAGTCAGTAGCCTATGGCGTACTGGGATTCATACTTGAGGCCATGTGACATATAGGCTTGGGGCACTAAAATATGTTCCCTAGGACAGGATGTTGCAGTATAACAACCCAATACTTTATAATATATTCATTTTTAATAAAATCAATCACTTTTATAGATTATGGTGCACACAACACCAGTTTTAATTAAAACACAATACCCTATTATAATTTTATTATTTAAAACATACCCATTATAACATATCAATTAAGTTTTTTGGTATGAAAATTAATTAATAAACAAATAAAATTATATGGTTTACACATGTAGAAAAACATTCACTGGTTATTTATTGATTATGAATAAAATAAGAATTATTTGAAAGAAAAATAAATTTTTTTTAAAAACTGTAATTCTATAAAAGGTGATTTTTACAATAATTTTAGACATAATTTAACATTAATTAGAAAAATTTATTAAAATAATAAAATTCAATTTTTATATCTACATGTAAAAAGTACCCATGAATGATTGTTTTTGATTTTTTAGAAAAGATTAAAATTTTGAAGAATAGTAAATGATAATAATTTTTAACGAAAGGTTCCTCTTAATTTAAATTATTTACAAATTTAAATTAATTTTAAATTTGTTTTGAAATTAAAATTAATAATAATTTCAAAATTTATCTAATTTAGGTCATTTTAATAAATTTCATATTTGATTATGATATAATACTTTTTAAATTTTTGAATGTTTTTCTTTAGAAAAACCACATTTTCATGGTGTTTGTGGGTATAGTTATAAATTGAAATGCACCAATTTTAGGAATTGAATTATTAAAAATGGATTCAAAATTTGGAACGAGAATAATTTATATTATCTAATAAGGTTAAATTAATATTTTACAATAATAAATAGTGAAAACATTAAAAAATAATTATCACAGTTAAGGTGAAGAGAGATTTACGAAGAGTTTAAAATAAGAAGATAAGTCCAAAGATTAACATATAACATAAAAAATATATTTTATTGACATATTGGGACTTTATATTATACAAGGTTCGATAATGGACCATTTTAGGTATTTTTCATGTTAAAAACTTTGTTACACCATACTATTTTATTGAATTCGATGTTTTCCCTCACCCCCACTTATAAATGGCCACTTTCTCCATTCAATACTTGAAACCTCTAAATGCCTTTGGATAAAAAAACATACCAAAATCTCTTAAAAATAAACTTTTTCACATTATAGAGATAATTCTATAACTAAAAGAGAAACCCTATGGTTCTTAAGTAGAGATCAAAAGGAGGCTTCTCTATGAGAAAGTAATTGTCTTAATGAAGCTCTTTCATTTTATTTTTTATTTTACACCTTTATGCCTTAATAGTTATAATATAATAAAAAAAGAATCTAAAACAAAATGAGATGTAATTATTTTATTGGGGTAATAATTATCCATATTTTCCTTCATCTAATGGAAAACAAAATTGTCAATCATATGTATAGCATACTACCACCTCACGAACTGATGTAAATCATTTTCCATTAACACATATATTGATTATATATAATGAAAGATTTAATATTTATATATACAATATTATTGTAATTATTATACTTATTTTATTGTAATTCCACATATATCTACTTAATTTTCATTTAATTTTAAAAAATATTGCAACGCTACTTGTGTGTACGATAGACTACCACCCCACGAAGCGATCTGATTCTTTTTCAAGAATGCTTTACATGGAAGGTAATATGAATAATTTTAAAGAATATATTTGATTTTTTTAGATTATGTTGATTATTAAAAATTAAAATACCATTGAATTTCTTACCCTTTCACTCATTAAGGGAATGACATCATCACTCATACGTACGTACCACATGCCATATCCATAGAGAGATGCAACTCATTTTCTTAGTAAAAATTTAAATAATGATTATAAAAATGTATAAAATTAGTAAATATGATATTAATAACATTAATAACATTATTTTGAATAATATATCAATTACCTATTCAAAATAGATGAAACATTCATGAAGCAACACATAAGATAAAACAAGACAATTAACAGATGAAACATTGAATATAATGAAATATTATTAACCAATAAGTGGTAAAATTTAATAAGAGGATAATATATGATATTATAAATATTAATATGGTTCAATTATATGTTAATAACTTTATTAGATACCTTTTACATGAGTTTGAATCATGATCAACCAAAAGAAAGCATGTGGTAAGGGACTTCATCATGATTTCACTTTATTAAGGAATATTATAATTTGAACCTTTACTTTACTGTATATAGTGTATATAGTTCTCCTTTGGAATTTAATATCATGATTAATTAATAATTCATTGAAATTTAGGTTTCAATTTTAATTATTTAATCTAATGGATTTTTAATAAAAAGTTTTCGAGTGGTAAAAAATTTCATAACTCAATATATTTTCATTGGATTATAATATTTATTTATTGTCATTAATATTATAAGATTACCTCTGTAATGAATTTTAATATATTATGTTTTATTTAAAAATTTATTATTTTGATTTATATTTTATACACATAATCGAATCATTGTTTAATTATCACTTTAACATTATGATCTTTTTAAGGGTTTATTTCACAATATCAATTTAATTAAGATTGTTTATTCTCAAATTTCCATTGATGGAAATTATTTTTTTCATTTTCTAATAAAACCATTTATTTTTATTCTCCTATGTCTATTCCTTATTTTTTCAATTAATAGTACAATTTTCACACTTTTATGTATAAACTTATTGATTTTCTAAATAAAAGCTAACATCATTTCTATCTTTAGTATAAATTAAATTTTCTTATAATAACATGTGTTCTTACAAAAAATTCAATTTTTTTTAATATTATCTAAATTTTTTCATAAGTACTTTTTTACCCATTTTAATTTTTTTCAAATTTTTTATAGGAATCTTTATTTTTTTTCAAACAGTTCCCATATGAATCTTACTAAAAATGTAACAGGAATATTTTTTTGACATGTAAAACAGGTATGTAATTTACTACCGTCATGGCCACTCAATGTTTTTAATATCCCATTCTGGTTTTGAATATAATTATCAACATAAAATATTTTAAAAATATTTTATTATGTTTTAATTTTAAAAATTCATTCAAAATTAAAATGATATTTTCCTCAAGAATGTTTTTAATGATATTTTTATGAAATTTATATTCATAAATGAGAAGAACCATTTTTCTTAATCCTACTACATTGAGGATATGTTTCTTTTATAATAAAATTATTCATTATATGGATGTTTTATGGTCATTTGAAGAATATAAAGTATTAAAATCCACTTTATTGATTCATTTTTTCCTTATTTAACCATCCCATAAAATATATAATTTATTGTGATCATTGGAAATTAAAATCCACATATAATTACATATTATTTATCAAAGATATTATTATTTTTTAAAGTGTATATCATTTCAAAATATAGTTTTCATTATTTAAAAGTATCTGATTTTATATTGAAATATTAATAAATATATATTCTTTAATGAAGATAGATATTTGATTATAAGGAACAATATTAATGAATTAAATATATTATTCATTATACAAAGAATGATTTTGACATATAGTGATAAGTGGGTCCCACTTACAGATATCCACTCGATGCATCAGTAATATCATGAGATGAATAATTTGGATAACCTTAGTAAAAATTGTTTTAGTTGTTCACCTATCCCTTATATTTAAATTGTCATATGAAAGGTCTTAAAAGTAGAGGAATCATGATGCATGAGATCATGATGTTCAATAATTAATAATTTTATCCATTAATAATTCTATTATGATTATACAAGATATTTTTATAAGGATTTTATCTTTAGATAAATTTCATTCTAATTTTATTGATTACATGTAATTTTTGTTCTTCTATTTAGCTTTCCATATTGATTATATATTATTTAATTATGTTTGACATGTTATTGATTAAATGTAATTTGTTTTTATATACTTACCTTTCGATATTTATTATTCTTTATCTAATCATGATAGTATTTTTTTGATTAAATGATTGATCTTTTCAGATATTTACCATACCATATCGATTATGACTTATCTAATCATGATATCCATGATTTTGATTAAATAGAAAATTTGTTCAGATATTTACAATTCTATATTGATTATTATAAGAACCTATAACACCTTATGAAAGGAGGAGAAAATTAGTGTAAAAAATTTTTCTTTTAAAGCCGTGGATATTGTTCCCATGTTTGTAGGAACTTATAAAACCTATCTGATGAAAGAATTCATAAAAAAAATCAAAATAAAAGCAAAAATACAATAATTTTAGTTGGTCCAACACTACGGGATAATATAAATAAAATATTCTTATAATGTGTTGGTTTAACAAAAGTCCAATAATCTTTAATAGTTTTGTAATACAAAAGTTTAGACACAATCATTCTATACTAATCACACTTCCCTTAGAAGATTTTTAGAAAACCACACCGCCTTCCTCAATACACTTTCATTGAATCCCCATAGATCACTACTTTGGGATAAGTCTTACTTAGTTTTAAGGATTTTATAGTTGATTTAGTAGATTGAATTTTATGCTTTTGTCCTTGACTTGCATGAGACTCTTCGTCCACCATAGTCTTGAATTAATGAAACTGAAAGCACAAATCAAATAAAATGAATATTCAAAACCTTATAGTGGCTCACTAACACACTTGAGTATAACACATGTTCATGCACACAACTCTTATTCGTGCATGGACACTTTGGTATTATCGTGCAAGATATATTTTTTAAGACCCTTATATTTATGACAACTAGAACATGAATTACACTTGGTATTTTCAGACATAAGGACCAATTTGGGCACAAGATATACTATGTGTTACTTTTCCACACACAAATCATTCACACTGTAGTTAAACCAAATATTCATTGTAATGATTTGATTATACTATAGGGGGTCCTGTATATTTATAAACCTAGAATACCCTACGTGCAAAATCCCTTAACACCTTCCCTCATTCGCGTAAGATTTCTTTTGACATCCTATTTTATGTGTAATATCCTTCAAAACAATTTCATTGTTTTAATAGAGCTCATGAATTTCTTGTATTTGGATGTGTACATATTTAAACTATAATTGGTTCCAATTACCTCACCCTTTAGGTTTTTTTTGAAATTTGTAGAAAAATTCAACAAAGCACCAACCACTATCAAAACCCAAAATGTGAGAGTCAAGTCATCTATCACTATAAGTCTACATGATAAATTATCGATGTAGAAATAATAGGGGTAGCATGAATTGGGTTCTTTTTTTTGGAATGCTTAAATATGTCCAATTTAAGCTGTGATGGTTTCCTTATAGCATCAAATTATTATCATGACACATAATTATTTCACAGTTGTCAAAAACATGCAACTAATAATCCGTTAAAACATTTAATTTATACATTACCCTATACCTTTAGATATAAACCCAATTATCCATAATTTCTAATTTTATATCAAAAAAATATACTCCCCCTCAATCATATCTCTCCCATAAACCTGTGTCACTTCAATAAAAAGATAAAAACAGTTAACACAAATGGGTATAGTGGATCATCCATAACATAATCTTGCACTAGGAGAAAAATAAACCCTAAGGTTCCACCAATGTTTCAAGAACACATTTTTGACCAATGAATTAATCATAATGTCATCCACTTGGTCATCGGTTCCAATAAACTATAATTTAATTACACCTTGCTCAACTTTTTCATTGGTGAAGTGATATTTTATCTCAATATGTATTGTAAAACTATTATAAACTAGATTCTTCATAATATTTATCACACTCTTGTTATTATATTGGATAACTATTGGATATTTAACCTTACCACTAATATGAATCAGTTGTTTGTTTATCCATAATAGTTGAGTGCAAGCCAATGTAGCATATATACACTCCACTTCAACCGTACTAAGAGAAGTGCTTACCTATTTCTTTGCTAAACTGGACCACCCATTTTTTTTCTAATATAAAATGATCCACCACTTGTGGAATTTCTATCCACCACATATCCCACCCAGTCGGTGTCATAAAATTCTATTAATTCATTCTCTATTATTTAAAAAAAGTTTATTCTAAAATTTAGAGTACATTGAATTTATCCTTGGATTATTTTAACTACTTCAAAATTGTCTTCCTCCAAATTATTTTTTATGTGAGCCACTAATCATGTTGAAAAGATGACATATTTTTATGTTTTAGTAAATTATAATAGGTATTTAAGGATTATCTTGTAATGTACGGGATCCAAAGATATCCCATCCTCATGATTTCAAACATTTTTCCCAACCACAATTGGATTCGACATAGGTTTGGAGTCTTACATGTTGAATTTATTTAGTAGATATATTTATTATTTTTCCTAATAAATAAAAGGATTATTCCTTCTTATAAATCACATATATCAAAAATTATTATGTTAGTTCACCAATCATGGACATTTAATATTTTTATTTCATGTGACTATCACAATATTTCACCGATCCTTGTCTAATTCCACCAAATATAATATCATCTACATACACAAGAACCACTGATATTACTGTAAATTATCCACAAAAATATTATGATCAAAACTTTTTTGTTTTTAATATAATCTTATTTTGATAAGAATCCAATTAAGAATACCATTCAAATTGTTCTTACTCTAGACCATATAGGGCGTTATTTAATCCAAAAACCTTTTATTCATCATTTCTAATAAAAAATCCCAATGGCTCTTCAATGTATACTTGTTATTTAATAAATCCATTTATGAATGATTTTTTGATATCCATATGATAAAATTTGTATCCAATTTGGATTTCCATATAAATTAAAAGTATGGATGACTCATGTATAGTTACTGGAAAAAATGTTTATTCGAAATCAATTCTGTTAATATGTGAATAGCCTTTACACACTAATCATGTATTCTTTATGATCACATTTCCATGATAATCAATTTTTTTTTAATTATGCACTTTATTTTATTCACAATTTTACTTTTTTAGGTCTCTTTACAATGTCTCATGTCTAGTTCTTATCATTCTGATCAAGTGCTTCATTTATCTCATCAACCCTTGATTCATATTTTGCTTCTTATTCAATTAAGGTTGGTTCCAAAATTGATAGGAAGGTATACTGTGATTCATTCCACATTCTCCTTATTTGTGTGGTTTCTCTCCAATCCAAAATAATGGTTGATTGATCAATTTATTATCTTATATTTCTCAAATGTGTTTTAGATGATGTTTCTTTAGCTATGGTTTCCTCTCACTACATCCACATCATGATATATTCAATGTTTTTTCAGGTAAAATTTATATTAAATGGATGTTCATTATCTTATATTATCATATTGCAGAACATTTATTGTGTATCTAACATTTTTCTTAACTAATTAATGATAAAATTTTATGAAATCAAGCAATTATTGTTTCATATGTATAATCATTACATAAATTGTTATACAATAATCATCAATAAAAAGAATGAGTCACCTATATCCATATATTTCATCTATAGTTATTGGATCACATATGAATGTATGGACGAGATCAAGCATATGTCATGCCATTTTGTTTTTGGACGATATGAACTCCCAACCATATTTCCTCATAATAAAGAATCACATTTATTCTTTCATTAACCCTTTATATTGGGAATATCGATGACAATAGTCAGCTTAAAAGTATTTTCCATGCTTTTTGGGTTAATGTGGACCAACCTTTGGTGCCACAAGTTTTTTATTCTTCAGCTATCTAGAAACAAATGTTCTCTATTATATCAACCTAGTATAAATTACCATCTTTTCTACATCCCTTTAAGAGAGAATTACATGTTTTTACTTTGATAGAGAACCCATTTTGATTAAATATCACTATCACTATAATGTCACAGAGTTGAATCACACTAAGTAGATTATGACACAATACATCCATCAATAAAACAATAATTTTCCTAAGATCATCATTTTCCAGTTCCACAATTCTATAACCTTGGATCTTTAATTCCTCATAATTTAAAAAAATCGTTATTCTATCAACCTTTTTCTTAAAATTGTTCAATAAATCCACATTTCCCATCATCTGAGATTGGGATCCACTGTCAAGTATCTAGGTGCTACTATTATTTATAGCATTGAGAGCTATTTTTTGAAAGGTTGGATTTATCGCTTTAATTCTTTTCCTTCCACAAAATATTTGGATGATTGGGGGATAATTGTGTCATTTAAAATATCTTTTCCACATGAATGGGTTTATCATACTCAAATTTTAATTCGATATGAGAATACTTATTTTCAATAGAAACTCTGTGTGGTTGGTGGGTGTTGACTTTTCTATGAGTTTTGTAGGTAATGTTCCAACCTTTCTTTTTCCTACAATGAATAGTTTTCCACCCAAATTTCTAACAATGAAAACAATATCCATAGAAACTATTTATTCTATATGATAAGGGATGTGGTCTCATTCTTATTTTTTGAAATTTAAGAGATTCCCTATTCAGATAGCTCTTTTTCTGTTCACAATATGACATGGAATGGAATAGAAATCCTTATAATTGACATTTCATAAGAGGAAATTTCTTCTCACATCCATTACTCCTCATGTACCATTATTTTATAAAAGTTTTTCTCATGAGATCCTCTTTGGTTAGTTGAGGATAATTTTCATCTCTCTTTTCTACTCAATTCAAAGACTTATTTTTTAGTGTATTAGGCTCCTTTGTGATATGTCTAACTTTATTCTTCCATTTATTTTGGATCATCTTATTTTAATTTGATGTTTTATCACCACATCCAATTTAGATTTATCCCATGCTTGTGGATTTTTGATCATCCAATGCATTCCCACTACTTCCAAACCAGATTTATCTCTTTCTAACAACTTTGAATCTAAGAATACTCCAAATAGTAAATTATTATTTATTTCCCTTGACTTTTTTTTAGTTTCTAGTTTACTATTTGGAGTAAAAACGTCTTATTCATGTCCCTCAACTACCTCAGTCTCCACCTCTAGTCTGTATGTAAGGTCATTAATTAATTTTTCTTGTTCTTCAATCCTGATCTTAAATTCCACAAAAATATTTTAATCATTCATGATTTGGTAATTATTATTCAAACCCTAATTCAAGTTTATTAATTTTTACTTCATTACAACAAACACATTCTAATTAATCTTCAAAAAAGACCCCCATCTTTTTTTACTTTTTCTTTTATTTTCATGATTTTCAAGAGTATCCTTTGGTTTCACCTTGAGATTAGGAACACCAATTAACTGAATTCCTTTATCTTTTGATGTATTTCCCCTTTCAAATATTTCCATCCTGAATTATTGGGATTCAAATTAAAATATGGTTCTTCATCCTAAAAAAATTCATTATTATCCTTTTCTTATTTATTGAAGAATATTTTTCCCTTTAACTTATTTCTTAATTTGATGTCTTCCCTTTAGGGAAACCTTTTTTGAGGATTCTGCATAAATCCTGCTTCACTTTCTTCTTCATAGAACTTCTTTGATCCCATTGAAGAAATGTTCCCAACACTACCACACAAAAAACATGCCAAAGGATTTTTTTATACAAATATCACTTTTCCTCCCTGGAATTTCTTAGGAAAATTTGAAACAAGTTCATCTTCTTAATTTTCTTTACCAATACTATCATTGGACACCGCACGTTTTTCCATGGATTTAAATTCCTTTTACCCGCATACTCTATTTGTTACATATTCTGGTTTGACTCTCATTTTGTAGGCCACCAGACTGCCTACAAGATCATCAAGAGAATGTTCAGAGATATCTGTTTCATCTATGGAAGAAACTTTTTGATTACAGAATGGTGGAAGTCTTCTATATATTTTCTTCATAGTTTCAATATTTTTATTTATTCACTAATTCATTGATTTTATCCGAAAAATATAGTAATTTTATTAGAAAATGTACATACATTTTCATCAGGAAACATTTCTTGATCATTGAACATGTTATGAAAACCTGGAGTTTTACCTCATTCACTTTATTGTACCATTCATAAATATTATCCCGTTTTCTCCATATATACATGGATGAAGTGAAAATCATTACATTTAGATATATTTGATCAGATATAGTTTAAGGAAAATAATTCTATGCTTTGACATTGCATCAAGAATTTTTCTATTTATTTTAGTCACAGACAGTCACGTTGAACTAGTGACCTGAATCCCTTATGAAGTGGTAAAAATAACATCCATTCTAAGGGATATTAGATGATATATCCTCATATTTTTCCATATATAGAATTTGTTTCCATAAAATAGGGGGAATCCCTACAAATTTATTTAATTCTATATGAAGAAAATAGAGGGAATATTTTACACTAGATACATGTATGCTCTGACACCACTTGAAGGACCCCAGAACACCCAGAGAGGGGAGGGGTGAATCAGGGTAACAAACATTTCTTTGAAATAAATGGATCTTATCCTTATGTTGGTAGTAATTTGTTAAAATTTTCTGATAGAATCATGTACAAAATAAAATCTCAATAATAGAGAAAACAAACCAATTTTACTTGGTTTACCACTAAGTTCTAGTCCAAGGAGAATATACTAATAGTATTTTGGTTCATCCAAAATCCACTAATCCTCTCTAGTTGTGGAATAAAAAAGTTCAGACATGGTCTCTCTATTGCAAGGAAACTTCCATTACATATCTTTTTAGAAAACCACACTACCTCCCTTAGAAAACATCAATCAAATCCCCTACCTCACTTATTTAAGATAAGTCATACTCAGGTTTGACAACATGAATGTCACTTCACATGATTGGAATTTAAGTCTTTTCTGTTAACATGCATGACCCTCTTATTATAGTATAACGACGAATTTATTCACATGAAATCCCTGATCCAACAAATTTAATATTCAAAACCTACTAGTATCACCCTAACACACTATCTTACAAAACATGTTTTTATTCACAACTCCATTTCTTGCACACAACTTTTTGGATTTCTAAAAAATATATTTTTTTAAAAAAATCCTTATCTTTCACAAAACTAGGCAATGATTTTCTCTTGGTCTTTTAGAAATAAATATCACTCTGTCCATAATATTTAATACACAAAAAATATCTTCATAATACTCTTTCACATAGAAGAGACACTAAATATTAATTGTAAAATTTTACATCAAATATATGGGGTTCCTACATACTTATAGACCATGATGAACCTGTGTGAACGATCTATGTGCACTTTCCCCCATGCATTTAAGCTTGATTTTTATTTCATATTTGGCATGTAAGATCCTTCAACACTATTTCATATTTTTCACATAGCTCGTGCCTTATCTATATTTTGATATGTTGATCTTTAAACTCTACATGAAAATAATTCCATTTTGACAACATATTTGGAACATAATATTATTTCACACCTTATTATTTTAAGGAAAAAATAGCCACTCGAAAAAGCTATTTTTCATAAAAAAAGTTGCTTTGTGTGGTTGTTACCCATACCATATTTTGATAATATGATCTAGAAAATTAACTTATATACAACATTCAGATTCACCTTTAATCTTGTCTGTAAATTCCTTTTCCAAAAAAAAACTTTCTTCACTCTCTAATTTTTGGACTTAAAATTTTGGAAAATAATGGAAGAATTGCCACCTCCATCATTATAGTAAACTTGAACCACAAGATAAGTTTCTTTTCCAACTACTTGATCAAATAAATGTGGAATGAAAATAAATACAAACTAGACTCTGTTTCCAGTTATGAAAATCCTTGGTCGTTCTAATAATTTTTCTTTATTTAATCATGGTATTCAAAATTTTTAAATATCATGCGTGTTTAGTTACTTATCTTACCATGCTTATTATGGTTATTTATTCAATATATCTTCATCATTATGTAACTATTACTGAGTATTTTAGATCAAAATTATTTTTATTCCTTTCCCAAGAATCTAGCAAGTTTACTATGAATGATATGTAAAGATATGGTATTGGGAATAAGTATATTTTAAAAAAAATTATCTTCAATGTTTTTTCCAAATTTAAAGAAAGTATCAATTGAGTATCTAGTTTACTAAGACTACTAAACAATTTGACCATTTAGGATATATTCACTTTTAAAATGGGTTAATTCACAAATGTAGACACCAACTCTTGGTTATTCAGGTCAAGGTCATTACAGCATAAGAGTTTATATTTATTCGACATGAAGAAAAAAAATCCCAATACCCTAAGTGATTCTCATTTGATTCCAAAAACCATATATTCCTCACTCCTATGTTAATTTCCTCTATCTATTTAAAAATATTTATCTATATGATATATGGTTTGATACTTCAATACACATACCTTTACACATCTCATTTACATTATCCCTCAATTAGATCATATCTATGACTTTTTCTTACCTTACCTATTGATACGAGCCTGGGTATATCAAAATTAATGTTCTAAAACATCCAGTGAACTTATAGGTAGGAAGTGTTTCTTTTACTATGTAGTTCATAAAAACAATTTCTTTTATTACTGGGAAAGGTAGTTCCAATTATATTTTATTATTTATAATTCATATAGAAAATAAACAAATTTGTATTACATTTGATACATTATTATTTCAGATGTAAACATTTATTTAATATTACGCATAAAAATATTTAAAAACAGTAATTTTTGGATTTATAGGTACCTGTTCACAAATATTTTTAGTGTAAAACTATTATATCTCAGTCTAAAAATATGAATTTTCTTCCACTTGATAACATCCAAAATAAAAATGGACCTGGATGGAGATAATAATTCTACATGAAATAAAAATTTAAAGGAACCATAATATCATAATAAAATAAGTCATAATAGATAAGGGCCATTTATGATGAGATATTTACAAGTTATTTGAGTCTTTTTAAATAATTTTGGATAACACCAACACAAAATTCATCAAATTTTGTGCTAAATAACCATCACTTTCTATAATTACCAATCTTCATGGGGTTAACATTAGAAGAGTTTTTTTCTTTCAAAAAATAATTTTTATCCATGTTTAAGTGCTTTAAAATCTATAGAGTTAGTTATTATGTTCTCAAGATGATAAGTTCTCCATAATACCACAAGGGTAAATATATATAATTTTTTACATAACCAGGGGATAATTATTTCAATGCATGGGTAGTGTTCTCTAATTTCTTTATAAGAAGACTTCATGAAAACACTTATAATATTTCACCTAAGTACATAATATATTTCATAAATATACACTTATTACAATAATATAAGATCATGAGGCCAAGTGTGTTAGGGAAATTATGTACATTTTATAACAACTTGAAAAAATATGTCGTCATTATTTTAAAACCCCTAAACATTCCATTATTTTTCTTTGATATTTTAAAATTGCATGGGATAACCTGGGGATGTACCTAAGAAATGGATGGTCTAAAAATCCAAATAAAGGAATAGAAAATTCATATAATATGATAATTAACTACATTTGATATAAGAGTCTTAACAAGTTAAATTCTATGGGGTGAGAATAATAATCTTCAACAACGAGGCATGATATAACATGCCAACATAAAGGCAATATGAGAATATGAAACCAACATAAAATATGACATCATAAACATAATTCAAGGATAAATTCCAAGAAATCATAACATAGTGTTATTATTATAGATACCCACACACCAAAAATGGAATCTCAGTAGTTAAAAAAATTTCCCAATGCATTGGAGGGATATATAATCTTGGGTCCACCCGTCACTTTCATATCATGCACATGAATAAGTGCGCAACATAGATTATTCAACATAGGATCACAATTCATCACATTTAATCCCATTATTATAGAGTGTGAGTTACATAAATGGGTTTCCCAAATCAATTATGGATGATTACATCTTGGTGAAAACCAATGAGTTGAGATGGGATGGGTATTCACTATATAAATGATTGGTATGGAATAAGGAAGGACAATTTATTGCATTATAACAAGGGTACATAAATATTAATAGAATTTATAAATGGGAGTGAAAGGGATATATAATCAATTTTAAATACTAATAAAATATGATGTATGTGTAAGAACATAATCCAACATAAAAAATTAGAAATTAAAAGGAATAATATAAATAATGCGCTTGAAAAAAGTGGCGAAGGGGGGAAAAATTACCTTTATGGGGTTCTTCTAAAATATGGGAGAATACTACTAAGATAATGAGGAACCTTGGATGGAATATGGAGAGTGAAAGTTAGGTAATGTTATGTGAAAGGGTTTTTAGTTAATAGTAATGAGGCTTTTTTTGGGTTTATATAAAAAAAGTGGGTATAATTATTTATTAATTTCTAAAAATTATTTTTGGACTCTATATGATAAAGTAATCAAACCCAAAAAAACATCCAATGTTTTGGAAAAATATTATTTGTTCTTATTATTATATAAGTATAATAAAAAAACATATTTGTGATGTGTAAGTTAGTCATTTTCTTAATAAATTATTTTAAAACCTTAAAACATATTATATGTTTCAATGGATTCATTAAGAATTTCCAAAATTACTCAAATAACCACAAAAATATTATTTTAGAGGGTAAATTTATATTTTGTTCAGGATAATTTTTATGGAATATATTTCATCACTTTTGGGTCATTATGATGTTATAATGCATAAAATATATCAACACTGTATTTAATTTTTACCTGAAAATTTAACTCTCTCAAAAAATTATGAAAAAAATCACTATTGGGTAATTTTGATGTGATGAATTCAAAAATAATATTTATTTTACAAAAATAAGTCTATAAATTTTTTAATTTATATGTTGAAATAAAAAAACAACATTTTTTAAAAAATTATTATTTATTTACAAAATTTTTTTTATGATCCTCATACAAATTATTTTTTACATTTTAAAGTTATAAAATCATAAATTATATTTAAATATAATATTTTATTAAAATATAATATAATTAATTTTTTTTGAATTCATTAAATTTTTTTTCATTAAAACTACATGTTTCTCGAAAATATAATTTGCATTTATTATATCAAAATCGATTTGGAAGAAATAATTATTTAACCAATTAAAATGTATTATTAAGAAGATATAAACATATTAATTGTTTTATTAAAAAGAAAAATATAAAAATTAACACTTTTAGGGTCTAGGTATATATCAATTTATTACACCAGTGAATTCCATAAGGGTAAGGTATGTGATGCTGATATTTTCGTTGGGTGGTTCGTCTAACATGGTTTTGGATATGATCACAATGACCTTGAAATTATACAAAAAACAACTTTGTTCATTATTTAGTTGTTTAATATGATCTTTGGATTGGTGATGTGAAAATACCAATGATTCTAACTCCCTCATAATGTCTAATAAACAGGATTTATAGGGCACAATTATACTTTTCAATTACATTTCTTCTTCCATTTATGTCAATTGGATATTATCATAACTCATAATATACTGATATTATTGGTCATTGAAAAAGAAACTATCTTATCAATAGTTATAATTATTAATAGTAATTTAAATTTTATAGGCAATGTAATGGTCCAAAATGAAAAATTAGAACATTATTTTACTCTAACAAGATTACTTAATAGGGAATTTATTAATTCAAAAAAATAATTTTATTTCTAAAGGGTTAGGTCATTACATTATTCACCCATCAGAAGTTTTACTCTTTGAATTTACATTTCAAACCCTAAAATATTTTAGGGAACATTTTTTCATAACCACTTCAAGTTCCCTTATCTGTTCCTCAAAATTTTCGTTCTGACACAACACTTTGACAAGTTGATTATTCTTGTTTCTTGGAGAATTTTACCTATGATATAAGATCTTCACCATATTATAATTTTATGAAAGGTTATTCTCCTATGGTACCACATCTAGATTAGATAATATTTATGGTTATGTTATATACCTCCTCAATATGGATACATAGAATACATCATGTACTTGAGATAAGATATGTGGGAGTGCCTTTCAATAGGCCACCAATCCAAAGAGATCAATGGTCCCAAATTTTTTTTATCTATGATTAATATTTCACTTTTACCCAAATATATACACTTTATTTCATGATGATATAGGATATAAAATTTTATCTATAACCACACAATATGGGTCTCTTAAATAGATGTTTATATAATTTTTCTATTGACTTTGTGACGATTTCTTATTAAAATGAATTTTTTTAACCTTTTCTTTCAACTCTTATATAAGATTAAGGATGATCATCATTTTGTCTCAAAATTATTCCCAACATGTTATTGTCTAACACCTCTTCCTATATATATCCGCCTAAGGTTCCATTTTAATTCTACAAGGGAAACTATTGTTATATGAGAACTCTAATAATAGAATGTGTTGGTCCCAACATCATTGTAAATCCATTAAGCATGATCTCTATATATCCTCAAGAGTTTAATGGACCTTTAAGACTAAACATCCTTTTTTGAGTGATAAGTAGTGTTTAAAATAAATTATTTATAAATTAATTATTGAAATATTCTAAAAACCACGATGTTAACCTCAAACCTCATTCAGATAAAATAAAGGGTGGAACTTCATGCAGTCTTACAACTTCCCATATATATATATGAATGAGTTTTTCTAGAGAGAAATATTATTTTATAGCTATGAAATTGGTTGAATTTCCAATGTAGTTGACTACTATTGAGATATCTTTATTTCATTTTGGGGTCTTAGGGAGGTTTAGGAAGAAATTTATGGTTATGATTTATCCTTTACATACTGGTATGGTTAATGGTTTCATCACACCATTAGAAGTATGTTATTAAGATTTGACTTGTTTTCATACCAAGCATCAAGATACCAACTCCACAATATAACTAAATTTATTACCCCACATGTGTTTTAGATTAAAATATCTATATTTGTTCATTTATTTTGGATGAATAGAGTAGGATGATCTAAGCACATCATCCATATTTTCCCTCTTATTTTTTTATGTGACACTTATATTTTTCCAAACCTTATTACTCCAACTCCAATAAATTTTATCTCTATAATATTGACTAACTTATTTTGTAGAAAATCATCATTTTCCAGGCCTCCATGATCCTATAAAAAAAGTGTGATTGAGTAGTTACCTGATATGGTTTGGGTAATTATTACATCATGATTCCAATTTCCATTATTTGTATGTCTAATAATATTGGATCCCTTTCAATGATCTACATATATCATGTTACAAGATAATTTCTACTCAGAGTATCTTCCACTTTGTTTTCATTCCATGGATGATAATGGATTGAACAAGCACTATCCATGATCAGTTATAACCAACTTCATTGGTGAGTGTTAATCCATTTTTGTGTGAATAAACACTTGAGGATTTCATGGTCTACATATATGTAATACTTTTCTTTATAGATATAAATTTTCAAAATCATGAAGTTGAAGGTCACTAATTACAATTATAGATCATGTGTTGAATAGTTCTACTGATGGATCATAAATTGGTAGGAGGAATATGTGATCACTTTTTTTTATTCCATGAGTACACAACCTAATACCATTTTTTATAAAAAATCATTCCACACTGGTGGGAAACATGAGTACAAATTAATTGATTAGCCTCTATATAAATGATTTGAAGCTCATCTATTATTCATCAGTCTAGAGAAGTTTACTCCCTTCCAAGTAAGAATGGTTGGTGGGATTTAAAATAATGTGAATTTTCTCATAAATCAACAATATTACTTAGCTAATCTAATGAACCTTCATATTTCCATCATATGTGTTGGTATATTCCATCCTTTAATTACTTATATTTTTAAAGGATACATAGTTATCCATTTTTTTGGAGATAACATGGCCCAAGAAACATTGCTCCAAAAAAATCATTCAATTACTATACTTTTAATTTATGTTTTCTTTTTGGAAGGTTTTAACTTAGTTTTTTAAATGATCCTTATATTTCCAATTTTTTTGTAGATTTGAATATCATCTATAAATAAAACCAAACATTTGTTGGGCTAATCCCTAAAGAATTTATCGATTAAGTCCATGTTGGTTTCTAGATAATTTGTGTGTCTAAATGGAATTACTATGAAATATTATATCCAATACCATGTATGATAATAAATATTGGGGATATATTTATTTTTAGTCCTTACTAGATAATATCCTAACAAGAGATAGACCTTTGAAAAGTATTTGGATCCATATAGTTAATTGAACAAGTGATCAATCCATGGAAGAAAATAATTTTTATTTATCTTAACATTTTTAATCTCGCAATAATCGATGTAGATGTACATTCAAACATCATTTTACTTGAAGAAGAGGAACAATACACATCATATTGAAGCACTTGTGCATATGAAAATTTTATCCATTTTCTAATATATTTGTTTCTTATGCTCATCAACTTCAACAATGACCATTAGATATGTATTCTTGGATATTATTAAAACTATTGTTATGAGATCGATTGAGAACTCAAACACATGTCTAGGAGGATGACCAATCAATTCGCCAGAAGACACATTAGTGAATTATGTTACAATACACATGTCATCAAGGGTGATCTGTTATTTAGTCCTAATAATTTAATCATGAGAATATTTCTCAAAATTAAATAATATCCATTGTTGATATGGAGGTATAAAGGAAGATTAATCCTCCACCTTACACATATATATAATTGGAAGGATATTTTTGATATAGAGGCCAGTTTAATTCGTTCAAAAATTTTAGTTGTATATGTATAAGGAAATACATTCCATGCCTATAATTGTATAAAATTATTCTTTGGGGAGTATTATATGTTTATTTATAAGTGAGTCCCAAAACCTTGGAGGGGAGATGAGTTATATATGTGGGTAGAAATAGTTATTGAATTTTCCATCTTTGCTGATAACTCAAATTACTTGATTTGAGGTAGCTTAAGAATAGTTACACTATCCCTTTAGGATATATAAGAATTCATATAATGAGAATAAAAAGGTACCTTCACTATTATTGAATGAATAACTAGCATTCCTATAACAACTTCTTTGTTGAGATCTACCTCATTAGTTGTGATGGAATACACTTTCCCCTTCCCCATATGACCAAGAGGATGTTTCCCATGATTATCATCGACAATTATTATCATAGAAAAATAATTCATGTATTCCCCGAGTTACTATCAACATAAACATTGTTCAATAGGATGAGGGTTTCTAGATCATTCCTTTATTACTTTACAATAGGGGTTTCTCTTCTCAGAAATCTCAAAATATGTGCCCTTGCTTCCCAAAATGGAATAACATCCTCACCCACTAATATAAATCATAGTTTGTTTTTCCTATAATTTTCATATGTGGGATGTTGGACTTTTTTTACAGTTTTAAATTTTTCAATCATACATCCAGAAATAATTTTTTTCCACTTCTTATCTTCATGAGAACCTTCTGATTCAATAATATATTTATTTACTTTGAGTGAATATCCAAAAATTTCCTCAAAGATTTCAAGGTCCCGAATGCAAAAGGATATTTATATAATTATATTTATTTGTATTTATTTATAATACAAGACCGGTGTATGTATCTAGTCTACCAATACTACTATACAATTTAGTCTTTTAGGACATGATTTAAATACATCGTATGCTAATGTAATGGTATTAAAAACCCGCTCTAGGATTTCTAGGGTTGGGTCACTACAAAAATGAACCATGACCATTATCGAATGTTTTGGTGGTTAGTCATGAAAAATGATATTGAAGGTTTTGTGAGATGATTATATACCTTTCAGCAGATGAAGCCTGAGAATCATTGACCTGATGGTTTTCTACATTCATTTTTCATTCCAAAATGGATGTGGGATGACATTACTATAGACATGATGGTGGTTCATCTATGGATGCCTCAAAATAATGATGTTATATGGGAAATTGTATGCTAATTGAAACAAGTACCCATTTATTGATTTTCCATGAGACATACACAAATGTTTAGTTAGGATTCATGTTCATCAATATATATTCCATATTCATGGTGTTCCACAGAGTATAGTTTTAAACCATTACTCATGTATCACTTCAAACTTTTGGATGTTTTTACAGAAGGCACTTGGTACGAATGTAATTTAGATTATGTATTTCCACCCACAGATAGATGGGAAGTTAGAACATATTATATAGGTGTTGTAAAATATGATATGAATGTGAATTATGGATTCTAGTGGGTCTTGGAAGAATCACTTAAAACTCATTGAGTTCACCTAAAATAAGAGTTATCATGTGAATACTCAGATGAAACCATATGAGGCACTTTAGGATAGTCCTTGTAGATCATCCCTCTACTAGACGAAGGCATGTGAGTCAGATTTTTTTGACAAAGAATCATGAAAGATAAATTATGGAAGTTTTAACCAATTAAAAAACATATGGCCATAGATCAGAGTAGTTAGAAGACCAATGTTGATCGACCTAGAAGAAAACTTGTGTTTATAGTGGGTGATCATCTCTTCCTTTAGGTGTCTCCAATATTGGTTCACTAAAGGATTTTAAGATAGGGAAATGGGATTCCTAGGTTTGAAAAACCATTTGATATAGTTGAGAGAATCAGGCCAATGACATATCGATTGTATCTTCCATCGAGGTTAGCGTTATTCCCTATATTGGTGTTTTCTTTTGGTGAAATATGACGAATTAAAAATCCCAAGGGTTTGTTCATGGATGGAACATGGTTACTGAATACCAAGATGTTTTACCTAAGAAACTAGGAACACCTTTTTACAGGCATAGGTGGTGGGGCATAGTTGGTGTAATGTTTAGACACACCATATGGAAACCCTCCCCAAATCATATAACTCAAGGTAGAGGAGATTTTCATGGTTGGTGCATGGTTTATAAAACCATGATCCCACATAGGAGAAACCATGTACACCTTTGGTAGAGGATCACAACTTTTAAAACCATGCTCCTCATCCTTGGAAACCGTCAATATAGGTTTTAATCCCTTAAAATATGTAATTAAAATTCCAAACCCCCCTTGTTTTAAACCTAAATCACCCTAGATCAGACCTATAAAAATTACTTTGATTTTTGATGATCATGGGGGGATTAAAAGGATCCAAGAACCCTTTTCATGGAAAATAAATGATCTAGTTGAAGGATATAATCCTCATTTGTCTGTTATTTCTTTCTAGTTTGGTTCCTCACTCCGTCGTCTCTCATTCCCCATGAAGAGGGATAAGTTTTCATCAATTGGAAATGGTTTACATATTGGTTTTAATGGATCCCTGTTTTATTGGATACTGATCCGAGGTTTTGATCATAAATCTTCTTCACCATTGTGTTCTTGATTGTTCTTGCATCAAATTGGGGATTTTTTGGTGTAGTGAATATCCATCAACGACCTTGATGTAGGTGGTCTAATGATCAATTCCCATAGTATTGATTATAAAATCATGTATGTGATTGTGAGATTGCAATTTTTATATTGAAAAATTCAATTCCAAATTGATATAATTAATTGATTTATTTTCCCATGTGATACAAAAATGTGTTGATTATTTTACAATGAATTTTTGAAATATGTTATTATGAAATTGGATGAATAATGATTTTTGAAATTGATAGCGACCAATGGGTTTTTACAATTTGAATAACATTATGATTTATAAATTATGAAAGGTTGATAAAAATAATAATGAAATGGGTTGAGTAATGAATTGCGGTAATGGTTGATAAATGGTTGGAAACATGGAACCATGAGATGTGATATTTTTGACTGAATTATTGGACACGTACTCCTGGTCCAATTACCCATGGGATCCAATAATTTCTCTCTAGGATTCCAATATAATTTTTGTATTACCTGTGATCAATGAGCTATGAGACATGGAATTATCAAAATACCCATGAGGTTCCAAAAAAATTCTATAGGACCCAGTTGTTTAAATGTGAATATAAAATGTAATGATTGAAGAAAAAAAACTATATTATATATTATGTTATCTCTTTGTGGATGGTTCAAACTCTGAATTTGGTTGAAGTGTGAATTTATGGTTTGGGTGTCACTATAAACCCAAGTATTTATGTGGTTATTTGATGAATAATTTATTGTAAATGCTATTTACTTTGTCTTTTTTATGTTATTATTTATAAAACATCTAACATTGTTATAGACTAGATATTATTTTAGATGGTATTGGTGGTGGCCTACTATGTTGTAATCACACACTACTCAGGCGTCCCGATTTCTACAAAAAATAGGCTTCAGGTTTTCAAGATAGAATAAGGGAAAGTGACATATATTGGATAAATGAATTAGGATGGAGCATGGAAGAGGGAACCATAAATGATATCAGTAATCTCTTGGGAGTGTCATCATATCTTTTTTTGGGGCTTTTCAATTGATACATGAAACATATATGACATAAAATATCTACTATTTTGGTTTATGGTATTTTTATAATGTTATGTGATTTTTATGTGATGTTAGTCTTCATTTTTTATGGTATTATTCTAGATTTTATTATTATAATTTGAATATTTTTTATTTATTTCTGTTTTTGTGAGGCTTTGATAAATATGGTATCGTCTCCCCACATTACATATTAGACCCTCAATGATAGTTGGCAGCCTATAGAGTACGTGAAGAAACACTTGATGCCATGCAACCATCAGGTTTGGGGAACCAACATATAGAAGCTGGGTTAGTATGTTTCAATATAATGCCCATACACTTTATTATATATCTCTTTTTAATAAATTCAATCACTTTGATATATTTTTATGCACACAACACCAATTTTTTTTAAAAAGTACAATACACCACTAGGATTTTTTAATTTAAAACATAACCCTTATAACCAATCCATTAAGTCTACTGGTATGAATGTACTAAATAAATTATGGGAAGTATACAGTTTACACATGTATAAACAAATTAATTGGTTATCTATTGCTTATAAATAAAATATGAATCATTTGAAAGAAAAAGAAATGTGTTTTGAATTTTGTTTATAAATGGTGATATCAAAAATATTTTCAGACTTAATTTAACATTAATTAAAAAAAATTATTGAAAAAATAAATTTATTTTGGAAATGTAGAAGTAAAACATTATACTTGGGTGATTTTTTTGTATTTTTTATAAAAATTAATTTTTGTGATGAATAACCAATAATACTTATTTTTAATGAAAGGTGCCTTTTAATTTAAATTATTTACAAACATAAATTATATTTTAAATTAGTTTAAAAATAAAAATTCTTAATTTATATTAAAATTTAACTAACTCAGGTCATTAAAATCAATTTCATGTTGAAATATAATGTTAAAATTGTGAAACTTTTGAATGTTAGTGTTTGGAAAAACAATTTTTTCACCGCATCTGTGGGTTTAGTTTTAAATTGAATCCTGTCAATTTTGTGAATTTAATTTGAAAAAATAAATTCAAAATTTGGAATCATAATATTTTATATTACTTAATAAAGAAAAATTAATATTTTACAGTATTTAATAGTGAATACATTAAAAATTAATTATCGTGGTTAAATTGAAAATATGTGTACGAGGAGTTAAAAGTAAAAAGATAATTCATAAAAATAATATCCAAAATATCAAGAAACCATTTTTATGGACATATTGAGACCTTATATAATATAATGTTTTATAATAGACAATTTTTTAGACTTTTAAATTTTTTAAAAAATGGTAGACTCTACTCTTTTAAAGAATTATATGTGTGGCCCCCACTTATGAAAGTAAAATTCCTCAATTAAATTATTGAAACCTCTCATGCCATTTGGAATGAAAAAAACCTACAAAAATCCCTTAACAAATTAATTATCTATATTATAGAGATAATTCTATTATTAAAATAAAAACCATATGGTTCTTAAGAAGAGATCCAATGGAGGAATCTTTATGAGAAGGTAATCGTCTTAATGAAGCTCTTTCATTTTATTTATTATTTTACACCCCCTATTATGTATTAATAGTTAAAATATGATAAATAAAGTACTTAAAACATAATGATATTTTATTATGTTATTGGAGTAATATTTATTCGTCTCTTCATTCATCGAATGGAAAACAAAATCATTAATCATGTGTACAGCGGACTACCGCCTCACGAACCGATGTAACTCATTTTCCATTAACACATATCATGATTGTATATAATGATGGATTTAATATATATATATATATATATATATTATTAATTATGCTATTATAATTCTATAATTATAATTTTACATATATCTTCTTAATTTCCATTCAATTTAAAAAATATGACCACGCTGCTTGTGTGTAAAATAGATTACCACCTCGCGAAGCGACAAGATTCATTTTTATTGAAATATTTACATGGAATGTAATAAGGATAAATTTAATAAATATATTTATTATATTATACATGATATTTAATTTTAATAATTTATATACCATCTAATTCTTTACCCTTTCACTCATTAGTCTAATGATATCATTACTCATGTGTACATACAACATTCCATATCAATAAAGAGACATGACTCATTTGCCTAGTACAACATTAAATAATGATTCCAAAAATATATATAATGAGTGAATAATATATTAATTACTTTTTTAACATTATTTATATGATATATCTATATCATACGCAAGATAACTAAAACATTCATGCAAAACATGCCAGAGAAAACAGGATAATTAACACATGAAATGATGAATATAATGAAATATTATAAACAAATAGGTGGTAAAATGTTATAAGTGGATAATATATGAAATTATAAATATAAATATGCCTCAATTATAAATTAATAACATCTTTAAATACATTTTACATGAGGTTAAATTATGTTCAACCAAATTGAATCATGAATACATTGACTTCATTTTGATTTCA
The DNA here is from genome assembly GCA_963277665.1 of Viscum album. Lineage (NCBI taxonomy): Eukaryota > Viridiplantae > Streptophyta > Magnoliopsida > Santalales > Viscaceae > Viscum > Viscum album. The sequence continues at coordinate 402,803,197 of OY728157.1, forward strand.
CTTCATTGAGGCATATTATAATTTATTCTATTAATTTATTGTATATATTAAATATAATTTTCACTTGAAATATTTTGTCACGATTCATTAATTATTAATTTTATTTTATGATTCAATTTTAATTATTTCATACAATGGGATTTTACTAAAAAGTTTTTAAGTGGTAAATAATTTCATAAGTAATTTTTTATTGGGTTATATTATTTATTCATTATCATTTATATTATAAGATTAATAGTGTAATTAATTTTTAATATATTATGTTTTATTTTGACACGTGTTACGATGATTTACATTTTATACACATAATCGATTCATCTGTAAATTCTCACTTTAGATTTATTATATTTTTAAGTGTTTATTTTATAATATAAATTTAATTTTGATTATTTATGCTTGAATTTCCATTCAAGGAAATTATTTTATCACTAAATAATAATCCCATTTAATTTTATTCTCATATAGTTATTAATTAATTTTTCAATTAATAGTTCCATTTTCACTCCTCTATATGTAAAATTATTGAGAATAATTTTTTAATAAAATATGATTTCATTTATATCTACAGCTGAAAATATTTTTTCTTAAAATACCATATTTTATAATAATGATTTCATTTTTTTAAGATTATCAAAATGATTTATTAAATATATTTTTACCCATTTGTTATTTTTTTTCAAATGTTTTTTGATTGGAATCCTCAATTCATTTTCCAAACAAGGCTTATTTGGATTTTAATAAAAACGTGAAAGGAATATTTGTTTTATCATGTAAAACATGCATGAAATTTACTGCCATCATGACCAATAAACTATTTAAATATCCCTTTTATATGTTTGAAAGTAATTTTCAATATTAATTATGTTTTAAAAATTTTCTGAAATTTTACTCTTAAAATATCATTCAGTGTTAAGAGAATATTTTTCTAATGAATGTTTTAAAGATAATTTTGTGAAATTTATTTTCATCAATAAAAATAACCCTTTATGTTAATTATAATACACATATGACATGTTGTTTTGATACTATAATTATTATTTATAGGGATGATTTATGATCATTTTGAAAAAGAAAATTATAGAAATTCAATTTATCGATTCATTTTTATAGACATTAACCTTCCATTGTAATATTCACTTTATTGTGATCACTGAAAATTAAGCCCCCCCCTAAAAATACATTTTATTTATCTTGGATATTATTATTTATTAAATCAAATATCATTGGTACATACAGTGTTCTCCATTTACTATTATCTGATTATCTGTGGAAATATTAACAAATCTTCATTTCTCACTGAATATAGATATTTGATGATATGTCACATTACTTATGGATTACATATACTATTACACATATGAGTAATGTATTGGATATACAGTGATGGATGGATCCCTATTATAGATATCACCTCGATGAATCCGTAGTCTCATGTGATGAATCATTTTGATATTTTTCGTTAAAATGGTTTTTTTGTTTCATACCTAATGATTAGATTTAAATTATCCTAGGAAAGATCATGACAGTAGAGGTATCATGATGCCAAAGATCATGATTTATAATATTTAAGTAGTTCAACATTAATAATTTTGTTTTTATTATCCATGAGGTTTTTATAATGATATTATATATGGATTCATTTCATTGACATTTTATTGATTAAAAGACATGCGTGTTTAGGTATTTAGATTTCCATATTGATTATGGACTATCTATTTATGATAGTAAAGTTATTGATTAAATAGAATGTGTGTTTAGATATTTTCCTTTCCATATTGATTATTCATTATCTAATAAAAATAGTAACATTATTGATTAAATGTATGATGAGATCGGATATTTACTCTTCCATATTGATCATTCCTTATTTAATCCTCATATCCATGTAATTGATTAAATATAATTTGTTTTTAGATATTTACCTTACCATACTGATTATTTTAGGAACCTAGAACACTCAAAGAGGGGAGGGGTAAGTTAAGGTGACATTTTTTTCTTTTAAAGAGGTGGATCTTGTTCCCAAACTGGAATAAATTCTTAAACATGTCTAATTAAAACATGTAGAAAAGAAAAATCACAAGAAAAGAGTCAACAAAACAATTTTAGTTGGGTCTCCACTAAGGGATAGTAAAAGGAGAATATTCCAAAAGTGTGTTGGTCATACCAAAATCCACATATCTTCAATAGTTGTTGAATATAAAAGTTTCAATATATTCACTCTATACTAGTGACACTTCATTTATAATATTTTTTGAAAAAAAAACTACATCCCAATAAGTACTTTCATTGAATCCCCCATGATAAATACATTGGGATAAGTACTACTCAGTTTTAAGGATGTAAAGATTTCTTTAATATAAATGAATTTAAGTCTTTATCCATGAATTTCATGAGACACTTCATACACCATAGTCCTAAATTGATGCACATGAAAGTACACACCCCACAAACCATATATTCAAAACCTACTAGTAACATACTCACACACTTCTATAAAAAACATGTTCTTTCATGAAACATCTATTCTTTCTTGAAACTGTTGGAATTATCATGCATGATATTTTTTTCAAAACCCTTATCTTTCTAGAAACAAGACCATGAGTTTCACATGGCTGTTGTAGATATAAAGAGAAATTTTTTGAGAACATTTTCTAGGTGTAACTCCTCTATGAAAAACTCTTGCATGTGGTTGAGAAACCAAATCTTTATTTGAAAAAGATACGTATAATATAGAGGGTTACCATATATTTATAGACCAGGAAGACCTTGTCAGCACCATCCTCACATGACTTCCCCTGTTTGTATAATACTGGTTTTGACATCGTATTTTTTGTGTAATATCCTTTCATGCAATTTCTTCTTTTCCACACAGATTATGCCATTGCCGTATTTTGATGTGTCGATATCGAAACAACACTTGCACGCAAATCCATTTTGAAATCATATATTGTGTATGTTATTCATTAAAAATACCTGATAAACCCAATGTGGATTGAATGAAAAACAAACAATAGTCTTTCATTCCCAAAAAAAAAACCTTGGTTCCAATAACGCCCCCATTGGGTTTGTGGGAAATCTACAGAAAAATTAAATAATACACCAAACACTATTAAAACAGAAATCTCGAGATTCATTTCATCCATAACTATAAGTCTACATGAGGAAATATTGGTTTATAAAATAATATTGGAAGCATGAAATTGTTTATCTTGTTTTGGAATACTTAAGGATTTCCAAGTTAAACTCATCCTTTTTTCCATATAACCCTAAATTATCATCGTGGTATAGAAGAATTTCAGGATTTGTCAAAATAATGCAAACAAAAAACTCTTATAACATTAAATTTATATCTCCCCCTATTTAAATATACTGAAATAATATTTATTTGTACTTGTATATATCAAAATAGATACCCCCATGATTGTATCTCTCTTCTAAACCTACATCATGTCTATACATAGATTAAAATGATAAACATAAATGGGGAAAGGGGACCATCCAAAACCTACTCATGCACTGAGAGGTGGATGGACACCAAGGTTCCACTGATGTTTTTCAAAAAATGTTATGTCAATGGATTAGTCATAAAGTTATTCAGTTGGTCATTAGTTCCAACACAATCCCTTTTAATTAAACATTTTTAAACTTTTTCCTTGGTGAAGTGATTTCTGATCTCAATATGTTTTTTATGATTATGATAAACCAAAATTATTCATAATATTGATTGCACTCTTATTGTCACAATGCTTCACCATCATGTGTTTCACTTTATAACTAATATAAATATATTTTTTACTTTATCCATAATACCTGTGTACAAGCCTTTGTATCATAGATACACTATACTTTAGACATACTATGAGAAGTGATTTCCTATTTCTTTATCCACCATACCACACATTTATTTCCAATGAAGAATGCCTCACCACTTTTGGAATTTCTATCAACCACTTCTCCTAACCATTTAATAGCTGTAAATACTTTTAATTCAATATATCTGCTTTCTACAAAGTGTAAGAAAAAATTTAAACTACCTTGAATGTATATGATGATTCTTTTAACTACTTCCAAATGCTTCTCATTTGGATTAATTTTTAATTAGGTCACTAAGAATGTTTCAAAGATAATATCTATTCATGTTTCAATCAAGTATAATAATATTCCAATTATTCTCTTGTATAGTGTGTGATCCACATGTATCCCTTCCACATTATTTCCATGTTTTTTTCCAACTGCAATCATAGTTGACATCAGTTTGGAGTCATGCATGTTGAATTTATTTAGAATCTATCTTGTATATTTTCTTGAGAACTGAATGTTTATTTCTTCTTATAAATCAATTATATCACTAAAAATTATATGATTTCACCAATAATGGACACTTCAAATTATGATTTCTTGTGGTTGTCAAATTCTTCCACTGATCCATGCCTACTTCTGCCAAATATAACATCATCCACATACCCAAGCACCATAAATTGGTCCTCCTGTAAATTATTCACATAGAGATTCTGATAAAAAATACTATTTTCAATTTAATGTTCTTTATATAATCATCCATTCAATAATACCATGCCTGTGCTGCCTTTTTTAGACCATATAGATCATACTTTAATATACAAACCTTTGCTTCATCATTTCTAATAAGAAATCCCACCGGTTCTTCAATGATTACTTCTTCTTCAATATATAGATTTAAGAATGATTTTTTGACATCAATCTAATAAAATTTGTATCATATTTGGATTTACATATTAATTAAAAGTATGTTTAAATCATGTCTCATTACAGGAGAAAACAATTCTTCAACATCAATTCTGTCAATATGTGCATAGTCTTTACACACTAATCATGTCTAATTTAATATCACATTTCCATTATCATCATTTTTTAAGATCCACATTATTATAATCACACGTTTATTTTTCAGGTCTGCTAACCAGATATAATGTATATTTCTTATCATTCTGATATAGTTCTTTATTCATGGAATTATCCCTTGATTCATCCTTCGCTTGTTCTTTAAATGAGGTTAGTTCCACAACTGATAAGAAGGTAGAATGTGCGTAATTACTCATTATCCTTGTTTGTGTGGGTGTTTTCCAAAATCAAATGATATTAGATTGTTCAATTTCTCATCTTTTATTCCCCATATGAGTTTTAGATGATGTTTCTTCAGTTATTGTTTCCTCTTCTGATTCATTTTTATATCATCATTATTTTGTAATCCCTAAATATTTTTCAATCCTTCCTCTATTTCTATATATGAATCAATCTAATTTCTATTTTCTTCTTTATCTTCTATCATATCATCATATGAGCTCCTTGAAGTATTTATGTTTTTAACACTTGTAGGATGTACTCTTTATTGAATATCCCAGGAATATTCCCTTACCTACTGTACCACTATACTTGGATTGATTTTCTAATTTGTTTTGGATGAAACATTTACTTTAGAATACATGAAAATACTTTTTAGAGGGATTATATATATATATCATAACTCATATGGTTTCTTGGATTCTCCCATATAAAATTGATTTTAATTTTTGAATGTACACTACATTATAAGTAACCACTTCCAATTACAGACAAGAGATATGACTCTCAATCAACATTGTTCTAGAAATATTTCCCACCAATATATTTTTTCATTCTACAACTCCATTTTTCTATGGAGTTCTCACTAAAGACACCACATAATTATTCCACATTTTTTAAGGTAATTTTCAAATTCAATAGATGTGTATTCTACTCCATTATCAGATTGTATAACATTGAATGTGTGGCCAGTATCATTCATAGCTATTCAACCATAACATTTCATGCAATGAAGCACTTGATGTTTCCAATATATTATAATTACAAAATATTTTATACTATAATAGTAAACCAAAATAATTAATTACCACTTTTCATATGTTACATCCATATTTATTGGATCACATATGGTAGTGTTAATGATATATAGTATATTTGATGACCTTTTCTTCTTCAGATGATATATACATCTGACCATATTTCTTAAAAAGAAAAAATCACAAATATTTCCTCATTTATGTTTCATAATGGGAATATCAATGAAAATATTCAACATAAAAATATTTTCCATGATCTATAGGTTAATTCAAACCAACCTCTAGTTCCACATGTTGTTTTCTTCTTTAACTGTCATGTAACAGATGTTCTCTTTGCTGCAAACCTAGTATATATTAAAATTTTTATGCATCTCTTAATTATTTAATTTCATAACATTCCTTTTATAGTGAAACCATTTCTATTAAATATCCATATCAGTCCTGAGAGACATAGATGACTCATACTCCATAGATTGTGAAGAAATCCATCAACATAGAGATCCTCAATTTTCTTAACTTCATCATTTTCTTGTTTTGTAATTCCTTGACCTTTGATCTTTAACACAACATCATTTCCAAATATTATTGTTCTATCAAATTTTTTTAAGAAATTTTTCAATAAATATATATTTCCTATCATATGATATGAGCCTCCACTATCAAGAATCCTGGTGCTACTTTTCATTATAGCTTTGAGAGATATTTCTAGAAGGCTAGATTTCTCGATTTTATTATTTTCCTTCCCAAAAATATTTGATTGAGTGGAGGATAAATGTGGCCATTGAAATCTCTTTTCCATATTAATGAGTTAAACATAAATATATTTTTCTTATAGTGGATAATAATAATTTTCAAGAGAAACTATGCATAGTTGGTTAGTGTTGACTTTTTCACTTAATTCTATAGGTAATGTTCTCACCTTTCCTCTTCATTCAACGAATAGAATTATTCCCAAAGTTAGAAAAGTGAAACTAATATCCAAATATACTATTTCTTATATATGATATGGGATATGGTCTCAGTATTTTTTTTATTAAAATTCATTTGATTCCCCATTCAAAAATCTCCATGAACCTTCACAATATGACATGGTATGGCACAAAAATCAACACAACTGACATTTTATAATATTAAACGTCTCCTCAATTATGTAAATAATCATGTGCACATTTTTTTAAAAGATATTGTCTATAAATACTCTCTAGTTAGTAAAGGATAAATTTTAGCTCTCTTTTATGCTTGGATTGAAGATATATTTATTTGTAAATCAGGTATCCTTGTGATATTTCTGACTTTCTACTTCCCTTTTATTCTAAATCATCTTGATTTCATCATTTGATGTTGTTGCACCAAATCTGATTCAACCATTTCCCGTTCATGTTGATCTCTAGTCATCCTAGGAATTGTCTACTCCTTCTAGACAACACTTATCTCTTTCTAACATATAAGTTTGTAAGAATATTCGAAACTATAAATTATTATTTTTTTCCATGGAGTTTTGTTCAGTTTCTAGTTTACTCCTAAGAGTAAGAACTTTCTCCTTAAACCCCTCAACTGTATCCATATTCTAATTCAGTATATATGTAAGGTTATAAATTACTTTTTCTTGTTGTTCAATCCTAAGCATAAATTCCACAACTTATTCTGATCAATCAAGAGTTGGTAATTATTCTCATGCCCCAACTTCCAGTCAATAAATTTCTACTTCAAGCTAATCAATATACCCTGATGAATCTTCAAGAAGAACTCTTAACTTTTTGTTCCTTTTACTTTAATCATCATGATTATAAAGAGTAACCTCAAGTTACACATTGATATCAACAAAATCAATCAACTGACTATCATTGTCTTCTTAAGGATCCACCTTTTAAACTATAGTCATAATAAATTATTGGGTTTTATAATTAAACTCTGGTTCTTCATCAAAAAAATGTCATTATCATCTTGTTCTTATTTTAAAACGAAACTATTTTTATTTAACTTTTTTCCTGGTATGATTTCTCCATTTTGGGGAATCATTATTTAAGGAATGTGTATACTTCCTACTTCAATTTCATCATCATCTAACTTCTTTGGTCCGTGCGCAACAATATTCCATACTCTACTACATGAAAAACATGCCATATAATTATTTCATACTAATTTATCTTTTCCTCTATTGAATTTCATGTAAAAATATAAAAAATTTATTCTTCTTCATTATATTTTTCAAATCCATATTTGAAAACCCAATGTTTTTCCATGGATCTAAATACCATTTCCATTGCATCTTATGCTTCCACTCTCACTTCATAATCCACCAGACTACCAAAAGGGTCATCAAGAGAATTTTTTTAGAGATCCATTTCCTCAATGGATGAAACTTTTTGATTAAATAGTGGTGGATTCATTATCAGTATTTTCTTCAAAATGAAAATATAATTCCTCAAATTTCACTAAAAATTTAGTAATTTATTTAAAAAAGTTATTTTCATTTTCATCATGATACATTTTTAGAACATCGATCCTATTAAAAAATTATTTTTTTTCCTCCACTTTATTATTTCCTTCATGTATATTCTCTGGTTTTCCCCATATAGACCTTGATGAAGTGGAAATATTATAATTTAAATATATTTGATCAGATATAATGGAAGTAAGGGTATTATTTTATTTGACATCTACATAAAGAATTTTACTATCTGTTTTTGTCATATTCAGTCATGTTTCATTAGTGAACTGAATCCCCTATTGAGTGGAAAATATAACAATCATTCGAAGGGATCTCATATGATATCTCATTATATTCTTCAAAATTAGTATGTTTTTTCCATTAAATAGAGGTAATACTCTAATATTTATTGAAGTCTCCATGAATAAAATGGAGGTAATATTTTACTCTAATAACATGTACTCTATGATACCACTTTTAGGACCATTTAACACCATGAGAGGGGAGGGGTGAATCAGGGTTTCAAAATTTTCTTTTAAAGATATGGTTTTTATTCCCATGATGTCAAGAACTTGTTAAACCTGTTTAATTGAAATAAACTGAAAAAAATAATCCCATGAAAATAGAAAAATTCGAAATTTTACTTGGTTCACCACTAAGGGCTAGTCCAAGGAGAATACGCTGATAGTGTGTCGGTCATACAAGTATCCACAAATCATTACTAGTTATGGAATACAAAAGGCCCTACATAGTCACTCTATTCTAGGAACACAACCTTTAATTTTTTTTGGGAAAATCACACTACCTTCCTTAAAAAATTATGTAAAATCTCCCTCGATCACTAATTTTGGATAAGTCTTACTCAATTTTCACAACTTTAAGGTCACATAAATTGGTTAGAATTTATTTTTTTCCCTAAATTTTAGGACACTCTTCTTAACTGTATTCATGAATGGATTCACTTGAAATAACTGATCAAACAAATTGAAAATTCAAAACATTCTTGTAGCACAATCATACACTTGTGCATAAAACCTGTTCTTGTGTACCACTCCTCTTCCTGCATGAAAGTTTTGGGATTTTCACACTATATGTTTTTTTGAACAACCCTTATCTTTAATGAAACTAGGCCATGCATTTCAATTTTCCTTTCCAGACCCAAGGAGCCCTCTAAAAGTAATATTTACTACACACAACACTACTATGTTCAAAGATTTCTCATGGAATTGATACACAATATTCATTGTAAAAAGTTACTTTGAATATATGGGGTGCCCATATATTTATATACATTAATGAACCTTTACTAAGTATCCTTGAGCACCTTCCCATGTTCATGTATGGTAGATTTTTACGTTCTATTGTTCATGTAAGACCCTTTCACACTATTTCATATTTTTCACAAAGATAATTTCTTTTCCATATTTTGATGTGTCTATCTTGAAACTCTACTTGCATGTAACTCATTTCCGATTTTTTATTTGGTATATAATATTCATTCGCGTATTCTTCATTATAGGCAAAATATCCTCTCCTGAAAGTTATTTTTCAAGGGAAAAAAATTTATGTGGTTCTTTTCTTTGTTGTATTTTGACGAGATGATCCAGAAAACTAACTTTCATGAAACGTTCAGAATCATGTTCAAACATGGGTGAAATATATTTTTCTATAAAAAACAATAATCTTCATTCTCCAATTATTGGACCTAAAAATTTGAAAAAAAGAGAAATAATGCCACCTTCAACACAGTAGTGAGCTTGATCCATAGAATCAATTTCCATACCAACTCCCTAATAAACCTAGTGTGGATTGAATATAAACAAAAACTAGGATCTATTTTCATTAATGAAAATCCTTGGTTCCTAAAATTATTTCTTATCTGTCATGGTTGTTAAATTGTTAAAATTTCATGTGTGTTTAGTTATTTAACTTTCCATTTTTATTATAATTATTGATTTATGATAACTTTTTCTTTATATATGCTAGTGGGAATAAATATATTATTGAAAAAATTATGTTCTAATTTTGTTTTTAAATATTACAAAAGAACCAAGTACGGATCTAGTTTTCTAAAACAAAACAACTATTCAGAAATATAAGATGTGTTCACTTGTATCTAGTGACAATGCACTAATGTAGACACCAGCTATAGGTTATTGGGTTCAGGGTCATTATAACTAAAGAGTTTATATTTATTCAATATGAATAAAAAAACCAATCCCAATAATCCCAGTGATTATCATTTGATTCCAAAAACCATTATATTCATTACTGATATGTTCATTTACTAATCCCATTTAAGAATATTTTTCTCTAAGATATATGGGTACACTCTTCAATACACACGCCTTCACACATCTCATTCACACTTCCACTCAATTAGATCAGATATGTTAATTTCTCCTACTTTCCCTATGGATATGAACTAGGGTATGTCCTAATTAATGTTCTACAACATCTACTGAAATTTTTGTAAGGATGCGTTCCTATTAATATGTAGTTCATAATCAAGAAAATTTTCTTTCATAATTGTGAAAGGTAGTTCAAATAAGATTTTATTATTTACCATTCATATAGAAAATATAAAAATTTGTATCAAATTTGATACATTATTCATTAATATTTATAAATTTCATTAATATTACACATCAAATTATTTAAAAATACTAATTTTTGGATTTATAGGTACTTTCCAACATGTGTTATGAGTATAGACCTATTATATTTCATTCTTCAAAAATAAATTTACATCCGCCGGATTATATCCAAAATAGAAATGGAAATGCATGGAGGGAACTATTCTACATGATATCAAAATTTAGAGGAACCAAAATATCATATTGAAAAAAAATAACAGATATGGGACTCCTAGGATGAGATATTTACAAGCTATTTGAGTCTTTTCTAAATCTTTAGGGAAAACACTAACACAAAATGAAACAAATTGTGAGCTAAATAACTTTATCTTTCAATAATAAAAATCTTAAATGGATTAACATTAGAGGATTTTTTATCTTTTATAAAATAATTTTTATCCATGGTTATTTACTTAACACTCATTAGAGTGAGTGAATATGAGATATATATGAGATGTTTTCTATAATCCAACATGGTTAAAGATAAAACATTTTTTCTATAATAAGGGGATAATTATTTTGACACATGGGTAGAGATATATAATGCCTTTATAAGGAAAGTTTATCAAAATACCTATAAAATTTCACCACATTACTTAATTTGTTTCATTAATATACAATTATTGAAACCATATAATATCATGTGGCCTAGGGTATTTGGGAAATTATGTACATGGCATAAAAAATTTAAAAAAGCAACATCATTATTTTAAAATCCCTAAACATCACTTTATTATTGTTTGATATTATAAAACTGAATGGGATAACATAGGGATTTACATAATAAAGGGATGGCCTATAAATCCAAACTAGGGAATAAAAAATCATATAATAAGGTAATGAACTGCATTTGAGACAAGAGGCACAACATGGTAACATTGAAGTTGGGAGAATAATAATCTTCAACAATGAGGCATGATATAACATGATATGATAAAGGAAACATGGGAATGTGGAAACAACATAAAATTTGACATCATAAACATAAGTCAAGTATAAATTACAAGAAAAAATCATAGTGTTATTTGAATAGAATCCCATATATTATAAATGGAATATTAGGAGATAAAAACATTACCTGATGCATTGGAGGGGTATAAAATTTTCGGCCCGCCCATCACATCCATATCACGTACATATATAAGCGTGCCACATAGATTATTCAATATAGGATCATATGTTATCACATTAAATCCAATTATTAAAGAGTTTGGGTTACATAAATGGATTTCCCAATTCAATGAATGATAGTTACATCTTGGTGAACACCATTGAGTTGAAATGGGATGGGCATTCACTGTACAAATGATTAGCTTAGAAAAAAGAAGGATAATTTTAGCATGATAACATGGGTACATAAAGATTCATATAAGGGATTAATGATAGTGAAATTGGTCCATAAAAAATTTTAAATCATAAGAAAACATTATGGATGAGTAAGAATACATTCCAATATAAAAAATTGGAAATTTAATTGAATATTATAAAGAACATTCTTGAAATAACTGGAGATGGTGAGAAACACATACCATGAGGGGGTGCTTCTAAAAGCTTGTGAGGAGATTTTGGAGGGATTGGTAGAACCTTATAAAGAATATAGGGAGATAAAGGTAGAGTAATTATGTACCCAGTGTTTTTTAGTGAAGATTATGAGATTTTTGGATGGATTTATATATCAAAATTGTGGATAATTATTTATTAATTTCCAAACATTTTTTTGGACTCTATATGATAAATTAATCAAACCCAAATATATACTATGTTTTTTGTGCAAATATAATTTGTTTTTATTTTTATTTTATTTATAATAAATAAAAAAATTGGTTGTGTGGAATTAAGTAAGTTCTAGATAGAATTGATTTTAAAAAACATAATTTATGTTATAGGTTTTTAAGGATTCATTAAGGGTTTATAAAATTACTCAAATAACCTCAAAAACACATTATTTTAGAGGGTAAATAAATATTATATTGTTGATTCATTTTATGGAATATATTAAATCACTTTTGGGTCTTTATTATGGAATAATATATATATATATATGTTATTAAATTTTGACTCAAAAATTCAAATATCATAAAAAATTATGAAAAAATCATTGTTGGAAAATATAGATGTGATGAATTATAAAATAATATTTATCTTATTAAAATATGTCTATAAATATGATAATTCACATGTTTAAAAAAAAACTCCTTTTAATAAAAAAATAAGTGTTTTATTTACAATTATAGTTTTATGACCCTTATAATTTTTTTGACTTTTTAAAATTATACTATTTTAAATTTTATTTAATTATAATATTTTTTTAAAATATAATTTATTTAAAAAATTATTCAATTAATTAAAAATATTGTGTTGATTATAACTATGTAATTACCAAAAATATAATTTGTGTTTCATAGTATCAAAATAATTTTTATTTCAAAAACAGTTATTCAAATAGTTAAAAAGTATTATTATAAATGATAAATATAATAATATTTTTATTAAAAATAAAAATATAAAAACTAATAATTTTTGGGTCTAGGTATATATCACTTAATTTCACTAGTGAATTCTTTATGGGTAAGGTATGCAATGTTGAGATTTTCATTGAGTGGTTCATCTAGCATTGTTTTAACGATGGTCTCCATAAGCTTGAAATTATACCAATTTTTTTGTTCATTCATTAATTGTTTAATATCATCATTGTCTTGGTCAAGGAAAAATATCAATTATTCTACCTCCATATAATATTTTCTAAATAGTCTTTATAGGGTAAGATTCTATTTTTCGATTCCATAGCTAGTTCTGTGTTTGTCAATTAGAATTTATCATGACTCTTAATATATTAATCCTAATGGTCATTGTAAAATAACTATCTTAAAAAGATTTAATATGATAAACATTATTTTAAATTTTATTGACCATGTAATATTCCAAAATGAATATTTATTGTATTCATTTTCAACAATTTGATTAAAATATAGGGTATTTATTCACTAAAAAATGGAATTTTATTTCTCAATTTTTATATCATTACATTATTCCCTCCATCATAAATTTCACTATTGAAAAAATAAATTCATGCACTAAAATAGACCAGGGAATTTTTTTATCACCATTTCTAGTTACCATATACTTTCCTCAAACTTGTGGTTCCGACACAACACTTTAACAATGTGAGTAGTCTTGTTTCTTATAACTTTTTTTTATCTATGATCTAAGATCTTCCAAAAATAATAATGAGATGAAATGTAATTCTCCTATGGAAACACATATAGATTCATTACATGTGAGGGGTATCTTATTTACTTCCTCAACAAAGAAACACGAAACACATCATGTACTTGAGATAAGATAGGTGTGAGTTCTTGTCGATAGGCCACCAATCCAATGAGATCAAATGGTCTAAAAGGGGAAAATATATCTTGGATTAAGATTTAAATTTTCACCAAAACCCTTGTCTTTATTCCATGATTATATGGATGAAAAGATTATATATAAACTCACACTCAAGGTCTCTTAAATAGTTTTCTGCATAAATCATTTACCAGCTTTTTGAAAATTTATTATTAAAATGAGTTGTTTGAAACTTATGCATCATCGATTTAATTATACAAAGCCTTATAATTTTCTTCTATCTGACTTCATCACAACATATCATTTTCTAACACAATTCTCATACAGATCATTATAAGGTTCTGTTTGAATTCTATAATTGAAAATATTGTCATATGAGAACTCCACTAGGGTAATGATCATTATAAATCTTTATAACATGATATATTCATATTCAACATAGTTTGAATGGTCCTTTAAGACAAACTATACATATTTGGTTTATAAATAGTGTTTAAAAACAATTATTTCTACAATAATTGTTGATGTCTTCTAAAAAAACAGAAGTTAACCCTCAAACCTCAATCAGATACAATAGAGGGTGGAAATTCATACAGTCTTTAAACGTACCTTATATATATCAATGAGTTTGTCTAGAGAGAAATATTACATGATAGCTATGAAATGCACCAATTTGGTAAAATAGTTGACTAATACCTAGATAACATTATTTATTTTAGGGGTCTTGGGGAGGTTTATAAAGAAATTCATGGTTATAATTTACCATTTACATATCATTATGGAAAATGTTTTGATCACACCCTTAGTCTTCATTCATTTTGTTTTTAATTTTCTGCATACCAAGAATGGAGATACTAACTCCACAATACCACTCTTCATTTTACCCCAAAAAATATTATAGCTTAAAATATTTTTGCATAATTATGATTCTAGGATAAATAGATTAGTATGAGGTATGCACATCATCCATAATTTCCCTCTTAAATTTTAGTTTTTATGGGATACATATATTCTTCCAAACCCTATAACTCCATCTCCAATAAATTGTAACTCTAGAATATTCAAAAACATTATATATAAAAACTCATCATCTTTATTAGACTCTATGAACCTCTATAAAATAGAACATTGATCAGTTACTTGAGAAGGATTGGATGATGATTGTTTTATGATTCCAATTTACATCCTATGTATGTCTAATAATTTTGGATCTGGTTCAATCCTCATAATGGATCATGTTATAAAATCCATTATACTCTGATTATATTCCTTTTTTTTCATTTCTAGGTTGGTAATGGATTGAAAAATCATTATCCTTGATCAGATCTGTCCAAATTTGTTGGTTCATATTAATCTCAGATTGTATTAATATATACATGAGGATTTTATAGTCCATAAATATGTAAAACTTTTATTAATAGCGATAAATTGTTATTATATTCATCTTTAAGATCACTGCCACTAACTCCATATCATGCATTGGGTTGTTATATACATATATCTTAAATTTGTAGGAGGAATAGGATAGTAATTTTTCATATTTCAAGAGTACACAATCCAATAGAATTTTAGATGCATTATATTATATCATAATTCCTTCCCCACTAGTAGTTATTGTGAGTATAAGTTCAGTGATTAGCCTATTCTTCAACTTTTTGAAACTCACTTATTCTTCACTAGTCTAGAGAAACTTGACTCCATTCTGAGTAAGCATAGTTAGTGGGATTGAAAATCATCAGATGTTTTTCAAAAATAAATGACAATAACTCACTAATATAAGGAAGTTTAATATTTACATCATAGATGTTGGTATAGTCCATCATTTAATCACCTCTATATTTATTGGATATATATTTACCACTTTTTTTCTGATAACATGGCCTAAGCTAGTTACTTACTCCAACCAACTATTGCATTTAGTATACTTTTCATATATCTTTTCCTTATGAAAGTTCTTAAATATAGTATTTAAATTCTTCATATATTCCTCATTTATTTTGGTGTAGATAATTATATCATATATAAATATAACCAAAACATGGTTGATCTAATCCCTAAAGACACTATTCATTTGGTCCATGTAGATATATAGGTCATTTGTGAGTCCAAATGGAATTACTATAAAATAGTAGATCCCATAAATTGTATAAATTTAAATATTGGGGATATCCACCATTTTCACCTTTACTTGATAATATCCTGATAAGATATCCACCTAAAAGAAGTGTTGGGATACAAATAGATGACCGAACAAGTCATCAATCCATAAAAGAGGATAATTTTTATTTTTCGGGATATTTTTTAAGTCACAATAATAAATAAAGTTTCACATTGAAGTATCCTTATTGTTTATGAAGAGGGAAATACACTTCATGGTGAAGCACTTGTGTATATAAACCATTTATCCATATTTTTCTATAATTATTTATTGTACCCCTAAAGTTCAACAATGGAAATTCAATATATATTTATGGATATTAGTAAATCATTTAGTGTAAGATAAAATGAGAAATCAACCTCATCTCTAGGAGGAAGAGCAACAAATTCTTCAGAAAAAACATCTCTGAGTTCCCTTATAATGAGCATGTCATAAAGGGTGATATTTTCCTTAGTCCCAATCATTTTATCTTGATACTCTTTATAGAATGAAAATAATTTCCATGTTTTAAATGATAGTACTAATAATGATTCATCCTCCACCTTACTCTTATATATAATTGGATAGAGATTTGTGATAAAAATTGTTATTTAATTACCTGATAATTTTTTTGGATATTTATAAAGAAATATATTTCATGCTTTTAATTGTATAATGTTATTATAAGGGGAGTATCATAAGGTTTTCCTACAAATTCATTCCAAAAACCTGGAGGGTGAATAAGTTATATACGTGGGATGAAATCATTCTCACATTTTCCATCTTCACTGATCACACAAATTCTATATTTTAAGGTGGTTTATGAATATGAGTAAAAAAACCCACGATATAAAAGAATTCATTGAATGAGAATCGGAAGATACCTTTACTGTTATTGAATGAATAACTGGAATACCTATGACCACTTCATTGTTGAGATCTACCTTAAAAGTTGTGATATAATACAATTTCACTTTATCTAAAGGACCTAAAGGCTATTTTCCATGATTTTAATTGAAAAATGATAGATTATAATATCATTTCATATAATTTCCTCTTTACTTTAAATTAAATCTTTGAACAATAGTCCGAGGGTTTACTATAGAATTATTTTATTGTATCAAAATAGGGGTTTCCCCTATCATAAATCACTATCTAGGTGCCATTATTTTACACACCCAAATAACATCCTCATTCACCTAATGAAATTCCTAGGTTTTCCCATAATTTTGATAGTGGGATATTAGACTTTCTATACACTATTATATATTTCCATCATACATCCATAATTTAAATTTTTTTCTTCATCTTATAATCACTATAACCTTGAAATTCAATAATATAAATATTTAATTTGAGGGATCATAAAAAAATTCAGCATAGCTTTCAAAGTCCCAAATGGATAAAAATATCCATAGAATCAGCTTTAGCCACCAAAGAAGTGGTAAAATTAATTTTTATACCTACTGAAAAGGATGGAGGTGTATTGTTCACATTTTTTGAAGTTTAATCCATATGTTCCAATGGATTTATTATCTTATTCCTTGAGGTTAAGGAATGATTCAATTTAAGTTGGATAGTGAGAAGAAAATATTTATCAAAAAACATTTTCTAATTTTACTTACACTTCATCACTTCAATATCCCCCTCTTGCTAAATTATTTTACCAATGTCTACCATTGATAGGATTCACCCTCCAAATGATAAAACACTAGTATGAAATTATATTTTTTATATACTTTAATGTTATAAAATATATTTTATATATAGGTGATCCATTTATCTATGATTAAGGGATATGAAGATTTACTATATGTTAAATTCCTTTTTCAAATAAAATATTTATTTGAATCTTGATATCTCTTAGGGGGATTTAATAATTCATCATATTTCATGTTTTTGTTCAAACACGAGTTAACTATGAATCTATTGTAAAAAGGTTTTTGATTCATGGTCCCATTAGTTTGATATTCTCATTTAGGAAATAAACACATTTCCCATTAAATTGATTGTTGGATTGATTTGTCATATTTCAAGAAATTTATTAAAATAAGGGAGAATTAGAAATGAAAATTTTAACTATTCAACACAAAAATGAGAAACCATGAACATTAAAGGGATACCTCATAATTGACTTATATTATTTAAACTATGATTTTTTATGTTTCAATAAAAGTTATCAATGACCTATTTCTTAACATAGAATATTATAAGAATTTTTATTCCATAAATAATTTTTTAAAATGTTACGTTCAACTTTTAAAACATATTCTCTAGGATTGTCAAACCTATAGTGTAGAAAGGCCCATTTTTATGTACCAATTTATGATCAATCAATTCTCAATGTGCCCAATTCATGGTTATTTTTCCTATGTACCTTTATATGAGAGCCAAATACAATTGTAGTATATAGACATAAATGTATTTTTCTTGGAAATTATTTACACTATACTTTACAAAAATTTTGGGATATTTTCCTACATTTATTCTTATACCTAAGGATTTCTATAGAGTATTATAATATTAATCCCAAAAATAACTAGATATTTATATAACACCAACTATGAAACCCCATATTTTATTACACCTTATTTCATGATTTAATTCCTAATTTTACACTAAGTATATATCTATAATATAATAAGGCCTACTATATTTGTGAAATTTGGTGTGTGACATTATAACTTTAGAAATAAATACAAAAAAAGTAATTAAAAATATTTATACATTCCCTTACATTTAAAGGTTCATTTAAAAATATATGGGATGACCTGGTGACATAAATAAGAATGAAGTGATCTATAATTCACATTAAGGGAATAAATAAATCATAGAATAAGTTAAAACAGTACATGTAAACAAGGAGGCCTAAAAATTTAACATTAGAGGGGTGATAATAATAATATTGAACAATGAGGCATGATATAACATGATATCATAAAGTAAATATGGTAATTAGAAAAATATTAAAAAAGATTATCATAGATCTTATACAGGGATTAATTCCACAAAATAATATCATATTATTCATAGGTTTACCTTCCATGCATGATACATGGAATATCATGAGATAAAAAATAAAACAATGCATTAGAGGGTTATATAATTCTAGACACACCCTTAAATTTAAAATCATGTACATGAATAAGTGTGCCAGATATATCTTTTAAAATAGGATAATATTTTATCACATTTAACACAAAGATTAATTAGTGTAGTTTAAATACATGGAGGTCCCAAATAAATGAAGGATATGTACATCGAGGTGAATACCATTGTGTAGAAATTGGATTTTTATTCTCTACAAAAATGATTGGCATGAAAAAATGATAAAATAATTTCAGAAAAATAACTAGGATACATAAAGATTCATATAAGGGTTTAATGGGATTTGTTTGATGAGAAATGAGATGGGTATTAACTATAAAAATAATTATCATGGAAAAAACATATAATAATTTCAGCATCCTAATAGGGGTATATAAAGATTAATATTTGGGATCAATGAGATCTAAAGGAGTATATAATATCTTTTAAATAATAAGTAATGTTGGAGGTATTTGAAAGAATAAATTCATAACATGATAAGTATGAAATTAAAATGCATAGTACAATAAAGGTTATTGAATAAAGCGGATAATAAGAGGATCCCATAAGTTGAACTAGAACATAGAAATTATTTGATGGACCTTCTTAATTTAATGAGGACACATTGGTAGAAATATATAGATATAAATAATCCCTTTTTAACAGGAATGGGAGTTTGGATGAGTTTATTTAGAAAAAGATAATAGAATTTTTTCTTAATTAAAAATATAGGGTTTTGGACTCGACTTGGTAAAGTAATAAAAACCACAATCATTCCCATGTATTTCCGCATGGTTTTTACCAAATAATAGTGGTTTTAATATTTTTTTATAAGGATAGTAAATGATCAAATTAAAATAATTAACTTGGTGATATAGAAGTAAGTCATGTTTCTAAAGAATTTATTTAATCATGTTAAAATTTAATATTGGTTTTCAAGTATTAATTAAGGGATTAGAAAATTAATAAAATAACCTAAAATCAAATTATTTTTAAGGGTCAATATAAAATTTTTCATGGATAAATTTTAAGGAATATATCACATCAGTTTTGGTCCATTATAATTTCATAATATGAAACACATATTTTTAACGTATTTAATTTTTTCCAAAAAAAATTGTCCCTCTCATAAAGTTATGAAAAAAATATATTTTTAGGTAATTTTGAATTTATGATTTCAAAAATCACATTTATTTTATGAAAATAATTATCAAATTAATATGATTTATAATTTTAAATAAAAATACCCTTTTAATAAAAAATAATGGGTTTTTTTTGACAATAATAGTTTTCTCACACTTATAAATATAATTTTTGGACTCATAAAATTATATTATCATAAATATTATTTAATAATATTCATTTCATAAAATATAATTGACATGAATTTTTTTTAATACATTTAAATGTTTTTCTTGGTTGAAACTATATATTTTTCAAAAATATATTTAATATTTCATTGTATCAAAATCTATATTTTATCAATATCATTATTTAATAATTTCAAATGTCATATTTAAATGGTAAATGTATAATCATTGTTTTATTAAAAATAAAATATAAAAATTCATATTGTTAGGGTATAGATACACATCCCTTTATTACACTAGTGAATTCCTTAAATGTATTTTGTGCAATGGTGATATTTCCACAGGGTGGTTTGAAGAATATGGTTTGGGTTGTGATCTCAATGAGATTGAACTTCTCTAGTGAAAAATTTCATTAATGGATTATTTATTAAATATCATCTTGATCTTTGTCAAGGGAAAATACTTGTGATGCTATCTCCCTAAGAATCTCTAATAATTGGGCTTCATAGGATATGATTCTACTGGTCGAGGCCATAAATTCTTCTGTATGTGTCAATTAGAATTTATCATAAACTATAAAATATTTAACTTAATTGTAACTATATAATGAAAATATTATCAATGCTTTTGATTCATAACAATCTTGTAAAATTTAAAAAACATCTAACAGTCCAAAATAACCAAATTTCAGAAAGGGTTTTATATAACTAGATTACTTGTTATGGAATTTCATTGATCAAAAAGGGAATTTAGTTTATAAAAGTTCAGGTCATTATACATTATATCATATTGAATGTAAAATGGATCACACGACTATGTTTTAATTTTTTCCATAATTTTCAAGAGGATTTCATTATGGGATGTGAATGATTCAAATACTATCACTAATAGTGTTCTCTTCCCCAATTTCTACATAACTTATCAATGAAATTGTTTTGTGAAGGGTTTATTGTAGTGGGAAAATACTTGGTCAACACAATAATAAAAATCCACTATAGTGGAAATAAAATCGATGAAATTTATGATATCTATAAAGTTCTTGATAAAGAATCCTAACCAAAGGAAATTAAAGGTAGAATAATCATTATTAATGAGGTGGAAGTGAAAAAGAATTTCATCATCACAATTTATATTCTATAATTAGTAATTAAAAATCTATTATCCAAAAACCAATGATAAAAGTCATAATAATTATATTGTGGTGTTTTTGGTAATAATTACATCCACTACATGAACATTGATATTTCATGAAAAAAATCGCCCCAAATTAAGTGGAGTAGGATATCTATATTGAAAACATTGGAAAATAACCCATGAGTATGGATTAATCTTCATGTGCATATATCCTAAATAGAAGATTCACCCAAATCAATCCTAGATATGGAAATTTCAGAATAATATGACATAATGAATATGAATAGAAAGAAATCTAGCTACCAAGTTTGATTCAACCCTAAAACTTATGGGAATTGATTTTTAATATCAAAGAAATATTATTCTTTCACATATAAGATATTTGAGGAATACAGGGAGATCAAAGGACATGAATTAAAATTAATAAATTATTAATTATCATATATTAATATTTCTTGAGAATTGATTAGCTGATACATCGTAGCTAAGACACTATTCATAACCCTAAAATTAAAATTTGTATAATTTATATGAAAATAAAAATTAGAGACAAGGTAAGATTTACGATCACCACTAAGACTAACCCTATAGAGGGTTGTATATAAATTATAAAGAGAGGAGAAAAAACTACAAAAGGTAGAGAAGAATTATTACTTTTTTTAAGTTATGTGGTTGTCGAACCAAGTAAGGAATATAATCATCAAAAGTATAATATTGATAGTTCGAATCCCAAAGAGTATCTGAAAGTTGAGTTTTTTTAAAAAATAAAAATTGAAAAGAAAGTAATAGGGGGGAGTGATACATCAGATTATAGATAGAGATATTTAGTTTTATGATCCACCAACCCCATTTCCTAAAAGACTAATAACTAGATATGAATAAAGATAAGTATTGTAAGTGGTTAATTCAAATGATTTAGTGGATAAGAGTTGGTTTTCCATTTTTGATGTATATTATAAAATGCAATATTTTAGTAAAATTTTTATTAACACAATCTCATATTATTGAATTCTTAAATAGTTTTATCTAGTTTTACTCATTATAGTGTGTAGAGATATTATATAGTGGATGATACCCATAATTTTAAATAATGAAACGATGTTTAAAATTCCCTATATATTTTATGGAATTGAGGTTTTCACTTTATTTATGGTCCTATGGTTAAGTATTAACTTGAATCTACTGGGTTTTACAAAGAATTTATAATTTTAGTTTTTAATCCCATAACTGTGGAATCTAAAATAGTCGATAGATAACTCACATACCAAATATATGTGATTTATTATTTTTTTTGTTAGAGTTGATAGGGTTATCCTTATAACTGATTTTTTTAATAATTGTGGAAAGTGCTAAAGAACATCATATTATCTTATGGAAACTATTCATATCCATTAATGGTTCCATGATTGACATTAATCATGGAAAAATAACTTCATAAGTGAGAGAATACAAATTTTATTGAATTAATTTCAATAGATGATGATATTATATTGCATGTAAGAATTTTTTTCAATGGACACACTAATAAAAAACATACCTTTAATAGCACTGAAATTTTTTATTAGTAGAAAGAAGAAATGATAATGGGAACCTTTATCAGTGCTAAAATAAGTGCACATAGAGGGATGCTTTATCAACGCTAAAACAAGTCCCAATAAAGGGTTCCATTTATTAACACCTTTTTTATCACTAAAAAAAGGAACCCTTAATCAATGTTTTTTAGCACAGATAAACGGTTCCCTTCTTCATAACTTTATTTATAACACCAATAAAGGAATCCTTCATCATCACTTTTTTTAGAATTCATAAAAGGTTACCCTTATTATCAAATTATTTTTAGATCTCATAAAGGTAATATTTATTAGTTCCTTTTTAGTAATTGGAAATGTCTATAAAAATGAAGTAATTAAATAAATAATAAATAAAAACAAGTTTACAAAAAAATATTAAAATTTCAATTAATTAAATATTGACTGACAAAATTGAAGAAAGCGATTATGTTATATATAGATTATAAATACTAATAAATTGTATATATTAAATATATACATATAAGAAAAATGAAATTTAAATAACTAAAAATTAAATATAAGTAAATTGAGAAAAATATCAAACTTTTTATTAATTAAGTTATTATTGATAATGTTTATAAATAAAATATATTTAATATATAGATATATATGATTGTGTGTACATATGATTTATATATTTCAAAATATTTATGTTTTACATTATATATTGATATATTTAGGGAATAATGGTTTATAATTAAAAGCAACTTCAATTAAAAATACTGACTGATCACATCAATTAATGGACATAATTTAATTCCATTTATTATTTCAATTAAATATAGATAAAATGTGTGTTATATTTATTTCAAATATACATAAATATTTCATTTTTGCATACAACACACCCAAGAATAATGTTTTGGAAATTTATATACATAATTTATTAATAATATATAGTTAATTAATAAATCCTATCAATTTTTTTGAATATTGTTAATGTGTATGAATTTTTAATTATTTAATTTCACTAATTATTATCAATCATAAACTTATGATTAAATTTTAATTAACAATATTAAAAATACAATTTAAAAATAATAATAATGATAAATAAAAATATATACAAATTTTTGTTTACTATTTTTATACATTCATATATTTATTATAATAAATAAATATTATCTTTTAAAAAAATTATTTATATAATTATAAATAAATAATTATATATATTTAAATAATGAATATATTTAAAATATTTATATTTATATATATTTATAATATATATATATATATATCGATAAAAATATTATTTTTTAAAAAGTATTTATATAATTATAAATAAATAATTCAGTATTTAAAAAAATATAAATTATAATAAATATATTTAAATAAAGAATATATTTACTATATTAATATTTATATATATTTATTAACTATATATATAATTATATAAATATATTTAAAAAAAATTTGTTTGTAATTCTAATTATGAACCCTTTATCAGCACTTAATTAATAAGTTCTCATAACTAAAATATTAATCAGTAACTGTAGAGATTCCTTCTGTCGTCACTTATTAATTTAGCATTGAGAAAAGAGACATTTATCAGCATTTTTCTGGAAGCACTGATAAAAGTTTTCTGGTCTATTTAAATAACCCCGACTAATCACAATCTCCTTGCGATATCTAAAGCTTTTCATAGAAGCCACCCTCTACTGGCACTCCTCCATGGAAAATCAAAGCTCAAATCAAGGATTTAACAATTTCAAGGCTCCAATACAAGGATTAAATGATTTAAGGGTCGAGTGAATGTGTGGGTCAAATGTTTTATAGGTTTTTGATATCCATATTTTTTCAGACGATTTAAAGATTCAATCCAATGATTCATATTTTTTCATCCCCCACCTCACTCATTGATTGCTTGTTTGGCGATATCTATTTTTGATTTTTATCACCATTCTTTATTTAACATCTGTATATCACTATGCTCAAGAATTTTTATTGGGGTTATATTGTTGAAAGGAAATATAGTTATCATTTCTTGCACTCCCCACCCTCACCTTTTTCTGATTGTATTTAACATTCCAAACCAAATGCCACAGACTCCTGGTTCATGTGATTGACTAACCCTAAAAATATTTTCATAAATAAAAAGAAAATAAAATATCATCTGTGTCATTGCCTCATTTTTTATAGGCATCCGTTCCATCCCTTCTACACAAAGGCAACACCAAACAATAAATTATCTTCCTCATAGACTCGACCATATTGTCTATCAAATGAAATTCAGGTGCATTACCACCTCACATGGTATATATCAATATAATGATATATATATATATAATTGTAAATTTATAATATAATTATATTTAAATACACACATAGAACCATACAAAAGTTTATAAATACATTTATATTTATGTATGTCTATTTATATATATAAGTGCGTGTAAATATATTATATATATATATGTATGTATATATATAATTTTTTTAAATGTATTTAACACATTACATAGAAAAATAAGTTAAATATTTATTAATTTATATGTATAAATTTGAAAAACAAAAATATAATATATATATATATATATATATATGCATATTATATATTATGTATACATATATTATAAATATATATATCTAGACATAGAGAAATTTATATATTAAAAATAAATAAATAAATAAATAAATATAATATAAATGTATATTATACAATTACATCTTGATAGTATAAATTATAATATATAGATATATGTTATAAAAACATACAGAAAAGGTCTCGGAATAAGGCGAACCTCCTCCTAAAAATGAAAGACATAATATGAAAATAATAAAGGACAGGAACAACAATAGATAAGTCCTCATCTGGAAAAGAAAATTACAAATGGGTATAACCAGGATCGTCCCCATATTCCCGATCAATGAAATCATTATTAGATTCCTATTCTAACTATGAACTCTTCTAACTAAAAAGAAAAAAATACTTTTCCTGGAGTTTAATCCATTCTAGAGTGATATCCTTAGATGAAAATATTGTAGACCAGCCGTGCCCAACCCAATCATCCCTACCACATCATTTTCCATAATATATTGAATGATGTACTCATTTCCAATTATTCGTTTGCTTCCAGTCTCATTTTGATTCATAAAGAGTTATAGTCTATTCCATAGTCTTGAATGACACTTATAGAATCATCATACATAGCTTCCACCCCAATATCATGTTCAATCAGCTCTATTCTATCCCCGAAAAAAGAATAAATCACTTTTCAGCTACCAAAATCAATGGAGTTTTGAGAATCCTGGAAAAATATTCCTTCCCATAAATTCTTCCCACTCCCAACAGAAATATCTGACCGTAACTTTATTTTACTAGTTCTACCTTCATTCAACCCAATCAGCTTTCCAGAGGTCCCACATGCAAGCTATATAACCCCTACACTACCATTACTACGAGTACTCCCCATTACTTGATCATTTGGATCAGGGGTCCTCAGATATGCGCAATCATTTTATAGTAACATTATCCACCGAATATATATCATCTTCGAAAATGAGGCCATCAAATTCATTCATAAATCTCCAATTTCCACTATTACCTCCAAACGTTATTACATCCCATGTATGATCTGGACCATAAGAATGTTGGTAAGATTCAATTTTTTTCAAGAATGCAATAGAATCAGGACCATAGGTAAGTCAATATTCACACACTATAGATGTTATACCATTTGAGATATCTTGTCATATTACCTTTAATTCCTAAAATTTTTTGGCATTATTTCATACATAATTTGAAAATCATGTTCATCTTCATCAGTGTTCAATAGAACACAATCAACTAAAGTGGAATTTGGACCAACCTCGACCAAAAAGAGGGTAAAGTGACCAACTCTTGTTGTATCCATTTCCTTATCAATCTTGTTTGGAACACCAATTAACATTACAATATCATACAAAATTTTAGGATGCCAAAGAATCTAATTAAGGCCATAGACCCTTATCCAGATTTAAAAAGTAGATTTACCAACTTCAAACAGATTTAATTAACTATCCCATTCATATATATGGATAAAACATGTTTTTAGTGAAATTGATCCAAATACCCATGCCTTCATCTTCAACCCATCAAAGGGGAAGAATATATGAAAAAAGTCATGATCGAGTGAAACAAATTTCCAAGAAGAGAACACTTATATTTTTTAGAGACTCCCAATAAATTCTTCAATTTTTATTTTAATGGAATCTCTAGGTAGAACAAGATGAGTAATGACAGAGTGATCACCTATTTTGAATAATTTTGAGACAGAAGTTGGATCTACCCTGATGTGTGCCACACTACCTTTTCTCTGAATTAGGGAAAAATCTGATCCCTTGTAAAGAATGAATGAGAACTTTCCTGCCACATCTGAATCCAGTTAACCACAATTAGGAATACAAGAATCAATTAGAATCTCACGTCGAGTATACAGACATGAATAAACAAGATATATGTCTCCCAAAACACTGAAAGCATGATTGTTCTAATCAAATCACCCCTAGTCTGAAAATTCCTCAAGAACAGATTTTTCCATCCTATGTGGGGTATAGCATGAGATGATCACTGTGGAAAATACCTTACTGAAAATTGGAAGATCCTTGACAGCGAGTTCTAGAAAAGATCCCACAATAGATCAAACAACGGTGCAAAGTACAAATGATGAAAAATGAATAAATATAAATACATTACAAAAATTAATATATATATATATATATTATAATACAAAAATATATAATACATAAATATATTTATAGAAGTATAATATACAAATATATTTTACAAATATGTTAAAAAATATATTATTCAAATATCTTATTCAAATATATTCTAATAGAGTTCATTCAATGGTTTAAATTAATCATCCAATTTTACTTATGAAGATTCTTCACTCTTCAAAACTATTTTTTTAATAGTGGATCAACTCCCATTTAACATTAGACCTTTGTATCTTTCATAATTTCTACTATTTATTTTATTGTGACTAAATGTTTATACTTTTTTTTCAAAATCACCATTGAACCCATAATGGCCATGAATATCAAAATTTATTATAAATACTACTCTTAGTATGATAGAAAATAATCCTTGTTTTCAACTTATCAAGACATAATTATTAAATCAATTGATCAACTAATATTTTTTAGATATTTAAAACCTTTATCGTTATTATGTATACTCTATTCCAAAAATGATTTTTTCTATTACTTATTGATTTTAATTAAAATTATAATTTCGAGATTTTTTCTATTATTTGATATACCATTAAAATTAATTATAATAATTCATTAGGTTGTTACATAACTTTTTCTAAAAAATTTAATAGATATTACCTAATTCAATATATGTTGGAATAATTATGAGAAATTATATTTATGAATTCCCTATTTCAAGTCGACATGTATTTTTTTCCAACCCTAGGAATATCTAATTACTATCCATGTATATAAAATTAATCTTTATTTATTTTCTATTTTACCAACACATTTTTATATCTTCTAGTTTATCTAACAGTATTTTATTATTCTTTATTATCATTTTTTATCATATTTTTATTTCATATTATTTCTTAATTTCTTATATTTTATTTTCATTTGTTCAGGGGATTTACAAAAAACGCGATGGATCATTTTAATAGAGGTAGTAGTAGTCTTTGTTAGAGGATTGAAATTATTAAAAGTGATATTTTTCCTATAAACATATAATTCATAGAGGCCCCAAAGATTCATATATCATTACATATTCCCACTGAGACCCCTTGAAACAATGACAAGAATGTTTATACCAACCAAATATTAGCTTCAATAGGAAAAAGTTAATAACTATTTAAAATGGTGTAATTCTCACAAATGGGAGGAATTACACATACTTTTCTTTCACCAAGAAAGGATCGGGTCAAGCCAAATACAAATTTTTTTAGGTTATTACCCCTAGGTACCTTGGTGTCAATACCACATCTACTTTTAGTATCCAAATTGAAATGTAATTCCAAAAAAACCACAAAATATATTACTTAACATAACATTAGGTTGTTCTTATAGCTACCCCATATTAACATACATGGATGTTACATAATTTTTTATGAATATTATTAAGATTATGAAATTACATTCTTATGGATTGTAATTGTTTAGTGTCTTTAGAAGAATAATATTTTAACATAGTGATAGATCTTCACCATCTCCATTAAATTTCCTTCCCTTTTATTACTCCTAATTAAAACCATTCTTCAAATCCCATTGAAAGGAAACATAAGAAAGGGGTGAGATCAGATTCTTAGTAAGGGTAAAAACAGAGATATGTGGGTATACCATGAGGCTAAGTGTACGGAACCTGATCATAACATTAGAATATCAGACCCTACATATCAAATATCATAATAAAGAGTCATGGAATAATTATTAACAGTTCACAAGACAAGAATCATAAGGGAATTAATTGAATAAACCATGAGATAATAATAGTTAAATAATACATTGAATTGTGGAATACACATAATCATATAAAATAAATTTTCTTGGAAACTAACCAGGGCCTTCAAGACTTGTTATTCTTGCGATAATCACCATTGTACCTTCTTTGAGATTATGATTCCCTCTTGTGCACCCTAGTTTTTGGAATTGGGATGCCCTCTCGTGTACCCTATTTTTTCAATTTTTGGATTCCCACGCATGTAATCTCTTTTTTTGGGCATGGGATGCCCTCCCATGTACCCTCTTTTCTTAGGCATGGATGAACAACTCTTAACCCTCTTGTTTCGAGATTGAGATGCCATAATGTTTACCCTCTGATCTCATTAAACATTTATTATTACCTAATTCATTAGAAAAATATATAGGTCCCACCCATCATACAACTAAATCTTAAATATAGGTTCCCCAAGATAATAAAAAATTCATTATAACATCACCCATAAAACTATATGGGTTTTATAAACATCATATAATAACTAATGAATTAAAATTGGTATCATAAACATTTTGTCACATTATAACCTTTATAAATGAGACAATTTTGTTAATTATTTCATCATAGAATAACCCTTTAGAGGAAAAAGTTTTCATAATAATTTTTTCAAGATATAACCCACGGAAGGCAAATGGGTTTCATAAACAATGGTTCAAAATATAGACCATTAAAAAAAATAAGAATGGAATCATTGGAAAATATCTATTTTAAAGAATAAAATATATCAAAGGATAACATATATGATGAAAATGGATTTTAAAATTTCATATTAAATAATTTGTATGGAAAATAAACCTTCTTTGAATATCAATTTCAAAAATATAAAAAATTTTCAAAACCATTTTCTTTGAAATCAACTTTGAAACAATTATAAAGGATGATTTTAAAAAAAAATTAAAAACATTAAAATAGAAAACATTTTTTAAAGTGCTTCCTAGTTAAATTATCTTAATATATCATTTAAAACATTATTTATTTTATTTAGAAAACATGGTTTGTGAATTAAACAGATTTTCGACCCAGTAGAGAAATAAAGTAAAATTTTATTTAAAAGTTTTAATTATATTATGTGTCAAAGAGTGGAAAATAGAACCATTATAAAAGGATACCATGAATAAATATAGGATAATAAAATTGATAATTGTTAGGTAGAAATGGTTCTTAATATTCCATCAATGGGAGCCTAATCATAAACAATATTAATAAACTATGAGAGTGTAGCAATAAACTGATACCACTTCAGTAACATTAAATCCTAATCTCCCTAGTATAATAAGATTAAATTAATATTAAATTATAATTAAAATAATTAAATTCATTATATAATATTTCAAATGGAATTATGTACACCGTATAGGAAAATACATATGCATAATATGGAATGTATCTAAAAAAGAAAAATTGTGAAAAACAATTACAATAATGATTTGGCAACTTTTAAACCATAAAACCAATAAAAGGAATATAATTAAATAGTTTTGTAAATAAAAAAAATTATTAATTATAAAATTATAATAAATTCAATGGAATTATATACACCACAAAAAATAAATGATTGGTGAATAATCTATAAGTCTCACATAAATAAAAGTGAAACGAGAAGAAGTTTACTTTAGGTCTTCAAAATATTTATACAAATTCAAAACTACTATATAATAGATATAATTATATTATAAATCTAATTCATAAAAATATTATTATATCTCAAAACATGTAGAATTTAATTATTAATTTATTATACACGTTTATTAACAATTGCTTGTTAATGTTACATTTCATCTAATAATCAATTTATTTTTTTATATATTTTGGGATTTTATTCTTGTTACTATTGCATATAAAGTGATATAATCATTTCAATAATGCAAAATATGATATAAATATCATATATATTCACTATATAAATATTTATAATAATTTATAAAAGTTATAAATTTCAAATATAAATACATCATTCAAGGAGAATGCCAAATATATATATATGTATAATATAATTCCTGGAGAATTATTATCTCATATATATTATATATGTTAAATAAACCCATAATTTATACACTCCATGTAATCTAAGAACAGATCACAACTCTTTGATGATATGGTAGTCCACACATCCACAAAAAAGTTTTTATATTTAAAAAAAATAGGAAGCAAGATTGTATGTATTATTTAATAATTAAATAATCTTAAATAAATCATAAATATCATATATATAATAAAAAATATAAATTGAAAAATTATTTCCAATCTTGGGAGGTGGTAATAAAATAATGAAAGACATCAGTTCGTGAGGTGATAAACCGCCGATTACAAGAATGAGGATTTTGTATCCCATTTGATGGAAGTGTGTGTGAGCGTATAAAACAAATTAAACTAAAAAAATATAAATTTATTTTGGATAAATATTATATTATTTAATTATGGAATAATAAGGATTTAGTGGGTTGAGAATAAAATAAAACAAAAGTGTCTGTTGAAGGATGTTAGATATTCTTGGGAAATTCCTTTTGGTTCTCACAAAAGGATTAACATGATTTTCTATATTCCCAATGTGACAATTCTTGGATGATAATTTAGAAGATGGGAGCTAATTTGGTAAGCAGTTAGATGAGAAAAATGGACTTATAAGTGTGAAAAGTGGGTGGGGGTGCCATTTTATAGTAGAGGAGGGGTGATATTCATGTAAATATAAAAAAGTAAACACTCTCTCCCCATTATGTCATGTTCTTCTAATAATTTTAAAATTTAGATTCAAGGGATTATATGGTAAAAATATATATAGAAAATATATTTTTTACATGTGTATAGGGTACTTGGAAGCTTATTTTTATGTTTAACCACCACATATACTCGTTTTATACCTTAATCAAAATAATTAATTTTAATTAAATTCAATTATCATTTTGGTAAAAAAAGTAATGTAATCATAGTTTAAATTATAAGTCATGTTCATTCCAAATATTGAAAAAATTATTCCAAATTCTAATCATAAAAATGGAAGAACATAATTTAAATTTAATCTCATAAATGTGATGGGAAATCGGGTTTTTAAAGAAGAAAGTTCAAAAAGATTCAAATGATGTTATATCCAATTTCAATGTGAAATTGGTTAAGATGACCTAAATAATATTAATTTATGTATGACTAATATAAATATAATTTAAATAAATTTTAAAATTTAATTAAATAATAAAATTAAATTTGATGAAAATGAAATTTTCAATTATAATTCAGTATTTTTACACTATTTATCAAAATATGTAGCTTCTCTGAAAAATACCAATAATTCCCCAAAAGTAAATTTTTGTATTCCAATTTAAAATTTTATGATTATTTTTAACAATAAAAACTATAGATGTGTCAACAATTATATTCAAAACAGGTTCTCCATTGAAAGGCATTAAAATTACCCATTTGAAAAATACATGTTTTTATTCAACAAACTGGATTTATTATTATATTATACCTATAAAATATATTGGATGAGTGTCAAATTTTTTTTGAATATATAATATATATATTTTATTAAAAAAACTTAATGAACGTTTTTTGATTAATTTATGGAGATAAAATACTGTTTGTATGAAGAAAAATAGTTTTCCACGAATTGGAATTACTTTATTCTCAAATAGTTTATACTTTTATTTGTGACTAATTGATGACCAATAGATTTATTTTATATAATTGTATAAAATATAGTTTCATAATTTTGTTAATATCATTCATTCCTTCCATTATAATAGCTAGGTGATAAATACAATAATATTTTTATTATAATATTAATTATATATTGTAGTTCGGTAAAACACATTATTGCGTGTAACATAAGTGATCTAATGAAATTAGAATTGCGTATAAAGATTCCAAAAACATAATTTTTTTTACTAAAAGCTATATTAAATATTGTGTCTAGTGAAAGAGTAACATGGTTTGGTTTGAAACACAATCAAAACTTAGTGCTTTCCTATAACACAAGATCTATTTAGTGTTGCATGAATATAGAATATATAAAATATTAAATATTTTAAATTAAAATTACCAAATTCTTATAGTGTTACTATTATTTTATACTTATCAGAAAATTATATCATAATTCTACCTTACCTAATATATTATTTTCTGTATCTAGTTTTCAAATATTTTACTAACTTGACTCTAATATAAATTGTAAAGACCTCAACCCCAGTATCTTGGAGAAGTGGCTGCTTTATTACATTGGAATAAGAGATAAATAATTTGTTTCCTAAAGTACATAGTAGTTTAGTATTAATGTAAAAATATATACATACATTCTCTTCATATTAAATTTAGATTCAGAAATTAATATATATATATATATATATATATTTTGAATAACAAAATTCCTTCTAGCATAACCTTTTATATTAAACATAATACACATCATGGATTCATGGGAAAGGAAACAATAAAAGGGTGTTCTCAAATTCAATTTGGGGTTAATTATAGTGGAATCAATCATGAATCAATAATCATAATCAATATGAAAATGCAAAAAACTATGTACACTACCATATAAATAACTGGACTTGGAATTGTCATTATGGAATAGTAAATAACAGAAAACACATGTCATTTATTCAATAAGCTAAAAATTAAATTCATCGAGATATAATATCATAGTGAAAATATCATTTATAAAAATAAAATAACTATTTATAAAGAAGGATTTTAATTATTTTACATCAATTCTTAGAAACATGATAACACTACCATCAAGACCATTCAAGAGATAGTTTAAATTATGGGAAACACCCCGTTTAATGCTAGCTTAATGATATGTTTCATGAAACCTATAGATGCATTCAGGGGATATACAATACTGATCCCACACATCATTGTAGGTATAAATAATTCCTCATATAATGAATATCTATTTAATTAATGAATCAATATTCCTTAATAACAAAAATCTATATTGAGTAAATTATATGGATATTTTAATATTTCACAAGTCAATGAAATAACATTCAAATTAAATAAATTATATGTATAAATGAGACATGGTTAAATTAATAAGAATATACCAGATTAATAATTTCTAAATTTAGTGGAATTTTATTGTTTAATGGTTAAATGAATGTGAATATTTCAAGGGGACATCAATAAACACAAAAATGAATCATGGAAATGAATTTCGATAAAACATTTGTTCAAAATAATCACAAACCTTCTAAAGGAATAATAATGATGATATCAATACAACATAAAACAATTGGAATAAGATTAAATTTTTCTTGTCATTGATGAATAAAATTACCATATGAATATGTTTATAAATTTCTTACAGAAAGAATCATTTTTATTTTAAAAATAACACTTAAAAAATAATTGTTCAAAAAAATTATTTATAATAATTTTATTTTGAAATAAAATTTTAAAATATTAAAAGAAGATTTAAAAAATTTAGTGGCCATATTGTAAGGATATTCTATAATTGTTGAGTATGTTAAAACAAATATTCCATTAAATATTTTAGTAAAAAAAGAGTATTGTTTTGAAACAAAAATAGGAAAATTCTATCAATTTTTTGAAAATAAAATGATAAAAAGGATAAAAATATATGTAATAAATAATTTTGAGAAAATTTCAATACTTTTTTAGAACAATTGGAAAAATTATTTTGGAAGAAATCAGATTTCTAGCCAAAGAGTGAAATGAAGTACGGTTTTCTTTAAAAAAAATTCCCAATTATTTTATATTACAAGTAGTGGTAAAATGGAACTATTACATGAAAATAAAATGAATAAACCTAGGATAATAAAATTAATCCATTTTATTAGGTAATGTTTATATAATTTACATTAACTATAATTCAAGATTAAATAATCTTTTTTATATTGAGACTATAAAAAACATTACAATGATCATAATGTTTAAGTGAGAATTAATCAATGAATACATTATCCGTTTCAAATTTAAATCCCCATAAAAAGAAGTTGAAATAAAACCTAAGGTAATAGAAATTAATTATATACATAATCTTGGAATGACATAATATTTCTAGTATAAAATTAACCAAGGGAATATAAATTGAGTTATGAAATCCCTTACTATACACTTCCTTTTTATTAAACATTATTTGACATCCTGTAGAGTATTTTTAAACTTGTTATTAAATTACACCAGAATAATATTAATATTTATTATTTCATATATTATCCATTTATAACATATTTTTCACCCATTACATAATAATATTTTATTGAATTCATTTTTTATGGTGTTAATTTTCTTGTTTTGACATTTGTGTTTTATCCCGAAAGATATGATTCTTAAGTATACTATATAGTTATATCAACTCTAAAAAAATAGTCATGACATAATTATTATATTTATACATCCATTATAATTTTATGACTATTCATGATAAAATATTTTGAGAAATAATATATGTTATGATCATTGATATGGCGAGTCTTATGTAAACATAAGTAAGACTTCAGTTTTTTGACATTCATTATGGAAGTAATATAGGTAATATATTTTCATTACAGAATAATCATGATATAAAATATACCATATTATATACATATATATATTGAAGAGGTGGTGTGGATATTAAAAGAGATTCACATCGCTTTGTGATGGTGGAAGACCACACTCACACGAATGATGTTATAATCATTAATTGAGTGAAAAGGTAATAAAGAATAAGTTACATATTATCATTATAGAATGATAAATATTTCATGAAAATAATAATTTTTTCTTATATATAACAAATAATTATTAAATTTAAACTTAATAAATTTTATGTAATGAGTTAGTGAAAGATGAAACACATATCTTCTTGAGGCGGTAGACCACCATAAACATGAGCGACATTATCATGTCCACTACTAAATACAAATTACGAAATGATATATATGATATAATAACTACATAGCTATGAATATTATATAAATATCAAATATATAATTTATATTTATCATCATACCAACTTTTTAAAAGAATTAATGTAGAATGAATGATATCGGTTTGTGAGGTAGTAGTCTATCGTACACATGATTGTTGATTTCAAAACCCATTTAATAGAGATGTACATAGTTTTAGGTCATTCCATTATTATGATAACATCCCATTACATGGAATAATTTTTCATCATTATATTATATTATATTAAAATCAATTTAATGATTTTGAGAAACAAATGAAATATAGATGCTTGATGAATAACAATACCTCTTTTTTGGATCTCCTTATTAGGTTTGCACCAAATCCCTTTGATAAATAATTTTAAAACAAAATAAGAATTATAGGAATATAGTAAGGATGTCTTTCAGAAAGTATTTTTTGAAAATTATAGATTTAATGGTTTAAATAATAGAGGAGACTGGGTGACCCTTTATAAGTGAGTTGTGTCCCACATTTGTATTTTGTTTTGAAATGATTCATTCATACCCACATTTTTATCATGTCACTAGAATCCAAAATGGGAAATTATTGAACATAAAAAAGAAAAGGAAAACAAGTTTCCATAAAATGGGAGTTGGAGAAGTACTGAGGTCAATTTTAACCCTTATCATCTTAGTTTAACCCCTGGTAAATTCATTTTACCTTAACCATAATAATTAATTTCTAATATATTTGATACTTATTTTTGTAAAAAATTAATATAACATTCTTAGAAATTAGAAATTTATATTATAACAAATAGGGGATACCTTTATCCAAATAAAACTCCCATAATTGAAAATTTTATTTTATAATTATTCCCACAAACACGATAAAAATTGGGGTTTTAAAAAAATAAATTTCTCAAACATTTAAAATGTTTTTATGTTAAAATTCAACATTAAAATTATTCCAAGGAGATAAATTTGATTAATTTATATAAAAAAACAATTTTTTTTTAAAATTGATTGAAATTATAATATAAAATTATAAATTATTTATAGAGAAATTATGTTTTCAATTAATATTTATTCATTTTCTCAACTCATCAGAAAAGAATACTTTTCATAAAACTACAAAAAATTCACCCTAAGATTATTTTTGTATAATGATTATAGGAAATAATTTCATTTTTTAAAATAAAATTGTTAAATGTTTTCAAAATTAATTAAATTAGGTGCACAAAGCAAGGCTAAACTATAATTTAGAAAAATAGCAATTTTTGAGAAAATGTTTCTTTTAATTTTAAATGATCCATATTTTAGTTATAATAAATACATGACTATAATTTTCATTATTGAGTTTGACTATAATTTAACTACTAATTTATAACTATTATATTAAGTAATAATTTTTTATTAACAAGTCATGTTTTTTTATAAAAATGGAGTTGCATGTAATTCATGTTAAACTTAGCATTATGAATAAAGCGTACTAATCTCAGTGTTGCATCGAATACAAGATAAACTCCTTGTTGAGTATAATTTAATGTATTGAAGATATTAAAATTATTTATAAATAAATATATCATAAATTCTTAGGGTGTTATACTTTCTTCTATGTTTTGTGTTTCGTGTCACATACGCTATCAAATACAAAGTTATTATTTTTTAATTTCATCGTATTACATTAGGTTTTGTAATATCCATGATATAAAAATTAAATCCAAGAAAAATTATCAGATTTTCCCATGTTTTCAACCAATGAAGTGTGATTTTAATTTTTTTATATGGAATAGAACAGAAGTTATAAAAATAATATCAATGGTGATGTTGATGTGATTTGTGTTTATGAATAATATATTTTGAAACCATGAAATACAATATAGGCTTTTTTAGGACTAATTCATGGTTTATAATATTTTTACAATAACATAAAAACATTATTTTAATGGGTAAATATCTATTTAGATGTGGATTATTTTTATTGATTTCATCACTACACTTTTGAGATGTTATGATGTAATAATACAAAATGAATCTTTCTTTCATATTTTATTTTTACACAAAAATTCAATTGACTTAGTATATTAAGAAAAATTTCAAGTTGGATAAATTCGACATGATTATTAAAGAAATATTTTTTACATATTATAAAAATAAATTTTAAATAAAATTCATAATTTATAAGAAAATTTTTGGTTTTACAACACCAAAAAAATTATGACCCATATAAAAATTAAATTGTACTTCAATAATTTAAATTACGATTTATATTTAAATTATCATTATTTAACTGTATTTTTAGTATTAAAAAATCATTTAATTTTATCATTATTTAATTTATCTAATGGATTGACTTATTTAAATCCATATATTTCCAAAAATTCAAATTTTAGTTTTCTTTAAAAAATATAATTTTTATTTCAAACTCATTATTCCGTCATATATATATAATGAAAAGGGATAAATATAATCATTACTTTTTTTAAAATTTATGAGTTTACTCTACTTGGTTCTTGATAAATAACTCGTTATTACTCAAGTGTATACTTGAAGGGTGAGGTGTGTTATGATGGTACTTTCATGTGCTCACTTGGGGACCATGTTTTGGTCCATGATCTCAATAATCTTGAAAATCCCACAAAAATGGGTTCACTCAACCTTTAGATCTCGACTTGGGATTTCTAATAAAAAATATTTGTCATTTAATATCCCTAGGAAGCTCCTATAAGTGGTATATATATGGTGAAATTCTAATAGCTGTGGTTATTACATATTCTCTCAATGCTAATTGGGCATTATCATAACCTTTTATATTTACTACTAATAATAATAAATATAAAATGACTATATTATCAATGTTTATGATTTTTAATGGTCTTTCAAATCGGATAGGATATATTTTATAATGATACATTATTACCAAAGTAGTACACAGGTTATCTATAAATACATAAAATAATGAGGAATTGTTTCATTCAAAAGGTTATTTCATTTTGAAAATTATGGTTAGTGACAAAATAATGTGAATAAAATCCATTCTAAGGTGAAATTTGTAGTTCATATACATTAATTAATAAAATTAAAACTCAATGAACATGCCCATTTTCATGTAAAATAAACTATTAATTGTTTTGGATTCCAAGGGATGAATTGCCCACTAATGGTGGTTATGTATTAATATATTACAAATCATGTTTATTTTAGGATTCCATTAGATAAGTTCCCCTTTAGTTGAGTTATGTTATAATAGTGATGTTCTAATGTGGGTTTTTGATGGTCTGAGTGAGATAAAGGATTTTTTTGTATGGATGTGTGATATGATTATTGTTTTATAATTCTAACCTAAATATTTAATAAATCATGGGAATAATGAGTTGGTTAGGGAGTAAGTATAGGTACAATGTGAACTAGTTTATAATTATTCTCTGGCGAGTAGCCCTAGGTGGGACATAGGTCAACCTATGGGCTGTTTAACCTTATTTAGGAAATAAAAAAATATAGGGTGTCTGGGTGGTGTCAATAGATGTGCAGTTGTGTTTTATTACATGAAAATTTATTTATTCAATACCATGTTAGATCTATATTTGGCCGTGTCCTGTAAATTTCTTGGATTCCAAGATGAGTATATATGTTTATATTATAATATATAGTAACTTGAGGAATTAGTAGAGATATTTACTAATTAATTTTATGTTCTATTTAAAAATATATTAACTTAAATTGTTGAATCTTTTTGTTGATGTAATTTAAATGGTGGTTCTATCTAGAAAGATCATTGAATCATTGAAAAATATTGATTTCATGTAAAATTGTTTGATACTTATTTTAGAAGATAAAACCTAGAAACCATATCATGTATCATTATTTTAAAAATTGAAAAATTATATTTTTTGTAATTGACTTATGATTTGGATCAGTGGGTTGTGATTTACTTGAATTTTTATGTCATGATAATAAAAATTATTTGTTATCTTTTTTGTAGATATAGTTGAAGTTCATTTACCTCCTGATCTAGGTTTATATAGATGTAGGGGGAGTTATTCATTTCAACACAGTTACTTCATAGTGAACTTAGTCAATTAATTTTTACCTGTTGAATGTTGTACTAGTCATCTAACTTGTATTTTGAGACATTGTGTTGAGGTTATTTTATTTGTTATATTTTAGTTTCTAGGTTTGTATGTTATAATTTTATTCTTTAATTAATAATTAATAATTATTTTTGTGATAAATCATTCTCAGTGCATTCTAGTTGATTCTTAAGCACTTATATCCAACCCATATGGATCAATAATTCCCTTTTGTCCTTATCATAGCTGGGTCAAGTGTCGTATTTATGGAAAACCCTTGTTAGGCCTGTTGTACCTCTCGAACCCCTCGTGGTTTTATTTTCATGATCACAATCACCCTCTTTTTTTCTAATATTGTTTTAAGTGTTTTTGGATGATAGGCTTCAATTCAGGGTGCCAAGGAATTGGGCCAAGAAGGCCAAGAAAGCAATAAGGCCAAAATGGACTGAAATTCAGTCCACCGGCCAACCGATGGAAGAGCACCGGCCAGCCGATGGAGGCCTGGACAGAAGGAATCCCTCTGTCCAGACCACCGGCCAACCGGTGTCACACCAGCGACCAGCCGGTGGCACCCAGCCCAAACAGTGGAAGCTACTGCCTCAGCACCGGCCAACCGGTGGCCTCAGCACCGGTCAGCCGGTGGCACCTGCACAGAAGAGGAAGCTACTGCCTCACCACCGGCCAACCGGTGGCCTCAGCACCGGCCAAACGGTGGAGCCTGAGCCCGAGCCCCTCTCCATTTTGCACACACCGGCCAACCGGTGGCCCTGTACCGGTCAGCCGGTGGAGCCAGTCAAACTAGCCGTTGGGCTTTTGACCAGCCTGTCCACTTGCCTCCCAACGGCTCCGAAGCCCTTTCCAATGGCTCCGAAGACCTCCAACGGCCATATGAGGGTTCCCCCTCTATAAATAAAGTACCTTGAAGCCCCGGAAACTTAACCAAGCTATACGGAAGCCAATGGACATATTTTTGATCATTTGGTGAACCTCCGGCGGATTGTTCCAAGGGAACCCCAATTGCTCCAACACAATTCCACATCCAAGGAGCATCACCAAAGAATCTTGGGAGTGCACGTATTCAACTCCAATCATCCATTGGTGCCCAAGGCTTCTCCAAATACGGTTTTTATTGTTTATTCATTTTGAGCTTAAATTTGGGTTTGTGCCTACAATCCCCAACTCTTTCTCTCATCCTTTCTTTTGGGTTTTCACATCACCTTTAAGGTGTGAAGAGGTTAGTCAATCCTTTCCTTTTAAAAGTCTTGAATCAAAGGTGAGCTAGCCTTCACCCGTAAAAAGGCTAGTGGGTTCTTGCTCAACCATTGAAAGCAAGTGGGTTCTTGCATAACCATTAAAAGCAAGCTGTAATAGGTGAGCTAGCCTTCACCTGTAAAAAGGCTAGTGGGTTTCTTGCTAAAACCATTGAAAAGCAAGCGGTAGAATCTCTCAACGGTTGAGTTGGGAGAGGAGACGTAGGCCGGGTTTTTGGCCGAACTCCGTTATCAATTCTTGTGTCTTGCCTCTTTATTTCCGCTGCACCTTTAACTTTGATTTTAATTTGTTAATCATTTTTTAAAAGGCAATTCACCCCCCTCTTGCCATCACTCCCTTTTTCTCCGCCCAACAATTGGTATCAGAGGGAAATTTGAGTAATACCTTAACTTGTTTCAAATTCAAGATCCTTTTGTGATGGCTTCAACTTCTTTCGCCCCCGAAGGCTATTCATTGGGTCGTGCTCCATTTTTTGATGGAACCGACTACAATTATTGGAAAACCCGCATGACTACTTTTCTTAGAAGTATAGGTTATCCCATTTATAAAATTGTCATGCAAGGTTACACTCTCTCTTCCCCCAATGAATCCAAATGGACTCAAGCCGATATTAAAAATTTCGAGCTTGATGGCAAAGCCATGAACACTCTACATTGCGGCCTTGACCGAAATGAGTTCAATCGAGTTTCCACATGCACCTCTTCACATGAAATCTGGAAACTATTGGAGGTTACCCATGAGGGGACCAACAAAGTCAAGGATACTCGATTAGATATGTTTCGTCAAGATTTTGAATCATTCTCCATGCATCCAAATGAATCTATTTCTGAAATGTTTACTCGTTTTACTGACGTGTGCAATGGTAGAAAATCTCTTGGAGATAATATTTCTGAAGAAACCATGGTCAAGAAGATCCTATGGATCCTACCAAGCTCATGGGCTCTGAAGGTCACGACAATCCAAGAAGCGAAGGACATCAAAAACATGCCGGTCGAAGAGCTCATCGGATCCCTCATGACCTACGAGATCACCATGAGGAGGCAAGCTGAAAAGGAAGGCAAACCAATCAAAGTTCCAAAGAACATCGCCTTCAAAGTTCAAAAAGAAGAAAGCTCATCCTCCTCCTCATCTTCTTTTTCTTCAAGCGGCGATTCCGAAATGGAGAATCTTTCCCGCAAGATGCACAACTTCATGAAGAAGCACAAAAAGAAGAAATCCCGCAAGGCTCAACCCAATGAAAAATCCGAGCCCAAGGTAAAATGTTACGGGTGTGGCGAGAAGGGCCATTACAAGCCCGATTACCCACTCAACAAGAAAAAGGCCAAGAAAAAGGAGAATAAGAAGGCTTTCAAGGCCACATGGAGTGATAGCTCCACATCCTCCTCCTCCTCCTCGAGCGAAAACGGTAATAAATGCCTAATGGCATGTCATGAGGTAACTTCTTCCGACTCCTCATCCTCTTGTTCTTCAAATTCAAATTCTTTCAATCACATGTCTTATGAGGATCTCCAACATGCTAGAGATCAATTGGAGGAAGGTTTTCACGAACTTTCTTCCAAATTTGTTTCTTTAAAAAATAATTTCAAAAAACTCTCTTCCGAAAAAGAACAACTTCTCAAAGAAAAGGAAGAGTTGACCCTCAAAATCCAAAATCTTCCTGATATTGATTCCATGGAATCAACTATCAAAGATTTAAGGGAATCCC
Organism: Viscum album; assembly: GCA_963277665.1. Lineage (NCBI taxonomy): Eukaryota > Viridiplantae > Streptophyta > Magnoliopsida > Santalales > Viscaceae > Viscum > Viscum album. Next base: position 402,847,061 of record OY728157.1, read on the forward strand.
TAGCCAAGTTCACCCAAGGGGAACAAAATTTGAACAATTTGCTTGGTTCCCAACGTGTAACTAGAACCACCCAAGGGCTTGGCTATTCCAAGCAAGCTTCCTCTTCCCATGCACCTACTATTTTTGTAAGGGGGAGCTCCCAATTTAAATTTTGTAATTATTGCAAAAAACCCGGGCACTTAATTTATGAGTGCAATTGTAAAAATGCCCGGTATGGTAGGCCCAAAACCATTTTTTTTAATGATGAATTTTTTAGGAGAAGACCCGCCACTAGACAAGTATGGATTGAAAAATCCCTCTTAGCAAGTCTCTCCGGGCCAAAATTTGTCTCGGTTTCAAAAACCTCTCCCCGGTGATTTGTTGTTTTTATTTAGGGGGAGTTAGGATCGTTTAAGCCCTTTTGATTTCAATTTCAAAATTTTCGATTCAAAATTTCAAATTCAAAATTTTCGATTCAAACTTTCAATTTCAACACTTGGTTTCAATTTTTCGATTCAAAACTTTCAATTCAAACTGTTATTCAATTTTCTTTTCAAAACTTTCAATTCAAAATGTTATTGAACTCTTGATTCAAAACTTTCAATTCAAATTTCAAAAATATCAATTGGTTTAAAATCTATATCTTGTTTTTCAAACTTTTCCCTCAATCAAGTTTTATGCCCCGTGCTATTTTGTTAATCACAAAGGGGGAGAAATTCTTGTTTGATTGGGGGAGAAATCCTTTAAAGCATGCTTTTCATTTCATTTTCTACATTGTTTGTTTTGGTGATTGTGATCATAAAAATAGGGGGAGATTGTTGTACCTCTCGAACCCCTCGTGGTTTTATTTTCATGATCACAATCACCCTCTTGTTTTTCTAATATTGTTTTAAGTGTTTTTGGATGATAGGCTTCAATTCAGGGTGCCAAGGAATTGGGCCAAGAAGGCCAAAAAAGCAACAAGGCCAAAATGGACTGAAATTCAGTCCACCGGCCAACCGATGGAAGAGCACCGGCCAGCCGATGGAGGCCTGGACAGAAGGAATCCCTCTGTCCAGACCACCGGCCAACCGGTGTCACACCAGCGACCAGCCGGTGGCACCCAGCCCAAACAGTGGATGCTACTGCCTCAGCACCGGCCAACCGGTGGCCTCAGCACCGGTCAGCCGATGGCACCTGCACAGAAGAGGAAGCTACTGCCTCACCACCGGCCAATCGGTGGCCTTAGCACCGGCCAACCGGTGGAGCCTGAGCCCGAGCCCCTCTCCATTTTGCACACACCGGCCAACCGGTGGCCCTGTACCGGTCAGCCGGTGGAGCCAGTCAAACTAGCCGTTGGGCTTTTGACCAGCCTGTCCACTTGCCTCCCAACGGCTCCGAAGCCCTTTCCAACGGCTCCGAAGACCTCTAACGGCCATATGAGGGTCCCCCATCTATAAATAAAGGACCTTGAAGCCCCGGAAACCTAACCAAGCTATACGGAAGCCAACGGACATATTTTTGATCATTTGGCGAACCTCCGGCGGATTGTTCCAAGGGAACCCCAATTGCTCCAACACAATTCCACATCCAAGGAGCATCACCAAAGAAGCTTGGGAGTGCACGTATTCAACTCCAATCATCCATTGGTGCCCAAGGCTTCTCCAAATACGGTTTTTATTGTTTATTCATTTTGAGCTTAAATTTGGGTTTGTGCCTACAAACCCCAACTCTTTCTCTCATCCTTTCTTTTGGGTTTTCACATCACCTTTAAGGTGTGAAGAGGTTAGTCAAGCCTTTCCTTTTAAAAGGCTTGAATCAAAGGTGAGCTAGCCTTCACCCGTAAAAAGGCTAGTGGGTTCTTGCTCAACCATTGAAAGCAAGTGGGTTCTTGCAAAACCATTAAAAGAAAGCTGTAATAGGTGAGCTAGCCTTCACCTGTAAAAAGGCTAGTGGGTTTCTTGCTAAAACCATTGAAAAGCAAGCGGTAGAATCTCTCAAAGGTTGAGTTGGGAGCGGAGACGTAGGCCGGGTTTTTGGCCGAACTCCGTTATCAATTCTTGTGTCTTGCCTCTTTATTTCCGCTGCACCTTTAACTTTGATTTTAATTTGTTAATCATTTTTTAAAAGGCAATTCATCCCCCCTCTTTCCATCACTCCCTTTTTCTCCGCCCAACAAGGCCTTAATTTTTTTTTTAAAAAAAATGTGTTTTAACTTATTTAAAGAGTAATTTTAGTATACAAGTGTAAGGAGTTATTTTAATTTATGAGGTGAATCCCATATATATTTTCTTGATCATTACCTTTCGAAATAATAAATGATCCTCCATAGTTTTTCAGGATGTTTCTATCCTAAAATAGATTACAATTCTCAACTTTTTAAAGTTATGATTTCTAATTTTTTGTAATATCTGAATTTTAATCCAAATAGGTAGGATATGAAAAAACATAATGTATATATATAGAATTTTTATAATCATATGATGTAAGTGTGACATAAATTCTATTTATTGGACTTCATATGGTTAGTTTATAGTTGAAAAAATTGTGTGGTTAATCCTTACATTGCCATATTATTACTTGATTTTGAAATTTTAATTATTTAATTATATTATTTTCTTACCTCTATTTTTATTAATATTAAATTAGGGAGAGTTCTTGGTTTTATAAGTGTTTATTTGTTGAAAACAAAATTAAAAAGAATATTTTAATATAGAAGTTACTAAAACTATTTTTATGTAGAAACCAAATTTTAATAAAAATATTTCTATTATTTCATAATTATTTTAAAATTTATTTTTATTTTTTTGATGAAAAACGAAAATAGATTCCGAATATGTTTTCAAGAAAAATCCATATTAGAAAAGATATATAGTTTTATAAAATTTTCTAAGACATTTTGGATTCAAGATGGTGATTCTTTTTTAATAAATCTATTTGTATCCTTCGAAACATTTATATTTTTAATTATTTTTATAATGTTCATGTGATGCTATAACATTTTAGTTGAAAACATTTAAATATTTTAATTTTGAAATGTTTTAAAATTAGTGGTTTTCAAACTTTTATATATTTTTTTTTATTCAATAACTTTTTTAAAATATGTTTTAATATTAATTTTACTAAAGAATGTTATTTTTTAAAAGAGTTTTTATGAAACCCTCTTATCTTAAAGAGGTGACTTTGTTTTTTATATGATATTAAATATTTTTTTGGTCAATAATTTTTTATGTTATGTTTTGGATTTTTTTCTTAAGTGGGTTTTTAGATATTCCTTATGCATTTATGTTTTTTTGGCTGGGTTTGACATTTAGTGTTCATTTTGATGATATTTATAATTTATATTTTTACAGGTATAACCCCAACCGTATTTAAAAGGACTCTATAGTTGATAAAGATCTTAAAATTCAAATTTTTTATTATAATGATAGAGGGAAGACCATTTTGTTTCTATTTTTATATAATATGTTACCTCTTTTTGACCATGTGATGTTAAGAGTTGTTTTTTTATTTTTCAATCCTCATGGTGATATTTTGAATTTTCTAAATTATTTTATTCATTATAGAATGATGATATAAGAATATAGCTTATATGTATTTCAACATGTTCATTCTCTTATCACGAATTTAATGTTTTTGATAATTTTAGTTTAGATAGTTTCATTCTAAAGTAAATTATAATTTGGTTTAGAGAAAACACCATTTGTGAGTATTCTATATTGAATTTATTTCTCCCATTTACTCGATGTGGGAATTGTTTTTCTAATTTGTGAATAATTTAGAGATGAACTTATTCTATTGGGATTTTGAAAAATATTTAGGGTGGTTGTGTGTGTATTTCCCTATATTTCCCTTTATAATCCCACATGGTATTTTATTATGTTTAGAATACTTATTTTTCAATGATAATTGTACTTCTCTTAAATGGGTGAAATATGAGCCTTTTATTGGACCATTTCATTTGAGTGACCAAAAGAATGTTTTGACTATGATATCATGTTATATAGGAATAATTGATATAAAATTAACTAGAAGGATGAACTGCTATTATCTGTACCTAAACACACATGAGACTATATAGTTCTTATTGAGGCATGATCTATTGTGTGAAATTTCCAAATTTTATAAATTATTCTCTTGTGTGATATTCCTCTATACCTTTAATTAGGTAGTAACATTTTCATTCATATTACAATAGGGTGAATTCTAAGGTCTCTAGAGTTGTTTGATTTTGAAAATTTATTGTGTTATTTATTTCAATTTTCAAAATATGAATTTTAGGATTTGTAAACTAGTTTATAAAGAATGATCAGTTATTGAATTTTCAGTAGATTTTTTTCATCAATGATGACTTGTTCTTTTATTAGTTCTTCTAAAGAGGTGAATGATTTGTGTGTAAAGAGTTGTTAAATAGAATTATAAAATAGTTGGCAGATGAATATTAATGATTCTCTCTGGTTGAAGTGTTTCATATTAAAATTTCAATATATGAGAGATTATTTTTTTGGAGTATCTGGGGTTTTATATCAATGTTTTGGTTTGTAAATGTGGTATTAGTTTATATTTCCAATTCAGTTACAAGTTTCTTTTAAATATGGATGGTCTATTATCCATGAAAATTAATGGGGATTGATTGTTTTATGGCTGGGATATTATCGTATCCCTACTTTAGGGAATGATTTTTTGAGATTTGGTATGGTTTATTTTGGGGTTGGGATGTGTTGGTTAGTAACCAGTGGAATTAATAGAGCCTTAAGTAGTTATAAGGAAAACAATTAATAAAAATATCCATGGTACAAGTCACGTTAAACCTAGGGATCACGTTTACACTGTGTGAAAGACAATCATTTCCTATGCAGGGAACGGTATCTTGAATTTGGAATGGGGAGTCCCCCTTTCCACCATAGACAGTTTGGAATCCACCATACCATTGTGGAAGGCTTTTGATGTCCATAAATATCCAATATCTCTACACTAATCCACGGTTAGCCGTTTTTTCAAAAACATGGTTGTGTTTTGGTTTAGACTTCCAAAGGATGATGAATATCTCAATTCTATAGTGTCATACATTTAGGATATCTGAAATGATTAAATTAGATTCCATGACTTTTGGAAGAGGTTTATCTTTTTTAATGAGGTGTGTTTTATCCTTATGAAATATTTATAGTTCATCCTTTCCTCTTTTTGATATATAAAAAAAATCACCATTACAACATTGTCATATATTTCAGAGGAAAACTGTTCTGTGGTGAATTACAATCCTCCTCTTCCTTGATCAATCAATAGCCTTGGATGAACCCATTAGATTTTTTATTTATCTTGTTATAATTTATGGCGTGTTAAGACTAGGGGTATTTATTTTACCTTGACATTTTCCCCATATTATTCATGTTTTTTTCTACCCAAAGACTATATGTATCATAAGATTCATTGAATTATTATTTATTGATATGGTATTGAATGTGTGGCATCTATAAAGAGGGTCTTATGATTTAATGGTGGGGGAGTTTAACATGCCTAGAATAGCAATAATTAAAATACTAAATGTTATTACATAAAAAATAGGAATAAAAATTCTTCTTGGTATCCTAACTCATTAAATATTAATAGTAAATTATTCCTAGCAAGAAGTAGTGCTAGGATGGGTAAGCACTTAGAATTTTACCCAACGTGTTTGAGGGAGAGAGGACAAATCACAATTATAGAGGATGAGTTGTCTTGTGGGAAATGTAATTAGTTTGATAATTGTTTTTTGTGTGTAATACCTTATGGTGTCCTAGTAAGTAAACTAAGGTATTACCTGATACCCATAGGATAAATTTACTAGATTCACGACCCATGTTGGCTGCGTAATAATTTTTTTTAACTTTGATTGAATGAATCCAATAATTTAATAGCCTTTAAACAACAGCATTAACAATCTTTTTAACCATATAAAACATGAAATTATATCTATTTTCATTTATAATATCAATGTAAAAAACGACATTTAATTATTCATTATTAAATAATTATATTTCCCAAAATAAATCTCTAAAACCTATTTGAGAAAGATGTCAATGATAATTCATTAAATAATTATTTCAATCCATTTTAGAATACAATTTAAGTCAATACATAATTAATTGTTTTTAGAAAAAATTATTTCATGAAAAACATCTCTAAAAAACATGGTGGGATCCTAATGAGGTTGTTTTTTGAAACCCTATGCAAACCATTGGGTATGTAAAAATCTCATTTTTTGATATAGGAAAAGCCAAGGCACCACATGGTTGTATAACGTATCCATGGTAGTGGTGTGTGGTTTTAATATAGGATATAGTGAGTCTATAATATCACATATAGATGTGTGGTAGTTTGTCTCAACTACTTTAGTTTACCTATTTTGGTTTTTTTATGTGTATTAAATTTTACTCATTGAATTTCAATGTCTAACTATTTATAGGAATGCATTATTCAATTTTTAAAATCAAAATTTATTTAGTATTATGGGAAAAATAATTCTAAAAGGTTGTTATTTATTCCCATGAACATGTCTCCAAACCATATGGATCTGGAATTCCCTTTGGGACTTATCATGGGCTATCTTGCGTATCAAATTCATGGATGACCCAAATCAATCCCAAAAATCTATTAAAAAATAAAATGATACTATTTTTTACTTGATTAAGAACCACTTTACTTTTAATTCTATTATTATTATCTCTTTTAATTCATTTATGACCATGTTTTATTTAGTTACTTAATCAAAAAAATTTTAATGAACATTTTGAGGACTATCTGTTTATAATCCCAGAACAACATTGATAGGGTTATAGTGTCCAAAGGATTCATTATTTTATCATTATCAGAATATTAGTAATGAATTAATGATCATATTTCTAAACTATATACTATTTTATAATCAGTTATGAATTGTGGATTTGAAAAATGGAATATATCACATCATGGAGGTGGTAACGGTTACATACAAACAAGGGACTTATCTAATATTATACCTAGTGGAAAAAATAATGTAAATAATATATTATTTTTAATTAATCATAATAATTTTTTAAATTCCATATTTTTTCATTAATTACATGATTTTGACCGTCCATGTGAGGAGGTAATATAAAACTAATCACATATCATGAAAGAGGTTGTAGTCCACATATTTACAGGACAAACGTTATCATTTTACAATGGATTGAAGAGAAGGAATGTAATTAATATAGTATCATTAAAAACAATAATTATGATTTAAATATAATATATATTAATTTTATTCATCATATTAACCATATATATTAGGTGTTAATGAAAAACCATACACATTAATACATAAATAATGTTGTTCGTACATACGCATGACTGATAATTTCATTTACCATTTGATGTAAAATCAAAAAATGGTTTTCTCATCAATACAATAAAATCAAAATATATATAAGATTTATATCGTAAATTTTAACCAAAATTATAATATTTTATATGAATAAATAAACATGAAAACACTCATTTAAAAGTTTTACATATTCTTTGGGAAAAATTTTATATTAGAAATAAATCATTATAGGTTTGGTCTTCTGGTTATATTATGACCTATATGAATTTTGGAGTTATTTTGGGGAGATATTTTGGTAGGTATTTTTACAACCCCTTGTTTTTATGTTTTTTGTTTCCAATAAATTAAATTTCATTGATATATTGTGCTATAAGAAGCATTAATTTAACATTGTGTTACAAGAAACATTGGGTTAGCTTGTATTACATACACCACTATGTTTTACAAAAACCATGATATATTATTAATATAGTTCTTTAAACATGAAAATTATAACATATATGTTAAACTTAGTGATATGAATACCAATGAATAATTTTAAAATATTTTGTACAATGGTTTTATATAATAAAAAAATATTAATAAAATGTTTTCACTTTTTCAATTATGTCTATAAATTTTATAAATACTATTTTCTAAATAATAGTTTCTTTTTTTAAAATGATATAAATTTATGAAAAATATCTAAAAATTATTTTATAAAATAAAGATAATTTTTAAATTACTATATCTAAATTATCTATGTTTTAATTTTCTAGGATATTTGAAAAATGATTCATTTTTCAATGAGTGGTAAAAAAAATGAACTTTTAATTGAAAAAATTTATTTTCACATAACTTATACATAAAGTTAAAATATATTTTAAATTGGGTTTAAAGTAATATTAGATAAATTATATATAAATTAATCTAATTTATATAATTGGAATCTAATTTATATTGAATTTTGATATAAAAACTTTGTAAACTATTGAACATTTTATCTTTTAAACCCCGCTTTCTAGTAACATTGAAATGATTAATTTTAATTGTATTTTCCCAAATTTTTCAATTTAATTTGAAAAAATGGATTATATATTTAGAATAAAATAATTTATGTTTCTTATTTTTTTTAATCTTAATTTTTTACAAAAATTATTTGTTAAAAAGGTAAATCTTATATAAAGTGGTTAAGGTAGAAATGGGTTTTTTGAGAGGTAAAAATAAAACCATTAGGTTTGAAAATTACCCAAATATTTTCAAACACCCATTTTATATCAATATTTATAACTTATCACATCTAGGACTGAGAATGGTTTAATATTCAAGCCTTGTGACATGAAAAAATTTCTGTGGAATTATTTCATTCACAAGTATGCCCCTCATCTTACTTATAAAAGGCCACCAACATTCCTCTATTTTTAACAAAATGATACCATATTTTTTATCCATTATATACACAAATAACATAAAAAAATTTACTTATCTATTCCTATATTCCTTATTTCTTCTATAAATCAAAAAAAGGAGAGAATTTTGGGAAAACCTAAGGAGGATTCCCAAAGAAATGTTAACATTCCACAACGATCAATTTTTTTTATTTAATCCTCCACCACCTTCAATTCTTATTATAACATGATGATATAATAACCTCATTATCTTATATGTACTAATATTTTTTATATTATGATAATTACTTATTACGATACCCACTTTCATAAAATGGGTTATGAAATAATCATTCGAGTGTAAGGTACACTACTACCTCATGAAACGTTATCATTCATTTATCCATTAACACTTTACAAGGATATAAATAATGATATATTTATAATTTTTATTATAAATTTATGATTTTAAAATTTATTTAATTATTTTATTACATATACCTTTAGACTCTCCCTTTGTTGTGAATATGATAACATCACTCTTGTGTACATCAGACTACCCCCTTGTGAAGTGATGTGATTTGTTCACATTATTCATTGAATTTGATGAGAATGATTTATTTAAAATATGATATATATGACATAAAAAGTATTCTAGAATGATAAAATATAATATTTACATTTCATTTTTTCAATCCGATATAATATAAAAACAATGTCCATTCATACATATGACCTACCACCTCTATGAGTGATGTATTTTATTTTCTTTTAGTTGTTTTTATGAATTAGTTAATATAAATATATAATGTATATATCATATTTATATCAGGGTAAAAATTAGGTGTATTATTTGAAAACATGATCAAATTATGAATATGAAAAACAAAAAATAAAAACATATTTGAAAAAACAATATTGTTATTACCAGAAACAAAACTTTTACAAGGAGTTGTTAATAAATGGGTGATAAAAGGGAATAAAAAAATAATACCTGGTAATATATATATATGTGAAAATTTTTCTCTAATATATGTATTGTAAACATATATTTTATATATAGGATGTTTGAAAGAAAATGATGGAAGTCAATACTTACGGTAAGGTACTTTTTGTCTCAATTTTCCTTCTTTGATACATATGTTGTGTTATAAACCAATATTCTGTAATGAGTTGTATATAAATCCCAAATAACTTGAAATATCATTAATTTATATATACTCAAGATATTTTATATTTCTTTTTTTATCCCTTTCATCGGACTTTTGATTCAAAGTTACGAATGTGGTAATTATTTAATGTTGTAATCTCTTAATTTATTAGAATTATATGTGATTATGTTTTTGATGATAAACTATTATGATTAACATATCATTTAGACAATCAATTTAATTATGCTATATTTATTCTTTATATACTCATTTAATTTTACATTTATTCACCCTTTGTTACTTTTCATAATCAAGAAAATGATTTTTAGAAAATTCAATTTCATTTCTCTCTTAGGTGAGAAATATATTTTCTTCCCATAACCATGTTTTCTAAAAAACACATTTTTTTCTATTATTATTCTTTAAATTTGAAATGAAATTTTTACTCAAGTATTAATTTTTACAATTTTTTAAAGGAATGTTTATTTCACTTTTTAATGAATTCCCATTTGGATTTTTCGGGAAATATAAGAGGAATATTTGTTTTAATATTTACATAATAAAAGAAACTTCCCATAATCATGAGTAAAAATTTATTTGAAGTTTTATTTAATAATTTTCAATTTTATTTTGAAATTAGAATATTCTCAAAATATTTTATACTTTTTCAGAGTGTTTTTAAAATCAAAAATGATATTCTCAATAAGAGTTGTGTAAAATTACTAATAAAAATAATTATACATATAACATGAAATCCCTTGATGTTACCTATGACTTATTTGGGAAATGATCCAATGATAAAAATATTATTCATTTTATAAATGTTTTATGATAAATAAGAATTTTTTTATGAATCATGTTTCATTTTACATGGGTTATACCATGATAAAATACTTATTAAACACAATTATTTTTTCACTAGTTAGGAAAGGATGAAATGATTATGAAACCAATATATTTTTCCAAGGTTATAATATAATGAAATTCTTATAAAACTCAATTTATTTTAGAGGTTATAATATAATTAATGTTTTATTATCTTTCTTCACACAGAAATATTTTTTATTATGTGTGCGGGGAGTGATACTTCTCTGTAAAATTCATTGGATAAAGATATATACCATAATTTAGACACGAATGGGATGGGGATTGAACCCTATTTGGTATAAAAAAATTTCTACTATGATGGTCTTCGGAGTGAACCTTGACCACTGTAATGGTTTTTGGAGTGATCTTATTCCACAATTATAGCCTTGGTTGTGAGTCATTACAAATATGGAATTCAATTTCTATTTGTATATATATATATAAATATATTTCTTATGGCATTGATATACTCTCTTAGATCATGTTATTTTATTCCCTTATGATTAATTTCTTATGAAAAAGAAATATTTATTCCATGAATTAAGATTATGATATTCTATATACATGTTATGATTTTCAAATTCCATGATCATGTTCTCATACACTTATTTTCACTTTAGGATTATGTATCTTCCTTGATTACACTTCTTGAGATTCTATGATACGCCTTTATTCTGTTTCATTTCCTTAGATTATAAAGAAATTTATTATGTATTATATGCCAAAAAAATGGTTCTGGTTAAGAAAAACGTAGTGGGAGAAGATATAGTTTGCATATGATATAGTTTTTTATGTTTATGTGTTTCCAAAGGAAATAAACTAGTATACTCTTTTTCCATGTGTTTGTGTAATATATTAAATTTTCATCCAAAATGATTATATATATATATATATGTGAAAATCATAGGTCAATATAGTTGTTATTATAGGATAAGATTAGTTAAACTTTGGAAATATGATGAAAAATCCTTGTCGATATCCCAAATTATATTTTAGGGTAAGTCTAGGGATGAGTGACAATATATAAAAATGTCTCCAAATTTGGGTAAAGGATAGAGTGAGTGGATTTTAAGAAATTATATCAATGTCTAGATATAACAATGTGCCTTTCTACATACCTGGTGAATATATACGTGGTTTTACACTCTTGAGGGATATAGTTTGGAAATTAAAACACTTTAAAAACCATCATTATGGATTTAAATATATGATGAATTTTAATGAACCATGATAAACCTATGGTTTCATAGATTAAAAATATAGGGGTCATAATTTTGACATCATATACATGTTTTTTCTTGATTATGTGGTTGCCTACTATGGTTATTACATTTTACACTCTACTTTTTGGGTTTATTTAATGAATAGAGGATAAAAAACATTGTTAATGACTAGTTAAATAGAAAATGAAACAATTATCCTCCTAAAGATAAAAAATTTATGGGATATTAAATGAAAAAAAATGTTTTAATACTCACACCACTTTCTCAAACAATTAATAATGCTGGAATTTCAAAAAAATAAAGGGAACCAAATTCTTTTGAGTCATTCATGTTGAAATTTCAACCTTCTTTTACTATGTATTTTGATTAAGAATATATTGTAAAATGGATCAAAACTGGTAAAAAAATATTTACTATTATCAAGTACTCAAAACATGAAAACTAATTTTTGACTATCAACCATTTAGAAGGTGGATCAGATCAATGGTGGACTCTTTCCAATAATATGAGGCAACATTATGAAATATACGCCATGTATTGGAATGTGTTTAAGGACATATTTTTCAAAAATAAATTTTTGGTTATTCATCATACAAATATGGAGGAGTTTCTTGAGATGAAGAAAACAGATGATGAATCAGTTGATACTAATAAGGAAGATTTTATTAGACCTTTGAGGTACATTTATGGTATTGTCATCCAGCCTTCAAGTAAAGTTGTTCGATTCTTCAATGGATTTAAACCAAGTCTTTGAAGGTAAATAGACATAATATACGTTAGTAACTATGAAGAGAATTTTATATGTGTTATAAAGGTGGAAATTGATGCTAGAGTATCGTAATCCATATCATGTAATTGATAAGGAGAGAAAAATAGAGGTCAAAAAAATTTAAGAACCACTGTGGGAAGAATGTGACCATTATTTAATGCTCAACATAGGGAATTAGCATGGATGAAATTATCATAAAGGGAGTATTAATTTTTTTTATGTGTGTAAGGGATGGTCAATGGAAACTGATTTTCAATGTGAAGTGAATAAGTTAGACAATGATTCAAATTGAGAGAAATCTTCAAAAAATACACCAAAAACACATTAATGTTTTAAATTAATGGAGTATGGGAATAATGATAAACAATTTCCAAATCTAAATGTTAATGATGAATATCGACATCATCAACCAATTAAGTTCAGAGATAAAGATATCCCTCATGATATAAAAGTTTTTTATGATGACTGTGACAATTATATGGTGAAAGGCACACTTAACATCCATTCTAGAACCGCTAATATCTTATTTTACTCTCTCTCAACCCATTATATTATATATAAAAATATTTATAAGTGTATAAAGATGCCTCTTAAAAAATTATATTTATAATAAGTTGTAAAAACCCTTAATGGTATGATGATCACATATCACGAAATAGTTCTTCTCTAGTTTATGTTTGTAGGAATTATTTCATAAAAATCATTTGATTATTCCTCTGGTAAATTTGATGTTATCTTGAGATTGGATTGGACTTTTCTATATTAATCACAAATCAATTTTAATGGAAGGTATGTTACATTTGATTTTCCAATCCAACATATTATTGTATATCAATGTTATGATATGTATAAACTTATGAGGGATATCACATCCATTTTATGATTCTGAATTCCCATAGAGAAGGGGTGTTTATATCAAATGGTTTGGGAGGATCGTTAAATAAATGATACACCCATTATGTGGGAATTTTTTGATGTATTTTTGGAAGATTCTTCAAGACTTCCACCAAAAAATGAAGTTGAGTTCTCAATAGAATTCATTTATGGTGACTTAATAATTTCAGATAATCCTTATAGGATGGTCCTGATTGAGTTGTAGTAATTTCAGAAAAAAATCAAGGAAAACATTAGCATGGGATTCACTCATCCAAGTGTGTCACCTTGGAGTGTAACATTTTTTTAAAACATATATGGATCAATGTGACATAGAATTTATTATCAAGAGAGAAAAAAGGTTAATATTAAGAACAATTATCTTCTTCCTCATATTATTGAATTTTTTGATAAACACCACAAATATCATTAATTTTCCAAGACTGATCTTTGTTATTGATATCATTAATTAAATAACCAATGGGAGGATATACCCAAGATGACCTTGTGTATAAGGTATGGAAATGATGAATAAATATTAATTCAATTCAGTCTTACTAATTCCATTATTATTTTCATGTATTTATTGAATAGAGTATTTAGATAATACCTTGATCAGTTTATTGTAGCCTTTATAGAATATATTCTTACCTATTCAATGAAAAAAGAAGATAATTAAGATAATTTTATAATTGTAATGAGGACCATAAAAGGGAGAATCTATATATTTTTTTTTTTAAAATTGCCAATTTAAGCTGCAAAAAGTTTCATTTTTGGGTTATATAATCTCTGGAGAGGGTATATCAAAAGATCCATCATAGGTGGAGCCTATTTAATGTTTTCCTAGACCAACCATGGTGAGTGACCTCTATCATATTTTATATAGATAGATATTATCGATGATTTTTAAGGAATATATCATGACTAACGAATACTCTAACCAATTTTACTCAAACAAGATCCATTTTCTTCAAAACATGTAAATGTGATAAGAATTTCATGTAATTGAAGAGAAGATTAGTCATTGAACCTATACTTACAATACCATGTAGTAGAGAAGTGTTTTTAATTTATAGTTATTCACCAAAGAATGTATTTGGATTTGTTGTTATATCGAATAACATGATTATAGCTTATGCCCTAAAAATTAAAGATTAATTGGGAAAATTTCCCAACTCATTATTTCGAGTTAACTACATTGCATTTTTCATTAAAGATGTTGAGAAATTATATTTAGGGATAAAATTGTGATATATATATATATATATTGGTCATAAAATTTTAAATTGTATATTTAATTGGATTTGAATATGTGTCGAAAAATATGGTTTGTGATGATTAAACATTATGAATAATCATTACATTACCACCTTGGGAATGTGAATAAGGTGACATATGATTTGAGTTAAAAGGATCATGATAAATTTTTGATGATAAGGATTAAAAAAATCAAATATTTTCAGATTTAGAAATGATGGATATAGAAATCATGACGGAAGTGGAAAAATATTATCTTTATCAATATAATCTTCAACCATCAATCATGTTTAAGATTAAAGAGGCACATAAGAAAGATTTAGAGCCAGGAATGAAGGATAGAAATGTTCCAATGTTTAACATTGATCATGATGGGATGATAAGGTTTGGGAAAGAGGTTCCCCCCCTCTATACTAGACATTAATAAGGAGTTATTCGAGGAAGTTCTCCATTCAAAAATATCTATTCACTTATGAATAATAAAGATTTATAGAGATTTGAACACGTATTTTAGGTGGGATAGAACATAGAAAGCTATCACAGAGTTGATAACTTTGTGCTAGGCCTGTCAAAAAGTTATGTCCAAAAGAAAAAATTATAAGTGGATGTTACATCTATTACTCATACTAGAATATAAGTAGTAAAACATCCCCATAGTTTTTTTCATTATACTCCCCAAAATATCTAAGGGGAATAATTCTGTCACAAAAGAATTCTATCCAGATTTAATTTCCTAGATATATAATAAATATGTTATAAGGTTGTATAAAGTAAAAAATTACATTATGTATTACCAAGATCTTAGGTCTACCTCAATGTTCTCACAATTTATTTAACAAGATATTGATATGGATTTGAGCATCAACACATCGTTTCATGTGCAGATAAATGGCCAGACTCATAGAACAATTCAATACAGAGAGGAAATATTGAGCTAATTTTCTTTTGATTAAAAGGTTCTTGGGATCAAACATATTCTTCTAGATTATTTTCCATGATGTAATAGATTTCATTATAGGATTCAGATAGATTCCTATGAATCACTCTATAGAAAATGGTACATAGATCCAATACGTTTGAGTGAAGTTGGGAAGTCAAATATATTGGGACATGAGGTTGCTAAAGGAGTGGAAGATAATGATATAGCCATTCAGTATCACATAACGGTTTCTTAGATTCCATTGATATATTTCATTAATAATCACATTTGTGATCCATAATTTTGAATTGGGGACAAGGTGTCTTTGTTAATTTCACGATGGATAAAGGATGTAAGATTATAGAAAAAATGGAAACTAAGACATAAGTATATCATTATATTTTAAATATGTGATTGTGTCCGAATAGTGTCTTATCAGTTGGACATTCAATCAAACTTCACTATATATCCCCAAGAGTTCCATAAATCTCTCATATGGATGTACATACATAGTCTTTTATATAGTCTAAAAATATATCACATACCACTATAGAACGATCATTCATATGAGTAACAACAGGTAGAGAATATGGATGACCCAAAAAAGGTTCTACAAAACAATACCACTCACTAGGTAAGTGAATTTTGGTAAAACAACAAGTTTGAGGAAGATATTTATGAAATTGAGTATATTATAAGGTAGAAGTATACTGATTTTTTCGTAATACAGTGATGAGTTTTACGTTGAAATTAATATGAAGGGTGAACAATGTAACACCATTATTTTTTTGTGTTTTTTTGAGTAAATTAAATTTCTTTGACTGTTGACGTTACCAACAACACCATGTCAAACATGAACTATATGAAACATTAGGTTATCTTGTAGTACAACAACATGATGTTTTAATAAAATTACGATATAAAATTAATATAGTTATTTAAACCTGACTCTAATAACATTTTATTTAATACTAGTAATATAAAAAAACATAAATAGTTTTAAAATAGTATGTATATATATTTTATATAAAGAAAACATATTAATATAAAATTACTTATTTTTTCAATAAATTCATTATATGTTCTCAAAATATTATTTTCTAAAAAAATATTCTGTTTATTTATTTTTCAGACCATTATTTATAGTAATTTTTGACACTTTATGAAAATAAATTTGGTAAATTTAACATAAATTTATAAATTATCATATCAAAATTACATTATGGATAATATCAAGGATTTTACTGAAAAGTTTCATATTTTTATGATTAGTGAAAGATACTGGACATTCATTGGAAACATCCATTTATTTGAATTTATTTATTAAGATAAATTATTTTTAAAATATTATTTTAGTAAAATTAGATCAATTATATTTCAATTTATCAAATTTAGGTCATTTTAATCTAATTGAAGATGAATTTTGATATAAAAATAATTTTAAACATTTGAACATGTTATCTTTGAGGACTTGATTTATTGCCATGTTTGTGGGGTTAATTATAAATAATAATTTATAATATTTTCAATGTAATTTATAAGATGTAATCCATTTATTGAATTAGAATAATTAATTTTATATAGGGAGGGAAAATTAATTTATGGATAAAATTAATTGTGAATATCGTAAAAATTATTTTCCACTATAAAGCTAAAAATCGGTTTATTGGGGGTTAAACTAGAAATATTATGTTTAAAAATAACTCAAAACATGTAAATAACCCCATTTTATAGCCATATATTGAACTTATATATTCTATTATTGAGAATTTACTATTAATAGATCTTTGTAACATGAAAAAAGTTGGTTCTATTCTTTATTTCAAACAATTTCCACTACGTCTCTCTCCTAACTTATAAAATGCCACCCACTATCTTCTTTATTCACTACTTAAAACATCTTTTTTTATTTAATACCTTCCAAAATAAATTCAAAAAATCCATCTTATAATTCTATAATCCTTATTTTATACATAAATTTAACTAATGAGTACTTTCTATGACAACCAAAGGAGGATACCTGAAGAAGAGGTAACATTCATTAATTATCATTTTTGTTTTATTACTTCATATGACTCATTTAATAGTTATTATAAAATAGTTATATAATAACATCAGTATCATAAATATATTTATATTTTTATGTGTTTTTAATTACCTAAAACATATACAAATCCATCAAATGGGTTACAAAATCATCATTTGTGTATACAACGGACTACCGCCTCATAGAACGATTCCATTCGTTTATCCATAAACACCTATCAAGTATAGAAATTATAATTTATTTACAACTTTTTTATGATAATTATAATATTTTTATGATTATTGAATTATTTTATCACACATACCAACATACTCTCTATTTTGTTGGAATATGATAATATCACTCATGTGTACGATAGACTAATGCCTCATGAAATGATTTGATTTGTGAATTATTTTAATATAATTTATTAGGGATTATTTTAACAAAATAATATGATATATATAATATAAAAATTTAGTCTATAATGATAATATATATCATTTAGTTTTAAATCATTCAATCTGTCAAAAAAAATGAAAATTGCGTTCATGTGTCCGTACGACCTACCATTTCCATGAATGTTTTATTTTATTTTAAATCACAAAATACTATGAATAAAAATAAATAAAAATATAATTAATGTAATATATATTTATATCCAGGTTAAATTTATATAGATGATGAATCCATGATTTAATTATGATGAAAAAAATAAAAAGTCAAAACATACACGGGAAACAAAGCATTTATTACCCGAAATTTGATTTTAACATGGAATTGTTTAAAAGAAGGTAATAAAAGGTCATAAGAAATCAAAATATGGTGGTGTTATATATATATATATATGTTTTTATAATATATTTATGTTAAAATTATATATATTATGTAGTATGTTTTAATGATTATGAGGGAAGTTAAGACTTAATGTAATGGATTTTATTTCTCAATTTTCCTTCATTTATACATATGTTATGTTATGCACCTATATATACAATAAGGTGTATACAAATCCACTATAATATTTAATATCAGGAGTTTAATTTTCCTCATGATATTTTGTGCTTCATTTAAGGTAATCCCTTCATGGGTATTATAATTCAATGTTTCCAAAGTGGTAAAAATTTTATGTTATAATTTCATCATTTATTAGGACTATTTCTCATTATTTTTCCAATGATAAAATATTATGATTTATTTCTCTGTAATATCATTAATTTTATTTTACTATGTTTGTTAATAATATTATCATGTAAAATTACAATTTTTTCACTATATGTTTCTTAAAATAATTTAATTTCCTTCAATAAAATTTGACATTATTTCTCACTTCGATCAAAAATTAGTTTTCTTCCAAAAACCATGTTTTGAAAAAATGTTTTCAAATAAAGTTTTATTATTCATATGTTATTTCTTAATATATATTCTCTAAAATGTTTTAATTTTTATAAACATGTTTTAACCGAATCTTCTTTTCATTTTCAAAACATTTCCTGTTAGGATTTTAACAAAAATGTGGAAAAATATTTTTTTATAAAATAAACAGAAGGAAAAAAACATCCCATCATCAAGACCAATAATTTTTTAAATGATTAAATTATAGAGATTCAAGTATATTTTAATGTTAAATTATTTTAAAAAACTTTTATTTTTTAAATTTTTTTCTTTCAATATGGAATGGATATTTCACTCAAGAAATGTCTTAAATGATTAATAAAAATCATTCTCCATATATGATGATATCCACTGATGGTACTAATGATTTATTGAGGATATTATCAAATTATAAAGTTATTATTCATTATCTAAATGGTTTATTATTAACATAGAATGATGTTTATGAAAGTTTTTTCCTTTTAGACATGTTAAACCATGTAAAAATTCTTATGAAACCCGTTTCTTTTTCCACAGGTTAAGATATAATATAATGATTGTGAAACCTATCTGTTTTTCATAGGTTATAATGTGATTAAATTTTTATTAAACCCATATAATTTAATGGGTATTGATATGAGTAATTGTTTACGATATTGTGAAACACATAAATATTATTTTCATAATGTGATTGGTTAGACTTATATCTCAATCCAATGCATTGGTTAATTATTTTTATCTCATGATATAGATAGGACTAGAACCTGGGGTGAAAGTGGTTAATTAGGGGTCTTTATTCCATATTATAGTCTTGGGGGTGATCTATGAATACTATGACTATTTTGGGAGTGAACACTTTAGACTATTACAATCATGGAGGTGGTCCTTTACTAATGAAAAAATAGTTTTTAATGGTTATGTATATGCCAAAAATATATGCCTAATTCAAATTTTATGCTATCAGGGGTCTTGTTATCCGATTCCCATATTATTCAAGTCATATGAACAAAAAATATTTATTCTATGAATCAATATTATATTATTTTATATTCATGGTATTGTTTTTATATGTTCTTATCTTATTCCCATATAATTATGTTCAAGTTATACTTTATATCTCTCTTGATTACCCTTGTTGAGTAACTAATCTCACCCTTTCTTATATTTCCTTTCTACAGGTTATTAAGAAATTTATTATGTATGATATGTATAATAATGGGTCATGAAATGAATAACAATGTTGGAGTTATGTAGTTCACCTATAAACCTGTCGTTTATGTTTCCCTGTTTCCAAATGTAATAACTATTACAGTCCTTAGATGTGTGCTTTGGAAATGTAGTATATTTTCAAATAAATATATCTATATTGTATGTATAAAAACCGTAGGTATATATAGACATAACAAATAAATATTTTACATAAGGTTTGAGTATGTGAGGAGAGGATGTTACATTTTATAAGTGAGTGGAGTGTCACACTTGTAATTATTCTAAATTTTTTAATATTATAAATGATTTACTCATTTTCGCATAGAACAAAAAATTACTATTTATATTCAAATGTGATTATGGTAAACTTACAATAATATAAGAATAATTAAGATAAGATTTTTTAGCCTTGTCAGTTAGTAATTATCTTAATTAACAAGATTTACCCATTACCAATGTGAAATATTTTTAGTATGGTTACTACTTATAATGAAAAAATGAAATTAACGTTATTAGTAAATGTTAACCTAAAAATTAAAAATTAGAAATGTATTTTTTAATATTCAATTTGTAAAACCTTACTAAATTATATTTAATATTATTTTACAAAATTCAATAAAAAATAGTTTTTAGAAAATTTATTTAAAAGGATAAAAATGAACTTATACCAAAATAAAAAATGATTTTTATTAATATATAATTATTTATATTTTATTTAACAAAATTAATTCAATGATATTTTAAAATAAAATCAAAAAATATAATAGGGATTTTAAATTATTGGATTGAAATAAAAAAGATGAAAATTGTTCAAAAAATTACATTTTCACTATTCACTAAAAAATAAATGTTTTCATTAAAATAAAAGAAATTTATCCTAAAAAAATTATTAAATGATGACTTATGTAATTTTTTATGTTTTTTAAATAAGATATCTTAATTTTCAAAAAATTAATTATAGTATATTTTTATGAAATGAAATGAAATTTTTAATGAATATGTATTTTGGGGGAATAAAATGTCTTTATTCTCATTCCTTACATATTATCCATAATTTAGTAAATTATAATTCATAAAATTGGATATATTATATTATTATTTCATTATAATCAATTATAAATAGTGATTAATTAAATTTATAAAGATAAAAATACATTAAACACATAATAATGGTATGATGAAAAAATATCTCCAACATTTAATGGATTTAAAACAAATATAAAATAAAGAGATAATTAATGCAGGATTTAATATTATTTTTTTATGGATAACCATTCCACGTATATTTCATAATATTTTTAGTCATATTCATATATGCTAAACAAATGAATAAATCATAATGGTTGTATATAAATAATATTATATCATGGCTCCCTTAAGCCTAGTTCTGTATATATCACACTTTATTGAGTATATTATTTAGAGAAAACAAATTTTAAAATCACGAGTCTTTATATTCAACACCCTTATATAAATTTCATTCTTTCAATTTTATATCATATATGATATAAATATTAAAAAAATAGAATGACATCTGATGAGTGGACTAATATATATATATAAGTGTAAAGGATTATATTTTAATTAACCTTGATAAAATTTACTTTTTAAAATAACACTAATTTCTATTTTAATACTAGAAAACAGAACTTTTCATAATTATTTGTTAAAACATAAATTTATAATTATTTGACTCATTCATCTAAAAGAGTTCCTAATGTTTTTCCATAAAATTTTAGTGATGAAACTCGATAGACTTATCATCATTATTCTTTAGTTTAAGAATTATTTTACCATCAAGATAGGGAATATGTGAAAATATAGTTTACTATTTGTTTTTTATTCCACAAGCACACTATAATCCCTTGTTTGTTCTTAAAGAAAAGTTTCAACTTAAATCTCATACTCTGACCAAAATAATGAATGTTATAGTTGAATATTTTATTCAAGAAGTGATAAAATCAACTTCTATTGGATCAAAAGATCCATTTTTTAAAAGTTATTTTCTTTACTATATCCATTAATAAAAAATCAGGAATACAGAGAATAATTATTGATAATTTGAAATTTTATTAAACATTTAAATGAATACTTACTATATTAATCTCTAAATCTAAAAAAATAACTCACACAGATAAAAATAAAACCTTCCATATACAACTAACATTAAACCAATTCAAAATTTTCAATTCTAAAATTTAATACCAGTTTTTATATTGATATTGTCATGAATTTATTACATGATGAATATAAAAAAAATCTAAAACATCAATAAATCATAAATTCACTTGATAAAAATATATATTACTTAATCATTTAATCTCTAAAATATGTTAGTCTTTTCTTTAAATAACCTAAATCATATATGCTTCCAAAATATAACTCAAATTTATTAAAAAAATATATTCATCCAATTCAAAAAAATATTTCTATTTACCTTAATCATATAATGTTCCCAATTTAGTGATATTCTACAAATTAATTATAATCACTTATTCACCAAATCAAATTTCAGTACCGTGGTTATATAAACAATAAATCAAATATTCCAAAAATTAAATAACGCCATTATCCCAATTAACTATAATTACCTCAACATAAAAGATCATATTAATATTATTAGTCATCAATTCTAATTTTAATATGTATAAAAATAAAAAAACATTATTTCTCAAATAACCTTTTAATTAAAACAGTATTCATCCATAAGGGATACATATACATAAATCATCTATTTAAAATAAATAAATGTCTTTCTGGTACTAGGATCACATAAAATCTAAAGAACCATACATAAAAATTACATATTATAGTGACTTTATACTATATTTTAAATTCTATTATTTCCAATGATATTTTAATTTTATAGATTTAGATAATTATGAAAAAATCTTAATTACTAAACCCTTACATTACTAGTGTAATCATCTACTATGTATCCAATTTTACCATAAAAAACTCTTTAAAATAAAATATGATTAATTTTAATGATAAAATATAAAAAAATTCATCATGAGATAATCTATTTCCCTACTCATTCCTAAAAATATTGAAAAATTTTTAAATGTAGATTGAGTTCAAAAATATCAACCAGTGACATAAAAAACTATTTTTCCAGTGAAAAACCTAAATCCCATGTAAATTTTGAATTTATCTAAATGATATTTGATAAGATGAAATAAAATAATCTCACATGAAAATTGTAAACAATATTTTCCAAAATAAATACATTAAATCTAATAAAAATTATTTAGAAAACATTTCAAAAAAATTTATAGAATCACATTCTTTACTCATTATAAACCCACTTTAGAAATACCTCCAGCCTTGTTAAATCCATTTGAGAAACCTCCTTAATAACTCTATGTTTCTTATATATTAATAAAATGGGATTTTCACAATTAAATAAAAAGCTATCTAGGTGCACCCATCATATAAGTTGTATTATGCTCACCTGATGCTATCTAAGAACACCCAACATATACATTATATTTTTCTATCTTATAATATTTAATCATGCTCCAAATAACATATATGTTGTATCAGGCTGACCTATTTCACATATAATTATATAGTACAACATAAAACAAATTTTTCATGAAGCTTTTCCTTATAAAACCTTTTAGAAGCACTTTAAAACCCATATTAACAATAAATTTTGATTCTAAAATACCTTTTCTATGAAAAATCTATTTGTGATAACAAAATACTGAGAAAAAGTAAAATATATTTTTTCTTAGATGAAAATATCAGTGAAAAATTCTTGAGGAAATTAACCCTTTCACTTTGAGTAACAAAAATGGATGTCATCATTGATGGAAGATAATTTTTAATGCTCACTTGAAACATTTTTAGAGGAAAATAAAATTTCCAATTGTGAAATCACATATTTTAAAAAATCTACACATTTATAAAATAAAAAATTTTCAATAAAAGTAAAATTTAAAACATATAAATTATGCTTCAAAACAAATATTATTCATAATATCAGAAAAAATCTTTCATTTCATATAAGCAAAAAAAATTCATTCTACACTTTTTTCAGATTTATCACAAAGCACCTTATTTTGAAAGAAATATAGATTATTAAATAGAAAATATTTTTAAAAAATTAAATAAATGGTCAAAATCCATTTAAAAATAATATATAAATATTAAAAACCATTTTAAATCTTCACTAGAAAATATAGATATGGGTGAAAAGGGATTTTTAAGGAAATCATTAGAAGTTTATTTTTTTTAAATGAAAGCCTATTACCTTGAGTCCGACTCTTCATGTAAAGTTTTTATCTTACTAAATATTAAAACATAGTTTAATTATTAACATGCCTGAGAAACATTTTATTTTTATTGTTAATATTATTTTATTTATTTCAATGTTTTATTTAGTTATTTAATAAATTTAATTCACATCATAATTTTTTAAGACATTAATTTCATATGTCCAAAATAGATTTGGTAAGTCGATAATGGTCAAAGGGCATAATATCCCATCATATATAATAATAAATATAAATAAAAAATTAATTTTTTATATAAAAATTATAATTTTATGAAAATGGTAAGAAATATTTTTTATTTAAAAATTATAATAATATAATAGATATAATATTTATTTTTTAAATATACTTACATATATCACCCATCTATTGTTCTGATAAAAAATGAATCCCATCATTTCATGGAGGTGGTAGTCAATATGTACACATAAATAAAGTTATCTTTTTGATGTGAATGTGAATGCAAGAAAGTAAATGATATACTTTTCTTTTATGAATGATATATATTACATGAATTTAATATATATAAATTAATTATCTTATTATAACAAATCTTGAGATATGGTGGAGAAAAATGAATTACATCAGTTTGCAAGATGGTAGTCCTCCGCACACCTGCATAATGGTATTGTTTCCCATTTGATGAAAGGGGAGATGGATATAATAAATTAAATTAACATAATAACATTTAACCATATATATTATACTATGAATATTATTTTCACAAGTTTTTTTAATATTTTAAAAAGTTTAAGGAAGAAATAAAAATTACATGTTGTTAAGAACTATTCCAGTACTTTAGAAAACCTCCTTTTATGAACACCTACAGAATTCTGTGGTTTTTATGCATAAAATAATACCTTTATATTGAGGTACTTTATTCTATTATATTATTTGGGTAGGAATTTTCCCAGAAAATGGTTATTATGTGTGATAAAATCTGATTAATAGAATCCCTTTTCTAAGATATGGAAGGGGAACTCTTGGAATTCCAAAAAATATTAAATTAATATAAATTAATTTTAAATAAAAAATGGTTAAAAACTGATTAAATGTAATATTAGATGATTTTGGATTTAAATATCATCAAAAAAGAAAAATTAGACATCGTTTTAATTTTTGAATCCTTTTTTTCTCATTTTAGCCCCTCATTAACCCTTTTCACACTGACCATTACAACAAGGTTTTTAACATATTGGGGGTCAAGATGATCACAATTAATGAAAAAATTAACAAAAATGGACCAATGATGATATTAAAAATGATATATAAATCACCTGGACTTATATAATATATTGGTTAATTTTATATGATTTAATAAAAAATTATTTTTTATAATATATCATTAAAGTAATTTTTTTAACTATTCATTACATTGATTTTAATGAAATCAATAAATCAATTAAAATTCAAAAATAATATTCTATTAAATTGATACAATTTCTTGGTATTATATTAAATTTAATATTTTTAAATTTATTTTTTTATTTTTCCAATAATTGAATAATTAATCCTTCAGCATTGTGTAATTACTTAATGTATTTTTTCATAACATAAAATAAAAATTAAATTTCCATTATGAATATAAATCTATTATATTTCAGAATAAAATCTATATAAAAATATATCTTTAATTTTCCCCATGTTAAAATTATTTTTATTGTTAAAAGAAGGAGTGTGGCATTGTTGATTTTTCCATAAATAAAATATTATCAACGTCATAATCACATAAAAAAAAGTTCATATATTATATCTTTTTTAGATTATGGATTATATATAATTAGACATTGATTTTTTTGGAAATTGTTATCAAAATTTTATATTCCATATCATATTAGTTTTTACCCCTAATTGACCAATTTACTTTTAACCGTGGTACAAAAAAGTACTAAAATTATTATTAATTTTGATAAAAAATAAAAGGAAAATAAAAAATAAATTTTGACCCTATGTTTTAAAATATTGAATAAATTTTTAAAAAATCCAAAAAAAATTCAATTTTTTTTAAAATTAATCCATCAAATTGTGATGAAAAACAATATTTTCAAATAAATACACTCTTTAGTGTAAAATGTTTTCATACTAAATTAAATTCTAAAAATTGTTTATAAAATCATTGGACCATTTAATACAAAAATTATATAATTATATTTTAAAACTAATCTAAAATAGAATTTTAATTTAAAAATTTCTTAAAAGAAAATATAGATTTCAATTCAATAT
Source organism: Viscum album (assembly GCA_963277665.1). Classification (NCBI taxonomy): domain Eukaryota; kingdom Viridiplantae; phylum Streptophyta; class Magnoliopsida; order Santalales; family Viscaceae; genus Viscum; species Viscum album. Next base: position 402,873,884 of record OY728157.1, read on the forward strand.
CTTTATTTTTCGGATTCATAAAAAAATATTTTTCAAAAAAATCACCAAAAATCACCAAAAGATAATTTTGTTGTGATAATTCAAAAAGATATATTCAATTTTTCCAATATATTTTATTAAATTTCTAGATTGTAATTGTAATATTCACATATAAATAGAAACAAAATCCATTTTTGGGAAAAAATATATTTTTGCAGAATAGAATGACATTACTAAAAATAATGTTATTATTTTCATAAAATATACCATTAAATTTATATTCAGTAGGGCCATAATATCTATTTCATAAATAAATTATACATATTCATACCCTAAATTTTTACTACTAAGTTATTACAATCACATTTAAATAATAATAAAATTTCAATATTCGTTCAATCTTAAAATTGCGTTTCTTTTATTAAATGGAACATAATATTTCATTTTAAAATATTATATCATTATATTCTTCCATATATAAGAAATTTATTTCTTTTAATTTTAACTTAGGTGTGGTAACTTGGGTTTGACTTTTCAAAATACAATTCTTGAAAACCAACATCATAAAAACAGTAAATACAACATCCTCCTAAAAAGAGAGTGAGGGAAGTTAGAAGGTAATATAGAATACAAAATTTTAGGTATCTATTTATTAAAACATAATTTGGAAGTGAAAAGATAGATATAGAGGGAAAAAAATAACCTACAAGGTCAGTTATAGAGTGATAAAAATCATGGCCTAGAGAAACCTAACCATCACAAAACCATAAATATGTGATGGGTTAAAAGGCTATTAATTTCTCAATATGAAATTTAACCAAATAAAAATATTGATTTCAGAAAAAAAATTCTTATGTAAAAGAATTATCTTAATTTCAAGACTAATAACTTAAGTAATTATACTTATTTATCATGAAAAATTTCTTCTCTTAATCAATTTCCACCACAAACGCATCTATTTTCCTCAAGTAATGGCTAATGAAGATTAATTTTTTAGTCTTAAAGGACTAGAATAAAATTATTATGGATCATATAATCCAAAAAATGTTATAAATATATTCCTACTATGATTATACAATAACCAAAACAAAATGGTAATGAAATTGAAATATAATTCAAAAAAATAAAAAATATTCATAAGGATTTTATCACATAGTTTTCCAAGATAAAATTTATATTTATCTTTAAGTAAAATTAATGATTCTTAATGTCTCATAATAAAGATGTTATTTCCACAATAATTTTATCCATAAGATATGATAGAAATTTTGATATATAATATTAACCAAAAAAGATAAAATAAATCATTTATTTTTCTAATGGATAGTTCAACCATTATTTCTCAATGAAATTCTCATAGTAGAATGTTTTCCTTAATCCTATAAATCCCCCCCAAAAGAATAAAAAACTTCTTATTAAATAACTAGAATCACATATTCAGTAAATAAAGTTCTAATCACAAGTTAATATATATGATAAAATATATGATTCCAATATAAACATAATCTATATTTGTAAAATCATTTAAATAAGGAAAAATAATGTCATACTAAGTATGACATCACATAGGATAATGATAAGAGATTACCTATGTCACCCATCAGTTGTGGGATGAAGTGCCAAGACCTTGACAGATGTGATGTGTTTTCACCTAGCATATATGATGTCATTTTTCTAAAATATAATCTTTTTAGTGTTCTAAATTTTTTTATAAGAATCCTAAAAAATAAACTTAATATATTCAGTATGAAATTAATGTTTTAACCTCAAACATTATCACATGACTTTCATTTTGTATAAAAAATAACTAACAGTTACCTCAAAATGAAATATCATATAAATCCTAAAATTTATATGTGTATTTAGAATTATGTAAAAAAATTACAAGACCATATACCTCAAATAAAATTTTCAAATGATAAACATAATGGTTAAATATACCTCGAATATGAATAAAAATATTGTTTATGTCTCAAAAATTACTCCCATCATCAAAATAGTATTAATTCTATTAATATTCTAATCATCCTTAAATATACTACTACATCATAACCCTTCAATGTAAAAACATTAATAATTCAACATTATTCATAATCTCTTAACCATGATTTTAAATATTACACCTTAATACATATTTATTTCAAACAAAAATACTAATCTTATTATAAGTTTCAATAATATCATATAATACGCCGAGAATTAATCCATACCATTTATATGTTATCTTCTATTTCCTATTCATAAAATGTAGTGGAATTAGAAAATTTTAAAAAATCATCTATACAGACATTCAGATCTCATTCAGGATCCCCCCTTATGGAAATCAATATAAATAAGGAACATTCCCCACATATATATGTCAATCAATTCCTTAACTCTGAAGAACTTAAATCTTCTTCATGTATTTAATCAAATGATTCCCTTTTCCTTGAAATATAATTTTTTTTAAAGTCCTTTACCCAAAAAAAATTCTTTCTATTCTTTTAATACATTTTCTTGTCTGATTATTTCCACATTATTGACATATAGGTAATGGAATATATTTAAATTTATGATCCTTATAACTTGAACTTACATATTTCTTAAATTTCTCTATATTTTATGTGTTGGGAAAATCATCTAGGATTGAGTTATTAGGCATTACTCAACATAGAAAGTTACTAATAACCCCTATAGTTCTCACTATATTCCTCATTCTATTCAATTTCCATTTCAACAAACCATTGTATATTCCTTAACATTCACTGTTACTTTGGTTCTTAACTGATCAACCAATTTACTAAAACTAAAAAGGCTAATGTGAGAATATCAATAAAATCCCAATATATAATCTTATTAGGATAAAAACACTAATTTATCCTTATTTATGTTATCTCAAGCTATTTATCTTTATCCAAAATTACTAATATTATCCATAATATACTAACTATTATGATTTTATAAGACATGTATCTTTTTATTGAATGACATATTAACTTCTAAAGTTATCCATGCCTTAATCTACCACTAACTATAACTAAGTTTCCTTAAATAATATATATTATAGAGAATTTTGTCTAGAATTAATATTCATTTATTCTAGATGCCCATTTAGATTATAGTTTTAGAGAATTTAGTGAAACTCTTACATAGTAAAACCATACATTACAAGTGGAATCTTCTACTTAGTACCCATTTTTTCATTAAAAAGATGGAAAATGAAATATGATTTATTTTCATGAAAAATACTCACAATTTAATATTGCTTCATAAATATCCCTACTCATCCCAATAACTATAAAAAAAATTAGAATATAGAATTATAACAAAAATCTTTGTAGGGGACATAAAAAGAAAAATATTATTTGCCTAGTGAAAAAACCCATGAAAAATTTACCTATATCTCAGTGATATTTGATCATATGAAATAAATAATTTCAATATGAAATTCACAGACACTTTTTTATAAATAAATAAAATTAATACTCATTGAAATGAAATAAAAACACTTTTATGAATCTAAGAGCATCGGATTCATAATTTGTTTTAAAACCTTGTCCGAAATAACTTGAGACAAGTTAATTCCACTACATAAATATCCTCTATAATTAACTCCTTCATTTCTACTAAGACATTTAACATTATGAAATTAATTGGGGCACTATATAGGTTGAACCATCGTATAAGCTGTATTAGGCTCACCTGATTCTATCTATGGACATCCAACATGTTTTCTATATCATTCTCTCCCATAATCTATAAGGGATCCAAACCATCATATAATACGTATATGGATCAATCATTTTTCATATGATGTAGAAGTACCATATAAATAAATTCTTGACTCTTTTCATCCTATAACCTTTTAAAAATTCATTTAAACCCATATTAAAATCACTTTTGGATAACAATATACATTTTTATTTTAAAACCCCATTTTCAAAACCAAAATAACTAGAAAAATGGTAAAAGGGATTAATTTGAATGAAGAATCATAAAAAACATTATTGAGGAATATTACCTCATCACATTGAGTTACATAAATGGATTTAATCATATATGAAAAATGATTTTAGTATATCACCTGGAAACTTTCGTTAAGAAAATACCCTTTTCCAGTTTGAAATCACTTAAGTTAAAAAAATTTGTATTCATAAAGGGGAAAAATAATTTGAAAATAAATATTTAAAATTTTAATGGAATATTCAATAAAATAGTATTCATAATGGTAGTAAACTATTTTCAAAATTTTAATGTTAAAAACGTTCCTTCTGAATGTTATTGGATTTGTCACAAAGTACCTCGTTTGAAAAATGACATAATGATTCTTTTAAAACATTATTGTAAAAAAACACACATAGTTAAAAATTAATTTTAAAAATAATAGGATAGTAGTACAAATAATTTTAATTAATTTATAAAAAATATAGATATGGTTGAAGAAAGATAAATTAATGGGAAAAATTATAAGATGTTTAAAAAAAGTCCCTTGTAGTGAGTCTGACATGTCATGTACGTTCGTTATATTTATGGATACAAACATAAGGTAATTATTTAATCAGTTAAGAAACTTTTAATTTTTATCATTGAATTTATTTTATTTATTTATATGTTATATTTAATTATTTAATTTACTAAATTCTCATTAGCTGTTTTGATGATATTCATTTCATAAGTCCAAAATGGATTTGGTAAGTCTTCTATGTTTAACAAGGTCAGTATTACATTATATAAAGAATAATAGTCTTTAAATAATTATAATTTTTATATATTAATATTATTTTTAAAACCAACCAATAAATATGGTTATTAAAAATGAACTATATTACAATCATTGAGATGAAAGCTCGTACATACATAGAAGTTACGTTTCTATTTTGCAACAGTCTTTATGGAAATAAGACATGTGTTATATTATATTTATGAAATTATAATAATAAATTAAATATTATATTACGTATTTAAATATAGTTGTATATATATATCTTCAATTTTATGTGGTGATGAAAAAAATAATCACACTATTTCATGGAGGTGGTAGTATAAATTCATACATGCACAACGTTTCCTTTTTTCAGTGAATAGAATGGTAATAAAGATAATGGTATAATATATTTTTATAATAATAAAGAAATAATTAATATATTTTATATAATATAATTCTATAATTATATCCATTTATGAGATAAAGTGATGGAAAATTAATTACCTTAGTTCGTGAGGCAATAGTCTTCCATAAACACAAACAATGTTTTTTTTCTTTTTTGAGGGATGAGCAGATGGATATAGGCCATGAAAATTAAATAATACCATATTTTTAAATTAAGTATAGTATTTTTATTATTTTATCACCCTTTAATAATACTTTATGTTGGTTCAAAATGAAATAATCCAAAACATGTGGTTTAAAGTATAACACTTCTTGGGAAATCCACCTTTTCATAACACTGTAAGGCATATAAGCTTGGTGTTATTCATTGAAAGATACCTATTTAACTATGGGAGGTATTACAGAAATGTATTTAATTCATTATTGTCCTAAAAATGGGTCTTTATGTGTGGATAAATGATAAGATTATATCCCCCTTTATAAGAGAGGGGAGTTGAACTCTTGGATTTTCTAAAAATATTAAATTAATATAAATAAATTTATTATTAAAAATGTCTGAAAAATAATGAATATATAATATTATAAGATAATAGTTCAAAAAACCCATAAAATAAATATTAGACAAGTTGTTAATATGTTTTTCCATTTATCTTTGGGTTTTAATCCCTCATTAACCCAATTCAATCTAACCATGACAATAATGTTTTTTTAACTATTTGGGGGTTGTGATAATTACTAAAAATAGAAAATGGACCCAAAAATGGATCATGAATTATATTATCATCCATATTCTAATATCCCGACCAAATAAATTATTTTTCATAATTTTGTATCATTTAGTAAAATATTATTTCTTATAATATATCATTAATGTCAAATTTTAGAAATATTCATTACATTAATTTTAATAACATCTGTAAAACAAGTAAAATTTATACTAAATATTTTATTATATCACAAAAATTTCATGATATTAAATAATATTTATTTATCACATTATATATCTAAAAGTATATGAATTTTAAAATTTTTGATTTCATTCTATTATTATTCAATTAATTGAATATTTATTATGTATGTTTTGTGTAATTAAATAAATTATTTATTTCTTCACAAAAATATAAAAAAAATATCACAAATAATATAAATTTTTTAGTTTTCAATATAATATTAATAACAAAAAAATTCTTCTTTTTTCCCCTTTTAAATTTTTTTATAATTATTACAAACAAGAGTAAGACATTTTTGGATTTTATTTAAGTAAAATATTTTTAAGGTCATAATCACATCCAGAAGAAAAATAATGTTATATAAGCTACCTTTGGTGGATTAGGGATGATATATAATCATCTAATGAAATTTAGGTAAGTTTTAGGGTAAATTTTTACTCTTAATTATATTATTATTAACCCTTATTTACCTAATTTATTTTCTCATGGCAACCAGAATTTATAATATTACTATTTATATAGGTGAAAACTAAATGAGTTATTTTTAATAAATTCTGGACCGCTATTTTTAAATTTTGAATCCATTTCTAAAAATTGAAAATATATAAGTGGAAAATTTAAATATTAATTTAAACTGAAAAAACATGACATAAAAATGTTTTTTCACAAAAATAACTTTTTTAGTATATTTTTTTACTAAATTAAAAATAATAATTAGATTATTAAAAATAAAAATTATCTAATTAAATTCTATAATTGGTAGGAATATATTTCTAATTTATAAATACATTAAATTAAAATACATTTCTCAACTAAAAATCAATACTGTTCACTATTCATTGAAAAATAAGGTTTTTTAGAAAATTTTAAACATTTCACTGTAAGATAGCTTGGAAATTATCATCTAAAATATGAAACATATTTTTTCTAATAATTTTCCTTAAATTTATATAAATTAAATATAATATTTACATACATCAATAAAAAATAACTTCTTTATAAGAAAACTAATTTTTGAATAAAAAAATGACACAACTAAAATTTAATTATTTATTTTCTAATAATTAGAAAATAAAAATATAATCAGTAAGACATTTATATTAATTTAATAAATAATTTATTCTTATTCATACTCACTAAATTATTGATTGGGTTATAAAATTTTCATTTAAAATATAATATTTTTTCATTCATTTAAACTCGGTGTTGTGTATCTTATACACCGTTGAACATAGATTTACTTTTTAAACATATAGATATTATACCTCATATTAAAAAATTTCCTCATAATTTGGAGTTGGGTTTGACTTCTCAAAATAATTTTTTTGAAAACTCACTTTATAGAAAGGGCTAGTAAAACTTCAGCTTGATATGTGGCGTAGGTAAGTAAAAAAGGAATTTTAATAACACACCATAATATTCAAACTAGGACACAAGTGGGAAGTAAAAAAATGTATATGAATGAAGAAATAACTAAATTCTAAGGAAGATTAGAGAGTGATTGATGACATGGTAATTCAGAGTTTAGCCATCGCAAAACCATAAATATTTGATGGGATAAATGAATATTAATTTCTCAATAAAAAATAAACATATAACATTTCTATTCTCAAAAAACATTTCCTAATTTGTGGTCTTATTTTACTTCCTAGACTAATAACAAAATAAAATATACCTATTAGTGAAAATTAATTTCTTATTTAAATCAATATCCTCCACAAACTCATTTTTTTTTCTGAAAACGATGTGTATTCAAAATAATTATTTAATCATGAAGAACTATAACAAAAATATATTGGGTCATATTCTCAAAAAAGGTTAACAATATATTCCTCATATTATTATAAATAAATAAAAACCAAATGGGTAGTATATGAGAAGATAATTACTAAAAATTATAAACATTAATATGAAGAAAAACTACTTTAATCTCATAAATATAACTATAATACCCAATATTCGACATTTATCATTCAAAAAATAACTATATTTATAATTCTTAAAAAATAATCTAGACTGATATTTAAACAAAAAAATAAGAATGATCTGATCACATAGTTTTCTAAGATTAATTTTATAGTTATCTACAAATAAGATCAATCACCATTAATTTCTCATACCAAAATTGTAATTTCCCTTATCAATAAAATCTCCAATATACTCTAGTCATTTCTTTAAATAACCAGAACCACTATAATCTATAATAAATCATATATGGTTCAAAAATAAAATTACTCATTTATTTCTCAAGTATATTTCCATAGTATTCTATTTTTTAATATAATAATTCTTCCCAGAATTATGGTAACCATATTTTAGAAGTACATAATCACTTAATCACAAAATAATTATCCAATACCATAGTTTTTATATGATAAAAAATATGTTTCCAAAATGAACTTTCACGATGTATGTATGATTTATTAAATAAAAAACAACGTTACAATAACCAATACATCATGTAGGCCTATGGTATGAATTTCACTATAGTCACCCTTCAATTATGGGTTAGCCTTTACAAATATAATAGGTTATCTCCCATCCTATGAGTTGTCATCTTTCTAAAATATAATTCCTAAAAAATTTCTAGAAATTTGATAAAAATACTATAAAAACATTAATATATTCAATAATATGTAAATGTTATAAAATCAAAGGTTATATCTGACATTTTAATTTTCATCCCAAAATAATAATATCCCACAACAACTTCAAAATCAAGGATCAAATAAACCCTAAAGGTTATAAATATCTTTAAACATATGTCTATTAAATGAAAAAATTATTCTTCTATGAATAAATTTTCATATGATAAATTTTATAGCTACATATTCCCCTAATATATATTGAAACCAAATAAAATATCCCAATGTACTCCCCTCATCAAAATAGTATTAATTATTTTAATATTACGATCATCCATAAATCTACCACTATATAACAACTATTGAATATAGGGATATTAGGCATTCAACATTAATCATAACCCCAAAAATTTGACTTCACATCTTAATAATTAATATTTATTTTAGACAAAATATATATGAATCATGAATTAAGATTTAATAATTTCAACACATAAAACAAGAAATGATCTATACCTTTCATATGTCATTTTTAGTTCCTTCATATTCGACCACAATGACGTTATATATTTCCAAAAAATTATTTATATAGTTTTTTTGATCCCATTCATGAGCCGACCCCATAAGAAATCGATATTCATAATTACCATTATATCTATATTTAAAACATTAAACTAATAAATTGGGAAGTTTTTTTTTAATTCATAGATTTAACTAAACAATTCCTTTTTCCTTGTAATATTTTTAATTTATGACCTCATTTAGCTCATATAAAACATCATCTGATTCATTTAAGACATTTTCTTGGTTTTTTTCTTCCACCTTTTTGAAACATATGTAGTTAAATACATTAAAACAATGATCATTATCACATTAATACCATTGGGATTTATTTACCTTATATTTAATGCGTTTGGAAGCACATCTAGATTCATGTTGTTAATCATTACTATAGATATCTATTTATTAATAACCATAATATATCCCACTATAACTATCATTATCTTTGATTACTCATTCCGAAAACCACTACATTTTCCTCAATATAATTTATTACATGGTTCATTATAGATCCAACCATTTACAAAAACAAATTTTTTTTATGAGAATATTAGTAGAATCATAATATACCAAATTATGAGGAGGGTAGACACTAATATATCCCAATTCATGTTACCTCAAACTATTTTTATTTATCCAAATTAATTTTTATTCTCCCTAATATACTAACTGTTGTGTTTAAATTAGACGTGTATATTTTTCTTAAACAATATCCTAACTTCATAAATTATCTAAACCTTTCTCTGATTGAGACTATAATGACCCATCCTTTGACATTATATATTATAGTGGCATTAGAATCTAATTCATTTTCCTTCATTCCCAATTATAATTTTTGTTTAGATATTGATATAATTCATAAAAATTGATAAAAATTTTACCCAAACATTACAAGTTGACACTTCTAATTAGAACTAATTTTCTCTATAAAACAAAACTATTTTTAATATAAGAGATGATTTATTTTCATGGAAAATATTCAAAAATTTTAAAATGACTATATCCATGACTGTAATTATCTTGAAAACCATGGAAAACATTATAAAATGTATAATGAGCACAAAAATATTTATAATGGATATGAAAAGAATAAACCCATTAGTCTAAAGAAAACATGTAAACCTATTAAGTGTTTCCCTTTTATCTCCATGATCATTATAAAGATGAAATAATTAATTTCTACATGAAATTAATATATAATATTTTTCTCAAATAAAGACATTAAAACTCATAGATGAAAAAAAAAACATTTATGAAATATAACCAATAACATTTATATCCCATTTTAAACATGTGTTAAAAAAAACTAGATCCTAGTTAAATCCATCAGTTAAACTAACTTAATAAGTTACATCATATTGTATTTTAAGAAAATAAACATTACCTAATTTATTGGAGCACTATCTATAGACACGAATTGTATATGTTATATAAGGAGCACCAAATTTTTTGGGCATACCCAACATATATGATATATTGGGTTCTCTGACAAGCTATAATGGGGTTCAAACCAATGAATAAGATATATCAGGCTCATCCAATTCACATATAATTCATAATAACAATATATAACAATATTTTCATGTAATATTTCATCATGTTTTTTTAGAAATTTTTTTAAACCCATTTGAAAAAATATTTAGATAATAAAATAATTTTTTCCATTGAAACCCCATTTTCAATACAAAAAACTATGAAAAAGGAATGATGGGTTTTCTTTGGTGAAAAGACCATTAAGGAACTTATTTATAAAATTGCTTTTCACGTTGAGTAACATCATTGGACACCATCTTTAATGGAATTTATTTTTTGAAATATCACTCGAAACATTTCATGAAGGAAATACCCTTTTGTATTTGGAAATCACTTATTAAAAAAAATTATACATATTTTAGAGAAAACAAATTATTTATAGTTTCCATGAAACATTATAATGGAATTATAAAAAAAGAGTATTCATGATATAGTGAAAATATATTTAGACTGTATCAATTTAAAAAACATTCCATCTATACTTATATTGATTTTTTTTAAAAAGTACCACATTCCGAAAATTACATGAATAGTCCTTTAAAACTTCTTTTTTCAAATGTGAAACATGGTTAGAAATGACTACAAAATAATTATAGAATATTATTAAAGAAAATTTTAAAACATTTCTCGAAAATTAGGATATGTAAGTAGAAGATAATTTTATGGGAAACTTTTTGAGAGGATTATTATTAAATTAAATAATGTTTCATACCATGAGTCTAACTCTTCGCATAAATTATTTATCATCTTTAATAATACACTTTTGTTAGTTTTTTATCGGGGTAACATAATTTTTAATTTTATTACTCCATTTATTTTATTAATTTATATTATTTAAATATTTAATTTATTAAATTTACATCAAATGTTTTAAGGCTATCCATTTCAGAAGTTAGGAATGGATATGATATGTAAACTATGGTAAAATAGTTAATTATTATATCATATTTATAATAATAATATTGGAAAAATTATAATTTCTAAAAATCAATTTCACTTTTAAACCCAACCATTAAATATGATTTTGAAAAATGTACTATATTACTATCATGGAGACGGTAAGTCGCACATATGCATGGGAAAATTTTAAATTTTTTAATGATCATTAGTGAAATAATATAATTATTATTTTATGCTTAAAATTGATCATAAAAAGTAAAATATCATATTAATTCGTTAAATATTTTTATACATATCATTCATTTCATGTGGGGATGAAAAACGAATCACATCGCTTTATGGAGGTAGTAGTTCACACATTCAGATAAACAATGTTATAAGTTTTTAGCGAATAGAAATATTAAGAAGTAAATGATATAACCTATTTTTATAATGGAAAAAATCTCATCAATATAATATATCTACATTAATTTGAAAAAATATATCCATTCTTGAGATATAGTGATATAATATTAATTACCTCAGTTCGTGAGGTGATAGTATTCCACGCACATGAATGATGGTTTCGTTTCCCATTTTATGTTGAAGTAGATGGATATAATTCCTTAAATTAACTTAATAAAATATAATTATATTTAGTATACTATGGATATTATTTTATCATGTTTTTATTCTTTGAAAAATCAACTTTTCTTAGCACCTTAATCTCTCTAATACTGGTATTATGCCTAAAAAGTCCCCAAAAATGAGGGGAGGGATTATTGTAATTTATTAAAGTATGTATTTGTATAACCAAAATGGTTTTTAAGATTTAATAAATGATAGTAAATGACAACCTTTTATAAGTGAGTGAATATGTACTCTTGGAATCCCTCTAATTATTAAGTTAATATATGTAACACCCCAAGCTTCCACGGTATGCTTCTCTTTGAATAATACAATAGCATGTGTTGTACGCAACTTCGAGTTATAACACACACCACAACCAATAAAACTAGCCATTATGAATAGTAATACCCAATTTTTTGTAATTTTATAAATATTATCCTTCAAAAAGGAATTAATTTTTGGATTCGGAATATCAAAATTAGCTTAGGGTGAATTTTTGGATTTTTTCTGAAAACATTCAATTTTTGATAAATAGTGAAACAACACTGAGTTATAGTTTAAAAAATAATTTTTATTTAAATAATTTTTATTTTATTTATATTTAATTAAGGTAAAAATAGATACATAATACCTATATAATTTCAATGAAATTCATTGGAGTTAGTTTAGAATAATTTTTGATATATAAAATTTTATTGAACTTTTCAACGTCTTTTACCCACCTCCTAGTAGAATTTGGAAATTCACATAAAACTTAATTTTACCACTTCTGTGAGTGTAATTTCAAAAATCCCAAGGAAACGGTTAATATCAAAGAGTAAAAATGTGGTTCAATAAGATGAAAATAATTTTTGGTGAATAGTAACTTTTTACTTTTATTTACCACGGTTAAAAGTAAATTGGGTAATTAAGGGTAAAAATGATATTAGTATTACCCTAACACATGTTCTAATTCTATTAGACAATTTTATCTCAACCAAATACAAACTTAGAAATAAAATATTATCATTTAGGTCCACTTGGATTAGATTAGGACATTTATTATTATTTAATTCAAAGTGGAGTTAAAAGAGTTAAAATCAAAGTTTAATAAATAAAACATTTTTAATATAGGGCTATACATAAGATAAATTAGATTATAAATATTAATTAGAACTATAAAATGATTTCCTACATAATGGTATTTTATTTATAATTTTTAGATATTAAATAATTTAATTTATTTATGACACAATGATGATGCAGTAATTACCATTTTATTGAAAGATTAATATAATTGATATTATAAATACCCAAATAAATGTAATTTGAGACTTTTTATGAATTAAAATTATTTTATAGGTCAATATGACATATTAGTATTGGTTATATGAATTTTTTTGAATTAATAATGCTTTTATGATTTATCAAAAACAAAATACCCAATGGTGTCAAAATTGACATAAAAGAGTTTTTAAAACAAATATTATATTAGTAATTGATATTATATTCCTAAAAATCTAAGGTTCAACCAAAGGAGTTATATAATGATATGTGTATTATTAATGGAACACTTTTGGGTCGATTGGATGTATATAGTATGTTTATTAACTATATAATATAAAAATACAAAGAGACATGGTAAATGTCAAACTAATTAACAAAGAGTTAAAACTAAAAGATAAGGTTAATATAGTGACCCAAACCTATCTAAAACCTAATGGCTGAGTTGTTTTCGACCTATAACCACCTTAACCTTTAAATAATCCACTTTTGAGCCACTGGAAACCTAATATGTATTTTTTATAAAATAATATTTCTATCTTTTCCTAAGGTGCCCCTCACCCATCTTATAAAAGGGCACTTCCCCTTCTCTAAATTTCACACCTTAAATGCCTTTTGGATCGGCCAAAACCTACCCAAATATTCTATAAAAAACCCTTAATTAATCCTAGAGGCATTAAATTAGTCATAAAACCAACACAAGGAGACCTTTTGATCAAATCAAAAGGAAGAACCTGAAGAAGAGGTAATGTTTTCACCACCCTCTTTCAAGTTCCTTTCTTCTTCAACTTCTTCTTTCTTTGTTATTTCCATTATAAAATAATAAATATAGTATCTTTTATATACTGTGATGTTATTATAAATTCGTTACAACCATATTCAGTATTCTATCTATCCTTTTAATGACATGTCATCATACGTGTGTACGTACGACTTACCATCTCCACGTCGTGGTGTAATTGTTATTCAAAACATTATTATTTGTATGGGTATGATGATGATGTGTAATTGATGTAAATAATAAATATAACATGACAATAATTATTTATATATGATATAACATCCAATTATATATTATTTTAACATCAAAACAATGATATTGTCGCTCATGCGTACTTACAGACTACCGTCTCCATGAACGCGATGAGATTCATTCTCCATTGTATCCATGCAAGTATAATTATCATTTGATGATTGAAAATAATGTTTAAAGACTTGATATCATTCTGGATAATAATAAGATACATCCTATGGATAACAAACATGTCTTATGTAACAAAAAATGTGAAAGAAAACGAGTAAGTGAACACTCGAAATGATGATAATACTAAAATATTATTAAAAAAGCATTATTAATAGATCATATATGATATCATATTTATGTATATGATTCTTGTATAATTTAATAACAATTATTTAACTATTATAAAGGAGGTTAACCCACCCTCTACCAAGAAAAAGTACATGGTAAGGGTTTATTTCACAATCTCTTCATTATCCGAGGTTGTTTATACGTAATTATCTACTCGGACCTCTTTACCATCGACATCCATGTTTCTTAAAAATGTATTTCAAATCATTATTACTATTTTACAAACTCTGGGATAAAGTCATTTATAACCTTGTTAGAAATTTTATAAGATGTTTATAAAGGAATCTTTCTGTCATTTCCAAACAAGGTCCTTTTTAACCTTTTCTACAGAATTAAGGTAAGAATGTTCTTTTTAACTTATACGACGAGTGCATCTATTTTCCGCCATTATAAAATATTCAAGTCTTCCCTTAAAATCTTATAAGGATATTTTCAAATTAAATGTTTTATTTTAAAATTATGTGACTTTTAAAAGATTAAAAAAAGATTTCTCTTAAATAGTTTTGATTTCTTCTATGTCAACATACTTTGATAGATTTTAAGTTTATTTGAAGTTGATTTATGATAATAACAAACTTCCATATTTTATTGAAGTTTTTGTGATATGTTTGACAGTGGATGTGTTATTTTTATACCATTCATGGATTATGGAGAAAGTATTGACATTTCCTATTCTAGTTTTAAAATGAATGTTTATGTTTTGTTTAAACCTGTTCATATGAGGAATGCATTGGACATAATAAGTGACAGGTGGAGCCCGCTATAGCATCTCAATGCATTGGTAGGTCTAATGAGACCATCTAGTGTCTTGCCACAAGGCCTTGACAAAATCTTATTTTTAGTCTTGGCACAAGGCCTTGACCATGTGGATATGATAGTCTGGCAGTATGCATTCCATCATTATGAAAGTGGTTATTGATATTGCATGTGATTATTCGACTAGTAGAATATCCATGTGAATAATTAAATGGAATTATTTCATTTTATTTATGCCATATTATGCTAAAGTTCTTGTTTAAAAGGATTTTGTTTTAGTTATACATTGCCTTAAATTTTTATGCTTATTTATGAGTGTTTCTGCTATATTGCTATCCTTACTAGGCATTTGAGCTCACCCCTTTCTATGTTTTATTTTTCCCAGGATGTGAAGAAGTATTTTATGAATGACCTATAGGAATAGTATAAGGGGATATTAGCATGGAGACAATATGTTGTTGTAGTTTTCACTTTATGCTGTAATATAAAATTTATGAATATATCTATTGATTCCAAGGCTACTAAACTAATCGGTCTTTCGAGACTTGATCTTTTGTGATCATGCCAATCTTATGTAATAATGCATCGACTCTGGGTAACTGGGGTCGGCATGTTACAATATATATTAACATTAAATTGAATATGAGTAATATATTATTGATTTTTTAACTGTTTATGGGTCCAAATAAACTCATATAATAGAAATTATAAATGTTTGGAATAATATTTTACCCTAATAATTTTGTTTTAAACCCTTGTTAACCCCTTTCACATTTTTATTGATGACACCGTTGTTTATTTCTTAGGGGTCATGATTATTAAAATAAATCAAATAGTCATATAAATGGACCAATGTTGATTTAATCAATAATATCCAAATAACTATT
Source organism: Viscum album (assembly GCA_963277665.1). Classification (NCBI taxonomy): domain Eukaryota; kingdom Viridiplantae; phylum Streptophyta; class Magnoliopsida; order Santalales; family Viscaceae; genus Viscum; species Viscum album. Next base: position 402,890,368 of record OY728157.1, read on the forward strand.
TTGAATATTATATTTTTTGGATTTTTTCTGATTTTAAAAAATATTATTCATTATAATATATCATTAATGTAAATTTTTAGAACTATTTAATACATTGATCTTAAAAACATATTGACAGAAAGTAAAATTCATAAATAATATTTAAATATATCTATATCATGTTTTTTTATTCTACAAAATTATTGTATCGCATTATGTGTCTCAAATTATAATACTTTTTGTACTTTTAATGTTTTTTATTTTTTTATTAAATGTATAATTACTAGGTCAACGTTGTTTAATTATTTATGGTATTTATTTATTAAAAAAATAAAAAATATACTATTATGATGAAGATATAACTCTCATATTTTAATAAATATTTATAACCAAATAAATATCCAGTTTTTCCTTATGTTAAAATTAGAATAGTTATTCAAAATAAGGGTGTTACATTCTTGAATTTTAATTAAATAAAATATTATGGAAGTCATAATATCATCTAAAAGGGAAAAATATCATATATTAAAAATTTTCATTATTATGGATGATATATAATCATCTAATGAAATTTATGTTAGTGTTAGAGTAATTTTATAGTCCTTATCATATATGTTCTACCCCTTCATTAAAAAATTTACTTATAAAAATAGAAACAAAAATTACTATGTTTACTATTCATAATGACCGAAAATAAAAGGTGCATACCTTCAAAAATTAGAACCACTTATTAAAACTTTGGAATGTATTTATAAAAATTGAAAATAAGTAATTCAAAAAGTTTACATTAAAATTAAACAATAAAATTTTAAGAAGTAAAATTTTTCAAAAAAATAATTATTCAGTATACAATATTTGTATACTAAATTGATGCTTTAAATTCAATTTGAAAACCAAATTGGATTATTTAAAATAAAAATTATCTAATTAAATTCAAAAACTAATTCTAAATATATTTTTACTATATAAATACTTTAAAGTAAATAAACAATTTTAATTAGAAATTACTATTTTCACTATTCATTAACGAATCAATATATTTAGAAAAATATCAAAAATTACCCATAAATTATTTTTAATTAATAATATAATAAAATAAATTCATTTCATTAAGTAAATTTTCTAAATTTTCTGTTAAATAATTATAATATTCCCTCATAAAATCCAAGAAATCCATTTTTAGGAAATTAAATTTTTGAATAATAAAATGACTCAACAAAAAATAATATGGCCATTTTATTTGAAGTTTCATATACATTTATATTTACCCTGATAATTATATTCCTTTAATAAATCATATATTACTATTCATACCGACTAAATTAACAACTAGTTTACGACTGTCATATTTAAATAATAATATTCCATCATTTGTTTAAGTTGGGTATTATGTATCTTGTATGATATCAATCATTTTATTTCCTTTTAAAATATAAGGATATAAAATAAATACTAAAAAAATTATTTTTTTTAAACTTATGATTAACCTTAAATTTTTTACCCCTTAAATAAAATTTAAATATATCATAACAATGGAAATATTATATATATAAGTATAAGCACAAAATTCCTAAAATGTTATTCATAATCTATTATCCATGATTTTTATCTTATTCCTTAATACTTCCTTTTTTACAATGGAATATATGAGTAATGACATTAGATTATTTAAAATCAAAAAATATTCCATAATATAATTATTTCATTTTAAGTGTCACTCACCAATGCCTCATCATCTATTGTTAAGGAACTAGACATCATTAAACATTAATCAATATAGTATTTTTGATCTCCTTCATTATCTCTCCCTCATAGGATATAAATATGAATAATTACAATACCGATATCTTTTAGAATGAATTTTTTTCTAATATATTTCCCTCAATATATTTTCCCACATCCTTGATATATGAATATTAATTAGTTTTCTAACATGGTATTCATCACTAAAACATCCCTAAAACTCAATTTTCTCTTATTTGGGGTGTACAACAACTTATAAAAGTTCATGTTGTGAATCATATATAGATTTATCTTGCTAGTAATAACCATAAGATCATTTACTCTAACTCTTATCTCGTTCGAGTTCTCATTTAAACAACCATCACATTATCCCTCAAAACCTTTATTGACACGGTTCCTATTGGTTCTATAATTTCAAATAAACCAAAAAATATTGGTGTATTATATCAAATTAAATCATAATAAAAAAAATTATAAGTTATATAAACTCTAAGATATCCTTAACCATATCATATTTTATTCAACTAATTTTATTCAACCAAAATTAATCATAATTATTTATAGTAGAGCAATAGATATGGTTATAAAATAATAATAAGTTGTTCTTAAATAAAATGTTAACCCCTTATCTTTTTAAAACAACCATCTCTGATACAAAATATAACACCCAATTACCTAAACACCAATATATTCATGATTTTTAATAAGGGTTTCACTTTTTTTCTCTTTTTAGGATATATAAATTTTAGGGTTTTAGAGAATTAGGAATGTCATTACATAAAAAAGTAGAAACATTCATATAGTGTATACATTGCAAAAAATGCTTTTATTTCTAAAACCGTATTTCATACAAGATACATTTTATTTATTTCAGACAAGTCATTGATTCATATTTATTTTCCAAGTTGATATTTCAAATCATTATTAGATCCTATGTAAAGCATTTGAAAATGTGTGATGAGGAAAATAAATCACTATAAATAATATAAAAATAAGTAAATATATCTATTTCAGTGAATGATTGGAAAAATAATTAAGGCATTTAACTTTTTCAAAATATATCATTAAAAAAATAAATAAAAAACTTCCTCATGAGAAAAATAATTCTTTCCCATAATAAAACATTTCATATCTCTTCACTAATAAACAAGAAACCATAATGTCATCCTACGGTGCATGAGATGTAATAACATGAGATTATAGAACTTTTAAAATAAATTCTATGTCATCTAACATATGTTACACACAAATATATAAATAAAAATTCCACAACATACTGGATGATAATTATTAATAAAACTATGTTGACCCCTCAATTATATTAATAAATTAAACAAATGGCTTACCTTTACAGTTTAAAGGATTAATATTATTTAATTTCGAAAATTGTTATTTTAAAAAAGTTATTTTCATTATATTTTGATATTTATCTTCAGATATTTTTTAAAAAAAATATTGGATTTTAATTTTTTAAAAATAAAATTAACTTTTGAATAAATTATATCAAAACTATCTTAAGATTAATATTTTATATTTTTCCAAAATAATCAATTTTTTGGTGAATAGTAAAAAATACCGATTTTACTTATGACTTGATTTTTATATGATATAAATTTTTTTAAAACCATATATATATCTATATATATATATATTATATTCATAAAGATAAAAAAAATAAAATATATTTAGTACAATTTATAAAACCCTTGAAAATCATTTTAGAAAATCAATGAATATTTTATGAAACCTATTTGTTGTCCGTTGTATTAATTAAATTTTTTCATGGGGATATTATCATTTAAATTATTTTAATTTTACATTAATATCATTAAATAAATATTAATTCTAAAAATATCATTATTATAAAAAAAATATACAATTATTCTCTACATATAATTCATATTCTTAAATATAAACTTTTCATAAAAATGAGTCGATGAGCGTTACATGTGCTAACATTATAAAATATTATCCTAAATATATAAATTTATTTCCAAAAAAATTATATAATATATATTATAATGATTTTAATATTATTTAATAAGGAAAATTTTATTTTTTGGCATAATATTAGAGTATGAAGGATAATGTTAATTTCCACATTTTCTGTTAATAAGTTACTTTGGAATTATCTAAATTAATAAGCATAATTTTTATCTACAAAATTATATTATATTTTCAAAATGATAAATATATTATTATTATTAAAAATATATAAATATAATAACATTCATTTATTGTTAAATCAATACTAAATAACATTAAGAACACTTGATAGTGAGAACATCCTTTTTAGACAAAATGTGTTTCTATATAATTTATTTCAATTTCAAAGTTAGTTTTCTCCCATTTAGAAATTTTATGTGATTTAATGGAGTTTAAATTTATGTCTATTGAACAACAAATATGTACTATAGGTTACCTTTTATATTTATTACAATATGAAATTTGTTATATAAGAACAAGTTTCTATAGAAAAAATTGATTTTTGAAAATGTTTAAAGATAAAAAATAAATTCCATAAATTACTCTTAACATGTCTTAAAATGAATAGATGAGAGTATTTTGGAACATATCTTTTTCTAAACACAATATTGATTCAATTATGAGAAATTAAAAAATGAAAAGTTTCACGAAATTATTGAAAAATGATGACTATTTAAAAAATTTCCCATTTCAACACTTTTAAAAAGATACCTCTTCCACTATACCAAATTTACACATCACAATCAAATAAAAACATTACAATATGCTATTTTTTCTCTCAATATAACCCCACACAAATTATTTAATCCCATATTCATACTATATTAACTTAACCCCTTCAATTTCCTTGGTTATTCAAAGAAAATATCAAGTATCCAAACCTATTTTCATCCCCAGCTTAGATTTTTCTTCTTAATATTAATATTCAAAATATTTTACCCCCATAATAATATTATAATTTTTTAATAAGTATTATACTAATTTTTTTTATATTAATGGTACAACCCTTATTTATAAATTTCCATACACATAGAAAAGTAAAGGAACTCCAATTGTGTATGTGTATAGACTATCACCCCTATGAAGAAATAATTTTTTCATATATATTTTCATTATTTTTCAAAAAATGTAAAAATATTTTTAATCATCATATAAACCTAATAAATAAAATCATTTTGCATTTTTAAAATGTTATTATGTCAAAAGAATCACCAACTTGACCTTACTCACCCATCGAGTTAAAGCGTTCTCATGTTTGAATCTATTTGACTACCTAAATGAATGATGATATAAAACTATATATTATATGAATATAGGAACTATAATTATAATATTATTTTAATTTAATAATCACATATTTTTTTCGTTATGTATTGGTTATATTAATTATTAAACTTATTATCCCAATATCACATTTGATAACTAAAATCACCAAAACAAGCTGGAAGTAGTTATATATTCAAGATAAATATGAATAAATTATATAATAAAGAAGTTTCATGTGATAATAAATTTTGTAAATTAAATTAAATTTATATTAATAATGTTCATAATAATGTATCTTAAAAACATTATTATATTATACATGATGTTAGGCATATGTGTAGAATGAATTTGAGACAAGTTGAGGTTTTTCATCTAAAATTACCTTATTTGAAACTTGTTTCATATTATGAAGATAATTCATCATATATGGTGCATATGATACATATTAGAGATATAATTTGATTATTTTTTTTAATATGGGTATTTGATGTTACATTTCAAGGCCACTCTTTCCATATGTTTTTAAGACATTAATTTCTTGAGACATGTTTATATTGTGCACTAAATTTTTATGAGTAGTGTATTCACTACACATGGATGTTTCTTAAGAACATATTTTTAACTATTAATCGTATATTCTAATAAAAATAATATATTTTTCATAAAATTTATTTTAATTCAGTTGGTACACCACTTGTATGGATTTTTAGAATCGCAATTTTCATTCTGTTATTTATCACCATATACATGGAAATAATAGTGTGTTATATTATACCTATTGTTTATATTGTGTGGAATTATATTTTTTTATATGAATGTGCATTTCTACCCTGATAATTCACATTTTTCAATTATTTTTTTACTTTTAAGAGTATGTTACTTTTATAGAATATTGAAAAGTAAAATATTATTTATATTGTTATATAGTTTTTTTATAAACAAATTTCATCCATTCTTAGGTTATACCCTATAATATTTTAATATCTAGTAATTTATTTACCAATATGTTGGAAAATATATTTTGAAACAAAAAAAATGTTTTATTTTATTTTTATAATGCTCATTTTTAAAAAGGTGTTTTGAAAATGATTATAACGGGTTTTTATTTCACATTCAGTTATTATAGATTCCACTCATAATTTATCCATCATAATCTTTAAAAAATTAAAAGGACATATTATTGAAAATTATTTTTAAATTTTGATAGTTATAAAAAATATTTTCCTTCACCTTTAGAAAAAATAATTTTTTATTTGACAAGTAACATCTCTATTTACATCATTGTTTAAAATACTATCTAAAATCTATTTTATGTTTTAAATTTCATTTCCCATTTCTGTTTCATAAGGATTTTACCCAATATTTTTTATTTTTCACTATTTATACTCTATCATATTTTATATTTTTAGTTAACGAAATCACATAGAAAAAAATTTAATTCTCAATCCCCTGTTTGTTGGTATCATTCAAGTATTATTTTAAACATATTTTTGATCATGTTATCATACATCATGGTTTCCTTTTTTACACTATGTATATACAATTTTTATACCATCCATAGTCATTATTCAGATGGATTATTATTATTTTATTTAACTATTTACTTATTCATAAAATAATTTCTATATATGGTGTAAATATAACATTTTATATCACTCAGATTTGCTGATGCTCATTGATAAAGAATGTAATTCTTTCACATATGGAGAATTATTTCCAATGAATATGTTTTTAATTTAACATGGACGAATATTTACATTTTAAATTTTTATTATTTAACCATGTAACTTTTTTCTATTGGTGGGTTATGATATTGATATCAATTTTGTTGAGTAGGGGAAATATATTGGCATTTAGTTCCTTTTTATGCCAATACAAATCATCTTTGGAAGTTGACTTTATATTGTTTAACAATCTACCTCCTTAGTATGGATGTGTTATGTCTATTTTATCATTTTTTCACCTGGGTAAAATTATTGGTGTTCTATTTATTTTTATATCAATACAGATTATTATTGGAAAAATTGATCATCATTGTTTTCATATGATGAATATATTAGGCATAAACATGTGACAGGTGGGTCCATACATTATATATAACCTAGATTTATTGGTAGATCTAATAAGACAGATTTTTTTAGTGTATCCTTACTAATAATAATATATTTCATTGAAGGCATTTTAATGATGTCTAATATCATGAAGCATTGGATTATAGTATGAAACTAACAGTTCAAAATTATTCATTTCATCTCAAAGGATCTAGAAATGGATATCCGTATAAAATATTTATTTCTATTACTATAGATTTGTTTATTATGATTTTAGTTTCAATCTATTATGGAAGGATTTTATATTATCTAATCCTACCATAATATCTATTCATTTTTTGTGCATTTATTTCTTCAAATATATGTTTTCCATTAGTGAGCATTATATATCACCACTTAATATGTTCCCACATCCCCAAGTTATAACGAAAACTATTTCACATGATATGTATAAAAGCATATTATATATAGATAATTTGAGGGAGATAATAAAAACATACTATGGATTAATTTATTTTCAATCAGGTATATAAATAATGAAACAATTGTGAAATAACTATGCTTTGTTAGTTTATGTTATTTTCTAATTTTATAAATAACTAAACCAAAAACATATTTAAATTTTTTTCATAATTTTTTTCTACAAGTCATGTAATTCTGTATTTGTTTTTACTTAGATTATATTGTTTCTATCATATCTTGTATTTGATGTATATGTTATTCACCTAAAATTTATGCTCATGGGTTTGGGGAATCACAGATGGAATTAGGGTAGATTTTAGATGAATTTGAAGATTATGAATTTTTTAGAGGATATTTTAGCCGTTAATAAGTTATAGTTGGTCATAATTTCAAGATTATAGATAACACTTTAGGTTATTTGAGGTAATATTGAATATTTTGGGTATTATAATAAGAGAACAACAGGGAATATCCTAGTAATAATTTTAAGTATAATATAGAATCCTAAAATGTTAATATAATACAGAGTAATTAGTTTTCTAGAAAATTAGTTCATGAATGGATACTATATTTGTATGTAGGTTGGGAAATACATGTACCTAGGGGAAAAATAATATAGTAGAGATAATTGGGTATTAAATCCATCATTACTTGGCGCAAGGTAAATAAGCCTAACAAAACCACTAGTTTTACCTTCTTGGTGAATATTATTTGGTTATTCACATTCTCTTAACAAAACATTATGAATGATTTTAATCAATTTTTATAGAGAACGTAATATAAAAATGACCTTGTATAATTGATTATTTAATAAAATGAGTTTTAGGTTGATTAAAAAGTATAATCTATTATAAAAATTCCTTCAAATGGGAAGGAAAATTTATATTGATGTTTTCAGTATGATACTTCTAATATAATCCTAACCATTTTGGATTATGTATTTGTTTGAAATAGTATAAAAATTAATACAATAAGGGAACATATCAAGAGTAAATTATGTATTATAACTAAAAAATTGATCATACTTAAATAGATGATAACTTGAAAATATTATTGTTACGATGAAAAAATATAATTTTCCTTGTCTTACATAAGGTAGTGAGGATGATATCAAAATAGAAATTAATTCCGGATTAGCTAATATATTTTAATTAGTTATTTATATTTTTCAATTATATTTCAATATTTTGAAAATTTATGATAATATTTTGAATTATATATTTATTTATTTTCGTTGGGTTTTCTTTTAATGTTTGGAAACATATATTAAATCCTATAAATTCACTTGAAATGTAATTTTATGATAATTTTATATTTTTAGTAATAACACTAAATGAAAACATGATTATGGTATGGATAATTATTAGGCTGAAAATAAGTTTCATATTATGGAAATAAAGGGTTTATTTTGAGATGTTTTAGTTTTATAGTTATGATACCATTGGGATTGATTTTTGATTTAATGAAAAATTAATAGATGATATTTTTTTAATGATTATATTATTTTTTAAATTATGGTATATATTATCTAGTGATCAATTTGATGAAAAATAGTCTAACACTATTTTATGATAAAATATATAATTATTTTTTATAATAATATGATATTTTTCTATGGATGTATGACTTACAGACTTATAAATAGTTGGGTAAGGTATACACGTAATAATATATGATTAGGGTATAAACATTCAATGTTTTTTGAAGAAAGTAATGTTTTTTAAGTTGGATTAAAATATTAAGGGAGTTTTTACAGTGGAAATTATAGTTAAATATTGAGTATGATAAAAATACCCTCACCAACTCTAATAAGTGATTAATAATTAAAATTGTGGGGATAAAATTTATTTAAGTTGGTGTAATTTTAGAAATATAGATTTTAGATCCTTTAAAATATATACTAGTTATATAACTTGTATTACACATAACACATAACATAAACATGCCACAACATATTGGATAATTATTAATAATAAATATTTGTTAAAACCACTATAATAGTAAATAATTAAAAAAAACAACGTTAGAGGTTTGATTATTAATACAATTTAATGTAGAAATGAGTTATTTTCACAAAATGAATTCATAATATTTTTTCAATTGAAATAAATATATAAATTATATGATTTTAATTTTTTAAAATAAACATTATTTTTTAATTTGTCATATTAATACTATCTTAGGATTTATTTTTTTTATTTTTATAAAATAATAGACTTACATTTAAATAGTGAAATATAGTAATTTATTTAATACCATAAATATTATATTGCATGGAATTGTTTAATAAATGTTTATATAAAAATTATATCTTTATAAAGTACCAAATGATTTTAAAAATAAAATTTTAAAATTATAATACCAATTAATGATATTTTGGAAAATCATGTAATATTTTAGATAAATAAATCTTCATCTGTTTAATTAATTAAATTTATAGAAATAAATATAAGGATTTTGATTTATTTTAATGTCTCATAAATATATTTTTAAGAATAATAACCACATTAACATCCTTATAATCAATAATATTAATAATTTTGTTATATACATTAAATTTATGCCTACTATACACTTTTCTTAAAAATAGAATTTTATGTGTTACATGTGATAATATTGAAATTAATTTTAAAACATACATATTTTTTTTTGAAAAAATGTGGTATCATATTTCAGATGATAATTTTAATATTATTTAATAAGTACAATTTCATTTTTAAGAAAAAAATTAGATTACCAAGGCTAATTTAAATTACAAAATTAATAGTGAAACTTTTACATTTAAATCATTTTAATAAAGAGGAGAAATTTAAATATGAATAATTATATTAATAAATTATAAATTAAGAAAATATTATTAATTATAAACATATATATAAATATATTAAACCTCTTATAATATATTATGAATAATAAATTAGATTAATAATAGTTAACTATAAAATTATTTTTTTCGAAAAAATATGTTTTCTATATAAAATCTATTTTAATTAAAAAAATAATTTTCTATAATTTATAAATATAGTTGTATTAAAAATCTATAAAATTTAGGTCCAATAAATAAATATAAGAAATTTTTTTTACATGTTATATTTAACAAGATTTAAAATTACTTAGTTAGAAACTAGTTTCTAATGTAAATGTTCATTTGTGTAAAATGTTAAAAGGAAAAAATAAAATCCTTAAGTCACACTTAAATTATATAAAAAATATTTTATAATAGGAGTGTAAGAATTATAAAATTAAAACCCCACTTAGTCCAATTTTGTTCCACTATCCAATAAATAGTGTCATGGAATTATTGAAAACTATGATTGTTTCCTGAAGATCCATTTTCTTATATTATAAAAGGATTCCACATCCACACTTTCAAAGTTACACATCACATTCAGATTTATCCATGAAAATATGATATCTTTTTCTTCATATTAACCACTTCTACTTCCTAAAGTCCCTGGTCACAATATATTATTCTATCCTCTTAAATTATAAAGACTATTCAGGGTAAAGTTTAAGTCAGTAATGTATGTAATATCCTCATGTTATGTTTTACTTCATAGAATTTCATTAATTATTTTTATCACCATAATAATATGAATAATTCAGTGTCACTTGTGTAATTATTATTTTTATATTAATGTTACACCCCTTGATTATTCGTTGTTATCCACTAAGAAAAATAATGAAATGTGAGTCGTGTGTGAGTGTGCAATATCATCTCCCAGAAGAAACATTTTTTCATCTTTATGCAGATTTTCAATCATTATCCCAAAATCTAAAAATATATACCACCACCATAAAAACATGAAAACAATATCATTATGTTTATATATATATATACATTATCAAAAAAATCACCTCCTTAGACATTGTGAGACCTCGATTTAGACCTCAGTTATGTTTGGGTTGATTTAAACACCTACATAGATGATACTATGAAACAATATAATGTGTACCGATGGGAAATTAAATGGTAATATTATTTTAATTTAATAATAAATTGAATATTGTTTTTTTCTATAATGTTTTTATTATTTATTAAACATATTACTAAAAGGTCATCTTCAATCGTTAAAATCACCAAAATAATAGGTCACCTAATCAACTTTCAGTCAAACATAAGAATAATAATATTAAATAAGAATCATATAATAATAAATGGTTTATATTAAATGGAATATATATGATTAATTTTAATAATTATGCATCTATGAAAATTTGTTTTATTTTTCATGAAGTTAGGCACATGTATTGAACAAATTAGGAACAAGGTAGGGGTTTTCATCTCAATTTTATATATTTGAGACATGTTTTTTATCATAAAACTAATTCCATTAATATGATATATATAATTCCTATCTTCAATATTATATAAATATATATCTTATAATCAGTGTATTTTATAATCAATTTCAATCCCTCTCTTTAATGGTTTTTTTTCTTAAACATTAATTTTTGAAGACATGTTTATGTTATACACCATTTTTTATTGAACAATGTATTTACTTTTTATGTATGTATTTATAAATTAATTTTTTTTAATTCATGTATAATAATAAGGGAAATCACTTTCTTTTCCTAAATTTATTTAAAATCATTTGTTACCCTAGTTATATAGCGTTCTTGTAACTCTATTTTCATTCATTGAATTATGATTTTCATCTTGAAGTTAAAAGTTGGATATACTATAAAAACTAATTATATTATGTGGTATTATATATTTTTTATGTTAATGTAAATTTATACAATATAATAATTTTTTTTAAAAATATTTCCTACTTTAAGGATTATGTTTCTCAAGGGGAATATTGATTACGCATGTCTCATTTCCTTCTGTTATATTATTTCATGATGAACATCATTCTTCTATGAATCGGTTCTCCTAACATAATATTCTATTTTATGGTCAATTATATAACCCACTCGGTAAATTGATATTTAAAAAATATATCAATACTCTTTTAACAATGTGAGTTTATAGAAATTTTTTAAAAAAAATAATTAAATAGTTTTTCATTTCACTTGTTTAGGATTTTACTCCATTCTACATTTATAAAATGTAATATTTATGTCTTTTAAAGGGAATTTGATTAAATATTATTTCTTATATGTAATAAATTTAAAAGTGTTTTTACATCAAATTTTGGAAAAAATACCTTTGGATGAGACCTGTAACATCACTTTCTACATTTATGTTAAAAAGGCTACTAAATGATGTTTTATGTTTTCAAATCCATTTCCCTTTTCACTATCAAAATGATTTACCCTTATTGGGTTTATGATAAAATATTTATATTATCATGGAATGAACTCCTACTTCCAAACAATCATATTCGTATTCTCTACTTGGGTGGTATCGTTCATGAGTTCTCTTATATGGATGTGTTTTTATCTATGTCAATAAAATTTTGGGTTTCCCTTATTACACTGGGTATATGATATTTTTAATCCATCCAACTTGTTTTTGTGTGTGTATTATGATAATGTTATTCTATTATTGAATTATCCACATAATCTTTTCTCAATACAATGTGAACGTCACAGTTTACATAATTTAGATTAAACGACGTTCATCAATAAAGAATGTTATTTTATTTTTATAGAGAAAATTATTATCATGTTATATTCCATTATTTAAATATATATGATTATTGAAATTTTTATAATGCATTCTTCACCATCCAAATTCTTTATTCATATGGTTATGGTAATCTTATCTCTTTAATTAACATGGGGAAAAAATTAGCATTTTATATGTTGTTATTCCAAAATAGAATAATATTTGCATGTTATCAATGTATTTTTTAACCATCTCCTTCTTCTTATAGATTTGTTATGATCAATTTATCCCTTTTTTTGACACGATTAAAATTATTGTTTTTCCATATGTTGTCATACTGACACATATTATTATAATTAAAAATGATTATTATTTTTTTGTACATTTTTTACGATGAATGCTTTAGAGTAAAGCAAGATACTCATTAGGACTAACATTATGTAGCACGCAAATACATTATTAAGTCTATATAGAAAAAAATGTTTGGGTTTACTAGTTTAGTCCTTCCCAGAACCTGATATTTCCTTGATATAAATTCAAAATGTATATGATCATGATATCTTGGATTATGGTATGGAATTACCTATCTCTAACTATACATTTCATTTATAAGGAACCAGTTATTGATATCCTTGAAATATATTTATCTCAATTTTTTTAAATGGATACATTATGTTTTCTATTTAATTCAAATATGGAATTATTTTTCATAATTAATCCATACATAATTCTTATCATATGTTTTTACTATCATTGCCTCAATTGTGTCTTTTCCCTTTGTCAGTGTTTATGATAACCCATTCTGATGTTTATATTTCCCATGGTTATGAGGAAAGGTATTACACATGATATTTCTAAAATTATATTCTGTGTGGAGAATTTTTTTGGGATGATGATTAATTACCATCCATAATTCAATTTCATTTATAGCAAAAAAATATTAATTAGTTGAGAAAAGAATGTGTTTTATTAGTTTATGTTTTTTTTAATTTTTTTAATATGAAAGACTAAAATAAATTTAGAATATATGTAATGTAATATTTTCATCATGTAATGTAATTTTAGGATAGTTATACCTTATAATCTATTGTTGTTATCAAATCTAATGAGTAACATATATACTATTTACAAAAAATGTGAGAGTGTGGCTCTAGGGTGTCATATGTGAACTCTTAATAATATTTTATTACCTTTCACCCTTAAAATTTTGTGAAATTTCATTACCTCATAAGATACAAGTATTTACATAAAATCTTATTTTGTAACCATAATGTCGGTATCCTAGATAATCATATTCATACCATTTTCTTCGTTTCTTATAACCCATGTCTCGATAACTAGACGTATATTAATTTCATTGGAGTAACATGCCTAATTAACCTCTTTATTTTTCACGTTCAAATAAAATTTTTATCCAATGAATTTGAGAGTTATATGAGGATCAATTAACTACATGATCTATATTATTGTCACTTATATTTATATATAATTATAATGCACCATATAATGCATTAATAATTTTAATTATGAAGATTTTGAACGAAAAACCATTTAAAAACTCATTCAAACCCACAAGCAATGTCCTATTTAGTTTTACATAAAAATGTGATGAAATATCGGTTTTCTTTAGATAACTATATAAAATGGAAAATTCCTCCAAAATATGACTTTTTGTATCATTTTAAAAGTATGAAAACATTAATATTAAGGCTTATTGTAAATAATGGACATGAAGGTAGGAAAATCCACTCAAGTATTATATGTAAAAAACATTCATTTTTTATATGGGTAAAACTTTTCAAAATGGCCCATAGAATTAAAAATGTAATTATTACTTTTTAAAAAATTATAATGAAAGTAAAACAATTTATCATAAATAAACATCAAATTAGTTAATTGATAAATTATAATAAAACATTAAAATTTATAAGAACATGCATATTGAAGAAAATCAGTTTAATGGAATATTTTAAGACAAGGTTTTGATGAAAAATATCTTATGACTTTACTAAATTTATAATTTAAATAAAATTGAAGGAGTGGAAATGAAAATAATTTTTAAACTAATTTTTCAATATATTATTGATAAAATTAAAATATATATTATTATATGAACCACAAATTTTTTTTCCCTGTGAAAATGGAATGAGTCTCAAAGAAATAAATTTAATATAGAAATACCTTTCCTTATGTTTTGTATAGTGTCATAAATTATTTAGTTAAAGATTAAAATTTTATAATAGTAATTTACATTCATATTAACCTTTTTAATTTTTATTCCATTAAAATTATAAAGTATATTCCATTCTTTACCATGTTTGATAATGATTCTTAATCTTATGTATATACATCATACATTTTTAGGACATTCAGTTAATAATTACAAAATAGCATTGGTTGGTTTTAAGTCATCAAAGGGGTTATTGATCCATCTTTAATAGTATATTAAGGATGAAATAATTGAAATATTAAAAAATTATTTAAAATTTTATAACAATACAACATTGAAAAATAGTAAAAATATAATATGTATTATCTTGGGATTGGTAGTCACCTTATACACACGATTGATGTTACTTGTTTTATTCTGGTTGAAAAAGATTTTTTTAATTTGTTTAGTATTAATTTTTTCAAAAATGATATATTTATTAATTTATCCCATAATTGTGAATATCTATGTGATAAGGTAAAGGAAACTGAATCACATCGATCCGTTGATGTGTTTGTCCCTCGTACGCAATAGAGATATTACCATTTTCCAAAAGATGAATGTGTTAGAATGTATACAACAAAATATATTTCTAGAAGCATAATTATTTCATAATTATCATATATCTTCATTTTATTTCCAATTTTATAAATATTTAAGATTTGGTGATGAAAAATGAAACACATAACTTTGTGAATATGGTAGAAATACATACACAAGAGAAATGAGTACATTGTGTATTGGATTCAAGAGAGGATGAAAACAGGGTTTTCAATAAATATTATTGAATTTAGGTATATATAGGATACCTAAATAATTATATCAACATATTTAACAAATATTTGAATAATTTGGAATAATAAAAAATCATGGAAACACTCAGTTAAGATTCTTGAATCTTCTTTGGGAAACCCCCTTTGGATTACACACTAAGCCTTATATGATTGGTTTTTTTCTAAGAAAAATACCTCAAGGAAGTTTTAATGGATTTTTTTGATATATTGTTTTAATTATTTATTTTTTTATAATGAAAAGAATATAAGATGGTGGGAGTAGAGGTACTTCCCTTTTATTAGTGGGTGGCGTGGCACACATGTAATTACATTAAACATTTAAAAATTGCAACTCTCTTAATAATGTTAATGTTTCTAAAAAAAATAAAATTCTAAATATTAAGTTAAAAGGTATAACTATATTCATTAAATAACAACCATGAAATGATTTTTTGGTCGTACCAATTAGTATATAACTTAAATAACCAGATATACCCTTTACTTTGGTGAAAAAGATCAATCATGGTCAATATTCATAATAACAAAAGTGTTTAAACCTTTCCCAAGACTGGATTATAGAGCTCTCTTTCTACTCCTTTCTCATCCTGGCCTAGTAGATGATGACCACTACACTAATCCCTACCACTCTAGTGGGGGAGAGACCATAATTTACCTTCACAGGGGGTTTGAACCTACTCATTCGCTCTATTTTCTAACAATAATTTCACTCCCTAATTCTCTCTTGTTCTACTTTTACCTATAGTTCTAGTATTTTTAGATGGATTTCCACAAACCTCGATCTCATATTCAATGTTTAATGATACATATTCCCTCTACACCTGATGTTAGTAGTATAATTCAATCATTAGTGATTATTAGTGGACTAATTTGATAGAATCATTTTTCATTATTGGGGTTAATAGGAATGAGAAACATTATGTATTCTTGAAAGTAGAAACATAATAATTTGATTATCTTCATACATTGATTTCATCGGGTTCTAGTCCAGTTCCCCTCATATCTGCAATAGATCTTGTTTCATCTTTTTCTGGTGGTAATGTCATTTCCACATTAAATATGACACCCTAACCACATATATTTCTATAATTCTTAAATTATTATCATTATATGGAATGTTATTTGTCTAATTATATATTATGACAGTAGAATTAGGCCGATGTGCCACTCTATTTCCCCGCTAATTTTCATTTATATTGATATCTCAATAAGGCCATCATAGTATGTCTAGATTATTGGTGGGGGATTATTATGATACAAGGATCCAATTATCTTGGATACATGGGTTTATTTGTATTCATCATGATAGTGGATGGATCCTAAAATGGTTGTGGGTTAGTATAAGTTCTTGCGAATCCACAAGAGGATCGATGTAGATGGGTCATGTCTTTTGGAAATAGTTTGTAATCCGTGTATTATGTTGGTGTGAAGGAATAAATATTTTGCGAGAGAAGTTATGTTTACACTTAGAAAGAGGCCCACCCTTTTAAGACTGGTCTTAAGGATGTATATTTTTATGGTCGGATGAATCATGATTTCAGGGAGGAAAATTGATTTGTTTAGGTACTAGATGAGTCATAAGGGTAAAGGTGGTGTGTCCAATAGGGCTGTTATATCCATATATTGATGCTACTAAAGTAGAAACCCATAAAAAGGATTTAATAATTTTATTTGTATCTAGTCACAAGGAAATATAACATATGGTATGTGTAGTGAAAAAAATCCTTATAGATAAGGGTAGTGGGAGTCTTTTTTATTGCACGCATTGGTTTATTCATACAAGAACACTAGCATCTGAAATTCATCATCTTATTTGCAGGTTTCCTGCATTATAATGGATTCTAAAAAGGATGTAGTGATAAAGTCAGTAACACCGTCTATCTGTATTCATCATGAATGAAAAATTTAAGACTCCCCCATTTAAAATAAATAATTTATCACCAGAATAAGAAGGATTCTCTGTAGAAATAAAATGCCAAATATAAATATAGGAAACTATTTTGAAGGTCTGGAAGTTAATTGACTGGTTCAAGATCAAGCTGAATGGAATATGGTGGAATCTAGTGGATTATAATGAGATAATAATATAATCTAATACCCTCATATATAGGGGTAAAATACTAAAGTTCAAGGCCCCTATGATGATATATTTGGTGATGATAGCTTTTGTGAACTCTCAGTGGACAATATTGAGGGAATTTATGTTAGAGGACTCCAAAACCCAAGGAGGAAAAAGGGTCAGAAGGAAACTCAAGACATATAGAGTCTAAATATTTTCAATGGGAATAAATATATATGGTATATGGAATTTTATTACATTAAATAACCAATAGAAACATTGCGACCGAAAAGGGTGATATCAACAAGGTTACAAATTGAAAAGGCTTTGTGCATGTCAAGATAAAAAAGAAGAACAACTTTAAGATGAAAATCAAAAGTAAGAGTATAGAATTACTTAGGGACAAGAGTTGGTTAGTGACAAGATGGGATTTCTAACTCAGAAATATAGTTTTAATGGGAAGTGAATTTCAGTAAAGGTGTATGAATAAAAAGGAAAATGGTTGTAGGTTATTCTCCACTAAAAGGATGAATTTTAATTAGTTTTTATATGAATGCTACATAGGAGTAGGTGAGAAGAATTCATGATGGAATGATTTATTTTAAACACAATGGGGATCAAAGGGAATATATTGAAAAATAATAATTCATTTTAGCTCAGGGATTCAATGAAGGGAAGATCAACGTGGGGGAATATATCCAAACGAGGGAAAATATGTCAACTCATTTTGAAGATCTTATCATGAATTATCTAGATATAGAGTTAATTTCATATTAATAGGGGTTATATAGGGTGACTGACTCTACTAATACTATTATCACAATAAATTATTTTTTGACTTCTTTTGTGTTTAATGAATTTGTGATTTCAACTTGTATGGTTTCCCACATTTTCCTTAAAAGTACATTTTTGAAATAAAAAATTAAATTTTCTGAGATAGAGAGACAAAAAAATAAATTAACTCTTTACTATAATTGAATGAACTAATAGAAAACAATAAATTCATTTTTTATGTATCGATATCTCTGTGATGATGAAATTACTTTCGATATATGCTTACAAAATGCACTAATTTTTTCAATAAAATTATTTTTTAAAGAATAAAAATGATCTTATATTAAAATAAATATAATATTGAATCCTATGGAATTACGATTATTATTTTTAGTAAAAGTTATACTATATTTACTTAAAACCAAATAAAAAATAAAATTTTATATTAAATTACATTATACAAAGGAAATAAATAATATTTTTGAAAAAATCACAATGATTCGCTATTCACTGAAAAATTCAATCCTCTAATTATTAACCTAAATATTCATCTAAATACAGTTATTATATCATTATTTACACAATTATTTATATTTTTTCAAATAATTTTTTTTATTTTGGGTTGAAATTAATGATAATATTCTCACACAAAACGAAATATGTAATATTTTGGATAGAAATATATTTTTAAGGAATAAAAATATTTTATTCTCATTTCATTCCTAAAAAAATAATCGAATGAATGTTAATTCCGTTAATTAGATATATAATCTAATTATTTCAATAATATTATTTCAAAATAGTGATTAATTTAATCTATTATGATAAGAGAACATTGAACACCAAAAACTTTTTTTATAAAAAATTATAGTTTTCCTGTAATGGATTTTTTCTTCATTTCCATCCATGTGATAATCAATGTATGATAAAGATTTTATTTTACAATGAAAAAATTTCTATATATATTTAAAAATGTGGTTACTCTTATTCATAAACTCCAAACTAAAATCTATGAAATAACTATCATATTTATTTAGTAGTATACAGTGGTTAATTAATGAATAATATTGTTTATACCTCACACAATATAATACATCATATAAAAACAATTCTGAAAATATTAAGTTGTTTCATTATAACTCTTAATGAAATTTCAGCCTAATATTTATAATTGATCTTTTTTAAAAACGATAGATTTTTTAATAAAATATCTTCCTATTAGTAAAATTGAATAAAATTAAGTGGTGAGAATAATGTTTTTATTCCCATAAATAAAATATCATTATTAAATAATATTACTATCTATATTATAACTACGAAAATTATCATTTTATAAATATATCTCAAAATTATATTTAACATTTTAGGGCTTTTATTTCTGATGTATTTCTGAAAAGTGTACCTTAATATTTGAGTAATGAAACTAAACATATTATCTTCCACCAGTTTATGTTTAACAATTCTATTATAATCTCAACATAGATTATTATAAAGAAATACTATATTGACTTTTAGCCATTATATAAGCACGATTTCATATTTTTTATGTTTATTGTGACGTTTTTACATTTCAATCACATCTCTTACTTCGAGAATTGAATATTTAAGATGAATATTTCATGCCTGGAGCACTAAAATATTATTATTTTAATAAACTCAAACAAATTTATTTTTTAACATACTGAGATTTTGAAAGATGTTCACCATAAACATATATGAAATTTATAAACAATAATAGAATATAATGTAAAACTCTGATACACTGTAATAAGTTTCATTTTATATAAATTCAATTACTTTGATATCATGTAATGGAGGAAACATATGCTTTGAAAAAACCACAATATTCTATTAAAATATTATTATTTAAAGATGGCCATAATAAACTATCGATTATGTTGGAGTGTCTTAATATTAATAACTAAATTAGTAAAATTATGTGGTTTAAATTTGTATTAAATAAATTCTAGGGTTATAAATTTATAATAAATAAAATAAGAACCATTATTAGGAGAAATTAATGTTTTTAAAAAACATTATTTTTATAAATGACATATTAGTCGAGTTTTGAATAAAAAATAAAAAATTAATTTTACTACTTTTAGAATGATTATTCTAAAAAATAAATATCTTTTTCAAAATCTACAAGTAAAAAAATAAATGATTTAATTATTTATAATTTTTTAAAAAGAATGATTTTTTGTTGAATTTTGAAAATTTTTGATTTTTTTTTAAAATTGTCTTTTGGTTAAAGTATTCATGAAGTTAATTTATCATTTAAATTGTTTTTAAGGTAAAAATATTACAATTGTATTAAAATATATCTAATTTAGTTAATTTATTATGTTTAATATTTAATTGTTTATATTAAAGCATTCTATACTAATGTGAATTTTCTCATTAGAAACCCTCTCTTTTTCTGCATCGGTAATTTTAAATTGAATTATTCCACTTAAGTGAATTAAATTTGGAAAATAATAAATAATTTTTTTGTTATTTTATATAAATTAATACATATATATACATAAATACTTATTATATTTTTTATTTTATTTTTTAAAAATTAAAGTAATTATTATTATAATCATATATATATATATAATATTATTGTTATATTAAGTATATTTCTTATTATTTAAATTATTATTATTACATATTGTATTAAATATTATATATATATTTGTTAGAAGACAATATGGGGGGGTCACCTCGATTGGAGGGGGGATTTAGTCTTCAGGTGGCTCCAATAGGCTGCTATAGAGCTGTTGGTCGCCAAACAAGGATGGAAAAAATCATTAAGAAATAATGAGTGATGGTGGAATAGTTAAATTTAAATCTCTAACAGAATCATCGAATTCAATATAATTTTCTTGGTGGTGGTATTCTTCAAGAGGATGATCTGTGACCGGGATTGGCTATCTTTACTCAGAGTAAATTAGAGAAGAGGGTTTGTAGTTCAATTTTATACACATACTTGGTCAGTTATGGTGTTTTATTCTGAATTGTATTCAATAGTTGTGCACAAGCATAACAAAGGTGTGGTGAGTGAACTAATTTGTCCTTCAATGGTGGGTGTGGGTTGATCTGAACCAGAAAAATCAATAATTTTTGGGTTCTTATAGATGTGTTTTCTAGGTTCAGTGGGTCCAAGTCAGTAACACTTGAAAGAAGGTATTTAAATGGGGTTTTGATTGGTGGCTCAATAGATGGTCGAACAGGGTGGTAATAAGAGAGGATTCATGTTAGATTGAGGGTGACCAGTTAATTTTTCCAATGGTAGTAGTGTATAGACCAGTATATTAAGATCTATCTGTGGATAATTGGGGAGATAGTTGAAGTGGATCATTAGTTGTTGTGTTGATGTGGAGGAAGATGGAGGGCAGTGTAACAATGAATCATCTATTTTGGCTACCGATGGAGTATAGTCAATGATGGATCCGGTGGAGGAAGCGGTGGTAGTGATGATCTAAAATTAGTGGATTGGCCAACTATAGATGCTGATGGATGGAGGTGGATGAGATGTTATAGTGGGGGATGAAATGTTGGTAGTAGCTATTCTGTTTTGGGTGGCAGATGTAATGCAGATTAGTATATCTTCCAATAGTAGCACAAGGGTAGATATAGATGAAATGTTGGTGGTGGATCTACTACGTGAAAAAAACAAAAAAAATATTAAATAAATTTACAATAAAGTTAAATTATAAATTTAAAAATTATAAAACAATTAAATAATGGATTCATTCAATTAATAAGTTAAACAAAAAAATAAATAAATAAAATTAATTAATTAAAATGAAAATAAGTAAATAAGTTAAATAAAAATTCAAATTAAACAAATAATGAATTATTATTTTTAAAAATATTTAAATAAAAATTTTAAAAAATAAATGACTAAAAAAAGAAATAGTATATATATATTCAAAAACATATAATGATTAAATAAAAAAATTCTTTAAAAGAATGAAAAATTATAATTAAAATCTATACAAGTAAAGGATGATAAAAAAGTATAGTTATTATAATATTAGTTATTTAATCTTTAAATTATTAAAAATAATTAAAATAAACTAATGAAATTAATATTCTAACATTAAAATTCTAATATTAAAATTTTAAATATCAAATTATGAAAATTAAAAATTATTCTTCTAAGAAATTAATTCAGATTAAAAATTTTAGAATATTTTTACATCTAAATAAAATAAATTCATAAAAATTAATTTTATAAAATAATACAATTTTTAATATTCAATATATATTAAAAAATATAATTAACTAATAAATTATTAAAAAAAATAATGATAATGTTACAATTAATAATTAGACTTCTCAATAATCTGGTTACTCAATGTAAGCTTAAGCCTATACAAGTTACCAGAAACCTAAATACACCTACCCATGTTTTATATGCAGATGATATCATCATGTTTCTCAATGGGGATCAAACAAATATTCATGTCCTCTTGCAAGCTCTTAATCGCTATGAGGAAGTCTCAGGACAAGTTATTTCTTGGAATAAATCGTATATTTTTTTTGGAAAGGGCATTCCTGTTTGAAAGAAATCTAGCATTACTACTTATCTTGTAATTAAATAATTCCTCTTAACATTCACTTATTTAGGAGTCCCAATATTTTGGGATCATCCTAAAGCAAGCTACTTTGCTAATATAATTGATCAAATCATAAACCAACTCTCTACTTGGAAAGGGAAATCTCTCTCCATGGCTGGAAGAATATGTCTGGTCAAATCGACCATTATATCTAAAATGGTCTACTCTCTTGTGATTTATAAATGGCCTCTCGGAATCTTCAGGGAAATTAATAATTATAATAAAAACTTCATTTGGACGTGAAGTATTTTTGAAATGAAACTTGTCACCATCCCTTGGAAATCCTGTTGTAAACCCCTTGATAAAGGTGGTATTTGTATAAAAAATTTAAAGTTGTTCAATAATGCTCTTCATGCCCATCTTACTTGGTGTATTATTAATTGTACTTATAAAGATTCCGAATTCATGAACCATAGATTCTTCTCTAAACTCTTAAATGGGAATTTTAATTACATCAAGTCTTCGATATGGCCTTCTATTAGGGACTCATACCACAAGATCATAGAAACTTCTAGATTGATTGTTAGTGCCGACTCTTCATTAAATTTTTGGTTTAAAAAATGGTGTGGTAACCCCTTGATATCTTTGTTACTACATAATATTATTCCTGAAGATACTATTCATTTTATAAAGGATGCCTTACATTTTCATAGACATGTCCTCTCTGACAATATTGCACAGATCATTGATAATCACCCTTTTTCTTCTAATGGTGACATCCTTGTTTGGGAACCTGCACCAAATGGAATCCTAGACTCTAAAAACTACTATAAGAATAAATTTTCAATAAATGAATCAAATTTTCAATGGGTGAGTCAATTTAACAAGCCTTGGATCAAACCTTCTAAGCTCACCCTCATTTGGCGCATTTCTCATAATAGATTTCCTACTGAAGCCTATTTGAAAACTTTTAGCATACAACTCTGCTCTAAATGTCACTTGTGTAATCAACATAGGGAGGATTATGATCATCTTTTTTTTCTTGTGTGATGGCCTCCACTTTATGGAATTATGTTCTCGAATAATTTAATTGCAGATGGCCCCTATCTGATTCTATTTGTTTGTTTTTAAAAAAATTCATTAGATATGAAGCCTCTCTACAGGTTAAAAATATTTTTCTTGTAGATGTGGTGGAACTCTTGCCTGAGATCTAGTACGTTAGAAATTATCTTATTCATAATAAACACTCATTTAGTCTCAATGTATGAAAATATCGGATTCTTATTGCGATTCATGAATCCGCTTCAATTCAGAAAGACTGTTGCAACAACGTGGTTGACGACTTTGAGGTCCTTCGTCATCTCTGTGTTCCTGTCATATTCACAAAGACCAAACGTTCCTTTAAAGTATTCTGGAAATCACCGATGCTGGGATGGATCAAAGTGAACGTTGATGGTGCTTCTAAAGGAAATACAGGCCCTGCCAGTTGTGGTGCCATCTTCGGTGACTCAGCTGGCCAGTGTCAGGGTTACTTCTATGTTGGATGTGGAAATTCTTCATCTCTGGAGGCTGAAATGCTGGGGGTCATCCATGAAGTTGATTTTTTTTCTTCAAAGAGGTTAGATAAAGCTTTGGATTGAAAGTGACTCTACCACTATCGTTCATGCCATCTGGAATGGAATCATTCATCTTTCCTATCAACTTACCACACTTTGGATGAATTGTCTGAACTTGCTCTATGGGAATGATTACATAGCTACTCATGCCTACCGAGAAGAGAATGTTGTTGTAGATGATCTTGATAACAAAGGAGTACATTAGAGCATGACTTGGGTGGACACTTTTCCAGCTGACTTATTATATTTGATTGATAGAGATTGTAAAAAAATCCCATCCTTCCATCTTTTGTAATGTATTTCTTATCAATAAATTGTGCTTTGGTCTTTGACCAAAGCATTACCTTTAAAAAAACTAATTACTCAATAAAAAAATGAACATAACTAAAATGGAAATAAATTTTGAGAATGAAATAATATAATTAATATATATTTTTTAAACAAAACACCAGTCGATAAACAATTTAATGAATGATAATTTTCAAAATTAAACATAAAACCAAACATTATTATTATAAAAGTATTAATTTAATTATTGGGATATAAATAATCAAGAAAGGAATATTTTAAAAATTTAATGTAAAAAAAACATCGGTAATAATGTTTAGAAACAAAAAATGATGTGGAAAAACATTTGAAATAGTGCTATATAAAAATCCCCCAAACATAATCAATTTCACTAATATAGAATTCAATACATTTTATTTATTAAAATATGTTATTAAAGAGAAATGACATCCTACATAAGCTCCAAAACACTCCAAAATCAAAAGGAGATAAAAAATCCATTAAAATCATGAAATATCATGTCTCTTATGTGAATGTTACCAACTGTCTTCTATCAATTCAAAATGAGTTCTAGTTATAGTAGTGAAACTAGTTAAGATAAAAATATAACTCAAAATTTAAAAGAATACAACAGAATTAATCGCTCTCAACTTGGTTTCACAAATTAAAGAACAATTTTTTGGGTTTTTTTTATTTTTTTATCACTTCATTGATTCTACTCAAATCAAAACTGTACGATTATGTTAGACCATTTTCATTTGGGTTCAAAATTCCAATATCCGAAATGATATTATTTTTTTAAGGACCATTATTTTAATTTTTTCCATGCATATTTCCTTGGCATTGAATAGTACAAATAACTTATTTAATTTGAAAATGGCTTTTACTTAAATACAGAAGCATACACGGTTCCCTTTTCTTAGAGACTCGTTGTGGGATCCCATTATCCCATTTTACCCAAGATTCAAAGGACTTATATAATGACCATTTGATTTCGATAACTAAAGTGTTTATTTAAAAAGAGAATTCCCCCAGGTTAGAGTTTCAAATTTTTATGTTTTCCAAGTTAAGATTAAAATTCCACAAAGATCTCCCCCACTATATTCCATTTCCTAATTCCAAATGTGAGTCTCCATAAAAAAATATGGGTAAAACACTCATCAATAATGATATTATAGCAATTATAGACCCTCTGAGAATTCTACGTCTAGAATGAACTTATCACTTAATAAGGATGCATTTTTTTTGTTTTTGTTTTACTATTTTGTTACTTTTTTCTTATATTCCGAATCAATTTACAAATAAAGAATGTATTTCTACAATTTCATAGAGTAAATTAGAAAATCATTAATGGTTTTTGTGTGTTCATAATTTATAGTGGTTTAGATTAACTAGGACCCCCAGAAACATAAAACTCAACAATATACCCATTTTTAATCATAAGGTTGGATAAACAATAATTATTTTTTGATTTAAAAATATTAGAAAATATTCATAAAGAGTGTTTAATATTATGTGTCATCAAGGGAGTTTAAATAATGTTTTTACACAAAAATCATAAATAAATTAGATATCATCAATTCTTACCCAAAAAAGTAATCAATAATATGAAAACATTTTCCAAATATTTTCTTCATTATAAAAGTTCATGAAGAATTATCAATGCGTAAACTAAATTTACATGAAATTGCACAATGAACAAAAAAATTCAAAAAGTTAGTATTCAAGAAAAGAATCTATAAAAAATATAATATAATGGATTACATAAAATAAACAAAAACAATATAATTGATTAGAACATATTGGAATAATTACTACCTATAGATTTATAATTAATTCTTAATCTGGAATAGAAATTTTTTTACCTCCCATTGATCAAATTTAAAATTCAATTGGTGGAATGTTTGAATCCCATAAAATATTAACATGTTAACATGTTATTTTATAATTTAAATAAGAATTTGAAATGGACCATAGTTCTAGTTGTTTGATGTTTTATCCTATGTTCTCAATATAGAGTATTCTATTATCATGTATGTTCTAAATGAGTCTTCCACTGGTAAAAGTTATCAAAACCAACCATTATTACTTCTCATGGTAACTATACTAAACTCACACCACCTTCACCTAATATTAACTCAAATGGGTTACTATAAAATAGAAATAAATCAGAAAAGATAAAAATATGTCAATTAATAATTTATCAATAATGGTTCACCAATCCTGGGAGACACACAAAAAAGTTGAGAGAATTTATTCAAACAAAACATTAAAGATAAAAATAAGAAAAATAATGGGTACACTAAAATACATGTCTAGTTTTATAGTCACAAACTCAACTAAATCCCTCAAATATTTCAGTTGTCGTCATTCTTTGGCTATAAATCATTAGTAATTGGAGATTTGGTCCTTCCATTATAAATTTTAAAATTAAAAAAAAACAAAATGTAAATCTGTAGCTTGTATAAGTCTTGAAAAAAATTCAAGAGCTTGAGTTCTAAGCCTCCTTTAATAAATATCATCAAAATATAGAAAATTACTCAATGAATTATGTAAATCTATAAGAATAACAACCTGATATCCAAGATAAAATACTTAACTCTAAAAGATCCCATCACCTTTTCCCCATAGTATAATGATTCTCATGGTCAGAAAAAGAAATAGAAGTTGCTTTAGTTGTCTAACTAACAACCAGATGATAAAATTATGGGGTAACTTCTTTGGTTGAGGAAGTGGGAGAATCATCATGTTCTCCAAATAATCTCTCAAACTCATGTAAAATTATTTTATCATCCATTTTTCACAGAGTAAAAAGGGTAAACCTAAATTCTATTTCTATAAAAGTCCCCAAAACTCATCTATATCACATTTACTAGATACATGAAACTCACCTTAAACTTCAAGAAGAATATAACCGACTCCAAACTTATACTTATCTCAAATAACATCAATCTCAAATAAACACCATGAACAAAATTAAATCCCTCAGGATTTACATAAACTTATTTTGCATTAGGGTTGGGGTGTAAACTATGAAAAATTTGAGAATAACGAGTAGCAAGAAATTGTTGCCAATGGTTGACCATTTCATGGTTTTGAGAAATGTATTTCTGAATTTGTTTCTAAAATTTCCCCATCTTTCCCAACTCAAGTGTGGACTGATAATAAAAAAAAGTTTATGTTCAAAATGGTTACTAGCATAATTAGTGATAAAATCATCAAAGGGGTAATGATTTTACATTTTGAATTCATCTCTAAAAACCCCATCTACAACATCAATCAACATACATCAATGATCAAGTGGAGAACCTTTGTAAACATGAAATTACACTTGGTCCTCACCATCATGGATGGTAATATTTAACCTTGATATTAATGAATGTCCAAAAAATAGGATATAATGGCTTACCAAAAACAATAATAACTATGTTATCACACATTATGTGTGTAATAATGAAGTTTGTGGGAAAATATAGTTTCCCTAAATTTTCGAATATGTCATTTATCCTACCATAAGGGTAGTAATGTTACCTATGAACTAGTTGTAGTGACATTAAGTATGGGTTATTCTCTGAAAGGCCCAAATTTTTGAATATGGATTAGTTAATGTGGTTTTTTCTTGATCCTAATTAACAGATGAACTTAATCTCTTCACATGGGCCAATTTTACATGATATGAAAAAAATCAATGGTCTTTTAATTTTGGGGGGATTTTCATTTGGACTACTGTAAAACACTCCTCATTCAAATTTATGGTTTCTCTCCAACTATAATCCATCATGTTATCATTGATTCAATTAAAACTTTTAAGAAACATGAGGTAATCAGTTTCATTAATCCTTTTCATCCATTGTGTAAAAGATATTTTATGAGTAATTATTTAAAATGGGAGTATAACATTCATAATCCTCAAACTAAATTTCCCCCTTTTCTAATTTTATCAATTCAGATTTCATATTACATAGTTCTAATGATTTTCCATATTAATTATAAACATTTTTCTATGATTAATCCAATCTTTCTAGATTTCATGATTTGGGATTTTTTCGATTTTTAATTTCTTTTCCACCAGAAAATAAATTTATTGTGGACTAGGTTTTTTTCAAACTAGTAATTTCCTTTGCTGTCTGGACTAGGTGGTTAATTTCATTACATTCTCTCATGGTTTTTACTATGTTTTGTTGGGAATGTTTCCTTTGTATTTTTTCTCATAGGTCCCTAAACGTTAGGCACATTTGAATTTCAACAATTTGAATTCAATAATTTGTATCCGTTTTAAGAGAACAAATTTCACTAAAATTCTTATATAATATTCCCTTATGTTCCCATTATAAATTTTATTATTTAGACCCAACTTGATTTTAAATTAGAGTTCTATGTTGTGATTGGTAATTTTAGGAAACCAATTATTTAATCACTCCTTAATCTCTCCATAGCTGTTTTGGTTTTTTTGTGTCTATAATTATATTTATTGGATAAGGGATCTTAAAAAAATGATTTCTAGACCTATAATGGAAAAACTGGTCACTTTTTTTAGATTGGAAAGGGAGGTCAAAATTTGGACATCATATTTTATTGTAATAAAACATCCCATAGTGAAGACAATGATCCCCATGATCTTGTTCATTAATAATAGTATGTTGGGTATTTTTTTTAATCCCTATGAATGGATATTTCCCTAGTTCACTTGTGGTGGAAATTTTGGCCCAATTAATAGAATAGTTTTGTATGCTCATCAGCATTAGAATCAAATAATTTACCTTAATAAGACAGGTCAACTATGTGCTGGTTATAAGGAGTGAGGGAATTGAAAAAGGTATCCAAGAGTAAGTGGGAAGCTAACAGATGATTAGGAATATTTTATAAAATTCTTATAAATTTATCTTAGGACTCATGAAATAACTCTCCATCATCTTAGGAAAACCAAGTGATCGTATTTCTCAATAATATGGTGGTGTTGTTATGGTAGAATTTGGATACAAGAGTGTTAAACACCTCATCCTAGGTTTGAAGTCTTTCATAATTTATGTTATGGAACCATGTACTGTCCATACACTTAAGATAAAATGGGAAAAAATAAACATAAACTCCTCCTCACTCATATCTCATTGTGGAAACTATCAGATAGAACAATAAAAATCTTTGATAAACTATAAAGAGTCCTTTGTTAGTAGACCAGTTAAAGTAAGATGATTAAAGATATTATGTTGTTTCCTCTCATAATTCCTACAAATAAGATACAAAATAATGAAAAATATATTTCATAACACTATTAGAATTTATATATTTCTAAATATAAAACTTTCCATGTCAGTAAATGAGGGTCATGGAACATTCATATTTTGAATTTCAACTATATTTTCTATATTACCCATTTCTGAATATTATTTTTTTTGAAGTGAATAATAGTGTTGATTTGTTAATTGAATTGGGGTTACATGTTCTAAACTAGACAATCATTTGTGAAAATATTTTTATAAGTATAATATTTAATAATTTTTTTGTATAGTTTTTACATTTTGTATTTTTTATGATTTATAGTTTTAATATATATTTTTTATTTTTATTATTTATATTTATTGTGTTTTTTGACATGTTTACGTATTCCCTCCCCTGTAACTGTACAAAACATTTACCATTTCTATCATTTAATATTTAGAAATTCAATATTAATAACATACTTACTCAAGTACTACGATAAGAAGGGTCTAACCACAAAGAATGAATAATGATTTTGTTGACAAAAGAAAACTAATGAATACAAGTAACAACAAGAAAAACTAAAAGTGAATAGTGAAATGTTGAAGTTGTGGCTGAAATAGAATGGTGTAGGTAAAAGCATGAGGATATAGTGGGAATAATAATTGAGAGAGATAGAGAGATATAATTAGAAGTTGAGTTATGGGAACCATACTAGAATAAATTTATTAAAATATCACTTCACTTAAATAGAAACAATCACATAAGTACTGATGTTTTGTATAGAGGAATGAAATGTATAACCATCCCTAGATAAATCAACCTCTCCATTAATCTATCTTTGGACAATTATTTCTAATAGAACCCAAGATATTGATAATTACTCATGGAGAAGTGTTATACATAACCTTTTATAGAATTGTACTTTGGTTATGGTAACCAAGGAAAATAGATAATCTATCCTTGACCGCTTATTACTTGCGGTATAATGAAATAATTCTCATGATAAGTGGAAAAAAGTGATCATTGGATGGAACATATCATCCCTCTAGGATTAATCTGATCACAAGAACTGAAAAAATAATTATAACTAAATCTATTTGATCTATCCCCATAAAAATACTTCGCTATTACTAGTAGATGCAGTGGAAAATAAATAAATAATTAAAAACAACTCAATATATTAAATGTTGGAATAAGAAAATTTTGTAAAAGTGGTTCTATTCTAATCAAATTCTTCCTCATATTCAAACTATACCATCCCATTGTTTTGAGTATACTAACTTCTCAATAAACTCCTCTATATTCTCTCTATGGTTAGATGTTAATAGTCGAATGATCGTCTTAGGGGATTAATTAATCTATAATTGGTTCAAGGATGATTTTGGAATGGGAATCCCCTTAAATAAAAAAACATTGGGTGCCTCTCATGCACATTCATGATAACTGCTAAGATAAAACTACTTGTCCTCCATGTGTCATGTATGTCACCATACACCCTCCTCCTCTAATAACCACAACCAAGATCCCTTAAACATATTGCACATCCACTTGTTTTATGTCATGTAGAACATCTATAATGTTTCTAATAGTTACATCAAATGGAACATTAAATAATAATATTAAAATAATTATTAATATAAATAAATATCATATATATATATAATATTTATTTATAATAATAATTACTAATAGTATAAATATAAAAAAATATATATACACATAATATAAATTCATATTTTTATTATATATTATATAAATTATAGTAACTATTATCATTATTATATATTACTATTATTATTATATTTAGTATATTTATTATTGTGTGTAATATTATTTTTATAAATTATACTATATAACACACATACAAAAACATATAAAAAAACAATGTGCGGGGTGGGGGTGCCTCGATAAGAGTAGGCATCATTGGTATCAGAATGCTCTATTAGGTAGTCGTGATGACACTAGTCATCAATAAATGAAATAAATTCCCTTCATGTTTGTATGGGTGGTGGTGGTTTGATCGGATTAAGATTTACTTCAATGAAGTCCCCTAACAGTTAGTTATATTAGTGGTGGTCCTCTTTGAGTGGTCGATCTATGGATATGGTACGTTTTCTTCAATGGGTCAGCTTTAGAAGAGAAGGGTGGAAGATCGTGTCCATCTTCATCCTTGGTCAGTAGTGAGGCTCGGTGTTATATTTTCCTTAACATTTGTAGAAAAATATGTAAAAGGAACAATGATTTGACTTATTATTCCACCAATAGTGGGATTGGTTTGTTCATATCTAGGTAAATATATAATTTTGGGGTTTTTATTTTTGGAATGGTGGCTAGGATCAGTTGGTCCAAGTAGGAAAGGCTTAGGAGATAGTTTTAAAATATGGATTTATTTGGTGGCTTGGTATATTGTCGGGCTTGCTAGTAGTAGGAGAGACCAACTAGTAGATTGACATCTACAAGTGGAGTTCAGCTGCGGTAGAAGTGGTTGGAAAAATAGATTGAGATATACTGATGGGTATTAGGGGTACCTGTTGAATTTGTTAAGCAGTTGATACATTCTTGTTGTGGTAGATGGGGGACAATGCAATGGTGGGTCTTTTATTTTGGATACCAGTGGAGTATGTGTAATGGTAGATTTTGTGGAGGTAGCGATAACAATATTGATTTAAAATTGTTAGAATGGCCAATGGTAGATGTAGATGACTATCAGGGGATATGAAGGCGTGGCTGTGGATGAAATGCATGCAATAATATCTTTGTTTTATGAGATAAATATAGCATAGACTAGTAGATATGCCAATGGAATCATGGGGGTAGTAGTCTAAGAACAACTAGAAGTTGATCTGCTACCTAAAAATATATAAAAAACTTAATAAATAAAATTATTACAAAGTTAAGTTATAAATTTCTAAATTATTAAAAAAGTATCAATTGACTGAATTAATAAACTTGACCAAAAATATACCGAAAAAAGAAAACAAATTGATTAAAAAAATTGAGAATAAATAATTAAATTAAAAAAATAGATTAAATAAATGAAAAGGAAGTATTAACTTGAAAATGAATTAAAAAAATTATTAAACAATAAAAAACTCAAAATAAATAAATAAAATAATTATTTTAAAGAAGATATAAAAAATTGAAAGTGTTAAAAATTATAAATAAATTTAAATGAGTACACAGCATTAAAATTTTTGGTTAATACAAAATTATTTAGTTAATCATTAAATTATTCAAAATGACTAAAATAATCAAAATAAATTAATATTTTAAAATAAAAATAAAAATTTAAAATTATTAAATACCAAGATTCAACAAACAAAGAAGTTAATTTAGATTAAAATTGTTCACATAACATAACATTAATATTAAAAAAATTTATACTGATTATTTTTATAAAAAATATAAAAATTGAATGATAAAAAGGAAATTGCATGAAAATAATGAATAAATAATTAGTAAACCAAACAAGTATAAAATAAAAACTAAAAAATTATAAATAAAATTAAATGGAATACTTATTTATATTATTTAATGAAATAAAATTAAAAGAAAAACATTAATTAATTATTTAAAAAATTAATAGTAATATGACCATAATAAAAAATATATACAAATAGAGAAAGAAAATAAATAATAGTAAACCATTTTTTAAATAAAACATTGGTTGATAAATAACAAAAGGAATGAATAGTTGATAAATTACCCATAAAAACTATTATTGTAATAAAAACCATTAATTTACCAGTTCATCTATTAATTAGAAAAAAATGTTATTAACCAAACTAATGATAAAATAAGCATTATTAACACAATTTAGAAAAAAATAGGTGGAAAATCATGTAAAATAAAAGTTACATCAATCATGAATTTAGTTAATGATTTTATCTTTTTTGTTATGTTTGTTGTCGTATACTGTTTGTTTCAATTAATGGAATATTTTTAAAGACCTACGAATTTTCTTATGGAATCATGGATGTTTTAATTAATGATTTTGGGTGATCAAGTTATTTATATATTTGGAATGTTCTGTTAAGAGCCACTTTATATTTTCTCGGAATATAATGTTGATTCCGTGACCACCATTCTATATTATCAGAGATTAAATTTGGCCATTCATACTTTTGATGAATGTTAAGGATAACCATTTATAAAATGGATTAATTTGAATTTTTTGAGTTACTATACAATTATTGAATATTAATGAATTAAATTTGATAACCTTTATTAATCATTTTTATATTAGAAAATATATACAGAAAAGAGGGATGACTTTTTATTTATTTATTTATCTTATAATCTATTAAATGATAATTTTATGTTCTTAGGGAATAAAAAATATGTTGGGTATTCATTTGATGGTGTAAGATATGGAGTAGTAATTGATAATATTAATACAAAAAAATGAAACGATGTCAACGATATCAAAATATAACTTGTAAGTATACATTCTTATATTATTATTCTAGATGGTAAATGAATTACACAAACATAGTTAAATGATATTGAAACAAAAATGTTACCCTAGTTCCTTCATTTATAATTATCGAATGATCCCATAACACATTAAAAATTATTATTTTTTTGGTTGTTTAAATCATATTGATCATTCAATTTATTGTGATCAATGAACTCTATCAACTTCCATCATTATATGAGAATTAAAATTTTATTCCATGTACAAATATTCACTTCCCAATAGAGTTCTCCAAATTAGAAACCCAGTTACGTCATTATTCCAGATGACCTTCATACATCCATTTCAATAATATCCAGATTATTTTTTATTAACCCCACACATGACATAGAATTTTAAGAAGGGTATATTCAAATTAAAATCCATTGATTGTTGAGTTGAATATTAATTTGTGAGGATGCAATTCATTTACTGGGTATAATAAAACACATAAATATTTTAAGAGATAGAAATCACATAAAATATAGTATATGATACTCAACACCAAGATTATATGATAATGTGACAACCAAAGTCTTTATTATGTATTTATTTTTAAATAAATTAAATCTCATCGATATCTTATCATTCTTTCAACACTTGGTTTGAATGAAACATGGTAGTCTATTAAAATATTATTATTTAAAATTAGCCATTATAACTTTTCCACTAAATGGTATGTACAAATATAAATAACATATTATTTAAAATTAAATTATTTATATATGTAAAAAATAGATTCAATTGTAATTTTTTCATTATATGTAAAATATAAAATATTTTAAAGAGAATGAAATGTTTTTTAGAAAACTATACATTCAAAGGTGGATTAGTCACTAGTTGTGTGAATTACATAAAAGTAATTTTCACAAATTTCTGAATTTTTAAATGTAAACTTCATTTTTTAAATATAAATTTAATTATTATTTTTAGGTGTTTTTTAGAATTTTCAGAATATATTAAAGTTTTGAGGGATAATGAAAAGACTGATTTTTTTTAAACAACCTTTTGGTTTAAATTTATAACCATGTTAAATTATATTGTAAATTTGTTTTAAAGAAATATCGTTTTATTTATATTTAAATTTAACAAATTTTTGATATTGGAATCTATTTTATATAGAATTTTTATATTCAAACATTCCATACTTATGAGAATTTTCTCTTTTAAAATCCACTCTTTCATTGCTTCTACAGACTATTTTTAAATTAAATTTTTTACTAAATTTATTTGAATTAGGTGAAAAGATTATATATTTTTAATAATTATTATTTATATTATAAAATAAGGTTAGACTGATTTTTTATGAAAATGGATATTGAAAATAATAAAAAAAATTACAACAGTTAAGGTAAAGATGGGTTTAAAGGGAGGGTTAAACATAGAAGAGACAAGTTTAAATGTTCTAAATCTTTAAAAAAACCCATTTCATGGTTATATTTCGACCTTATCAACCCTATGGTATTATAAATACCCTTTTTGGGGTCTTGTGGAATTTTAGAAATGTAACATAACATGAATTTTTATATATTCTTTTTAAATTAGAGTTCAATAAATTAATTGTTTTATATTTTAAAACCAACTAAGAAATGTTTTAGAAATCTATTTTATGAAATTAAATTATTTTTAAATCAAAATATTTGTTTTATTATATGTTAAAATTTAAAATATCCCACTTATAATCTATGACAATTATTTCACAAGATATAGTACAATTATTGAGATGCATTTGATGAAAATGAAATTTTATATTTATATTTTATAAATTACTCTATTAATTAAGAAAGGTTAAAATAAAAATTATATTGATATTTTGATAATTAATGATTTAATATTTTAGTATAACCTTTTAAATTTATTTCATAAATTAGAAGTCATTTAAATAAGAAAAATAAAATAAGTACAAGTGAGTCTTAAATTGTTTAATTGAAATTTTATTATTATCTTCTTTTTAAAGTGTATCCCTTTACTGAAAATTGTGTATATAAAAATAATACAATTATAAATGTAACATTTTAAAATTATTATGTTTATTATTACTATTTAATAAATTAATATTTTAAAATTGTTGATAAGTAAAGATCTAATTAATTGTTATTTTTTTCATCATATAAAATATAATATTTTTTGTGTGGTAATATCTAAAATTAATAATTAATATTTAATCATTCGTGTTAAAATGAAATAAAAATTGACTATGTAACACTTTTGGTATTAATATTTTATATTAAAAATCAAATAAAAAATATTTGTATTAAAAACAAAATTACTAAAATGAAAATTTCAAAAAAATTGTATCCAAAAAATATAGTGAGGTAAAAATTATAAATCTGAATCGAAAATAATGAAAACACACACACACACACATTTGTATATATAAGAATAGATAAGTAATATTTTTACAATTTACTTATTAAAAGAGTATCTATCTATACATGTTTGGTCAGGCCAACCCTTCATCCCATTGTGGGGTGCAACATCAACCCATGGGAACAACCACCAATTACCAACATTAAAAGGGTATGGTTGAAATTATTCACCTTACATGGAGACAGAGTATAGCGCGGGATATGCACACATCAGTCCCTATATAGGCCCTTGAGAGCATGAATTGGGGTCTGGTGGGTCGTGGACCACATATGTGTGTGTGGGGGTTCAGGAGCGTCCCTTATTAAATTCATTACCATCAAAGAGAAGCGTTCAGATTATATACATGTGGGGAACTGATATTCCATTTGATATCGGACACAAATATTGTTTTTTATGCCCATGTTTAAAAAAAATTATTACGATCAAGGTTGTCTGATCCAATCATCTTCATTTGTTTGATCAAATCGTTTTTAATCTTCCCTAATACCCCCACCACTATTCATCCTTCTTCTTTGGTACATCATAAAAAATTCATTATCCCCATCCTCATTGTAGTATTATTCATCCATTTTATTTTCCATCTACTTCCACTATAAGGGAATTCCATCAAAAATGAACTACATAATGTTCCCTAGATTTATTACATATTTCCATATAAATAGAACCTTATATCATCAAACTACTTTTATATTTTTCTTCCAACAAAAAACCACATCACAAGCAATGAGACTTATTTCCTACAGAATCTGTGCAAGACTGATAAGACCAATAAAAACATGTACATATATATTTATCAGAATTGAAATATGTTGTTGTTATTTTCTCAAAATGAAATCAGTCCTTTTTTAACCATAGTTTCATCGAGTTACCAGTAAAAATATGGATTTCAAATAAATAAATTTCTATATGGCATAAAGAGACAAAAAAAATAAAATCAAATTTTTTATCCTCAAGCGATGAGTTAAGATTTTATACATCTATAAATAATTTATCCTCACCCTCCTGATGATCTAAAACTAAATCAAACCCAACTTCTGTGTCATCGATTGGTATATGCACTATTCAAAGTTTAATGGTTTCCTTATTCATGATCTATCCCCTTGATTTATCCACTAAAAAGTTTAGTACCCATGATTCTTATACATGTAAATATATCACATATATGAAGAAACCACCATTTCAATTGTTTTAAATGGGTTTTCTATGATTATTCCCTCTTAATTTCTCTCTCTATACTAAAAGATGAGTGAAGCCACTGACTTCACTCAATGGAGACACACCCACTTGAAATTCCATCTTTTTCCCACCTAGAATGGTCACACAAGTATGTATACTCTTATTTATTCCTCCCATAATACAAGGGTATATATATTTATTTTGATAATTAAGAAATTATTTAGATTTATATTTTTTAAATTTTTCATAGTGGGGTGTTATATAAAACAATATTTTTAAAAATTAACTTTTTATTTTTAAAAACAAAATTTCATGCATTGGATTAATTAATTTTTTTGAATTAAAATTTTATGTAAGGTGATTTATATTTTAAAAATCATTATTCCAAACTACAATTTTATTCAAGATGATATATCAATTTCATAATCTTGTATATTTTTTTGTATTTATGCACACAAAGATATTATTAATTTTTTAAAATCGTAGTTTATTTAAGGGTGTTATATTTACAAAATTATTATTTTAAAATTTATAGTTATGTATATATAATTATTATTTTATAAGCAAAGTGTTTATAATTATTAATGTATGTAAGAGTATATATTTTCAAAGCATAATTTTATTTAATAAATAACAAATGAAATTAACATTATTTTTTGAAATGAATTTATATTACTTCATAAAATTATTCATGTACTCTAATAATGTTTCCAAGAACCTAATTTCAAATTAAGATAGTCATTAAAAATGAATATTTTATTACTTTCTTCAAATGTTAAATTTTTAAAAATAACAATTTTTATAATTTCACATTATTTTTTTCTAATTAAATTAATTTCTAGTTCAAATAGATTTTTAATTTTATTATATGAATTCCATTTGAGATCATAATTATGGCTATACATTATAATTATTCATGAAATTTCCAAAATTTATAAATAAAAAAATATATATACGCATATATATACAAAATTTTGTGCATTAATTGTTTTTGTAAGAATGATTTTTGAAAATATAACATATATATTTTGGATTTATCCAAATTTTTTTGAATTAAGAGATTGGTGTTTTCTCAGATGATTTATTTTAAAAAATATTTTTTGATATAAAATTATTTTCCTCTAAAAATAATTTATATAATTTTAAAAAGGATGTTTTTTTTAGAAATTAAAAAGAGAAAATAAACCACAACCCAAGAGATGATTCTTTAGAAACATGTTACTTGGGTATAATAACTGAACATGAGGAAAGAGGAGTGAACACATGGTCTCCAATGGAAAATGTACAAAAAGTGATATAGCATGTTGTAGTATGGATTTCGTAAGGATATCCTATTCATATTTTCCTTCTATCAAAGTTATTATTTAAAAAAAAATAAAAGTTTCAATGATATAATGGAGAAATCAATTATTTTTAATGGTTATTATATTTTGAAAATGATTTTTCAAAATAATATTTTGAAATAAACAATTATTTTTAAAGGTTATTATATTGTTGAAATTATTTTCAAAATAATATGTATTTTTAAATGGTTTTAAAAAAAAATTTCTAAGAGAATTTTTGAGAACCCTAGTTTTTATTTTATTATATCATATGTTTTTATGAAAAACTATTTTCAAAATAATATAATCAAAACTATAAGTATTTTGAATTTTTTTTTAAAAATTAAAAAAAATTATGTTTGATATAAATTAAAAAAAACCTATATGAGTTTTCAAATTTTATTTAAAAAAATATGGGTTTTCAAAAAAAATGTACCAGGATATATTATTTTCAAGCTATGATAAAATAAATTTTCTTAATCATTTAGATGTTTTAGAGTAGTTTATCTTAACTGAGGAGGTATCATGATAAAAATAAAAATAGTTATTTATTTAGCTGAGTAATCTTTGGTTTTTTGTAATATCTTGTCCTTGTCTCAAAATACTTGACCCAAAATGATGCAAAATTGTATAATTAACTACATATTTTAATTCTATTTTATAAAAAACATGCTTCATTTTTCAATACTGAATCTAGAAGTGTGGGTCTCGAGTCACTACACATGGTATTAGAGGAATAATTTAGATAATTCCAAATGATATACATTTTCATTTGAGGATAATAAATAACATTAATTTGAGGTTGTAGGTAATTATATTTTAGGTGAATACTAAGAACATTAAAATTTTGTGATCCAAGTTTCCCAAATTCTGAAAATAGAAATTTATAATTTTCTGTAGTTACTAAGAATAAATTTCCAGGAAATATTTTATTTCAAAGGGTCATAGAATGTAACATCCCATGAATTTGAGTATCATTTGTTTTAAAATGAGTTCAATAAATTATATTTTTAAAATTCAAAACACACTAAGAAATGTTTTATTATTCTGTTTTATGAAACTAAATGATTTTATAATTAAAAATTACTTTTGTATTATATTTTATAATTTAAAATTTCCAAATTAGAAAACATTACTCAAATTTTCCAATATATAGTATTTTTATTGAGAAGAATATTGAAGAAAATATAATAGTATAATTATATCCATTACATTAATAAATTTAATTAAAATGAAGATAAAATGTAAAATATGTTGATATTTTTTTATATTTAATTATTTTATATATTAATATGACCTTTTAATTTCATTTCACAAATTAAAATAATTTTAGAAAATTAAAATAATAACAAATACAGTTAATTATTAAATTATTTAAATGATTATTTATTATTATATTTTTTTAAACTATATATTTCTATTAATAAATATTATGTTAAAATTAATTTAATATTGAATTTACCTTGTTTTAAAATATTATGTTTACAATTACTACTGAATAACATACACCACTTAAATTCATGATAATTTTAAGCTTTAATTAATTGTTAATTTTTTGACAAATAAAATTTATAATATTTTTATTTTTATGATAATATGTAATAATAATAATTAGTATTAAAAACCTTATATTAAAATGTTAAAAAACATTGATTGTATAACACCTTTTGAATTAATAATTTTATATAAAAAGTATAATATTGATATTTGGTCAATAAAATTACATTAAAAAATGTTACTTTTTATAAAAAAAATAGATAGATACTTAATAATTATAATTATTAACCAAAAATTAAGAAACCATATATATATATATATATATATATATATATATATTTGTGTGTGTAAGAACACATTAGTAATATTTTTACATTTTTAATGCTAAAATATTAGCCAAGTATGTATTCTTGGATAGGCTATCCATTTAACTAACTGAGGGGAGTATGCTCAACCCACAGGGAAGCCCAACCGTTACTAGCAAGCATAGTGGTTAGTCTAAACTAGTCGCTTCATATGGAGGCTGAGTATGTCTTCATATAAGAACCATCCATGCCATGTGAAGGGCCATAAGAGCATGCATTATGGTATGGTCTATTGCGACTATCATGACTGTTTGGGGCTATTGGGAGCTTACCCCATTAAATTCTTATATGCATAAACGAGAAGCATTTATCTTATATGATTGTGAGTAAATGAGAAATTTTTCTATTTTAGACATGACTCTTGGTTATGGTTCACATCATTTTAAAAAATGCTGTTTAGATCGTGGACATGTGATCCAATCATCCTCATTTGTCTGATCACTTCGTCTTCATGTTCCTCATGAACTCCCAACTGTTCATCATCATTCGTCATTATGTCAGACTGGAGTTCTTCCCTCTATTCTTTCAATTTTTCCATTCAATATTCATAATCTCAATCTCTTTCAATTGTAAGGGAACTCAACCATGAATTACCTATGAACAGTTCAAGACATTTACAATGGATTTCCTTGGAAGTAGAACCTTATATATTAGAGCTACTTCTATTGGTTTAATCTTATTGAAAACCCCAAACTGAACAACGATACTTGCTTCCCGAGGAAGCTCATATAGATTCATTACACACATAAAAACAAATACGTATAAATTTTTCAAAATAAAAATCGGGTATTATTATCATTTAATTAAGAAATAGGTCCATTTTAAACACAAATTTCATCAGATTACTAGTCACAACAATGATTATATATATATATTTGACAGAATGAGATAAAAAAAAATTTAAATCTAGATTATTTTAACCAAAACTAATTAGATACAGTTTTTTTCATTTGTAAATAATAGATCCTAACCCCCATGAAATCCAACATTGAATAAAACCCCACTGGGGCATCATATCATGGTAGGAATAATTTTTATGTTCAATGATTTCCTTCTTCAAGATCCTCCCCCACGATTTAACTACTTAAAATTTTAGTACCCAAGATTCATATATATATATATATATATATTTCACATTTTGGAAGACACCCCCTATCAATTATTGGAATAAATTTTATACACTCCCCCTTTATTAATTTTTCTCCCCAATATTGATTTGAAGGAAACCCACTTCCTTGACCCGTTAGAGACCCACCAACTAGAAACATCATCGCCTTCCCACCTAGTGTTGGAACAAAATTAATAAACCTATTATTTCTTCCTTCCAACATGTAAAATGATATGTATTTATTTTCAAAATTATAAGACTATATAGATTTTAAATTTTTAATTTATCTGAGTGGTGTGTTATCTAAAACACTTTTTTTCAAAAATCTAGTCTTATTTTTTGAAACCCCTTTTTCATGAAAGGTTTTAGTTTTATTTATAAAAATTACTATTTTATTTATGAGAATATATATTTAAAATTATTAATTCCAAATTATGGATTTATTCAAAAGAATGTTTAAATTTAAAAATATATTATTTATTCTCTTATTTTATGCACAAAAGAAATTATTTTAAAAAAACACTTATTATTGTAAGGGTGTTATATTTTCGTAATAATTATTTTCAAATTTATAGTAACGTAAATAGAATTATTTTTTTCTAAAAAAATATTTTTATGATTATTTAATTAATTTATCATATATACTTTAAAAGTATTATTTTATATAAGGAATAAAAATAAAAATAATATTTTATATGATCTATTTATAATACTTCAAGCTATTATTTATATATTGAAACAATTTTTCCCAATAATTA
Source organism: Viscum album (assembly GCA_963277665.1). Classification (NCBI taxonomy): domain Eukaryota; kingdom Viridiplantae; phylum Streptophyta; class Magnoliopsida; order Santalales; family Viscaceae; genus Viscum; species Viscum album. The sequence goes on from OY728157.1 coordinate 402,933,956, forward strand.
ATTTGATATTATATTATTCATTAAATGTAGAAATTTTACTACATTATTAAATGGTAAATTTTTTAAAAAAGTATAATTTTTTTCATTTCTTGTTACTATATTCTAATAAAAAAATTCTAATTCAAATATATATTTAATGATATCATTTTATGCATGAGTTATTCTCTAAAAAATATGACTGTTATTTATGATCATAATAATGGAAAAAAATATTTACTCATGAAATATCATACAGTGATATATATATTTATACATGTATGTGCATCCAATATTCATATATAGGATTTGTTTTTCAAAATATCAATTATAGATATTAGATTTACCTAAATATTTATGAAAGAAGAAAATAGTGTTTTCTCAAAGGATTTATTTCTAAATGTATTTTTTGATATAAATTTACTTTCTCTAAAAAAATATTTATATATTTTTTTATTGTACATTTTAATGGAAATTAAAATGAGAAATGAACCTATAACAAAAAAATGTATTTATAAAAAATTAATACTAGGCTATCAATAGTGGAAATGTCGAATAAGGAGTTGACCCATGACATCAAATGGACCTTGTATGAGAATTGATATGTTATGTGGATATTTAGACTTTATAAGCATTTCTGCTTTTCATTTTCCATCCAAAAATCTTATTATTTTTAATATGAAATGTTTTAGTACATAAAGTACAATTTCAGGTATTTTCAATAGTTATTATATTTTGGAAAAGTGTTTTGAAAAATAATATTTTCAAATCAATTAGTATTTTTAATTGTTAATATTTTTTTGAAATTTTTTTCATTGTAATAAGTATTTTCAGTGTATTTTTATTATTATTTTCTAGAGTAACATTTTTAAAACCTAATAATTTATATTTTTTATCAATTTGTTTGAATTAAAATTTATTTTAAAAAATTAAAATCCATATGTATTTCCTAATTTTTTTAAAACTAAATTTCATTGTATTTTATAAATCCTAAAATTATACTTTTGAAAAGGATATATAAAAAATTTATATTTGATATAAAGAAAAAAACGATTTGAAATGAAATTTAAATTGTATTTAAAAAAAATGGGGTTTAAATTGTTTTATAAAACCCCTTACTGGGTAATTTTATTCTCACCCTATGTTTTAATTTTTTAAAATTAATTCGAAGTTTTAATGTTTTATTGCTACATTAAGTTAGAAACAAAATAAAAAATAAATTTTTTTTTATTAAATTCTATGAAATATGATATTTTATAATAATTTTCCCTTTTCCTCCAAATACTAGACCAAAAATAATCCTCATATGCATAATAGAATTTATATTTTTAGTTTCATTTATAAGAAAAATATAATTAATTATTTGGTACCATATCCCGAAGCATGGGTCTTAAGTAGCTACACTTGGTATCTGAGGAATAGTTTAGATAACTTGAGATATTAAGAGTTTTCATTTGAAGATATAATGTAAAGAAACTGTTTTATATTATAGGTAATTATATTTTAGGTAACTCTATAGAATATAAAATTTTAGTGATTCGAGTCTTCCAAATTCTGAAAATGAAAACTACTTATATTCCATAGATATGATGAAAAATATTTGATTGAAAAATTAATATTCATTAGGGTAGAATATAATATTTCAAAATTTTTATTAAATTATTTTTAAATTAGAGTTCAATAGTTTTATTGTTTAATAATTTAAATCTTTTGAATAAATGTTTTAATATACTATTTTATGGAAGAAAATTATTTTTTTAATCAAAATATTTTTTTGGATTAGAAGTTAAAAGTTACAAAATCCCAATTATAAAACATGAATATTATTTTCTATGAAATCATAGTTTTATTGAGAAGCATTTTGAAAATTATATTAATATAATTATATTATTTAAATAAATTTAAATAACATAAAAAATTATGAAGTTTATATTAAGTTTATATTTTAAAACTTTATGATATAATATCTTAATATGACCTTTTATGGTTATTTAAAAAGTTATGAAGTAAATTTAATAAATAAAATGAAAATAAATATAAACACTTTAGATTGATAAATTATTTAAAAGAAAATTAAATATGATATTCTTTTAAAAATATATCCTTTTACTAATAATTGTTTTTTTAAATGAATATAATTATGAATTTATATTTTTCAAAATATTATGTTTATAAATTCAAATTAATTACTTACTATTTTCAAATTTGGGATAATTGTAGAATTAATTACATGGTAATTTTTCTCATAAAATAAAAAATATAATATATTTATTTGGGTGATAATATCTCTTGATAATAATTAATCTTAAAACTCTTATATTGAATTGTTATTAAACATTAATTATGTATCACTTTTGGTATCAATATTTTCATATTAAAAGTATAACAATGAATTATGGTATATAATATATTTGGATTCGTCATTATTGGTTTAAAATTATGATTACTACCTTACATTATATACGGAGGTAGAGTATGGCTTGGGAAGTTCATAACTGGTTGCCTTATATGGAGGTAGAGTATGGCTTGGGCTAAATCTTCATTGGGCTATGTGTAGGCCCATGAGAGTGTACATTGGGGTCTGGTGGGCTGCATACCTCATGTGTTTTTATGGGTCTAGGAGTATGCCCCATAAATATCTTCTACCTATAAAAGGGAAGCATTTTTATTTTCTTTTAGTGAGGAACCAAGAAATATTTCAAGGTGGGACACATCTATTTGATACTGTTCTTTCATTTAAAAAATACCATTTAAATCATGGTTGTTTAATCCATTGATCCTCATCTGTTTTATCACATTATCTACCATCTTCTTTATGACCACACCTATTGATCATTATTCATATTTGGTATGGAAGACTAAATGTATTTTTTCTCTCCTCATTGTCTACTTCATCAAACATCATTATCTGTATCTCCTTCCACTGTAAGAGAACTCCATCATGGAAAAACTACACATAATTCCACACATTCACTATATATTTCCCTGGAAATAAAATCATATATTATTGATCTAATTACATAGGATTAATCTTATAGAAAACCTTGATCACAAAAGTAATCCTTTCTTCCCAAGTAATCTGAGATAGACTGAAAACACAAAAAACACATGGGTGTCTTTATTTATTAAAATTGAAATTAGGTATTGTTATTATATTTAAAATTAAATAAATCCATTTTTAACTCTAGTTTTTTCATTTTTGAAATCCCAAATTTGATCGTATATATATATATATATATATTCATACATATATATATGATAGAATGATAAGAACAGATTCAAATCTATTTTATTCTAAGAACGTGAAACAAGATACAACTTTTTATATATGTAAATAATGGATCCCTTCCCTCTTTATAATATAACAGTAAATCAATCCAACATGGGTTTCATTGCTTGGTAAGAACATAGTTTGAACTTCAATGGATTCCCTCTTCAAGCTCATTCCCAATGGTTTATCTTCTACATATTCCAATAACAAATATTCATATATATATATATATATAGAAAGAAACCACCATATTAACAGCAGGAAAGTATTTTTCCATGATCCTCATCTAATCATTTTTCTCCCCATACTAGAAGTAAAGGAAAACCACTTCCTTCACTATTTGGATAAACACCAACCCGAAATTCCAACTCCTTCGAACTTGGTTTGGGCTCCCACATAGTTTGAACATCAATGGATATGTATTTACTTTCAATATTAAAAGTTTATATTTATTTATCATTTTTAATTCTCTATTGTGGGGTATTATCTAAAACTCCATTTTCAAAAATGAACACTTATTTTTCAAAACCCCTATTCTTTTATGGGAGTAGTTTTATTTTTAAAACCCAATATCTTGTGTATAATGATTTATATTTTCAAAATATTAATTTCAAATTATGATTTTATAAAATAGGGTATTTCAATTTCAATATATTTTATTTTCTGTATTATTTTCTGAAAAAAAAGAAAATATTATTAAAAAACACCATGTAAATGTAAAGGAGTTAGATTTCCAATATTATTATTTTCAAATTTATAGTGATGAAAATTGAATAATTATTTTATAAAAATGTTTTTTATGATTATTTATGTAAGTGAGAATCTACATTTTCAAGGTATTTCTTATTTAAGGAATAAGAGTTTAAATTAATATTATTTTATGTGGCGATTTTTAGTTTCTTCAATCTATTATTTATATATGGAAATTAGGTTTTTATCCCCATAATTTGAAATTAAGTATGTCATTCGAAATGGAAATGGAAATTAAATTATTAAAAGGATAATTTTTTATAAAATAATAAATTTTATCATTTCATGTTCCTTTATTCTAATAAAATTATTTTCTAGTTCAGTTGTATGTTTGAAGTTATCATTTTATTCATTAAATCATATAATTATCATTTATGATCATAATTATGGCTATAAATTAGATTTATTCTTGAAATATCATATATAGATATATATATAAACATGTGCATAAAATATTCCATTATAAGAATTATTATTCAAAATATCAATTATAAATATCATATTTCTCAAAAAAAGTGAAATTAGAAAAATAGAGTTTTCTCTAAATATATATTTCTCAAAATTATTTTTTTAATAAAATTATTTTCCCCTAAAACCAATATATAATATTTTTTAATTTATGTTTTATAAGAAATTAATATGATAAAAGTAACAGAAACCAATTTTTTTATTAAAAAATGACACATGGGTATGAAAAGTGAATATGAGGAATTTGCAGTAAACCAAGAGCCTCAAATAGACCTTTTACAAAAGGTTATACAATAAGTGGCTATATTTATTTATTACGGGATTCCTGTTATCAATTTACATCCATAAATTTTTTTATTTTAAAAATTAATCTAGAAATGCTAGTATTTTTGAAGGGTATTATATTTTGTAAAAGTGTTTTTAAAATAATGTTTTCATAGATATAATTATGTTAAATTATTGTTACATTTTTTAAAATTATTTCAAAATAATATTCATTTTAAATGGATTTTAAATGTATTTTCCAAATATTTTTTTAAAACCATAGTGTATATTTTATTATCTCAACGGTTTTGATATAAATATTATTTTAAAAATAATGTTTTACAATCCACAATTATTTTAAATTTTTTTTGAAAATTAATTTCTTATATATTTTGAAAACCCAATAATTATATTTTTTGAATATTATATATCAAAATTATATATTTTATATATATAACAAGATTTTTTAAAAAGATTTTTTAAATAGTATTATCGAAAATGTTTTTCACTAGTTTTTTAAAACTATATACTGGAAAATTTTATACTCACCCTATGTTTTGAAATAAGTTTTTAGAATCATTTTTATGTTTCCAGGGAGTTTAGTTTTGTTATGGAGGTAGAATAAGATGAAATAAAAAAAGTTTTTTATTTAACTATGTAAAATCTGATATTTTTTAACATTTGGGATTTCTATCTAACGTAAGAATAAATAAATATCCTCATATGTATAATGGACTATATATTTTTAGTTAATTTTATTAAAAAAATATACAATAGTATTTTGTATTGGATCAGGAAATGCGGGTCAAAGTTTGCTACAGACAACATGTGTATCACTTTAGATTTTCAAAATTTATATGTGTGTCATCTCCTCCACTTAAAAAATAACACCTACAATCCTTTCCTTTTAATAATTACAGAAACAATTAGTTATGACAATACCTACCCAAATCCCTTCCTTTTATGCCTTTCTAGTTCCTGGAGGCCTTATTTTTATTTCAAATCTCATCTATTGGGGCTTTATATAAAAACATAAAGAGTCTCTCTCAAAAAGATGTAACATTCCTAAACATTTTCATTTCTTGTATTTCTTCATCTTACACATTTATTGATTTTAAATTACGATAATATAACAACACTTATATCTAATATATAACTAGGTATTTACAATTAATGACATAACCCATATCCATATCCACTTCCAACCAAATGGAAGTAAACTCATCTATCATGCCTATGGAGGACCACTGCCTCACGAATCGATGTAATTAATTTTCCATCTATCGGAGTTGGTGTCCTAATACCTATGATTTTTTACATTGATTACATTTATATTAAATCTATTGAATATTAATCAAACATCTTATTACATATTTTTTTTATTGTTCTTCATGACTCTGGTGAAATAAAATCATAAAGTATACATCATAATTATAAGGGCATATAAATTCCCATCTATGATGAGAACCTTGATGTGATATGATGATATTATGAAATAATGTTATATGGTTAGATAACATACTATGATATGAAATATAGTACACAGACTATCAAGTGTGAGTACTCATAAGCATATGCGGATTATTTTTTTGATGTTCATACATGGTAATATCTATGATGGGAGATTATTAGAATAAACCATCTAGTAATAATTATGCATGTTTGTGTGTCAATGCATATTCTTATATACAAGTGTGTGGGATGGTTCTTAGACAATAATATTATTATTGATTCATGTTACAACTAGTGTACTTAGATATATTTCATAAATAATGAACATTACAGTTCATGGGGATGTTGGGTATGTTTTGAAAATCATGAGTGATGTGTAATTAATGAATAAATCAAGGAAGGATTTGTACCTTATATCCTTATTGAAGCCGATAACTCAACCATTTGATTGGAATAAAATCATTGTAGTAAATTCCAAGACCATGGTGTAATGACATGTTTACTTCATAGAGTCAAAGAAAGAAACATTGAGCATATTGGTTGGTGATACAAATTTCAAACCTAATTGATTATATATTATGAAAATATGATTATATTACATGATGAGATTTTGAATGTGGCTGTTGACGCTGTGACATTATGTTCTTCTTATTGGGTTTTATGACTCGTTTCTAGAGAGTAATCAATGACTTCAGGCCAGTTTTACTAATTCTATTGATAAATATTCTGAGAGGGTCACACACTATGTGTTTCAGATGACCTGAATTAAATTCAATTTGAGTTTAATTAATGCAATTAATATTATTCTCATGTTTGAGGAACAATATTATTCAATTTTAATATTTATCGCATAAATTAAATAAATATTTTTTTATCTGGATGGTAAATAAAATATTTAATTTATTTATTAAAATTTTTTATAAATATTTATTCACTAGATTCTGAATGAAATATTTATTTGTGAAGAAAATTTTATTTGATTTTTCAATAAGTTCTGGAGGAGTTTGAACAGACTAAGACTGAGTATGATGAAAAATATTAACTATAGTGACCATTTCATAATATTTTCTATTTTTCTAGTTATAATTCACAAAAAAATAACAAAAATATAATTATCATTATGTGGAATGGAGTTTATTAAATGAAATAAATGTTATTAAATAGCCAGTATACATAAAAAATAATATTTTGACTTAAATCCTTACTCTCTAAATAGAGGGCACACATATTGTGATTATCATTCAAAAATTGATAATAGAGAATTTTTTTGCACAAATAATTCTCTCTTAACTTCTTCTTCTCTCTCCCTCTCAAGAATGATAAGTGAATGGGATATTTTATTAAGACTGAATATCAAGTGATTAATAAAAAACTACATAAGGTATTTTAATCTCCACACGAGAACCAAAAGATATAATGGTGTTTCTTAGAGATAATATGAGAACGTGTGGATCATCACTAAAGTTATTCTAACATTGGATCATTATAGATCAAATAAGGTAATCCAAAAGGGTCTTTTTGAGTGATCAACATTCACTAATGAAGAATTTTCCTGAGCCTAGGTATATATTTTATAAAATAATATATAAATTATTTATAAATTTGACATGAAAGATCCTCACTCTTGGTTTTAGCAAATGATTATTAAATGAAATTTTAATTTACCTCCCACCTCCGCATTCTTTTGATGTTCTAAGAACCTATAAGTGGTACAAGTGTAGTCAGGTTGAAATTTATTAATTTATTTTGATTGTTGTTTTATATGCAATTTTTATTAGAATTTCATTTCATTTTATTTTTTCCCTATAGTTTGATTTGAATTATCATTTTTTATATGAATCATGTATTTTCTATTCATAATTTTCTTTATGGTATAAAAAAATTATAAACGATCAAAGATTGCATCAGGAAGTACCAAATACTTTTCCAATAAAACTGGGTTAAATGACATACAACAAGAGCACGCACTGTATAACCATGCACATTGTATCTAGATGCAATGGGAAATCAATTACATTTAGTGATTTAATTTGACAATACATTTTGACTTCGCTGAATAAGGGACATGGTAATTGGACACATGGTGTGTAGCTATCGTGTACTCATCGTGTAGTATGACTAAGCTAACATGCCATAGCCCTAGGCATGTGACTTGGATATAAAGAAACTAGTATACATGGAATGTACCTGGATGTACATGCCATGCAGTCTACCATTAAAAGAAAATATGGGAAATACATTAAATTAGAAAATTAAAAAATTAAAATTGTATTTTATTTATTGGTACATCATTGTGATTTTTAATTTTTAATAATGGATTTAAATAATTTTAAGTGATAAACTAATTTATTATAATTAGTATGTCATTATTTGACCTACCATTTTTTTCTAGGACTGTTATAATTTATGGGTATATCCAAATAATATAAGATTATTATTATGTTGAATGTGAACTAATTAATTAATTAATTAATTAATTAATCAATACAAACGTGTTTATATTAAAATATAAAATAATTAACAAATAATTGAATTAAATCCATTTACATTTGTGTATTCATTGAATGTATAAACATTCATGAGCTTATCCAACACATGTGTATGTATTGAATGTATCAGTTTTAATTATTTCATCATTTTTTAATTATTAAATATTAAATTAAATGAATTTCTGTGATTCATACATCCTTCCATTATTATGTAGGACATGTGTGTCCAAGGCTATTCATGTATCCCCCTTTATCCAATGCTTTGTTCCCCCTCACCTGTGTGTGAGTAATAAATATTTGTAATTAATGGATATTACCAGGGTGTGTGGAGGTGGTTAAAGAGACAACCACAATAATTACAACCAAAGTGATACAGAGGTGGATAGGTAGAATTTTTTAAGTCATTCCTAGACTTATAATCAATGTTGTTTTCCCAAAGTCAATGGTTTATTTACCATAGGCTCATTAAACCAACTATTAGATAAATCTCATGAAATGATCATTTAATTAATTATATAATTATTTCTGTTTAATTATTTTTATGTATTCAAGGAAGTGATCATATAAATAAATTAATTATTGTTCAAATATGGAAATTATATTAACTAATTTTTCATTAATTTATTATCCAAAATCGTTAATTAATTATGTAACATCCACTTTATATTAACAAGATTCTTAAAGGATAAACCAAGATAAAATTTATGCATAATTAATTTAAATCCTTCAATTAAATGTTATTCCAGACAAATACTTCCATTACATTATTGGGAATGAAGCCATAAAACTAAGGGTAACATATGGCTAAAGATTGGACAGATATATTTATTGTAGAGTTATCATGATAGTTTTGGGTTGTCTTAACAAAACTTTTATTGTGTTTATCAACAAAATTTTATTGAATATGAATTTGGAAGAAAGTATTGAAGAAGTCAAATTTAGGATTTTAGGATAGAGGAACTCATTCAACTGATCAAGGAGCTTCAAGTCCATAGTTGGTAAAACTTCTTGCCTAATTACTTTACTATGGTATTCATGGACAATGACTAAATCATTATAAAATGAAATGGGGATCTATGTCACTAGAATGATACGGAAAATAGACATTCTATTTTCAATGGTTAAGGATATTGATACCTCACAAAATAGAGGATATTTAATAAATAAATTAAAGCATTTAATGTATTAAATCTTACGTATTTTATTATTAAGAAAAGTACTAAAATTAATCAATTTTTTTGTAGAAATAAATAACAATTTCATCATCCACACTATCCCTATAATCAATATTGGAGAAAGACAACCTCCTAACCTGTAGTTACCATTACGATTGGTTTAGATGCATTTGGGTTGTGTTAATGCCAAGAACAGAAATATTACGTGATATATTCACCAAATGACTTATGAGCCTCTTAAAGAGGTGAGTGATGAAGTGAACAATTTTTATGAAAAACATTTGAGGGATGTATTCAATGTTAAATGATTGATGTTTTCAATGATTTCTAGTAATCTAATGATGTCTCATAAAAAAAGGACGTGCATAACATTCTTCAGAACCTCCATGGATTTTACTAGGAGACAAGTACAAAGTAACAATTTTATATTTTAAAGGTTCGCTTTTAGATAAATCATGTAGAGGGCTCCCCAAATGATCCCCATGTAGTCATGAACATTTTCTACTCATAGAACATGGAGTTTTATTATGTAAACTGGCCAAATAATTGGGAACTAAACCCATTCTAGTATCACTCTTTCAAAACATCATAATCCATGTTGAGGATTTTAATATTAAAACATTGATAAGACTCTTTCATATCTTCTAACTATTATTAACCAATAATATAATGATATAGTGTGTAAAAATCCTTCTGTTAGTATAGTAAACAAACATAATGGGAATGTTAGTAGAATTAAGCCCATAGCTTCTCTACTCCCTTCCATGAAGAGGCTTATCATGTGGAACACAAGGTAATAGGATTATTTCTATTTCAAACGAGGAATTAAGGGCCAATGGAAGAAAAATAAAATCCTATTGAATCAAGGATATGATTTTGGTGTTTATGTTATTAAGTGAAATTTATATGTTTATACATTTTGGGAAGTAGATAGCACTAGTTGTGCTCACATATGTATTCAAATACATAAAAAAGTATATACAAATGGTTTTATTGAAGAGAGGATGATATTTAAGTAGTAAACTGAGCTAAACTTGCTGCTATATATATCAAGGTTTATAATTTCTTGTAGGCATCAATTATGATATTCATTTTAAAGGGTTTTTATTATATTCCTTTAGTTACCAAAAACATTATTTCTGTATACAGACTTGATAAAATGGATTTATTTTCAAATTTTGTAATAAATTCTCATTATTTTTTAAATATAAAATTTATTATGGTAAGTATAATTTAAATAATCGTTTTAATGTTTCAGATTACACAATACAAAAAATAATAATCGATAATAATCATACTTCAAATGACTCATACCACACACAACATAGGCATTACCAGCTAGTTTATAAAAACTTAAAGTTATTGACTATATTAAATCATGATTCATATTCAAATTAATTTTAAATAAAAGAACCTGGTGTATCTTGGAAATTATTATAAGGAAAAATGACCAAATCACCATTTAGTGGGAGAGGTGAAAGGGCTAAAGAGATTCTTGAATTAGTTCATACCAATGGTGTTGACCAATTTCAATTGAAGAAAGGGGTGGGTAATCATACTTCATTAATTTTATTGATGATTTTAAGGTATGTATATGTCCAATTAATGAGTTAAAATTTATATTATTTTGTTAAATTGAAGGAATATATGAATGAAATTGGGAACAATTTTGGTAAAAATATTAAAAAACTTCTCTCAAACTATAGTGGAGAATATACTAATCAAGACATCATTAAATTTTACAGGAGTTTGGAATTATATCTCAACTCACTCCACCTTATACGCCTCAATGGAATGGTTTATAAAAAATGATGTACCACCCCTTGTTGGATATGGGAGATGAATAATGAGTCATAAGAGCCTTCCATTATCCTTTTGGGGATACACATTACAAAAAGTAGCGTACATACTAAACCAAGTGTCAACTAAATAAATAGATGGTATACCATACCAATTATGGAATGGAAAGAAAATCATGTTGTATTAAATACATTTGGGTGGTTTTGATGCTTTTGTTAAGGACTCTTTAAGTAAAAATATTTCACCTTGATGCACAAAGTGCGTCTTTATAGGATATACCAAAGAAAAAAACAGATACTACCTATACAATTTTTACAAAAAAACAATATGGTTGATATATGTCCCACATTTCATATGGATGATATTATATCTAAAACTGGTAGTGGTATTGAGAGATACATAAATTAATTCCATGATTAAGATACAAAAGAGTTGGCACATGAAAAAAATCCATAAAGACTCATGGAAGATAAAATTGTTCCAAAGACAAAATTGATGCATCCGATTACTAGGGAGGTTATAGAACTAGAATGATATGGTTTTATACTCATTGAATACGGTGACTCATCACTAGTAGATAATAATGAGCCAATAAACTATTAGGATGTAGTAAGTATCACAGATGTTTCCAAGTGGTACGAACCCACGAATTCTATAATGGATTTCATGTACCAAAATTGTGTCTCAATATTGGTAAGCCCTCCAGTAGATGTAAATAATTTTCGTTTAAAATTGATATTCATTAAGAAACTAAACATGGTAGGAAAATTTAGTACCTTTAAAGAATAAATGGTTATAAAAGGGGTTAAGAAGCATCATGGTATTGACAATGAGAAAACCTTTTCAGTTGGTGAAATGATGAAATCCATCAGAATTATACTTTCTATTGTGGACTTCCATGATTAAGGGATTTGTGAAATGGATTTTAAAATAGGCTTAGTGAATGGGAAGATTCAAGAATATTTTTATAAGACAAAAACTGAAGGGTTTTTTACTTCAAAAGATTCAAAAATGGCATTCAAGTTGAAATGATCCATTTATGGATTAAAACAAGCATCTAGGTTATGACCATTCAATTTGATGACGCCATAATAAAATTTGGATTTATATAGATTGAATATTATTCTTTTGTCAATATATGGTTTAGTGGGAGTCAATTCATTTACTTAATATTATATTTTGATGAAACATTTCTCTTTGGAAATGAAATACGAGTCTTATAGTTTGTTAAAAAATGGTTGGATAAATGTTTCTATTTGAAGAAAATGGGTAAGGAAGAATATATTCTTGGGATCAAGATCCATCATGATAGATCTGAGAGGTTTATCATCCTAAATAAATACAAATACTTTGAAAAGATAATGAATGGATTCATTATAGAATAATCCTAGAGGGGATTGATTCAAATATCACATGACATTCATCGTTCTAGGAAAATGTGTCATGGGAAACATTTGTAAAGAAATATAATGAAAAGAATTTTGTATGCATCAGTGATTGGGTTAGTCATATATGATTAGATATGTACTAGTATAGTTTTCACCTATTCATTAACTATGTTAGGAATACATTAAGATGATCTAGGTGATTTCCATTGGCTGATAGTTAAAACTATCCTTAAGTATCAAAGGTGTACTAAGTATATATTTTTATTTTATAGAGAACATGAGGACCTAGTCATCCTAGGATATGAAGATACTAGTTTACAAACTGATTAATATGACATATAGCCATAAAAAGGATACATATTCACTTTTAATGAAGGTTCTGTGAGTAGAAATATTTCGAAGAAGATTGTGTTTGTAGATTCTACAGTGGAGTCCAAGTATATTGCGACTTCTGAGGCAGCTAATGAAGCACTATGGGTGTGTGACATCATGTAAGAACATGATGTGGTATCAAGAAGTAAATATCCTATCACACTCTATTATGATAGTACAACAGTGATGGATGTTACAAAATAACCATGGTCACATCATAAATAAAGAAAGATAACAAGGTATCATATCATTAAGGATTTTTCCTGGAGAGGTAATGTTTTAGTGAGTAGTATTTTCATGGAAGACAATGTGATAGTACCCTTGACTAGATATTTGACTCAGCTAATACATGACTATCATGTGAGGTCTATTATACTAAAGGTTGTTGGTAGTTGGTTCTAGTCCATGTGGGAGTTTTTTGGAGTTCCTCTCCTAGTACTAACTATTTTTTACATTGATAACATTTATATTCATGTTATTAGATACTAATAAAACATATCATTTCATGTTGTTTTTTGTTTTTCATGTCTCTAATGTAATAATTTATAATATTATACATCGCATTGATAAGAACATAGTAGTTGTCCAATGTGATGAGAACCTTGATGTGTTATGATGATATTATCAAATAATGTTTTGTGTTTAGATTGTGTACTATGATGGGACACATAGTACCTAGACAATCAGGTGTGAGTAATCCCAAGAAGTTAGTCTTCTTCTTAGGATCACACTTCGTAATCTCTAAGAGGAGAGATTATGGGAAAAGAACTGCTAGTAGGTATACCACATGTTTTGGTGTCATTAGATATTCATATATAAGAGAATGTGTTATGATCCATATAATTTAGGATTATTATTTATTCATGTTATAACTTGAATACATAGATTTATTTCGTACACCATTTTCTTGGTATTAATTTTGACTACCAGCACTTGTTTTTACTAATAGGTATATCTGTCAATATTAATGCTTCAATACAAATGAATCATTTACAATAACTTATATCTATTTCTTTATCATAATAATACATGAATGCTTCTATTAACATATTAATATTTAATCAATAATAACTATTACCAAAAAAATCTATTATCATCAATAAATATTGTTACAAAAACCAATTAAATAACAACAAATATTTTATAGGTACTGAAAAATCATTTTACCAAAAAATATATATATTCATATTTATTATTTAATATAAACAAATTTTTTATTAAAAATTAAATATGTCACTTTATAATAGAAATACCAATAGTTATTTTTAAAATAAATGAATTTATTTTCACAGTGTATTTTTACCAAAAAATATTTTATAATTAAAAATACACATCATAATAAATTATTCAATATTAATTAATTATTTTTTGATATTTGTATATATATACATAATATCTAACAAATACCACCCAATTGTCAATTAAAAACATATGTTTATATATTTAATTAAAATTTGATAATTTAAAAAATTTTCTTAACATGAAATATATAATATAAATTAAATCTAAAAAACATTAAAACAGTTAATATTATTTTTTGATGTGTGGTGAAAAAAAATATTATCCAAACCCTGGAATACCTCCCCACCACTACCACATAACACTCCCTAGCTCCTGACCACCACCGCCTACCCTACCACTTCTCAGCCTCTACACCTCCCTGATCGGCCGCCACTTATCCTATCTTCCCCTCATACATGCCCAGGGTTTCCTTACGCACCCTCTTTCTACATAGTTTTTCACTACATTTCCCATATTCCAGATATGCATGGTTATCTCCATGGAATCCAATGATTCACTAATTCCCCTACCATTTCCCTGACCATAGGTTATAATCTTCCCCAGTGTTCCCTCTCCCCATGTGCTTATTTACTTACTAGTTCCTCTCCTAGATCCACCTCTGTTTCCCTTACTCAATGATCAAAATCACCTTGTCCTAGAAAGGTTCTATTTCAAATGTAAATTTTGTAGCAATAAAACCCGGTATGCATTCATGTATGTTGTTAAAAAATTTCCCTGGATTTTCCCTTTCCCACATCATAAGGTGTTATAGTTAGTTTCTTTTACCAAACACTCACATATAAAACATAAATGGAACAATTCACTTCAATTTCAATCAGATAAATTGGGATGAATGGGGACACATTGTTAAAAATAAATAGTGTTTTCATGACTTTAGATGGAAGAGTGTGGTAATATCAAGTATTTAAACATCTATTATTCTATCCTTTCTTTGATTTCTATTTTGAATCTTCACTACTAGCCAAATATAGGAATCAAATTCTCTAATTTGGGGGAAATCTCTTTAGATTTTAGTATTTTTTAAAATTGTAATACTTTTGGTTTGGGAAAGAATTTCTTAATTTCAATGATCATATATGTCACTTTACTCTAGTTATCTCATGGATTTCTACATGCTCTAGTGGCTGCTATCTTATGGAGTTTGCAGATGCTCTTACTGGTTCCTAAATCAAAAATCACAAATTTATCTATTGTTTCTATTATGTCAGGCTATACATTTTTAGATTTTATTAATCTAATTGGTTTTACCATTAGTGAGGGTGGTATTGGTATGATCTACAACATATTCTCTATGATTCTTTCAAGACCCTTTCTTTATATCTTTACTAAAATGAAATTGAATTCTCTTCAATTTCCCACTTCTCAATTGTTAATTTTTGAACTCATGGTTTTTCTATTTTACATATCTGGTTCCAATTCCAAAACCCGAATCCCTATAAAATTGATATTTAATAAGTAAATGAAACTCCCACCACATGATGACATGTTATTAATATGAAGATGATAATATAAAATAGTATGTTCAAAAAGATAAGTATGCTAGGCAGTTTTGGTTTATATGTGAGTTTTCTCTAGTCATGTGATTGGTTTTTTCAAACCCTCTTTAAGTACTAAACATGTGAATATTTATTTTAGGATATATATTTAAACTATCAATAATTAAGATGTAAATTTGAATTTACCTGTGAATTTTCACCTAGGTTTTCTATGAATTTCCATTTTTTTAAAAAAATTTACTCATTATAAAACTTATAAAATATTATTGAGATTGATTTTTATTTATAATGGTGACCATTATTTTTCTTATTCTTAGTGATATTGTATCTTCAGTTTCCAAAATTCAAAATTGTTTCCAAGTCTACTTGATAACCTATATATGATTCCATGCAGGTAATGTGTGTTCTTTTCGGTATATAGCTGATTCCATTAATAATAGTAAATCATAGAAAACTGATTTTTATTACTTATAATTAGTAAAAATAATTGTAAAAAGAGTCATAATGTTGTAAAACTAGTGAAAACACAAAATTTATTGAAATAGTTGATAATTAATGCATTGTAGTGTTTTAATACTTAGAATCTAGTTGATATGGGTGTCAAATATGAGAATTTTGGTCTTTTGTAGTACTTATTGAAATCTTTTCATTGCACTTGTTGGACTCCTCATGTGTTAATCATGTTTTAATGATAAAAAATCTTATACATTATTAAAATATTGTTAATATAACTTAATCTATATTAAATCATGTGTACAAATGGTTGTTTTATTTATTCTTTAAATAACCCTATCCAAGATCTTAATTGTAATAAATTAAGTTATACAATTGTAAACTCTATTTACCATTGGTTTATAATGATTTCATTGAGGAATGATTAAGTATAATTGATTCTATGGATATTATTACTTAATTATATATACAGATATTTGGCTAAGTCTAAGAAACCATGAGCCAGCCACCAGTTCTAGTTTTCTAGAAAAGTGAACAAGACATAGTTACCGGACACTCTGACCACACACCATGACCAGACACTGTGACCAGACACAGTGACCCAAAAAATTTGACCCAGACACCGTGACCCAGACACTGTGACCGAGACACCATGACCAGAAACCATGACCCAGAAACCCTGACCCAGACACCGTTACCAGTTTCAGATTTGTTTGAATTCTATGATATCTATTCCGTGATAAAACAACATTTAAAGTATGGAAAAATATATAACATCGTGATCCAAAAACTGTATATGTGCTACTGGTTCGAGATCTCTATACAACTATGCCATCATAATTGTCTCACTTCTCAAAGGAAAAGAATGAGACATTGTTTCAAGGAGACACTATTTCCAAGTGACATTGTTTCTTGAAAGACTATGACAGCTTTATTTATTCTATTTTTTCATTTTCAATTTAATTTCTAATGATCATATTTGATTCATTTAAATGCACTGAAATAATTAATATTTCTATGTATACATGTCACCAGACAGTACAATGTTTGAGGTGCAGAATACATGCATCATGTCGGATTCAACACATGCACTCTAAGAATAAAAAGAAAAGCGTGGCCTAGAAACTAACATTTGAGATATCAAAGAATCACTAGTATTCTTGAAGAAAAAGAACTGACAAATGCAACAAGATACATCTAAATAACATTTTTAGAATTCACAAATCCAAAAACCAAGATTACATAGATTAGTGTAAAGAAAATCTTCAAAATTCCAACACTTTGAAGAACACGATCTAGATATAACTATGAACCCGAGCATCCTACTTTCGATACTCTGTTTCTTGCAAGAGGACTCGATTCTTATATCTACTTCATCTGAGAGTCCTGAGCTCCATATAATAAACTCATATCACTTCTAATATTAAGTAATCATATTTTCTCTATTTTGTATTTTTTTTGTCTTTCAAGCAGTGTTTGTGTGTCTGTATAAAAACACACATTGTCTCTTGTATTAAACATAAGGATACAAGATATCCTTCCTCTAAAATCCTTCTACACTTCTTTACTCCCATGAAAAATTATATAATAAGTCCTTATGTTACTTGTTAGTTTATAACCATGAAGAACCAAGGAAGAGGTCGTGTTACCTGGATAATTCTGTATACTATTGTTTACCCCAATCCAGGGTGTGGATCAAGTTTATTAATATAAATTTCTTGGTGGCAGGTGATCACCATATGGAGTGGATTATATCTCAACTTGAGACTGAACAACTTGTTTTATATCCGCTGTGTTTTTTATGTTAGATTTCTTGGTTTTACTATATAATTCATAAATCACTGAAATTAATTAGATAGTTAACCTTGGAAAGAAGTTATAATTGTTTTTGCGTTTTTAGAATAGCTTCAAAAGTAATATTAATAACTGATATGAAGATTACAGAGAATTATTAAATATTATGAGAAGTCATTTAAACATTAAAACTTTTATAATAGTATTAAATTTATTCACAGTGCTGTATTTATTTTTATTGGGGATCCTTTTAAGAAACATTTTCAAACCAAACTTTTAATAGTTACACAATTCAACACCTTTTGAGTACTCTACTCTGACCAAAATTTGGTATCAAAAGTGCTTATTAAGACGTTGTTTTTGACCCTATTCAACTTTGATTTTAGTTGTTATTTAAAGATCTGAAAATTTCGATCAATTATAAATTTATATATCTTTCAAAGTATTAACTTTTTATGGGTAATAGAATGGAAGGTGTTGCAAAAAACAGAGCACCATTCTTTAATGGAGCCAAATATGCCCAATGGAAAATCAAAATGAAAATGCATTTATAAAGTATGGGTTTTGAAAGTTGGTCTTCAATTATAGATGAGTATAAGATTCATTCTAATAATATAATCACATGGGATGACCCAACCATGAGTTCCTACAATAACAATTGAAAATACAAGAATGATATATATTTCTTTTTAAGAGATGAGGAATTTAACAGAATTTGTGCTTGTAAAACTGCCCATCAAATTTTGTATACTTTGTCTGTTTCACAATAAAGAACTTCTAGTGTGAAAGATATGAGACTTAATACATATAATATTAAATATGATAAATTTAAAATGAAACCAGATGAGCCTATTTCTGACATGTATATCAGGTTCACCGAAATTGTCAACACAATGATTTATCTTGGAAGAGATGGTACTGCAAAAGAAAAAATAATGAGGATTCTCATATGCCTACCTAACAGATGGATAAGAACCTCTGTATCTATTAGAGAGACATGTGTCATCAGCATGCTACCTATAAAAGTACTCAATGAAAAACTAATGATGTATGAAGAGAAGCTGAAAGTCAATAAGGAAGAGGATGATGAACCCAAAAAAATCTATTGCATTAAGACCACCACCTATAACCACAAAAATAAATGGAAATTGGAAGTCTCTGTAGAATGTTACAACAGTGAAATATCATCACCTGACAGTGATGAGGAAATGGATCAATTATCCAAAAGGTTTAAGAGATTTTACAAGAAGAATAATTTTTTTAGTAAGCCTAGCATTAGGGGAAGATATGATCAAAAAGGAGGCTGAAAGAAATATTTAAAGATAAGTGATATATATTAGGAGATAGTACGCTATGAATATATGTGAAAGTGACATGTAAAGGATGGCTATCCCAAGAGAATGAACAAAAAGAAATATAAAGACGAATATAGATATTATTAAAAGGAGATGAAAGCAATGTGGAGTGCTTCTGAGGATAGTTCAAGTGACTCCGAATCTTAACAGGATGAACAATCAAACAAAGAAAATATGTTTTTTATTACAATCACGTCTCAGGTAACCCTGTAATATCTTGTACAAAATTCCTATTATTTTTGAGATGAATGTGATTCTGAAAATATTTCTAATGAAGAAATGTTTGAGTAATGTAATATTCTTGTACTGACATGTATTAAACTAAAAGATAAATACATGTCTTTAATGAAAAAACATCATCTTACCTCAATCGTTGAATATTAACTTACTATAGAAGGAGAAAAAATGCTCAAATAATTAAATAAAATAATGAAATAAATCTACCTAATGAGGAATTGGAAGAGGATCTTGAATGATTTAATAATGGTAAAGATACGTTGGTACAATTTCTAGGTAAACAGATTTCTCTCCTAAATATACTAATGGTATTGGCAATCAACCTAGTTAAAGAAATTTTAGATGAACTAATTTTGTTTCTTAGTATACGAATTACAACATTACTTCTATTTCTAGAAAACATTTAGCTAGTTCAAATTATGATACACTCTCTACTGTTTCATGCTTTTTTGGACCAAATAGAGTTTATCTATCAATAACTTTACATAATACTTCTAGGAATCCTACGAGCCATATGTGGGTTCTTAATGCACTAGTGACTAATATTACATGACCCAAACAAATATGGGTACCAAAATATATTTTATTTGACTATTTTGTAGGAATGTTTCTTAATGAGCTCATATAAAAAGTTATAGTACTTGGACAGTGGGTTTTCAAGAAACATGATAGGAGACTATTCATGCCTCTAGAATTTAATAAAAATTGATGGTAGACATGTCCCATTTGGTGAAAATACCAAAGGAAAGATCCTAGTCCTTTGAAAAATCAGTAACTCGAACCCAGTTTTAATTTCCTAAGTATATTTTGTTGATGGATTGAATTATAATCTACTTATTATTTCACAACTATGTGATGAGGGATTTCATGATAAATTTGAAAATTATGCTTACACTATTTTCACTTCCAAAAATTAATTAGTTTTTTCTACATTAATTAGTGAAAGTGTATACTATATTAAGATAGATTATTCAGTTTCTCAAAAAGATTAATGTTTAAGTGTATTTCACAATGAATCTTGTCTTTGGAATAGGAGGCTATGACACTGTAATATTTACTCCCTTATAAAACTGACTATAAAGTGATTAGTCAAAGAACTACCCAAGCATTAGTTTCCAAAAGATAATGTTTTTAATCCCTTTTAAAAGGTAATGCAACACAAAATTTACTTCAAACAAAAGAAAGAAGTGTAAAATTCTCAACCTCTTGAATTAGTTCACATGGATTTTTTTGGACCATCAAGAGTTTTTAGTTTAAATGGGAATAAATGTGTTTATGTTCCTGTATATGACTTTTCTAGATATACATGGACTTTTTTGGATCACAAAAGTGAAAAGTGATCTCATTTAACCAAATATGCCAAAACTATAGAAAATCATAGTGGACTGAGAAATAAATCCTTAAGAATTGATCATGGCCATGAGTTTAAAAATCAAGAGTTTGAATCCCCTTGTTCTCAAAATGGATATACACATAATTTATCTTCCTTAGAACACCTCAATAGAATAGAGTAGTAGAAATAAGAAACACAACCTTAGAAGAGATTCCTAGAACCATGCATAGGTAACATGAAGTACCTACTTAATTTTAGGCAGATGTTTTAAATACAAAATGCTATTTAACTAATAAATTTTTTATTAGACCCATTATTAAAATAACTCCATATGATTTATGGAACAATAGAAAACCCAAAGTAATATACTTCAATGTTTTTGGTTGAAAAGTATCTATCCTTATTACTAAAGAAAATCTTGATAAATTTTCATCCATGTGTGATGAAGGAATTTTTCATGGATATTAAATCTCTTGTAAATCCTATAGAGTGGCTAACAAAGGAACAAAATGTGTTGAAGAATCTGTCTATGTCAAATTTGATGAAATATATCCACATGAGTCTATGCCCTCTCTAGGGAACCTATTGGATGATTTGAAAAATCTAGACATCTACTAAAAATCATCTAACCATCCTATAAAGGAATTTGTGATAACTTCATGTTCTGGAAATTATTTATAATTAAGTTATAATGAACATGAACCTGCTGAATAAACTGAAATCACTAGTCCTTATTTTTCTAGAGTAGTTAAAACTCTTAATAACCATCATTTTAGTTGTTGTTGTATGATATTTTGATAAAGGAACTCAAACTAGAGCCTTTCTTAGAAATTAGGTTGAACATAATTTTTTGTCACAAATTGATCCTAAAAACATTCGTGATGCTATAAATAATGAATTTTGGGTGATGGCTATTCAATAAGTTCTTAATCAGTTTGAAAGGAATAATATTTGGAAACTGGTTGATAGATCTAAGGAAACATTTACCGTAGACACTAAGTGGGTGTTTATAAATAAAGTAGATAAAAGTGGTAATGTAGTTAAAAAAGGGCTAGATTGGTTGCACAAGGTTATAGTCATAAATATGGAATTGACTCTAAGGAAACCTTTGCACCAGAAATTAGACTAAAATTCATCAAAATTATACTTGCTTATATAACACATCTTAACTTAAAACTATATCAAATTGATGTTAAAAGTTCATTCTTAAAGGGGTATATAACTGAGGATTTCATTTTTGAGAAATCAACTGCTCTTACAAATCCCCATTTTCCAAATTATGTCTTTAAATTATCAAAATATTTATATGGTTTAAAACTTGATCGAAGAGCTTGGTATGATAGATTAAGTACTTTTCTTATTTCCAAAGGTTTTATAAAAGGAATAGCTGATCCTACCCTTTTTATAAAATGAATTTCTAATTGTGTTTTAGTAGTTCAAATTTATGTAGATGACATTATATTTGGATCTTAAAAAAATCATTTATGTAGTGAATTTTATAAAATGATGTAAAAAGAATTTGAAATGAGTTTAATGGGTATAATAAAATATGATCTTGGATTTAAAATCATAAAAAATAATGATGGTATTATTTTAAATAAAAGAAAATATAATAGAGATATTCTAAAATGTTTGGCATGGATAAAAGTAAAATTAGTGACACTCCAATGAGGTCAACTTCTATGTTGGATGTTGATGAAGGTGGAAAATTTGTTGATCAAAACACTTAGAGTGGAATGAATAGAAGCCTACTCTACCTAACTTCTAGCCAAAATGGAAATATATTTAGTTCATGTCTGTGTGCTCATTTTCAAGAAAATACTAAGGGGTCTCATTTAAATGTTGTGAAGAGAATTTTCAAATACCTCAAGAATACACCCAATATAAGAGCATTCTACCCCATAGAATAATAATTTGAGTTGGTTATATATTATGATGCTTATTTCAGTGGTTGTAATTTAGATAAAAAACACCTCTAGAACATGTCATTTTTTAGGAAAGTCACTAGTATCAAGGTGTAGAAAGAAGCAAAAAATTGTGGCATTATCTACTGCCAAAGCTGAGTACACAAATCTTGGTAGTTGTTTTGCACAAATTTTGTGGATGAAGTAGACATTACTTGATTATGGATATTAATTTTGAAATGTACCTATAAATAGTGAAAATACAAGTGCTATTAACATCTCGAAAAAACATATTTTTCACTCTAGGAAAAAACATATTGATGTAAGACATCACTTTTTGAGAGACCATTATCGAAAAGGTGATATAACTTTGTAATTCATTGGAAATGAATATAATCTTGCTGATATATTCCCCAAACCATTAAATTATGAAAGAATATATAACATCATACATGATTTGGGAATGATAAATCTTAAGTAGTAAGTGTTCTTTTTCATACTTTATGGTTTCACAAGTCATTGTCTTATGATTTCTATCTAACTGTAATAGTTATATAAAATTAATATATTAAAATATTCTATTTCAGGACTATAGTCTTATAGTTACTCTCTCTAGTTTACTTTCTAGTACATACCAAATCAAACAATATCGTCGTACAGTTTAAAAATCACACAGTAAACATCTCACCATCAAAGTCCATTATGGTCTCACCATGAAAACATGTTACACTCTCACCATGAATGTATGTTCTGGTCTCCCCGTAAAGACACTATTTGGATTTATTTACATCTTATAAATAGTATCATGGTAATTAATTATTTTATTATTAAACTTTTCAATGCTTTTGATTTTGCGATGCTTGATATCCCTAAATGATAAAAACGAATAAAGTCTCACTCCATTATTCACCCAAGCTCTCTTGTCTCAAATTGTAACCCCTATTTCAACATTTCTCTCACTCTAGAACCTTAATTGATTAAATAAAATGAATGGTGCATCCTCATAATCTCCTAAGAAGTGCAGATCAAAGAAGAAGATAAAAATAGCACCGATGATTGCGCCCAACGGTCCTTTGAATCTGAATATGCTGAAAAAAATAGTAGTACCTGAAAAGGAACTTTCACAAAAATGGCTTATATTAATTATGTATTTAGTATTGAAAGTAATCATAGATAATGGATGGTTGGATTGCTTCACAAATGCGGAAATACCAATATACGGAAATCTAGTCACTGATTTTTATCAGTTCGTTTTGTTAGCTTTTGATACAGAAGATGGTCTTGTTGTGAGAAGCTAGATCAATGGATAGAGATGCACCTTTTATTCGAGGTTATGGGATTCATGCCTAAGGATACCACATGATGGAATTTTTGGGGACTTTCAGATAGGTCCCCCACCTCCATGTAAGATATCTATTTTGGAAGAACCATTGGGAAGCTTAACTGGGAATGAAACAAAGAGAAGAGCTATAACTGTGAGTTAGATGGTGAAACAAGACTTTTTTAAGTTTGTTCAGAATTTGATTACTCCATGAAATGGTTATTTTTTATACACTCAAGTAACAATATTTATTTTTTCTACATCTTACATATAATGGAAACAAGATTAAACTATGTTGTATAAAGAGATAAGGCTTTTCTAGAAGAACATTTAAAAGAAGATCCTTCTCTTGAGAAAGAAGATGTTCTTGAGGAACACCTAAAGGAACAAGCTATTCCTAAGTTTATCCTTTCTGCTGATGAAATAATGGAGCAAGAATTTTAATTTTCTAGAAAATAAATGGGTGAAGCTATTAAGGATGAAATCATGGATGTAGTTCTAGGATCGAAATATCTTAGTCATGAGAAAGATTCACCTTTTGTGGGGGAGAAACACCCGAATTTGGAAATTGTTGATGTTCATAATCCTGTTGATCCAAGAACTGTAGATACATAGTATATATTCCTTATCTATTTTGATGTTATTGATTCCCCATTAGTTTCAATTAGTGGTATAGACATCTATAATGTATTTCAATAGAAATAAGTCTCTGATATTGTCTCTATAAAGGACCCTGATCCTGCCTTATCTCCTATCATTGAACATTCACAAGAACCTTATAACTTAGTATGTAAATATTATTTGAAAGCCCTTGAAGATAGTATGTTAGCTAGGGTTGAAAATATCATGAATACGCAACTTGATCTTGTGAGAAACTTGAGTGAAATAGATGTTAACCTACTATTAGAAAATATCATTTAGCAGATTCTACCAAAAATGCTTCATGCAATTCAAGAAATCAAAGTTGAGAAAAAAAAATTAAGTGATGATGTGAGGCCTCTTATAGGTATAGTTGAATATATATAGAGTGTTCTGAAATCTTGAACAGAACCTATTTCTCATCTTATTGAGGATGTTGGTAGTCATATTCCATGGGAAGGTGCCTCCTTGATTCAACCTAACCTAACTTTTTTAGCTGACATGGTGGATAAAATAAATAAGGAAATAGTCCAAGAGATGAGGGATCTTGTTATTGGTATTAAAAAGTTGGATAATGATTATAAAGGAAGTCTCCAAAAATTTATAAATCAACTGAAGTCACTTACTTCACCTGTTACAGCATATAATACCTCTTGACAGTCATCTCAACCCTCTTGGAGAGTGATCTGCTCAGAATGGTTGTTAAGGAAGAACTCCAATCAGTGCTCAGTGGTTTTTAAAAATAGTCTCTATCGAGGGTTGCTAAGAATAGTGATAGATTTTTGATCTGGTAAAAATTCATTCAAATATGGCCAATGATTCTCAAGAATAAATTACTAATAATGTGTATTTTTACTTAAATATGATTTTCTCTATGCGTGACATGACAAACCATTTCATGTACCTTGTAGAGAATCTGAAAATCCCTCATATCAATCATTATTTTTACAACTCAAGTTCAAATGATATGGGATTTTACTTCTTTATTGGAAAACATCATGCAAAAAAAAGGATGACTTTGAGAAAGTTATGTAGTATGGTAGTGAGATTATTTCTGACTTCATCAAGCTTTTGAGTCCTTATCTTCTTTTAGAGAGCACTGCTATTATGGCTCCTGTAGCTACACCCTTAAGACATAGTTTTCTTACATTCTCATCTACCGCCCTTGCGTCTACCTCTATGTCTCTCTATCAGGCTCGGAGTCCGATCATACCTGTATTCCATGACCATTAATTTCTTTGGTATTCCACTGAACCTTACTTGGCCCCTTTTGTTTTTGAAGGTCTCCCTCTACCTTCTTTATCAGTTGGTTCACTTTATTCTTCAACTTCTACCTCTTCTCCAGTGGCTTCTAGTGATGATGCTACCAAGGGAAAAGAGAATACGGTCAGTGTGGAAGAAAAGTGATAACTATCTTTTGATAGGGATATTGTTGAATTTTTGTTGTCTACTATTTGTAATGAAACATTTATTATCCATATAATGCATTGTTCACTATTCATATATATTCTCTTCTTTACTTTTGTACTATTTTTGATAATCCCAAATGGGGTAGAAATATTATCTCTAAATTAACATTACGGGAGATACACATTCACTATGAATAGATATATCACTCATATGATTTGTAATCATCAAAAAGAGGAATATTTTTGGACTCCTCATGTGTTAATCATGTTTTAATGATCACAAATCCAATACATTATATTAATTTTGTTAATCATATTTAATTTGTCTCAAATCATGTGTACATATGGTTGGTTTATTTATATTTTAAATAAACCTATCCAAGATCTTAATTATTATAAATTAAGTTTGATTATTGTAAACTATATTAACCTTTGGTCTATAATGATTTATTTGATGAATGATTAAGTTTAATTCCTTATGTGGATATTATTTATTATTGCCTATATAAATATATTTGGGTAATTCTAAGAAACCATGAGTCTGCCATCGGTTTTGGTTCTCTGGGAAAGTGACCCAGACACCATGACCAGACACAGTGACTAGACATTTTGACCAGACACCTTGTCCAGACACTGTGACCTAGTCACCGTGACCCAGACACCGTGACATGACACCATGACATAGACACTATGACCTAGACACCGTGACCAGGCACCATGACCTAGACACTATGACCAAGACACCGTAACCCGTTTCAGATCTATTTGATGTCTGTGACACTGGTACCTTACTAAGACACCACTTTAAGATTGTAAAAAGATCAGACACCATGATCCTAACACCACATCGGTGATTCCCATTTTTGATCACTATAAAACTGTGCCATAACAAAAGTCTCACTACTCAAAGTCAAATAAGGAGGCATTGTTTCATAGAGGCATTGTTTCACAGAGACATCATTTCTCAGTGACACAAATTCGAGACAGAACATGACATCGTTATTTAATCTATTTTTCCATTTTCAATTTAATTTCAAACAGTCATATTTGGGTCTTTTAAAATAAATAACATAATTAATATTTTTTGAAGTGATGTCACCTAACAGTATGAGGTACGAGGTAAAAAATACATGAATCATGTCGGATCCAACATATGCAATCAAAAAATAAAAAGAATAGTTTGGACCAGAATCTAACATTCGAGATAATGAAGAAGCACGAGCATTTTTGAAGAAAAAAACTGACACTTGCAACAAGATACATCTGAATAACGCATAAAGCATTCATGAATCTAAAAGATGAGAGACCGTAGGTCAAATTCAATAACATCTATGCAATTCCAACTCTATGACGAACATGAGCTAGAACTAACTGGGAACTAGAGAATTATACTTTAGATACTCTGTTTTTTTGCAATTGGACTCGATTCTTGCGTCTTATTCATCTGAGATATCCAAAGATTCCTAAAATAACACCCAGGGAACATTTATCCTTATCTCTTCATCTTTTTGTCTGTTGTGTATTGTTTTTAGATATTGGGCAGTTTTTGTGTGTCTGTATAAAAACAAACACTATATCCTATATTAAACTAGAGGATATATAATATCCTTCCTCTCATATACCTTTACACTTGTTTACTCCCAAATATAAGTGTGTAAGAGGTCCCTGTGTGACCTGTCAATTTATATTGAGGAATAACTGTACAGCAGATCGTGTGACCTGGAAAGTCCTATGTACTATTGTTTACTGCGGTCCAGGGTGTGGATAAAGTTTATAAATATAAACTTCTTAGTAGAAGGTGATCAAAAAGTGGAGTGGATTAGGTCTCTTCTTGAGACTGAACAACTTGTTTTATATCCACTGTGTTGTTTAAGTTAGTATTCTATGTTTTAATTTATAATTCAGAAATCACTAAATTTACATTGATAGTTAATCTTGGAAAGAAGTTATAATTTTTTTTCTTTATTATAATAGCTTCAAAATTAATATTAAAAACTGATATTAAGATTACTAAGAGTTAATCAATATTCTAAGAAGTTATTTAAATATTCAAACATTCACAATCGTTTTACTTTGATTAACTGGGCTGTATTTATTTTTATTGGGGAACCTTTTAAGAAAAATTTTCATACCGGAATTTTAATATATACTCAATTCACCCCCCTCTTGAATACTCTACTCCGACCAACATCACTCATCACTTATTCAAATCATTTTGAAAAATATTTTGTGTTTGTTACATTCTTGGAAAAAACAATTGCATAAAGGGTTTGTTTGATACCACTTATTGAAATTTCATATAGCATTTATCATTTATGATAAACAATATCAAAAAATATATATCATGGGTTCTAATATTACATTTACGAAACATTATAAATAAAAAAATTATATTGGGTTCCCTGCTTCATAAAAATTAATATGCATAAATACCAAAAGAATACCACTGAAGTGTCTGGAAACATTTTATCAACAATTAATCTTGAAATTTTTTTGTGTAAACACTTATGAAATGTGATAAGCACTATATAGATTAATTATACATTCAAAATATTATATCTTATGATAATAATTTTGAAAAAAACTTGTTTTCAAATAGACTCTTAAATTATATTGGAGTAACACATAAATAAGGGGTTATAAAATACTTTTCTAAAATCTAAAAACACTTAAACAAAACCACTTATCATAATTGATAACCACAATGAGAAGTTTTCATCAACTACTGTCAGATAAGGTAATATACCTTTATTGAACACTTATCCTCTAATTCATAATTTAATCCTCAATATTGAAATAAATTAAATGCTAAATTATTCAAGTTAATCCAAAATAGCTTTTAGACTCCAAATTCAATTGATCCTCATATGAAGTAAATGCTAGTTGTGCACAATCAATCCAGCGTAAATCACTTGATTTTTTTATGGATGTAAAAGTCATCAAATAATGAGTCTAATTAGGCAATTATTATTATATCAATTATATCATCAATTTATTTTAATCACACATCTAATACATAGTGATTTTCCAATAATCATTTATAGAAAGTTAATTATAGATGTTAGAATGATTATACAAAGATTAGAATTTCATTGATGATTCACCCCTTTGGTGAAAAAAAAACATCATAAAATATAGAAGAAAACAGCGTATTGTCATTTTAAAAATCATTTATTCAATAATAAATAGGGAAACACTTTTATTGATCCACTTATCAAAACTGATTAGTGTTGTAAGAATTTTTCATTTACTGTCATCAATCAAATACTAATTCATAAAATAATTAGTATTTATTGCTGAGTTGAACTTGAGTGATAATGATATAGTTAGATTATTTTACCCCTTAGGTTTTTTAGTATAATATTATTTACTAGGATATATACAGTAAAGTTATTTCTCTTGCCAATCTCTTTTATTTTGTACTCTAATAATTATTTTTTATTCCAAAACATAATAGTGTCATTATCCGTATCATATTTGATCCTCGATATGAAGCATAGAGACTTAAAATCCATAGCATGACAACTAAAAATGGATGTCCATCAGCCTGTGACAAAGACACATTGAAGAATATTCCATCCCACACTCAAAAAATAAAATAAAAAACACCATAAACAAATATATAATTTATGAATTTGATTGCTTACTATTCAAATCAACCACACAGTTTTTTGATTCCCCCCAACTAATATCTACAAGATTCTTTGAGCATTACAGGATATTTTGGAACTCAACCCTAGTGTTTATGATTCAATGATCCTTTCATAGATACAACTTCACCAGCACAATACTTACATATCCTAGGTCATTTACACCAATGAGAATCTTCTCCTCGAGCTTTCTTTAGAACACCCTCATGATGTTAATGAGATCCTGTTAACTTACTCGTGTTTTTTCCTTTCTCTATTCAATATCTTAGTCACAAAAATTTATATATATTTTCAAAAATATAAACTTAGAACCTAGAATGTGCTCACTATTATGGATTGGAGTTCTAAAACTATGTTATGTGGTTCTAGGCCTCATTGATGTACTTGGAACTAACATATTCATTGGTAAACCATCATGACATTATAGATGTGGATCATGAACATATTTTGGATGTGGTTTATCAAAGAAAACATATATTTATTTTCAAATTACTCAGCCATATACTTGTAATCGATTGTAATCAATTTTCATTAGAGTGATAGTCATTAGAAACATTATTCTTAATGTGCTAATACCGATATTATATATAAAGATCTTATACTCCATTTTTCAAAAATATGGATATTATTGTTATATTGAAAAAAACCATCAGATGGATACTCTAACAAAATCAAAAGGGACATATCTCTTATAATTAATTTACAAATTCACACACAAAATGTGAAGGATAAATATCATGACAAGGTAAAATTTGATTATTTTATTAAACATCTTCTCAACGTTCCCAGTGATGATAATAATATAAAAATCACGTAGTTTTCTATTTGTATTTTTAATTGTATATTCCTCTACCTCTTGTGGATTAAATTAATAATGTATAATATAATTTTGATAGTACATGTAGTATTCCATTGTTGCCTTGATAATTTCTATCATTAAGAGACAAAAGGTTTTACTTCTTCTATAGTTTTTCATGGAGTGTATGGAGTAGTAGGGCCCACATTTTTTAGGGAATATATTGATACCTCATTTCTATTTTAGTTTTCTCACTAAAATCATAATTCCACTCACATATTTATAATTCTTTGGTTTGAAATCTAGTTTAGGTTTTAGTGTTCTTAGTAACAATATTTTTATAGCTCGTTTATTTCTGCAATCTATGCCTCATCTGTGTGTTTAATCTAAGTGGAATCTATGTATGATTCTTAGAATGTGAGAAATATATAATCTATGAAATGTTTGTGAAATCAGGAATATTTATTGTAGGGAGAGTTTGTGCATTGTTGGACAGACCAACATGGTATGGCCTGTGGGACAACATTACCAGTTTCAAAAGGGGGGGTACGAGTCTACATAGAAGAGGATGGATTTCCTTCCCATGTGAAGTTACTTCTTGAACATTTACCTATGCAGTTTGTTAGATGGTTGAATCAATTTTGACATACATTTTTTAAATATCACAAAAAGGGGAAAGACATCAAATATATAAAAGGTATATTCTCCTCTATTTATCTTAATTAATCAGTTACCATCCTATAGTGAACCATTGGAAATATGAAATGTGTACTAGTTAAATTTGATGAGAGTAATTAGATAGTTTAATTAAATTACTAGGTAGATGTAATATTTTATATATATTCATTTTTTATTTGAAATAAATACTAGATAGAATCTATTTTAGGGTTCTCATTTCATTCCTTTTGGAATCTGGTATCTATTTTAGTGTTCTCATCATCTTTACTGGTTGGGCATGTTAATAAGATAGGGATGTAGGGTAAAGTTGGTGTTCATATTCAGGTTCTAGTTGATGGGATCATCTATTATTGTGCACTAATGAGTGTTGTGACAGAAAAATGTAATTATTATTGTCTAATAATTTATTCTCAGTTTTTTTGGCATTCCAATGGAAATGTGTATAGGTACATATCATTTTTTTTGAAGTCAAGTAGACCATCTAGCTTATAGAATCTAACAGATAAGATTGTTCTTCTTCAAAACATGAAATTTTAGTTTTCTCAAATGTCTGTAATTATTTTATAAAGGTGTCTTTGGATCATGGTTTTATATTCTGATGTGTTTTTATACTGTTAATTTATTGACTTTTTTGGCGTAGTCACTATTTGTTCACATAACTTTAAAAATAATTAACTACTTTATTTTAATATTTGATCAATTTGGTTGATGGAATTATCATGGAAATCAGAAGAAGATAAATCATTATGATAAAATGAAACTAATTAAGTAAAAATCCATGATAATAATATGATTCAGGATAAGGAATTATTAGTTGAGGAAGAAGGTTCCTTCAGGGGGTATAAAAGATGAATTTCATTATAAATTTAATAGAGGGGAGTAAAATTTAGTTCCATATAATTTAGGTGGCATCCTCAAGTATCATACCATAAAACATCTTCAATAATTATATTTATGGGGACCGATGTATGTTGTTCTCTAGAGTATTCAGGGGCTATTTAGTTTACTACCCAATTAGATGTGTACTGATTTGGTGTCATGCTCTTGGAGATGATTTCTTGAAGGTGGGTTATTGATATTGTTCGGCCCACTAACTAAAATAATATGATATAATGGATACCTTATAAGTTATTATTTCAAACCTAATTCCAAGTCTATATTTTTTCAAAATAAAAGTCTATATTTTAATGTTTATTTCCTTTTTCACAGGTAATACCTTTGTCAAAATTCAAATAGAAGTTCAACACAAATGTAGGAAGTTCAACATAAATGTTTATCCATTATTGCGATAGTACTAACTTTATCTATATAGTGTAAGAATATTTTTGTCACTTTTTTGTGTTCATACATCAATTACATATTATGTCTTTTCTCAATATTTTGATAATATATTTTTGCATAGAATGGAGCTGAAATTGATGTGTTTGGAGCTGGAGATGGCATAAAATAGAGCTGGCATGGATGGGCTGGAGTTTGTGCTGGAATGGATGGGGTTAGAGTTGAATGAGCTATCATAGACTTATACTAGCATGGATTGGAATAAATCTCA
The DNA here is from genome assembly GCA_963277665.1 of Viscum album. Classification (NCBI taxonomy): domain Eukaryota; kingdom Viridiplantae; phylum Streptophyta; class Magnoliopsida; order Santalales; family Viscaceae; genus Viscum; species Viscum album. The sequence goes on from OY728157.1 coordinate 402,967,277, forward strand.
CATGCATGGTATAAGGCTGGAATTGACATGGATGGAACAGAGCTTCTAGGGTGGATGATCCTGTTTGGGGGGATCCATCATGGGGGGTATAGGGTTGTCTACAATTTTTGAAAAATCCAAGTGGATATCCAACATGTTCTGTTTGTAATTAATTTCATTATTAATATAAATAATTATTTTTTAAATTTTTAACATGTGCTAAAATCATATTCAGTTTAATAATTAAAAAATATGTATTATATTTGATAAATTAATAAATATAATATGAAATTTTACTGGAAATAAAATTTTTGATTTTTATTTAATTTTAATTAATAAAAAAATATTATATATTGGTAAAATTATTAACAAAAGATAAATTTTTCACAAGAACCAATTTACACACAGTTTAACCAACATATATATTGTCAGTTGGAATTATTATAATTATAACATAACTATTCTATTTATTAAAAAAGAATTTAGGAAGTGATTTTTTTCTAAAAGTTTAGTAACAGAGACATATATGTTGGTAAAACATTTTACCATCATAAAATAAACTTTTACCAATAGATATCCCCCCATTGGAAAAAGTGTAATATTTTGTTGTGATTCTTTGGAAATGGTGTAACATTGAGATTATTTCATATAGTCTATGAAATACCAATGGGGAATATAGGTAGGTGACACTGATGCGAAACCTTTTTGAAAATTAGATTATATTAATCAGTGAGCATTTGTATGTGGTTATAGAAATTGTGATATTGTGTTCATTCTATTGGGTGACTTTTCACATTGGTAGACAATAACCTTGGACTTTAGGCAAGACCACCAAATTCCAATGAAAAAAAATCCTATAGGGTCACAAACTAAGTGTTTTTGTTTATATAGATTAAATTCTAATTGAGTTTAATTAATATATTAATTATTATTCTCAATTCTGAGTAATAATTTTATTCAAGTTATATATTGATTTCAAAAATTAAATGAATACTTATTCATCATCTCGTGAATAAAATATATATTTTATTTACATAATAGATTAATAAATATTTTTTACAATATTTTGAGTAAAATATTTATTTATGAACTAAATATTTATTCAATTGTTAAATACATGATAGATGAGTTCAAACAGACCATGACCAAGTCCTTTGAAAAAATTTAATAAAAAAGATCTTTATATGATATTTTTCATTTCCAAAGTAGTTTTGCAATAAAAAAAATAATATTATAATTATTATTATGTGGAACATGGTTTATTAATGGTAATAAATTTTATTTAATGGTTGGTATGATATTAAATACTATTTTATCTTAAATCCTTACCCTATAAATTGATAGTACTTCTATTGTGTAGATCATCCAAAAAATGAGAATAGAGGATTGTTGCACAAAAAATTTTCTTTCTCAAGTCCTCATTCTCTATCCCTCTCAATAATTAGTAGATAAAGATATATTTCTTCATGAATGAATAATTAATGATCAATAACGAACAAAAGAACACATTTTACTTTTTTATAGCACCCAAATATTGAGTGGTGTTTCTCGGAGATCATAAGAGTAGGTGTGAATCAATGCTTGAGAAATTCCATACTTGGATCCTCATGGCATAATGAATGTAACCTAAAAGAATATTTTTAGCCGACAAACATTCACAAATAATAAAAGTACCTATGTCGGTGAATTTATTTAATAAAATATTAAATAAATTTATTATAAAAATGACATTCAAGATTTTGGCTCTTGTTTTTGAACAATGATTACTGAATGTAGTTTTAATATATCCCCCACCTCTGTATGCTTCCACTGCCCCTACAATACAAAAAATCACCACCTTTCATGGATTAATACAATGATAGATTTGACATATTTATATGATATTTTTTATTATTATAATTATAGAATTATTATATCACATATATATTTTTACTTAAAATTTCATGGGGGATACGACAACATCGATCGTGTGTACAACAGACTACTACCTCTCAATGTGATGATATTATTTTTCACTAATGGTTCACAGAAACGTATTTATGGGATAATTTAATTAATATATAAGATATTCATAATATAAAAAGTCATATATAAATATAATACCACATATAACTTCTTAACATTCATAATGTTGTAAAACAATAAAATCTATTGTGTATACATGTGGACTACCGCCTCCACGTAGTGATGTGACATACATTTAATTTTTTAATAGATGGTAATAAGTATGTATTGAATTTATATACATGATAGAAATGAAGTTATATCAATTTATTAAATAATAATTAATATTTATTTTCTTTTCATTCTATCTATCATGAATAATATAAACAATGTTCATGTGTACATTTGTTATTCCATCTCTGTGAATGATGTGTTCCACTTTATATCTCTAATATTAATAAATTACTATAAATAAATATATAATGAATATATATATATATATATATGATATTTATATCATGGCTGACATTATGGATATTATTTAATAATATTCAAATCAAAAGGTCCAAAATTACCAAACTAAAACATAAAAGACAAATGAAGTAATTATCATTAGAAATAGTGATTTCAATATAAAATTGTTAATAAATGGTTGATAAAAGAGTAAAAGTGAATAAACTATGGTATGATATTTATAATTATGATTCTATAATAGATTTTTTATTATGAAATATTTATTATATAGGTTTTTCATATTCATATAAATGAAGAAGAACAAGATGTGAGTGTTCTCCTCTCTATTTTATATTTGTGAGATAAACACCATATTCACCACTTATTCCTTTGTGTAGTGTATATTCATACCAGTGTATTTTTTATATCATTATTATAGTAATATTTATGTTTTATAAAGTTTTATTTTTTTATTATTTAATTTTTGGGGATTTCATTTTAGATGTTACCAAACTTCTAATGGTTTATTTCACAATATCATTGTTATTTAGTATTTTTTTTATGCCTCCCTTAGGGGAATTATTTAACATTTCTCTATAAAAGGAAATCTATTTTACTTCCAGAGGTTATTCTGGAACATTAAAAGTAATTATACTAGTTTTCCACACATTATAATATAAATTGACTGGAAAAATGTTTTTAAGAAATATAGTTTTATTTCTCTCTTTGGTCGAAAATAATTTTTCATCAAAATTCATTTTTTTTAAAAAAATTATAAAGGTTTTAAAATTTCTAATATTATTTTTTAATATTATTTTTTCCCATTTTAAAATTTTATTAAAAAATTAACGAAATATTACATTCTTTTTCAGAAAAATTTTTTTTGGATTTCCCATAAAATATGAAAGGAATCATTGTTTAAAATTGTACAGAAGAAATAAAATTTTCCACCACCATGATGACTCAATGTTTTAAATACTATTTCACTTGTATTAAATGGTCATTTTTAAATAAAAATAGGTTTATTTTTTGAAATTTTGTTTTATAAAATATTTAAAGTGACAAGGTTATTTTCCTACAAAATTTATAAAATGAAATTTTCACTGTATTTTGATTAGAAAATGTTAGAAATGATTTATATTATATATTTTTATTGGGGATATGTTTTTGTGGTATCATATTTATTATCAATTTTTTTTGTTTGTGATTAGTTAGTACGTTGGTGTACAATTTTATTTCCATTTACATTTTTTACTTTGGATGGTTTATGATTATGTATGATTGATTGGTGTATGTATTAATGTTTCATATGCTAATTTCTTAATAAGAATGTTTATTTTGATTTTGTTTTACCCATTTCATATGATTAATTCATTTTTATTAGTATGTGATGGGTGGGGACTAGTTGTAGATATCCCCTTGATGGATCAATAGGTCTCATTTGACATATCAATTGGCCAAATTAGTGAGGTTTCTACCCACCAATTCAAAATGTCTTGTAAATGGTTGTAATAGTATGTTCTTGAAGACTGTAATTTTGAATTCCCTCATTATGATATCAACTATTTATTTCCATATAATTGTTTGATTACAAAAAATGTCGTTGTATAAGATTCAAGATTATGTGATTATATATATGGTTTTCTCTGATCACCATTTATTTCTTCCATACTATGCTATGTTCATTGATTAAATGGAATGTGTTCTAATTATTTATTTTTCTTTATTTATTATAAATATTTATTCATGATATTTTCTCAGAATATTTACCCTTACCAAGAATATGAGCTAACTCCTTTATTATGTTTTATTTTCTTAAGGATACCAGGAAGAGTTTTATGATTTAAATATAGGGATATTTTATGAGGAATAATGGAATTATCAAGCAAACCACATTGTATATTTTAGGTTTTCAATTATAATTTGAATTGCAAGTATTTATCACAGATATCAAGACCACAAAACTATTCAGTTCAACGATATGTGAGTCCTTGTATTTTATGCTAATATAATAAAGTAACCACTGGCTTTGGGCTACTGATTTTTGGATCTTTATGTGTTCCCAAAAGATATCTCATCATTTATTCCTAAAATAAAATGCATTATTACCCAAAAATATTTCAATTTTACCTACTTAGATAATGTTCACAGTGTAGTTAAATTCATTAAGAATAACATTGATCTATTAGTCACCTAATAACTTATCAATTTTATGGTAATATAAATGATAAAAGACATTCTCTCAAATTTTAATTACCCTTTTATCCTAAATAACTACAATACATTAACATTAAATATTATATTAATTGTAATGGTTATATATACATTTCCATTTTTATTTAAAAAATATACACATTATTACTCAAGTAACATTTTCACTAAAACACATGTCATTGTTTTGGTTTACATATACATCAAACTTCTATTAAAACTCAATATATGTATCCTTTTTACACCTATCACATTAAAATAAAAAAATATTTATACCTTAAAACTTATGATCATACTAACATTTATCAAAACATAAATAGAATACCACTACATCATAACTATTAAAATACTATGTATAGACACTTCATAATTTAACATTATTCGTTATCCATGAAATAATATTTTCTATATAAATTTTAATACATCATTTTAATAATAAAAAATATAAATCATGTCATAAGATTCATTGATATCAAAACATAATAAAAAATTAAATTCATAACTTTAATATACCCTTCATCGTTTCTTCATCATCAACTGTATTAGTAATAGACATTTATAAATCTTAATCTATATAGTCTTTATGATCCCATTCTCAGGTTTTCCCCATAGGACAGTGAATCTCATAATTCTCTTATAGACAACATTTAATATGTGTTTTATTCCCTTTGGGGAAATTCTATTTGTACTTATTCACACATTATTCAAATAATAGAAATTTATCCCAAAAACGCCATTTTCACTATCATATGAAATTCCATAAATATCCTTTTTTATATTATTTGGGGTTTCAATAAATAACCCTATCTTGTGGTTGTAAATAACATATTGACATATATAGGTAAGAATAACCACAATATTTTTCACTCCACTTCCTATATAGTTTTTTAAACCATTTGGAAAACCAATGAATTATACATCACACCCATTATTAACAGGATTAATTATTGTTGTATCTATTCAATAAAACAAAAATTATTAGTGTGTATGTACTAAATAAAAACATCATAATAAATTTTATGGGGTAAATAAACACTCTCATATCAATAACCATATCACCTTCCATTCGACTCTACTAATTAAACCCTTATTAAAAATAATTTTCTATTTTATTTTTACCTATATGTTATTTTGAATAATTCTATATGATTCTTAAACATTATCTTAAGCACTAAATTTATCATAACCCTTGACTATTATACAACTATAATATTGCTTATTGTGAATAACCTGTAATTACATTATTTATAACAATGGATTTATTTTAATTCATTTCATCGATCATTCAGGTTTATAGTTTTAAATAGTTAGTAAAAAAATTACACAAAAAGGCAAAAACAATAACATATTAATAATTTTCTCTAAAGAAGTAAGGATTTAATTATACAACTCAATCGAAATAATGACACATTTTCTTCATTTAATACAATTCGTCATTGTGAAAATCATTACCATTATAAAAATTCTACTCACGCATATCTAAAATAAATCATTTGAAAATGTGGTATGTGAAGAGAAAATATTAGTTAGGGATATATAAAAAGAGAACATCATTAGTATAAATAACGACTTGAATACCCATTAAGCCAATAACATTTTTCACAACAAAACATTGGGTACCAAAATAACACTTTTCCTCATGTAAGAAATCATTATTTCCTAAAATATTATTTTTGAACCCATTATTAATCAAAGGAATTCCATCAAGGCTTATTCAAGGAACTTAGGATCTCAATGAAATATTTTAAATCCTTTTAACTTTAAAATTTCTTAAAATTTATTTTCCTCGATAAATTAAAAGTTTTTTTATAAAACCCATTTTTTGATAAAAATATAGGTATCCTAGAGAATCATTTTCATAACCTAAATTATCTAGTTTTAAGCTATATAAGAGTAATTAAATCCATGTTAATTACATAGTTGTAACCTACCTGGGTATCTCCTTCAATTTTGACCATTGAATACTATTAATTGCATAATTTATTAGGGAGCTATATCTTAGTTGATTATCATCAAGACCAATATGAGGCTCACACAACAACATCTATAATGACCATGTACCATATAGAGAATAATTTTTTTAATAATTCATTTTTTCATCATTTTACCATTCCAATACTCAATTTATCCTATAAGAAAATCACTTTTTATTTTCCTAAAAACATACATGGAAAAAACCTTTTTAATTGTAAAATATTTAAAATGAAAAATTTTAACAAAGAAATAAGAAATAAAGTTTCCTTAAAACCCATTAATATAATAATATTTATCATAATAATGAAATATGTTCATGAATGGTGTAAGTTAATCTCATCTTGTATAGGTTATGATATAATCTTTTAGTATTCTTGTAAAAAAACACCAAATTTACCCATATGATAAATGTTATAATGATTCAAAATTAAAAAAATATAAATAAAGTTAAAATTTATTTAAGAGAACCATTTAAAATCATAAATTTATAAAAATAAACATTTTTTAAAAAAATTTAATTTTAATTATATAGATGTTAAAGACATAAAATTAATAAATTAATTTTAGGTTTTATAAAAAAAAATCTTTTACAACTATTGTAACATTCACATAAAAAGACAATTATATGAAGGAACATGAAAATGATTTATACAACAAATTATTATAACTAAATGAATTATTCAGGAGTTCAGTATGGTAGTATATAGAGCATAAAAAATAAATCGTTCTTTTCAAAAAGAACATGTCTCAAATGAATTAATTTGAGATGAGAAATCCCTTACCATAAATATCATTAAGATTCGTAAATTCAATAGCTATTAAATGTTAATATTATATTAAATATTTACAATATTAATAGATAATTCAATTTGATTAAATAATTATTATTCTTTTTATTTCATTTAATACCATGTTATATTATGTTTCTGAATTAGTTAGGTTTATGTCAGACATTTTGAGGGAATTTGGTTCATAATCCCAAAACAAAATTGGTTGGTTAATCTTGGGTAAAGGGTTAATTATTATATCACCACTAGAATATAAATACTAATATAATTATAATTTTGATGCATTATTTATAATATTATAACCATCCATGATAGGTAAAATTGGAAATTTAAATATATTATATATTAGAGGTTATAATATACACATATGTTTGTTAAAATGTTGGGGTTGAAGCCTCATTTTATTATTAAGTAGAAAGAATATTTTTTTCAAGGTAGAGGGAGACCCATTAAATAGTCTATTCATATACACGAGTGATGCTTCAATTTTTCTAATAGGTGGAAAACAATATACGTATATAAAATTTTAATTTTTTTATAACAATAATAAAGTTATAAATGAATTTTTTCCATTTTTTCATCATTTTTCTAGATATGCATAGGGGAAATGAAAAATGAATCACATCACTTTATAGATATTGTAGTCCAAACTTACTCATGACTAGAATTATCATATTTAAATGGATAGAAGAATAAAATGGTAAGGAATACATTTATTTCCAAAAACATATTTTGTTAAATATTTTATATATTCATTTTAATAATCATTCTTACTATCCATATGATGTAGTGATGAAAAATGAAACAAATCAATATGTGGAGATTGTAGTCTGTATGTATGTACGTGCTATGAATTCACATTATAGTAAATTGAAAAGAATAAAAAAACGTTTTTTCAAGAAAAAATAGTGTTTTAATATATTTAGGATAATTATATTATTATCTAATCATTATTAATGAATATTTTAAGCTTGCAGAAGAATAAATAATCCTAAAAACACTCGGTTATGAGTAACACCTCTTCTTTGGAAACCATCCTTTATATTAAATCTTAATCAATTATTGTTTTTGATTTTTAGTGAGACCATGACCTCTATGAAATTGGTAGGGATATTGTTGATAGATTATTTATGTTAAATATTTATTTAAATTTCTTAAAAGGTGTGAGGAAGGGAGAATAGTAGGATCTAATTTATATGTGAGGGGAAATGATAACTTTTAATTTTTGTGAACTTTTAAATACTATAAAAGTCTTACTCATGGTATCGTAGCCCAAAAAGATTCAAAATTAAAATATATGTTGATGAGGGTAAAAACATTATATGTTAATAACAAATAATATTAAATTTTTTGGCATTATTAGTGAATATGGATGTAAGTTTTCCAGAGTTATATTTTACAATGGTAACCAATTTTTAGTATAGTAACTCTACAAAATTGACAAAAATATAATTTAACTCATTCATAAATAAAAAAATAATGATAAAAAATATGATATAAAATTTTAAATATCCATTTTATTAATTATAATAAATCACATTTAATATAGGTTTTAAAAATTAAATGAAAATCATTTTGAAAAAAAATTTGTTTTTAAGAATAAAAATGATATTATAGATAAATAAATCATAATATTGATTCATAGATAACATTAGATAATAATTTAATAATATTAATCTTATATTAATTTAAAACTAAAATAAATATAATTATATATTTATGTAATATGATTTAATGAAAATAAATGGAAAGTTTTTAAAATAGGATTTTTTCAATATTAACTCATAATCATTATTTTTGGTAATTTCCCATAAATTAAAAATAAGTCTATTATGAAATGATGATTTCAAACAAGGAAAAAAAATTAAAATAATGTTAATAAATATGGATTAAATTTCTTTTAATATACACACAAAATTCTATAAACCCTTTTTATATAAATTTTTTGAGGCCTAGAATTACATTATTATCATTTTATACATAATAAAAACAATTGAATAAGTTTTAACTAATTAAATTAAAAATATAGTATAATTATTTTATTATAATATTTTATAAATATGTATTAATTTATTTTATTACGATTAAATATGTATGACACATATTAAAATAGATTATTTAATATAATTTTTTTATTAAAATAATTTATCATCATTTAAAACGAGTTGATAAACAATGTATGACTATTTATTCATTTAATTGAAAGAAATAATTTTATATGTTTTTCAGAATGTGGTTACAAAATCTCATACCTTCTAGAGAAATGGATAGATCATAATGGTTATTTAAAAATAATAGTGTGTCCATGTTCGTTTAATCTTTATGTTGTGTATACCACATGCTACTGAATATATTATTTTAAGAAAATAATCTCTAATATCTATAAGTGTTATATGAAATAATAATAAATAATATTATGTTCCATAATTATGAGTTTTCATTTGGATGATTCATTAAAATGTGAGGATGTTTCACATCATGGGGGTGTGATCCACGAGGTTTACACCTCGAGCTAATTTATAAATGATATTTTTTAGGATTACTAGTTTAGTCACAACAAGATGGGTTTGGAGGAAGAGATTTGTAAAGTTAATAACATCACTTAATTAGAGTATATTTGTATGTGTATATTAAAAACCACATGTATTACATTTTTTTTATATTCATTGGTATAAAGGAGTTCTGTCAATCTACACTGACCTAGAAATCGAGTTCCTATGATCTATCATGTTATGGTTTATCAAATCACGGTAATTAGGCCATGTTTTGGTTTTTGATTTTTTTTATTTGATTATGTTGGAAACATAGAAAATTCATTGTGTTGTTTTGTAATTTGAATCCTTCAGTGGGACTGTAACACCCAAAAAATTTAATGTAGGAACATTGTATTCAATAGCATGTGTTTCTCACAACAACAATCATGTAAGAGAATAAAATAACTTGAGAATTTATAATATATTTAATATTTTAAATAAATTCAATATATTTTATATATTTCAATTTGAGAAAATAGTAAGTTATATTTCTTTACATGCAATAATGAGTTTATTCAGTTGCATGAGTTACATGCAATATTGAGTTTTACTAAATAGTAATATATTATTAAAATATTATTATTTAATATTATAAGACATAACCTATCCATTAAATTAGAAGTTTTTTATTTTATTAACTATATTTTGAAAATATGTTGTTGAAACAATATTTTAAATGATTTTTTTCATTAAATATTTATTAAAAATGAATATGAGAACTAATTTAACAAAATGGAATGTATGTATAGATAACTATTTTTAGACAGACAAAGTTATATTATACTAAAAAAATTAAATAAATTAAAATTTTTGAGTGATATTAATTGAATATATATACATATATATTATATTTAATAACAAAATTTTATTCATTTAATATATTTTATTGGCATGAGATAAGAACAAACTCAATATTACATGTAAAAATCTATATTTTAATTTAAGCACTTTTACCACCATTTAATGGAAAAACTAGTTTAAATCCTATTTTTTACGGATTTATAAATCTTATATTTCAAAATAAAATTAATATTTTAAATAATAATATAAAAATTATGTTATAGTGAATTTTTTGTTTTTTATATGATGTTTCATTTTTTAAGAAATAACAAAAAAATAATGAATTTTAACTCAAAACTACTCTTTCATCTAACTTATTATATTTTTTATTATTTTAAAAGAATAATAAGATAAATTTTATATCGTTTAACAAAATTTATGCCATTGGAATAGAATTCAATTTGAAATTGGATATAAATACTTATCATACATTTAAACAATTTTACTATAAAAACTCGCATTAGGGTTATGTCTAGATGATTACATTAATATTAATTTCATCAAATTTTTTATTTGAATTAAAAAAAATTTATTCTATATTTGGAGTCATAATAATTTATATTATTTAATTATTTCCTATCATTTTTTTACCAAAAAAGATTAGTGAAGTTAATTAAAATTTACTAATTGATTAGGGTGAAATGAAGCTTAACAACGAACTAAAACATAAACATAATAGACAAAATGATATAGATACTTGACCAAAATCCAGTTCGTGGTCATATTTATACCCTAAAATCCTTTTTATTTTCTATTTAATATTACTTTACCCACTTTATGTGAGAAAATATTTGGTATAATTCTCTTTACAAAATTTTACCCGAGTGCCACTCCTCCTCCACTATAAAAAGGCACTCACCACTCATAATTACTCACACATATAAAAACAATTTTGATCAAAAAATATCTGACCAAATTGATCCTCAACATTACTACCCTCATACTATAATCGTTATTTTCTATATAATTCAATTTAAGTAAGACCATTGGTGAAAACCAAAGAGAGTTTCCCAAAGAAGAGGTAACATCTTTCCTCATGATCTTTAGTTTTATTTACATTTTACAACCCTAAAATCTTATTATTTCATTATTATATAAAATAATTATAAAAATTATATAGATTTTTTAAATTTTTTTTCTACACATACACACACTTTCATCTAATGTGAATCTAACTTATTGTTTATGTGTATGATGAACTACTTCCTAACGAAAGGATGATTGTTTGTTCATTCTATAACTCCTCCCTTGGTTGAAATTATTTATAAACACTATTTAAATATATATATATATATGATATTTATAATTCATATATTATTTTTTTATTTATATATATATATTATACCTTTACTCTTTCTATTTTGTGTAAATACGATAACATCATTTGTTGAAGAGTGGACTACCTCCTCCTAAAATCACTGAGATTTGATCACACAATACATGAACTTTATAAAAGATGGTTTTAATTAAAATTATGTGAGATTAAAAACATATATATATATATATATGATATTCATGAAATAATTACCTTTTTGTAAATATAGTATATATCATTTTTTTATTAACCATTTACACACTAAAAAAGTGATAACTTTGTTTGTGGACGTGTGGACCACCACCTCCTCATCATATTGTGATTATGTATACATCACAAGAGTTATATATATAAGTATATATGATTAAATAATGTTGTATTCATTATAGTTTGGTAATTTTGTAAAAATTAAGGTCAATTAACTTCATTCCAAAATTATCATTGAAAATGGGAACATTGCTCATTTTTACGTATGACCTACCATGTCTATGATTGTAACATTGGTTAATTTTTCATAACCATATTAAATGATTGGTTTTTAAATAATGATTTATAGATAAATTTTATAATTATATCATGATTAAAATTCTTGATATGTTAAATAATTACATATTTTTCTATTGTTGACCTAAAAAAGTTATTTTTGACACATAAACTAAATCTAGTCAAAACACTCCATGTAAATTAATTAATTCAGTAGCTATAAACAAAATGGTAATAAGTGAGATAAGAGTTTTGATAAACATTAAAAATTTTATGAATCAATTTAATAATTTTTTTATTTTTATCATTCAGGAAGATAAAGACAAAAAATACATGTTGGACTTAAGGTAAGGTATTTTCATTTCAATCTTTAAAATAAATGCCATATTCGTCACTAACTTATTTTTTTAGGGTATCTACATACCCTTTTGATGCACTATATCAATAATACTATTATATTCAAGGTATTTAAAACCTGTATTTAATTTTATTCCTTCATGAGGCTAATGATTAAAAATTTTCAATGTGGTATGGGAAACAAATGAATGTTTAATGATTATTCTCTTTAAGAATAACATTACTGATATTTCATTTTCAATCGATGAAATTATATGAACTTTATTCAATAAATTCTTTAATTTTAGTATCTTGTAGGTATTGATTACCTTTTTAAAATATTAATACCATTTTATTCATCTTTGGTGCTCAAAATGTTTTGGATTTTTTTAAAAAAAAACCAGACATCGTTATCCATTTAGTTACAGAAACTATTTTCATGAAAAATCATTGTTTTAAATTTTTTGTAAAAATATTTTTAACATTTCAAAAATTATTTATTAAATACATTTTACCATCTTTTTATCTTACACATTTTTTCAAAGGAATCTTATTATTTTCTTCAGGATATGGAATTTTTTCAACCTTTTTACAATTCATATGTAATATTCTTATTACCTCACATGTCATATAATTAATTACCCACTATTATTTATTTGATGTTTCCATTTTAAGTTTACAAGATTAAATTTTAAAAAAAATCAAAATTAAATTTTAATTAAAACGTTTTTAATTTTTTTTTAAAAAAAATGATATTTTCCTCAAGAATTTTTTTAAATGATACTTTTATAGTATTTTTATTCATCAACGAAAAAAACCATAATTTTTACTCCAATTGTGGTATGTTTTATTCATACCATCCTTATTCTATAACTAGATGTTTTTATGATTGATTTGGAAAATGAAAATATTGACATTCACTATATTAATTTATTTTTAGCCCCTACAAATAGTCAATTTCTTATGATAATTTGACATTGAATTTACCCTAAATATAGATATCATTTTTAATATATGTGAATATGTCCTAAAATGTATACCATTTTAAATATAGTGTCTACTATGAAAGTTATTTTATTATTTGGGAAAATATTTATAAATTTATATCCTTTATTTTAAACAGATATTTGATATGGAAAATTATTTTTTAATTAAATTTATTATTCAAAATGTAAAGAATGATTTTTAAATTTATTTATGGGTGGTGCCTAGACTTTATATATCCCCTCAATGCATTTGAAGTCTCATGAACAAAATTAGTTGGTTACAACCCCTTTGAGACTATTTCCAAGAAGAATATATGGTTTTCTACAAAATTACTTAAACAATATCGAGGATATGTCTTGATGATATAATGGTTCATGTTCAAGATAAATAACATCAAAAAATTAAGGATTACATTCATTTTGATTCAGTATATATTGTCCCTGAGATTTTCACTATGATAATGTATATTGATGCATTTCATTCTCATCTTATTGATTAAATAGAATTGGTTTCAGTTTCATATCATTCAATTTTGATTTTCTATATCTAGTTAATTGAAGGGAATGTATTTCTAGTTATTACCATTCCATATTTATTTTAAATAGTATAGTTAATTGGATGTAATGTGTTTCCAGTTATTGCCACTCAATATTTTTATGCACTTCCTTCTTAATTTATTAATTTCATGGTATGTGTATTTAGTTATTTACCATGACATAATTACTATTCTCATTGAGTAATTATTTATTTTTCTATACATTAACCTTATTGATAATTTTAGCCCAAACTTATTTTTTCGCTCTTCCCAGGAGTCCTTGAAGCATTATATAAAGGATATGGAGGGATATACTAGTTGGAAAAATGTTATCATCAAATGAAATTTTTTAATTAGTGTACACATTGTTAATGTAATACTATTGTGTGTATCCAGTTTATGAATACTACTAAACACTTTGGTCTTATAAGATTTAACTCTTTGTAATCAAGGAAATTTAAAGGTAGAAGACACCGTCTCTAGTCCCTATAGGGTCTGGTCACCACTATTGGCATCAGATAAAGTTTTGTAGAAAATGGGGAACTACATTCAAGAAAACTTAGATTAGATAACATATCTCAAAGTTATAATTTTAGGATAAGTATAAATGACACCATATAATTTTGTAAATTAGAGATTATGTTTGTCTTAATAGAAATTTATCACTATACCGATACTACAAGAGGATGTGGTTCTGGAATATATGTACCAAAGATTAACAACTCATTCAAGGTGTTTCAGGCCTTACTCGGCGTAACCAGCTATATAAAAATAGTCTTTACTGCACACATAGTTTTACAATCTTGGTGGATATTCTTTGAATAATTAAAATTTTCCATATAGCCCATTATGAATTACTTTGAAAATGAATTACCTAGGTCAAACCAAATGTGTTTTAGATTGAAAATAAGGTTTCATGATTTAGAAATCCTAAAAATATTATTATTCATAACCCAAGTCCAAAGAAGGACCTATGTAGAAATAAAAAGGATAAAGTATTTATGTATTGAGGTTGAAGTGAAAACCTTAGTAAAAAGACTATTTAGTGATAAAATTTATATCAAGGATGTCTATCATAATTATTTTTGGAAATTATATAAAATTGTTTTAGAAAAAGATAACATCTATGTTAGGTGACATCTCGTCATCTTTGGAAAGGATATAATACTTGAACCCATGACCCAAGGTTGATTAGAGTTTCATTCCTACCAATGGCCTACGTTATGTCCTGGTAAATTTGCACAATATTTAGTAAAAAAATGCCACAAATAGATATTAATGATGAATTAGTAGTTTTATATTAAGTTTTATAGAATAATTTCTTAACCATATTTTTTCTGAAAATATTTATAGAAAAATCGTTAGACTTGTAACACATTTATGGTTCTTAAGACCCATTAGTAGTGTATTTTAGCACTTCAGGCATCAATTTATATTTTTTTATTTACATTCCATTATGTAATCGATTAATTGGATATTGATTGACGTAAAAAATGGGATGAAATGGATTTTATAGAAATTTATCGTGTAAGTATATTTCCTTATATTATTGGATAGTAAAATAATTACTCGACATTAGAAAAATGGTTAAAAAGGTATTCTTAATAACATAATTTTTCATTAAGGAATTTTTTTCTAAATCATTGAATATTTATGGATTTGAGGCCATAAACATTCAATTGATTATTAAATTGTTTGTAATTGATGTCATAAATCAATCCTTATAAATATTTAGTATTTTATACCTAGTATATATATCTACAATCCACTAATGTTCTATTATATATAGACCTATTTATATGTTAATCCATGTTATCTTTTTAATTCATATTCTCTCTTTTATAGAAGATGTTTTAAAAACCCTTCTACTGATGTGAGATTTCAAAATTGAAAATATCAAACAATTTATCACCATGATCTAGCTTAATTTGTGAAGATGAAATTTAATTAAGTAGGGGAGAATGAAATTCCCTGAAAATCTAAAGTAAAGAAATTATATTCGATAGTGTGTATGACACCCAACATTATGTGTATAAGTGAATATAATATCCCAATAATTTATAATATTTTTATTATTTTAAATAAATTAAAAATATTTTATAGCTTTTAATTATTGAAAAAACTATTTTATCCTTACATAAATGCTAAAATGAGTTTCTTCAATGTCTCTCACTACACCCAAGACCGTGTTTTAATGAACAACAATATATTATTAATATATAATTATTTATTATAATAAGATATAAGCTAGCCCTTAGTTTAGATGTTGGAAATACCATTATCTAACTTATGAAAATATTAGGTTTAACCAAAATATAAAATTAATTAATTAATTTCAAATTGATTATAAATGAATATAAGGACAAATTTAATATAATGGGTATATTTTTACAGAAAACTATTGTTATACTAATAAAGATATTTTATCCTTATAAATAGAATTTATTAAAATTAGTTAGTGATATTAATGTAATATATATATATATATTATATTCCTAAAAAAATTTATTATATTCATCCCATAGGTTTTATAGGCATGAGATATGAACAATCCCAATATTACACATAAAAAAATATATTTTTATTGTAGTGATTTTACCATCTTTTAATGGGAAAACTATTCTAAATTAAAATTTTTGGAACCATTATAAATATTATATATCTAAAAACCTAATATTTTTTATTGAAAGAATAAAATTAGTTTAGGGTGAGTTTTTTTATTTTTCTCTGAATTTTCATTTTTAATGAATGGTAAAAAATACTGAATTTTAACTAAAACACTTTTTCATAATATTTATTTATTTTTTATTTTTCGTTCCATATGTGGGATTAAATTTATATTAATTTATGCCACTTATATTATTGGAATTTATAAAAACTGATTAAATATTTAGAATAATAATAATTTATAATTTCAAATAATATAAAAATAGTTTTTTGCCCAACATATTAGTGAATGTAGTTAAAATTAATTACAACAATTAAGGTAAAATAATGCTTAACAAGGGACTAAACCTTATAATTAAGTGAAAAATGACTTAGAAACCTATAAAGAAAACTTTCAAGTCATATTTTGATCATATAATCCCTTTTATATAATTTGGACAATTACATTTTCCACTCTACCTAGGAAAGACATGAGTGAATTTACCTTTCCATAAAAAATTCAATTCTATAACTCCTCATTCACTTTAAAGGGGAACTCACACATCATAATTCATAACACCAAACAATATACTATGGGTGCACCAAGATATTATAAAATTGATAATAGAAATATGTCACCTCATCCTATAATCCACCATTTTATATGAAATCTATCCATGGAATCCCTTTGCTGAAAACCAAAAGGAGTTACCCAAAGAAGTCCTAGCATATTTCCACATGTTTAATATTTTTGTTTCCATTATCCACTCTCAACTCTATTTATACCATGATTTCAGAAAAAAAATATAAAAAAATATATTTATATGGTGTTTTTTATGGATTTTACTAAAACTTACAACCACTTCCATCTAATGGGTAACAAACTTAGCATTTATGTATATGATAAACTACTGCCTCATAGAATGATGATTTTTCATTCTTAGTTTAACACATATTAGGATAATAATTATAATGGAAATGATGTTTATATATGATATATATAATATTTATAATTTCATTATTCTTCATTAATTTTTATATAGATCATACCTTTATGCTTTACATTTTTTGTAAATATGATAACATTGTTTGTGAAAGTGTGGACTACCGCCTCCTAAAAGTAATGTTATTTTATCACATGATACATGGAATGTATAAAATATGGATTTAATTAAAAAAATTTACATAAAAATATATATAATATTCATTAAATTAGGACATTTTTATAAATATAATTTATATCATTTTCTTTAATACACTTCCATACGCTTAAAAAGTGATCACATCGTTCATCGACATAAGGACTACTGCCTCCTCAACACAATAAGATTTTTCAAAAAAATGATTATATATGTAATTATACATGAATAAATAATATTTAATTTATGGTATAATTATAATTTTGGAAATATTAATTTTGTTTACATTTTTTCAATAATGATCATTGAAAATTGGAATGTTACTCATGCATACATACATCCCACCGTCTCCATGATTGTGACATTGATTCATTTTTTCATAACCATAGTTAATGATTTATTTTAAAAGTATAATTTATGTATAAATATTATAATTATGTGATTTTTATTATTATTTAGATGTTATAAAATGACACCTTTGACCACAGTTGTTCAACCAATGTTGTTTTTGAAACACAACCTATATTTTCTCAAAACACCTGATTTAAAATTAATTGTTTAATTATTTGTATAAAAAATAAAAATATGTGAAATAAAATTAATTAAAAACATGAGAAAGGTTATAAATAATGTAAATAATTAACATCAGTTTATTATTTTTGAATATAATTACACACAACACAATTCAGACTCAAGGTTAAGAAAACCAGACTTCAATCTCTCTTTAGTCTGAGAACCTATTTTCTTCCAAAATCCATGGTTTCAAAAAATGTATTCATTAAAATGTTTTTATCCTTTTAAATTTTTTTGTTAAATATTTTTTTACCCTTCTCATCTTTTACCCATTTTTTCAATGGAATCTTCTTATCTATATCCAAATATGTCATTTTTTCAATACATTTAATAGTACAAAAGGAATATTATTTTTACCTCATATGACGTGAATAAATTTACCCAACAAAATTTATTTGAAGCTTAATTTTCATGTTTAAAAGGTTAATTTTTAGTGAAAATGTTTTCAAAAGTCATTTTAAAAGAAATATTTTCAAATGGATTTTCAAAAGAAGTTATATTTTCCTCATTAATGTTTTTGAAATATTTTTTTGTATTATTTCAATTAATAAAAGAAAAAAACGATTATTTTTACTCCAAATAGGATAATTTTTATTGATTCCATCCATATTACTCCTCGACATGGTTTATTATATATTTTTCATAAGATATTATTGACATTCACTTCCTTGATTTCTTTTTTCTCCTCTTGAAATTTTCAATTTCTTATGATCATTAAAAAATGGAATTATCCAAAAATTTCTATATAATTTTTCATAGATATGATTATTTCTTATACCATGTAACATTTTCCATACATTGTTTACTTTGAAATTTATTTTATTATTAGGGGAAATTTTAATATATCCTTATCTTTTATTTAATAGTTATATTTTATAAAGAATTTTTTTTAAATTAAATAGATTTTTAGATATGCGTGGAATGATTTGGACAAGAAGTTATGGGTGAGGCCCAAATATCATATAGCCCCTTGATTCTTTTGTAGTATAATGAGATTAAATTAGTTGGACTGAAATTATATGATCAAGTTTCCATGGAAAATAGATAGGTTTGTACACATAAGCATAAACTATATTTTTGATAGATATTGATGAGAAATTTGTTCATGTTCTAGATACATGACGTCTAATAATTATACATTTCCTTTAGTTTGATTCAATATTTATTACCCTTTATATTTTCACTATGAAAAATTTTGTTGATTCACTTGATTCTATATTTATTGATTAAATGGAATGTGTTTTAGTTTCTATGTTTCCATATTTAATTTCCCTAATATAGTTAATTGAATATAATATGTTTCCTATAATTACATTTCCATATTGAATTTTCATTATGTAGTTAATTGAATGGAATATGTTTGCCATTATTAACATACAATATTTTTTATTCACTTCCTTATCTAATTTTTAATTTCATGGAATTTGGGGTTAGTTATTTACTATTCCATAATTATTGTTCTTGTTGATTCATTATTAATTCTACTATACTTTACCCTTATTGAGCATTTCAGAACACCATTATTTTGATTCCTACTCCTAGAAATCATAGAATAATACTATGAAAGATATACTGTAATGGCCCCGACCTCTCCGGCCCATTACTTTGTCAAAAAGAAGGCCACGAAGTGTTATGGAGGGTAAAATGGACATTTCCCACACTTTTTAGAATTTTGAAACTACACGTCGTGTAGTTTGAGTACACGCCGTATACCCCCTTGCTGGGTATACCCTATGTTGAAGGTCGTGTCCTTGCCATGTGAAATAAATGGGTACACGCTGTGTGTCCAGTACTACACACCGTGTAGTCTCTCTCTGCGTACGTGTTAACGTGTGTTGACCAGTCAACGACCGTGTGTCGTGTTAGAGCCGTGTGAAATTTATGAGTACACGTCATGTGTCCAAACTACACACTGTGTAATCCTTCCCTGCGTATGCGTTACCCTCAAACCGTGTGTTGACCAGTCAACGGTCGTAGAGCCGTGTTGGAAGCCGCGTGGAAACTGTGTGGAATAACCGAGTACACTCCATGTACCATAAAGTACACACTGTGTAATTTTTCTTTTCTTGCCTATAAAATGAGGGGTCCCCTCCTCCTTTTCAACTCACCCCTCTCCTCCCCTTTCCTCTGAGCAGAGTTCTCCCAAGAGACTCAAAGGCTCTTTCTTCCATAACTTCTTCGTCCAAGCTCTGATTTACTATCTGTCAGCGGCCACGAGATTGTAACAACGAGGCAGAACTTCCGAGCTTGGTTCTGTTGTCTTTCCTTCGGCCTTTACTTTCCTAGTTCCACCTGAGGAGGTTTTTCCGGGACCTGACAGAAGTGACTGACATCGACGGACGTCTTCTAAGGTTGATCCGAGGGAGAGTTGCGATCAGAACCTGTTGAAGTATGGATCTTACCTTCGTCTCTCTAAATTGTGCATCATGCGGGGTGGGTATCCTCTTATTTTCATGAGAAACAGCTGAACTATTAAATAAAGATAATAACTCGTTAAAGAACGGGGTTGGGAAGTTTCTGATTGATGTAACATTATATCCTATGATATTATGTTGTGAATTTAATAGGCTTATGCCTACTGAAAATCATTTGGGGGACTTTTCTTGGGAAATTAAATTTCTCCCTATCTTTCTAGACCGTTTATGTGGTTGGAAACTTGTTAAATGTGGAAATTGGTTAATCACGTAAAGTTGAATGATTTAAAATCTAGAACCCTTGTGTGATCACCCCAGTTGAACAAAATGGAATAATGAATATGTGGGTGTTGGCTTGGATATGTGGCATGTGATGGGGGTGTTTTGTCAGTTGTTGTGGATAGGGTGAGCAGTGGGGCTTCAGTTGGCTTGGTTGTGGGTTGGTGTAAATGTTATGTTGGTAACGGGCAGTGGGGCTGTGGTAAATGGTATTAAAGGGATAATGATGTATGGGTTCGGTGTGATTGTGGTTATGGTGGTTTGCAGCGGTGCTACATGGATGGGTTTGAATGTGAACGGACTAACGGTTGTGAATAACAAATAAAATTGGAAGAGTAAATGAATGGTGGGGCATGGTAATGAAACAAGATTAATAATCAATTTGTTGGTTGGTTGATAAGAAGGGATTTGTTGTGCTTCTTGTGTTTTTATAACTTGATTTCTGGATGGAAGGGATATGTTTTACGAATGCTTGATCCATTTTGGTTGGTGGTGCCGAGTAGTTAAGGAACTAATAAACTAATTCTGCTGAAACGTGAAAACCTAAATGGGGATGGGGTTGTTTGTTGTATGCATGCTTCGTAGTAGCAGTGCTGAGGAACATGCTCAGTTTCTCTATTTAGAATCCATAGTTTGGGATGTGTGTTTGTTATACATATATATATCTTTATCTTTTGTGTCTTATCGCACCCCACCCATGAATCTTCAAGATGAGGCCCAGGTGTGTGCGGGTGGGGAGAGTGTGGCAGCTTCAGGACGTTCGCCATTAGGAAGAGCAGCTAACTACTGGGAAATGGTGTGGGGTACCCAATACTCTTGTTTCTTATATACTACTACCTGTTGTGATTGTGTTTTTGGTGAGCGCGGCTGGTGAGGTTGTGTGGATATAATTCCTTGCTAGGTTTCTTCTGTTGTTCTCACGAGACATTAGGATGTCTCCCCACTTGTGCATGAGAGATTTAGGTTTCCCTATTGAGTATACTTGTATTCTCACCCTACGTTTACTTTTAGGTTTGCAGGAGGACTACTAGGGCCGTGCGGGACCCTACTAGTCTTACAGTTGGAGTTGTTGCAGTTGATGTACTCTTGTTTTCTTTTGGTATTGTACTTTGAGCATTCTTGTACTTGTTCCTTGTTATAAAATTGTTAAAACATGCATGTGGGATTGGTTTGGGTTTATTTATATACACTTGTTCTTTTCCTTTTTTCTGTTTGACTTGTCCTATTTCCCAATCATAAAAATATGAAGGGTAATGCCTCCCATATTTGTGAAAATTCTTACCCTTGGTGCTAGTCGCCACCCCGGGGCCTACTGGAGGCGGGACTCAGGGGTCATTATGTCTCTTTCACCATCTCTAGCTCAAGAGGGGCATCTTTGGTGGGAGGGGGTCGTGATAGAATGGTATCAAAGGTAGGTTGAGAGATAGGATAGAGTCTAGAGTTAGGACTAGTGAGGATTGCATGGGATGGTAGGGCGACAATGTTAGTTAATCTTGGTGCGTGACATAGGCCAGGGAAGACCAGCTATGACACGGGATTTTAGGGCCCCCCATGATCTGATGCAAGGACTCTGAGCCTACCAAACAACCAAGTGATACTACATTGATTGCTGGGTAGAGACCCAGGGAAGGTACACACATCATCATGATTGTGTTTTACTTGATTTGGGTGTTCTGGGAAAGAAATTGAAATAAAATGATAAAATAAAACCTTGATTTTTTCCTTACTACTCGGGCTTAGGCGTTCTTTATTTACCATACCGCTATGGCACCTGGTCGACATCAGAGAAGCAGAAGAACTGGGCGTGGACAGTTGCACATAGAAGAGTTGACAGCTCCAGTAGGACCAGAGGTGGTGCGAGGTACGATTTGTTTGTTCAGCACTCTTGTTTCTAATTTGTTCAATTCGGGAGCTTCTCAATTCTTTGTTGCACCTGGTCTAGCCCATGCTTTGGGACTAGATGTATAGAGACTTTCCGTACCATTGGTGCTGAGTACACCAGTTGGAGGCCAGACTAGCATAACATGTGTTTTCCGGGGATGTGGACTGGCGTTGGGACCACATCGATCTAGCGGGGACCTTCTTCTGTTACAGATGCAGCCATACGATGTCATCCTAGGCATCGACTGGTTGTTTTCTGTTAGTTCCATTATCGACTGCTTCTGGAGAAGAGTCGTGTTCTCTGACGTGGATGGGAAGTGCATATCTTTTGTTGGCGAGAGGAGTTATCAAGTGGGAGGCCGGCATGTGAAGCCTCTCTTTTCCTTGTTAGGAGGGTTATCAGTTGTTCCAGCTGATACAAAGATGATGGATGTCCCGGAGGTTGTTGGGGAGTTCCTTGAAGTTTTCCCTGAGTAGTTTGTGACTCTACCCCCCCCCCCCCCCCCGACGTGACGTTGAGTTTTGGATAGACTTACAACCTGGTGCCCATCTGATTTCGATGGCCCCTTATCGGATGACACCTTCAGAGTTGCAGGAGTTACAGATTTAGATTAATGATCTGACGGAGAAGGGTTTTGTTCGACCCAGCATATCGCCACAGGGTGCTCCAGTTTTGTTCGTGAAGAAGGAAGATGGTGGTCTCGGGATATGCATAGACTACCGAAGGTTGAACCAGGTAACTTTCAAGAACCGCTACCCCCTTCCAAGGATAGATGATCTCTTCGACCAACTGAGGGGAGCAGGTTGGTTTTCCAAGATTTATCTATGATCTGTATATCATCAGCTGAGGGTAAAGGACAGTGACATCTTGAAGATAGATTTCAGGTGCAGGTATGGGCACTTCAAGTTTGTAGTGATGCTGTTTGGAGTTACGAATGCACCGGCTTTGTTCATGGGACTTATGAACTTTGCCTTCTGAGAGTTTCTAGACCAGTTTGTCATTGTGTTTATCGATGACATCCTAATCTACTCAAGATCAGAGGAGGAGCACGTTGATCATCTCAGGGAAGTCTTAGAAGTCTTTCGACAGAACCATCTTTACAGAAATTTGTCGATGTGTAAGTTCTTGATGCAAGAAGTACACTTCATTGGGCACGTGGTGTCTCAACATGGAGTGTCGGTGGACCCGTCAAAGTTAGAGGTAGTTGTTTCATGGGAAGCACCCAAGATCATGGCAGAAGTTTGTAGTTTCCTGGAGTTAGCAGGTTACTATCAGAGGTTTGTTTCAGACTTCTCTCAAGTTGCTGCTCCATTGAAAGATTTGACTAGGAAGAACCAGGTCTTCCTATGGGGCGAGCAATTCCAGAAGGCATTCGACTACCTAAAGGAGAAGTTGGTCAGTGCTCCTGTACTCAGGTTACCAGAGGAAGGGTTGTTTTATGAGGTGTTATGTGATTCTTTTGGCCTTGGTCTGGGGTGCGTGCTGATGTAGAAGAAGGGAGTGATCTGTTATGGGTCTAGGCAGTTACACCCTCACGAGCGTAACAATGCCACCCATGACCTAGATCTTGCAGTAGTAGTGTTTGCACTGATGTTGTGGTGACATTACCTCTTTGGGGAGCACTTTGTGGTCTTCTCAGATCACAAGAGCCTACCTTATATCTTCTCCCAGCGTGACATGAACCTATAGCAGCGGAGATGGGTCAAGTTTCTCCAAGACTATGACTTTGAGATCTCTTACACTGAAGGTAAGGGAAACTTTGTGGATGATTCCTTGAGCAGGAAGTCGCATAAAGAAGTGGTTTGGGAATCGACTAATTCTTGGAAGGTGATGGGAGAGTTGGAAGCCTTGCACTTGGATGCCATGGTAGAAGGTGTTAGAGGCTGTTTATTTCAGATGATGGTGAAAACCCCCTTTTTGCAGCAGGTGGAAGAGTCTCAGTGGGGGGACTCCGAGGTGGAAGTGATGCAGGATCGTGTCGATCAGGGGAACACTCCAGAAATATGGTAAGAGGATAGCTGACATCATATTCTTTTCCATGTAAGGTTGTTTGTCCCGGAGACAATGCGTGAGGGATTTCTCTGTGAGTTCCATATCTCAGCCTTGGCGGTACATCCATGAGTTTCAAAAATGTACCAAGGCCTAAGAGAATAGTTTTGGTGGCCTGGGGTGAAACGGGCAGTGGTGGAGTTTGTGGCCAAATACCTAGTGTGTCAGCAAGTGAAGGCTGAACAACGTGTTCCCAGTGGTTTGTTGCATCCTTTAGATGTCCCCGATTGGAAGTGGGATGACATATCAATGGACTTCGTCATATGAGTACCAAGAGCTCAGGGTGGTTATGATGCTATCTGGGTAGTGGTGGATCCAATGACAAAATCATATCACTTATTAACAATTAAGGAGTCGGGTCCGATGAGTACCTTAGCACAGAGGTACGTAGACGAGGTGGTGTGTTTGCATGGAGTTCCAAAGACCATCATCTCAGATCGGGATACTCGGTTTACCTCACGAGTCAGGAGGGGGTTACAACATGATTTTGGAACCTAGCTATGCCTTAGCACTGCTTTCCACCCCCAGACCGATGGGCAGACAAAGCAGACTATCCAAACATTTGGGGACATGCTCCGAGCATGCGTTCTGGATTTCAGAGGATCATGGGTACAACACTTGCCTTTAGTAGAGTTCACCTACAACAATAGCTTCCACTATACTATTGGCATGGCACCGTTTGTGGCTTTGTATGGAAGACCATGTCGTTCACCCATTTCCAGTGTAGAGGTTGGTGAGACAGGTTCTCTTGGGCCAGAGGTAGTGTAGAGCACCATAGAGAAATTCTAGATTGTACGTGAGAGGATGAAAGAGTCTCAGGACTGAAAAAATCCTTATGTTGATCGTCGAAGGAGGCCCTTGGAGTTTGAGGTTGGGGATCATGTGTTCTTGAAGGTTTTCCCTCGACGGGGGCAGCAGAGATTTGGGAAAGGGAGCAAGATCTCACCTAGGTTCGTCAGACCTTTTGAGGTGGTGAGGCAAGTCGGCGAGGTGGCATATCAGCTGGCCCTGTCACCTCAGTTGGGGAAGGTTTATGATGTCTTCCACGTCTCCCAGCTTCGTTGGTACTTACAAGACGATTCCCAGGTTATCTACTGGGGAGAGTTAGATATGGGAGACGACGCGACCTTCGAGTAATGACCAGTCAGATTCGAGGATCGTAAAGAGAAGGTGCTCCGTGGATGAACCATTCCGTTGGTTCGTGTGTTGTGGAGGCATGGAGGCCTCGAGGAGAGCACTTGGGAGCGGGAGACCCAGATGCACGCTCAGTAACCGGAGTTGTTTTGACTAGTGTTTTACCTTTTTCTCTTCTAAGCTTTGTGTTGATGTTATACTATGTACCTTTGATATATGGAATGCTTGTCTTTTCAGTTGTGAGACCTTTTGTTTCCTTGTTCTATGGAAGTGTGTAGCATGTTCGGATGTGTGGGGAAAGGGAAAAACCCAACTCTTAATCGAGAAGAATTAATGAGGATGCGATTAAACCCGTCCAGGCGAGTTAGTACCGCCTAAAGTGGAAAATATCTCGATATAGAAGAAGGAATTTTACCCAAAACACGTGTTTGGGCAATGTGTGGGTTGTACAGTGTTAGGGGTAGTGCAAGTTGGAAGATCCTAATATATGGAAATTTGAAGGCCCAATCCTTAATTGAGATGCATTAATGAGGATGCGATTAAACCCGTGCAGGCGAGTCAGTTCCGCCTAAAGCGGATAATATCTCGACATAGGAGAAGGAATTCCTAACACATATGATTAGGGTTGTTGGTTGGGTTCCTGTTATAACAAGAACCCTAAGAGTTATCTTGTTGGGTTCCTGTGGGATGGTTTTTAAATTCTCGGGGACGAGAATGTTTTAAGAGGTATCTGATGTAATGGCCCAGACCTCTCCAGCCCATTCCTTTGTCAAAAAGAAGGCCACGAAGTGTTCTGGAGGGTAAAATGGACTTTTCCCACACTTTCCAGAATTTTGAAACCACATGCCGTGTAGTTTGAGTACGCGCCCTGTACCCCCTTGCTGGGTATACCCCGTGTTGAAGGTCGTGTCCTTGCCGTGTGAAATAAATGGGTACATGTCGTGTGTTGGGTACTACACGTTGTGTAGTCTCTCTCCACGTACGCGTTACTATGTGTTTACCAGTCAAAGTCCGTGTGCCATGTTGGAGCTGTGTGAAATAAATTAGTACACACCGTGTGTCCAAACTACATGCCATGTAGTCCTTCCCCATGTATGCGTTACCCTCAAACCATGTGTTGACCAGTCAACGGCTGCAGAGCCGTGTTGGATGCCGCGTGGAGACCGTGTGAAATAACCGAGTACACGCCATGTACCATAAATTACACGCTGTGTACTTTTTCTTTTCTCGCCTTTAAAAGGAGGGGTCCCCTCCACCTTTTCAACTCACCCCTCTCCTCCCCTTTTATCTAAGCAAAGTTCTCCCAAGAGACTCAAAGGCTCTTTCTTCCATAACTTCTTCGTCCGAGCTTCGATTTACAATCAGTCAGTTACCACGGGATCGTAACGACGAGGCAGAACTTTTGAGCTTTGATCTATTGTCTTTACTTCGGCCTTTCCTTTCCGACTTCCACCCGAGGAGGTTTTTCTGAGACCCGACAGAAGTGACGGATGCCGACGGACGTCTTCTAAGGTTGATCTGGGGGAGCGTTGTGATTGGAACCTGTTGAAGTAGAGATCTTACCTTCACATCTCTAAATTGTGCATCATGTAGGGTGGGTATCCTCTTATTTTCATGAAAAACAGTTGAACCATTAAATAAAGTTAATAACTGGTTAAATAACGGGGTTGGGAAGTTTGTTATTGCGGTTACTTTATATCTTGTGATATTATATTGTGAATTGAATAGGCTTATGCTTACTGAAAATCATGGTTGTTGGGGGCCTTTGCATGCGCAATTAAATGTCGCCCTATCTTTCTAGACTGTTTTTTTGGATGGAATCTTGTTAAATGTGGAAATTGGTTAATCATGTTAAGTTGGATGATTTAAAATCTGGAACCCTTGTGTAATCACCCTGGTTGAACAAAATGCAATAATGAAAATGTGGGTGTTGGCTTGGATACGTGGTATGTGATGGGGGTGTTTTGTGGGTTGTTGTGGATAGGGTGATCAGTGGGGCTGTGGTTGGCTTGGTTGTGGGTTTTTGTAAATGTTATGATGGTAACGGGAAGCGGGGCTGCGATAAATGGTATTAAAGGGATAATGATGTACGGGTTCGGTGTGATTGTGGTTATGGTGGTTGGCAGTGGGGATGCAGGGATGGGTTTGAATGTGAATGGACTATGGGTTGTGAATAATAAATAAAATTGGAAGAGTAAATGAATGGTGGGGCGTGGTAATGAAACAAGATTAATAATCAATGGGTTAGTTGGTTGATAAGAAGGGATTTGGTGTGCTGCTTGTGTTTTCCTAACTTGATATGTGGATGGTAGGGATATGTTTTACGAATGCTTGATCCATTTTGGTTGGTTGTGCCCAGTAGTTAAGGAACTAATAAACTAATTCTGCTGAAACTTGAAAACCTAAATGGGGATGGGGTTTTTTGTTTTATGCATGCTTCGTAGTAGCAGTGCCGAGGCACGTGCTCAGTTTCTCGGTTTAGAAGCGATAGGTTGGGTTTTGTGTTTGTTATACATATATATATCTGTATCTTTTGTGTTTTATCGCAGCCCACCCATGATGAGGACATAGTGTCGAACACTCCCTTTTCATGGGAGAGGGTGTTTTTCCCTTAGTTACTAGCTCCTTCATGCTCCTTCTCCCCTAGGCTGTGATGGCTTGAGGAGACTATACACCTAAGACTCTTCAGGTAGGTTTCGATTGGGGTGGTTTTATCCCAAAACTCTTTGTGAAGGTTCTAATGTTTCCCAAGAATCTTCGGGATGAGGCCCAGGTGTGTGCGGGAGGGATATGTGGATGTGGGGACCAGGTGTGTGCGGGCAGGATATGTGGTTGTGAGACCGAGGTGTGTGCGGGCGAGATAGGTGGTTGTGAGGCCCAGGTGTGTGCGGGCTGGATACGTGGTTGTGAGACCCAGGTGTGTGTGGGCGGGATACCTGGTTGTGAGGCCCAGGTGTGTGCAGGCGGGATGTGAGGTTTTTGAGGCCCAGGTGTGTGCAGGCGGGGAGAGTGTGGTAGCATCAGGATGTTCTCCATTAGGAAGAGTAGCTAAATACTGGGAAATGGTGTAGGGTACCCAATACTCTTGTTTCTTATATACTACTACTATTGTGATTGTGTTTTTGGTTAGTTCGGCTGGAGAGGTTAGGTGGATAGAATTACTTGCTAGGTTTCTTCTGTTGTTCTCATGGGACATTAGGATGTCTCCCCATATTTGTGAAAATTCATACCCTTGGTGCTAGTCACCACCCCGGGGCCTACTGGAGGTGGGACTCGGGGGTCATTATCTCCCTTTCACGATTGCCATCTCAGGAGGGGCATCTTTGGTGGGAGGGGGACATGACATATACATGGATATATTATTTGGAATAAAGTTGTCCTCAATAGAAAAAAACTATTATTATTTAATTAGTGTACTCATTTGTAATACCAAACTCATGTATGTATCTAGTTTACCAAGACTATTAACTCTTCAGTTCTTCAGGATTTGACTCATTGTAATATATCCAATGTAATGGTAGTAGACAAAACATTTGGGCTCTCTGGGGTAATACTGAAACTTTGAAATTTTTGATCATGTCATATGATTCATTATTTTCATCAATTATATGATATTCTATTGAATGAAAGGGGGAAGACTCCAAGAAAAAACCTCAACACGATCAATGTTTCTAGGAACATTAGACTGCCAAAAAATAATACCACATCATGAAATTGTGCAACCTATGACTGTATATAAATTGAAGATTTATCTTAAATTCTGCATATTTTATCCTTCCTTAAAACCTTAGTTTCTTGTGGGAGTATTTTATATGTTTAAAGCCACATGGTTAATTAATATTACTTTTACTTATGTTGTGATGATACTCTAACCAAGTTAACAATGATTTTTTTTCATGTTCATTTTCGACAGTTACATTTTTTATATTGAATGGAAGTTATCCCTCTTAAAATTAGTGTCCCATTCAAATATTTTGTACGATGAATTCCCAGTGTATGTTTTCTTATGAATCATGGGTACCCCATGGGATTGGTGACTTTTTATTCCTGGAATATTCTATTCTTGTGTGGATATTATTCAATAATATAAAAAGAATTTTGGGACTAAAAAGTATCATAATTATTTTATGATTCCATATATTATTTTCATTCATTATATTTAGTGAAAAAATTTATAGTATTATCCATTACAAACATAATTTTCAAGAACTAAGGTTTTGGAATATATTGAAAGGGTGTTACATTTTTTTTGTAATTTTTAATTTATCTGTGACAATGACTCATTATATTATAAAAATAGTGTTTAATTTTTATGTTGTGACTATGTATGCCTTATTTAATATTTTACATGTTAAATATTAATTAAATACTATAATGATGGTAAAATAATGATGATAATGACCATGGATTTCACAAAACTTTTATACCTCTTACTTGAAACTATTTAAATTAATTATTTATTACCTAATAATTTTTAATTGAAGTTTTATATTATATTATATACTTTCCTTTATTTCTTGTTCACTAATATATAAAATAAATTAATTTCATTAACCAAGATTTTATAGAATAATGGTGTTTAGTAGAGTTAATGTTTGGGGTTGTTTTTACACCAGGACTAGTTTTTCTATATGATTAAGTTCTTTCAAGATGCATCATTGATTGTGCCTTAATATTATTATGAAAAAATGTGATTTTTACCAATAAAATTTTATTGTGTGCTCAACACTATTCTATGAACAGAAATAAAAACTAATATGGAAGGATTTTTTGTGGGGTTGTGTTTTTCTATTATGGTTGTAAAAGTGGATTTATATGGTATATGAGGGGATGGTTTGGATGATATGTTAACGTGTTGGAGATAGTTTTATAATGGTTGGATTGAGGTGGGAGCCTTACTTGGGGGTTTTTGTTATTTTATTTCTATTGTGTGTATTGTGTCTTTTTATTTTTATAATTCCCTTCTGGTATATCTGTTTCATGAGATGGATTAAATGAATCCATGAGTAAACAAGATTATTTAATGATATTTGAGTAATATTAAAATAGTGGGAATATTTTTTTATTGAATTATAAGGCTATATTAAGAGTAAATAATTTATTATTTGGGTTAAATACTCTAATAGAATAGTTATGAAATCTATTATTGAAAAATTTGAAATATAAAATGACATTATATTTGATGGTTACTATAAATTCTAACCCAAATTTTCTACCAGGTTCTAAAATATGATTGATAATTCTTAATTACAAAATTTATGGTGGTGATTAATATATGATGTCCCATTGCTAAAGTAACATTATAATTATTTTCCTAGTAATGGTAATCACGGTTTTAGGTGGAAATTTTTCTATATTTTGAATTTAGGGAATGTTACTCTCATTAGAATTGTTTTTTTCTACAGTATAAATGGGTTTTTTATTAATTATGCTCTGCCTCCTGATTTTTTAGGGTCAACTAATGCGCATATTGTCTTAGGGGTTCATGTGCTTTGCCAATATATTGGTTACTAAGGATTTATATGAATGGTTACTTCACATGACCCTCTATAACTTCCATATATTTCATGATATATTGGAATAACTAGGTTGTGGTTATTTATGGTTATAGTTTACATTCTTATATGGGTTATAGTAACTAACCATTTTGATATACATATAAATATTTTTTGTGGATTCCTGAAGTAATAGTACATATATGTACCCCATGTGTAGTGGAATAAGGATATTATATTTGAATTTATGCATGGGATGAGATATATTAATATATATTTTTTACTGACACAAGTTCTGATGGATCTCAATTTTATTATGTGATTATTGAAAAGTGATGATATTTACATTGTTGTTTTTTTCATATGGGTACACAAATTTTTATTATGATGAGATGATGATGTGCCTATGATATGTTTTTATGGATGCGTAAAATGACTAGTAGAGTAGATAGTGAACTGGAATAAAATACCTTCGTGTTTAGGGAGATTAGTTCATTAGAAATGTTCATATGGGGTATGTTATATATATATATATCAATGTGTGTGTGTGTGTCTTTTTATATTATGCCACCTATTTATATACATTACATGGTGAGTTATCCAAGTTGATATTGGGATATAGTTCACATGATTTAGGTATTTAGATGATTTCTTAGTTTATTCTTAAGGACTAAGTATGTTTATTCAATATTTATATAAGAGGTTTTGGGAGAATCCTACTATGTATACCTATACGTCCACCGCTATAGAATAATTTATTTTTCAATTCCATAAGAGTTGTTTGGTGATCAATTTAGGGGTTACCATATCCTAGTGGGTTTTAGGATCTATTGGTGTTTGTTATCACTACATAAGTGTTTCTCATAGTAGGTTTTCTATTTTTTCTCTTCTATTGAATCAAATAACCTATATTGGAATGATTTACTTATTTAGGATATGTAGTGGACTGATGATTCCTTTTATTCATGGAATATTGAGTTTAATGATTCCCATACTTTTGTGTTTATACACTCAAAGATATTCATCGATTCACGAATTATTGGATAAGGGCCACAAGTGTCACTCCCACCATCATTATTGACCTATGAAATGTACTAGTAAGGAGGTTTCTATGATAGGTAAAGATTTTGAATTAACCTAATGAATATAATGAAACTAATTTAATGAAATTGAAAGGGTATATTTGAATCACGTGTAATAAGTTTTATTTATATACTATTACCTATGTATTAATGAATATGTTAAATTGATAAGTTTGTTCATTGAATCATTATTGATGCTATGGATATGATTAATCGTGTTGAAAATAGTCAAGTAGATTAACATTGGTATTGTAAAGGAAGATCATCAAATCTATAATTATTATTTTTTATTATATGTTTATAAATTCATTAATAATTTTTAATTCATGAATAGATGATATTTAATATTGTTTTTTGCTACTATAATTATTTTTTTCTATTTATTATAGTGTCTTTGTAGAGTTTGTTTCATATAGTAAAAAAGCGACCGTTTTTATGTATTGTTGGGTAGGGTATATGGAAATATCGAAGTCTATTTGAGTTGATAATGTTTCGAAAGCGGTGAATTTGATGTTTTGGATGTTGATATAGGAAAGAATAGTTATTCAGTCTAAGGGGTGAAAGGAAATGAATAATATGAAGATATGATGGTTTTTTATTAAAGAAATATTGGTTATTTAAAAGTTTATTAAACTAAATTATATTATGAAAAAATAATATGAACGAAATGAATAATAAATCATTACTAATTTGGAGATATTGAAATAGTAATATAAACATATTATGGATGATTGTTAATATGTATTCAACGAAAATATTTATTTTGTTAATTATTTAATTTGTGTTTTTTATGAGGTTTGGAATGGAAAGTTTAATGGTTATTGGGTATTGGTTTTGTGGTGACAATGGGGTTAGTTTTGATGGAATCGAGAGATGGAAGGGATGATGATGTACAATGGTGATAGTTACAGTCATAATGTAATTTTGCTAGATATCTAATCGTTAGGATACTTTTAGGTACTATTTTATTCATTTCATTTCTAATGATTTCTTACATATCACAATGATTTCCTTATAGAGTAGTTAACACATATGTAAGGTTTTGGGTTCAATGTGTATCCCAAATAACCTATATTGTGGTGATTTTAATGTATAATTACCCCTACCATGATCACTCCTCTACATATAGAAAGTGATATTATAGAAAGGGGTTATGATATGTAGTTTTTTTGGTTTCTGGTGGGTATAATGTTGACATATTCATGGCTGGATGAGTGCATGTGGATATTGATTTTTTTACAAGATATCTATCTTAAGGTGTTATGCGGTTGTGGTTGTTATGTGATTATGATATAAGATGTGTATTTGTTGATAAGATGTTATAGTTGTGGTATGTATTTGTTTTTATATTGATATGGAGGGGAAGGTAGTTCCATGATATATATTATTGGGGGCATGGGGTTGAATAATTTAGTGGGAAGTGAATGTTGGGTTTCATATCACATATTTTCTTGATACAATATTACTTTACAAATATAAAATTTTCAGTGGAATATCCTGGGAA
Organism: Viscum album; assembly: GCA_963277665.1. Lineage (NCBI taxonomy): Eukaryota > Viridiplantae > Streptophyta > Magnoliopsida > Santalales > Viscaceae > Viscum > Viscum album. The sequence continues at coordinate 403,001,853 of OY728157.1, forward strand.
AGGATGGGTGGTATATGACTTGGAATAAAAGGCATATTTGGTTAATTATATATAATATAATTTATTGAGGATGATGATTTATTTGTTTTAAATACATAATAATAAGAAGGATTTAAAAAATACACTTTTTGTTAAAGGAATGAATTATTGATGTCGAAGTGTTGTCTACAAATGATTATATAAGATGGTATTTTCCAAGAATATGCAGTAGTAGAAAGTATTATTAAGGTTCCATCTATCCAAGGAGTCTCAGAGATGGACTAATGATGCTTGATATTCACATAAGAGGATGGATTTTAATTTAGTATACCCTTGTAAGTCCTAAGAGGATGGATTTTATATATTTCTTTTGAGATTGGAAAATAGAATACCTTGGGGAGTATGAATTTGAGTTTTACATAGAGTTAATACACTAAATATATTCTCTTCATAATCAATCTGTTAACTGTAATGTGCTTATAATCAATCATTAATGGTTGAGCCACATTGGAACTTATTTATGTGAGACTAGAATATCCCAGATTACATTTAATTTGGAGTTAGATGTTGATGAATAGAAAAAGGAAAATATCCTTCTTATGAGGCCATATAAGACAATTTATCTATTAATATGATGTTTGAGGAAATTAAAAAGGAATATAGAAAACATGTTCGAATTTTAATATATTGTGTGATATTTTTTTCTATATATAAGACAATTGAGTTGGATGAATTGGAAAACAAAAATATCATATGTCTTTGTCTCCTCATATGAATTTGTTTTTACCCATAAGATATTTTAGAAGCTCATATAATGATTTAATGGCATGCAAAATTATTTAACAATGTGAGTTAAAAAATAGAAAAATAAATTATCATACAGTAACCAAAATATGATATTTTTCTCACATGTATGTTAATTCAACTCCATGGGAGATGGTGTTTTTAGCCAAAATAAATATTCCTATGGTTATACATGAAGAACACATTTAAATTTTGAGAGCCATATAATTATGATTATTATTGTGTATAACTATTTTGAATAAAAGAAAAAAAATATAATCATTCATGTTTGATGTTATTCACGGATCAAAAATCATGATCAAACATGTGATCATGATCCTTTATAATATTAAAGGGGATATACAATATGATGGAGAAAAAGGTGATATTGAGAGCATTTCACACTAAAATATGTTATGACACATCACTATTTCAATGCGTAAATTTTATCTAAACTAATTTTTTTGGGATTTTGGATGATCTTAGAACCTGATAATTCAAATATCACATGGAGGAAACAAGAATAATATTGAGTTGAACATTCATGAGTAATTTCATTATACCCTTGACATGAATAAGTTCTTATGTTTCCCAACCATGCATCAGTGATCATACTTCTAAATGATTTGTTTTTATAGTAGATAAAAGATTATTATTGTTTAGTTTTGATAGTTCCATTAGTTCATGTTTATACCCTTTATTGAGTTCTTTTTTATATTAATAAGTGTACAATGTGATTGTGAGGATAACCAGGATACACTAGTTATGTAGAAATTTTGAAAGGATAAAACCACTTTTTGAAATATTTTTTATATTTTTTTGGTATTAGTTTAAATTTTGAGATAAAATTGGTGAATAAGAATGTAAATAAAATATAGGTTTAGATATCCATACCATCTAATTCTCACACCCGACCATAGATTTCATCAACCCCCGAGTGATCTAAAATTTGTTATCAAATACATGCTTACTCTCTTGTCACTCTCAATATCCTCTTATAGATCATAATAATATTTTCTACAATAAATTCATCACAACATTTGATATAAATTTTTTCCATTAAAGGAAAGAAATTATTTTACCCTATATTCTTACTATTAGGTCTATTGTTATTAATTCTATTCAATATGGATTGCATATAATTATTTAATCATTATTATGGAACATAACCAAAAAACATTAAAATTAATGGGAAGATCGTAAAAGCTTTATTATTGAGAATACCAAAAATGGATCAATAAAAGGATATAGGAATCAAAACTGTTAATTATATATTGATGAATCATCAAATTATTTATGAAGGAACAAATATTGTTAATGATGAAAAGAAAAAAAATCAGTTGTAAATAGTTATAATATGCTACAATGTATGATGATGAAGGTATTAATGAATTCTTTATGTGGGAAAATATAATTTACCACAATATTAATGGGTTCATAGAAACTATTGATGATTTTACTATGGTTAAATACCAATATACAATCATTTCAAATAAAATTGATGTGAAGATATCAGGCCAAGAAGTTATTGATCTTCATAACTCCACCATCAGTGAACTCTAGGTTCTCCCATTAATAATGAAACGAGAAGACGGTATACACATAAAAGAACAATGAAATTAGGAAATGGAATTCCTGTTTAAATCTCCCAAATTCATTATTACTCAAGTAAAAAAAGACTATATATATAAAAAATTAAACATGGAAGATTATATAGAAACTCATTCTCTCATGTCAATAAATTTCACAATAGATGGAAGATGTAAGTACAGAGGTAAACAACCTTCTATATATTTTAATTTCGGAATGGTTGGCCATTTATCTACCATCATCCCTATGAAATTTAGTATATTAAATTATAATGAGTAATATTCTATGAAACCCACCACTAGAGATCTATAATATTATAAATCAAATGGAAAAAATAATTTTTCACTTAGTACATTCATAAGAACATTCTTCTAAATGAATAATGTGTGTCTAACAGTGAGAAAAGTGGTGATGAGGAAGTTACTAGATGTGTCCCTCCATGAGGTATCATATAAAAAGTAAAAAAAAACTTTGTAACCCATGAAAATATGTATATTAATACAATAATGATTATTCACCAATGTAATGAGAAACTATTAAATAATTTACCATAATAACTGAGATCAATATATCATTTTATTAAATTTCATTAATCATAGAAGACAATACTCAGTTAAAAATAGAATTAGATGATAAAATCCATCTTATTGATCAATAAAACAATATTTTCAATGAAATTTTTATATTGAATCTTGATGTTGCGAAAAATTTAAAATTATTGAAGTCATGACAATTACCATCATCTTATGGGATAAAGAAATTGACTAGCCCAAACGTAATAATACTTAATCCATCAAGCTAAATGAGAAACGTTAATTAAATATGAATGAGACTATTAATGGTGAAGTATAAATTTATAATCATTATAAAATGTGAAAAAAATATATGAATTAATAATGATATGAAAAGGGAATGTCTACTGAAGAACTAGTGTAGATGTAGACTGTTTTGATTGAAAACAAATATGGTATATTTAAATTTGGAAGAGTATAATTCTTTAAAGAAATATAAAATGGTTTTTTAGAAAAAAAATTCTTTATTTATCAAGTATATTCAAGGAAGAAAATAACATTAGGACTATGTGAGGTATACTAATTCATGGTATTAATATATATTAAAACTAAAATCATTGAAAAAAATAATTTTTATCATAACTTGAGATTTTAAGGGTTCTTCTGGTTTTTTTAATTTTTTTACCTAAGGGATATACAATAATGTATAATTTATGTATTACAAAAATGAGAAGAGGGATGAAATATATGGGGAGACATTTATTTTATGTGATAACTCACCCATGTCATCAAGAGTTTCAAATGAAGGTTTAAGTGAGAAACATTTTTGATTATATGAATGAATTATATATATGATGAGATAAAGAAGTTCAAACCACATATGTTGGTGTAATCTTTATCCTAGATTAGTAGAATATATGAAAATATTTCAAAGCCAACTAGAATAAATATTATGTTGAGAAATAGGAAAGTGAGGTTTATGTAGCATTTAAAACATGAAAATATGAAAAGCATTGGATCATGGATAATGAATATTCATTTACAATGACAACATATCTAAAAAATAAAATAAAAATTCAAGATGTATAATCTAGTATTTTTTCTATTTAGTAATGAAATTTATCAAAAGATCAAAGTTATTAGTAAAACACATTGATAGCTATAAATGATATTTTTTTCCGAAAAAATACTATAATGGGGCATTCAATACAATGGTATTGATAGCCAATAAGGAATTTGTTTCTTCTCAGAGAAGCGAATCCAAGATACTATGTAATTAAACTAGGAGAAAATTTGTTATGGTAGAGTAGGCTTGGTTAAATTCACTAAAAGAATATGAATAATATTCTCCAAGAATAATCTATAAAACGATTAACTATACTAAAATAAAACACCATCATTGTCTATAAAATAGAAATATAGGGTAAAATAGTGGACAAATATCATAATTGGGTCGAAATTAAAACATCAAAACCCCTTGAACTGATTCACTCTAATATATAATTCTCTCTGAAAAAACATTAAAAAATAGTGAGTTATATTTCAACAATCTCATAGGTAATTTCACATTGGTGTCATGTGTCATGTTCATGTCACAAAAATCATAGTCCTTGTAAAAATTCAATAGTTTTAAAATGTATGCATGGGAATGAACAAGATTCCACCTAATCTGTCAAGAGAAAGATAATGAGAGTGATTATTATAATAGAGAGTTCACCAAATATCTTGAAAACATAGAATCATACCTAAATATAGTTCTCTAAACACACCTATTCAAAATATAGTGGTTGAAAGGAAAATTAAGTGTTTTGTGGATATTTCTAGATGTATTCTTATAGAACATGACCCATTAATGTATTATAGGACTTGGGACATCACAAAGGGTAGTATAATTGAGAATATATTTTTATAAAGGACTGACTTAGAAATTAATTCTTATGATATGTGATTTAATAGGAATACAAATTTCATTCATTTTATGGTGTTTAGAGGTCACCATTTTGTGTTAAAAAAGGACCTTAGTGGAATAATGTTTGATGATAATGAGTAAGATGATATTTTATGTGGGTACATGACAAATATAAAATACTGAGAATGTTAGGAAATGAAATATAAATAATTAATTTATAATGATGATGGAATAGTTTTTCATTATAAATTAGAAACTACAAATATAATAATTGAAGATGATGAGGATGATGTTTTCATTCTACAACATACTGATGAAAATATATAATACACAAAATTTGAACCTAAAAGTGATGATTACAATTTTCCCAATGATAAAGAAGAATAATTTAATTCATGAGACAAATATAAGTCTAAAAACATATGTATGTTGAATAAATTATTAGGGATAAAAACAAATGTTTGGGGACAATGAAAAAGATCGTGGAAAATGGTGATACCTGTTCTTTTTTTAAATCTCAACCTCAAATATTTTAGGACTCATTTCTAGATGAGGATTTGTTTTAGGCCACGAACAAATAATTGGAATATAATTAATGGAATGATAATGAGGAACATTAATCTAGACACACTAAAAATAATTTTAAATAACCCAAATGTGTTTTGAGAAATAATATCGATGAGGATAGTGAAGTTTATAAAAACATATCCAGACTATTAGAGAATTTATAATAACTATTAACAAGGGTTGAAGTTTATAAAACCCTTTCAGTAGTGGAAAAACATGATTACATCATAATATTCTATTCTATTTGTACTTAAATAAGAATCGTTATATTTTACATGAATATAAAGTCATCATTTTTAAATGGTCTTCACGATTAGGTAGTGTTCATGGAATTTCCCAAATGTTTATGATAGATTCTGATGGTAGAAATATATAAAAGTTGAACAATTTCCTTATGTTTTTTAGAAGTTTCCATGATTTTGGTATTTTTAATCTAAATGTGTATTAAAAATTTAATTTTATGAATGATAAGGGTTAAAAATATATATATGTGAAAAATATCAGCACAACATCACACAATTATTTTATATATTAATGATCTAATTTTTTGTAGTTAATAAATATTTTTTGAGTAGTTCAAAAGGAACAAGAAGAAGTGAATTGAACTGATAATAATAGGAAAAATGATATTCTTCTTTAGAATAATTATTATGAGATATATCAATAATATTTTTTCATAGGATCAATATTAAAATGATATACTATAGATGTTTGAAATTTCATAAGATAGAGGAGTTTCCACTCTAGATTATGTGTGGAAAAATATAAGAAAGTATGATGAAATGAATAATATTTTTCAGATTTGGTTCAAAAGTTGACCTAAAGTCTTATATACTTGATATCATCAGGACCTTAAATTTTATATATTGTCACACATTGAGATCTATCTTTATAAAATCTAAAGTAAACACATTTTTTGGGAGAAAATAATATCTTTATACACATCTCAAATATTCATGATTATGTTTTGTTTTTAGATATGTCAGGTGAACTAAAACTAAACAGATTTACTGATATCAACTATGAATGGGTAGTTAATGACAGGAAATACACATGAGGTTGATTATTTTTTATTTGTATAATTTTTTTGATTGTAATTAGAATAATAAAACACTAGTGACACCAATATCTATTGATGTTGAATATGTGGAATCATCAAAAGAAGATAAAAATATAATATCATAGAATAAAACCTGAAATACATTTGTATTGAATCAACTAATCGAATGATTTTGCGATGTCAGAATCAATGTTCCCTATTCCCATACAAAAATATAGTACATCACTCCAGGTCAAAGCACATTGAGATAAAGTATATTTTTTAATGTAAAAGGCTGAAGATGGTATTTTAACGTTAAAATTTATTCCCTCTAAAGGACATGTTATTAATACTATTATCAATCTTCTTAAAACTGAATTTCTTTAAAATTTGAGGCTAGTAATTAGAGTTATGAAAGACCACTCATATTGATGTACGTTTTGGTTTATTTTTTTACTTAATACTTTCTTTTTAGAATTATTACTGAGATGTTTTTGATAGGGGTAATGTATTTTCCTATATTTTTAGATTGTTGTTATGTATGTGGTATGAAATTTATATAAATATACCCTCTAAAAAAGGGGATAAATATAGAATTATAATATGAGTTATTCTTAAGTATTTCATTGATGATTGATATAATCTATCTTTTCTAAACGAATATATCACTAATATAGACCTTGAGATAATTGATTGAATATTATTTTGGTATATGAAGTTTGAGATGATATATAATTATTCCTCTATCTTGTTTTATTATAAATAATGGGGAGTGATGTATGTGGTTTTTATAAATAATCCAAATGGAGAGATTCTTGGACCTTCTTGATGGTGGTGTTTTATTTATTATCAAAAAACATAAATCAGATTATTTAGTTACAGTTATACATGTTAAAGACATGTACTACTAAATTAGATGTATTTTATAGAAAAAATTTAGACGTTGAATGTTTGCAAGATTGTAAATAATCAAGTTGTGGAATAATGGTTTCATTTATCTGAGGATTTAACAAAATGGATTTAAGATCTACCCATTCAAAGTAAATGATTTCTTGAATTTTAGAATAGCATAAAAAATATTTGTATTATGAATCATTTAATTTTTAGTGGAAATATGAATTGAAAATTCATGGGTATAAGAATTTTAGTTTTACATACCAATGATCCAATAAATTTTCACTCCATATAGTCATTTCACATAGCACACACTTCTAGTAATTAATCTTGAAATGCATGGTCACTTCATAATATATTTTTTAAAGAATATTCTTTCTAATATGATATTTATATTGAACAAAGATATTTGATAATTGAAAAATTAATATATCCTACGAAAAGGATGAGTAGGAAAATTAATACCAAAATATGATGTTCAATGATATGAAAGAGTAAAGTATCATACTTGTATGACATTTAAGATGTGGTTTGATATTTTGTTATAGTTGTTGGATACATGAGTTTGTTTAATCAGAAAATGGAAATATAAATTGTTTTTCTATTCACATATTACTTTTTGGAGCCCTATATGATATTTGATAAACTCATAGGATGTTTTAGATCTATTTATGATATTTAAAATTTTTGAATAATAAAATTTAATGGAAATTATCAGAATCTATCCCACATATGATGTCTTGAAGCCATTATTAATAATTCTTCTATTTATAGGATGGGTTTTTTCATAGAAAATATTCATATGAAAATTCTCTAAGAACCCATATTAATTTTTAGAGCCTTGGAAATGTGATAAATATTTTGAAAAACTGTAATGAAGAAATTAGATATAAATTTGTGTTTGAAAATTTAATATTATTGATACGTAATACATTATGATCAAAAACATGATCATGACACATAATGAGGTAAAATTGAATTTATGAGATGATGGAGAAGAATCTTATACTAGGAGACTTAAATATCAGAAAATGTAATGCCATATTTGCATGTGTATATTGGAATATCAATTGAAATATATTTTTGTGGGATTTATTGAGGATATAAGATAGTCATAATTAAATTATAATATAATAGAAATAATTAACATTTTATGTTGAAAATTCAAGAAGATTTTTAATAAAGCCTTGACTCAAGGATTACAAGTTTTTGATGTGTCTATTTATACCACAATAAAAGGATATTTCAAGGATATTTAAGGAAATAAAATTTATGTAAGGCTTGGTGAATATAAATAATAAAAAATTTTGAATGTGATGTTTTTGAGTATTCTATTAAAGAGGAACCGGTACTCCATTATACAAAAGAAGAATACCAAATATTGCGAAGAGATGTAGGGGATATTTGTGAAATAATGATTAAGATTTTAACTTTTTGTTTGAGTAGAGGATCATACACTAATCAACGTTATTTATTTAGATATATTTTTTATTTATTGATTTCATATTGTAATTGGTTTATGAAAGTAGTTTTATGAGTTTAATGTTATAACATTGTTTGAGTTCTTTTTAATGATAATACGGGGACTATGTGCATTAGATAATAACTATGAAACCCCAAGGAAGTTATCTTATCTAAATAATTTATACCACAATAACAAATGTGGTGTGTCCATTTTATTTAGTAAATTTTGAAAATATTGATAAATAGCTATCAAAAAACCATGAGATTATAAGGGGGATTTGAATAAATGAAAAAAACATTCCCCTCTATTAGTGTGTATCCCCACTCGATTCATCCTAAAATATATTCACTAAGGTAGTCGTAAAATTATTACACATTCATAAAAGTCATTTTGTGGGTGATTCATATTTTTGTACTTATATTCTCACCCATACATTATGTACCAATTTTATTGATTTCTAAGAATGAGAAGGTGAGTATTATAGAAATTTTTATATTATGATAAGGATCTAGTATATTCTCATGGATTACCTAATATATGAGTTTTCTATTATTTTTATTTATTTGATGATTAGGTTTTTTATGAAATTTCATAAAATATGGGATTCATTTTATTATAACTAAATAGAGTTTATTAGTGGAATAATATTTTCTTTTTGATTATTTATGATCATAATGCCACTCATATACATATATTCATTCCCTATTTTCTAGTATCAAACACACAACCACTTTTATGATGTATTTGAGGCTCACACTCAGATTTACTACCAACCTTAAAATGGTTCTAGCAAGGATATTTTATGATAGAGTGGAATTAAGGAAAATATTGGTAACTCTGGATAACTTTTACAGCAAGAAACCAGTGGATGATCAAATTGGTTTAAGGTTAAATAACATTAATTTAACATAATACACAATTTAAAAAAGAGATATCGGCTAGGATATATCTATTAATACCACTGGGATCATTTTAAATAATTTTATGATCATTATATATACATGAGTGAAATGATTCATGTATCTGGGCAAAATCAATTTTAAAATATATGCAACATATTTTTTAAAGGTGCTTGAATTTGGAACTTATTGGAGAATTAAAATAAATTTAAAAAAATGATGTTAAATACAATTTCATTTTTTTGTTTAATAGTTCTTATTGATTTGTAGAGTTGGATTTCAGAATTGATACTCATGGAGTTCATGAGGATGAGGTGTAGAAGTTTATTTTTATCAATAATATTCTAGTATACATATAAGAGGAGGATTATTATAAGAAAAAAGTGTCTTATTTTTAATGATAATTATTCTCAATGTATGAGGGGGTTATTTTTTATTAGGAGATAGAGTATTTTTTTGATGAATCTGAGATTCCATTTTTTATAATTCATACTTGGTTTTTAATGTTTTTAATACAGGTTATTATAATTTTAATAGTGTTTCTCATATTGGTTAATTTTTTTTCTTCATGATCACAATGAGTTAGAAGTTTAGTGAGAGTTACTCAATAATCAATTTTCTACTATTTTCAATTCATAAACAAAGAAATATACAATGTGAGAGGATTTATTTTATATTATGAATGTAAATATAGAGTATTATAATTTTTAATTCATTTGATTAATGTTCTTAGTAATACTTATATGCTTCTTCTTATTAAGAAGGATAATGTATCACATTTTTAGGAGGCATTGTAGTTGGTGTTCCAAAACCTTGTCCTGAAACTAAAAATGAAACTTTATATTGAGGTGCTAGTGAAAGATGATGTAATAGTGAATATTATTTTTTTGGAATGGTTTATCATAGTAGAAGGATATAAAAACTTTTATGAGAGAAAATATATTTTTTCCAATTTCCCATTTTTCATAGCAGTCATTGTTTTTAAAGGTATAATTTCTAACTCTAATAACTTTTTCCTATTTATTATATTATGAATTTTTTCACAACTCTATCAAAAATTTCTATATTTAATTATTTTTAGATTTGATTTTAATAAATAATTTATTATTAATGACATGACTAGGTGTTCAACTTGTCGTTGAAATCATAATTAAGATGTATCCTTTATAGTAGTTTAATCCAATTTATTAATAGAAACTGTGGTTCATTTTAAATGGATAATATAATAGTAAATATAGGAAATCCCTATTATGACCCATCATTATATTGGAAACTAGGTTGAGGGACGTAACCGTGGGTATCATTAAAAGAGATAAAGAGTCATAAGAGATAAACACAGTTGCATATAATAAACTAATACGAATAAAAATTATATGTTGAACATTATTTTGACATACAATCTATATATCTATCACCATGGATTAGGATTTATCTTTTCAAGGATTCTTACACTCAATTATTATTCCTAACTCAATAAAATATTTATGAAATAAGGTTGGAGGTAATCCTAGGTCCCTTTAGTCCAACTATATTAGATGGATATTAATCTAGCTTGTTTAAGTAACGTTAAAGATATGTGATAAATATGGGGAAGAATCATTGGATTGGAGATTTTTTCTTCATATGCATATTGTTATAAAATTTCATAATCATGGTGGATTAGATTTGTTATGTGTCTGATATTATTTCTTTTTTTTGAAATGATTAATTCAATTTTATTTAGAAGGAATCTATTTGATTTTCATAAGTAATAATGATCTTTGGATGGATCATTCACATCTAGATCCTCTATCATATCATCTAGAGGAGTTGTGGTTAGGGTCTTAGGATTTTAAAGCACCATTATTCCTTATAAGTTTTTAGGATGTTCTTGAATAGATTCATTAAGAGGTTTTGACACTACCCTATTGATAATATATTGTGTGTGCGATATAGTTTCAACTTTCTATCTCTATAAATTAAATGCCTCTTCATAACATGTTGTGCTCTGAGTTTTGATAATAATTGATCAAAATCAATGATTTGTTGAATATTGATTATATCTTACATCTATATAATATTTGGCTAATATAGTGTTATTCTTAAAGATTATAGATTGTAATTTGTGATTTTACATCAATTATCCTTATGTATATTTGGTGATTCCGAGGAGCTCATATCATATCACTAGAATTGATTATTTATTTGACAGGTTAGAGGTATCTAGTTTATTCTCAAAGATTTATTTATTATTGAAATATAATAAATTTATTAAGGGGTGAAACATATTGAAGTCTCTTATTATATGTTCATATACGAAATTATTTTATAGTTTAGGTTCGAGGAGGATCATGATGATGATTTTTTTATGATCATAGTAGTTCTTTGAGAACATCAGCACTATATGATGTTTTTCCTTCAACATGTTCTCAATGAGATAGTTGTATTTCATTAGTGATATCATGTGTCAATAGAATGATTTTGTTGATCATTGGATAATTGTGGAAATTGTTTATTGTTTGTCTTTCAATAATTTTATAGTGGTTCTTGGATTACATGGTGTTTTTGGATACATTAGAATAATTTTATTTGAATTATCCTGAATTATGGACAAAAAATTTATTGATTCAGGAACTGTAGAAATTTAAAGAACCTTAGAGAGCTTAAACTAGGGGAAAATTTTATGAAAAATCTAAAATTAACCACAAATCATATATTGATGTATCCAAATATATAAACACAAAACACCATATCTATTCACTAAAAAACCTCCTCTAGATAAGAAATATATAAATTAAAATGATAGATTAAAAACCCACCACAAAATAAAATTAATTAAGCTGGTTTTAATTTAGTCCTAAAATACTGTAAGAACACACTGAAATATTGTATTAAGAAATAACCTCAATCATTGAAGAGTTATAAATAAATAAATGTTCTCTAAAACCCAAAAAAAATCATATGCAACCATCTTAATGGTAAATGGATCTCATCTATTTATTGATAGGAATATATAAATATTTTAAACTAAAACTGATTCTAGAGGAAAATGACATCTGTGCTGAGCCCATGGTTGACCATAGAAACCATCATAATCAAATTGGTTTAACTAATTCTACTACCATTTTATAGTGAATATTACATTTGTTTGATCCCATCTATCCATATTTTATACACATGGGTTTCTATAATAAGACTGCTACAATTATTTTCTCTTTCCTAATCATTCTATATTTTATTTTCATAATTTGTGTTATGACATCAATTTTTTTTATTATACATATTGAGGCCCATCCTTCTGAAAGATACAACATTTTTTCAAATAATCATTTTCTCAAGGAAAATCCTTACAATATCCCCATTAAGAACTACTTTTTTGGAATAACTAGGTTCATAGATAATTTTTTCAAATACCTTATATTATTTAAAGATTTTGTGAATTTTTAATAATGGTTATAGTCCGTAATTTCAGTCAGAAGAACTCCACTGAGGTCCAAAACTACCCAAAAATATAAAATACTTCGAAATTTTCCACTCTATCCACTCAATTCCAAAATCCATCAACCATCTAAAGTTATATAACTTTTTCCTCAAAAAACATCCTCATAAATTTATAATTTAACAAAATATAAGTCCTCTAAAATTAATGAAATCATATTTCATACAAGATTAATAACTCTCTTAGAATCATAAAATAATGCTTTATAATCTGCACATCATCTTTGACCCTCTATTTTAAACATTTTCAAATCATATCTTTCCAACCATATAATTATGTAGTTTAATCTTAATCTATTATAGAAAGTGAAATCATCACTATAGACAACAGTCTATCTTTATCTTTTCACATCTCCAATAATGTTCAAATCATATGACCTATGTAATATTTATCTAATTATGAAATAGAGTGACCTTATATAACATTTTAGATATGGAACCATCCACTTAATAGATTCTACCTATACCCTTTTAATATTACATATATATATATAGACCACTCCAATTATACGTGTAATGTATAACCTATTTTAAACCACGGAATACATCAATCATCTGACTATAGATGCATATAAGAATATTTCTAGGTAATCATTATCATATTTTTCTTTTAGTTAATTATTTTTTCTCAATATAATGTATTTAGACTAGGGACTAGATATAAGGATTGTCTTACTCATTATGAATGGTTAAACCACCTTCTGAATGTATTCTAACTTATCTAGGAACTAGATTCAAAGCATTTTTATCTCTTATTTTTGTCATCCCCAACATCTACATTGTGAAGTCATGGTCTTTCATCCTATATCATCATTGTAGTTAAAATTTCATCTCCCAAATTTGATCTATTCGTATAACTTCATGAAGTATTTCAACAACATAGAGAATAAGTGTTATAAATATTTCATCATTAAACACCATTATATAATAAAATTGTTATATAATACTGTGGAATTTTTTTCTTATCTATAAAGGCATTGAATTTATTTATATAATTTATAGATGTAGATTTCTATAGAGAAAAAAAATATTTAAGATGACACACTAGATCCTTGTTCTATTTATCCATGAAACTATTTCTTCTATGTTACGATTTCCTCCTATTAATACCAATTAAAGAAATTCTTTTTTATGACTGACATATTTATATTTTCCCATATATTACAATCATTCCCTATATTGATTGAGATTTTGAATGTTTAAATAATGGGGTAATGATTTCATTTAAATAGAAAATTACTTTGAAAGATAATATTTCATAAATTCCATTAACTTATACCATTTTATATCATACATGTAATAACTCATTTTTTGAATAGGACAAAAATTCAGAGGGAATTTGAGTTTCTAAAATTACATGATGGGAAATTTTTAAAACCGATATTTTCAATGAAACTACACATTTAATAACAAGTTTATGTATTTTTTTAGACTTGGGTGAAGGATGAGAGGCCCCTCGGGTTCCTCAGTGAGGTTCGAGAGCACCAGGCCCTGGTAGAGGCATATGGCTTGTCTAAAACCATGAGGCCATTCGTAGCAATCCAAGAAGTGTTATAATTTTCAAGAAATTAAATTAATTAAATAAGAATAAGAATAAAAATAAAATAAAATAAAATAAAATTAAGATAAAAAATTAAAATTAAAATAACATTTTAATAGTAGTAAAATTATTATTATTATTATTACTATTATTACAATTTTGTTTTTTAGACACCCAGAAGTGGTCTCCCCATTTTCTTCTCCCCTAATAGATGTCCAAAACCCCCCTAGATAACCAATTAGGTGTGATACACGCCCTTGATTACCCCTTAGGATCACACGACTGGATCAGGATCCCTCTTTCTTTCACTATTATATTGAGTTTCTTACTCGATTATGATGAGGTATGGTCTTATCCTCAATTCTAATTTCATTAATAGTCAATTTTTGGTCTCCCCATCACCCCTCATACACAGAAAATAAACCTATGGTTAGGTTTGATCTTGTTTACAGTTTTCTTTAGTTGTTAGGGTATGTGAAGGGTCTCCAAGGATGTCGTCTTATGTATTCTGGAAATCTCCGTCGAAGGAAAAGTGGATCAGATTGGTTTGAATCCCTTCTTTTGTTTTGAGGTGAGTTTTTATCCCTATGATTTTTTTCTCAAATTTTATTTTGGGTCATTGATGCGTTTTTGAGTCACTTACTTTTAATCTGGATATATTGGTCCTTACTACAGTGTTTTGAGTTTTTAATAATTTTGGTATAGTGTTTGGTCATCTTTGCTGGCGCACACTCACATACATAGGAATGTATGTTTATGTATATATATATTCCTTATAAATATACCCTAATAAAAATTAAAATATTTATTTTGGAATAAATTATAATTATAAATATATATATATATATATATAAGAATATATGTTCGTGCGGGTGTGGGGTAGTTTCGAGTGGTTTCCACCAAATCTGACCTGAGTTGGGTGTCAGCTTGGTCTTATGCTTGAGGTATGATTATTGTCCTCAAACCTTTAATTCAAGAATTTATTAATTACATTATTCCTACACATCCTTGGGATATTTATTATTTATTATTTATTTTAGAATAAATATCTAAATATGATCAGTGATTTGTTTGAAAAATAAATTCATGGTTTCTAATAGAGCAGGACTGTCCTCAAAACCAAAATGCAGTGATAGTTACACATATCATTCTTATTTGAAGGATGATTTTTACGCATGCCTTTTTATTTATTCTAGTTTTTAGGGATATTATTAAATTACCCATTTATATAATATGAATGAAATTTTTAGAGCAATTTTTTTAAATTCAATTTTTAAGAATTTTTCATATTTTATAAACTGAATAAAATGCCATAAAATGGGGATTACCAGTGTGGGGATTATACCCTCTTCTGTTTTATTTTGTCGGTTATTTCATGTCACTACATTGTGCCACTTGATTAAACCTTTTGGAAATTCCATATTATTGTATATTAAATTTTTTGGTTTGTCTTGTAGTGTTAGTTGTGACATTCACTTATGGTTAAACCTAAAAATGGGAGTTCAAATTGCCTCTTGGTCACCCCGTTGGGTATTCCCAAACTAAATAATAGAATTCCCTAATACCATGAGTTTTTTTTTCACCTTGGATGAGTGTGTGAAATGATGGATTAATGTCCTAAATTGGTAACTTGATTTAAATTGGGAATTCAACCATGGATTAAGACATTTGACAATGCGTATTACTAGTTCATTTTTTTTATCCTTTTCCAAATAATTTTTTATGTATATTGTTTGTTCCAATGTAGTTTTTCATGGTTATATAAAATACAATTTAAATATTAATAGCTTGAGACCTTGAGAAGTAATTAATGAAATATGGTTAAAGGCATGAAAATTTCATGTCGTTCTCATTTCATTTCATTGTTATAGCTTATTATTTGTATAAAATTCTCTTTTTAAAACTTTCTTATGATTATATCTTGATGCATTATGATCTGGTTTAGATCCTTGAGTTACATTTATGCTAATTTACTTATTCTATATTAATGGATTGGATTGTTTTACTTGATAGCTTTAATATATTGTGTATTATAGTGCATGTTTGATTGTATTATTAATATATATTCATTCTTTGTGGTTTATATATTGATGTTCTCCTTACAATGTTCCTTGGTAACCTGTTTCACTTGATCTGGGTGGGGAGATAACATGGTGTCATAATTAAGGACTCATGGATGGACTCCCATGCTTGGGTGGTTATAACGCAACACACTAAGGGAGATTCTTTGGCTTGCAAGGCAAGGGATTCATAAGAAATTATTTATACACTCGATTGATACTGGTTCCCTAGTAAAGAAACTAGGGATTAAACCATTGGTAAGATGGATAAACCTTTCCTTTGGTGATACATGGTCATCTTGTGAGATACCTGGGACTGACTCAGAGTTACCATGCCTCGTAGTGATACAGGGACTCCATATAGATCACCTTGTAAAAACCTAGTGGCATGGGATTATCGAATGTTCATGTAGCTATACATGGTATTATTTTTAGATAACCATAGATAGGTACCAGACTCCGCACATTGATTTTGATGAATTGTTTTGATTTCATTCTCTATTGGATTAATGAATCATATGAGATGCATCCTTCAATATAACTATGTATAGTTCTTGTATGTGATATGTTTCCCTTACTTCACTAGCCCACATAAGTTATTAAATTAAATTTAGACCCCAATTAAATCACAATCTTAGGGCATGACTTCCTTGGTTTTACATGTTACAAATGGTCCTTGTATATATATAGATATATATTATTATTTTCATATTTATACTTTTCAAGATTCTAGTTTAGGCCAAAGTAGGAGGTATTATATGGTTGTTCGTTTAGGATTCCAAACCAAGTTTCTATTATTAATTCTTTATGACTCTATAATTATTATATATAGTACATTGTATTAATTTATAATGCACTATCTAGATTATACTGGACAAGGGTAGTGTCAGACTACTAAGATTTATGTCTCACACCATATTTATGCTTCAATTACCATGGTGTACCTGAAAAATTGAACATTCTTACATGTTTTCTGGTTCATCTATTATGACGTGCTCTATAAATGGGAGCTAAAGAGAACCTGGATGGGATCATGCTCGAGATGCTTGAGGCGTTGACCATTCGGTTTTTATTTTCTATTGTTCAATTATATTTATATTTGTATTTCATAATTCTTTCACTTATAACATCATATTTAATACATACAATGTTGTAAATTGGCATTGACCTTCTATTATATTCTGTTGTTATTATATTACACTTTCATTGCTATCTATTCTTGTTTATTCATCCACTGTCTATTATATATTGTTTATCGTAGTGAATACTTTGATCTTTTATGGTATAGTCTCCCCAAGGACACACCCTAGTCCATCGCTACTATTTGAAAGCCTTTGGAGTTTAGGGAGATATGGTTGAGGTCAAATAACCCACCAATATAGCTATCGGTCTTGATGGTAAGCAAGGTTGTGATGTTATAATGTTGTATTAGAGAAGTATTTTTTTCTTTTTATGACTATTTTGGGTTGGTAAAAAGGATACTAAGAATGTGTTTTTGATTGGTTAATATCTGTTCTTGGGACAAATTACCCCACATATCAAGAATGACCATTTTACCAGGGCTCAGATTGATGATCATGTTGTTTAATATTATGGTGGATTAATTTTTCACCCCCAGTGAATGGTGTCCTTTCCTTTTCAGATTGATTTATGTAATTTTAGGGAACTTTACAACTACATTGTTATGAAAGGATGATTAATTTCATGCATCATTATAGGCACACATATATTAACATTTGATGCCTATATAATGTTACGTAGTTTCATTTTAGCATGCCTGCTGATCAGATACTCTAAGGTGAGAGTCATGCCAATGATTTCATGTATTTTTAAAAATTATTATATTTATACTTTTTTAAGAAATTCATTAGAATTATTACCTATTTATTTTCCATTTTTTTGTGTTCATAGCGTGTTTCTCAATGTTAACTACTTGAGAAACATGTTAGTTTTTTAAATATGTTATTAATGGAAATTTAAAATTAATTGTTTCTTATTAATGGGATTCAATATTAAATTTATAGTGTATATAGGTGGTTCATAAATTGGGGGATGAAATTCCATATAAATATTATCTAGATATAACATTGTGTTATATTTTAAAATGGTTCTACATGTGAAGGTTGTTTAATTTAAAATGAATTAGTTAACTATCTAAATGATCAAGTGAACCCAAGTAGGTTAGTTGTGGCATGGTTATTATGAGATGAACCATTTGGGAGTTTACCAAAATTTATAATTGAGAAACTACTATTGTTTTTGTTCTTAGAGAACCCAGTTTGGTTTAATGGGGTTCTTATAGGTCACCTTATGGGTTAAATGAAATTTATTTAATAAATCATCTCTTTTTGATTGAATGTCAATAAAATGTATAATTATTTAAAATAATATTTTTATTGAGATTTTCCTATTCTTCCTAGATTTGATGGTTAAAATCACATGCTTGGTGTTTTTTTTAAATGGTTCATGATTTTTTGAATTATATATTTTAGATGGTTAAGAATTTTAACTTAAATAAATGTAACGACTTGAAAATGGAACTCTTAGGTGGTTTCATTTGATAAAAACCTCATGTAAGGGTAGAGTAATATTTTTTTTTGAGTTTCATTTTAATATAGATGTGAACATTTTCCATTCGACTACACGTTTTTTAGCATTGTCTTAGATAATATTCTCTTAAGCTGATGATTTTTGTTTAGTGCAACATTGTTATGGGTCAACATTTTTTTCTCTCATAAGGGGATGGATTATTGTAGGTATCACCCTTAGAGTTTAATGACTTGATAAATATTTTTATATTTCTGACGATTAGTGTCATTAGGGTACCATTGACGCTTGTAGGACTCTTAAATTCTAAATAACATATTTTTTTGGATGGGTGGTTAGAGTATCATTTACCATTTTTATGGATTTAAGCATTGATTAATTCTGGTTTTCATCTAGTTAGGCATGCCTTGGACATTGTTGGATACACTTTAAGTCACATGAACTTTTTTTTCCTTGGTGGTGGAAGAAATATCCTGGAATCAACAGATTAATGGCCATTTTAAGAAATACGACTTGGGTATAAATATTTTGTTTAGGCCACATGTATTGAATAGATGGGGATGGTAAGCTGGTGGGTAGTATTTTGGATGTGTGGTCTTGCTTGTAAAATATTTGGCATTATGTGTTGGTATACACGGTGTTGTCGTGTGATTAATGTTAAAAAAAAGAGAAGAGTTTAGTTTGATAATTTAGCATAGTGATGTGGAATACATAATCTGGTCATCTCCATAGTAGAGTGACCTATGGGTTAAATAAATAAAAATTCATCCTAATCTCTAGTATGACTTCTTAGAGACTTTAGTTTATTGACATTCCTATATTCTTGGTTTTGAAATTTATGTCTAATTCTTGACATGTGGGAACATGGCTCAGAGGAGTTTCACATATTCATTTAAGGTGAATTTGATCTATCACAATTGTGAGAGGATATTTTGTCCTCTATTTTGATGACTTATATATTCTTATACTGGTGAGTGTTGTATCAGATCTATTAATTGTTTTTTCCTTTTAGTTATTAGAAAAACAACCAAAGGGGACCATTTGAAAATGGTTAGGCTTTCTTGAATTCCTTAAATAATTCCATGTTCTAAATCATGTAAGTGATTGATTTGGAGCACCATGTGGGAGTGTTTGGTTCTGTATATAACCTTTATAACAACCCTTGGTCATGGAGGACATCAGTTTTGATGTTTGAACAGTCAAAAAATGCATCATGTAGTAAATGCTAGTTATTTTTTAGTGGTGGTGTGTTGGAAGGTGAATCTGAGTTCTTTTCAAAAGAGCTCAACCAGTAGTGGATGAATGGTGAAATTTTTTTATTTTTCTAAACCCTATCAGTATACTCGTGTTCAATAACGATCGTTCCCCCCTTCTTGATATCATCTTTAATGCACTATGATATTTTTGGTCTTACGCCACACTAAATCCTTAAAAATCTATTGAGCTTGTTGGGGTTCTCTTTTGGTGTTGCATACTGGACGCATGGTGCATTTCATGGAATAGTGGTTAGGAGTGACCCTTGGGTTCCTATGTTGGAAATTCATTGGGAGAATCTTGGACACCAGTTCTATTCTTGATTTGACTACCTAGAAATGCTATGGTGGGATTATTCAAGGATATATTGTGGAAATTGTGGCCATTAACCTATGTATCGCATATAATAATAGAGTGTGAACTACTTTGGATATTTCTTCATCCTTTTATTTAAATAATCTATGGTCACCAACATACTTTTAATTTTCCTTTTGGGTGATTATTTCGATCGAGGAACATTACCAGAAGTCAAATATAGACTTTTGTTGGTATGTTTGTTATAAACACAAGATTCCTTGGGAGAAATAATTGTGATTCGGATTTTAATGTGCCGACATTATTTGCTGAGGCTGTTAATAATGGTCAGCCAAAGGTGGTTTAACTCATGTCATCTTCTTTTTTCACTGCCTATTATTTGTGAATGTCCCTTTTAAATCATGCTTCCTGGTTAAGGAATGTGTGGTTTAGTGGATGTAAATGAATTTTGGAAATTATGTGCGATAAGTATCAGTTTAGTCAATTATAATTCGATTGTTTCATTCCATGAGGTCTCTTGTAAAACCTCAGATATAGTCGGTTTCTCCATGTTATAATAAATCATGTCTCTATAGTCATTAAAAAACTTAGGGGCGTGCATTGTAAGGAAATTTTGATGATGTTGGTTTTTTGCCTTTGAACTGGCCTTTTCTGATGTAGAAGACCTTAGGTGGGAAGCACCACCAGTCATATGTTAATTGATACATTGATGTGATCATTTATCCAGCTAGACAATATTGGGTAATCTCGGTCCTGGTCTTTCAATTGGAAGGCAAGCGTTGGCTTGGATTTTAAATCCATTAAGGGCCCAATGCATGATAATGAGCATGTAGGTGCGTTGGATGTTTGGAAACATAACACAACCATTTGAACAATGATTCATGACCATATTAGGTCATGTGATATTTCCATTGTTTATACAGGATTCTCAAGGATGAGAAGTTATAATGTGTAGAGGTTTTAATGACCCATGTTTTGAACCAGAAAAAAATTATGAGGGATTTTTTTGGTAATTACTGGATATGTCATATTTAAAAACGAGCTTTAGAATGAAATTTTGAGAGTCAAAAACATCAACATGTTGATTTTATTATTGGGTGAAGTACGATAGGCCACTCATGTGCCTCGATGTGGTTCAGGAGTTCCATTATTGTAAAATCAAAGGTTTGGGTTGCTCGTAGAGGGACATGGTTTGTCTAAAACCATGTGACCCTAAGAAAAAATCCAAGAAGTTTGTTAATTTTAAAGATATTTAATAAATTAAATTAAAATGAAATCAGGTCAAATTAAAAGAGATAAAAATGGGAAATGAAAAAAATGATATTATTTTAATAAAAATAACAATAATAGTATTGTTATTATTATTATAATTGGATTGTTTTTAATAGAACCAAAAGGGGTCTCCCCCTTTTCCTATCCCTTAACCTATGGTGTGAAACCCCCTATCCATCCCTTTAGGCACAAAAAACCCCCTAGAAAATCCCTTAGTTGTGTGAAACCCCCTCCATCTCACACCTTCATTCACTATTTTTCTGGAATTTATTTTTGGATTCTAATGAGATATGGTCTTCTCCTGCATTCTCCTTCCATTTCTGGATGATTTTTAGTCTCCCCATCATCCCACATGATCAATATATATCCCTAGGGTTAGGCTTAATTATATATATATATATATTTGTTTTCATCCATTTTTATGGTCTGTGAAGGGTTTCTCGGGATGCCATCATGCGTATTCCAGCAACCGCCACCAAAGGTGAAGCATTTCAGGTTATTTTGACTCTCCTACTTCATTATGAGGTGAGTTTTTATTCCTATTTATTGGTTTATAACCATTTATTTATGTTCCTTAGTTTTTCGAGTTTGTTGTTTTTAACCTAGTTGTTTTTATCCTTTTTGCAGTGTTTTGAATTCTTAATAATTTTTGTGGAGTGTTTGGTCATCTTGGATAGCATGCACACACATATGTAGGTTTATATGTATATATATATCATAATTATTCTTTAACGATTATGGGAATATATATTTTGAAATAAAGTATATATATATATGTATAAGAATTTATGTGTGTGAGTGTGGGGTTTTTTCGAGTGGTTTCCGCCAAATATGACAAGTTCTGAGTGTCGTCTTGGTGTAATGATAGAGGTAGGATCCTTATCTTTTCCACTTTATTTCAATAATGAATTAATTAATTTCTTCTTGAACTTCTTTTGAATATTCATTATTGCATTCATGGGTTTAGAATAAATGTATAAATATCATAATTGATTTGTTTAATAAATAAATTCATGGTTTTATAATAAAACCCCTCGAATGGAGGTGAGATGTAATTGAAACCAAAAACCATTGATAGTTATTTATATCCTCTTTAGTTACGTTTTGAGTTTTCCTTATTCCTTGTAATTTGATATATTTTTTTGGAAGAACGGAAATTTTCCCCTTTTAAAAAATATGAATATATTTTCAAAGGTCATTTTGTTTAAATGTAATGATTACGACATTGGTGTGTTTTATAAACTGAATCACATTCCTTATAAATTGGGATTACCATTTTAGGGAATCTACCATCTTCCCTTTTACTTCGTCCCTTATTTCATGTCATGCCATTATGCTACCCACCGAAACCTTCGGATGATGCCATATTATCATGTATTAAAAATTTTGCTTTGTCTTGTAGTGTTTTTTGTGACATTCTATTATAGAGAAACCTAACCATGTGGGGTCTCATTGCCACTTGTCCACCCTTTTAGGTGTTCCCATCCTAAATGTATTAATTTTCTAATTCCTTGAGTTGTTTTTCACCTTGTATGAGTATGTGGTACCTTGGATTAATGTATTAAATTGATTAAATTGATTTAATATGGGAGTTGAACCATGGATTGGGCCCTTTGACAATGAATATGCTTAGTTATTATTTGTTTAGACTTGTATATATACATGTGTATTCATTGAACTTGTTGGAATCCCCATGTGTTAATCATATTTTAATGATAAAAAATCCTATACATTCTGCAAAGCTTGTTATTACTAATTAATCTGTCTTAAATCATCTATACAAATGGTTGGTTAATTTATTCTTTAAACAACCCTATCCAAGATCTTAATTGTAGTAAATTAAGTTTGATTATTTTAAACTATATTTACCATTGGTCTATAATGATTTCTTTGAGGAATGATTAAGTCTAATTGATTCTATGGATACTATTACTTAAGTATATATAAAAATATTTGGCTAAGTCTATGAAACCATGAACCGGCCACCGATTTTGGTTTTCTGGAAAAGTGACCTAGACATCGTGACCAGACACTCTGACCAGACACCATGACCAGACACTATGACCAGACACAGTGACCCAAACACTTTGACCCAGACACCGTGACCCAGACACCGTGACCGAGATACCGTGACCAGTCACCATGACCTAGAAACTGTGACCCTGACACCATAACCAGTTTTAGATATATTTGAAGTCTGTGACACCGATTCCTTGATAAGACACCCTTTGATGTTTGGAAAACTATTAGAAACTATGATCCAAACACTACATCTGTGCTACCAGTTCTAGATCTCTATACAACTATGCCATCATAATTGTCTTACTACTCAAAGGGAAAGAAGGAGACATTGTTACATGGAGACACCATTTCATAGAGACACTATTTCCAAGTGACACCGTTTCTTGACAGACTATGACACTCTTCCTTAATATGTTTTTTCATTATTCAATTTAAATTCTAACTGTCATATTTGAGTCATTTAAATGCACTGAAATAATTAATATTTCTTTGTATACGTGTTACCTGACAGTACAAGGTACGTGGTGCAGAATACATGCATCATGTTGGCTTCAACACATGCACTCTAAGAATAAAAAGAAAATCGTGGCCTAGAAACTAACATGAGAGATATCGAAGAAACACTAGTATTCTTAAAGAAAAATAATTGACACATGCAACAATATTCATCTAAAAAAACATGAAGAATTCACGAATCCAAAACCCAAGATTACATAGATTATAGTAAAGAAAATCTTCCAAATTCTAACTCCACGAAGAACATGAGCCAGATATAACTGGGAACCAGAGAATCTGACTTGTGATACTATATTTCTATCAAGAGGACTCGATTATTTCATCTTCTTCATCTGAGAAGTCCAAAGCTGCATAAAATAAAACTCATATCACTTCTAACATTATGTCATCATCTTTTCTCTGTGGTGTATTTTTTTATCTTTCGAGATGTGTTTGTGTGTCTGTATGAAAACACACTCTGTCTTAGGCATTAAAGAAAAGGATACAAGATATCCTTCCTCTAATATCATTTTACACTTGTTTAATCTCATGGAAAAGTGTAGAAGAGGTCCCTATATGACTTGTTAGTTTATACCCATGACGTACTGTGGAAGAGTTCATGTTATCTGGAAAGTCTTGTATACTGTTGTTTACCCCGATCCAGGGTTTGGATCAAGATTATTAATATAAACTTCTTAGAGGTAGGTGATCACCAGGTGGAGTGGATTATATCACAACTTGATACTGAACCACTTGTTTTATATCCGTTTATTTGTTTATGTTAGTTTTCATTGTTTTACTATATAATTCATAAATAACTAAATTTAGTTAGATAGTTAATCTTGTAAAGATGTTATAATTGTTTTTTCCTTATTAGAATAGCTTCAAAAGTAATATTAATAACTTATATTAAGATTACATAGAATTAATCAATCTTATGAGATGTTATTTAAACAGTAAAACTTTTATAATAGTATTACATTGATTCACTACACTGTATTTATTTTTATTCGGGACCCTTTTAAGAAATAAATTCAAACCAAAATTTTAATAATTACTCAATTCAACCCCTCTTGAGTACTCTACTCTTACCCAAATTTGGTATCAAATGAGCTTATTAAGACATTTTTTTGAAAATATTCAACTTCGATTTTAGTTGTACTTTAAAGATCTGAAAATTTATATCAATTATAAATTTATAGCTATTTTATAGTATTTCCTTGTTATGGATAATAGACTGTAAGGTGCTGCAACAAACAGACCACCATTCATTAACGGAGCCAAATATTCCCAATAGAAAATCAAAATCAAATTGAATTTACGAAGTATAGGATTTGAAATTTGTTCCTCAATTATAGATGAGTATAATATTCCTTATACTAATATAATTAGATGGGATGAACCAACCAAGACTACCTAAAATAACAATTTCAAATCCAGGAATGATATATATTTCTTTTTAAGAGATGAGGAATTTAACAGAATTTCTGCATGTAAAACTGCCCATCAAATTCGGCATACTTTGTCTGTTTCACATGAATTAACTTCTATTGTGAAAGATATGAGAATTAATACTTATAATATTAAATATGATAAATTCAAAAACAAACTTGATGAGTCAATTTATGACATGTATATCAGGTTCAATGAAATTGTCAACACAATGATTTCTCTTGGAAGAGATGTTACGACCAAAGAAAAAATTATGAGGGTTCTCAGATGCCTACCTGAAAGATGGAGAGGAACCTCTGTCTCTATTAGAGAGTCATGTGTCATCAGCATGTTACCTATAAACGTAATCAATGAGAAACTAATTATGTATGAAGAGGAGCGGAAAGTCAATAAGGAAGATTAGGATGAACCCAAAAAATATATATTGCATTTTAGACCACCACCTCTAAGAAAAAAAATAAAAGGAAATTGGAAGTCTCTGTATAATTCTCTAATAGTGAAAAATCATCACCTGACAGTAATGAAGAGATGGATCAATTATCTAGAAGTTTTAAGATATTTTACAAGAAGAAGAAATTTTTCAGTATGCCTAACATCAAGGGAAGATATGATCAAAA
Source organism: Viscum album (assembly GCA_963277665.1). Classification (NCBI taxonomy): domain Eukaryota; kingdom Viridiplantae; phylum Streptophyta; class Magnoliopsida; order Santalales; family Viscaceae; genus Viscum; species Viscum album. The sequence goes on from OY728157.1 coordinate 403,028,541, forward strand.
AGGAAACTAGAAGAAAGATTGGAAGATAAGTGATATGTCCGAGGATATATTATTCTATGAATATAAGTGAAAGAGAAATGTAAAGGATGGATATCCCAAGATCAAGAGAAAAAATAAACAGGAAGAAAAATATAGAAATTATTAAAAGGAAATGAAAACAATATAGAGTGCTTCTAAGGATAGTTCAAGTTATAGCGAAAATTCATTTTTCTATATTACTATTACATAATTTTAAAGATAAATAACATAATATTATTAGACATAGAGGATACACAGGTTTAGTTTCTTGGGAAAACTAAGACCGTACATAACAATTACAACATCAATCATAAACATTTATTTAATTTATTCTTATCTAGATTCTCATTGGAAGTTGTCCTCTCCTTAGTACATGTAGCCACCTGAGGATATACATCAAAAGGGGTGAGGTAAAATCACAATAAGAGGATAGATAAGAATTATATATAATGGGGTGAGCATAATCATGACATAGGAAAAAGATCATGAACATGATAGGAAAATAAATAAATGACTTGAAATGTGGAAATGCATAAAAATAAAACATCATGTCTTAGTGGTTAACTACCACACATACGTGTGAAACAAGATATAATCTTTTTCCCACATCATTTCACATTTACTCATGAGATTAATAACTTTACCCAATGCATTAGATCACTTTACAATTCTGGGTGCACCAATCACATTCAAACATTCATATTGCGCTATATAATTTCGAGCGCACCGGTCACATCATAACATTATCATTATCATGATTTCCACATGGAAAATATATCAAAAGTTAACATAAATAACCCATTGAATGTAATGGGTTACATCTCATAATAACACATTCATAAACATTGGGTTCCCAAAAGAAAGAGGGAATAACATACATGTTTCAAGAACGGTCCACTTTGAGAGAAAAGTAAAAAGGTGTGCTCTTAAAAGAAGAGTTCTTTTGAAAAACATTTTGTTTGACATAAAAACTAGTGAAAAACATGTATATAATAGAAATGGAAAGAAAATGATGAAAAAATTATCTTTAAGGAGTAACCATATCAAAAAAATGGAGTGAAATATGGAAAACCCGAAGGATGAAAGGTGGGTTCGAGAATTTCCCTTACCTTGTATCTGAATGGTTCCTTCTATTTAATTTCCTATATAAGGATATTATATTCATTAATTATAAATCCATAACCTTGGGTATATTAATATGGTTCATTATGGTTATATTAATTGATTCTATGTGCCTTTTTATTAGTTATAGAGTTTAAAAAACATTGTCTGAGAATGCTTTTTTTATGGTTTTCTTGAGTGGTTCACTAGTATTTTTAAATTGAAGTTTTGGTAGAACATGGGTAAACATACAAAACTGATATTTCATGCAATTAATGATATTTAAATATTTTTAATGATATTATAATGAATTATATAAGATCCATATGGACGTATCATTAGATAAGAATTAAATGATGATTGTTTGGGTAAATTTGAACGCTTTTTCTATCATAATGAACTTGTTTTATATTATAACTAGAAATATGGTCATAACTTATTTCCAAAACCTTAAATAGTAGTTAATACATATAACATATTTTGTTTCAATAATAAAAATGGTTTCATGACCATATATAAAGGTAGAAATGGAAGAAGAAAACATGTCGTTCTTGAAGGTGATAAATTAACACCTCATGAACAACGTTCTCATTAATAAAATAAAAGAAAGAGAGAAAGGGGTTGGATGATATAATATCCCATTTTCATAATAACGTTCTAGTACATATATAATACTGGAGTTAATATACCATTTAGGTGAAGAGAGATGAAGAGATATCCAGAAATGAACTAGAATGTGAAAGGAAATTAAAGGAGAAGAGGGAGAGAAATTACCTCTTAAATATTCCTCTTGAGATCCTCCTTAAGTATGCTAAGAATTGTCTTTTGATGAGACCAAAAGCTCTTGAAAGTGGGATAGGGGCTAGGGAGGATGTTTTGGCAGAGTTTAGAGAATGCTTGGAGCTTTATATGTGTGAGTAAATGAGGCTGTGAAGGGTGGTTTTTATAGTGGAGAGGAGAGGGGTTTCCTTAATATAAAATTCATTAGTTTGTTAATTTCCCCTAAGATTAGGAATAGTGATTCTTGAATGACCAAGAATAATATTTTTATCATGTTATCCCAAACCAAGTGGGCTTACATCAGTAGAACGGTACACATGACTCTATAATTAGCTTATATAGCTTATTTTGTAAATTATGGTATTTCACTATTCATCAAAAATTAAAGTTTCTCAGAAAAATACCAAAAAATTACCCCTATAATTTTTCAATGTGTAGAATCCAAAAAATGAATTCCGTTTTTCAAAAATAATTTTCTATATATTATAAATTTAACATTTAATTAAAATCATAATTTACTTAAAAAATAGTTTTTAAAATTAAAACTGATTTTACAGTGCTTTCAAAAATTACGAAGGGACTTATAAAATTATATAAATACTATAAGGAATTGATTTGATAATTAATGAAAACTTTTTAAGAAAATACTTTTTCTTTTTAATTAATTAATTGATTATAATTAATTATTTATGACTTACAAAATACCAAAACATTTACTAAGGTAAAATTTTTACTTCTTAAGAGGTCAAAATTGTATTTAATTATTCATGGGTAATGTTACTCTTATGTTGGATGATTTACTATTCATAAGGGTTATATTATTATTCATAAGGTTATGTTACCATTCATAAGGGTAGGTTAATATTCACCAAAAAATATTTTTGTTTTATTAGACTCCAAAAAACATCTTGAACACAACTGTGTATCTCAGATTCTCGAAATTCTCAATACAGAAGTGAAAAACTTATTTTTAGAGGTCAATTAGCACATATTAGTTAATTATGTTGTGTTTTCATGTGATTTAATGACATAATAATAAGAAGGTAATTTCCATTGAAAAACTTTTGGTCGTTACATTCTTCCCCCCTTAAGAAATTTCACCCCTGAAATTTCACTTTACACAAATAGGTGAGGGTACCTCTCCTTCATCACCTCCTCCGGTTCCCAAGTAGCTTCTTTGAACTTATGGTTCCTCCACAAAAATTTGACAAGGTGGGTTGTCTAGTTGTGTAGTACCTTATCTCTCTGATCCATAATCTCTACTGGCTGTTCCTCATAAGAGAGATCATCTTCTAGTTGTTCCACCTCTAAGTTTAGTACACATGAGGGGTCTGGTCTGCACTTAATCAGGAGTGATACGTGAAACACATCATGAAATTGAGCCATATTCATTGGAAGTTCAAGCCGATAGGCCACAAATTCTATGCATTCAAGGATATAAAAAGAGCCAATGTACATTGGGATTAACTTCCCTTTCTTCCCAAATCACATGACTCTATTCTATAGATATATTCACAGGATGACTTTATCTCCAACATCGAACTCCAAGTCCCTTTGATGGTTGTCAGCATAGCTATATTTCCGAATCTGAGTAGCTTTGATGTGTTTCTGGATGACTTGAACCTTCTCTGTCATCTCCTGGACAAGATCGTGTCTAAGTAGCTTTCTTTCTCCAACTTCATCCCAATAGGTTGGAGTTCTATATCGCTTTCCATACAGAGCTTCATATAGAGCAATCTGAATACTCGGGTAAAAGCTATTGTTGTATGAGAAATCAACCAATGGGAGATGATGATATCATACACCTTTGAATTAAAGAAGGACGGATCTTATCATATCTTCATGAATATGAATATACCTTTCAGACTGGCCATCACTTTGGGGGTGATAGGCCATGCTGAAATTTAATTCAGTACTCAAAGCATGTTGAAGACTTCTCCAGAATATAGATTTAATCCTTGGATCATGGTCAGAGACAATGAATAACGGAACTCCATGCAGTCTCACCACTTCCATCACATATATCTTTGCATGTTGTTCAAGTGAGTGATCTTTTTGAATAGTGATAAAATGGGAAGTCTTGGTGATTCAGTCAACCAAAACCCATATCGCATTATTTCCCTTTGACGCCTTTGGGAGAACCGTGAAAAATTCCATAGTAAAATTTTCCCATTTCCACATGGGTATAGGCAATGGTTGCATCATACATTTGGTCTTTTGTCGCTCATCTTTAACTTGCTGACATACCAAGCACCTTGATATATATTCCACAATCTCTTTCTTCATGTTGTCCCACTAGAAGTGTTCTCGGAGATCACGGTACATCTTGGTACTCCCAAGATGGATAGAGAATTTTGAGCTATGTCCATTGTCCAATAGCTCCTTCTTTATCCCAGGTGATGAAGGCACACAAAGCTGCCTTCCAAAATGAATCACAACATCATCGTCGATATGGAACTCCTGCATCTTCCCTTCCTTCACAGCATTCACCCTCTTTTGTATCTCCACATAATCCCTTTTTGATTCCTTAATCTTTTCTTGGATTGATGGTTGTGCAATCATTTGGGAAAGGTTGGATGTATCCCCTACCATTATGATTTCCAAATCCATTATTTGCATATATAAGAAGATCAGGTCTTTCTCAATCCGCAACATGGATTGAGTAGCAGGTTCTTTTCTTCTTAGTGCATCAACTACCTTGTTCATGTTTCCATGATGGTAGTGAATAGTGAAATCATAATCCTTGATTAGCTCAAACCATCTCCTTTGATGCATTTTGAGCTCCTTTTGTGAGAATATATACTTTAGGCTCTTGTGGTCGGTGTATATGTCACACTTCTCACCATAAAGGTAGCGATGCATGATTTTCACGGAAAAAATCACTACTACCAGCTCTAGATCATGTGTCGGGTAGTTCTGCTCATGGATATTTAGCTGTCTTGAGGCATAGGCTATCACATTATCATTTTTCATTTGTACACAACCCAAACCATTATTTGAAGCATCACTGTATATCACAGAACTTTCTCCACTTTTTGATAGTGTGAGTATAGGTGCAGTGATCAACCTTCTCTTTAGCTCCTTGAAGCTTCCCTAACATTATTCCGTCCAGACATACTTTACCCATTTCCTTGTTAACATAGTTATATAGATTGACAATCGTGAGAAGTTTCTCAAAAAACGTCAGTAGTACCCAACAAATCCAAGAAAACTACAGATTTTCGTGACACTAGAGGGCTAGGCCATTCCTCAATCGCCTTTGTATTTGAAGGATCCACAGAAATTCCCTCACTTATGATCACATGTCCCAATAATGTTACTTGCTTCATCCCAAAGTCACACTTGCTGAACTTGGCGTACAACTTCTCCTTTCTTAATGCCTCCAAAACAAGTCTTAGATGTTCTTCATGTTCCTCCTTGATCTTGGAGTAGATGAGAATATCATCAATAAACACTCCAGAAAATTTGTCGAGCTAATGTCTAAAGACTCTGTTCATCAGATCCATGAATATTGCAGGGTATTAGTAAGTCAGAAGGGAATCCCCAAAAACTCATAGTGCCCATACCTTGTATGGAAGGCAGTCTTCAGAATATCTTCCTTCTTCACCTTTACCTGATGATATCCAGAACAAATATCCACCTTTGAGAAGAATTTAGATCCTTTTAACTGATCGAACAAGTCATCAATCCAAGGGAGAGGATAATTGTTGTTTATGGTGATCCAGTTGAGTTCCTGATAATCGATACACAACCACATTTTTACATCCTTCTTCAAAAAGAGCATTGGCACACCCCAAGGTGATGCACGAGCGCATATGAACCATTTTCCTAGATGCTCTTGAAACTTCTTCTTTTACTCCTCCAGTTCGATAGGAGCCATCCTATAGGGACACTTCGAGATAAGAGTAGCTTCGGGTATGAGTTCAATTAAGAACTCTACCTCACGTTCCGGGGGAAATCTATGTAACTCTTCGAGAAATACATCGTCGTATTCCCTAATGATGGGCATTTCCTTAGGGTTGGCACTTTCCTTCAACTCAACCATTTGAGTGAGGTATGCTTCTTCATAGTGAATCAACACCCAAACCATTGAATGATTTTTCAACGGAGATTCAGGATCTTCCTTTAATTTGTAGAGGAGCATGGGATGGTTTGGAATATGAAAAGTTATTTCCTTTTCCCGATGTTTGATATGTTCTGTATATAACGAGAGCCAATCCATTCCCACTATAGCATCAAATTCCACCAAGGGAAGTATTACGAGATTTTACGGAAGAATATTCCCACATACGCTAGTACGAGAAGATTAAAACACTTGGGTTGCAATGATTTCACCGCTTGATGTTTTTACAGATATCTCAACTTCAAGGTTTTGGGGCTTCGATTCTATAGTTCTAGAAAACATTCAAATATAAATGAATTAATAGAACCAGAATCAAATAATACTTTTTCCATTCTTGAGTGAATAGGAAGTGTAACTTGTAGGACTTCATTATCTTGCTCCACTTCCGCAGTAGTGATGGCATAAGCCTTCCCTTGTTCCTTTGGCTTCGGTGGCTGTTGACGCTGATTACCCTCAAGAACTCGAGGTTTAGTGCATTGGTTAGCATAGTTCTCTAGCTCCCTACAGTTGTAGCATTGAACCATGAGTGGTTCTCTCCTTTTATCGGCTAAATTATCCTTCTCTTTCATGTCTTTTCGACACTCTTGAGCATGATGTCCTTATTTCCCACACTTGATGAATTTCCCCATCCCTTTGAGGAAGTTCCCATGGTGCAACTTTCCACATTATTGGCATGTGTTTCATTGAGTTTTATTACCACCTTTATCATTAGGTCCACCGGCATGAAAGTCCATCTTTCGTTTCATATCACCATAGCTCTGGGACCATTCTCTAAACTCCATCTCCACTTTGATATCACACCGAACAACTTCTTCATTACTCCCAAAGTCTCAAATAGAAAGATCCGTTTGAAGGTGTGGTTTTAATCCACTAAAGAATCTATCAATTTTTCTATCATTATTGATAAAAAAACCTGAAGCGTACCTTTGAAGCATTGTGAAATTCTCTTCATAGGTTGTAACATATTCTAGTTCTTTTTTCATGAGCTCTATGAATTCTCTCTCTATATTCATGTGATGAGGTCTTGGGAAATACTTATTAAGAAACATTATCTTAATGTCTTCCGATTATATCTCTTTAATTTCCTCCCTTGGCTTGGTGTTCTTAATCAAATCCCACCATTGCTCGGCTTATCCATCTAGACGATAAATGGATAAGGTCACATTCACAGTCTCAGAATATTTAAGAACAAAAAATATCTTCTCCATGGAGTTGAACCATTGTTCCGCAGCTAGTGGATCAGAAGATCCATTAAACGTTGGTGGTCGTTGCCGCATAAAACATTCGATATCCAGTTTCTTCCACTTTGGTGAAGGAGGGAGTTCCTCATTATTATGGTTATTGTTCATAACCTGAGACAATTGGGTAATAATCACCATGATGTTTTGAACTCCACCTCATAAATCATTGGGGATGTCGGTCGGGAAATCATTGCATTGGCCCTCACAAGAGTTGTTGGCCTGATTTCTCCTAGTTCCCACCATTTTCTAAAATAGAAAAGGTTAGAACAAAACATAATTCAAAAATTCATTAATGAATAACTTATTTATTTTCAAAATTTATACTAAAATCATTACATATGGGATCCCTATGTATATAATCTTATGTGAATATTTTTACTTAGTCTTATGCTAGAGGTTTTCTCTAGTGTTCAATAATCCTAATTCCCAAATTAGCTAAACCTTTACTCTGATACCAACTATAGCGACCCTACCTAATTATAAATTACTATTACATCATTTTAAAGATAAATAACATAACAGTATTAGACATATAGGATACAATGGTTTAGTGTTTTAGGAAAACTAGGACCATACATAACAATTACAACATCAAGCATAAACATTTATTTAATTTCTTCTTCTCTAGCTTCTCATTGGCACTTGTCCTATCCTTAGTACATGTAGCCACCAAAGGATATACATCAAAAGGGGTGAGCTAAAATCCCAATAAGTGGATAGATAAGAATAATATAGCATGGGGTGTGCATAATCATGGCATTGGTAAAAGATCATGAACATGAGAGGAGCATAAATAAAAGACATGAAATGTGGCAATGCATAAAAATGAAACATCATGTCTTAGTGGTTAACTACAACACATACATGTTAACCAAGATAGAATATTTTTAAAACATAATTTCACATTTAATCATGAGATTAATCAATTTACCTAATGCATTGGAGCCCTGTATAATTCCAGGCGCACCCATCACATTCAAACATTCATATTGTGCTATATAATTCTAGGCGCACCCGTCACAACATAAAATTATCATTATAATGCTTCACACATGGAACATATGTCAAAATTGAACATAATTAACCCATGGAAAGGAATGGGTTACATCTCATAAGAAAACATTCATAATCTTTGGGTTCCCAAAAGAAAGAGGGAATAACATACATGTTTCAAAAACTGTCCACTTTGAGAGAGATGTAAAAGGTGTGTTCTTAAAAGAAGAGTTCTTTTGAAAAAAAAAATTTAACATAAAAACCAGTGATAAACATGTATATACTATAAAATGAAATAAAATTATGAAAAAATTATCTTTAAAAAGTAACCATATAAAAAAATGGAGTGAAAGAGGGAGAACCCGAAGGATGAAAGTTGGGTTCGAGAATTTCCCCTTACCCAGTATTTGAATGCTTCTTTCTCTTTAATGTTTTGTATAATGAAATTATATTCATTAAATATTATTTAAGAACCTTTGTTACATTAATATGGCTCATTATGGTTTTATTATGTGATTTTATTTGTCTTTGGATGAGTTATAGAGTTTAAAAAACATTGTCCTAGAATGTTTGTTTTTATGGTTTTCTTGAGTGGTTCACTCGTATTCTTAAATTGAAGTTCGGATAGAACATGGGTAAACGTCCATAAATGATATTTCATGTTATTAATGATATTAAAGGATTTTTAATGATCTTATAATTAATTATATTAGATCTATGTGGATGTATCATTATATAAGAATTAAATGATGATTGTTTGGGTTAATTTGAGCGATTTTTCTATCATAATGAACTTGTTTTATTTTATCACTAGAAATATGGTCAAAAGTTAGTTCAAGAAATTTAAATAAGAGATAATGCATATAAAAAGTTCTGGTTAAACCATAAAAATGATTTCATGACCAGATATGAAGGTAGAAGTGGAAGATGAAAACTTGTCGTTCTTGAAGGTGATAAATTAACACCTCACGAACAACGTTCTCCTTAATAAAATAAAAGGAAGAGGGAAAGGGGTCTGGATGATATAATATCCCATTTTCATAATAACATTATAGTAAATTTATAATAATGGAGTTAAAATTCCATTTGGATGAATATAGATGGGGAGATATCAAGAAATGAACTTGAACATGAAAGGAAATTAAATGAGAAGAGGGAGAGAAATTACCTCTTAAATATTCCTCTTGAGATCCTCCTTAAAGAAGCTAATATTGGCCTTTTTATGAGACCAAAAGCTCTTGAACGTGGGATAGAGGCTAGGGAGTATGTTTGGCCAGAGTTTAGAGAAGGCATGGAGCTTCAGAGATTTGAGGAAATGAGGGTGTAAAGGGTTGTTTTTATAGTGGAGGGGAGAGGGGTTTCCTTAATACAAAATTCATTAGTTTATTAATTTTCCCTAAGACAAAGAATAGTGAGTATTCAATGAAATAGAATAGTAATTTATTATGTGATCTCAAACCAAGTGATCTTACATCAGCAAAACATCACGCATGACTACATAATTAGCTTATTTAGCTTATTTCCTAAATTTTGGTATTTCACTATTCATAAAAAAAATCAAGTATCTCAGAAAAATCACAAAAATTTACCCCTACCATTTTTTGACGTTTAGATTCCAAAAATGAATTCCATGATTCAGAAATAATTTTTTAAATATTATTATTTCAATATTTAATTAAAATAATAATCTACTTAAAAAAATAGTTTTTAAAATTAAAACTGATTTTATAGTGCTTTGAAAAATTACGTAGGGTCTTATAAAAATATCTAAAAACTATAAGGCATTAATTTTATAATTAATGAAAAAGTTTTAAGAAAATACATTTTCTTTTAAATTAATTAATTAATTATAATTAATTTTTTATGACTTACAAAATAGCAAAACATTTACTAAGGTAAAATATTCGCTTCCTAAGATGTCTAAATATTATTTAATTATTAATGGGTAAGGTTACACTTATGATGGATGATTTAATATTCATAAGGGTTATATTACTATTCATAAGGTTATGTTACTATTCATATGGGTAGGTTACTATTCACTAAAAAATATTTTTGTTTTATTAGACTCTAAAAATCATCTTGAACACAACCATGAATGTCAGGTTCTAAAAATTCCCAATACAAAAGTAAAAAAATTATGTTTAGAGGTCACATAGCACATAATAGTTTATTATGTTGTGTTTTCATGTGATTTTATGACATCATTATAAGAAGGGAATTTCCATTGAAAATCTTTGGGTCGTTACACAAGTGACTCCGAATCTTCACATGATGAACAATCCAACAAAGAAAATATGTGTTTTATTACAATCACATCTACAGTAACACTGGAATATCTTGTACACAATCCCTATTATTTTGGAGATGAATTTCATTATGAAAATTGTCTAATGATTTAATGTTTGAGTACTGTAATATTCTTGAAGTGATATGTAATGAAATAAAAGATAAACACGCATATTTAAAGAAACAACATTATCTTACCTCAACCGTTGAATAAGAACTTACTATAGAAAGAGATAAAATGCTCAATTAATCAAATAAAATAATGAACTAAAGCTATCTAATGAGGAATTGAAAAAGGAACTTGAATGGTTTACTAATGGTAAACATAGATTGGTACAAATTCTAGGTAAAAATATTTCTCATAAATATACTAATGGTATTGGCTATCTACCTAGTAAAAGAATGTTTGGAAGAACTAATTTTGTTTATAAATCTATGTTATACATATTTACTCTTATTTCTGGAAAGCATTAAACTAGTTCAAATTATGGTACATTATCTAATATTTCATTCTTTTTTGGACCAGGTAGAGTTTATCTATCAATCACTTTACATAATGATTATAGGAAAACAACGAGCCATAAGTGGGTTCCTAAAGCACTAGTGACTAATATTACAGGTCCCAAACAAATATTGGTACCAAAATCAGTTTTTATTGGACTGTTTTATAGGAATGATTCTTAAATAGATCCTATAAAATCATACAATACTTGGATAGTGGGTGTTCAAGAAACATGATAGTAAACTATTCATGCCTCCAAAATTTAATAAACATTTATGGTGGACATGTCCCCTTTGGTGAAAATGCCAAAGGAAAGATCTTAGGCCTTGGACAAATCAGTAACTCTAACTCAGTTTTAATTTCCAAATTACTTTTTTTGAATGGATTGAAATATAATCTACATAGTATTTCACAACTACGTGATGATGGGTTTCATGATAAATTTGAAAATTATTCTAACACTATTTTCAATTCCAAAAATTAATTAGTGTTTTCTACATGATGAAATGAATGTGTATACTTTGTTAAGATAAATTATTTAGTTTCAAAAAATACTTCATGTTTAAGTGTATTTCACAATGAATCATGGCTTTGGAATAGGAGAGTAGGACACTATAATATTTACTCCCTTATAAAACTAACTAGAAAGTGTTTATTCAAAGAACTACCCAAACATTAGTTTCTAAAAGTTAATGTTTGTAATCCTTGTCAAAAGGAAAGACAACACAAGATTTACCTCAAACCAAAGAAAGAAGTGTAAACTTCTCAACCTCTCAAATTAGTTCACATGGATTTGTTTGGCCTATCAAGAGTTTCTAGTTTAAATGGGAATAACTATGATTATATTGTTGTATATGACTTTTCAAGATATACTTGGACTTCCTTTTTGGCTCACAAAAGTGAAACCTGATTTCATTATACAAAATATTCCAAAACTGTAGAAAATCCTAGTGGACTAAGAATTAAATCCTTAAGAATTGATCATGGTCATGAGTTTGAAAATCAAGAGTTTGAATCCACTTTTTCTAAAAATGGATATACTCATAATTTCTATGCCCCTAGAACACCTCAACCAAATAGATTAGTAGAATGAAAAAATATAACCTTACAAGATATTTCTAGAACCATTCTTAGTGATCATTATTTACCTATTTACATTTAGGAAGGTGATTAGATACAAAATGATATATTATTAATAAATTTCTGATTAAACTCATTCTTAAAATAACTCTATATGAGTTATAGAACAATATAAAACCCAATGTAAGTTACTTCAATTTTTTTGGTTGCAAAGTCTTGATCCTTAAAACTAAGGACAATCTTGAGAAATTTGAATCTAAATGTGATGATGGAGTTTTTCTTGGATATTCAATATCTTGTAAAGCCTATAGAGTGTTTAACAACTAAACTAAATGTGTTGACGAATCTATCCATGTCAAATTTTTTGAATCAGATTCACATGAGTCTATGACCTCTCTAGGGAATTTATTATATGATGTGTCAAATCTGTACATCTATTAAAAATCCTCCAACCATCCTATAAAAGAATTTATGAAAACTTCATGTTTTGTAAAATCTTCAGATTTAAGTCATAATGAACATGAACTAGTTGAATAAACAGAAATCAATAATCCTTCATTTTCTAGAGCTTCTAAAACTCTTAAAAACCTTTCTTTAGTTGTTGTTGTATGATTTTTATATAAAGGAACTCAAACTAGAGCCTTTCTTAGAAATCATGTTGAACATCAATTCTTCTTGTCACAACATGATCTTAAAAACATTAATGATGCTATAAATGATGAATTTTGGGTGATGGCTATTCAATAAGATCGTAATCAGTTTGAAATGAACAATATTTGGAAACTGGTTGACAGACCTAAAGAAACATTTAAAATATATACCAAATGGGTTTTTATAAATAAAAGAGATAAATGTGGTAACATAGTTAGAAACACGACTATATTGGTTGCACAAGGCTATAGTCATGAAGATGTAATTGACTATGAGGTAATCATTGCACCATAAATTAGACTTGAAGCCATAAGAATTCTACTTGCTTATGTAGCACATCTGAATTTCAAACTATATCAAATTGATGTGAAGAGATCATTCTTAAATGGGTATATAAATAAGGATTTATTTGTTAATAAATCCACTGGTCTTACAAATACCCATTTTCCAAATCATGTCTTTAAATTATCAAAATCATTATATGGTTTAAAACATGATCCAAGAGCTTGGTAAGAAACATTAAGTACTTTTCTTATTTCAAAAGGTTTTATAAAAGGAATATCTTGTCCTACCCTTTTTATAAAAAAAATTTCCAATTATGTTTTTGTAGTTCAAATTTATGTAGATGACATTATATTTGGATCTTCAAAAAATAATTTATGTATTGAATTTTCTAAAATGTTGTAAAAGGAATTTGAAATGAGTTTAACGAGTAAACTAAAAGTTGATCTTGGATTTTAAATCTTTCAAAATAATTATGGTATTATTTTGAATAAATGAAAATATACTAGAGATATTCTAAAACGTTTTGGCCTGGATAGCAGTAAAATTAGTGACACTCTAATGAGGACATATTTTATGTTGTGTCTTGATAAAGGTGGAAGATTTGTTGATCAAACCACTTATATTGAAATGAATAGAATCAAACTCTACCTAACTTCTATCCAACCTGACATTATATTTAGTGTATGTATTGGTGGTCGTTTTCAAGAAAACACTAAGGGATATCATTTAATATTTGTGAAGAGAATTTTCAAATACCTCAAGAATACACCCAATCATGGACCGTTCTATCCCATAGGATAAAAATTTTATTTGGTTAGATATTAAGAGGATGATTTCAGTGGTTGTAATTTAGATAATAAAAGTACCTATATAACATGTGATTTTTTAGGAAAGTCCCTAGTATCATGGTGTAGTAAGAAACAAAACTTTGTTGCGTTATTTACTACCAAAGCTGAGTATAAAGCTTTTGGTATTTTTTTTTTCAAAAATTCGGTGGATGAAGCACACATTACATGAATATGGATATCGATTTAAAAATTTACCTATAAATTCTGACAATACAGGTTCTATTAACATCCCAAAAAATATTTTTTCACACTCTAGGAAAAAAAATATTGATGTAAGACATAACTTTTTGAGAGACCGTTATCAAAAAGGTGATATGACATTAGAATTCATTGGAACTGAATATCATCTTGTTGATATATTCCCAAAACTATTATATTATGAAAGAATATATAACATCACAGATGAGTTGGGAATGATAAATCTTAAGTAGTTAGTGTTATTTTTCACAGTTTATGGTCTCACAAGTCACTGTCTTATGATTTTTGTCTATATCTAATATTTATATAAGATTACTGTCTTAAAAGTTTCTGTTTCATATTTACAGACCTATAGTTACTCTCTCTCATTTACATTCTGTAACATACCATCTCAAACAATATGGTCACATAGATTAGAAATCACATAGTTAACATCTCACCATCAAAGTCCATTATGGTCTCACCGTGAAAACATGTTACGGTCTCACCATGTATGTTTGTCCCAGTCTCACCGTAAAGAAACTTTTTGGATTTATTTACATATTAGAACTCGTATCATGGGAATTAATAATTTTATTCTTATAATTACCCGCACTTTTGATTTTGCGGCGCTTGATATCCCTAAATGATAAAAACGAATGAAGTTTCCCTCCATTATTCTCCCGAGCTCTCTTCTCTCAAACTGTAACCCCTATTTCAACAGTTCTCTCACTCTAGAACCTTATTTTATTGCCTATAATGAAACTTCCATCCTCATAATATCTTGAGAAGTGTAGATCAAAGAAGAAGATAAAACTAGCAATGAAGATAGCGCCCGAAGGTCCATTGAATCTGAACATGGTGAACGAAATAGTGGTAAATGAAAAATGAATTTTACTTAAATGGATTCTGTCAATTATGTATTTAATATTGAAAGTAATAAAAGATAAAGGATGGATTGATTGGTTAAAAAATGTGGAAATACCGATATACGCAAATCTAGTCACTCAGTTTTATCAGTTCGTTCTATTATCTTTTGATACAGAAGATGGTACTGTTGTGAGAAGCTAGACCAATGGCCATAGATGCACCATTTCATTGAGTTTATGGGCTGCATGCCTAAAGATACCTCATGATGGAATTTTTGGGGACTATTAGAGAGGTCCCCCGCCTCTATGAGATATCTATTTTGGAAGAACCATTAGGAAGATTAACTGGGAATGAAACAAAGAGAAGAGCAATAAATAAGAGTTAGATGGCGGAACAAGGATTTTGTTTAAGTTTTTTCAGAATCTGATTAGTCTAAGAAAAGGTTTTTTTTGCTACACTCAAGTAACAGGATGTATTTTTTCTACATCTTATGTATAATGGAAAAAATATTAACCTATGTTGTAGAATGGGATAAGGCTTTTCTAGAAGAACATTTAGAAGAAGATCCTTCTCTTGATAAAGAATATGTTCTTGAGGAACACCTGGAGAAACAATTGTTCATGAGTTTATCCATTCTATTGATGGAATAATGGAGTAAGAATTTTAATTTTTTAGAAAATTAATGGGCGAAGCTATTAAAGATGAAATCATGGAAGTAGTTCTAGGATCTAAATCTCATAGACCTGAGAAAGATGCACCTGTTGAGGGGGAGAAACACACAAATTTGGAAATTGTTGATGTTCCTAATCCCGTTGATCCAAGGACTGTGGATACATGGTATAGATTCCCTAGAAATTTTGATGTGAATGATTCTCCATAAGTATCAATTAAAGGTATAGATATCTCTACTGTATTTCAATTGAAATAATTCTCAGATCTTGTCTCTGTAATGGACCCCGAGCCTTCCTCCTCTTCTATCCCTGAACATTCACAAGAACCTTATAACATAGTAGGTAAATATGATTTGAAAGCCCTTGAAGCTAATATGTTATCTAGGGTTGAAAATCTCATGATCACTCAACCTTCTCTTGTGACAAACTTGAGTGAAAGAGATTCTACCCTGTTGTTAGATAAGACCATTTAGCAGATTCATCCAAAAATGCTTCGTGGAATTCAAGAAGTCAATGTTGAGAACAAACAGTTAAGTGATGATGTGAATCCTCTCAGAGGTATAGTTGAAGATATATATAGAGTGATGAAATCTATACCATAACCTATTTATCATCCTATTGAGGATGTTGGTAGTCAGATTCCATAGGAAGTTGCCTTCTTGATTCAACCTAACCTAACTTCTTTAGCTGACAGGGTGGATAAAATAAATAAGAAAATAGTTCAAGAGATGTCTCAGCTTGTTATTGTTATTACCAAGTTGAATAATGAGTATAAGGGAAGTCTCTAGAAATTTATAAATCAACTAAAGTCCCTTACTTCACTTGTTACAGCATATAATACCTCTCGACAGTAATCTCAACCCTCCTTGGACATAGATCTACTCAGAATGATCCTTAAGTAAGAACTCCAATCAATGTTCAGTGGTTTTGACAAAGAGTCTCTATCGAGGGTTGTTAATAATAGTGATAGAGTTTTGATCTGGTAAGAATTCATTTGAAGATGGCCAATGATTATCAAGAATAAATTACTAATAATGTTGATTTTTACTTAAATAGGATTTTCACTATGCATGACATAAAAAACCATTTCATGTACCTTGTAGAGAATATGAAAATCCCTCATGTCAATCAAGATTTTCAAAAATCAAGTTCAAAATCTGAAGGATTTAACTCTTTTGTTGGACAACTTCAGGTAGAAAAAGTATGACTTTGAGAAAGTGATGCAGTATGGTGGTGAGATTATTTCTAACTTCACCATGCTTTTGAGTCCTTATCTTCATTTTCAGAGCACTGCTATTGTGTCTCCTATAGATCCACCCTTAAGAAATGGTTTTCCTACCTACTCATCTATTACCCTTGCCTCTACCTATATGTATATCTCTCAAGCGCAGAGTCATATCAGACCTATATACCTTGACCATCAGTTTCTTCGGTATTCCACTGCACCTTCCTTGGACCCTTGTGTTTTTGAAGTTTTCCCTCTACCTTATTTCGCAGTTGGTTCACTTTCTTCATCAACTTCCACGTCTGATCCAGTGGATTCTAGTGAGGTAGCTACCAAGGGAAAAGATAATATAGTTAGTGCGGAAGAAAAGTGATAATTATCTTTTAATAGGGAAACTATTGAATTTTTGTTGCCAATTATTTTTAATGACACATTTTTTGTTCATCTAATGCATTGTGCACTCTTCATGTCTATTCTCTTCTTTACTTCTGTCATCCTTTTGATAATCCCAAAAGGGGGAGAAATATTCACTCTAAATGAACATTTCAGAAGATACACAGTCACTAAGAATTGATATATCACTCATATGATTTGTAATCATTAAAAAGAGGGAGATTGTTAGACTCCTCAACTGTTAATCATGTTTTAATGATCACAAATCCTATACATTCTACAAATTATTTAAATAATATTTAATCTATATCAAATCATTTGTACAGGTGGTCAGTTTATTTATATTTTAAAGAAACATTTCCAAGATATTAATTGCTATAAATTATGTTTTATTATTGTAAACTATATTTACCATTGGTCTATAATGATTTATTTGATGAATGATTATGTTTAATACATTATGAGGATATTATTGCTTATATCTATATACAAATATTTGGCTAAGTCTGAGAAACCATGAGTCTACCATCAATTTTGGTTTTATGGGAAAGTGACCTAGACACCATGATCGGTCACCATGACTTGACATTGTGACCAGACACTATGACCAGACATAGTGACCCAGACACTGTGATCCAGACACCATGACCAGACACCGTGACCCAGACACTGTGACCCAGACACCATGACCCAAACACCGTGACAAGACACCATGACCTAGACACTGTGACCAAGACATTGTAACCCGTTTCAGATCTATTTGATGTCAGTGACACTAGTTCCTTACTACGACACCGTTTCAATATTGGAAAAAGATCAGACACCATGATCCTAACACCGCATCAGTGCTACCAGTTTCCGATATCTATAAAACTATGCGAAAACAACAATCTCAATACTCAAATTCAAATAAGGAGACACCATTTCATAGAGACATTGTGTCTTGGAGACATCTTTTCTAAGTGACACAGTTTTGAGATATACTATGACACCATTATTTAATCAATTTGGCCATTTTCAATTCAATTTCAAACGGTCGTATTTGGTTCTTTTGAATGAACTAACATAATTAATATATCTTTGTAGACATGTCACCTGATAGTACAATGTACGAGGTGAAGAATACATGCATCATGTGAGATCCATAATATGTACTCAATAAATAAATAGAATAGCATGGGAAAGAATCTAACATGCGAGATAATGAAGAAGCGCGGGAATTTTTGAAGAAAAAAAACCGACACTTGCAAGAAGATAAATCTGAATAATGCATAAACCATTCATGAATCTAAAACATGAGATACCATAGATAAAATTCAAGAACATCAATGTAATTCCAAATCCATGAAGAACATGAGCCAGATCTAACTGGGAACCAGGGCATTAGACTTTTGATACTTTGTTTCTTAATACAGGACTTGATTCTTGTATCTACTTTATCCAAGAAATCCATAGATTCCTAAAATAACACAAAGAGAACTTCTATCCTTATCTCTTCATCTTTTTGTCTATTGGGTATTGTTTTTATATATTGAGTAGTGTTTGTGTGTCCATATAAAAACACAGACTATATCCTGCATTAAACTGAAGGATACAAGATATCCTTCCTCTCATATACTTTTACACTTGTTTACTCCCAAAGATAAGTGTGGAAGAGGTCCATGTGTGACCTGTTAATTTATAATGAGGAAAAATTGTATAATAGATCATTTGACCTAGAAATTCCTATGTACTCTTGTTTACCCCGGTCCAGGGTGTGGATCAAGTTTATTAATATAAACTTCTTAGTGTAAGGTGATTAGTATGTGGGGTGGATTAGGTTTCAGCTCGAGACTAAACCACTTGTTTTATATCCACTGTGTTGTTTAAGATAGTTTTATATGATTTAATTTATAAATAAAAAATCACTAAATATACATTGATAACTAATCTTAGAAAGAAGTTATAATTGTTTTTCTTTATTAGAATAGATTCAAAAGTAATATCAAAAACTGATATTAAGATTACTGAGAATTAATCAATCTTCTGAGAAGTTATTTAAATACCCAAACATTCACAATCGTTTTACTTTGATTAACTGGGCTCTATTTATTTTTATTGTGGATCCTTTTAAGAAATATTTTCAAACTGAAATTTAAATATATACTCAATTCACCCCCCTCTTGAATACTCTACATTGACCAACATCACTCATCACTTACTGTACTCAGTTTGAAAAATTTATTGTGTTTGTTACATTATTGGAAAAAACACTTGCATTAAGGGTCTGTTTGATACCACTTATTGAAATTTCATATAGAATTTTTCATTTACGATAAACAATATCAAAAAATATGTATCGTGTGTTCTAATATTACTTTTACGGAACATCATAAATAAAAAAATTGTATTGTGTGTCCTACTTTTGAAAAATTACTATACATAAATACCAAAAGAATACCACTCAAGTGACATGAATCATTTTATCAATAATTAATCTAGAAATGTTTATTCTTAAAAATTAATGACATATTATAAGCACTATATAGATTAATCTGACATTCAAAATATTATCTCTTATGAAAATAAGTTTGAAAAAAAGTGTTGTCAAATACCATCTTACATTATATAGGAGTACCACATAAATAAGAGGTTGTAAAATACTTTTCTAAAAGCTAAAAACGCTTAAACAAAACCACTTATTAACATTTCAAAAAATCATTTACTCAATAAGAAATTAGGAAACACCTTTATATATCCACTTATCAAAACTGATTAGTGCTGTAAGAATTTTTCATTTAGTATAAGACCCCAGCCTTAAACATTACTTAATCTTGAGTTATTTTAAGAATACACGTTGGGGATCTTTTCAGGTTTAGAGTTTTAGAGAATTAGATCATAAATCATGCATTACATTCCACATTTAATGAAATTGGTTACATAAAAGATAATATTCATTTTACTCTCAATGGAAACATATTTAAAACAAAACTTGGATTCTTTCATGACACTTCTTTGACACTATCATCACATCATGTACCTTTTCCTTGACCTGTGAAAAACATTTCAAAAACTTGGGATGAGCATAAAAAGCTCAGTAAGGGATATAAAAATATAGAAAGGAAACATTAGTACATGTATTCATAAGAATCAACGAAATCATACTTTACTCATAAAACATAAGCACGCTAACATACCTCATGAAATCATAATATTTATGAATAACTCATAGAAATCATGAGATATAAAGGTAACTTGTGGAATTTATAACATTCTTACGTAGGGAGTAACCCTCATGGTTACATTTGGAATACCCATCACAGTATATTCCATAAATCTCTTTAGATAAACCTTAATGTTTAACCCCTTCGCGTTACCCAATGCATTGGAGAGCTATATCGGGCTCACCCTCCCATAGTTTATCACGGAACCACCCATCTTCATAACAATTCCCAAGAACTATAACATAATCGTATCACATAAAACATGCATAAAGGAAAAATAACATTTCCACATTTCAATCACAAGATATCAATACAACACATTAATATAATAAAAACATTATTAAAACCATTTTCAATACAAAAATAAAAGAAAAGTAAAACATGGTATTTATTTTTCATTTAAAAAATGTTATGGCTTGTAGAGGAATCCCGAACTCAAATAATGGTCACAACGGCAGAGAATTCGTTGTCGCCGCATACGTATGACAAAAAAACATTCCTTTTGTAATTTAGTAAAATGATTCATATAAAAAATATTCCTTTTGAATAAATGTAAAAGTCAAAGTGGTTTATACACTGTATAAAATAATGTTGTGTATAAATCAAAATATGCTTCAATGAAAGGAGATTGAGACGAAGTCCCTTACCTCGGGTCCGACTTGAAATGATCGTTCTTTAACCTCATGAATAATAAACTTGATTTATTTCTACTTGATTAAGAACCTTTTTCAAGTTAATTGTTCATTTTATATCACTTATTACCATGTTATGAACACTAATTAATTATTTAAGTTAATACTGGTCGTTTTGTTGATTATTGGTACTTGAGTAAAAAATAAACTCTTTATAATTACAAGTTGTTCATGTGATAAAATATCCATTATATCCAGAATTATATTCATGATGTTGATATCATATATATCATATATATCTAGTATATACATGCATTTATAATATTAAATAACATTTAGAGGTAAGAAATGAAATGCACCATTCATAGAGACGGTAAGCCGTACGTACGCATGAACATTACTTTCATTTATATTTCATATTTTATGGAATGGAATCATAATGATATAAAGGTGTATTATAATTCCATTGTAATATCATATATAATATCATTAACTACATCCTTTATACTTCCCACATATTCCATTAACGAATCAAATCACTTTGAGGGGGCGGTAGTCTGCACTTTCAAAAATGAAGATATCGCGTTTACCCATAATGGAAACCATAAAGTTATGCCATAAATGAAAAATACAGAAGCATAAGTGTAGCTAGAATACATATTATAACAAAATCCTATTATATTTATTATACTAGTGTTGTTACAAAAGAAATTAATAAAAAGGGTTTAGGGGGTTGGAGACGAAAAATAAAACAAATGAACATTAGAGAAGTCTTTACCTTTAAATCGGGTAACTCATTTTGGTTTGAACCAAAAGGGTTTCTTGAAGAGCTTTCTGCCTAAGGTAAGGATTCTAGGATGAAGAGAGGAATTTGGAGAGATAAAATGAGCAGATATTTTCCAAGACAATGGCTTGAGAGGTGTGTGTAAAGAGGTAGAGGTGGGAACCTTTTATAAGAGGAGAGGAGGGGCACTCTTGGAATGTAAAGAAATGTTAATTTATTTTAAAATGAGTTTCAGATTTTAAAGGTAAAACATTGATATATTTAGAAGATAAATTGATAAGGGTTCGAAATATACTCATCCAATAGGTCTTTGAAAAGTGTAAGTCTTATATTTTACATTATCATTTCATTTTATTTAAACCATTCATTAATGAGGTAATCGTTGCATCATCATGATGTCATAAATAATTTTATTTATTTAATGTCTAAAAATTATAGAAAAAATAATATGATGTAGGAATTTTTTTTATTTTTCCAATGAATATTTATATTCTAAGATATCATTTATGTATACAAAATTAAAAATGTTTTACTCAGGTGATACATTCTTTAGTGATATTATCCTTTCTTTAAAAATAAAATGATAAAGTGTCACTTTCACCAAAAAGTGATTCCATGGGGTCCCTAAGTTTGGAACAAGGCATCCCATGGTCTGAAATGACACAACTAGCATCATTAGTACACATTTTGGGGTCATTTGTTATTATTATGATATTATTTTATTATCCTTAACTACCAGACTACTAATTAATCAAGATAATTAATGATAATTACCGTCGTTACTATTCATAATGTCCAAAAAAATAGTCTTAATTACATAATTTGGACCTTCTGATTCCAAATATGGAATCCATTTTACCAAATTCCAAACATAGAAATTTTAATAATTAATTAAAAATAATTCCCGTTGTCAAAACAAATAGCGGGTTTTTGAAACAATATCTATGAAAAGATTGGCACTTGTGTGTGCCCAATTCCAAAGTGAAATTAATTCTAATGAACACCATTGGATTAAAGGGTAAAAATATATTCTAATTACACTTTAAAACCAATTAAAAAGATAATCTAACCATATAATTAAATTAGATTAAAAAGCAGTTTTGATGTAAAATGCAGTATTTTTCACTATTAATTAAAAAATAAACATTTTCAGAAAAATACCAAAAATCCATCCAAAGTAAATTTAAATATCCCAATCATAAAGAATAATTTTATTTTGACAAATAGAGATTATAAAATTGTTAAAATATAGATTTAAAAATGGTTCACCAACAAAAGGCGGTAAAACAATCTTTTAAAAATATTAGAGAATTATATGCTTAAGATTGGATTTATTCTCATTTTAAGTCTCTAAAACGCTATCAAATTAATAAATAGACATAGATAAGAATATATATTATTCATTACTTACTTGGGATGTTACATCCTTCCACCCTTTATAAAATTTCGCCCCCGCATTTTATTTTCTTATCGAATAAGTGGGGGTATTTATCCCTCATTGCATTTTCTGATTCTCATGTTGCCTCTTAAATCATGTGGGTTTTACACAATAACTTTACTTGATGAATCACCTTATTCCACAACACATGATATCTATGGTCAAGAATCTGGGCCGGTTGTTCCTCATAAGATAGATTCTCTTCCAGCTGAACTACCTCTGGACTCAAAACATGAGATGGATCTGGCATGTACTTACTTAACATTGAAACATGAAAAACATTGTGTACCTGAGATAAACTCATAGTTAAAGCCACTTGGTATGAAACTGATCCAACTGTCTCTAGAATTTCATATGGTCAAATGAACTTTGGAATCAACTTTCCTTTCTTACCAAATCAAATCACATTTTTCCATGGTGATACTTTGAGAAAAACATGATCACCTACCTCAAAAGAGGGATCCTTCCTCCTGTTTTCTGCATAACTCTACTACCTGCTCTGAGCTATTCTCATGTGTCTTTGTATCAGCTAAACTTTTCCTGCCAACTATTCTACCAATTCCGGTCCCATCAACTTCCTTTCACCCACTTCATCCTAGAAAGCAGGAGTTCGACACTGCTTCCCATATAATGCCTCAAATGGAGCCATCTGTATACTGGAATGAAAACTGTTATTATAAGAAAACTCAACCAAAGAAAGATGTTGGTCCCAACTTCCCTGATAATCCATCGAACAAACATGTATCATATCCTCCATAGTTTTAATCGTTCGTTCTGACTACCCATCTGATTGAGGATGAAAAACTATACTAAAATTAAATTAAGTACCCAATGACTTCTGAAGGCCTTTCCAAAAGATAGAAGTAAACACTACTACAAATTTGACCTATAGCCACGGACCTATAGCCACGGTTCTATAGGTTCATGGATATATCTTATATACTTCCACGATAATATCTTCATCCGTGGCTATATGCAGCAGCACCATTTTTTTTCCCAAACCTATCGGGCTACTTCTCCCCCCGCCTCGCGATTCCTCCTCCTCGCCGCGCCCTCCTCCTCCCCGAAGCCTCGTCGCTGACGCCTCCTCCATGCCGCACCCGCCTTGCCGCGCCCTCCTCGCCACACCCTCCTCCTCATTGTTCCCTCCTCACCGACGCCTCCTCACCACACCCTCCTCCCCGACGCCTCCTCGCCGACGCCTCCTCCGCGCCGCGCCCTCCTCGTCGTGCCCTCCTCGCAATGGTGTGTTAATGATGGGTGCTTCGATTCTTCTATTTGTCGCAGTGTTTACTTGATAATAATTCTTCTATTCTTCTATTTGATAGCCCCTTCAATCATTTTTCCTACACTCGATACTACTCGGATAGCTGTAGAGCTTCATCTATCTTCATTTCCATGAGTTCTAATTATTGTAGAAACCATTCCATCATCTACTCTATCGAATCCAATTTCATCTCCATTATAGGATGCACTAACCATGATCCACAGACACTACCAAATATCTAAATTAAAGCACCAAATTTGTTCTGTTTTTAACTTTAAATTTTATAAATTAATGTATATGTTTACACTTATAGGAGATGAAATTTTGGAAACCAAAGGTATTTTGTCAACAAGAAAAGAAGGGAAATTTTTTCCAATGATCTCAAATGAATAGAGCATCTACACCATGGGAGTAATAGTTTAAATTCTGTGATTTTTCTACTTAAACTTGAAAATTCACTTCTTTTTTTAGTTGAAATAAATGGTTGGAAGTTGCCTTTTAATAAATTTTGATTGCTGAAATCATCTTGTTAAATCTGTTGGTTGTTGCTTCCTTTTTTACTACCTTTGTGTATTGAAATTTTGGTGTGTATTCTTATTTTAATGTTTTACTAAAAATCATTTTTGAACTTCAAATGTTAACATGCATCTACTTTAAAACCCATGAATATGTGTTGAAGTTGTTAATATTGTAACTAGTGGGTATCATTCATGCATTTTGTGTGATTGTTTGAACTCTATGTTCTTCATTTCTTTTGTTTTTAATATATTAGTTATATGATTTGTTTGTAATTCGATAAAAAAAATTAATTATTGTTACAAATTGAGGAATATATCTAATTAATCATTTCTACCATAGGACGAGGTGGTTGGTGTTGGTTCTAATGCGGGCACGTTGGCATGTAACCGACAAGCAAGGGGGAACATCCATTCTTGGTAATGGGCATCTATGTGAACTTCAATTCTCAGTTATTGGTTTTGATTAGAGTGATATTAACATATTATTTTGTTCACATGCAGTTTTACAAAAATAAAATAAAAATTTAATCATAGTTTTATGGTTGCAATTCTAAAATCTTTTTTTATGAGCTGAATTCTACGGTGCTCAATTATTGTGCTCGATATGATTGTATCACCTTCTTTCTTCCATAAACTTTTTACAGTTTGATGAAGATAGGGTGCAACTGGTGATGAAATTTTTGAAGCTCTAATTTCTAATAGTAACTTTTCAAAACAAAACATTTTCCTCTCAAGTAAGCTTTGATTTGTGGTTCTTGCATCTACTATTTTTATAGGATACATGTTTGTATTCAGGCACATAAACACAAATATATTTCTTATCAATTATTTATTCTCTACATAATTACTTCTGATTTATTTTGATCTTTTTTTCTTTTTTTCTTGAAGGTAAAATATAGGCTTAGGGTGAAAAAGAAATAAGCACCCAAAGTACACTTAAGGCACCATTTTGTATAATGGTATCATGTTGGTAAGTTCATTGATTTATTTTTAACATACTACATCATGTATGTTGAGAGGGGTCTCTGATTTGTGGTTATTACATTATATATTTTGGTCTTTTGTTATATTTGTTGAAAATAGTCATTTTATGTCTTGAAGTGTTTTTGATAATATCTTCGACATGTATTAAAGTATGATAGGGGGCTGGGTGGAGGGGGTAGGGGGCAGGGTGGAGGGGTGCAGGGGGCAGGGTGGAGGGGGGGGAGGGGGCAGGGGGAGGGGTGTCCGGGGGGAGGGGTTTTCCGGTAGGGGGGAGGGCTGTCCGGCAGGGGGAGGGCTATCTAGCAGGGGGGGTGTCCAGGCAGGGGGAGGGGTTGTCCAGCAGGGAGGGAGGGGTCGCCAGTCAGGGGGAGGGGGTTGTCCAGCAGGGGGGGGAGGGGCTGTCCAGCAGGGGGGAGGGGGTGTCCAGTAGGGGGGGGGGGGAGGGCTGTCCAGTAGGCGGGAGGGGTGTCCAGCAGGGGGGAGGGGTGCCCAGTAGGGGGGGTGTCCAGGCAGGGGGGAGGGGCTGTCCAGCAGGGGGGAGGGGTGTCCAGGCGGGGGGAGGGGATGTCCAACAGGGGGGGAGGGGTGTCCAGAAGGGGGGAATTAAATAGGACTTAGACTTGGTTCATGCTATGAATTCTTCCCTTATTTATGAAATAGTGGAAAGATCCCAAAACACTCCTATATATTTAACATGGGTGAGTGGTATGTGAAAATCATCCTGAAGATTCTATATACATATAAACAAAAAATATTCTTGAGCAAAATGTTGGCTTAAGGAGTATGTCAAATCCTTTCACCACTAAATGAAATATAAAACCCTATCATTATCCTACCATTTTTAGTTTGAGAGATTTAGTATGGTTTTATTCTATATAATCAAACTGAATTGGAACAGAAACATCCAATAGAGATCTTCCCACCCTGTAATTGATTGAGTCGATGAACCGGTGTACCATACAAATGTTGGTCCCTATAATTTCTGTATAAAGATCCTAGGTTTCACTACTTATTTTTTAGGGGTCCCTATCATGGAATCACAACGGGACACAAAATGGGTCAAATTCTTCTTTGGGTCCCCTAAACCATTGAAAATTGGAAATGTAGTGTTTCCCAAATTTAGTGGGGAAAATTTAGATCACCCCCTTTAGGGTAAGGCTTGTTTTATAGTTGTACCAATTCCCACTATACCTCTATGGATTCTAATCAATCCATTAGAGAATCAATAGTTTTTATGAGCCCTTGAAGAATGTCTAGCTGAGAAGGAGCATGAATAGGTGCAACAATAGGTAGAGTTAAATGTGGCAGCCCTATTAGTATATGTCATGTGTAACCTATAGGGTGAGGTCTGTAATGATGCTCCTAGACATGATTTGGTTGTGTAAAAAATGTTGGTAACTCTCTATTTTCTATTTCTTGATTCATGTATGTTGGTTGTTGGTACCCCATGTTGATAGGATGTTTCATCTTAATTCTAGTTGCGGTAGAGAACCCTCTTTGATAAGGTGATCAAGTTGGGAGTACGAGTTGAGGATCTGCTTATAGAATATATCCAGCAGGAACACTACCTCAGAGAAGTTATTCATTGATTCTTCTCAATTATTTCAAATCTTCTACCTATTGAGAAAATCCTTCCTCATGTGTAAGGGGTTCAACCACTTCAGTATGTGGTTGCAGTGTATCCTTAATTTTACTCATTTCCATGGTGGATAATATCTAATGAGGAAATAATCGAGTGGTTGAGTGAATTCCAAATTTCAGGGAAAGCATATGAAGGTTGTAAGAATTGGATTGTCCAAGAATTATTAAACATATAAGGAATCGTTAGCTTGTCCCCCTTAGCAATGAAGGTTGTAAGAATTGGATGGTGATCAGAATTGTGCTTTACTAGAGTGACATAAGAGTTGGTTTTCCAAATTCCATGAAGAGAGTGATTACCAAAGGCACGGTCAACCCTATAGGCCCTACTTCCATTTAGATTCCTCCTATACCAAGTGTATTTGGCACCAATCATATTGGTTTCAATAAGTTTTAATTCCTCAATACAAGCTCTGAAATATCTCATTGTGGTAGCATTGGAAACATGTCCAATCTTGGCATCTGCATGTAAAATGGCATTGGAATCTCCCATTATAACCGAGGGATCTAATATAACTCTTGAAATCTCATTCATGTGTTTCCAATGAGTTCATCGACTAACGTAACAGTAGAAAGCATAAACCATTTAACAAAAAGAGATATGACCCTCGTTAAGGAAGGTGCAAGTGATAATTTGGTTTTCCACTCAAAAAATGGAAGGATTAGTAACATTATGATGGAAAACCAAGAAAATTATTTCAATACTAGTGATATCTTTCACAGAACATAGAAAATAATTACCATTTTGGGAAAAAAAGAACCAGAAGTGATGTTATTGGATTTTAGCTCAGAGATGCCAATGAAATCAGGTTTCTGTTTACTTACAAGAAGCCTAAGCCAACATAATTTTCTAGGGTTGGCTAGCCCCTGGAAATTCTAGAAGAGGATACACATCATTGTTTTTGAATGGGGGAAAGTCCCCCTTTCTGTTATTTCTCAGTTTCACTTTTTTAATTGGAGCTTCTCAACTCTCTCTTGTTGGAATGGTTCGTAGAATAAAATTGCTTTATATTGAGCTGGATCCCCAACCTAAAATAATATTCCCTGGTTTATAATCCTTTCATTATAGGGTATGAATCTTTTATACTAATGTTTATATGTTGAGAAGGTGTGTGCTCTGACAATTTCATAGAGAGAGAAGCCTGAGAAAATCCAGCTGCAAGTTTGTCATCCATATCAACTGTTTTTAATAATTCTGAGGTAATGAACTCCAAAAGAGGGATTCAGACTGCAGATTTGAAGAAAAATAGAGAATATAATCTGATGCCTCTTGGAAAATTAAGGATTCTTTAGAAAAATCACTTAGTATTTCCGCACCATTAGAGTTACCAGTTTCATCATGAACAAATCCTTGGGATTCTTATTCCTCTACTAAGTCTTCATTGGATTTACTAGTAGCATAATTGTTATCCCAGGTGACCTCTTTTTAACCTTCTTTGTATTTTTTTCTAACATAGTGTTTGGTGTTAATTTTTTTTTCCTTTCAGAGCATCTTTCAACGAAGTATTAATAGAGGATGGCTTGCAGAATTTCTGTGCAATTCTGCACTTATCAGGGGGTCTAGGGGGGAGGGAGGTGTGTTTGGGGGGGGGGGGGGGGGGTCCATGGGGGGTGTCTAGGGGGGAGGGAGGGGTGTCCAGGGGGGGTTTTATAGGGGGTAGGGATGGGTGTCCAGGGGGGTTGTCTAGGGGGGAGGGGGGATGTACAGGGGGTGCAAGGGAAGCTCTACAGGGGGTGGCAGGGGGTAGGGGTGATCCTCACATTTGGCATCTCTCAAATAAAGAGTCGTTAAACTCTTTTATTTTCTTAATCTTCACTTCCAACTGAGCATAACTGACATTCATGGATACTTTATGCAATTTTTCCAAAGCATGGATCACTTTTTTAACAACATTTTCAAACACTTTTCACATAAACTCTTTACAATTCTTCATCATCTTGAAAAAATATTTCATTGCTGGGGTGGGGGGTGTCCAAACATGCATTCTGTTTTCATTATTTTGTTTATTCAATTTCATTCTGTTTTTTCATTTTGTTTTTGATTAGTTATTATTTTTGTTTGTTCTATTGCATTCTGTTTTTCTTATTTTTTTGTTTTTAAATTTCTGTTGTTCTGGAAACATGCATTCTATTTTTTTCCATGTGCATCAACAATACCCATGACGTGATGTCAACACAATTCATCTTGTTGATGTATACAGGTGGGGAACGATATTCCTCTACCATTTCCCAACAAATAGAAGATTCCTTGAAAAGTACTAATCTCAAGTCCAGGGAAACTCCATCAGCCCCAAGAAAAAATAGTGGGAAGAGATGAAATAGCATCTGTTATGCTTAATATACCCCCTACACTAGCAGGAACTCCATGCCCTGCACCGAATAGTGCAGGTCCCCATAGATGTGAAAAACATCCTCTTCATTGACACGACTAGAAGAGGTGATCCAAAAGAAATCAATTAAATGAGAAAAGGAAGAAAATCTACTAATTACGATAAGATCATGTCTATTGATACTTTTTAGACACTATGAATTATAACTTTATTCACCTACCAATGCTGAACAGGGATGATGATGCATGTCTTGATGAATGACCATAATATTATCTCTTCCAATGGATACTATGACACAACATTCAAGAGTGTTTTTTCTTCAAATTTTTCATGTATACGGTGATAGATTCTAGGAATGTGATGCTGGGACTGCCACCACCACATGATTTATATGTTTCTACCATTGACTCGGATGAAGGACAATGGGAAAAATTGTTATAAAAATAGTAGAAGTTTAATAGTTGGGTGTCTTAAAAAATAGTCCACTGAGCTCATGAAAAAACATTTGAATTGCTGAATCACCCTACTATTCTCCCAATAGATCCTGATATTGTGTAGAAATAATACTCAGTCCCATGATCCTCCAAGGGTCAAGAAAATCAGGTAAAGGAAGATGAACCTACACCAAGAACAAATTTGTGTTGGACACTCTTAGATATCACACATGCAAATATAAGGAAATGGGCACCAACCCACCAAATGAAACCATGACCATCTTCTATCCAAAAAGATCCACCTAAAGAAGTTATTTGAGTAGACTAATATTCTAATTAGTAACTAATCTTCGACCCCGTTATTGTCATAAATTTAATATAAACCTTATCCAATTCAGCTCCTATAGAAGAAAGCAATACTAAACAATTCGTATCCCCCCACAAACAGTAGCCCCTCCATTTAATAACCCCCACCCACCGCCAAGGTGTCGAACAGAACAGCCTACAAGTCGGGTTTCATGTCCTCAAATCACACAAAATTTAGAAAAGTTCTTGAACCATCCCTACTGTTTTGTTTACATCCACATTTCCCAAAAACTAATTCCCAGCTAACCGTAATCCTGACAAGGATAAGCTCTCTCTTTTATCCAGTTCCGATACCGCCATCACTAGCTGGTCCATTATGGACACTTAATGAGTAGGTTTTCACTGAAGGTAACCTTACACCCTATGCTAAAACTCTATTCTGCTATGACAATAATGAGGAAATTTCATTGGGCCAACAGGGGGGGCTGTCCAGCAGGGGGGGGGGGGGTGGCTGTCCAGCAGGGGGGGCTGTCCAGCAGGGGGGATGTCCAGCAGGGGGAGGGGGTCCAGGGCTGGTGTCCAGGGGGTGTCCGGGGGTTTAGGGGGTCCAGGTGGTGTCCAGGCGTGGTGTCTAAGGGTGTCCAGTGGGGGTCTAGGTGGTGGTGTCCAGGGGTGTCCAATGGGTGGTGTCCAGGGGTGTCCAGTGGGGGGCAGGTGTGATTGCATTTCTGATAAAAAGTTCTGGAATTTGAAACTGATGAATTATTCACGTGTAAAATCTTTTTGAGTTTTTCAATGGAAATCGCTACCTTAGATACTAGTAATGTTTGTGTTTTCCTACAGGGTCTCAAGCAGGAAGTTATTGTTGATTTAGTGGAATAGTTCCATGCATACAAGCGAAGAGTGGTACACTTTGTTCATTTGATATATCAAATTTGGTTTTCCTTCACTTATAATGTTATGTGTTATCTTGTGCTATTTTTAATCATGGATGCTACTAGCATCTATTCAGACTTACTAGTTTGGTTATTTATACAGGAATCCATATCCCCTGGGAATGTATATCTTGAATATGGTATTTTATTCTCATGATTTTATTCTATGTAATTGAATCGTTTCTATATAGAAATTAATTTTTTGTTACTATGAGAATATTTTAATCCGGAATTGATGTGTAATTCCTTTGTTTAATTATTGTTTCTATTTTTTATAGATCATGTGTGTCCAGGGGGGGAGGTGTCCAGGCAGGGGGGAGGTGTCCAGGCAGGGGGGAGGTGTCCAGGAGGGGGGGGGGCTGTCCAGGTAGGGGGTGCTGCGGGGAAGGGGGGTGCTGCAGGGCAGGGGGGTGTAGGTGGGGAGGGTTGTCCGGGGGGGGGGTGCTGCTGGGCAGGGGGAGGGTGCAGGTGCGGTGAAAGAGGGGTTGTCCAGGGTTGGGGGGGTGGGTGCGGGGGGGGGGGGGGGGGGCTTTCGAGTTGGGGTGCGCAAGGGGGCTGTCCGGGGGGCATGTGGGATGTCCAGTGGGGTGCATGGGGTGTTCAAGGGGGGGGCATGGGGTGCAGGGGGGTGTCCAGGGGCTATCCAGGGGGTGCAAGGGGTGTAGGGGGGGAGGGCTGTCCAGCAGGGGGGAGGGCTGTCCAGCAGGGTGGAGGGCTGTCCAGCAAGGTGGGAGGGCTGTCCAGTAGGGGAGGGCTGTCCAGCAGGGGGAGGGGTGTCCTACAGGGGGAGGGGTGTCCAGTAGGGGGGGCTGTCCAGGAGGGGGAGGGGCTGTCCAGGTAGGGGGAGGAGCTGTCCAGGAAGGGGGCAGGGCTGTCCAGCAGGGGGGGGAGGGGCTGTCCAGGCAGAGGGAGGGGATGTCCAGGCAGGGGGCAGGGCTTTCCAGCAGGGGAGGGGCTGTCCCACAGGGGGGGGGGAGGGGTGTCCAGCAGGGGGGAGGGCTGTCCAGCAGGGGGAGGGGTGTCCAGCAGGGGGGAGGGGTGTCCAGGCAGGGGAAGGGGCTGTCCAGCAGGGGGGAGGGATGTCCTTGAGGAATGTCTAGCTGAGAAGGAGCATGAATAGGTGTAACAGCAGGTAGAGTAAAATGTGGCAGCCCTATTAGTATATTTCACTGCGGCGTGACCATGGCGTGACCGCCACAGGGTGTCGTCCTGGAGGAGTAACCGCCGCAGGGTGTCGTCCTAGAGCAGGGCCAAATCACACCGTGGTCATGCCGCGGTCATGCCGCAGTCACACCGCGGTCACGCCGTGATTTGGCCCTTCTCCATGACGACACCCTACGGCAATTACTCCTCCAGGACGACACCCTGTGGCGGTTACTCCTCCAGGAGGACACCCTGCGGCGGTCATGCTGTGGTCACGCCGCGGTCACGCCGCAGTCATGCCGCGGTCACGCCGCATTCACGCCTTAGTCACGCCATGATTTGGCCCTGCTCCAACATATTATGAAAGGACTCGGTGAATGGTCCTTCAACAGATCATGCAAGGACTCGGCGAATGGTTCTTCCACTTCTTCCTCTTCTCCCCCAAACTATAACTCTTTCTCTCTCTGTACTGCTTGCTCTAAATACTATAAATTACCATTTTACCTTCTTATTTTTCTCCTCTCTCAATTTTATTTCTAACAAAATTTGTGTCCTCTGTTTCTATCAACCTTCAGCACACCTTCTATACATCTTCAACTTGTATTCCTTCCACCTATTTCGCAAATAATATGTGCCATGAAATGTATGTTCTGTGTTGTTCTCAGTGGTCTGCAAACTTAGGTTCTGTGAACTGATATGTATGACATAAAATATGTTTGTGCTTATGCTCTGTATAAAAAAATGATATTTTGTGCTTCTCAATGCACCTCCAAGTCTCCTGGGGTGTCCAGGGTTTGGGGGGGGGGGCAGGACTGGCAGGGGTGTCCAGGCTCTGTGGGGGGGGGGTCTGTCCTGGGGTGGGTTCTGTCCTGGGGTGTCCAGGGTCAGAGGGCAGGGGGGGTAGGGGGAAAGGGTGTCCAATAGGGAGAGGGGTGTCCAGCAGGGGGAGGGGCTGTCCAGGCAGGGGGGGAGGGGTGTCCAGCATGGGGGAGGGGTGTCCAGGGGGGTGGTCCAGGGGTGTCCAGGGGTGGTGGTCCAGGGGGAGGGGTGTCCAGCAGTGGAGTCTATTGATGGTATTCTTTTTTGGACTTCAACATATTATGCAAGGACTCGGCGAATGGTCCTTCAACAGATTATGCAAGGACTCAGCGAATGGTTCTTCCACTTCTTCCTCTTCTCCCCCAAACTGTAACTCTCTCTCTCTCTGTACTGCTTGCTCTCAATACAGAAAATTACCATTGTACCTTCTTGTTTTTCTCCTCTCTCAATTTTATTCCTAACAAAATGCGTTTCCTCTGTTTCTATCAAACTTCAGCACACATTCTATACATCTTCAACTTGTATTCCTTCCACATATTTCACAAATAATATGTGCCAAGAAATGTATGTTTTCTGTTGTTCTCAATGGTCTGCAAACTTAGGTTCTGTGAACTGAAATGTATGGCATAACATATGTTTGTGCTTATGCTCTGAATAAAAAAATGATATTTTGTGCTTCTCAATGCACCTCCAAGTCTCCTGGGGTGTCCAGGGTCTAAGGGGGACTGGCAGGGGTGTTCAGGGTCGGGGGGGGGGGGGGGGGGGTCTGTCCTGGGGTGGGGTCTGTCCTGGGGTGTCCAGGGTCAGGGGGCAGGGGGGAAGGGGGCAGGGGGCAGGGGTGTCCAGCAGGGGGAGGGGTGTCCAGCAGGGGGAGGGGCTCTCCAGGCAGGGGGGAGGGGTGTCCAGCATGGGGGAGGGGTGTCCAGGGGGGGTGGTCCAGGGGTGTCCAGGGGTGGTGGTCTAGGGGGAGGGGTGTCCAGCAGTGGTGTCTATTGCTGGTATTCTTTTTTGGACATCAACAGATTATGCATGGACTCGGCGAATGGTCCTTCAACAGATTATGCGAGGACTCGGCGAATGGTTCTTCCACTTATTCTTCTTCTCCCCTAAACTGTAACTCTCTCTCTCTCTCTGTACTGCTTACTCTCAATACAGAAAATTACCATTGTAACTTCTTGTTTTTCTCCTCTCTCAATTTTATTCCTATCAAAATGTGTGTCCTCTATTTCTATCAATATTCATCACACCTTCTATACATCTTCAACTTGTATTCCTTCCACCTATTTCGCAAATAATATGTTCCAAGAAATGTATGTTCTGTGTTGTTCTCAGTGGTCTGCAAACTTAGGTTCTGTGAACTGAAATGTATGACATAACATATGTTTGTGCTTATGATCTGTATTAAAAAAAATGATATTTTGTGCTTCTCAATGCACCTCCAAGTCTCCCATTCTTCCTCAAATATCTTCCACAAACTTCATTGATCAATCAACATTCAAATATAAAGTGGAAGGGGTGTATAGGGGGGTCCAATGGGGGGGGGGGGGTCTGTCGATAGGGTGTCTAGGGGGTCCAGTGGGGGGGGGGGGTCTGTCCTGGGGTGTGCAGGTGGGGGGGGGGGTGTGCTGGGGCAGGGGGGCTGGTTTGGGGGGGGGGGGTCCAGTGGGGGGGGGGGTCTGTCCTGGGGTGTGAAGGTGGGTGTGGGGGGGGGGGGGGGGGTGCTGGGGCAGGGGGGCTGGTGCGGGGGGGGGGGGGGGGGTCCAGTTGGGAGGAAGGCAGGGGGGGTCTGCAGGAGGTGTCTAGGGGGTGTCTGGGGGGTGTCCAGGGTGTGTCCAGGAGGTGTCCAGGGGGTGTGCAGGATCTGTCCAGGGTCTATCCAGGGTCTGTCCAGGGTGTGTCCAGGGGGTGTCCCGGGTGTGTCCAGGGGGTGTCCAGGGGGTGTCCAGGGGGTGTCCAGGGGGGTGTCCAGGGGGTATTTTTTTATGGATTGGGACACCCTATAGCCACGGTTTTAAACCATGGCTATTGGTTTATTTCCACGGTTTTTAACCGTGGCTATAGACATAATGCCATGGTTTTAAACCATGGCAATATATTCTGTCCGGCCTTTGCTATAGCCACGGTTGAAACCGTGGCTATAGGTATACATCCACGGTTTGAACTGTGGCTTTAGATTTAAAGCCACGGTTTGGAACCGTGGCTATAGGTCTAGGCCTATAGCCACGCCAAACTTAGCCACGTTTCAAATAACCGTGGCTACTACCTATATCCACAGTTTGAGGGCATATAGCCACGATTTAAAACCGTGGCTATAGCCCGAATTTCCATTAGTGAAACCTAGGATCACGGTCAGATACAATGGAGTGAGGAACTCCTTGTAACCTACCTATCTCTTTAAGATACAAACAGGAAAGTTGATCTAGGGGAAAATTATCTCGTATAGAAAGGAAATGAGAAGATTTAGTCAAGCAGTCAAAAATTACCCAGATTGCATTATTACCTTGAGGTGTCTCCAGCAATCCCACAACGAAGTCCATGGATATATTCTCCCATTTCCACTCTGGCACTGGTAAAGGCTAAAGCATCCCTTTCGATAACTTTCGCTCTGCTTTAACCTGTTGACAAGTCAAAAACTTCACAGTAAAATCAGCAATATCTTTTTTCATTCCGTCCCACCAGTAATACTCTCTAAGATCTCTGTACATCTTAGTACTGCCTGGATGAACTGAAAAAGGAGAAATATGAGCTTCAAATAATAACTCTCTCTTCAACTATGAATCACAAGGCACACACAATCTCTTCCCAAATATCAAAACACAATCATTATCAATGATGAATTTTGGCAACTTACCCTTATGAACCAGCACTACCTTTTTTTGCAACTCACTGTCTAGCTTCTTTGCTTGCTTAATTCTGTCTAATAGAGAAGATTTCACTGATACCTAAAACAAAAAAGAAGGAAATCCTTCACCGACAACTTCTATTCCAAATTTCATCAAATACTTAACCAAAGGATAATGTTCCAAATGCAACATTGTTAATGGAGGATTACTTTTTTGACTCAAAGCATCATCCACTTTATTTTGTTTTCCCGGATGGTAATGAATTATACAATCATAATCCTTGATTAATTCTATCCATCCCATCTGTCTCATGTTCAATTCTTTTTGAGTGAATATATACTTTAAACTTTTGTGATCAATATATATTTCACAATTTACACCATACAAATGATGCCTCTAAAATTATAAAGTGAAAACAACAGAAGATAATTCCAAATCCTGTGCAGGGTAATTTACCTCATGAGTTTTCCACTGACGTGAAGCATAAGCAATTACCTAATCATTCTGCATTAGGATGCAACCAAGTCCTTTAAATGAAGAATCATTGTAGATTACAAACTCCCCATTCCTTGAAGGTAGTGCCAAAACTAGAGCATTCACCAATCTTCTTTTCAGTTGTTGAAAACAATCATCACATTATTTTGTCTAGATAAACTTAACACCCTTCCGAGTTACCTTTGTCATTGGACTAGATAACCATGAAAAATTTCTAACAAACCTTCGGTAATAGCCTGCCAACCCATGAAAACTACGAATCTCGATTACATTTGTGGGTCTTGGCCATTCTTCAACAACCTTTGTTTTTGCAGGTTGAATAGTTATCCCATCTTTAGAAACAATGTGACAAAGGAAAAAAATTTGTTGCAACCAAAACTCACACTTGGTGAATTTTCCATACAATTTCTTTTATTTAAATGTTTGGAAAATAACCCTTAAATGACTTTCATGCTCCTCTTTACTTTTAGAAAAAACCAAAATATCATCAATGAAAGCAACCACAAAATTATCCATGAACACATGTAAAATTCTATTCATAAGTTCCATGAATACAGTAGGTGCATTGGTTATCCCAAAAGGTATAACTCAAAATTCATAATGTCCATATCTTGTATGAAACACGATCATTAGAATATCTGCTTCTTTTACCTTCAACTGATGGTACCCCGACCTCAAGTCAATCTTTGAAAAATACTGAGCTCCGTGGAGCTGATCAAAAAAATAATCTATATGAGGCAAAAGATATTTTTTCTTAACAGTGATGTTATTCAAGGATCTATAATAAATTAAAAGTCTCATTGAACCATCTTTCTTTTTAACAAATAAAACAGGAGCACCCCATGGTGATGTGCTAGGTCGAATGAAACCTTTCTCTAATAAATCTTTCAATTTCTCCTTCAACTCTAAAAGTTCAATTTGAGTCATTCGATAAAGGGGTTTTAAATTGGATTAGCATCAGAAACTAAGTCAACAATAAATTCAACTTCCCGATCTGGTATTATTCCTGGAAACTCATCAGGAAAAACATTTAGATACTCTTTTACCACTGGAACATCATTAATCTGAACAGTTCATTTTTTTCAACAATATGTGCAAGGTAACATTCATTTCCATCTTTTACATGATTCTCAGCCTCTTGATATGTTATCAATAGTAAGGGTTCATTCTTATACACAAAATAAAAGTCTTTCTGAAAATAAAATTATTTAGCTCTACAGTCAATCTTAGCATGGTAAATAGAGAGCCAGTCCATTCCCAGGATAACATCAAACTCTACTAGAGGTAAAACAATAATGTTTTCAAGTAGGTTCTTTCCACGGATAAGGATATGCAGATTCTTATAAATTCTTTTTGCCTCAACATTTCCCCCAGATGTTTTTACAACAAGTTCAAGAGTAATTTATTTAGATGGAATTCCCAATTTACTAGAAATGTTTCCAGAGATGAAAGAATGTGTAGACCCTGAATCAAACAACACACTAGCATAATCTGAAAAAACAAAAAAGTACCTGATACCACTTCTTTTGATGGCCCAATATCTTCTGAAGTAGTTGAAAAGGATTTCACCACCCCATTCTGCTTGTAGTCTAACTGATTCCCATAACTCGAGCTCTTTTTCGGACACTCATTTGTATAGTGACACATCTCATTGCACTTAAAACATTTCACTAACTGCAAATAAAATTTGGTCTTACCATCACATTGATCTTTTTCAGTGCAATCATGAGCCTTATTTCCATCTAACCACATCAGCAGCACTTTCTATAATTCAGAAGACATTCCCCAACATGCCTTTTACCACATTTATCACAAAATGGAAACTTAGTTTTCTTACCATCAGACCTTTTTGAAGAATTCTTTCCTTTCTGCTGCCACCTCAGCCTATTCTTCTGTTGATTTTTATAGAACACTTGATCATCAAAAAACTCCATTTCCACCTTCTCAATTCATCGAAAAAGATTTTCATAACTTTTGAACTCATGAGAAGCTAAATCCATTTGATATTTTGGCATCAATCCTAAGTAAAAAACGATTGATTTTACTATCAAGGTATCAGATAAAATTTGGAGCATACCTTGCCATTCGAGTGAAACTTTCTTCATAAGCAGCCACTGAGACTTCCACTTGCCTCAATTCCAAGAATTGTTTTTCCATCCTAAGTCGAACAGCCTTAGGAAAATACTACTCAAGAAACATACCTTTGAATTCATCCTAGTCGAGATCATCAATCTTATTAGTATAACTGATATTTTTAACCATTGACCACCACTGATCTGCTTCACCCTCCAAACGGTAAATAGCAAGACTAACCTTTTGGTTGTCTGAACACCCCATGACATCAAAAATCTTCTCTAGTTCTTTAATCCACCCTTCATCTTTCATAAGGTCAGATGATCCTCTGAATGATGGGGGATGTTTCCTCATGAAATGTTCCACCACTAACATGTTCCTCTGTGGTTGATCTGGATGATCTCATGCGTGGATACCACCACCATTTATCGCTTGAGTAAACTACGCCATTACTGTAACAAACTGTTCAGTTACAATTCCGACCATCTCAGGATGCTGATTCAGA
This sequence comes from Viscum album, assembly GCA_963277665.1. Lineage (NCBI taxonomy): Eukaryota > Viridiplantae > Streptophyta > Magnoliopsida > Santalales > Viscaceae > Viscum > Viscum album. Next base: position 403,068,135 of record OY728157.1, read on the forward strand.
AGTTCATTTGCTTTTGTATGCCTTCCTAGCACTGATTCCCTGTTTCCTCTACAGAAAACCATTCTGAACAAACATGTCTTAGATGAAGCAACATGGTAATCTTTAAATGAAATACCATTTCAATTTGACAATAAAAAAATATTTTTGGATAATCAATTAACATAATTCTGACTCCTAAAGTTATCTAAACCGACCTCTGATACCAACTATAAGGCCCCAGCCTTAAACATTACTTAATCTTGAGTTATTTCAAGAATACATGTTGAGGATCTTTTCAGGCTTAGAGTTTTAGAGAATTAGATCGTAAATCATTCATTACATTCCACATTTAAACAAAGTGGTTACATAAAAGGTAGTATTCATTTTTTCCCATCAACAGAAACATATTTAAAACAAAACATGGATTCTTTTATGACACTTCCTTGACACTATCATCACATCATATACCTTTGCCTTGACCTGTGAAAAACATTTCAAAAACTTGGGATGAGCATAAAAAGCACAGTAAGGAATATAAAAATATGGAAAAGAAACATTAGTACATGTATACATAAGAATCAATGATATCATACTTTACTCATAAAACAAAAGCACGTTAACATACCTCATGAAATAATAACATTTATGAAGAACTCATAGAAATCATAATACATAAAGGTAACTTGAGGCATTCATAACATTCTTACGTAGGGAGTAACCCTCATGGTTACATTTGGAATACCCATCACAGTATATTCCCTAAATCTCTTCCAAGAAACCATAGAGTTTATTCGCTTCGTGTTACCCAATGCATTGGAGAGCTATATCGGGCACACCTGCCTGTGGTTTATAGCAGAACCACCTGTCTTTATAACAATTTTCAATAACCATAACATAATCATATCACATAAAACATGCATAAAGGAAGCATAACATTTCCACATTTCAATCAAAAGATATAAATAAAACACATTGATATAATAAAAAAATTGTGAAAACCATTTTCAATACCAAAATAAAATAGAAGTGAAACATGGTATATATTTTTCAATTAAAAAAATGTTATGTCTTGTAGAGGAAGTCGAAACTCAAATAATGGTCATGGCGGCAGAGAAGTCATTGTCGTTGCATACATACGTCAAAAAAACATTCCTTTTGTAGTTTAGTAAAATGCTTCATATAAACAAGCTTCCTTTTGAATAAACATAAAATTAAAAGGGGTTTATACACTGTATAAAAGAATGTTGTGTATAAATCAAAATATGCCTCAATGAAAGGAGATTGAGACGAAGTCCCTGACCTCAGGTCCGACTTGACTTGATCGTTCTTTAACCTTCTGAATAATAAACTTGAGTTAATTTATACTTTCTTATGAACCTTTTTCAAGTTCATTGTTCCTTTTATATCACTTATTACCATGTTATGATCACTATGTAGTTATTTAAGTTAATAATGGTCGTTTTTTCGATCATTGGTACTTGAGTCAAAAATAAACTCTTTATAATTACAAGTTGTTCATGTGGTAAAATATCCATTATATCCAGAATTATATTCATAATGTAGATATAAAATATATCATATATATCAAGTATATACATGAATTTATAATATTACATAACATTTAGAGGTATGAAATGAAAAGCACCGTTCATGGAGACGGTAAGCCGTACGTACGCATGAACGCTACTTTCATTTCTATTTGGTATTTTATGGAAAGAAATCATAATGATATAAAGGTATATTATAATTCCAGTATAATATCATATATAATATCATTAACTCCATCATTTATATGTCCAACATATGACATTAACGAATCAAATCACTTTGAGGGGGTGGTAGTCCGCACTTCCAAAAATGAAGATATCGCGTTTACCCATAATGGAAACCATAAAGGTATTCCATAAATGAAAAATACAGAAGTTTAAGGAAAACATAAACATATTATATATCATATATAAATATAGTGACATCTTAATGTCCATATTTTAAAGTGTTATAAGAATATTGAACAATCATCATTTCGTGAGGTAGAAATTCGCTATCCACAGAAACATTATGCTCTTTAACCATTAGATGTTGGTGTGTGTAAGTGTAGCTTGAATAAATATTATAACAACATCCTAGTATATTTAAAATACTGGTGTTTTTACAAAAGAAATGAAAAAAAAAGAGTTTAGGGGGTTGGAGAAGCAAAATAAAACAAAAGAACATTAGAGAAGTCTTTACCTTTAAATCGGGTAACTCCTCTTGGTTTGAACCAAAAGGGTTTCTTGAAGATATTTTTGCCTAAGTTAAGGCTTCTAGGATGAATATAAGGATGTGGAGAGATAAAATGAGCAGATCTTGGCCGATCCAATGGATTGAGAGGTGTTTGTAAAGAGGTAGAGGTGGGGGCCTTTTATAAGAGGAGAGGAGGGGCACTCTTGGAAAGTAAATAAATGTGACTTTTTTTAAAATAAGTTTAGGATTTTAAAGGTTCCACATTGATATATCTCTAGGATAAGGTGATAAGGTTTGAAATATACTCATCCAATAGGTCTTTGACAAATTTAAGTCTTATATTTTACATTATCTTTTCATTTTATTTAAATCGTTCATTAATGAGGTAATCGCTGCATCATCATGATGTCATAAATAATTTAATTTATTTAATGTCTAAAAATTATAAAAAATACTATGATGTAGTAAGTATTTTTATCTTTACAGTGAATTTTTATAGACTAATAGATCATTTATGTAGACAAAATTAAAAATGTTTTACTCAGGTGATAAATTCTTTAGTGATATTCTCCTTTCTTTAAAAATAAAATGATAAAGTGTCAATTTCACCCAAAAGTGATTCCATGGGGTCCCTAAGTTTGGAACAAGGCATACCATGGTCGGAAATGACACAACCAGTAGCATTATGACAAATTTTGGGGTCATTTTTTATTATTATGATATTATTTTATTATCCTTAAGTACCCGATTACTAATTAATCAAGATAATTAAAGATAATTACCGTCGTTACTATTCATTATGTCCAAAAACAAAAGAGTCTTAATTAAATTATTTGGACCTTCTGATTCCAAATATGGAATCAAATTTACCAAATTCCAATCATAGAAATTACAATAATGAATTAAAAATAATTCCCATTGTCAAAACAAATAGAGGGTTTTTTGAAACAATATCTATGAAAAGTTTGGCACTTGTTTATACCCAATTCCAAAGTGAAATTAATTCTAATGAACACCATTGGATTAAATGGTAAAAATATATTCTAATTAAACTTTAAAACCAATTAAAAAGATAATCTAACCATATAATTAAATTAGATGAAAAAGCAGTTTAGATGTAAAATGCAGTATTTTTCACTATTCATTAAAAATGAATATTGTCAGAAAAATACCAAAAATTTATCGAAAGTAAATTTCAATATCCCAATCATAAAGAATAAGTTTATTTTGAAAAACAGAACTTATAAAATTTTCAAAATATAGATTTAAAAATGGTTCACCATCAAAAGGCGGTAAAACAATCTTTTAAAAATATTAGAGAATTTGATACTTAAGATTTGATTTATTCTCATTTTAAGCCTCTAAAACACCATCTAATTAAAAAATATACATAGATAAGTATATCTATTATTCATTACTTACTTGGGATGTTACATTATGTGTCATAAATCAAATCCTAATTCAAAAATAGGTTATTATTTATGGCTAAGTTGAACTTGAGTTATAATGATATAGTTGGATTATTGTACCCCTTGACATTTTACTACAACATTATTAGCTAGGATATATACAAAAAACTTATTTCTCTTACCGATCTCTTTTATTTTTTGGTCTAGTAATTATATATTTTTTCGAAAACCTAATAGTGTCATCTTCCTTCTCTTTTTTGATCCTCGATAAAAAGCATGGAAACCTGAAAACCCTAGCATGACAACTAAAAATGGAACTCCATCAGCCCGTGACAAAGAAACATTGAATAATATTCCATTCCACACATAAACAAAAAAATAAAAAATACCATAAAAAACATATAATTTATGAATTTCATTGCTTTCTATTCAAATCATACACATAGTTTTTTAATCCCCCCTCCAACTAATATATACAGGACGCTATGAAAATTCCAAGATATTTGGGCACTCAACCCTAGTGCCGATGATTCAATGTAACTTTCATGGATACAACTTCACAAGCACAATACTCACATCTCCTATGTCATTGACACCAATGAGAATCATCTCCTCAAGTATTCCTTCAAACACCCTCAAGAAGTTGATGAGATCCTTCTTCACCTACTCATGTTTTCCGTTTCTCTATTCAATATCATAGTCCCCACAATTTATATATTTTTTCAAAAATATTAACTCAGAACTTAACAAGTGCTCACTATTAAGGATTGGAGTTCTAAAATGGAGTGATGTGGTTTTAGGCCTCATAGATGTACTTGTCACTAACATATGCATTTGTAAACCATTATTCCATTATGGATGAGGATCATGAACATATTTTGGATGTGGTTCATGAAAGAAAACATATATTTATTTTAAAATTCCTCATCCATGTACTTGATATCGATTGTAATCAACCCTCATTAGAGTGATGGTCATTAGAAACTTTATTCTTAATGTGCTAATACGGATATAATATAAAATAACCTTATACTCCATTTTTTGAAAATATGGATACTATTGTTATCTTGAAAAAAACCATTGGATGTATACTCTAACAACATCAAATGGGGAATATCTCTTTGAATTCAATTACAAATTCACACACAAAATGTAAAGGAAAAATACATTGAGAAGGTAAAATTTGATTGTATTATTAAACATCTTCTCAACGTACCCAGTGATGATAATAATACAGAAATGATGTAGTTTTCTATTTGTGTTTTTAAATGTATATTCATCTCCCTCTTGTGGATGAAATTAATAATGTAGTATAAGATGTTGAAAGGACATGTATTATTCCGTTGTTTCCTAGATAATGACTATCATGAAGAGACAGAAGGTGTCACTACATCCATAGTTTGACATGGAGTGTGTGGAGTAGTAGGGACCATATTTTTAAGGGAATATATTGATACTTCATTACTATATTAGTTTTCTAACTAACATATGAATTCATTTCACCCATTTAAAATGTGTTGTTTTGAAATATAGAATCTGTTTTAGTGTTCTCACTAATAATATTTTGATGTCTTGTTCATTTCTTAAATCTATACCTCATCAGTGTGTGTAATATAAGTTTAATCTAAGTATGATTCATAGAATGTGAGAAATATAGAATCTATCTACTGTTTGAGAAATCCAGAATATTTATTGCAGGGAGATTTTCTGCATCGTAGGATAAACCAACATGGTCTGGCCTATGGCACAACATTACCAGTTTGAGTCTACATAGATGAGGATGTGTGTACTTCCCATAGGAATATACTTCCTGAACATGTACCTATACAGTTTTTTAGATGGTTGAATCAATATTTACATACAATTTTTAAATATCACAAAAAGGGGAAATACATCAAATATATAAAAGGAATATTCTCCTCTCTTTATCCTAATTAATTAGTTACCTTATTATAGTGAACCATGCGAAATCTGAAATGTTTACCTGTTAAATATGATGAGGGTAATTAGATAGTTTAATTAAATTACCAGATATATGTAATATTTTAGATATATTCATTTTTTTATTTGGTATAAATAAAATGTGAATTGATTTCTATGAAATTTATCCCCTCACATATTTTTCAATTGTGTTTCTTATCATTCCACTTTCCAATCAATGTATGGATTCTAACTAAATTTTACCCATAGACTATGAGTGAAATCTAGAATCTAGAATATATTTTAGGGTTCTCATTTCATTCCCTTTGTAATATAGTATCTATTTTAGCATTCTCATCATCTTTACCGGTAGAGAATGTTAATAAGATAGTGATTTGTAGTAAAGTGGGTGTTCATATTCAGAAACTAGTTGATGGGATCATCTATTATTGTGTAGTAATGACTGTTGTGAGAGAAAATTGTAAATATTATTGTCTTATAATTTATTCTCAATTTTTTGGCATTCCAATGGAAAAATGTATAGGTACTTATCATTTTATTTGAAGTCAGGTAGCCCATTTATCTTGTAGAATCTAACAGGTAAGACGCTTCCTTTTCAAACCATGAAATTTTAGTTTTCTTGACTGTCTGTAATTATTTTATAAAGGTTTCTTTGGATCATGGTTTTATATTTTGATGTGTTTTTATAATGTTAAATTATTGACATTTTTTTGGAGTCACTATTTTTTCACATATGTTTAAAAATCATTAACTAGTTTCTTTTAATATTTGATCAATTTGGTTGATGGAATTATCATGGAAATCATAACAATATAAATAATTATGATAAAATGAAACAGATTAAGTAAAAAACCATGATAATAATATGATTCAGGATAATAAATTATCAGTTGAGGAAGAAGGTCTCCCATGGGGGTATAAAAGATGAATTTCATTATAAATTGAATAGAGGGGAATAAAATTTAGTTCCCTATAATTTAGGTGGCATCATCCAGTATCATCCCATGAAACATCTTAAATAATTATATTTATGGGGACCTATGTATGTTGTTCTCTGGAGTATGCATGGGCTATCTAGTTTACTACCAATCAGATGTGTACTGATTTGGTTTCATGTTCTTGGAGATTATTTCAAGATGGCGGGTAATTGATATTGTTGGGACCACTAACTAGAAAAATATGATATAATGGATACTTTTTAAGTTATTATCTAAAACCTAAGTCCAAGTCTATATTTTCTGAAAAATAAAAGCTCAATATTTTAATTTTTATTTCCTTTTTTTTCAGGTACTACCTTTGTTAAAATTCAAATCGAATTTCAACGCAAATATAGGAAGTTTGACATAAATTTTTATTCATTACTGTGCCAGTACTACCTTTATCCCTATAGTGAAATAATATTTTTTCACTTGTTTGTGTCCATAAAAAAATTACCTATGATGTATTTTCTCATCATTTTGATAATCTATTTGTGCATAGACTGGAGCTGACATTGATGGGGCTGGAGCTAGAGATGGCATAGAATGGAGCTGGCATGGATGGGCTAGAGTAGGTGCTCGAATAGATGGGGTTAGAGTTGAATGAGCTATCATAGACTTCTTCCAGCATGGATTGGAATAAATCTCGCATGCATTGTATAAGGCTATAATTGACAAGGATGGGACAGAGCTTCTAGGGTGGATGATCCTATTTGGGGGGATCCAACATGGGGGGTATAGGGTTGTCTAGAATTGTGGAAAAATCCTAGTGGGGATCAAACATGTTCTGTTTGTAATGAATTTCATTATTAATATAATTAATTATTGTTTAATTTTTAACATTTGCTAAAATCATATTCAGTTTAATAAATAAAATATATGTATAATATTTGATAAATTAATAAATATGATATTAAATTTTACTGGTAATAAAAACTTATAATTTTTATTTAATTTTAATTAATAAAAAAATATGATATATTGGTAATATTATTAAAAACAGATAAATTTGACACAAGAACCTATTTATAAAAACTTTAACCAACATATATATTATTATTTGGAATTATTATAATTATAACATAACTATTCTATTTATTAAAAAAAATTAGTGACAAAGTTTTTACCAACAGTTTAGTGACAGAGACATATATGTTGGTAAAACATTTTACCAACAGAAAATGAACTTTTACCAATAGATATACCCCCTTTGTAAAAAGTGTAATATTTGGTTGGGATTCTATGGAAATGGTGTAACATCAGGATTATCTCATATACTCCAAGAAATACCAATGGGGCATATAGGGAGGTGACACGGATGTGAAACCTTATTGAATAAATATTGTGAAAAATTGATTATATTAACCGGTGACCATTTGTATGTAGTTATGGAAATTGTGATATTGTGTTCATTCTATTGGGTGACTTTCTCCATTAGTAGATAGTAACCTTGGACTTTAGGCAAGACCGCCAAATTCCAATGAAAAAATCATAGTGGCTCACACTCTAAGTGTTTTCGTTTATCTTGATTAAATTCTAATTGAGTTTGATTAATATAGTAATTATTATTCTCAATTCAGAGTAATAATTTTATTCAAGTTATATATCGATTTCAAAAATTAAATGAATACTTATTCATCGTCTTGTGAATAAAATATATATTTTATTTACATAATACTTTAATAAATACTATTTACTATATTGTGAGTAAAATATTTATTTAGGAATTAAATATTTATTCACTTGTTAAATACATGAGAGATGAGTTCAAACAGACCATGACCAATTCCTTTCAAAAAAATTAATTAACAGGATCGTTCTAAAATATTTGTCATTTCACAAGTTGTTGCGCAATACAAAATAATAATATTATAATTATTATTATGTGGAATAAGGTTTATTAAGGTTAATAAATTTTATTTAATGGTTGGTATGAAATTATATAATATTTTAACTTAAACCATTACACTATAAATTGATGGTATCTCTATTGTGTAGATCATCCAAAAATGAGAATATAGGATTGTTTCACAAAATTTTTTCCTTCTCAATTCATCTTTCTCTCTCACTCTCAATAATTAGTAGGGAAAGAAATATTTTTTCACGAATGAATAATTAATGATCAATAACAAACAAAAGAATACATTTTACATTCTTTTATAGAACCAAAATATTGAGTGGTGTTTCTTAGATATCATAAGACCAAGTGTAAATCCATGGTAGAGGAATTTTATACTTGGATCCTCACAGCACAACGGAGGTAATCTAAAAGAATATATTTGGCTTCCCAACATTCACAAATAATGAAAGTACCTATGTCGGGGAATTTATTTCATATAATATAAAATAAATTAATTATAAAAATGACATTCAAGATCATCGCTCTTGTTTTTGAACAATGATTATTGAATGTAATTTTAATATATCCCTCCCCTCTGCATGCTTACACTGCCACTACAACACACACCATCACTACCTTTCATAGATTAAGATAATGATAGATTTGACATATTTATATGATATTTTATTATTATTATAATGATGGAATTATTATATCACATACATATTCTTACTTTAATTTTCATGGGGTATACGACAACATTGATCATGTGTACAACAGACTACTACCTTGCTATGTGATGAGATTATTTTTCACTAATGGTTTACAGAAACAGTTTTATGGTTTAATTTAATTAATATATGAGATATTTATAATCTAAAAAGTCATATATAAATATAATACCACATATAACATCGTAACTTAAATCATGTTTTGAAACAATAACATCAATTGTGTATACATTTGAACTACCGCCTCCATGTAGCAATGTGACATACATTTAATTTTTAGTTTTTAATAGATGGTAATAGGTTTTTATTGGATTTATATAGATGATTGATATGAAATTATATCAATTTATTAAATAATAATTAATATTTACTTTCCTTTTGTTCCATCCATCATGAAAAATATAAATAACGTTTATGTGTACATATGATATTCCATCTCTGTGAATTATATATTCCATTTTATATATCTAATGCTAATAAATTACTATAAGTACATATATAATGAATATATATATATATGATATTTATATCATGTTTAAAATTATGGATATTATTTAATAATATTCAAATCTAAATGTCTAAAATTACCAAACTAAAACATACATGACAAATGAAGTAATTATCATGAGAAACAATGATTTTAATAAAAAATTGTTAATAAATGGTTGATAAAAGAGTACAAGTGAATATTCTATGGTATGATATTTATAATTAAGATTCTATAATAGATTTATAATAATGAAATATTTATTATATAGGTTTTTCTTATTCATATAAATGAAGAATAACTAGACGTGAGTGTTTCTCCTCTCTATTTTATATTTGTGAGACAACCACCATATTCACCACTTGTTCCTTTGTGTGGTGTATATTCCTACTAGTTCATTTGTTATATCATGATTATGGTAATATTTATGTTTTATAATGTTCAATTTTTTGATTATTTAATTTTTTGGGATTGCGATTCAGATTTTACCAAAGTGGTAATGGTTTATTTCACAATCTCATTGTTATTCGATATTTTTTAAGTCTCCCTTGGAGGAATAATTTAATATTTCTATCTAAAAAAATATATTTTACTCTCCATAGGTTATTCGTGAACATTAAAAGTAATTGTACTAGTTTTCCACACATTGGAATATAAAATGACTGGATAAATGTTTTTATGAAAATCTTGTTTTATTTCTCTCTTTGGTCGAAAATTATTTTTCTTCAAAATCAGTTTTTTAAAAAAGTTTTTATAATTGTATTTAGCATTTTTGAAATTATTTATTAATATTATTTTTACCCATTTTAAAATTTTATTAAAAAATTAACGAAATATTCCTTTTTATTGAGAATAATGTTTTTTTTGGATTTCCCGTAAAATGTGAATGGAATAATTGTTTAAAAGTGTAGAGTAGAAATAAAATTTTCCACAATCATGATTACTTAACATTTTAAATATTACTTCACTTGTCATAAATGGTTATTTTTTTTTATAAAAATAGGTTTATTTTTTGACATTTGGTTTTAAAAAATATTCAAAGTGACAATGTTATTTTCCTACAAAATTATTAAAATTAATTTTTAATGTATTTCTATTAAAAAAAGTTTGAAAAAATTTATATTATATATTTTATTGGGGATATGTTTCGGCGATATCATATTTATTATCTATTTTTTTGGTTTTTTGTCTGTTTAGACATTGATGTATAATTTTATTTCCAGTTTCCTATTTAACTTTTGATGGTTTGCGATTATTTATGATTGATTGGTGTATGTATTAATTTTTCATATGTTAATTTCTTAATAAGAATGCATATGTTGATTTTTATTTACCCATTTCATATGATTAATTCATTTTTATTAGTATATGATGGGTGGGGACCAGTTTTAGATAGCCCCTTGATTGATCAATATATATCATTAGACAAATCAATTGGCCAAATTAGTGAGGTTTCTACCCACCAATTTAAAATGTATTGTAAATGGTCGTAATAGTATGTTCTAGATGACTGTAATTTTGAATTCCCTCATTATGATATCAATTATTTATTTCTATGGGATTATATGATTGCATAAAATGTCATTGTATATGATTCAAGATTATGTGATTATATATACGGCTTTATCAGATCATAATTTATTTCTTCCAAAGTATGCTATGTTCATTGATAAATTGGAATGTGTTATAATTAGTTATTTTTCTTTATTTATTATGAATATTTATTCATGATATTTTCTCAGAATATTTACCAATACCAAGCATATGAGATCACTCCTTTATTATGTATTATTTTCTTAAGGATAACTGGAAGAGTTTTGATATTTAAATATAGGGATATTGTATAAGGAATAATGGAATTATCAAGGAAACCACCTTGTATATTTTATGTTTTCAATTATAATTTTAATTTCAAGTATTTATCACGAATATCAAGACCAAATAACTATTCAGTTCAATGACATGTGATTCCTTTTATTTTGTGCCTATATAATAAAGTAACCACTGGCTTTGGGCTACTAATTTTAGGATCTTTATGTGTTCCGAAAATATATCTCATCATTTATTCATAAAATAAAATCCAATATTTCCCAAAAATATTTCCCTTTTACCTACTTAGATAATTTTCACAATATAATGAAATTCATTAAAAATAACATTGATCTATTAGTCACCTAATCACTTATCAGTTTGATTGTAAAATAAATGATAAAACACATGATCTCAAAATTTAATTACCCTTTTAACATAATTAAATATAATACATTATCATTAAAGATTATATTAATTGTAATGGTTATCTATACATTTCCATTTCTTTCAAAAAATTATATATACATTATTCCCCATATAACCTTTTCAATAAAACACATGTCATTTTTTGGCTTATATAGACATCAAACTTCTATTAAAACTGAATAAATGTATCCTTTTTTCACCTATCACATTAAAATAAAAGACAATATTAATACCTTCAAACTTATGATCATCTTAACATTTATCAAAACATAAAAAGAATACCACTACATCATTACTATTAAAATACCATATATAGACACTCCAATAATTCAACATTATTCATAATTCATTATATAGTATTTTCAATGTAACTTATTAATACATCGTTGTAATAATAAAAAATATGAATCTTGTCATAAGAATCATTGATATAAAAACATAATGAAAAATACAATTCATATCTTTTATATACCCTTCATATTTTCATCATCGTCAATTATATTAGTAATAGAAATTTATAAATATTTATATATATGGTCTTAATGATTCCCTTCTTAGGATTTACCCCTAAGACAATGACTTTCACAATTGCCTTACACACAACATTTAATACATGTTTTCTTTCTTTTGGGGAAATTGTATTTGTACTTATTCACACATTATTAAAATAATAGAAATTTATCCCATTTACACTATTTTCACTATCATGTGAAATTCCCTAAATATACATTTTTATATTATTTCTATTTTCAATAAATAACCCCAGGTTATGGTTGTAAATCACATAATCAAATATATAAGTAATCATAACCACAATATTTTTCTTTCCACATAATATATAGTTTTGTAAACCGTTTGGAAAACCAATGAATTATCCATCACACCCACTATTAACATGATTAATTATTATTGTAGATATTCAATAAAACAAAAATTATTAGTGTGGGTATACTAATTAAAAACATCATAATCCATTTTATGTGGTAAAAAACACTCACAAATCAATAACCATATCACTTTCCTTTCGACTCTACTGATTAAACCCATATTAAAAATAATTTTCTATTTCATTATAACCTATATGTTCTTTAAAATAATTTTATCTGATTCTTAAACATTATATTAAGCACTAAATTTATCAAATCCCATGCCTATTATACAACTAAAATCTCACTTAATGTAAATAACCCATAATTTCATGATTTATAACAATGGATTCATTTTAATTAATTTCATCGATCATTTAGGTTTATAGTTTTAAATAGTTAGTAAAATAATTACAAAAAATGCAGGAAACATTATCATATTAATTATTTTGTCTGAATAAGTAAGGATTTAATTCTACAACTAAATCATAATAATGAAACATTTTATTCATTTAAAACAATTCCTCATAGTGAAAATCATTACCATTATAAAAATTATACTCATGCATATCCAATAAAAATCATTTGAAAATTTGTGATGGGAAGAAAAAATATTAGTTAGGGATATAAAAATAAATGAACATCATTAATATAAATAAAGACCTGAACACTCATGAAGCCAATAACCTTTTCACAATAAAACATTGGGAACCAAAATAACACATTTCTTCATGTGAGAAATCACTCTATCCTAAAATAATATTTTTGAACACATTTTTAATCATAGTAAGACCGTCAAGGCTTATTCAGACACTTAGGAACACAATAAAATATTTTAAAACCTTTTAACTTTAAAATTTCATTGAATTTAGTTTTCTCCAAAATTTAAAAGTTTTATATAAAACCATTTTTGTAATAATAATATAGGTATCCAACAGAATCATTTTCATAACCTGTATTATCTGTTTTAAGCCATATAAGAGTAAGTAAATTCAAGTTAATTCCATAAGAGTAACCTACATGGGTATGTACTTCAATTTTGACCATTGAATACTGTTCACTGCCTAATTTATTAGACAGTTATATCTTAGATAACTATCATCAATACCAATATGAGGCTCAGACAACAACATTTATAATGATCGTGTTCCATATAATGAATAATTGTTTTAATAATTTATTTTTTTTATCATTCTACCATTGTAATACTCAATTTATCCTATAAGATACCCACTTTTCATTTTCTTATAAACATACATGGAAATAACCATTTTTAATTAAAAAGTATATTTAAAATGAAAAATTTCACAAAAGAAATCGGTCAGGCATTCGTCAGGTCTGTCAACTACTAGTTCTCCACACTCTATCTTCTCGTCACTAGGAGGATCCGCTCCCCGAGCTACTGGAAAAAATTCCAACTATCGTGAAGTCTAACGTAGAAGTATCTCAAAGGGTCGTCTCATCAATGGGATCTCAAAACAATAGATGAAGCGTCATTCGGACGCCCGGTCTGTTAGTTATTAGCCTTTTAGTCCTGGGGCCTGGTTGGATTCGTGTACGATCCAACCTGATCATAACTCAAACTATACCCCGAACTCTAGTGGGGTATTCTCAAAGGGACCATCTCTCATCGAGATTTATAGCGCTATTGACCGTTTGTCTATCAGACACTTGTAGTCCATGATATGGGTGAAAAGGTGTAATCGGGCCATAGCAGGTCTGGGTCCGGTCTGACCCAGTCGGACCGACCCGGTCCACGGGTCCCACCCAGTATGAGGAAGCGGCTCGACCCGAAGGTGGCCCGGCTAGAGGTCGACCCAGCTGGAAAGCCCGCGTGGCCCCGCTGGCCATGCCGCGTGGGGGGTGGGGGGTATGGGGCCCATTAGTTTTTGAAGGAATCGGCACTATGCACCGGTTTGGTGAACCGGAGGACCCGAGCGGTCCCACCTGTAGCACGCACAGGCGGCTGGCTCAGCCGGCCGCCCTGGATTCTCCACCACGGAGGGATGACACCGCGGTCCTGCTGGCCTCTGGGCATCGCGATGGTGCTGCGACTCCTCCACCGCGGCCTAGCCGGGCCGCAGCCTCCCACTACTCTGTGCGGCGTGACGACCCTGCGCTCGTCGCTCAACCGCCGTGACCCTATTAGAGTGAATCTTCCTTCTAGTGCAGTGCAACAGCACCACTCCCCTCTGGTACCGTCGTGGCCCTCCTGGTCGCGGCTCGGTTCCCTATGCGGCACGGCGCTGCCACGCCCTTGTGGCGACCCGGCGGCATTGCGCCACCGGCTCATTGCCGGTCTCTGCGTATATCACCTCCATTGTCATCAAATAGGATCAAACTAAAGTCGAGGGTTGGGCCGTGTTCGTGTGGTCCGAGCCCTCCTCGTCATGGAAAACCATAATCTAGAAATTTTAACGACGAATAACGGTGGTTTATACTCATATATAAATTAACTAAAATTCCCCTACCTCGAGTTCGGTGATTTTGATGGAGTCGCGGGAAGTCAGCGTCGTTCCGTCAATGTCGGAGGAGGAAGATGGTACTCGTCGTTGGTGGACGAGCATTCGAAGGTGATGAAGTTAGAGATGATGTCGATGTTATTCGTGGGAGTCTCTTCTCTTTATTTCCCCGGTTGAAGAAGGAAGAAGATGGAGCCATTCTTCGTTGGAGAGAAAATGCTCCACTCCTGCTCTCCCCTTTCGCTATTCCACCCAGGAAAAAAACCAACCAAAATAAAATAATAGGTTTTCCTATTATTTTATTGTTGGCATGAATTTAAAATGTTTTAAAATTAATTAAGTTACCTCACTAATTTAATAGGTGAAGATGGCCAAATTTATTGGCGAAGAAGATGATGAATTTCAACGGTTTCCCCCACTTTATGGAGAGTTAAAGGGGGTTAAAGCTCGTGTGGGCCCCACCCCTTTGATTTTAAGAGAGGTTAAAACTTCAGGAGGGCCCCTCCAAATAATATCCTCTCAAGGGAGGTTATGTGCGGGTGGGTCCCACCTCTAACCTCCACTTGGGGGTTTTAACAACCAACAGATAAGAATAATCACACCTTATATTTATTTAATTTTATTTAAAAACCACCAAAACTAACATCCAATAATGTTTGAATGCAACTACGGTGAAGGTATCACTAAGAAATAAATTAAATTGCAAGTTCAATAGTGCCATCAGATTTTAATTCCGAGCACCGGTTCAATAGATATAAAACCCCGCTCGTACATTTGTTGAACGTACCCGAAAAAAAAGTTCATAAAATTATTATAATTCACCATCAACTCACTACGGTCATGGTTATTCTCATCCTATGTAAAAAATGCCACAATGAACCCAACAGTACCCTCAGATTTTCAATCTGAGTTACTATTTAGAAGTTATGAATTTTACAATAAAATAATTGAGACTTAATTATTTTATTTGCGGCCAAAAACTAACTTTTTCAGGTGACCCACATTGACCAATGTTAGTATCTTCTTAAAAAAAGAATACTCTCACGAGTTCAGCAGTGGTATCAGATTTTTAATCCGAGAAACCGTTTGTGAGTTATAAGATTTTTAAAAATAAAATAATTTATTTAATTATTTTATTTACAATTATTCCATTTTTTTGGTTTCCTTACAGGAGGCCCGTGCCGACTAATATTAAGTCACACCAAAGGTAAACTCGCCATCCTGAGCACAACGGCGCCCTCAAATTTCAGATCTAAGTTTCCTTTTAAGAGTTATTCCACTTTTTCCGGAAAACTGCTTACGCACCTTATCTTAAGCTTAACAAAAAACTTCGACGGATCATTCTGGGCACTCCGAGCCTCAGAATCGCACGCCATCAGATTTCACAGACTCGCAAAAATCCCATGAATTTGAGAAAAAAATTTCCACAGAATTTCCGGGTCTTTAAATTTTCCCCACCCCAGGGATTTACGTCCCCGTAAGCTACAAGTCACAAATAAGGGAACAAGTGGGTGTACTGAGAACGCATCTGAGCCTCCCGCTTCCCATGTCCTCTCGTGGAGGATCCCGTGATGCCAGAAAACGCGCACCAAAGGGATCAACCGTCCATGATGGACCTTCTCCTGTAGATCCTCAATCTCTACTGGAATCTCTGTAAAATTCTCCCCATCCTCAATGTTCAGCTCACCATGGTCGATGATGTGGGAAGGGTCGTGCACATATCTCCTCAGTTAGGATACATGGAAGATGGAGTGCAACTGGTGCAACTAAGGTGGAAGAGCTAAGCACTATGCCACCTCACCAACTCTGTTGAGGACCTAAAAAGGTTCGATGAACCTCTGAGATAACTTTCCTTCTCATCAAAATCTCTGTATACCTCATCGAGGTGAGACCCATAGAAAGACGTGGTCACCATCCTCAAACTCCAGAGGTCTCTGTCTCCTGTCATCATATGACTTTTCTCTGCCCTGTGTAGTCATCATCCACTCTTTGATGACCTGCACCTTCTCCATGGTAGCTCGTACCATCTCTGGTCAGAAGGAAGTGGGATGACTTGGTGGGTCAGTCGATGATCAACCAAATAGAGTCATGTCCCCTGGACGTACGTGGAAGACCCATCACTAAGTACATGGATATCTTATCCCCCTTCCACTTTGGGACCTATAAAGGCTGAACCAAGCCTACTGGTACCTGATGCTCCACCTTCACTTGCTGAAAAGTGAGGCATTGAGAGACAAACTCTACCACAACCTTCTTCATACCTGGCCAGCAGTGCTATCGTCGAAGGTCCTGGTACATCTTCGCCACACCTGGATAGACCGCTAGAGGGGATGTGTGGAACTCCCTCAACACTTCCTCATGAATTGATACCGGTACCATGGTATGTCCTCTAAAGAGAATGATATTCTCCCCACCTTTAGAAAATCCATCAGGTGCCTGCCCTGTGGATATCTGGGCACGTCGTGTCTCACAGTCAGCGTCTCCACGTGGTGCCTCCCTGACACACTAAATAATTTGAGGAGTGACTATAAGAGACTATAGAAAGGCTTCTCTATTTCTATCCACAAATGATATCTGTATGGTATCCATCTACTCTGTCACCTCTCCTAGCAGCTGTATTCTAGACCTCCTGCTGAGTGCATCTGTAACAATGTTCCCCTTCCTAATAGTATAGACTATCTCGATGTCATAGTCCTGGAGTAACTCAAGCCATCGCCGTTGTCTCAGGTTCATGTACTTTTTAGAGAAGATATACCTAATATTATTGTGATCATAGTACATGGTAAAATGTTCACGAATAAGATAGTGCAGCCACATCTTCAATGTGAAGACCACTGCTACAAAATCCAGGTCAAGGGTAGCATAGTTCTTCTCATGCTGTCTCAGCTGCCGAGAACCATATGCAATCACTGCTCGCCCCTTGCATTAGGGCACATCCTTGTATGGTCCCAGTTGAATTGCAGTAGACTATGTACCCTATGCCTTCCTTTAGAAGCCTCAAGATGGGGGCACTAGTCAGCCTCTGCCTCACCTTCTGAAAGCTCTGCTGGTATTTCTCTGATCACATGAAGGGTTTTCCATTCTTTGTCAAGGCTTATAGTGGTGCTGCAACTCTAGTGAAGTCTGGAACGAACCTCCCGTAGTATTCAGCCAAAGCATACATCCCCCCCCCATTGGGGGGGGGGTAATCCTGGAAACATCTTTTTAAAAGATGTCCCCATGTTTTGTCACTCCTGTTTGGAACTGAAAACTCAAAACTGCTGCTGTCACGAGGGTAAGGCTGGATGACTCATGATTGATCAGATGCACCCTCCTATGCATGAGTTTAATCTATGCTGTCTGGGTTCCCTTTTTCACCAACCAAGGAAAACCTCACCCCAATGTTGTAGATAAACGACAACCTTTTTCCTAATACAGTCAATCTGTGTATGAAATGTGGTTTCCCAGTCCATACCCAATCTAACGTTGTAAGGCCTCAACGTTGCCACCAAAAGGTTCCAACCAAAACTCTCACCTCTAGGGTAAGATTACACTGTCAGCATAAGTTTGATTATCGAGTATCATCCCTAAGGTGTATCTAGACGTGAGGGTCAAGTCAACGGTTTAACCAGAAACTCTAGATCCGGGACAAGATTCGTGGAAGGAAGGAATGATTGGTACCTAGTCTATTGATATGGCAGCTATTAGTAGACATAGTCCGTACCTAGAATCATTCATAGAGCTCTTGTTTCACACTCCTTGACCACATGCTTCTACTATATTCCCCTACCCTCCAACTCCCTAAGCCTGGTGGGATCCATAAAAAGGGGGTGGTTTTAACATGTCAAAATGTACACCACCTCATGCCGCCCTCCTAGCTCTGCTTCCACGTATGCTGCTCTGCAGATTCATATATCCTTAACACTTCCTCTTTTCGAATCAAGTTACACACCCAAGTCTATGAGACTAGAGCTAGTTTTCGGCTTTCCTTCCCACTACTAACATTCACTAGCTGTATCCGCTCATCCAAATAACATTCAACCGCAAAGGTTCTCTCCAACATCCTAACATATGTAGGAATGCACAGTAGAAAAAGTGGTGGCTCGGATGTCCCTAAAAACACCTCACTTAGAATTACACGCTCTGAATCACTGATCGTATCATATTCATCGAGTATGAGGAACAGTCAATACGCCTCGATGAATACTCATCTACCGACATGTCTTCCTACCAAAGCTGTAGAAGTTCTAGAGAACTCTCAGCCACCTCCTGAGGCCAGTACTCAGCCGCCTGTAAGTCGGGCTTGCCTTGAAACCTTAGGGGTATATGATGCTGAAACACGTGTAAGGCACTAAGACTACATGTGTCATCTACCGATACTTCCGGTTGAAACACTTGACCAATAGGCAGTGATATAGCTGACACACTACCTGAAGGTACAATATCAGGAAATGGTTCACATACCAAAGCCTCATCACTATGCGGTCCAACCTCATGGTCAGTCCCTGGGAAACACTAGTAGCTAAGACCACCATCTACTCTACTGGTGTCCCAACTAGGCGACGAACTCTAGCAGTCACCTCCAGTCAGTCCTCTACTGCCTGGGAATCTATCTCTCCTCGTAACCATGGAGGCCTCTGCCACTGGAACTCGTGCAACATTATCAGTCGGCGTGCATCATCCGCCAATACGGCTGGTGCAATATACTGCCCAACGTGTGGTGGTGCTGCTGGTACACCACCCGAAGGTGCCAAAATAGTAAGAGGGCCCTGAACCAGAGCCTCGTCGCTCGGTGGGTCGTCATCATGTACTCTCTCGGAACTCTAACTGGACATCTGCGTGGAGGAATCCTGAACAGATGCGACACCATCAAAAGATTATACCTGGTGAGAAGACCTGGTTGAGAGGATTTAAAGAATAAATTTTGAAAACACTCACACAATAATTTTTTTCATGCACTAAGTTGGAAATCAGTAGTCAGGGTCCTGGTGTATGGATACATCGGCAGCCGCACCAACACAAGACTCCTTAAACTGAAAACCGCACTTGGTACCCTTAACACTATTTCTTCGGAGAAAATATTGACCAGAGTCCTATGTTTTCTGGTAGAACCAACACCTATGATACCAATTTGTCACGACCTGTCCTCGGGGCCCATGCCGTGACTACCCCATGCCCACCATCTATAGGCCAGGGGCTGGCGACTAGCACCAAAGGCATAAATCCCTAATTTGAGAAGGAATTTCCTTTATAAATTGTAAACGCACACAAAAAAGTACTCAACTAGAAGTTAAAAACAATGTAAAACTATATACAAAAGATGTGCTGGAAAGAAAAAGGGTCGAAAATAGTAGCCCAACAATAATGTACAAGGAAAGGAAAAATAGGTACAACTAAAAAGACAAATAGCTGGAAGGTGTCTAGCAGATCCATGATCTCCCACCATGGATCCTACCTAAAGGGTAGGTACAGATAGCCTCCTCAGTGCTCCACATCCATCCATCTCCTCGGGTACCGACTTGTCGTGAGGTACACCTCTGGGTACCGTCCAGTCCTCGTACAGTCTGCCTCAGTTAGCACTGTCCATCGTTTGGATCCAACACAACGAGGTGCGGGCATAGACCATGCAGGGGTGAGTATAAAGATACTCAGTTAGGACCCCAAGACCCCCAAGGACTCACAAAATCATACAAGGATAAACTACAAGTATGAAAAAATAGATAACCATTACATAGGTATATTCCCATACATATACCTAAGTTATCTAGTAACCCATCTCAATCATGAGGTAAACACAAATGTCATGACTCAGCTCAAACTAAGATTTTCATTATCGAAACCACGACTGCTGGAGAACTCCTCCTCTGTCGAGAACTGTGGGCCTATCATGACACCAAGGCACTTCTCACTAACCTTTGGCTACTGAGGTACTCCTCTTGTCGAGTACCGCTGGTCTGCCGCCAAATACCCGCTGCTCCTCCGCTGGGGGTCTGCCACCAAATATCAGGCGCTCCTCCTAATAGCCTATAGAGGCACTCCTCATGTAGAGTACTACAGGTCTACCGCCAAATACCAGGTGCTCCTCCACCATGGGTCTGCCGCCAAGTACCAGGTGCTCCGCACTGGGCTAGTCGAATCACTCCAAGTCAAATCGGTCAAGCAGTCATCAAGTCTGTCAGCTACTAGGTCTTAGCACCCTGTCTGCTTGTCAATAGGAGAATTATCTCCTCGAGCTACTAGGAAAATCTCCAACTATCACGAAGTCTCAAGTAGAAGTATCTCAATGTTCTGTCTCATCAATGAGATCTCAACGCAACAGATGGCACGTCATTCGGATGCCCGATCTGTTAGTTATTAGCCTTTTAGTCCGGGGGGCCCAGTTGGATTCATGTATGATCCAACCTAACCATAACACAAACTATACCCCGATCTTCAGTGGTATATTCTGAAAGGGACCATCTTTCATCGAGATTTCTAGTGTTGTTGACAGTTTTTTGATCGGACACCGGTAGCCCAGTATATGAGCGAAAAAGTGTAATCAGGTCATAGTGGGTCTGGGACCGGTCTGACCCAGTCGGACCGACCTGGCCCGACCCGGTCCAAACTGGGGACTGACCCAGTCTGCGGGTCCGACCCGGTCCGAGGAAGCGGCCAGGCCCGAGGGTGGCCCAACCGAGGGTGTCCCGACCAATAACGGCACGACTGGCTAGCCCGCGTGGACCAACTGCCCACACACCTGGGGGGGGGGTGCATCGCCCCCTGGTTTCTGAAAGAACCGGCCCTAGGAGCCGGTTCGGTGAACCGTGGGACCTGAGGGGTCCTGCCTGTCGTGCGCACCAGCGGCCGGCTCAACCGGCTGCCCTGGCTCCTCCACCGCAGCGCGACGGCGCCACAGACCTGCTGGCCTCCGCCCGGCGCGACAACACCGCTCTCGTCGTCCGACCGTCGCGGCCCTCCGGGTCGCGACTCCTCCTTACGATGCGGTGAAACGACACCACGCCCCTCCAGTACCACTGCGGATCCCCTGGATGTAGCTCAGTCCTCTACGTGGCACGGCGGTGCCACGCCCTTATGGGGACTCGGCGGCCTTGCGCCGCTAGCTTCTTTGTGTCCGGCTTGTTTCCGGTCTCGACGTGTACCACCTCTGTCATCATAAAACAAGAAAAAACAAAAGTGGAGGGTCGGGCCGTTTTCGTGCGGTCCGAGCCCTCCTCGTCATGAAGAAACATTATCCAGAAATTTGAACACCGAAGAACAGAGGTTTATACTCATTTATAAATTAACTCAAATCCCCTACCTAGACTTTAGTGATGTTGACGGAGTTGCGGGAAGGCGGCGTCATTCTATCAATGTCGGAGGAGGAAGAGGGTAATCGTCGTTGGCGGAAGAGCGTTCGATGGTGACGAAGTCGGAGACAACGTCAACATTCTTCATGGGTGTCGCTTCCCTTTCTTGCCCTGGTTGAATAAGGAAGATGATGGTGTCATTCTTCATTGGAGATAAAAGGCTCCTCCCCAGCTCTCCCCTTTCACTATTCCACCAAGGAATAATGCCCAACAAATTGAAATAATAGGTTTGCCTATTATTTTTTTGTTGGAATGAATTTGAAAAGTTTTAGAATTAATTAATTTACCTCACTAATTTAATGGGTGAAGTTGGCCTAATTAATGGTGGGAGAACAGTGAAGAATTTCAAAGGTTCCCCCCACTTTATGGAGAGTTAAAGGGGGTTAAAGCTCGTATGGGCCCCACCCCTTTGATTACAAGATTGGTTAAAACATTGGGTGGGCCCCACAAAATAATATGCTCCCATGGGATGTTATGTGCGGGTGGGTCCCACCTCTAACCTCTACTTAGAGGTTTTAACTACCAACAAATAAAAATAATCACACCTTATTTTTATTTAAATTTATTTAAAAACCCCAAAAACTAACTTCCAATCACGTTAGAATGTAATTGCGGTGAAGGTCTCACTAAGAAATCACTGACGCTGTGAGTTCAACGGTGCCCTCAGATTTCAATTCCGAGCACCGGTTCAAAGGATATAAAATCCCGCTCATACGTTTATTGAACGTACCCGAAAAAAAGTTCAAAAAATTATTATCAGTCACCCTCGACTCACTGCGGTCATGGTTAGGCTCTGCCTAGGTGAAACACGCCCTGACGAACCCAAAATTACTCTATGATTTTCAATCCAAGTTAGAGTTTAGATGTTATGAATTTTACAATAAAATGATTTACACTAATTATTTTATTTGTGGCCAAAAACTAACTTTCTCAAGTGGCCCGTGCTGGCCAAAGTTTGTATCTGCTTAAAAAAGCATACACTTACGAGTGCAGTGGTGGTCTCAGATTTTAATCCAAGTTTCTGTTTCTAAGTTATAAGCTTTTGAAAAATAAAAAAATTTATTTAATTATTTTATTTACGATTATGCCATTTTTGGGTTTCCCCATAGGAGGCCCGTGCCGACTAATCTTAAGTCACACCAAGGGTAAACTCGCCATCTTAAGCGCAATAGTGCCCTCAGATTTTAGATCTGAGTTTCCATTTATGAGTTATTCTATTTTTTCAGGGAAGCTTCTTACGCGCATTAACTTATGCTTAAGAAAAACTTCGACGGATCATTCCGGGCACTCCGGGCCTCGAAATCGTGCGCCGTCAGTTTTCGCGGACTCGTAAAAATCCCATGAATTTAACAAAAATAAATTTATGGAATTTCTGGGTCTTTACATAATATTATATTAAATATTTACTATTTTAACAAAAAAATCAATTTGATTACATTATTATTCCTTTTATTTCATTTAAGAAAATGTTTTATTATGTTTCTTAATTAGTTAGGTTTACGTCATGCATTTTGAGGGCGTTTGGTTCATAATCCCAAAATAAAATTGGTTGGTTAATCTTATGTAAGGGGTTATTTAATCTATCATCACTAGAATATTAATACTAACATATTTATAATTTTGATGCATTATGTATAATATGATAACCATCCATGATAGGTAAAATTGAAAAAGCAAACATATTATATTTTAGAGGTTATAATCTACAAAAAAATTTGTTAAAGGGTTGGGGCTGAAGCCTCATTTTATTATTAAGGAAAATGCCGCTTTTAGTCTAGGTAGAGGGGGACCCATTACATAGTCTACACATATACACGAGTGATGTTTCCATTTTTCTAATAGGTGGAAAACAATATACGTATATAAAATTTTAATTTTTTATAACCATAATAAAGGTATAAATGAATTTTTTTTGAATTTTTTCGTCATTTTTCTAGATATGCTTGGGGGAAAGGAAAAATTAATCACATCAATTCATAGATATGGTAGTCCACACTTAATCATGACTAGTGTTATCATAATACAATGGATAGAAGAGTAAAATGGTAAGGAATACATTTATTTCTCAAAACATATTTACTAAATATCATATATATTCATTCCAACAATCATTCTTACTATCCATATGATGTAGTGTTGAAAAATGAAACACATCAATATGTGCATATTGTAGACTGTATGTATGTACGAGCTATGAATTCACATTATATTGGATTAAAAATAATAAAAGAAATGTTTTTCAAGAAAAAATAGTGTTTTAGTATATTTAGAATATTTATATTATTATCTAATCATTATTAATGATTTTTTTAATCTTAATGAATAATAAATAATAATGAAAACACACGGTGATGACTAATACCTCTTCTTTGGAAATCCTCCACTATATTAAATCATAATAATGCATGGTTTGTACTTTTTAGTGAGACTATGACCTCTATGAAATTGTTAGGGATGTTGGTGATAGATTATTTATGGTAATTGTTTATAAAAATTTCTCAAAAGGTGCGAGGAAGGGAGAATAGTATGTTCTATTTTATTTTTGAGGGGAAATGAACACTTGTAATTTTTATGAACTTTTAAATATTATAACTGTCTTACTCATGGTCACGTAGCCCAAAAATATTCCAAATTAAAAATATGGTGATAATGGTATAAATATTATATGTTAATAAAAAATAATATTAAATTCTTTGGCCTTATTAATGAATATGGATGTAAATTTTCAACAGTTAAATTTTACAGTGGTCACCCATTTTTAGTATAGTAACTCTACAAAATGGGAAAAAATATAATTTAACTCATTCATAAATAATAAAATAATGATAAAAAAATATGAAATAAAATTTTAAATATCCAATTTATATAATTTTAATAAATCACATTTAATGTAGGTTTTAAAAATTCAATGAAAAACATTTTGAAGAAAATGTTTTTAGAACAAAAATGATATTATAGAGAAATAAAACATAATATTGATTCCTAAAGAATTTTAGATAATTTTTTAATAATATAATTCTTATATTAATTTCATACTAAAATAAATATAATGATATATTTTTGTTATACGATTTAATGAAAATAAATGGAAATGTTTGAAAAGGGGAATTTTTCACTATTAGCTCACAATCATTCCTTTCAGAAATTTCCCATAAATTCACAATATGTCTATTATAAAATGATGATTTCAAACAAGATAAATTTTTTTTGAATAATATTTATAAATTTGGATTAAATTACTTTTAATATACACATAAAATTCCATGAACCTTTTTTATATAATTTTTTTGAGCCCTGGATTTACATTATTATCATTTCATACGTAATAAAAATAATTAAATAAATTTTAACTAATTAAATTAAAAATGTAGCATAATTATTTTATTATTATATTTTATATATAAGTATTAATTTATTTTATTAGGTTGAAAATATATTTCACATATTAAAATAGAAAATTTAATATAACTTCTTTCTTAAAATAATTTATCATCATTTAAAACCAATTGATAAAAAATGTATGACTGTTAATTCATTTAATTGAAAGAAATAATTATATATATTTTTCAGAATGTGGTTACAAAAACTCATACCTTCCAGAGAAATGTCTAGGTCATAATGTTTATTTAAAAATAATAGTGTGTCAATGTTCATTTAATCTTGATGTTGTGTATACCACATGCTACTGAATATATTATTTTATTAAAATAAACTCTAATATCTATAAGTGTTATATGAAATAACAATGAATAATATTATGTGCCATAAATATGAGGTTTCATTAGGAGGATTGATTAATATGTGAAGATGTTCTACATCACGGGGGTGTGATCCACGATGTTTACACAACGAGCTAATTTATAAAGATATTTTCTTTAGGATTACTAGTTTAGCCACAACATGATGGGGTTTGAGGAAGAAATTTGTAAAGTAAATAACATTACATAATTGTAGGATATTTGAATGTGTATATTAAAAACCAGTTGTATTACATCTTTTTTTTTGTATTCATTGGTATCAAGGAGTTCTGTCATTCTATGCTGACATATTAATCGATTTCCTTGGATCTATAATGTTATGGTTTATCACATCACAATAATTAGGCCATGTTTTGGTTTTTGTTTGGTGTTTATTTTATAATGTAGGAAACATACAAAATTCACTGTCGTGTTTTGTCATTTGAATCCTTCATCGTGAATGTAACACCCCAAAAATTTAAAGTAGGTACATTGTATTCAATATCATCTCTGTCACACAACACCAATCATGTAAGAGAATAAAATAACCCGAGAATTTATAATAGATTTATTATTTTAAATAAATTCAATATATTTTACATATTTATATTCGTGAAAACACTAAGTTATATTTCATTACATGCAACAATGATTTTATTCAATGGCATGAGTTACATGCAAGATTGAGTTTTACTGAACAACAATATATTATTAATATATTATTACATAATATAATAAGAAATAACTTATCCATTAAATTAGATTTTTTTATTATATTAAGTATATTATGAAAATATGTGGTTTACACAACATATTAAATGATTTTTTATTTAAATATGAATTAAAAATGAATATGAGAACCAATTTAACAGAAAGGATTGTATTTATTGAAAACTATTTTTATGCACACAAAGTTATTTTATAATACAAAATTAAATTAATTAAAATTTGAGAGTGATATTAATTGAATATATATATATATATTATATTAAATAAACAAATTTTATACATTTAATAGATTTAATAGGAATGAGATAAGAACAAACTCAATATTACTTGTAAAAATCAATATTTTTATTTCGGCACATTTACAGACATTTAATGGAAATACTTGTTTAAATCCAATATTCTAAACCTTTATAAATCTTATATTTCAAAATAAAATTAATCTATTAAATAATAATATAAAAATTATGTTATAGTGAATTTTTTGTTATTTTATATGAATTTTAATGTGTTAATAAATAGAAAAAAATTACTGAATTTTTACTCCAAACTACTATTTCATCTAATTTATTAAATTTTTTATTATTTTTAAAGAATATTGAGATAAATTTTATATCGTTTAGTAAAATTAATTCCATTGGAATAAACTTCACTTTGAAATTGGATATAAATACTTATCAAACATTTATACAATTTTACGTTAAAAACATTCATTATGGTCATGTCTACATGATTAAATTTACATTAATTTCAACAATTTTTTTATTTGAATTTGAAAAAATTTATTCCATATTTGGAGGCATAATACTTTATATTATTTAATTATTTTATCCTATTTTTTTACCAAAAAATAGTAGTGACAGTAAGTAAAATCAATTAAACTTATTAGGGTGAAATAAAGCTTAACAACGAACTAAAACATAAACTTAATTGAAAAAATGACATAGAAACTTGACCAAAATCCAGTTCATGGTCATATTTATACAATAAACTCCATTTTATTGACTCATTACCAATACTTTACCCACTTTACAAAGTAAAAGTTTTGGTAGAATTATCTTTCTAAAATTTTACCTGAGTGTCACTCATCCTCCACTATAAAAAGGCACCCACCACTCCCAATTACTCACACCGATAAAAACAATTTGGATCAAAAAATATCAGACCAAATGAAGACTCAACATGCCTACCCTCATACTATAATCTTTATTTTGTGTATAATGCAATTTATGTACGACCATCGGTGAAAACCAAAGAGAGTTTCCCAAATAATAGGTAACATCTTTACACACGATCTTTAGTTTTATTTACACTATAGAACCCTAAAATATTCTAATTTCATTATTATATAAAAAAATTAAAAAAATTAAAGATATTTTTTTAATGTTTTTATCTACACATACAGCCACTTTCATCTAATTGGTTTCTAACTTATTGTTTATTTGTACGACAAACTACTACCTAACGAAAGGATGATTGTTTATTCATTCTATACCGCCTACCATGGTTGAAATTATTTCTTAACCCTATATATATATATTATATTTATAATATCTGTATTATTTTGTGATTTATATTTATATTATACCTTTAATCTTTCTTTTTTGTGTAAACATGATAACATAATTTGTTGAAGAGTGGACTACCTCATCCAAAGAGCACTTAGATTTGATCACATGATACATGAAATTTAGAAAGGATGGTTTTAATTAAATTTATGTGAAATTAAAAACATATATATGATATTAATATAATAATTAACTTTTTGTAAATATAGTATATATCATTTTTTTATTACCAATTCACACACTAAAAAAGTGATAATGTTTTTTGTGGATGTGTGGACCACCACATCCTCATCACAATGTGATTGTGTATACATCACAAGAGTAATATATATAAGTATATATGATTAAATAATGTGGTATTCATTATAGTATGATAATTTTTTAGAAATTAAGGTCACTTAACTTCATTCCAAAATTATCCATGAAAATGAGAACATTACTCATTTGTACATATGACCTACCATGTCTATGATTGTAACATTGGTTCATTTTTCATGACCATATTTAATGATTGGTTTTGAAAGAATTATTTATATATAAATATTATAATTATATAATGACTATTATTTTTGATATGTTAAATATTTACAAATTTTACTATTGTTGACCTACAAATTTTATTTTTGACACATATACTGAATCTAGTCAAAACACTCCATGTAAATTAATTAATTAAGTAGTTGTAAACACAATGGTAATAAGTGAGATAATAGTTATTATAAACATTAAAAATGTTATGAATCAATTAAATGATTTTATTATGTTTATCATTCAGTAATATAAAGGCACATAAGACATGTTCGACTCAATGTATGGTATTTTCTTCTTAAATTTGAATTACTTAGGATAAATGACATATTCCCCAAAAACATCTTTTTTGTGGTGTTTCTAAGGACCCTTTTTATGCACTATATCAATAATCCTTTTATATTTAAGGTATTGGAAACTTGTATTTCATTTTATTCTTTTATGAGGCTAATGATAAAAAATTTCAATGTGGTATGGGAAAAAAATGAATGTTTAAAGATTATTCTCATTAAGAATAATTTTACAGGTATTTCATTTTCAATCAAAGAAATTATATGAACTTCATTCAATAAAACTTTCAATTTTAGTATCTTGTGGGTATTAATTACCTTTTTAAATTATTAGTACCATTTTTTCATCATTGGTACTCAAAATTTTTTATAAAATGTTTTTAGAAAAACCAAACATCATTAACCATTTACTTGGAGAACCTATTTTCATGAAAAATTCTTGTTTTATATCATTCTTAAAAATATTTTTAACATTTGAAAAATGATTTATTAAATACATTATACCCTTTTTTTTATTTTACACATTTTTTCAAAGGAATATTATTATTTCCATCTAGATAGGGAATATTTTCATCCTTTTTACAATTGATATAAAATATTCTTTTTACCTCATATGTCATATAATTAGTTACCCACTATTATTTATTTGATGTTTCCATTTTATTATTAAAAGCTTAATTATTAAATAAATTTTTCAAAATTAAATTCTATTGAAAAGGTTTTTAATAATCTTTTCCAAAACAAAATGATATTTTCCTCAATATTTTTTTAAATGACACTTATATAGTATTTTTATCCATCAATTAAAAAATCCATTATTTTTACTCTAATTGGGATATGTTTTATTCATACCATCCTTATTATATAACTAGATTTTTTATGATTTATTTGGAATATCATAATATTGACATTCACTATATTGATTTCCTTTTAGCCCCTTTAAATATTCAATTTCTAATGATCATTTGACATTAAATTTCCACTAAATATAGATATCATTTTTCATGGATGTGAATATGTCCTAAAACGTAAACCATTTTAAATATAGTGTTTACTATGAATGTTATTTGATTATTTGGGGAAATATTGATAAATTTATATCCTTTATTTTAAAAAGATATTTGAAATGGAAAATTATTTTTAAATTAAACCGATTATTCAAAATGTAAAGAATGATTTTGAAATGTAGTGATGGGTGGTGGTTATACTTTATATATCCCCTCAATGGACTAGTAGTCTCATGAGACAAGATTATTTGGTAACAACCCCTTTGAGATTATTTCTAAGAAGAATATATTGATTTTTAAAAAAAGATATAAACTATATCGAGGATATATCTTGATGATATAATGGTTCATGTTCGAGATAAATAACATAGAAAAATTAATCATTACCTTCATTTTGATTCAGTATTTATTATCCACGAGATTTTCACTATGACAATGTATATTGATGCATTTCATTCTCATCTTATTGATGAAATATAAGTGGTTTTAGGTTTTTACCTTTCAATTTGGATTTTATATATCTAGTTAATTTAATGGAATGTGTTTCTTGTTATTACCATTCCATATTTATTTTACATTATATAGTTAATTGGATGTAATGTGTATCATGTTATTATCTCTCTATATTTTTATGCACTTCCTTCTTAATTTTTTAATTTCATGGTAGGTGTGTTTAGTTATTTTTCATGACATAATTACTATTCTAATTGAGTAATTATTTATTTTTATATACATTAACCTATTGAGAATTTTAACCCAACCTTATTTCTTCCCTCTTCCCAGGAATCCATGAAGCATTATATAAAATATATGGAGGGATATACTAGTTGGAAAAATGATATCCTTAAAAGAAATTTTTTAATTAGTGTACACATTGTGAATATAATACTATTTTGTGTATCTAGTTTACAAATACTACTAAAATATTTGGTCCTCCAAGATTTAACTCCTTGTAAAAATGGAAATGTAATAGTATAAGACACTGTCTCTAGTCTCTTTAGGGTTAGGTCACTACTATTGGTATCAGAGGAAGATTGGTAGAAACCTTGCGAACTACATTCAAGAATACATAGATTAGATAACATAACTCTACGTTATAAATTTATGATAAGTATAAAGGAAACAATATAATTTAATAAATTAGATATTATGTGGGTCTTCATAGAAATTCATCATTATATTGATACGACGAGGGGATGTGGTTCTGGAATAGATGCACCAAAGAGTAACAACTCATTCAAGGTGTTTCAGGCCTTACTCGATGTAACCAGGTATATAAAAATAGGCTTTATTTCACACATAGTTTTTTAATCTTGGGTGATATTCTTAGAACAGTTCACATTTTCCATACAACCCATTATGAATGATTTTGTAAATGAATAACTTAGGTTAAACCAAAAGTGTTTTAGATTGAAAATAAGGTTTCATGATTTATAAATCTGAAAATTTTTATTATGTATAACCCCTAGACCAAAGAAGGAAATATGTAGAAATAAAAAGTATATTGTATTTATGTATTTAGGTTTAAGTGAAAACCATAGTAAAAAAGACTATTTAGTGATAAAATTTATTTCAAGGATGTCGATCATATTTATTTTTCGAAATTATTGAAAATTGTTTTAGAAAATGACAAATTCTATGTTAGGTGACATCCCATCATATCTAGAAAGTAATTAAGACATGAACCCATGACCAAAAGCTGATAAGAGTTTCATTCCTACTAATGGCCTACGTGATTTCCTGGTAAATGTTGACTATATTTGGTTAAAAAATTCAACAAATACATATTAATGATAAATTAGTAGTGTTATATTAAGTTTTAGTGATTAATGTATTAACCATATTTTTTCTAAAAATATTTATAGAAAAAGCGTTAGTCATGTAACTCATTTATGGGACTTAAGACCCATTAGAAGTGTATTTTAGTACTTCAAGAATCAATATTAATTTTTGGATATGCATTCCATTATATAATGGATTAATTGGATATTGATCTAAGTAAAAAAATGAATGAAATGGATTTTATAGAAATTAATCATGTAATTATATTTCCTTATATTATTGGGTAGAAAAATAATTACTCAACATTATGAAAATGGTCAAAAAACGTTGTCTTAATTACATAATTTTTTTAAGAAATTGTTTTCTAAATCATTGACTATTTATTGATTTGAGGCTATAAACATTAAATTGATTATGAAATTGTTTGTAATTGATGTCATAAATAAATATATATAAATATTTACACTTTTACACCTAGTATGTATATCTACAATCCACTAATGTTGTACTACATAGATAACTATTTATATGTTAGTCCATGTTACCTTTTTAATTCATATTCTCTCTTTTAAAGAAAATGTTTTAAAAACCCTTCTAATGATGTGGGATTTCAAAACTGGAAATATCAAACAATTTATCACCATGATCGAGCGTAATTTTTTAAGATGAAATTTTCTTAAGGAGGGGAGAATGTAGTTCCCTGAAAATATAATGTTGGAACATTATATTCAGTAGTGTGTATGCCACGCAACATTAAACACATAAGGGAATCAAATATCCAAATACATTATAATATATTTATTATTTTCAATAATTTAAATATATTACATAGATTATAATTATTGAAAAATCTATTTTATCATTCTATAAATGCTACAATGAGTTTATTCAATGCCTCTCACTACACGCAAGACCATGTTTTACTTAACAAAAATATATTATTAATATATAATTATTTATTGTAATAAGATATAAGCTATCCCTTAGATTAGTATTTGGGAATACCATTAACTAACTTATGAAAATATTTGGTTTAACCAAAATATAAAATGAATTAATTAGTTGCAAATAAATTATAAATGAATATGAGAACAAATTTAATATAATGGGAATATTTTTATAGAAAACTATTATTATACTAATAAAGATATTTTATGATTAAAAATTAAATTGATTAAAATTAGTGATTAATATTAATTTAATATATATATATAAATATTATATTCATTAAAATATATATGGTATTCATCCAAAAGGTTTTATAGGCATGATATACGAAAAAACCCCATATTACACAAAAGAAACATATATTTGTATTAAGGCGGTTCAACCGTCATTTAATGGGAAAACTGTTTTAAATTATAATTTTGGATCCATTATAAATATTATATATCCAAAAAACTAATATTTTATATTGAAAAAATAAAATTAGGTTAGGGTGATTTTTTTTATTTTTCTATGAATTTTCATTTTTAATTAATAATAAAAAATACTGAATTTTAACTAAAACTCTTTTTCATGATATTTATTTTATTTTTTATTTGTCGTTCCATCTATGGGATTATATTTATATTAATTTATACCACTTATATGATTGGAATTTAAAAAAACTTATTAAATATTTATAATAATAATAATTTATAATTTCAGATAATATAAAACTAGTTTTTTTTCTAATATATTAGTGAATGTTGTTAAAATTAATTAAGACAATTAAGGTGAAATAATGCTTAACAAGGGATTAAACCTTATTATTAAGTTAAAACTGACTTATAAAACGATAATGATAATTTTAAAGTCGTATTTTGACCATATAATCGCTTTTGTATACTTTGGACAATTATTTTTGCCACTCTACCTAGGAAAGGAATGAGTGAAATTCTCTTTCCAAAATAAATTCAGGTCTACCACTCCTCATTCCCTATAAAAAGGAACTCAAACCTCATAATTCCTAATACCAAATAGGAAACTATGGGTTCACCAAGATATTATAAAATTGATACTAAAAAAACCCCACCTCATTCTATAATACACCATTTTAGATGAAGTCTATCCAAGGAATCCCTTTGCTGAAAACCAAAAGGAGTTTCCCAATGAAGTGCTAACATCTATCCTCATGTTCAGTATTTTTATTCCCATTATCCACCCTCGAATATATTTATACCATTATTGAATATAAAATTATAATAAATATATTTATATGGTTTTATTTTATGTATTTTACTAACACATACATACACCTCCATCTAATAGGTAACGAACTTACCATTTATGTTTATGATAAACTACTGCCTCACGGAATGATGATTTTTAATTCTTAGTATAAAACCTATCAGGGTAGGAATTATAATGGAAATGATGTTTATATATGATATATATAATATTTATAAGTTCCTTATGATTCTTTAATTTCTATATAGATCATACCTTTATGCTTTAATTTTTTTGTAAATATGATAACATTGTTTGTGAAAGTGTGGACTACAGCCTCCTAAAAGTAATGTGATTTTATCACATGATATGAGGAATGTATAAAATATGAATTTAATTAAAAGTATTTTACATAAAAAAAATATATAATATTAATTAAATTATGACATTTTTAGAAATATAATATATATCATTTTCTTTATTACACTTTCATAAGCTTTTAAAGTAATGATATCGTTCATCGACATAAGGACTAATTCCTCCTAGACACAATATAATTTTTCAAAATGAAAGAATTATATATGTAATTATAAATGAATAAATAATATTTAATATATGGTATAATTATAATTTTGGAAATATTAATTTTATTTACCTTTTTTCCAAAATGATCATTGAAAATGGGAATGTTACTCATGCATACGTACATCCCAACGTCTCCATGATTGTAATATTGATTCATTTTTCATAACCATAGTTAATTATTAATTTTTAATGTATTATTGATGTATAAATATTATAATAATGTGATTTTTATTATTTTTTAGATGTTATATAATTACTCCTTGTACCATAGTTGTTCAGCAAAATTTGATTTTGACACACAACCTGTATTTTCTCAAAACACTTGACGTAATATTAATTGTTTAACTAGTTCTATAAAACATAGAAATATGTGAAATAAATGTAATGATAAACATGATAAAGGTTATAAATAATGTAAATAATTAACATCAGTTTATTATTTAAGAATATAATTACACATAAGATAATTCAGACTGAAGGTTAAGAAAACATAACTTCAGTCTCTCTTTTGTCTAAGATCCTATATTCTTCTAATATCAATGGTTTCAAAAAAATATATTCATTAAAATTTTTTTATCCTTTAAATTTTTTTAATTATATATTTTTTTACCTTTATTTTCTTTTACCCTTTTTTTCAATGGAATCTTCTTATCTCTATATGAATTGTCATTTTTTCTATGCATTTAATAGTAAAAAAGGAATATTAATTTTACCTCATATGAAATGAATAAATTTACCCTACATAATTTATTTGAAGCTTCATTTTCAGGTTTTAATGGTTAATTTTTAGTGAAAATGTTTTCAAAAGTCATTTTAAAAGAAATATTTTCAAAAGGTTTTCAAAAAATGTGATATTTTCCTCATGAATATTTTTGAAATAACTTTTTGTATTATTTCATTTAATAAAATGAAAAAACCTCTATTTTTACACCAAATAAGATATTTATTATTGATTCTATCCATATTCTTCCTCTAGATGGTTTATTATTTTTTTTCATAGGATATAATTGACATTAAATTCCTTGATTTCTTTTTACTCCTCTTGAAATGTTCAATTTCTAATAATCATTAAAAATTGGAATTCTTCAAAATCTCTATATCATTTTTCATAGATATGATTATTTCTTAAACCATATACCATTTTACATACAGTGTTTACTTTGAGATTTATTTTATTATTTGGAGAAATATTAAAATATCTTTATCTTTTATTTAATAGTTATATTTTATAAAGAAGATTATTTTTAAGTTAAATCTATTATTAGATATGCAAGGAATGGTTTGGACATGCAGTGTTGGTTTGGGCCCAAAAATCATATAGCCCCTTGATGCATTAGTAGTATAATGAAATTAAATTAGATGGAATGAAATTCCTTGAGCAATTTTCCATGGAAAATAGAGAGTTTTATACACATAAAATAAAACTATCTTTATGATAGATCTTTATGAGAAATTTGTTCATGTTCCAGATACATGACGTCCAATAATTACACATATCCATTAGTTTGATTTAATATTTATTACCCTTGATATTTTCACTATGAAAAATTCTATGGAATCACTTGATACTCTATTTATTAATTAAATATAATGTGTTTTAGTTTCAACGTTTCCATATTGACTTTTCATAAAACAGTTAATTTAATAGAATATGTTTCCTATAATTACATTTCCATATTTAATTTTTATTATCTTGTTAATCGAATGGAATATGTTTCCCATTATTAACATACTATTTTTTTATTGACTTCCTTGTCTATTTTTTCATGTTATTTGGGGTTAGTTATTTACAATGCCATAATTATTATTCTTGTTGATTCAGTATTAATTCTAACATACTTTTCCCTTACTGAGAATTTCAGAACACCATTATTTTTATTACTATTCTTAATAATTTTAGAAGAATACTATGAAAGATATACATGGATATATTATTTGGAATAAAGTTGTTCTCAATAGAAAAAGACTATTATTATTTAATTAGTGTACTCATTTGTAATACCAAACTCATGTATTTATCTAGTTTACCAAGAAGACTAACTCTCCAGTTCTTCAGGATTTGACTCATGGTAATATTTCCAATGTAATGGTAGTAGATAAAAAATCCAAGCTCTCTGGGGTCATGTTGAAACTATAAATTTTTTTATCATGTCATATGATTCATTATTTTCATCAATTATATGATATTCGATTAAATGAAAGGGGTAAGACTCCTAGAAAAATACATCAACATGATCAATGTTTCTAGGCACAGGATGGTGCGAAATAATAATGCCACATCTTGAAATTGTGTAACCTATGATTGTATATAAATTGGAGATTTCTCTTAAATTCAACATATTTTATCCTTCCTTAAATCCTTAATTTCTTATGGGAGTATTTTATATGTTTTAAGGCCACATGGTTAATTAATATTACTTTTACTTGTGTTGTGATGATACTCTATCCAAGGTAACTATGTTTTTTCATTTTAATGTTCATTTATTACACTAAAATTCTTTCTATTCAATGGAATTTATCCCTCTTGAATTAGTGGTCCATTCAATTATTTTGTATGATGAATTCCCAGTGGATGTTTTCTTATGAATCATTAGTAACCCATGGGATTGGAGATTCTTTATTCATGGAATATTCCATTCTTGTGTAGTTATTGTTGAATAATATAAAAACTATTTGGGGACTAAAAAGTATCATAATTATTTTATGATTCAATATGGGATTTTCATTCATTATATTTAGTAAATAAATTTATAGGATTAGCCATTATAATGATAATTTTCTAGAACTAAGGTTTTGGAATATATTAAAAGGGTGTTACATTTTTCTTATAATTTTAATTTATTTATGACAATGTCTGATAATATTTTCAAAATAGTGTTTAATTTTGATGTTGTGACTTTTTATTCCTTATTTAATATTTGACATGTTAAAGACTAATTATATAATGTAATGATGGTAAAATATAGACGATAATTACCATGGATTTCACAAAATTTTTATACCTCTTACTTAAACTATTTAACACGATTATTTATCACCTAATAATTTTGAACTAATGTTTTATATTCTATTAGATACTTTCCTTGATTTCTTGCTCACTAATATATAAAATAAATTAATTTCCTTAACCCAGATTTTATATAATAATGGTTTTTAGTAGAGTTATTTTTTGGGATTGTTTTTACACAAGGACTAGTTTTTCTATATGATTATATGATTTCGAGATGTATCATTGATTGTTCCATAATATTATTGTGAGAAAAATTTTACTTTTTACCAATCAAATGTTATTGTGTGCTCAAAACTATTATATGAACATAATTAGAAACTAATATGGTAGGATATTTCGGTGGGGTTTTTTTTCTTTTATGGTTGTAAAAGTGGATTTATATGGTATATGAGGGGATGGTGTGGATGATATGTAAAGGTGTTGGAGATAGTGTTGGAATGGTTGGATTGAGGTGGGAGCCTTAATTTAGGGTTTTATTATTTTATTTCTATTGTTTGTATTTTGTTTTTTATATTTTTATACTTCCCTTCTGGTGTATCTGGTTTATGAGATGGATTAAATGAGTCCTCGAGTAACCAACATTATTAAATGATATTTGATTAACATTAAACTAGTGGAAATACTTTTTTTAATTTTAAGGCTATATTGAAAGGAAATAATTTATTATTTTGTGTAAATACTCTAATAGAATAGTTATTAAATCTATTATTGAAAAATGTGAAATATAAAATGACCTTATATTTGATGGTTACTGTAAATTCTAACCTGAATTGTTTATCAGGTTATAAAATATGATTGATAATTCTTAATTACAAAACATTTGGTGGTAATTAATATATGTTGTTCAATTACTAAAATGACATGATAATTATTTTCCTAATGATAGTAATCATGTTTTTAGGTGGGAAGTTATCTATATTTTGAATTTAGGGAATGTTACTGTCATTAGAAATTTTTTTACTGTCAATGGGGTTTTTAATAATTATGCACTACTAACTGATTTGTTAGGGTTATATAATACACATATTATCCTAGGAGTTCATTTGTGTTACCAATATATTGGTTATTGGGGATTTATATGACTGGTTACCCCACATGACCCTTTATAACTTCCATATATTACTGGATATATAAGAATAACAGGGTTCTGGTTATTTGTGGTAATAATGTACATTCTCATATGCGTTATAATAACTAACCATTATGATATACATATAAATATGTGTTTTGGATTCCTGATGTAATAGTACATATATATATCTCGTCTGTAGTGGAATAAGTATATTATATTTGAATTTATGCATGGGATGAGATATATTAATATATATTTTTTACTGACACATGTTCTGATGGATCTCAAATTTACGATGATACTATTGAAAAGTGATTATGTTTACATTGTTGTTTTTGTTTTCATATGGGTAAAAAAATTATTACGATGAGATGATTATATGGATATGATATGTTTTTATGGATCTGTAATATGACTAATAGAGTAGATAGTGAACTAGCACAAAAGACCTTAGTGTTTAGGGTGAGTAGTTCATTAGAAAAGTTCATATGGGGTACAATATATATATATATATATCATTATGTGTGTGTGTGTGTGTCTTTTTATATTATTCTACCTATTTATGTACATTACATGGTGAGTAATCCATGGTGAGATTGAGATATAGTTCACATGATTTAGGTATTTAGATGATTTATCTGTTTATTCCTAAGGATTAAGTATGTTTATTCAATATTTATATAAGTGGTTTTGGGAGAATCCTGTTGAGTATAACTATATGCTCACCCCTATATAATAATTTATTTTTCAAGTCCAAAATAATTGTTTGGTGATCAATTTAGGTGTTACAATATCCTAGTGAGTTTTAGGGTCTAGTGGTGTTTTTTTATCACTACATAGGTGTTTCTCATGGTAGGTTTTCTATTTTTCTCATATATGAATCAAATAACCAATATTGGAATGGTTTATTTATTTAGGTTATGTATTTTATTGATGGTTTCTTTTATTCATGGAATATTGCGGTTAATGATTCCCATACTTGTGTGTTTATACACTCAATAATATTCATCAATTCATGGATTGTTGGATGTGGACCTCAAGGGTCACTCCCAGCATCATTATTGACCGATGAGGTGTACTAGTAAATAGGTTTCTATGATATGTAAAGATTTTTAATTAACCTAATGAATATAATGAAACTAATTTAATGAAATTAAAAGGGGATATTTGAATCACATGTAATAATTTTTATTTATATACTATTACCCATGTATTAAAGCATATGTTAAATTGAT
Organism: Viscum album; assembly: GCA_963277665.1. Taxonomy (NCBI): domain Eukaryota; kingdom Viridiplantae; phylum Streptophyta; class Magnoliopsida; order Santalales; family Viscaceae; genus Viscum; species Viscum album. The sequence continues at coordinate 403,108,304 of OY728157.1, forward strand.
AAGTGTGTTCTTTGAATCATTTTTGATGTTATTGATATAATTTATCACGTTGAAAATTAGTCAAGTAGCTTAAAATTGGTATTTTAAAGGAAGATAATCAAATCTATAATTATTATGTTTTATTATATGTTCATAAATTCTTTAATAAATTTTAATGCATGAATAAATGATATTTAATATTGTTTTTCACTACTAAAATTATTATTTTTTCTATTTATTATAGTATATTTATATAGTTTGTTTCATATAGTAAAAAATGGATTGTTTATATGTATTATTGGGTAGGGAATATGGAAATATCGATGTGTATTTGAGTTGATAATGTTTCGAATGTGGCGAATTTGATGTTGTGGATGTTCTGATAGGAAAAAATAGTTATTCAGTATAAGGGATGAAAGGAAATGAATAATATATAGAGATGAAGTTTTTTTATTAAAGAAATTTTTGTTATTTAAATTTTTATGAAACTAATTTGTATTATGATAAAATTATATGAAAGAAATTGATTATAAATCAATACTAATTTAGAGATGTTGAAATAGTAATATATATTTATTATGGATGATTGTAAATATTTATTCAATGATAATATATTTTTTTTAATTAATTAATTTGTGTTTTTTATGAGGTGAGCAATGGATATTTTAATGGTTATTGGGTATTGGTCTTTTGTGATGATGGGGTTAGTTTTGGTGGCATCAAGAGATGGAAGGGAAGATGTTGTACAATGGTGATAGTTATAGTCATAATGTAATTTAGTTAGATATGTAATCATTAGGATAATTTTTGTTTCTATTTTATTCATTGAATTTGCAGGTATTTCTTACATATCCCACCAATTGCCTTATAGAGTAGTGAACACATACGTAAGGTTTTGGGTTCAATGTGTATCTCAAATAACCTAGATTATGGTGATGTTAATGTATAAGTACCCCTTCCATGATCACTCCTCTACATATAGAAAGTGATATTATCGAAAGAGGTTATGATATGTGGTTTTTTGGGTTTAAGGTGGGTATAATTTTGATATATTCATGGTTGGGTGAGTTCATGAGGATGATGATTTTTTTTACAAGTTATATATCCTAAGGTTGTATGTGGTTGTGGTTGTGATGTGATTATGATATAAATGTTTATTTGTTGATAAGAGGTTATAGTTGTGGTATGTATTTGTGTTAATATAGATATGGAGGGGAAGGTAGTTCTACGATATATATTTTAGGGGGCATGGGGTTGACTAATTTAGTGGGTAGTGGATGTTGGGTTTCAAATCACATATTTTCTTGATACAATATTACTTTACATATGTAAAATTTTCAATGGGATATCTAGGGAAAAGTTGGGTGGTATATGACTAGGTATAGAAATCATATTGGCTTCATTATATATGTTATAATTTATTTAGTAAGATGATTTATTTATTGTAAATACATAATAATTAGAAGGATTGAAAAAATACACTTCTTGTTAATGTAATGAATTATTGATGTCGAAGTGTTGTCTACAAAAGATTATATGAGATGGTAGATTATAAGAAAATATAGAATTTGGAAGTATTATTAAGGTTCCATCTATCCGAGGAGTCTCAGAGATGGAATAATGATTCATGAGTTTAAAATAAGTGATTTATTTAATTAATTAAAGCATTGAATGTCCTAAGAGTATGTATTTTATAGATTTAGTACGAGATTGAAAAATAGAAAAACATGGGAAGTATGAATTGGAGTTTTACATAGAGTTAATCCATTAAATATATTCTCTTCATAATCAATCTATTAACTAGAATGTTCTTATAATCAATCCTGAATGGTTGGGCCACATTAGAACTTATTAATGTGAGACTAAAATATCCCATATTACATTTAAGTTGGTTTTAGATGTTAATGAATTGAAAAAGGATAATATCCTTCTTGTGATGACATATAAGATAATTTATCTATGAATATTATGTTTGAGGAAATTAAAAAGGAATATAAAATACATTTTTAAATTTTAATATATTGTGTGATATTTTTTTTCTATCTATAAGAAAATTGTGTTGGATGAATTGGAAGACAGAAATATCATATGTTATTATCTTCTCGTATGAATTTGTTTCCCCCCATAAGATATTTTAGAATCTCATATAATGATTTGGAGGCATGTTCAATAATTTAACAATGTGAGTAAAAAAATAGAAAAATAAATTATCATACTATAACCAAAATATGATATTTTGAACACATGTATGATAATTCAACTCCATGGGAGATGATGTTTTTAGCCAAATTAAATATTCCTATGGTTATACATGAAGAACCCATTTAAATTTTGAGATCGATATAAATATGATTACTATTCTGTATAACTATTTTTAATAAAAGGAAAATAAATATAATCATTCATGTTTGATGTTCTTCAAAGATTAAAAAACATGATCAAACACACGATCATAAACCATTCTAAGTTCAAAGGGGATATACTATATGATGGAGAAAAATGTGACATTGAGATCATTTCACAGCGAAAAATGTTAATACACATCACTATTCCAATGTGGAAATATTAACTGAACTTAATTTTTTTTGGGATTTGGGATGATCTTAGATTAGGATAATTAAAATATCACATAGAGGAAATAATCATAATATTGAGTTTAACTTTCATGAATAATTTTAGTATACCCTTGACATGAATAAGTTCTTATGTGGCCCAACCATTCATCAGTGATCATCCTTCTAAATGATTTATTTTTCTAGTAGAAATAAGATTATAAATGGTTGGTTTTGATAGTTCTATGAGTTAATGTTTAAACCCTTTATTGATTTCGTTTTGATATTAAGAAGTGTACTATGTGATTGGGATAATAACTAGGATACACTAGGTTTGTAGACATTGTGAAAGGATAAAACCTCCTTTTGAAATGTTTTTTTTATTTTTTTGGAATTAGTTTAAATTTTAAAATATAATTGGCGAATAAAAATTGAAATACAATAAAGGATTAGATAACCATACCATATAATTCTCACACCCCACCATAGATTTCATCAACCCTTGAGTGATCTAAAAATTGGTATCAAATACATGCCTGGCTTCTTGTCACTCTCAATATCCTCTTATAGATCATAATAATACTTTCTACAGTAAATTCATCCCAACATTTGATATAAATATTTTCTATTCAAGGAAAGAAATGATTTTAACCTATATTCTTACTATTATGTATATTTTTATTAATTCTATTCGATATGGATTCAATATAATTATTTAATCTTCATTATAGACCATAACCAAAAAAACATTAAAAATAAAGGGAAGATAATTTTTTTTATTGAGAATACAAAAAATGGATCAAGAAAAGGTAATGGGAATAAAAAATATAAAAAATATTTTTATGAATCATCAAAGTATTTATAAATGAAATAATATGGTTAATGATGGAAAGAAAAAAAATCATTTGTAAATAGTTATAATATGTTATAATGTATGATTATGAAGGTATTAATTAATTCTTTATGTGGGAAAATATAATTTACCACACTATTAATGGGTTCATAGAAACTGTTGATGATTTTTCTATGGTTAAGTACCTATTTACAATCATATCAATTAAATTTTAAGTGAAGATCTCAGGCCAAGATGTTATTTATATTGATAATTCCACCGTTAATTAACTCTATGTTCTCCCATTAATAATGATATAAGAAGAGGGTATACAAATAAAAAAACAATGAAATTATGAAATGAAATTCCGATTTAAATATCCCAAATTCATTATTACTGAAAGAAAAAACATTATATATAAAAAAAATGAAACATGGATTAATATATAGAAACTCATTCTCTCATGTCAATAAATTTCACAATTGATGGAAGGTGTAAGTACAAAGGTAAACAACCTTCCATATATTTTAATTTTGGAATGTTTGGACATTTCTATACCATCATCCCTATGAAATTACTATATTAAATTATAATGAGTAATACTATATAAAACCCACCACTATAAATTTATAATATTCTCAATCAAATAGAAAAAATAATTTTTTACTTAGTACATTCATAAGAACATTCTTCTTATTGAGTAATGTGTTTCTATGTGTGAGAAAAGTGATGATCTGGACACTATGATAAAATATTTTTCATAATTGGAAACTATTTTCTTGAACTCTATATGAAGTAAATTTTCAAATTCCATCTTGAGATGGACTCTACATCTTCTTTGGACACTCTACCATGGAACTCTTTGTTAAGGATTTCTTCTAAATTCCAAATCAGTATGAACTCTAAAACATTACCATAAACTTTTTATAGAAACATTATTTCACCCATGAACACTACATAACTACTATAAATTAATTCCATTATTTATTTTATACAATTCTTAAAGAGATTAACTCTAAGTTAGTTCATTTTTGAAATTTATCCCCACACTATAAAATTATAGAAATTACTAAATACAATTATCAGCCTCTTTCATTCATGTTGAGGCCAACTTAAAAACATAAAAAACAGTTAGGTCATGTTACATATAATGACTTGTTTTTTTATTTTATTTATAGAACTTATTTGGGAAAATTATAAGACCAGATGCTGATACAATGTGTGATTCCGAGGCCCAGTGTGATTAGTATTATTTGTTAAAAAATGTTATTTTTTTAATTGCACAAGTACATGAATTTTTTGAAAAATGTAGAATATATTTTAAATGGGTTTCTAGATCAGAAATCTGATGGCACCTTTCAGCTGATATTGGTGGCATCACTCTAGGCAAAACATTCTTTGGTCGGCATGGTTAACTTGAATAATAGGTCATGAAATACTTAAACATAAATAAAATTATTAAATAAAATTATTTTATATAAAAAATCATATGAACTCAAGAATGGGAATATGGATTGAAAATATGAGACCACCGTTGAGTTTGTCATGAGGTGTTTTCTATAGGTGAGGCCTAACATCAAATATTACGGGATGGCTATAAAATATGGCTTTTCGCTGAAAATTTCAATGAAATATTTTAATAAAAATATATTATTGTTGATGAAGTGATGAATTTTCTTTTAATACTTGTTAATCGGAGAGATTAGGGTTATCAATATAACCCTAGAATTACTCAGAGGATTGGAGACTGGCCTCTCTTAATGAATGGTGCTAGGTCATGGATCTATGACAAATGGCGAACCATGGATTTGATATATCTTCACCCTTGAAAATGATGCAGTGAATATTCTTCCGTAGTGATCAATCCAAATCGAGGTAGGGATTGTTGTTTTGATTAATTATTTTTCGTTATTATATTCAATGAACAATTAAGACCAAAAAACAAATAGGTTGATCTGTAGATCATTAATTCTTGATGTATGGGTTATTATTATGGATTTTTATTGGGTTATTTGATTTGATATGATTTTTTATCATTCTTATGGAATAGAACAAGGCCAGAACAAAAACATTTGAGGTTTTATCCATGGGTTGTTCCATGTAATTTTTCTTCCCTGATGTTCTTAACCATTTTTTGTACTTTTATTTCTTATTGGTTTATGTGTGGATGATCCTAGTGCATCTAATTCTTGGTGTAATGATCCAAAATCGAAGTTCAAATGTCATCATGAACTACTGGAGGGTCGATGATGACGATAATAAAAGAATCGAAACGAGCCAGGAGATATTTCTTTTAAAGTGGGTTTTCCTAAGGAATACACATGTCATTGATATGATGCCACAAAAATAAAGAACTCAACTTAACAAACATAGACATGCCTCTGTTTTGAAAAATAGAGCAATAGAGGAGAACATGCGGCCCGCGGAAGGGGTCATCGGTGAGCCAACATAGGCACTGACATACGACGACGACCATGTGCATGAGGCAAAGCGAACCGATGGTACGATGTGGTAGCTGAGTTAATTGTGGCTCATCCAGTTAACTTCGGCTTGGCCATATTGGTTGAGCATGCAGTGATGGGGTCAACATGGTAGGCGGATGCAGCGGCCATCTGCATTGAATGCTACGACACTGCACTGACCAATAGTGGCACAGAGTCTAGCGAACCGTGTTCAACAAGAATACTGGTCCATAAATGTAGAATGGATTAGTTTGGATGGGCCTCTAAAGTGGGTTGGGCTAGAAAAGGCCCATCAGACCGAGTCATGTCGGGTTGACTAGATTGGGTCGGTTTATAAGGTGGGTTGGGCTAGCTCAGAACCGAGACAAACAATTTTTAGTAAAAAATTAATAACTTACAAAATGAGTTTTTCTTTGATGATCCATCTATAGAGTTTGAACCCTTGGGACTGGGTGACCCTTTTAATATGTCTTCTTGAGGTTTTATTAGTACCATCTGAGGTTGGGAGTGTAATATTTTTCTTTTACTTTGGGGGTTCGATGTAGAATCGCATTCCAATCATAGATGAAGGTTGTAGAGTTTGATATCATACACTTGGTCTTTTAATAGGAGGGTTCATTGTAGGATCCCTTTCCCATCATATATGATGTCCCAAGTTTTGAAGTTTGTTTCCTCATCCCATCACAAAGATCTGACCTAGTGAGATAGGGAACGTATCATAACAAGAGGCCTGGTCGGTCCTTACTTCCCTTTGTGTTACCTTAGATTGGGTTTGTGGAGCGGGTGTGACCAATATTTACATTTAAGATTCCCCCTATCTGGGATGATGTTTACAGTAGGGTCAGGATCCCCTATGTGATCCCTGGTCATGGTGGACCCCAAATTAGTCTATCGAGATCAGATTCATTTTGGTCTACATGACTAGACCTAACATTCGTGCTTCAGGTAGTTTTCAGTGGTTGGTTTTTGGGTATGATGTATTGAGACTCTTCTTATTATCAATAGTAGATGTATCCAGGAAATTATGTGACATATTGAGACTATTCATCTCTATGGATACTCTTTATAGAAATTTTCTACAAGCTTATATTATATAGCTTAAAGAGGGTGATCTCGCGGAATGAGCGTGCTATGAGAAGGAATGTGTTGATGGAAGTGGATGAGACAGTGAGGCTTGGAATACATTATTATTATACTTGAATGTTCTTCCTATATGTATTTTAGACACATACCAGTGTTTATCTGCCTGTATCTTCTTATTTTTATTTTCTTTTTTTGTATTTACTTGTTGTTTTTGAGGAGTCCTGTCAAAAATTGTTTTACTCACCCCTTCATGGGATTTTCCAACATGCTTCATGTCTTCTTCAGATGATCAAAAATTAGTTGGAGCCCTAGGTGGACCAAGAATAAGTGGTTCTTGGAAAGACCATACAGATGAGATGTGCCCCTATGACTTCAGACAGCTAACCAGTATCATTCCCTTCAAGTAGGGTTTTCTACGGATGAGTCTCAGGGACATGTGAATTCACTTTTTCATACTCTTTCTTTTGGTGGGATTGTATTCTAGACCGGTTCTACAATAGTATAATTTACTTTCCAATTGTACTCTTTTTTTGGTATCTTAGTGTATGCATTAATTATTTACTTTGTGTTTTTACATTTCATTATTTTGGTCTTGGAAATGTGTGTGTGTACATGTACTTAGGAAAATGATTCCCATTGGTGGGATATTCCTACTCGGTGTTAGTCACTAGCCCCTGGCCTATTGGAGGTGGGATTGGGGTAGTCCAGACACCAGACCCACTTGGATGGGTCATGATAGAGTCATATCAGAGAAGGTTAGTTCGACTTTAGGACTAAGAGTTTGTGAATTTGGTTTGGGGCAATGTGGTCAAGTATTTTGAGCTCGGACTTTAGGCCGGGGAGTCTAGTATTGGTTTGGACACCAACATATCCATTTCACAGAACTATGGACACTGTATTTTTTACTCGGTACTTGAAAACAATAGTTTTAGGGAAAAATAGAGGTACATGCATCATATATGAATGAGATGTGTTTTACACATCCTTCTTGAGTCGGATCATAAGGTATCCTCTTTTGGCCTTGATATATATTATATTGATAAAATATGTATTCACAATGCCAGGTATTAAGGTGGTTGAATCAGGATCAGTATATTTATATGATGTTTGATGAGGCCTCTCTAAAGGGAGCCATTCACGGAGCAGTTTTTCTTCAGGATGGTTAGCATGTGGTGATTTCTCCTATTTATTAGCTTACTGAAACAACTATAGTGGTTCAAGAGGATGCATCCTGAAAGAATGAGTCTTGCATGGAGATTTTTTAATTGGATAAGGAATCAGAGGTTTTGAGATCCTATGAGGTAGCAATCACCTTGGATAAATGGTTTATAGATTCTACTTATATCAGGTTCACAACATAAACTGTGGAACACGTGGTTTTTTTGGAGGCACCAAGGACCCCGCAGTTCCCTTAAAGGTAGTTGCTGTTATGCTTATCAAGGTATGGGACATCTCTCGTGATATTGTTCCACCATTCATGCTACAGTTAAAGAGTACATTAATGAACCGTTAAGGAATATGATCCAACATGAGTTGAAAAATCCATTGGGCGGTAGATGTGGCACAGGAGCTTGAGGACAAGGGAGGAGATAGTTGCAGGTTTTCAAATATTATGACCCCAAGACATTAGGAATGGTTCAAGGTTTTATATGTGTCATTATAATTTAGATTTAGTATGTAGAAACATGTTTTAGTGATTTTTTTCCTACCACATTTTTTGGTTGATACATAGAGATTATGGTTAAACCATTTACTTGACCCTTACACATAGAGACACCCGCTAGTGGAGACTCGATGATCACACACTATGGCCAATAGTGTGCCCTGGATTTTAATAGTGAGAGTTTCAGTTTGAATTTCTTAGTAGTAGCGTCGAGTCCTAGTGATGTCGTTGTTATTGTAGACTAGTTGCCACAATTCATGACCAGGTAGATTGTTTTTTCCAAAAGGGTGAAGTTCTTCTGCAATAATAGAACCAAATTTCCCATTTTTTCTAGGACACGGAAATCGATATAGCTTAGGATATACATACACATAAGAGGGTGTAGTTGATTAATATTCAGTTGGATATCCTTATCCATAGTGCAGTGGATGTTTTGATTCCTCATTTTTTTTATAATGGTGATAGAGTATAAGGCTATCTTACTTTAAGATATTCCATGTTTAACTCCCAGATAAGAGATAGAATTCTACATCGATCTACACCCTGGGATGCCACCGATATCTACACCAGGATATCAGATGATTCTTCTATAGATTCATGAGATGATGTTGCATTTGGATGATTTGTAGAGGAAGGGCTTCATGATACCCAGTGTTTCAGCCTAAGGATCCCCAGGTGGTCTTTGTTAATCACATCCTAGTTTACTCAAAATATGATTAGGTGTATGAGAGACACTTGAGGATGGTCCTAAACACACTTAGAGAGCACCATCTACAATAGAAGCTCTTGATGTTTCAATCATGGATTTGAGTGTTATTTTTTTCTCTAGGACACATCATCTCAGAGACAAGATTTTCAATGGATCTAGTGACGGTTTGGGAAGAGTTTGAAAAGCACTCCCATCTTGAGGTTTCAAAAGGTTGATGTCTAGTACGTGGTGTTATGAGATACATCAAGAAACAGGTATGGTTGTGTCCTGATGCGGAGGTAAGTAGTAATTTTTAATAGTTCATTATTGTTGAGACCACATAAGTAGAACTGTGCAACCCATGTTTTTGATCTAGTAGCAGTTGTCTTCACATTGAATATTTGGAGACACTACCTAATGGGGATGTGGTTTATTGTATACTCTAATGAAAAGAGTCTCATGTATATATTTTCTCTGATGGATCAGAACATTTGATAGAGGTGGTGGCTATAGTTCCTTTAAAACTATGAATTTGTGGCCGTCTATACTCATTGGAAAGGGAAACGTCATAGAAGATGATCTCATCACGAGATCCATTCCATAGTTACTGAATGAGGTATTAGTGTAGTTCTCCTCATTGTAGATATCCTTTGTGGGTAGAGATAGAGTTTCTTATCTCTATTTGAGGTATGTCACCTCTCCACTCTTATAAAGAGTAAGATAGACACATCATAGGGATACCGATTGTGAGACACTATATGCTCATATGTCCACAGGAAAATCCCCTGATGGATATTCAAAAGGTGGGGGAGCATGATGTTATTTTCAAAGGGAATGTGATGGTACCAGTGGAATTGTGAGAGTAAGATCTATGTGAGTTTCATGCAATCAACTTTAATGGTACATTCATGTTTATGAATGATTTACCAAGACATGCTATGTTTGTTTTGGTGGACAGGGGTCACGATGGATGTTCTATAGTTTTTCTATCGATTCCTTACATGTCGACAAGTGAAGGATAGGAATTAGGTTCCAGTGGGTTTGACTCAACCCATTGAGGATACAGAATGGAAGTGGGTTGGGATAATAATGGAATTTGTGACGGGTTAACCATGTATATGGTATGATACCATCTGGGTAATCATTATCAACTCTTGAAGTCGGCGAACATCCTATCTATCTAAGATAATAGGTTAGTAGAGAGATTGGGATGCCTTTACTTGCAAGATATGATTTTAATCCACATAATTATTTTGATGATTGATTCATATTGTGGTGCACACTTTACATCCCTATTTTGGAAGGGATTACAGGAGGCATTACGGACTCAATTATGCTTGAGCATAGAGTTTCAAACCATAGGCAGATTTCCCAACTGAGTAGTCCATTCAAAATCAAGAGAACATGATTCATGATATCATGTCAGGTTTTGGATATAGTTGGGAGGATCACCAACATCTTGTGGAGTTTTCATACAACAATAGTTACACCCCACAATCAGTATAGCGCCATTCATGTCTTGGTATGGGTGACCCTTCATGTCACCACTTTTTTGGACAAATCTGGGAGATTCAGTAGTCATGGGCCGAAATATGGTGCAGGAAGCATTATAGAATGTTTAGCTTATCCAAGAGTGTATGAAGACTAAATAGAGCCATTAGAAATATTATGCTGATAGGAGAAAGATGCCTTTTCATCATGAGGGTGACCATGTGTTCCTATGGGTCTCTCCTCAATATGGGATAAAGTTATTTGGATGGGATGACAATTTATATATGAGGTTCATTGGGCCTTTCCTGATAATGCATAAAGTAGGGAAGATGGTATAACTCTTGGATCTGTCATAATATATAGACTGGGCATATGAATTCTTCCATGTGTCTCACCTGACATGATATGTGCATGATCCATCACCCATCATTGACAGGGGTGATAAAGACCTTAATGATGGTGAAACTGTTTGTGAGTACCCAATGGATATCAACGATCAATAGGTGGGGGTCCTTCATTTGAGGTTGATTCATCTAGTGTATTCATTGGTAGCACAAGAATCACTAAGAGAGCATTTTGGAGGTGGTGGATGTAACACCCCAAGCTTCCACGGTATGTTTCCCTTCGAATAATGCAATAGCTTGCATTGTACGCAACTTCGAAATTCTAACACATCGTGACCAATCAAACTAGTCGTTATCAGTAGTAATACGAAATTTTTTAAATTTTATAAATTTTATCTTTCAAAATGGACTTCATTTTTGTATTCAAAATATCAAAATTATCCTAGGGTAGAATTTTGGTATTTTTCTAAAAACATTCAATTTTTGATGAATAGTGAAAATTATTAAATTTTAATTAAAAACAAATTTTTTAATAGAAATAATTAATAGTGATAAATGATGAATTTGTGTTGTTTTAAAGTATATCTAGAATATATTTTTACCATTTTATAAAATTTTGTTCATTGGACATAATTTCACATTTAAACCGGACATAAACAAGTGTCAATCTTTTGATAGTTATTATTTCTTAAAAATACGGTTTTTGTTTTGACAGCGGAAATTAATTTTAAATTAATTTCTAACACTTATGTGTGTTGAATTTGGAAAAATGGATTCCATATTTGTAATCAGGATGTCCAAATTGTGTAAATAGGTAACACTTATTTTTAGACATTTGGAATAATTACTTCGGTAAATATTTTATTTACCATGGTTAATAGGTAAATTCGGTAACTAACGGTAACAAAATAATATTATAATAAAATTAAATTACTCTAAAATGCATCCTTACCCTATTTATTGATACATGTCTGACCATGTTAATCTTTGGCTTAGTTTTGGGACCCCATGGTGCCACTTGTAAGTGATAATGACACTTTATATTAATTAAGTTAAAGTAAATACAGAAATGGAATAATCATATATCTTTCAGAAAATTTTTTTTTACATATAGTTACATGTGTTATATTTTTGAATATAAATATTAATTAGAAATCTAGAAATATTTCTTACATAATAGTATTTTATTTATAATTTTTAGACATTTAATAATTAAATTTATTTATGACACAATAATGATGCAGTATTTTCCTTATTAATGAAAGAATCAAATAATTTGTATTATAAATGTTAAAATAAATATAATTTGAAAATTTTGATGCCATAAAATAATTTTACTGGTTAACGTGAATTGTTATGATTGCTTAAATTAATGTGGATTGAACTAATAAAGTTTTTAAGACTTAAAAAAAATCAATTATTGAATAGTGTCAAAATTGACATAAATGAGTTTTTAAAACAAATATTATATTATTAACTGATATTATATTCCTAAAAATCTAAGTAATGGCAAAAGGACATATATAATAATATTTTCATCATTAATGGACCACTTGGGGGTCTCTTGGAAGTATATAGTAAGTTTATTAACCATATAATATAAAAATACAAAGTGACATGGTTATTGTCAAACTAATTAACTAAGAGTTAAAACTAAATGATAAGGTTAATAAAGTGACCCAAACCTGTCTAAAACTATTGTTTTAGTTTTTTCGACCTATCTCCACCTTATACATTGAATAATCTACTTTGGAGCCATTATAAACCGAATATGAATTTATTATAAAATAATATTTTATGTTTTTCCTAAGATGCCCCTCACCACTCTTATAAAAGGGCACTCCCCCTTCACTATAATTCACACCTTCTAAGCCATTTATCTCAGAAAAAACCTTCCCAAATAACCTCTAAACTATCCTAAATTCAATCTAGAGGCAATATTTTTATTAGAAATCCATCCTAAGGAGCCATTTTGATCAAATCAAAAGGAATAACCCGAAGAAGAGGTAATGATTTCACCACCCTCTTTAAAGTTCTTTTCTTCTTCCACTTCATTTTTATTTGTTGTTTCCATTATTAAATAATAAATCCAGTATATTATATATAATGTGATGTTATTATAATTATGGTACTACCAAATTCATTATTCTATCCACCCTTTGAATGACATGTCACCATACGTACGTACGTACGGCTTACCGTCTCCACGTCGTGGTGTAATTGTTATTCAATACATTATTATTTGGATGGGTATAATAATGATGTGTAATTGATGTAAATAATAAATATAACATGAAAAGGATTCTGTATATATGATATAACATCGAATTATATATTATTTTAATATAAAAAAACGATACTTTAGCACGTGCGTACGTACGGATTATCGTCTCCACGACACGATGAGATTCATTTCCAAGTTCACCATTCATCGACGATTATAAAAATATATATTATTATTAAGTATGTAATATATGAAATAGTAATTATACTTACAATATATATATTTATATATATAAGTATTTATGTACTTACATATATCTTATTCACTTACTTCTGTTCAATACTATATGAAAACAGAAACCGCGTTTATGCGTATGTACTGCCTACCGTCTCCATAAATGGTGTTTTCCATTTCATATATATGTCTATTATACATATTTTTATTATAAATATATATGATATATAAATCATGTTTTATATTCTAGAATTATTTAAATCATGATATAAGTGATACAATCAAGAGTAACAAGTTAAAACATGTACAATAAAGAAATCTATTTTTACCCGAAATATTAATATAACATGGAAATTATTATTAAATGGGTAGTATAAATTCATAAATGAATAATGTATGATATAATAAATATTAATATAGTTCTATTATTATTTAATAACATACTATAGTCTTCATATAGGAGGTTAAACATACCCTTGGCTAAAGGAAAGTGCAAGGTAAGGGGTTTTTCATCTCACTCCTTATTCCCGTGAGATTCATGCCATATTTCCACTATTACCTTTTGTGTGGTGTATGTACTTCCCATAATTGTATTATTTTTGTAATACACTTTAATTTATGTGTATTTATATATTTATTTTATGATACCTCTTTTATGGGGTTTATGTTTCGCAAGTTACAAAATTGGAAAGGGTTAATTCCTCAATCTCATTATTATCTGAGATTGTTTATATGTAAGTGTTTACTGCAACATTTTTATCATCCATTTCCATTTTCATAAAAATTATTTCAAAATAAATATTTTAAGGATTTGTGAAATTTACTCTTTATCAAGATCATAATTTTAAATATTTTAAAGATTTATCTTTCAAAACCTTTTTAAATAATGTCCATGTTTTCAAATTTATTTTAAGGATTTATTTATATGGACATAAATGTTTTAAAATGATAATTATTTTCAAAAGTTTCAATGTGGTATGGGACACTTTGATTCAAAAATATTTTTTAAATTAATTCCTTTATAAATGTGTGCCTTTTAAATAATTTTACAAAATGTTTATTTCCCTAAAAAAGTTTTACTCATCATTTTCAACTATTTCAGCATCCTTTAATGAATATTATTTTTTATTGAGGTTGACTTATTATGATACAAAACATCCATATAGTATTGAATGTTTTGTGATATTTATTTATTGTGGATGTGTTATTTTTATACCATTCATGGTTTATGGATAAAGTATTGACATTTTGTATGCTAGTTTTAGTATGAATGTTTATGTTATGTTTAAACATTTTCATATGAGGAATGTATTGGACTTAGTAAGTGATGGGTGGAGCCCGCTATAGCTTCTCGTTGCATCGGTTGGTATAATGAGAAAAACTAGTGTCTTGGCACAAGGCCTTGACAAAATATTATTTTTAGTCTTGGTACATGGCCTTGAATATGTGGTTATGATAGTCCGGCATTATGCATTCCATCATTATGAAAGTGGTTAGTGATATTGCATGTGATTATTTGATTAATAGAATATCCATATGAATAATTAAATGGCATTACTTCATTTTATTTTTTCCGTATTATGCTGAAGTTCAAGTTCAAAAGGCTTTTGTTTTAGTTATACATTCCCTTTAATGTTTATGCTTATTTATGAAAGTTTCCGCAGTATTGTTATCTTTACTGAGCATCTGAGCTCACTCCTTTCTATTTTTATTTTTCCCAGGATTCCAAAAAGTGTATTGTGATTGATATGTAGGGTTGGGCCAAAGGAATAATGGATTTCATAAAGGATTATTTCTTTCATTTTGTATGTTATGAAATGTAATGTAACATTCATGTATGTAATCTATTTTCCAAGACTACTAAACCGATCGGTCCTTCGGGACTTGATTCCTTGTAATCATGACAGTGTATTAAAATAATGCACCGACTCTGGGTAAATGGGGTCGGTGCATTACATTTGGTATTAGAGGGAGGTTTAGTAATAACCTTGGAAGCTAGATTTAGATAAACTATGATTAGATCACATAGCCCGAAGATAGACTTTTAGGATTAGTATAGAAAAACTTCCTAAAATTTTGATATTGTAGAGAGTTTGTGAGTTTTCGAGCAATACATCATTGTATAAATACGAGCAAGTAGAGGTGGCTTTGCAACAGATGTACCTAGGGGTAAAACATGAAAACACCGCTTTGAGCTAGGCTTGAACGAGAACTGGTGCACAACAATGGGCCTTGCTGCACTCTTGGTTACGACACTCCTAGGGGATATGCTTTGGATAAATCTCATTTTATTTACAAACCATTATGAAGGGTTTATGATTATATACTTCCTTAAAGAATACATTTTTACAATTATGGATTATATCCATAAACTGTTTAATTTATGTTAAGTGTTTTACAAGTTTGGGATTAGGTATTGTTATTCATGAACTAATCTAGTGTATTCCATTGTTTAGAAATGGCACCCAGTAGAAGGAATGAGAACTCCAGCAATATGCATGATCCAAATAGTAAGAAAGATCATATCTTTATTTTTCTTAATGTAGAATTTAGAAGGGAACTTGTCTCCCATATATTATCATCATATGAAGAAATAATATCATGTGTTGATAAGATAAGTAAAGAATTATAGAAGTCCTATGGCTTTGACAGGAAGCCATAGAAGGAAAGGATGGTTGAAAGAAAGATAGATAAAGGGAAGAAGGTAAATAAGTATTTTCCCATACGTGATAACTATGGAAAGAATCACCTTGGAAAATTCACGAAGGGAATGGGAGTATGAAATAAGTATAGAGAACAAGGACACCAAATACGTGACTGCAAGGGTAAGAAAAATGTTTCAAATGTACAATGCTTCATCTGCAAGAAGTTTGGACACTACGCGAACCAATTTCCCAGTCATCAGACTCTTCTGAAAATGATGCTATTGAATTATAATCAGGTTATGATACTACCACAGATGAAGAGGAATTACTAGTGTTCTTATGTTGTTATTTAGGAATTATTTCATTGAAGTGTTGTATCAATGATGTACTAGAAATAAATAAGGATTGTACTATAGTACTATTTCATTGAGGATTTGAGATTTTATGGTACTAAGAAAAGTGACTCTACAATGAGTTAAACTTTTTGGAAATTACATGGTTGAAGGAAAGAGAAACCTTAATATGGTTCTAATATTGAGGTACTGATTTTGGAATAAGATATGGTAGATTTGGGTAAATTATATTAGATATTCTTGACTGGCTTGAAACTGATTAATGATTTTTATATTCCATCATTATTGGAGTTTACAACATTATTGGATAGATAAAGTACATCCATTATTCTATAAGGAATAAGGGAGTATGAATGTAATAAATATGGTTTTATGGTAATTCATGATGTTACCATGTTTTAAAATAATACATGATGAAGGTGTTCACATGTTATTATGTGGTAAAAAGGATCTACATTTCTTTTAACTTCCATATAAATTTTTGATTGAGGGTTTATAGAAGTATTTTGGATAATTATAAAGGTTTTAAGGGATTATATTTTACATTGGATACTATTTTTAAAGTTATTTTTTGATATTTATAAAAATGAAAACACGCAGACCATGTGACAACTTGTCGCATCAGACAAAGCAGCGGGAATCGAACCCACAAACATAGTGCAGTTGGGATTTATCGACTACCACTAGAATACGTGAAGTCCCTAGAGGGTATAATGCAGTTTTCTTTTTTTTTTTAAGTTCTGATAGATGAATTATAAATTTATTTTTAGAACTTGATACAGTTATGATAAATAGATTATTTTTGAGTTTTATTACCTTTTGGAGTGAACGATGGGTTTGTAGTAAACATTTATTAAAGAATGAAAGTCTACATGACAAGTAAGTATATCTCCTTACATTATTAGTAAATATTATAAATAAATTTCTCAAATTTATGAAAGGTAACATAAAAAAAAAATTTGTCGGTTAACATTTCCTACTAGGGAATCGAAGACCATTTAACCAATCACAAGATTGTGATTTTCTTGTAGTTAACATTCTCCTAATATTGTTTTCTACAACTCTCCATCATACCTTGATGGTTTTTTCTCCTCCATATACATGATTTCATATAATCCTATTATGTTCTATCTCGGTGGACCTATGTACTTCTCTTACTTTCTTTTAACGTTATATTTTTGTTAACCCTATTTCTGATATGGGTTTTCCACAAAGGTATTTTCTATTTTCAAAATTTTATTTTGGAAGAACATTTTAAAATTTAGTTGATGCAATTTATTGAAGGAGGGGAGAATTTAACACCCCAAGCTTCCACGGTATGTTTCCCTTTGAATAATGCAATAGCTTGCATTGTACGCAACATCGAGATTCTAACACACTTTGACCAATCAAACAAGCCGTTCTGAATAGTACTACCAACTTTTTAAAATTTTATAAATTTTAACATTCATAACGGAATCCTTTTTTGGATTTGGAATATTGAAATTATCCTACGGTTAAATTTTGGTATTTATCTAAAAACATTCAATTTTTGATGAAAACTGAAAATTACTAAATTTTAATTAAAAACAAATTTTTTAATCAAAATAATTAATAGTGGTAAATGAGGAATTTGAGTGGTTTTAAAGTATATTTAAAATATATTTTTACCATCTAATACAATGTTGGTCATTGGAAATAATTTCACATTTAAACTAGATGTAAACATGTTTCAATCTTTTGATAGTTATTATTTCTTAAAAACATGTTTTTTTGTTTTGACAGCGGGAATTAATTTAAAATCAATTTTTTCCACTTATGTGTTTTGAATTTGGAAAAATGGATTCCATATTTGGAATCAGGATGTCCAAATTTTGTAAATAGGTAACTCTTATTTTTAGACATTTTTAATAATTATTTCGGTAATATTTTATTTACCATGGTTAAAAGGAAAATCTGGGAACTAAGGGTAACAAAATAATATTATAATAATAATAAATTACTCTAAAACGTGTCTTAAACCTATTGGTTGATACATTTCCGACCATGGGAATCTTTGGGTCGATTTTGGGACCCCATGGAGCCACTTGTAAGTGATAATGACACTTTATATTAATTAAGTTAAATTAAATACAAAAATGACATAAGTATATATCTTTTAGAAAAACAATTTTTACATAGAGTTATATATGTTATATTTTAAAATATAAATATTAATTAGAAATCTTGAAATAATTCCTACATAATGGTATTTTAGTTATAATTTTTGACTTTGAATAATTAAATTTATTCATGACACAATAAGGATGCAATATTTTCTTTATTAATTAAAGAATCAAATAATTGGTATTAAAATTGTTAAAATAAATATAATTTGAAAATTTATATGCCATAAACTAATTTTATTGGTTAATATGACATTTTATGATTTCTTAAATGAATTTGTTTTGAATTAATGATGTTGTTAAGACTTCAACAAAAAACAATTATTAAATAGTGTCAAAATTGACATAAATGAGTTTTTAAAACAAATATTATATTATTAATTGATATTCTTATTATAAAAATCTAGATTTTGTCCAAAGGACTTATATAATGATAATTGTATCATTAATGAACCACTTGGGGGTCTCTTGGAAGTATATATGATGTTTATTAACCATATAATTTAAAAATACAATGTGACATGGTAAATGTCCAACTAATTAACTAAGAGTTAAAACTAAATGATATGGTTAATAAAGTGACCCAAACCTATATAAAACCAAATGCTTTAGTTTTTCTCGACCTATCCCCACGTTATAATTTGAATAATCCACTATAAGCCATTACAAACTGAATATTAATTTATTATAAAATAATATTTTAAGTTTTTCCTAAGGTGCCCTCACCCCTCTTATAAAAGGGAACTCCCCCTTCACTCTAATTCACACCTTTTAAGAAATTTGGCTCAGACAAACCCTACCCAATTACCCTATAAACTATCCTCTCTTAATCTTAAAGGCCTTAGTTTTATCAGAAATCCAAACTAAGGTTCCCTTTTGATCAAATCAAAAGGAAGAACCCGAAGAAGAGGTAATGATTTCAGAACCCTCTTTCAAGTTCCTTTCTTCTTCCACTTCCTTTTTCTTTATTGTTTGCATTATAAAATAATAACTACAGTATATTATATATATTGTTAGGTAATTATAATTATTTTAAAACCAAATTCATTATTCTTTCCATCCTTTTATTGACATGTCACCATACGTGCGTACGTACGACTTACCGTCTCCACGTCGTGGTGTAATTGTTATTCAATACATTATTATTTGGATGGGTACAATAATGATGTGAATTTGATGTAAATAATAAATATAACATGAAAAGGATTCTGTATATATGATATGACACCCAATTATATATTATTTTAATATCAAAATAATGATATTTTTGCTCATGTGTATGTACGGATTACCGTCTCCACGACGCAATGAGATTTATTTCCAAGTTCACCATTCATCAATGATTATAAAAATATATATTGCTAATAAGTATATAATATATTAAATAATAATGATACTGTAGATATATATATATTTATATATATAAGTATATATTTACTAACATATATCTTATTCACTTAATTCCGTTCAATACTATATGAAAACGGAAACAATGTTTATGAGTACGTACGGACTACCGTCTCCATAAACGTTGTTTTCCATTTCATATATACGTCTATTATACATATTTTTATTCTAAAAATATATGATATATAAATCATGTTTTATATTATGGAATTATTTAAATCATAATCTAAGTGATACAATCAAGAGTAACAAGTTAGAACATGTCCGATAAAGACAACAATTATTACACGAAATATTAATATAACATTGAAATTATTATTAAATGGGTAGTATAAAGTCATAAATGAATAATTTATGATATAATAAAAAATAATATTGTTCTGTTATAATTTAATAACATACTATAGTCTTCATACAGGAGGTTAAATGTACCCTCGACTAAAGGAAAGTGCAAGGTAAGGGGTTTTTCATCTCACTCCTTATTCCCGTGAGATTCAGGCCATATTGCCACTATTACCTTTTATGTGGTGTATGTACTGCACATAATTGTATTAATTGTATAATAAACTTTAATTTATGTGTATTTACATATTCATTATATGATACCTATTTCATGGGGTGTATATTTCGTAAGCTAACAAATTGGTAGGTTTTAATTCCTCAATCTCATTATTATCCGAGATTTTTTTTGTGTAAGTATTTGCTGGGGAAGTTTTATCATCCATGTCCATTTTCATAAAAATTATTTCAAAGTCAATATTTTAAGGATTTGTGAAATGTACTCTTTATCAAGATCATAATTTTAAATGTTTTAAAGATTTATCTTTCAAAACCTTTATAATTAATGACCATATTTTCAAATTGATTTTAAGGATTTATTTAGATGGACATGAATGTTTTGAAATGATAATTATTTTCAAAAATTTCAAAGTGGTATGGGACACTTTGATTCAAAAATATATTTTAAATTAATTCCTTTATAAATGGGTGACTTTTAAATAATTTTACAAAAATGTTATTTCTCTCAAAAAGTTTTACTCGTCAATTTCAACTATGTGAGCATCCTTTAATGGATATTATTTTTGATTGAGGTTGATTTATTATGATACAAAACTTATCTATAGTATTGAAGGTTTTGGGATTTGGTTTTACTGTGGATGTTTTATTTTTATACCATTCATGGTTTATGGATAAAATATTGACATTTTGTATGCTATTTTTAATATGAATGTGTATGTTATGTTTAAACCTTTTCATGTGAGGAATGCATTGGACTTAGTATGTGACGGGTGGAGCCCGCTATAGCTCTTAGATGCATCGGTAGGTAACATGATAAAAACTAGTTTCTTGGAACAAGGCCTTGACTAAATCTTATTTGTATTCATGGCACAAGGCCTTGACTATGTGGTTATGATAGTCTGGAATTATGCATTTCATCATTAGGAAAGTGGTTAGTGATATTTCATGGGATTATTAGACTAGTAGAATATCCAAGTGAATAAGTAAATGGAATTATTTCATTTTTTCCATATTATGCTGAAGTTCATGTTTAAAAGGATTTTTTAGCAATACATTGCCTTAAAATTTTATGCTTATTTATGAAAGTTTTCGCTGTATTGTTATCCTTACTGAGCATCTGAGCTCACCCCTTTCTATGTTTTATTTTTCCCAGGATTCCAAGAAGTGTGTAGTGATTGATATGTGGGGATAAGCCATGGGAATAATGGAATTCATAAGGGATTATTTATTTTGTTTTGTATGTTATATAGTGTAATGTAACATTCATGTATATAATATATTTTCCAAGTATGAAAAACTGATCGGTCCTTCGGGATGTGATTCCTTGTAATCATGCCAATGTATTAAAATAACGCACCGACTCTTGGTAATTGGGGTTGGGGCATTACAGTGGATCAGATTATTGCTCAGTACTCTTGATTGTTTCAGTATCCCATTTTGTTTTTACTTTTGGGGACGGAAATCCATATGGTTGGGAGAATTTAATGACTAAAACTTTCTTGTTTTTTTGTAAATTATTTTGGAAAATTCAATAACTAGGCTCTAAGACGACATGTGATTTTGTGGCCCAGTGTTCCCAAAATAATTCATTGAAAAATGTTATGTTTTTAATAGTATTTTCACATGACATTTCTGAAAAAAAATGGAATATCATTTAAATGGGTGCCTAGATTAGAAATATGAGGGAACCATTGATCTCAAAATGTCAGCTTTAGCATATCAATGACTTAACTTTGGTCGGTGTTGGTAATCTGAAGAAAAATACATAAAAGACATAACTGTAAATAAAATAACTAAATAAAATTATTTTATTTTAAAATCCAAATAACTCAGGAACGGTAACATAGATTGGATATATAAGACTGTCGTTGAGTTCTTAATGAGGTGTTTTTTTAGGAAAGGCCTAAAATCATCTGGTGCGGACCTGCTGTGGAAGATATTTTTTGGACATAAACATCATTAAATTATTTTAATAGAAGTATTTTATTCTTAACACTGTGATACATTTCCTTTTAATAAACATTTTATATCGAGTTCATGGTTATCATCATAACCCTAGAATTCTTCTAAGGCAAGGATATGGAGCTCTATCGACGAGTGGTGGTGGCTCGTGGATCGATGATCAACAACGAACCTCAAATTGGAAGGATCTTCACCCACAACCATGACAAAAAAATTGTTCTTCGTTAGTGATCAAACCGAATCAGGGTCGGGAATATTGTTTTGATTATTCTTGTCCCATTTTTAGATTCAATGATGAATACAATCCCACCAAAAAATTGGTTGATCAGTGGATCATTCATTATTTTTGGTTAGGTTATGGTTGTGGGTTTTTTATCTGGGTTTTTGATTTTATTTTCTTTAGTGATCATTCGTACGAAATGAACCAAGGCCATAACAAACAACGGATGAAGTTTGATCCACGATTTATTCCGTATGCTTTTCTCTTCCTCTATGTTCATAGTATTATTCGTGGTTTCTTAATGGATGATCATCGAACCTCTAATTCTTGGTGTAATTATCTAAAATCAATGATTCAATGTATGGATGGCCTATTAGAGGTGCGACAATGATGACAATGAATGGTTCGAAATGAGTCTAGAGATATCCAAATTTGAATGGGTTTTCATTGGGTTCTATTTTTATGTTGTTCTAATTCTATGGCGATGAATAATGTGACCCAAGGATCATACACATGCCTCCATTTTGAAAAAAAATGAGCACCAGAGGAGATCTGGCAGCCCATGTAATGGGCCACCGGCACTCCAACACTAACGTTTGGTGAATGTATCAGTACGTGGAGATGAATTTTTGTGAGAGCAGGAATGAGACAACGGTGAAAGACACATGAACTACAGCTCAGTCACATTTGGGGGAGCCCTTGACAATGGGGTCCATGGGGAAAGTGAATGCAGTGGTGCCGCATTGACCAAAGGAGGTACACGGTCCAGCGGACCACATACAGCATGAAGATCTTACTGGACATATAGTCTAGATCAGCAAGGTTGGGCTACAACCCATCGTTCCAGCAACCCAGTGTGGTCGGCCGGACTGGGCCCTTTGTAATGGGTTAGTTTGGGTTGACCATAACAGACTTTGGACTGATCCTTTTCAGTTATATGACCATAACATTCAAAAAAAGTGTATTTTTGATGTGCCATTTGCAGAGTTGGGACCCATGAAATTGGGAGATACATTGGAGATTTTATATTTGGTATTTATTTAGGAAATTAGTGGACGAGAGAGTACTGTTTGTATTTACCTATGATGGTTCAATTCACGATCTTGTTCTCAACACACAAGATGACAACAAAAGTTGAGATCTTACCCTTGGTATTTTACTATGAGGGTTTGATGCATGATCATGTTCCTATCATAGTGGATGACTTTTGTTCTAAATTGAATTGTATCAGCCCACCTTCGATTGTTGATTCAGTGGGTTAGAGCATGTATCGTATTGGGAGGCCTAGTCGGTCCTCACTTCTCTTCGTGTTACCTTATATAGGGTTTTTGGAGTTGTTGTGATCCATATTTATATATACACCACTCACATATCAAGGATTTTGTTTATAGTAGGTTCAAGAGTCCCCCAATGATCCTTGGGAATGGTTAACCCCTTATCTATGTATCGAGATCATATTCCTTCCATTCTACGTGACTAAAACTGATGAGCGTTCTTTGAGTAGTTTTCTGTTGTTGGTATTTTCTTATGATGTATGAAGGCTATGTTTCATAATGAGATAACATTTATTTTGGAAACTGTAAGACTTATAGAGACCATTAGTCTTTGTAGATACTTTTGGTAGACCTGTTCTATGTGCTTCTATCAGATAGTTCGATGAGTGAGATCTCCCTAAATGGGTGTTCAACGAGTGGGACCATGTAGATGGAAGTGGAGGAGACCTTGATTATTGGAATCCTTTATTTGTATACATGGATGTTCTTATTATATTTTATTTAGAAACGTACTTGAGTTGAGATGACTGTATATTCTTAGTGGTGTTTCCTTTGTGGTATTTACTTTGTGTTTTTCGGGGTATCCTACTAGGTATTGTTTTACTCACTCTTGAACATTCTATTCCCACATGTTTCATGTCTTGTGTAGATGATTAACACTTTTATAGAGTCCTACGTTGACTAGTAACTTGTGGTTCTTATAGATACTCGAAAATCGTGGTGTTCCCCTACAACATTATAAAGTTGACCAACACCTTTCCCTTCATGTAGGGTTTTCTACGGATGAGTTTCAGGAACACTTTCATTAAATTATTTAAACTCTTAATTTTGGTGGTATTGTATTATTGCATGTTTATACTTTAATAAACATTACATTCCGTTCATACTCTGTGATTGACATCTTTGTGTATTCATTCATTTTTACTTAGTTTTTTTACATTTCAGTATCTTGGGCATGGGGATGTGTGTTTGTGTACATGTACATAAGAAAATGTCTCCCATTTGTAGGAAATGAATACTTGGTGCTAGTAACCAGACCATGGCCTATTGGAGGTGGGCATGGGGTACTCCTATCATGGGACCCTCTTGGATGGCTCATGACATTACAGACCAATATAGCTTTATCCACCAACAAATTTTTTAATTTTATTTAAAAAAACTGCATAATCGTTACATTAAAATTTTTATTGAAACTCTCTACTATATTTAGTAAATATATGTCATCAAATACCATTATCATTTGAGAATTATAGTATCTCAATCAACTTATATATATGGATACATTGATAAGAAGACCTGAAAATTAAATGTTTATTCAAAAAAACTTTTTGAAGAAAAAGTGTGAAACTAGAGAAAATTCAAAGAAAATAATTTAACCACCAAAGAACCCAAAAAATCATTAAAAAAGACTCTAAATGATAGATACAACCACCCTATAAATCCTCTAATTAAGATAGGATACCTCGAAATCCGAGACATTCTTCATAAGATCCTCAAAACATTCAGCCAACTTATCATAGGCCTAGATGTATTTCTCCACATTGATATTCCTTTCATTAAAACCACGCGCCAAAATGTAGTCATGTCTGTTGATACACACCCTTTTCTCTTCATTAATGTCCACATTAATTGATAAATCATATATTCTATCAACATAATCCTTTGAATCAATGATATTGAAATATTTTTCTAGCATTTCCTCCTTCGAGTGCAGAACTAGCTCCATACAATCCCCATTTTTTACCTCAACCTTACCTAGCATTCTATTTAAGGATCCATGTTTAAGAGGTTCAAAATTTAGTAAAATTTAATCACCTTCGGGTTCCTTAATTTCCTCATTTATATCTAGCTTTCCCAATATACGAGGTAGATTCAAAACTACTTCTTCACTAGATGGGTCCCTTAATACAATTTGAGTCTTACTTTTCTTATAATTACCTAAAGATCAAGTAAAAATTGTTTTTGGAATATTTGAGTAGTATTTGAGAAGTATTGGTAACCCCTCCCATAGATCTAGAAAATTATTATATTCAATCATGCCTTGATTGCCCTTACTCAAGCCTAACTCAACTGCTATGCCCCCTCGGAGGCTTGGCTCAAAAACTAGTGTCTGGTGGGGATCAATCACTTTGTCACTTAACTCGATATCCTCATAACCTCTTGACGTGAACTTCTTCTATTTCCATCATTGAATGTATGTTTTCCATATGTCTATATCAGCATTCTCCATCCCATCTATATTTAGGGACAAGAATCTATTTTGGATCTGTATAGACCTAGGGGGTTCATCAAGTTTTCAAGTCACAACTACATTCATACTGGGAAAAACATGCACCTCCATTAGTACAATTGAACCTTCTTGGGTATGCTCTTAAATCCACTTCATCTTACATAGTCCATTACATGGGATGTTGGCAGATATTTTTTGATCTCATAGACTAGTATTATTATCTTGATGCAAACATTCATGAACTACATGATCAAGGTTATTGTTTTTTTGCACTGCCATGGGTTGGGGAAATAACCTAATGTTAACAGCATCAGTATAGGAGCTTGGGTATAAGTGATCTTCACCAAAACCCACTATTCTAATAGTTATCAAAGGTGTCGATGCTGTTGAGTTGGATACACCCATATCTGACTTTAGACGATTAAAATTTCAGTGATCTTCGGATTAACATCATAGGGTATTGCCTCTTTTTGAAACGTATTACCCAGTGGTTGAACACCCCCCACCATCTAAAAAATTGCCTTCTTGAGGGATGTTTCTATAGAAACCGGCTTATGTATATTCAAAACAAGGAACCCCTAATTGGCATCCTAGCCATATTGACAGACTGGGGTGATATGGCCTATACATCTGCAGGAGAGACCGAAACCCATCCTGGATTCATTGACAACTGCTTATAAGAAGTGCATTTTTTGTCGAGGAGTAAATATGTTTTCTCTGAACTAATTTGATTATAATTCTTAGAAAATTGGTGTAAATTTATGATTTTACCTAATTTCAAATCATAAATTTATTCCAATTTCTTATGTATTATAACCAAATCACTTCAAAAAACATATATTTACTCATTGATAATAAATACACTTCTTACATGTGAACTTCACCTACTAAATTATATGAATTAATATATATAAATAAAAGGATTTATGGAAGAAGACCATATTTTTTATGTAAATGAGTATTAATTTATATATGGAGGATCATTATTAATTAGAAAAATATCTGCAGTTATTCATAGAAAAAAATGTTTTTTTTACTTTCAAACCCACATATGTTAATTATGTTTCTACATTATGAGTGGATACATAAATGATACAGATAAACACCCATATTGAATTTATTCAGTTAATGTTATGTGTCCACATTTAATTAGTTATAAAAAAATGTTAGGAACATTTATCCCATAATTTGGTACAGTATTCTAGATCAACTAACATAGACCTCAAATACAATTTCATAAAGTAAAATTTTTGTAGAGGAACATTGACCCTATATTATTTCCCTATAATGATAAACATGATAATATAAAAAACAGAACCAGTTGAAATTCCAATAAAAAAAAATAAAGTAATACAAGAGGGAATCTGGTTGTGGAACCCACTCCCTTATTCAAATTTTAATTTTTTTGAGACATTCCATAATTTTTAATGGTGTTTTAATTATTTTAAAAGGTGAAAAATAATCTATGGGGGAGAAAAATACTTTTACTTAAATGATATTTTTTGTCGAGATGAATATATGAAATAAAAATAAAATTTTATTAATATTTCCTCAATGATTACATTATGAAATTACATATTATGAAAAAAATCAGGGAATGAATTGATACATGAGTTAATTTATCTTTTTTTACATAGATCTATATCTTGAAGACATATATTTTTTTAATTAATAACTCCTTAAAATATAAATTACGGAAAATCCCATTTATGGTGAAAATTTATCATTATTTTTAACACGGTGGAGAGAAAGTGACATTTAATTTTACTGTTTGGGTTATTTTTATGACATTGGAAAATGGAATTTTCTAATATAGGGGGATAAACGAGTATACTTGTTATGTGAAATATGGGGTATTATCATCAAAAAATATGATTGGGTATTTTTAATAAAATTAACGATCCCTATTTATTTATTATTAATTCATATTATGAGGTTGAAACTAATTTAAGGAGTTATACATTTATTATGTCATTACATAGTTATTGGATGAAACAGATTGAGAGGGAAATCATTTAGGTAAGCATTGATGTGGTTTTGTGAGGAATGATAACATTATACAATAATGGTTGTGATAATATTGTGAGGTAAATTGTTTAAGATAAATATTTGTCTTCTAAAAATTATGTAATGAATGTTTATTCTATAAAAACATGGGTTGTTTCATAAAACTAATGCTTACATTGAAATTAAAATCCAATGAGAATTTTTTGGAGATCCGGATTGTATTGGTTTATTGGGTCACTCTTTAAAAATGAAATCACACAAAAATTTTATAAAAATATTGAAATATGTACACATGAACATGTCATAGGAAAATACGTTAATTCATAGATAGATAATATTTACTATGAAAGGATGGGCTATAAAAATTTGGTATAGTTTTTTCATGTGAAGAACAAATAACAATCTCATTGAGAAATAAGTAACACCATATTTAATTTTTCGTTGGATATATTTAGGATCATGGAGTCATTATTTTTGGACATATATATCGAGATAATTCTCTTATATTAAGTGTACTTTGAAGTTGAATATTTGTTATGACAGAAGATGAGTATTCTCATTGCACAATACTGATTGAAAATGACTATCCTGACATAAGTATTATTATTATCAAAACATGATTTAGTTTCTATATGATCATTTAAATTTTCTATTATAATTCACAAGGATATGTTTTAGAATTTTTATTGATGGTTACTGAATTAATCCAATAGGTGTTTCTAGTCCCAAACATTGGGTGGACCCTGAAATCATTATGGGATTCGATATTTTAAATTATTTTCTAATTATATTGATAAAATATTTATATTTGTTTTAATAAATTGGGAGTAGCAGATATGAGATGATGTTTCTATAATTGAATAATAAGAATATATAATAATTTTCATATTTAGAATTGTTCTTTACTTGGTAATTCATAATGAATATTCTTCCATGTTCTTTATGTCAACAAGTTAATTTTTTTTTAAAAATATCATTTTTTAGGGTTCAGGGCCATTCCATATGTATTTTTTATTTTAATTGTAAAATTTAAATCATTTTCATGGGATAATAAACACCATACACCAGGAACATAGTATCCATAATTGGGGATGGATCTCATTAAACTATTTTCAATTGTTCATTTGTGATTCACACCCATCATATTGATAGATCATTTCTTAACTATATTGATAGAAAATATTCCTGAAAAAAATGTTATTCCATATTGAGACTCACCCGAAACCATATTTTGATTACTCATTCATGTGATCCTAACAAGGTGACAATAGAAATTCCCTTAGTTTTATTTTTTCATATGATGTGTTTCTTAGATATATTGTTGAACACACATCATTATTTTATTATTAATTAATCTTTTGGCCCTCCCAAGAGAGATGTGGATATTTTCTATGGATGTCTGTTAGTGAATATGTAATTTATTTTCTGATTTGATATTTTTTTTATGTAATGCTAGTTGGATGATTTTAATTTCAGTTTAAGACAACTCAAGAATTGTTATATAATGTTTATTGTTTTTATCAGCTATCAAATTAAGATTTATATTATATTTAGAGGTTATACCCATTTCAATATTAACACTATAGAGAAAATACTCAAATATATAAATATTATATTTCTGGTTGACCGAGATAGTTAGATTTATTGTCAAATAATGACATCAATGTTGTAGACTTAATTAAAAAATATAGGGAGGGGATCATGTTATCATTAAAATTAAAATAAAAACTATATTAATTGACCATAATATTATAATAATAGTATTTAATTAATATTTAAAATGAAATATATCAAAAATGGAAAAGGAAAATATAGACAAAGACATAGAGACTATGAAAAAGGTTGAAGTAAATAAATAAAACAAAAGAAATGAAAAACAATACCTTGGATAACAATAACAAAATTATTACCACCTCAAAATTGTATCAATTTTATAAATATTATCATATATAAACATGAAAGATATAAACCCTACTCTTCTTTTTGAAGAAAATTTCTTTTGGGTAGGGTAATGTGGGAAACCTAATATTTATTAACAGAACAATATATAATCAATTAACAACCCTACAACACACATTTAAAATCCATAACAAAAAAACTAGTGAGAAAATAAATTAGAAATTTAAAAAGAAAATAGTTTGGATGAGCTTATGGGTGATCATATCAAATTAACCCTTGGGACCTAGCCTAACAAATGTTAACCACAAACCAAAAACATACCTAACACACCTATCATCATTAGTTAATCTCTCATACCACTAATATTAACAAAATCTATATCCTACTAAAAATGATATCCCGTAGATCATTAGAAAATATTCATAAAAACCAAAACACCATTAAAAATAATAAAAACAACACAAACATTCCCCATTGAATCAATAGAAAAAAAATATTCAAGTACCATAGTTGAACCATATTTATTGATCACATCATTACCTGATGCAGGAGATTGTAAAGTAGCTCATGTATCAAGATTAACTTATCATATTCATTATGATCCTAGTGAAAAAACTACAACCAAAAATGAAATAATACCTATATAATGAATCTAATGAAACTAACAATATATATAATAATAAAGATAAACTCTTAAAAATCATTGAAAATATTAAATAACCAAAAATAATAAAATAATTTAGAGAAATTTTTTCTATGATCCATTAAAAAATAATAAAAACCATAATTACCTAATAAGAGTATAAAAACCATGGGAAGTCATACCTAAGAATAAACATTGATTGTCAACAGTATATATCACAAATAACTTCTATCACCTTCATATCATTCTAGGAATGTGGTTTAACATAGAGGGGTTAGTATTAAGAGAAGATTTAGTGCAATATAAAACCTATGATGTTCTCTTATGGAGGAAATGAATTAAGTTAAACATAAATATTTGAATAAAATAAAAATAAATTCATTAATTTTATATAAAATATAATTAGGGTTTATTGATTCATTTCAAATAAATAATAAGACTACAAGAATTATTATTTCTTATATATATATATAACCTTAATAAATCAAACATAAAATTATTTTAACTATTCATTTTTATACATTATGTATAAATTCTTTTAATTTTGATTCCAATGTTTAATAAACCCTATATCCTATTGAAAATAAAATCACCATAATGATTGAGAGACATACAATTAATATAAACTATGATACATCCAATCATGAAACCCTTATTTTACTTTAATCCTAAAAACGTTCAATCAATGTCCTACTAAGCTCTCAAATCTCCTATAAATTTTTGAATGGTATGAGTTTTTTTAATATATAGGAGCCTTATAATTTTTTTATTGGTTTATTATATTTTATTATTAATTTTTTGATGTAATTATTTGTATAAGGTCAACCTCATGTACTTTGAGTTCATCAATTGAGTGCCTTATAATTAAAATGGTTAAACAATAGATCATATTCTAATTATTTAAAATTGAATTATATATTTGAAACAAATTAATAAATGAAGTTTTAATTTGATCATTTACATAAATAACTACTCTTCATTGCATGGAGTTTTCATCATGGAGAAAGTTTTCTTAAGATACTCTTTAAAAATGGTAAGACCCAATATCATGTCCAATATTTGATTACATCCAAAATATGAAACATAATATAGAATATAATATAATAATAAACAAATATTTTTGATAAATAAGAGATATTATTACTGTAATATTCAAGAGAAAAATTATGTGTATGAAAAGAAAAGCCTCTTGGATGAGATCCTTAATTTTAATCCATGATTCAACCAAATTGTTAGAGAAGTGGTATTGAAACCAAACTCATTGTATTAGAAACCAATTGTCTATGCTTGGATCTATAAAAATGGTAAAACTAAAACAATATATATTGGATGGGGGCTTGGTTTTCAAATGAATACAATGTAAAATGAAAAAAAAATCACAATATTTACCCCCTAAATTTTTCACCTATTATATTGACTTCCTCTGACAACTATCTATGACTAATTTAATCCTTCTATATGTAGTAAACGTTTTGATTAAGTTATTATACACTAGATTGAGGTGATTTTCATGATAATGATTCAAATATAGATTTAAAATAAATAGTGATTTTATTATACCAAATTAGGTATATGAAAACGTGACCATGTGAAAATTTTATCTCAATGAGTGTCGAATACAATTAAACAATATCAAGTCAAAATATATCTTAATGAATATTTTAAATCAAATTTACAAAATTAATTTTGATTATTTTAAAACATTCATCTCTATGATATTTTTATATACATGTTCCAATTAAAAATGGTCATTAAACTTTTAAATTTTGATCAAAGTAGGGAAATTATATGATTTATTATCAAATAAATATTCATAAAATATTGTTTATCAATAACATAAAAAATTAATTAGACACTTCAATCAAAGTCATCTCACTCATGTATTTATTCAAATCCTAAAATAAGATTCAATTAAATTTAAATTAAAAATCCAATATTATGAAAAATAAATATAACATATATATATTATTACAATATTCATTACATATTTAAAATTAGGTCAATATATTTTTATAAATTTAAAAAAAATCATATTTTTAAAAACTCTAAAATCTCTTAGGATGTCCTAAAACAACACTATTAAAATTAAATCTTTGAAATATTATATAAATATATTCATTGAATATTTTAAAATTGTAACGAAGAACATTAATCCTTATAATAATTCAAAAATCAATTTTCTCATGAAATATGATTGAAATTATATTTTTTTTTCATAGTTTAAATTTTTATGAAGTTACAAATTTTAAATTCAATTGATTATGAAAATGATAGATAAAAATTAGCAGAAATGTTTCTTTTAAGACATGTAAAATCAATCCAAATATATATGTATTACTAAAACAATCAAATATAATTTATTATTTATAGTTATAGAAAACCTATATTTATTCCATGTTTATATATTATTCCTAGATCAACATATTACATCATATTAGATAAATTATTTATCAAAATTATAAATAATTCATTATTTAAATATTAGTTATGTTAACCTTTTAAAATCTATATTTTCTTCCATATTCACTTAAAATCATGAATATTTAATGTTTTCTTATGGATAATATATATTGCATCAACTCATGTAATTTATTCCCTTGGTAGATAGAACGCCCATTAATAAAAATATTATACCACATAAATCAATATAAATAAACCTCAAAAGGCCATAACACCAATGTAATTTATTATTCAACTATAGAATATTTAATATCCTATTCATTTCGTTAATGAATGATATTTTGTTTATGATGTTTTCATTTAGGTTAGGGTGTGTTGGGGAATTTTTTTTCTCAATAAAACCTTTTTTTTTCATAATTTATAATGTTTTTAAAAAGGAAATTTAATAATTATATCCTAGTCTTTACCTTAATGTTGGTAATGTGGTTTTTATAAGGATTTGGAACCTTAACCAATATTCAGTATGTGTTTTGTAATGGTAAGAATGAAATTTTAAGGTATATATATAGGTAAATTCCAACTACATAAGGGTAAGGGTGAAATCATGTACACTTCTTAAGGGTTATATTGACATGTATAAGTGTGACGCCTCTTTCAATATGTTGTATAAGGGAATGTAATATGTTTTTAATGGTAGTTAGGGGTTTTTCAAGGTTATGTATGGGTACCAACGATCTATATAAGGGTACATGAGAGGTAATTGGGTTGTATATCCTATCTGTATGGGTAACTGATCATTATATAATGGTAAGACTAGGTATATAAAGGTTTTTCAAGGGTAAATGGAGTTTTGTAATGGTAATTATAGATTTTAGAATATTTTAAGTGTAATAATACTTACCTTAATGTGACAGCCACGATCTGCTTAAGGGTAAACTACATTACGCTTAAACAATTACCTTTTTATAGAAATAATGATTTAACACCTATCTTCATTAATTTTCTTCAAGAATATTTTATAACACAAATTTTATGATTTGATAACTAGAAAATCATGGGTATTGAATTAATTTGACCCATTGATGGTTTTTAGTTTTTTTAAATGATTTTAAACCATCCTATTCTAAATTTGACTAAAAATTTGGGTTTTGAGTTTTTTTATTCAGTTGACCAAAGCTTCTATGGTATTTTTAAAAATATATGGACCTATGTATCTTAATTTTATGTGAACCTCTTGTGTGAATTTTATTATGTCCAATTACTATTTGATCGATATAAGAGATTTTTTGTTTATTTAATTTGATCATGGGACATAGATGTTATCCCAGTTCATATTATTGATCCTCCGTTTGTCTTTTTCAAAATATTTATTATGGTTTATTTTTACCTATGAAAAATTATCACATTAAAACCTTCTTACATTTTTACACTAAAAAAAATTATAATTTATTTCAATTATTAATTTTGATTCTTGGCTAAATAATTTTAAAATTTTAGGGTTTTTGTAAAAAAAATCAGTGAATATAGATTTTTAAATAAAGTGGGATTTAAAAAAATCCCATTTGAAATGAATTATTTGGTGAATTATTCTAGAGATAAAATTTTCATTAATTTTATTATAATTTTAATTGAAATTTGATGATATGAATGTAATTTTTTTAAAAAAACTTATTGATATTATTTTGTTCAAATGAAAGGAATGAGTTTTTTATAAAACCATGTAGATGTAGGTTTTTCAAAAAATCCATGATGCTTTGAATCTTGAAATTAGTTCCATTTGAAATTATAATTTGGATGAATTTATAATTAATAAACTAAATGATGAACCATAAATATTGGTTTTACTATGCAACCAATGGGGACAAGGGTATATAGGGGAAGAATTAATCTTGGGAATGTATCAGATCTCCCTAGTAGGTCCTTATTTATTTTCCTCTATTCATCATTCGAAGTGTTATTTTTTTAAGGGAGATTAGCCCTTAGGTTTCTTATCATATTCCTTTATAGTGTATTTTCTATTTCCTAATACTTATGATTATTTGAATTATCTTTGTCTTAGGAACATGTCAATACATGGAGCTATAATTTACTATAATGTTTTAGAATCCCTATATAAACCAATATTAGGTCACTTAACTATAATGATACAATTTATTTATTGATTATTGAAATTTATTTTCACATGGGTAGGTTAGGAAAGGATTTAATTATGTCTATTTTGATGGAAATTATTATTCATTGATATTTTGATAAAATTTGACATTTGTGTCTAATTTTATGGAAAATCAATCTTAAGAACAATTTTACTATTATCTATTGAAAAGTAACCCATTCCATGTTCTTTTTTAAAATTAATCATAAGAAGTATATTTGATATGTAATTAGTGATGAAATTATTGGTAAAATCTTATAGTTATTTCCTTCTCACACCATACCTTTTCCTTTCGGTTTTTTAGATTCTATTATGATTGGTCCATGAAATATAAAAGCACTTATTAGTGGTGGTGGGTGTTCCTAATAGTTAGAAGTTGGGAATATGTGATGGCAAGAGGAGTCTATGTTCCACTTATTTCATGGAGATCCTTTAGTGATGTTGTCTTTGACATGAAATGATTACTTTTAATTTTTATCATTTTGGAGTTTCACTCGTGATATTCATATTTAAATAACAATTGTTAATGGTTTCATTATATTGTTCTCATTTTTTGGTTATAATTTTGTTCAAATAATTCCCCTTGATGTTTCTTAATACCCTTGTACTATTTTTCAACCCATAGGGATCAAGAACACTTTTTTAGCCATATCATGACAAATTCATGTAATATTTAGGCTGGTTAGAAAAGTTTGTTTATGAAAAATTGGTGTTAATGGTGGTTGAACCTATTCTTTATTGTCGGGATATAATTTCATATGTTTTGGTATACTGAACATAGTTTTTTTAGGGATAGAAGGTTATGTTACAAGATCATTTATGACTAGCTATTATTATAATGGGTTTTAATTTACCCTGGGTTATTAGGTACACGTTTTATGAGTAAATTTAATGATTTGATTATATAATTTTATTAGGATTTCATCTATTTTTTTATATACATATTTAATTCTACATTATAGGTTTATAGATTTTGTTCTTGATGACTGGAATTTTCTTTATTCTCCATTGATATTGTATACTATCATGCCCCCAAGAAGATGTTTTGATAGATATTGGGATGGAGCTACAAATTATCCCCCCAAAGTGAACCCTATAATTGATCAAAAATTTGTTGAGGTTTTCTTCTATCTGGTATAATATTTTTCATGGTAACGGAATGTTCTCATACTCATGCTATAAATATTATACTATATAGAGATGAAAAAGAAGATCTTACCCATGAATTTATTCATCTGTAGTGGCTATATTTATGTGCAACCACTAATCCTCAAGAGGATATTGATTGGTTAAGGAATGTTGAGAAGCATATTGAGTTCTCAGAGATGTCTGACCTTGTAAATGTGAAATTTGATTCCTTCTATCTTGATGGTCCTAGTTGGAGGTTCTGGGACTTGATTATTCAAGAGGGGAAGAATATGGTCATGGAGTTCAAGGGCCTCAAAGATGGTTTCATAGAGAAATTAAAACAAGAATTAAGAGTGCTTTCAAAATAGATAAACTTATTTAAACTTGATCATGGAAATCAAATTTATACACATTATGCTAACTAATTTACAAAGATTATTCACTTAATGCTTGAGCTTTTATTAAATAAGAAAAATAAGTCTCATTTATTTGAACTAGTAATTCACCCATATATTTGATATTAGGATTTCCAATTAAATATCTCCTTTTATAAAGATATTATGGATAGTTTTTTGATGGTGGATTTTTACAGGGCATGAATGTCAAGGCTGATGTGATTTCATCCTTTACGTAGTGGTAGTTATAATGGTCCTTTTATACGGATATGGTAGATGAATTTTTTTTATATTGTAGAATCCTTGGTTATGGATCCTAGTTGAAGAAATATACAAAATATTTTTTAATATCAACAAAATTCCCTTTTATCTACTTTTATTATTGCATAGTGGGACACATGAAGCATACTATTATAGAGGCCCTAAAAATAGTATCTCTTACAGATGATGAGGTCACATACATTGGTTTTTTCATATGCGCCGTACTCCATATAATGGTAAAGGGACATATGTTCTGAGAGGATATATAAAATATTTTGATGATTAAGAAAAAGAGTTACATCAATGGGACTTATAACAAAGATTCTTCGTAGATTAGATGAGTCTCTAAAGGAAGATTATGTAGGGAATGTAATAGTGAATGTTACCATTACCATTACTTTTTCTTTAGTGACTACTTTATTTGATACATGTATCTCTCATTCCATCAAATCTCTCTATGTTTTTTAAATTTTTTAAACTTCCTATGTATATCATACCTTATCTGTTAGATATTTCTATTCCTATCAGATAAAGAGAGATCATGGTCAATAATACCCATATTTAACTTTCTTTTTATTATAATAATGTGTTTTATACAAATTTTTTGTTCTAGATATTAATCCATTGAATTTTATTCAGTAGATGGATTTACTGATCACACATAAATAAAGGAATAAGAAAATCAATTGGATTATCTATTTTCCAGAGGATTCATTCACCCTAGTGTGTCACTTTGTGTAGCACCAATTCTTTTTTATATGTATTACAATTTATCCATTAACCATTATTTACTAAATCTATTTCAATCATTTCAATTTCACGAAAAAATATCTTATTCCACTTATTGATGATCTCTTTGACTAATTGAATTTGGTGAATTGGTTCTCATTGAATGATCTTTGGTTTGGTTTTCACCAAATTAGTATCCAAGAGTATTTTTTCAATAAATATTCCATAAAAAGTATGTATGTACTTTATGAATACCTAGTTATGCCTTTATTATCTATCCAATTCCCCTTTATTGTTCATGAAATTCCTAAAAAGTATTTTCTATGTGTGACTTGATTATTTTTTGGGGGTATTTTTGGAAGAAATCTTGGTTTACTATAAGACTAAGGATTACCAAGTAATTCAACGAAGAGTATTTTTATATATCATCATATATCAGAAGAAAATATTCCAACCCTTTTAAATGAAACTTCTAGATCTCTAAGGTAAAATTATTATGAAGGTTTGTTTCAAAATTCGGTATTTCGTTTGATTATAAGTAGGTGAAAACTATTATGATATTAGAGGAACCATATAATTTATTTGTTATTAAGACAATCTTAATATTCACTAGATATTATCATCAATTGGTGAAGGATTTCTATAAATTGGATTATTCTATGACCAATATTACATATAATGGAGTAAATCTTATTTGGGATTTTGGACTTCAGGCTTCGATTGATGAGTAGATGATTTATTTAACTTCAGATCCAATTTTGACTCTTCTTGAAAATAGGAATGGATATATGTTCTTCTATGATGCATCAGGTTCCTATTTGGGATGTGTAAATGTTAAAGGAGATTATGTTATCGGAAATATTTTATATTATCATAGGCCTAATGGTAGGAAATATTCCACAGATGAGCTTGGAATTTTAGTTGTGATGCATGGTTTGAAGATTTTGGGACATTTATATTCTTTTGAATGGATCACTATCAACTTTGATAAAAAATATTGAGTTATATATTCTCTAATTATGATTAAAATCTTTATTTAAGCTTATTGGTTAAGTACTTTTAGTCATTTCATTTTGAAATTTCCTACACCTCTTGTATCGGTAATTTCATTATTCATGCTTTGAGAAGGAAACTTAAATCACAAGTAATTAATAAATCTTTTGAATAGTGTAATTTCATGGCCCTATTTTCTCATATTCATTTTGGATTCTAGGAAAATTAAATCGAGTTGGCATGATAAAGTGTTCATTTGATAACCTCACCTCTTGACATGACTCTAAAAGAACAAGAGATCGATGATGAGTTCCAATTAATTAGATATTCTTTATATGGTTTGGAGATTATCATAGATTGGTATCTATATTCTTAGGGTTTCCTGTGATACAAAAACAAGTTTTTTTCCTCTACCATTGAGGAAGGTTGTGATGGGGGTTCTATAATTCAATGTGGGTGGTCCACCCTTGAACCAAAAAGTTATTTTTTTTCTATGAGGTCACATTTTTGGTGGTAGAGTACGAAATGGGGCATTTATAATTTTTTTCTATTTTTTATTATACATGAAATTAAATTATGGTTTGGAATAATTAGTCTTTGATTTTTCTTTATCCCCTTCCATTAATAACTTATAAGTGGGATGGTACATCAATTAATTTTTGGTTGGGTTACTTCTTACCCTTATATGAAATAATTTTGATGTGGGTGGGGATTAAATGATTAACCAAACCCTCTCACATTATTCTTATTCATGATATGACCAAATTTTAGGACATAGAAAATATGTATGTCCATGAGACCATATGGTTGAATGGAGTTTTGTTAATTATCATTTTTCTAGGGATCTTAGATTCACTTCACATTTTTGGAGGGGCCTCTAGGAGGAAATGGGATCATAGGTAGAATTAAGCATGGATTACAATCCTCAAAAAAAAATATTCCTAAGAAATTATCTATTTTGATTTAGAGGATAATCTTCATTCCTATGTACATTTGCTTAGGGGAGCTCTAGATAACCACTTGGGACTAGTTGATATTTCTGATAATAATATATGATAATTATCCTTCAAATTGTCACCCTTATAGGACATTTATAGATAACCATGCAGATCTATGATTTTCTGTCCAAAGGATAGATAAGATTCTATGGTGGGGCCATGTTTTTTCAAGGAGATTGTGAACAATATTTAGTAAATTGGTCATATAATTTTATAAGAACAATGTCAATATTAATCCAATATTGGTAATCATCTATGGAATTTCTAAATTTAAGCTAGTGACCTAGCATTTTTTATTGTTTGACCCTAGTTTTCTAACCAATGGATTAAAAAAAGGGATATTTAACACTAAGATAGGTGGAACTATTTGATTTTGTTAAGAATTTTAGAAAAGTGGATTACTATTTGTATTTTCTACCATAGTTGACATAAATCCACAATATGTTCCATGTGTCATGACATACAAATTATCCATGAAACCATTGTCTTATCTTGAGATTGGAGTATCTTGATTTGGATCCTAATTTATCAATAACTGAGTATCTAGTTTAGATTATTGATTCTCAAATAAATGATATTTTTTGAAAATCTAAACTCTTGTTTATTTTTTATGGAATCATTTCCTATTCACATGATACATGAGAGTTTGAGGCATTTGTGAGGAAACTGTGGCTTCATATTTTTGATACAGTGTTTTCTTAACATGATTTATGGTATCATAAATCATGTATTGTGGGGATATTTATAGCATTATAATAATTTATTTCAGGTACTTTTTTGATTTTGATATTTTCTCTCTATTTTTAATGTCTTAGATATTTTATTTTCTCTTTAAAACATTCTTAGACTATGTTTATATTGTATTTTGAAATGAAAACATATAATTATTCAATTACATATTCCCTATATACAAGGAATGGGGTTTTCATAATTGGTAATGAACCTATACCCATATACAAGAGGTGTTTTATAATGGAAAAAAAATATTTAGGGGTTACATAACTGTAAAACACCCACTGTGTAAGTGTAAGTCTAAATTATAATGTGATTTTTATGGGTTGGATTGACCCATGTAAGGGTAAATCCATTTGTTAGTTCACTACATATAGTTAGGTTTTGATTTGTTTAATGGATTTCATGGATTTTTAAATTTTATATAAGGGTACCCTATTACAATGTATGGGTAACCTAAGACGTTTAAGGGTACTCTAAAAGGTGAATAATGGTATACTACCATTACATGAGGGTAATATAGTGTCGATAAAAGTCTATGTAAGGGTAAAAATAGTTTTTAAGTGTATTTATAGATACATGACCTATGTAATTGAATGATTCCTTACACACACATGACATTCATGAACTTTTTAAGGGTAAAATATACTTCCCTTATTCAACACCCTTTAATGGAGAATTTTTTTTTAAAAAACCTATATTTTATTAATATTCATCATGAACAACATATAATTACATTTGGATTATTTAATAATCTATATATCCTGGGTACTGAAATATTTTGAACCGTTAATGGTTTTATCTCCCATTTAAAATTGATCTGAACCTTATACATTCAATATTTAGTTTAAAATAAAAAATAAAATATATATTTAGTCTGATGATTTAATTTTTTAAAAATAATTCCTATGATATATTTTTTAAATATATGAACTTATTTTAAATCATTTTTTTGACCCTCTTGATAGGTATTTTGGTCATCTATATTCTGGGTGATCTAAAGAATTTTTTTTTATTTTAGACTGATTGTTAGGAATATAACTTCTATTTTTTTCATATATACCCCTAAATAACATTATACAATATAATTTTTAATTGAGGATATTTCCATTGGAAATAAGTATCCTTTTAAACCATTATAACTTTCTTAAATTAATAATAATTC
This sequence comes from Viscum album, assembly GCA_963277665.1. NCBI lineage: Eukaryota > Viridiplantae > Streptophyta > Magnoliopsida > Santalales > Viscaceae > Viscum > Viscum album. The sequence goes on from OY728157.1 coordinate 403,150,112, forward strand.
TAGTTTTTTCATGGTTGGATTTTGAGTCATTAATAAATAATTTTAAAATGGAATAGCGTGTGTGTTGAAATTTCATTGAAAATGGGTTTTGATGTCAATTGGGACATATAAAAATAATGATATCTTTTTGAGATGAATTATCTTATGCATGATTCTACTAAAACGAATAGAATGTAATGTTTTATTATTAAATTTCAGATGGATTGATTTGGAATAATTATTTTCTAATAAAAATAAATTGATATTGGTTTCTAACATAAAAGTAATTTTTTTATAAAACCCTAATGATGTTTGTTTTGGAAAATAAATGTTTGAGACTTTGAATCATGAATTATGGGACATTTAAAATGATTATAGGTTGGATTTGAGATTGAATGAACAAGATAATTGGATGATAAATGATTGTGTTTTCTTGTAGCCCATGGGAGCCTATATAATTTGGTGGGAAGAAGATATATTGGGAATGTATTATCTCTACCATGTAGTTCATTAGGGATATTATTCTATTCGTCATTGGGGATGTTCCTTTTTCACTACGAATATTTTTTCATAGGGAACTTCTCTAATTATTCCTTATGGGTATTCATATTTCCCTAGTCTTATGACTAATTTACTTTAATTATAACCTACATCATGTGAAAACCAGGAGCGATACATTATTAATATGTGTGAAAATAAAAATAGAAACCTATAGTCGGTATCTTAACTATGGTGATAAAACATATTAAATTATTATTAACAGTTATTTGATCATTTCATGTTTTGAAATGATTTACCTATGTATACTACAATGGAGATGATTATTTTATAATATTTTAATAAAATGTGATATTTCTTCATAAATTGATAGAAATTAAATCTTATGACCTATTTTTTTATTATCCATTAAAAATGTTTTCATTCCTTTTTTTATCTAAAAATATTCATAATGGTTTCTTTGATATTAAATTTCTAGTCAAATATTTGGTGAAATACTTCTGTAATTTTTTCACATGAAATAACTATTACATGGATTATTTTTATATATTCATATAATGGGTCTAGGAATGCGGAAAACATATTATAGGTAGTTGGTGTTCCTAATTGAGGTCCCTTAGGGGTTGGGGATGATAGGGTATGTGTGTGTTCCACTTTTCGTGAGTAGATCATGTGGTGACATTATTTTTGACTAAATATCTCTATTTTGATGTTTTTATAACTTATTGTATTTAATTATTGATATCTATTTTTAAATACTGACTAATTATGATTTCATTTCACTATTTTCATTTTTTGGTTATCATGGTAGTGAAATTGTCCCCTCTCGGGGTTTCTTGACGCCCATGTACTAGTTTCCCTATCATGGGGATCAGGAACACTCTTTGGGACATATCATGAATGGTTTTGTAATATTTATATAGACTATATGGGTTATTTAATGACAGATTATTTTGAAAAAAAATTAAAACTTCCAACATTTTCGTGAAAGTCATTTATTATTCAAATAATGCTTTAAAATCATAATAAAATATAAAGACCCCAATGAATTTTCATAATGTTTTTATTTTTTATAAATATCATAAATGAGGTTGTCACTTTCAAAATGATTCTTGTATAGTTTTTTAATCATTGGAAGTTATTTGGAAGCATTATTGATTTTTTTTAATTTTAGCTGAAATTATTGAAAATAACTACATGGACAATGTTTGACCATATAAAACAAATTGAGAGACTATAAAGGGGTAAAATATAACCATGTATAATAAATTTATTGCATAAAAGATAATTCGATGGAAATAATATTCCCATGAGAGAAAATAAGGTTGTGAAACATGTTGTGACCTAACATGTTTATAGAGAGACAATTCAGGTTACTAATTCTCTTTCAAAAGTTCCTATTGGGGAGCTCAGTTCGATATGGTCAATAGTGTAAACTACTTTATTTAGTGATTTTTTTGACGACGAGGCATAAGTTGATGTGTACACTCGTATTTTTAATCACCCCTGGTAACTCATCTATTTCTACCATTATTTTTAATAAAATCTTCTAGGAGGAGGCTTTCCTGCCTCCTGAGTCTTCTAACTATAAAATATAGATGATAATTGTGATGGAATAATATTCAAAAATATAAAATAAATAATATTTCTATGGATAATTTTCTGATAATGATATTATAAAAATATAATCATATATATTATAAATCAAGTGACCAAGAAATTGATTTTATATATCACTTCAATGTTGAAGTCCCCAATTTGTACGCACAACCACAACATTAAAAATATATAAATTATTAACCCTAAATAATTTTTAGAAATATAAGCTATGTTGATCCCATAGGATAAATATTTGTGGTTACTAGTAATATCCTCTTATAATAATATTTATGACAATTGATCATCAATATGACTAAAACTTAAATATTCAAAATTATTTAAATGAATTATTAACTAAAAATAATATTATAAAATCAGATTAAGTAGAATGTTCTAGAGATGATAACCCATAAAGGGATATACATAACAAAAAAAGTCCCCTTTTGTTAGAATAATTATTCATACTAACTTCACATATTCAAAATTATATTTAATTATTTAGAAGCCTGAAAGTTTTATCAAATTATCCAAAATCCAATTCTCATGTTTTATGAATAATGTGAATGGAATTTAAATTTTGGTTTATTTCTAAAATAATAGGACATGTCTTTCATAATGTTAGGTATTTACCAACATAAAAAACCCTGACATGGTACTTCTTATCAAGTCTCAGTAAATTATATAATGTTGATCCATAAAACAAATTATTAATTTTTAAACTAAAATATTTTTAATTTGATTTCCTCCTTAAAAAGGTTGTTATTGACTTAGTTTATAATTATACATAGAAAAAATAAATTTTTATATAAACTCCCAAATATGAATAATTATTAATTTGAATGGGGTTGAACACCAAATTATTTTATAATATTAGAGTTAAAAATATTGATGGTATATTTAAACCGATTCAAATAAAAAATGGATCAAATTTTTTAAGATTTAAACACTGTTACATTTATCCCAACTCTATCATTTAATAAAGGGATAAACATGATCACAAAATAGTTAAGAAAAAGAGAATTCACCCTAACATATCATCATTATCATGATACCACTAATTTCACTATAGTTACATGAAGTTAATCTCTCTCAGATATCCATCACTACGATTTTGAACATATCTAGAGGAAAAATATAGAAAAAAATCTTATCCTCACTCCCCATTTTTAAAAAGAAAATTAAGAAAAACAAAATGTATATTAATGGTGATAGGTTAAATACGATAATAATTAACATTCAATAGATCATATGTTTTTATTAATAAATAAAAAAATCCCACTAATTACAGACATTATCAACTATGAACATTACAAAGGCACTTTTACCCTGTATATTCATCACTATATATATATATTCCATTAATAATATAATATGTTTCATATTGTGTCAAACTAATTTTGGTGTTTCTTTATAGTATAATAAGTGACACACATGGGTCAGGGATAGTGTTTCATTGTTGTAGGATAAAATATTCAAGTAAGGGGATAACATAGTGTCAGTGTATAGTCGCGACTCGGTTAGGGATAGTGTAGGCTTCATGTGTGGTGGTCTAGTTGGAATATATCATGGAAGTTGGTATATAAGAAATTATTTGGTGGCCTAGATTGAACAATGTGGAATTCGGTTTATATGTGAAGCTCATAGTCAAATGGTTGAAGGTTCAGTGTGGACAAGGAAGGTGGTGTGGGGTGCAGCATGGACGGCTAGTCCCGATTAAATCCTGAGGATCTCAGAAAAAGATTTTATGGATACATGCATTCCATGGGGAATGTGGATGTTGTACTGCAGCCTCATTTATTTGGTTTACTCCCCAATATCCCTCAAAGGATAGTATCTACAACCCCAATAACTATACACTGATGAAGTTGTTAATTGATTTAATAATAATAATAATTCAAAATGACCTCAAATATGGGCGGTAAAACAATCCATTGTTCACTAAATTTATATTTTGTAATATTTATATTCAAAATATAAATTTTTATGACAAAAAGATGTTAATATAAAAAAAGTTATATTATATATATGTATATATAAATAAATAATAATTATATATAAATATATAATATAATTTAACAATAATACATAAAATTAATAATTTATATAAATTTATATAATTACACATTAAAATTAGTACAAAAATATTATTTGTTGAATTATTATTAAAAAAATATAGAAATAATAATAATAACTATAATTAGACTTTATATGGAGTACATTTTTATTAAAATAAATCATTAATAATGCAAAAATAATAACAATAAAATATTAGATGAAATATTTTTAATATGTAGAATAATTTCAACCGAATAATGTTAATGATAGTAATGATATAATATAAAATTATGATATAAAATATTATAAAACTTATAGAAGTATCTAAAATTATACACAAATTTTAAAACTACTACTTTTTATAAAAGGATAGGATAAACTAAGTTGAAAAATAATTATGATTTTTAATGAAATATATTATATCAAATACCATAATTTTCAAATTTTTTACTGAATGGGAAATACATCACGATATTAATCATTGGTCTACCCTTAATCAGATAAAATAAAACAGAATTATTAGTCCAAAATATTTTCCATCATTTTCCCAAAATATTACATACATCATTTGAATTTGTTATTTTCAAAAAAAATTGTCTTTATCCATAGTATTTTCTAACCAAATATAAATAATATTGTTTTATTATGGCCTACGTTATCATCACTATCCTAGATCATGAAATATTTATGAATGTTTTTTAGATTCTCATACATGTTATTATTTACCACATTATTTCTATGAATTTTGTATCATCATTATTTTTTAAATTTAATTATAGAATTTTTCTTGGGGACGTATTAATGGTTCATTGGAACTATGAGTTTTTTAAAAGATAAGTAACAAAAAAAATAAATTTTTACATAAATGTCTATAAAATATGAAAGTGTAAAAATAATTTTTCAATCCAACTGGATCATTCATACCCTCACTCACATACTCTTAAAATATTTTTGATTTCTAATAAATAATAAAATTCATCTTTCTGCTGTACTTACTTGGATAAAACTCACTTAAATTTGAGGAAAAATAAAATTGTATGTGTGGATATATAATAAGTTACATTTACACTTAATGAAAAAAATATAAAATAGTACCCCATACAAATATACATAAGAAACTCATATTTTATAAAATCTTGGAAAAATAAGTTATTATAAAACTTTATTTCTTCTAAAGCCATGTGTTATCACTTTAATATGTATCCCACATTGAATAGGTTACTGATTAATAACCATATATTTACACATTTTTTGAAACAAAAAAGAATTTATATTTCTTATAGGACTGTAAATTTTTCAAAATAAAAGATTTAATATGAAAATAAACACATATATATAAATGAGAAAAATTCCAATCCATGTGCATCAAATAATTCACTATCCCCCAAATAACCCTTACCATGAAATAATTTCAACCCCAAATTTTGAAAAAAAAATGATCAAGAAAATATTTAAGATATGGGTAAAAATAGATATGGTTATTATTTATGCCTAAACATGATCCATTACATCTGATATGGTATATGTATTGGTAAAAACATGTGGGTGGATTAGTGGGTCAAAATGATATATAAAACCAAAAATTCATCTATCATTTCAATTCATGATTTAAAATTAATATATTATCGATGGATAATCTTGGAATGGTATATGAGTATTTTTATTTTATAAGATTATATTAAGAAAAATAGAAATTAATTTTCATGTAAAATTGTTTGGGTTCCTTTTAAGTATCAAAATAAGATGTCGGAAAATACTTGTACTTAAATTAGATCCCCAATAACAATTTTTCCCAAAAATTTATTTTGAGAAACATAGAATTATATCAATAATCATAAATAACATAGTTATATATAATCAAATTCATTTATACAAGTTATCATGATATCAGAATGTAATGATTGATAATAGTGATATCTCCATGATTATGTAATTATTATTTATGTTTTTTATTATAAAGATATAGTATTTAATAAATGTAAATGAAAAATTAAAAATTGACACACTACACTATTATATATTTATATTGATGGAGATATTTTCCTTATTTTATGAAGCTCCATTAATTATATAACTTTTAAAATTAATTATTGGTCTCCACTTATTTAATACAATGTTTTTCTTTTCACTGATCTAGAATTGATGACACCCCACAATGATTGAGGGGAAATGTATCAGACATATCTTATTTAAAAAAATTAGTTTTTACACAATCATATTTTGAAAAGGGAATTACATTTTAATCATTATAATATTCTATTTAAAAATAAACTATAAAAAATAAACTATTGGAATGAAATAAAATTTTGACTAATTAAAATTAAGAGATCGAACCTCATTTGATGATAGCATACACAATCTAAAATTTTTGGTTCATGGAATTAGTATAAATATCATTAATATTTTCATATTTAATTTTTGATGACAACAAATAAATTTTGTAAAATTAATTAATAAGAATCTTATATACATCAAATACTTGAATTAATTATTTATATTGATACTTTAACATAATTTATTTAAATAAATGACTACAGAAAAAAAATCCATCAATTACAAGATAATTTTATGCTTGTAAAATTCTTTGAATACTCCTAGTTGAATAATTAAATTTTTTTTATGAATAATGGTTTATAATTAAATTTCATCAATATATCAATTTTTATGTTTTAAAATTGCAATATGTTTCACCATGGGTTAAAAATATTATGAATAACTAGATTTATAAAATATTTTTAAAATGTTACTCCAATAATATACTAACATTATAATATAATTATTTTATAATTAAACTATTAGTGATTCTTCTTTTTTACAAAATATATTGTACACACTAATAAATCTACATTTTTTATTTTAAAAAACATCTTTTGTGTTTTCTAGGAACTGTAATAGTCATTTTTAAATTCAAACCACAACATCTAATTACATATATCTCAATAGATGTACAACAAAATATTCACCATATAAACATTATCTTAGTGGAGGGAAACCAATAACATAAATAATGATACTATTTGAGAAAATAGACAACCAAAAAACACACAATAAGTATTTGTATAAATTGAATCATACTAGTATAAACATGGTAGATTTTTAGTGATAAGTGAATAATTATTCTATATGTTTTTATGAGTAATATATTCTATATAATCACAAAAACCCATGTAGTCATCAATAATTAATGTCCCGAGGCTGAAAATCAAAATCAATAACATTTTTATGAGAGATACGTTTCATAATTTTCTCTATTATGGAATTAGAGATCTCACTCATTCTTTACATTTTCCTTGGTACTCCATTGTTATATTTATATCAATGTATGATTCACTGTTTAGTTATACAACATCACCCTTAACAAATTTTTCTTATTCTACTTTCTAAATTTTAGTGAATATTGAGGAATTGAGAGTACATTATTGTTTTACTTCAAAACCATCACCCACATTTTTCCATATTATTCCATTAGCCTCGCAAATTTGGTAAATATCGTAAATTATAGATACCTTGATCCATGATATGATCCCATTTGAAAAAAATCATATGCAATGACTTTGTAGTCATTATGACTGTCCTTTTATATCGACAATACTTTTCTAGCGAACCTTATAGCTAGATTCAGGGGTACTGTTAAATTATCCTTTCATGGTGGAGATTTATTTATTTTCATAGTAAATAAGCCTTTTATGTACCCAACATACTTTAATACGTTATTTTCATTAGGTAGATGTTATTTCGTAGTATGTATATCCTCTCAATTATATAAAGAACATAACAGTGTATCGATATCTTATAAATTACCATCACCAAAACTCTCTCCCTAGAATAAATTCACTCTTGATATATCCTATGTGATTTCATATTGAAACTAAATCATTATAAATCTATGACCTATATCATAGAGACACTAATAATCATTTTTTAACATTTTAATACAATAAAATTTTGGAAACTAATTATCTTGTTATAAATTAGAGGTGAAATATAGATCAATGTTATGTGAATAGAAATATCATTCACTATTTTCACATTATCATACCATTTTAGTATCAATTGAACATAGATTATGAAATTGGAGAGAATCCAACCTTTAGGACTATTTGTTGATATGAAATTTTGTAGAATAATATTATGGGATAGTTATAGGAAAATTTTCTTCTGAACTTCTATCCCCCATATCATCCTTAATGGAAATTATATAGGAAATCATTCAGTAATTAGAAATATAAAAAATTTCATCATTAAATGAATTTGGTAAAACCTATAACTAGTTCACTTCCAACATTATAAGAAATTTTTATGTAAAAAAATCCTTTTTTATTCATTCCTTTTGACCACTAAGAAACTTGTGGCCAAAATCTTATTTTCTTCACTAATCAAAACTAACTTCACACCCGTTATCTAGGAACAAATCATCCTATTAAAATCTTTTTCCCATCCATCCAAAAAATATTAATGTCATCCATTTAAATATATACCTAATGGGAAAATTTTCACCTATATTGTACAGAAAGTTAAAAAACTCCAGGAAAAATTTAGGAGGATTAAAAATTAGAAAATAATTCAAAATGGATAAATTCAGAATGATGATAATATATAATTATCTAAATCTCCAAATAATCTAATTGGAATTTATAATTATTGACCTTTATGTGAATCCATTGTTTAATATCATGACATAACACATGGTTAAAAGATTCTAAGATAAGAAATCAACCTAATATATGGAAATTGATTTATTTGTAAAAGGGAATGATAAAACTATAAGAATTCTCTAGATCATCGATGAAATCAATTCATGATAGATCATTATCAAAGAGTACTATATTTGATGACATAAGTTTAAATACATGAGGGGGTTTTTGGAATTAGACTATACCAAAACTAGTTCATCCTTTATGGAGAGGTATAAAATCATTTATTGAGTGTTAAGGAAGTATACAAACAAAAAATATTATAGTCCCCATTTCTTATTGGGAAATATTTCAAATACAATGAAAAAAAATCATTGATAACTAATTTGGTCCACCAAAGAGTATCATGACGAGGTAACGATTCTGTGAATTATGATGGTGATATAGAAAATAGAAGAAGCTCAATATTTAAGAATAAGGTCTTTTAATCTGAACATAATGTTAATGACTAGTGGAAAAACATTCAGGTCAATAAAATGAATGTATCCTCAATAGATACCACCATGGTATTCCTATATTTCATTAGGGAAGGTGTTACCACTAATAAGGTGATTTAATATAGTTTTTTATGTTACCATTTATATAAAAAACACATACAAGGTAAGACCTACTTATCCATCTATTATATTACCCCAATGTCAGGGATTGTATACACAATGATCCCTAAAACAATTTTTCTATTGTTATTTGATGTTATGTTTAATAGAAAATGGAAATTTTTGAATTTTCAGTTCAATTAAGATACTACCTCATTGAATAAGTGTATAATTTATAAAAATAGAATAAAAGGTATTATTATCCTCAAATGGTATAAGATTATATAAACAGAAGGAAAACATTTCCAAATTGGGGATAAAGTATGTTGATTCATAAGTGGCGGATATGAAATCAATCTTTATACTAGAATATTATATATAATATAATAAAGTATATAAAGATCATATTCTTGAAATATGGCTACAATTTACTAATTATGTTGTGATGGATACAAGTCATCTATCATGTTAGAGAAAGAAGTATCCATCAAATTAAGATTATTTTTCATACATTGAAATAAATTTTTTTCATAGGGATCCTTTTCACTTAATTTCTTTGAATATTTGTTAAATGGGTTTTTAGGTTTGTGGTGTGGAGGGAAATTTATATTATTTGATCATTTCAGTTTCATGATTTTTTCATTTAGGAAGACAAATTCACGTTATGTTATTCATATATTTTAATCATATTATTTAACTGTATAAACTTGGTGAAAAAAATTGTATGTATAGTTGTATACTATGAAGGGTTCTTCATATTCTTAAGAGTTTTTCAAAATTACATTTTAATTTTTAAATTTCTATGCATGATTGTGTTACCTAAAATGTTCCAAAAAACCATTGTTTTCTATATTGAAATTTATGTTTTGACATTAAGAGTAATAAAATAAATTATATGAATTTATATAAAAATATTAAGACACATTCCCCCAAGTATCATAAAAATATTTTTAATGATATCGTTGAATATTAAAATAATTACCTACAGAACTCCTGAGAGGGGATAAATCATAATTCTTAAAATGATTCAAGGGTTAGTATGGTATTTATTTATGGTGAAAGTATATTGTATACTATGTTATTTTAGTCTACTAAGTGTATTCAATTTTAAATAAAATAAGAAACCTATTGTAGTAATCTATTTTTTAATGACTAGATCATCCTACATTAAGAACCTCTTAAAAAATTATTTCATCATAGAAATAATTCCAACTATTTTATATGATTTAAAAATGTTAGATATTTAGAAATTTATCAGACTAAATCTACTGTAGGGTTTATAGTAGGCTATATTGTATAAGGATAATGTTTTTAGTCCCTTGTAATATCCTCTTCCACAAATTTTTGGTCATTCAATTTAAAAAAATAAACTAAAAAAATTATATAATAGAGAATATAATAATGGATAACTAAAAGAAAGAAAATGGAAATATATAGATGATAATGTGTTATAGTTTTGAATCATTTTTAGGTTCATGTATAACAAAATAGATACTACCCTTTTTTAATAACTATTTTCACGATCTAAACTTCCAAAATAATAGTTTATAAAACTCAATATATCTAACATGTTCTATAATATTTTATTCTCTAGTGTTAAAAATAATTTCAATGGGGATAAATTTGATTCTATTGGTTAAATGACATAAAATATTACATAAAAAGATAGGGTATTTATTTTGGTCAGGGTCTCTCACATAGATTTTCATTTGACCTCTATCCTATGAAACTTTGTTGAGATATAATAAAAAAATATAAATTTATTAAATAATATATATTTTTATTATTTAATATCATACATGAGGCTTATGTTATCACATTCATAATATGATATTCATAGAAAATTAGCTAATCCTCACCCACCCATTATTACATGTAAGTGGAACATGAGTGGGAACAAAATATTTTAAACCAATATATGTAATACATATATATTATTCAATAGATTATATTGGAAATAAAAAAATGGATCATAAATAAATATTTGTAAACACTATCAAATTTATCATAACTATAGAATTTTCTACTCTACCAATAATGTTGAAAATTGAAAAAAAATAGAAAATATGTAAAATAAGTAACCTAAGGTTTTATTTATCATTATATTATCACCATTGGGGTGTATAATTTGTGTAGTTCATATCCACTAAATATTTGTTACTATAATCATGAAAAAGTATATTTTTGAAATACAAAAATTAGTTATACCTCTCTCCCTATTATTAATAAAATTTTTAAATTGATCTTAACATATATTAATTATTATAGAATAATAGTTTTCACAAAGAAATATCAATACACTATAAAAACATGTATCAAAAATTAAATTACCCTTCTTATATATAAACACTTCCCATAATGAAAACATCATGGGAACTAGTACCTCATTTTTTTCCTTCCAAAAATGTGCATTGAAAATATCCAATGTCATTTATTAATAAATCAGACACATAGAAACATGGATTTATAGTATATAAATAATCACATAGGTATAAATAAATGTAATTTATTTTTGTTTACTAGACTAACACTATCTGAAACTAGACCTATACAAATGGTTCTGGGAAAACCTTTTTTATAAGTACCATACAATGAACTTATACTAATTATTTTGGTCAAACTGTTGGTATATTAAGCAAAATATGGCAATATACCAATGGTTTTGGAAAACCAGTAGTATAGGTGGTGGCTATACCAACAGTTTTGGATAAAACTATTGGTATATCCTCCATTTAAGAACCTATACCAACAGTTTTTCTAAAAAACATTAGTATTAGTTTATAAATTCTAAATAATTATACCAATAGTTTTTTAATCCAGTGGTATTCATTTCTTGTTTTATAATGCAATATTTTATCAACTAACTTTTAATGAATAAAAAATTAATTTACTTTTAAATATACATATAAATATTTATAATATTATGATTCCAAAAATTGTTTTATCTTAGTTGTTATAGTTTTGAAATATAAATCAGAGGTAAATGGAATGAATCCTATAAGGGGTTAATTTTTTAATTACCTATGCCAAAAATTTAAAATTCTATTGGTATATCCCAATTATATCAATGATTTCCCAAAACTATTGGTATAGGTCTATACTAAGGGAAAATAATTCAACTCCCACACAAACCACTGGTATATCCTATATCAACAGTTTTGGGGCCTATACCATTGATTCCAAACTAATGGTATTAGATTTTTTTCCAATGGTGTAAGCAGTTAGGATGTTTCAGGGAATATGGTGTGTGCGGGGATCAATAGGGACTCGTGTGGGCTCCCTGTGAGGAGGACAAGTTGGTTATTTCTTGTGGTTAAGGGTATGTAAGGTGAAGAGAAGTGTAAATTCATGAGAATAGTTGACTCATAGGGTTATTAATGAGGATTGGTAAAATGATGGTTGGATCCTAGTGGGGAAAAAGTGTTTAATATGTTAATTTTGTCATCCCCTATTTTAATTGAATAATATTTCATTACATTGGCCAAAAATGAGGATCTTTTAATGTTTAGTTTCTTTAAAATAAATTACATAATACATAAAAACATAAAAAATTATTATAAATCCATATAGAATACATATTAAAGGGTTAAATATAGTTTACATTTATGGAATATCATATCTTTGGTATATACATCAAAGAAAAAAGGTGATCATAAATCCTAGTAAGGGAATATACAAGCGAGACAAAAATAATATAACCATGTGACATATAAATAACAACACGATGATTTTCAAAAAGTCCTTAAAAAGAGGAAATTAATAATACTAAAAACACGAATCATAACATAGAAATGTTTCTTCAACATTTAAATGATACATTCTTGAGCATATTACTATGGTTTATCACCAATGTTATATAAATGAAAATTACCAAGGATATACACCGAGGTATCATAAAACATGTACTATATAGAGATTAAATTATTAAACCAATGAATTGTAGTTATTTAAAGATGAACCCTATATGTTTATTAATTAATAGGATAAATATATATAAAAATAAAACATTTCATTAATAACCTGCGGAGAATACAAAATGGGTTTCTTTTCAAAATCATGTTGTACAAAAGTACTTAATAACATTATCAATACATCATTTTTCCCTTTAATGTAAATAGGGGTTTAATATATATAGATACCCAATTTAAAATGACACTATTTTAATCTATTTAATTACTATTGAATGTCATATAGGTTTGGGTATTCTATTAAAAATGAAATGAGAATTTATCATGTAAAAGAGAGAAATTTGAGAAGTAAATTTAGCAGTTTAATGTGTGAAAAATATGGTTTTAGAAAAGAGTTAAATGAGGGAAAAAAGGTCCACCTTTTGTAAAGTATTATTATTATAGTAAGGGACAATATAAAGTTGTCAAAATAAATTAATTTTGATATTATAAGACATTCCATGTAAAAAGGGAAATTCAAAGGAAAAGAGAAGTGGATATTCTCTTTACCGTGAAGAGTTATTCCAAAAAGTTGAGGAGGGAACCTTAGGGGATTTAGGACACCATGGTGGGAATACATGGGAGTAAAAATCACCATAAAATAATGGAGAATAGATTAGTGGTAAATATTAATGGTTAAATGGGTGTATATTTATTGAAAAATTAAAGGAATTGTTTAGCAATATTATAAATATACTTTGTGTAGAACTATGTAATGGAAAATAAAAACCATTGACTTACCCATGGTTTTCTCTCAGTGTTTTTGACATTTGAGTCACATTCTTTGAAACTTTATTACACTATAACTGAAAACCCATTTACAATAGTTCTTTTGTCATAGAAAAGTAATGATTCCACAAAATAATGTTTTTAAAAATCAATCTTTCCATTTTAGAATTTTCAAAGTCACTAATAAAATTTGAAATTGATTAAAATATATTAAAACTATTAATATTAATAAAATAACGTATTTTTGGTCCTGTTTGGTGTAAAATTTGTTATTAAATCTCAATGAAAAAAATATTATGTCATAAAACATACTAAAAACTCCAATGTATATTTTTACAATTAACTGTAAAATAAAGTAATTTAAAAAATTATCCTAAATTCACCTTAACCTAATTTTGATGTAATTATTTAAAATATATTTTTTATTTTATAATAATAAATCTATCAATATAATAATTTTTATTTTTAAATATTAAAAACCTATTTTATTTATTAAAAGTAGTTTTTAAGACATAGTCAAATTGTTGAAATGTATAAAAAATATCATAAGACATTACTGACTTATATTATTATTTAAATTTAAATAAAAGTTTTCAGAAGATTATTTAATTAAATAAAATATTATTCAAAATTCATTTTGTTATTATAAAAAATCATATATTTTTCAAAAAAATGTACAATTATGATTAATTTGTCGAAAAATCAATTTATAAAATTCATCCCAATCAAAAAAATGTCTTATTAAAGAAACATATTCTTAAAATTAATTTATGGAATAAGTATTTCAATTATAAATAGGAAGTTACACATAATGTAACTTTGTTTTAAACCTGCAAACACTTATTAATTCTACATACGTCTGGGAGTATGGTGTGTGATGGTGATAATTTCATTGAGAGGCTCGGCTAACATCGACTGAGTGGTAATCAACAAAAACGTGAAATTGTCATTGGGTAGATTTCATTCAAGATTATGTTTTATAATTTAATCATGGTTTTGGTCAACGGAGAACCCCAGTTATGTTATCTCCCTCCCAAGATCTGAGAATTGGGATTCAAATGAATTTACTCTACTGGTTGAGGAAATCATTTCTTCATTATAAATTTTTGGTTAGAGTAGGACACTTATGACAGGGTGAATTGAGTTTCTATAAAATATTTTATCAAAAAAACAGTATTTAAAAGTTATAAAAAAGTTCCCAAATTTAAAATAAAATGGCCTAGTTAACAAAAGTAGCATATATATATTAATTTATTATTTGAGAGTTTTCTCTATGAGAAATTAGTTCTTAGTTAAGATAATATGAATTAATTTTTTTTAAAAAAAAAATAGTTTGAAAAAAATTCTAATATAAACACTATCTAAGATTAACTAAAATATGGATTTTATGTTTTTGGAAATAACTTG
The DNA here is from genome assembly GCA_963277665.1 of Viscum album. Lineage (NCBI taxonomy): Eukaryota > Viridiplantae > Streptophyta > Magnoliopsida > Santalales > Viscaceae > Viscum > Viscum album. The sequence continues at coordinate 403,165,556 of OY728157.1, forward strand.
TAAGATGGAGAAAATAAAACATCAAATCACATAGTGAAAGTAAACAGGAGGATCCGTATCAAGCGGAGAATTAGTCTATTCCACTTGGTGTTCACCTAACACTATGAAATTTATATAAATAAGATTTATCCACAATTTGATCAGGGTACACAATATTACACAAACATTCCAGGTCAAAAGACTTCTTCCACAATTTTAATCGTCTTGTAAAAACAAATAGGCCATATAGGGACCTTATCCACACTAATCTATGGGTGTGTAATCTATAAAAATAAAATTAAATAAAGATATTTTTCAGCCTTTAGTTTGGCTCCTGAGTCAATGTGTGTTTATAAAAGAGGGAAACACACTTATAAAAATGTAAAAAATGTACACAAGTATTGAAAAATGATTAGAAGAGTTTATAATGCTTTTTGTGATGTTATATGAAAATTTTGGATTCCCTAAGGAGTTGTCTGATTTTACCCTCTTCCATCCCTTCTCTGTAAATATGGACCGACACAAACAACCCCATCTTGGTTGGGTGTGTTCGATTTTCAGATGGATTTGGAACTATAGTGGTGTGAGTTAGGGAAACACAGTTTTCTTCATTTTGATGACTTCTTCCATCATTTTTTCATGATCATTTTGGGGTTTTTTATTAGTGTTTCAGTCCCAGTATCCTTTTAGGGTTTCAATCCAGGATCCGAGTTCCTTGTTCTTATTTAATTTGATTATGGATTTCAATCACAGTTTTACTTTATGGTTTATTTCCCAGTTTTCTCTCTCTTGTTCCATGGAAATTTATGTTTGTCCCTGTCAAATAATTTTCGCTCCTCTGTGCTCTGGATTCTAGGGACCTTTATCCCTTAAAGGCTAGTCGAGTGCATCAGATACCATGGGAGTTTTGGGATATTTATGAGGTGCATTAAGAGTTTCTAGGAGGCATGACATGCGGTGGATTTATCTAGTTACAATATACTCTTAGATTTATCCTTTGATAATTGATCTAGTTTTATTCAGTATTTGTCGGTGTTGTTCATTAACTATTCATCTAGTAATCTCCATTACATTTCGGTGATTTCCATTCTTAGTATGGTGATTTACATGGGTGTCAATGATTTTGATGAGGGTGAGATGATGATTGTCAGGAGGTTCAGTTGTGATTTTTTGTTATTGTAGGTTATAAATCTTTTGGATGGATTTTGAATTTTTCATTTCCTACTATATTTTGTGTGTGATGGATTTATAATTTCATATTTTTGCTGTATTTTATGTGTTTTGGATGATGTGAGGTTCCTAATGACCCAAATGTTTGTACTTTAAAATTTAAAAATGTATTTAGATTATGATAAATATGACCATTAGTGATAATTTTGAATTTAACAAAGATATCATTGGTGACCCAGTGTGTCAGCTGGTCAGACTATCGGTGACTCGTGTTATCGGAGAGTCATGTTATTAGTTGTTAATTCTATTGGAAGATAATTCCTATTTATAGATGAGATTATTAGAGGATAACTCTGTTGGTAGGTCAAACTTACATCAGTGACTCTGAATCGGTATGTCGAGCTATTAGTAGGTGATTCTTTGATAGCTCCTCTATCAGTAACTCAATCTATTAGTAGCTCATACTTAGAAAAATCCCATGTTTTGTTCTGTCGGTAGTTCGAGCATCTGTAGTTCATACTTAGGAAACCTCTAAGTCTTTCAGTCAGTGACTCAAATTATCGAAAGATTATGTCATCAGTATCATATGTCATTAGTAGCTCATATTTCAATGACTAATCTATCATTATTACATGTATTGATAGATCATGTACATTGGTGTCTTATACTTAACCAAAATCTATAAATCTATCTTATTATTTTAACACTAACACAATAGAGTAAAATTTTAATTGAATATGATTAAATACAATGTATCTAAATAAATCCTAATTAGCGTTGTTAAGTATTATTTTTTATCATTGAAACTAAACGAGGAGAATAATATTCCCCTTTTTATGATCACAAGTCAAGGAATTATATACCACAATAATTTATTTATGATTATCAGAGAAAAAATATTCTTAACATACTACACAAAATATTGAGATGAATATTTAAAAATAAACGTAAGTACAGATTTCTTATTGAATGGTCTATTTCAATTATATGTTTCATTTTTAACATTCAAGTGTAATATTAAACTCCCCCTGAGTGTGATACCATATTATATCTCTCACTTTTGGGATTATCATAAAGGAAACACTGAATTAAAAACAATAATAGTTAATTAAATAATAATTAGAGGAAATAACATATGGAATTCCATTAATCAAATAGTATAATGGATAGAAAAAAATAGTACATAAAATAGAGTACATCAAATCCTTATAAAATAATTATCTAAATACTTTTTGGTCACATCATAGTCTATCAATTACTTTCCTTTATCAGATGTAGGAGTGGTAGGAGAAAGAGGTGTAGAAGTAGAAGTACTGGAAGAGATAGAGCTAACAATGAGGGAAGGATGTGGTTCCCCTTGAAAAATAGATGGAGCAATGCTCAATCAAGAAAACAAACAGAACATGTGAGTTCCTATTGGATAACATTTATAATCTACCTGATATCTTGAGTAAGGTTTATTGTCAAAGGTGAGAAAAGCGTAGAATATGAATTGGTATGACTGGGAAATAATGGTTTAATAAGAGTAGAAGGAAGAGCAACAGTGGTTGTCCAGTGATGATGCACGTATGGTTTGAAAAGATTTGTTATGTCCCTGAGGAACCCACACCATATGTCATTACCTTCTCAAAATATTCATTATTCTCCATAAACATATCAAGAGTAAAGTTGAATCTGTGAACTACTTAACTGGCTCCATGAATTCATGAGTCAATCGAGGTAACCTCAAATTCTCTGCTAAATATTTGAAATTACTAGTTAGCTACTTTTTATGTTGTAAATACCCTTAAAATAAAAGATAATCTTCTTGTTTATTTCTTCTTGAAAATTAGTTTCTTCTTTTGAGTGGAATATCACCATGCCATGAACTCAGTCACCATTATTGGAGATTTTTATAAGGATATCTTCATTAGTTCCACTCATCATTATTTAAAGTTTCTCTAGAATCTCAGATCTAATCATCTCAGCATCAAGATAATAAGAAATATGAGAAGCTAGGGAGAAGTAACCTTGAAAAATATCTATGATATCTAGTCTCAACTGGTTCACATTATGATTAGGAGGCTGATGCTGAGTAGTAGAACTCAAAAAAGTATCATACTCAAAATTATTCCTCACTTTATCCAAGGATTTGATATAATAAATAGTGAGAGTGTTAATTTCCAAACCCGTAGAGGTTAAATCATTCCAGATCTTATGATTGTCTGAAACAACAACATCCACATGAATGATCAACCTTTGCACAAGTTGAGATATAATACTCTCTGTAATCAAATACGAGTCACTTTTACTTTTTATTAGAACAAAAATATGATTATTGGGAGGAACTGATGAGACTAGAACTACCCTTTTATATTTAAAAGCTTTAAATTTTCTTTGGTGACATATTCTGGAGCAGCCAATGGAATGGGACCAGGAGTTGGAGCTTCTCTCATATCCTCTGAATCAGAATAATTCATACTAAATGTCAAATATCCATCATCTCTCCTTCATATAGGTACAATAATTTCATCTAAATGTGCCAATACATCAACCTATTTTCTCATAGCTCGTCTCCCGTAGCATGTGTCCTTTACCTGTAAAGGACTAATTTCCTAAATAAATGCACTAAGAATTATCTTTTAGTAAGATATTTAACATGAATAAGAGTATCAGGATCACTCTCCTCAACTATATATTGTTCAACATGAGTATCAGGACCTACATGTGGTTCCATAATCGGTTCCAGTTCATAGTCCACTACAGGAGCATAAATGATACACTCAGGCCCAACATGGTCTAATGTAAGATCAATAGGTTCGGCCTCGGGACATTGATCATCAACAGGATGAACTTCTTCACTATTATATGGGTCACATACTTCATCTTCCATTTAACTAGCATCATTATCTTATTCACATTCATCAACACTAATTGATCTACTGACATAATCAGCATCCCCAAACACTTCAGTCTGGTCACTATCATTCTCAGATAGAAGTGGTTCCTTAAAAGGTAGTGGACTAGGAGGAATTTCAGGACCATAAGTCATCGTTTCTGGGCTATCAACAATGTTAGGATCACTCCTGTCATCTATTGTAGATTTAACTCTTTGAACTTCCTCAGGAACATCCACGTCAAAATAGACACCCACTTTATCTAGTCTTATTCTAGGGTCTATCAAATCCCATGGGCTCAAGAGATGATCAAAAGTATTGAAATCCTCGTATAAATTATCATTATCCTCAACTCATATTTTATTCCATGGGTTCTAGTTAATCCTTATCTTCTTGAATATAGCTTTGTTCAGATGGAAACCATCATAATATGAAAATGTCTCTTCCCCACCATTCACAAAACCATTATCCTTCAACAATGTAGATATAACTCTAAGAAAAAACTATTAATTGGTATTGCAATAGGTATTAATAATCTCACTGATATAAACAATAAAATATCTACATAAATTTACCTTGAGGTCATTATTAAACAGATAAATAATGTAAACATCCTGATACTCAAGAGTTGAATACTAGGAATTTGAATAAAATATTTCTATCACCATAGAGATATTTGATAATAGGGCTATTATGCTCTCTATTCCTATCTACTTAGTCAAATCTACCTCATAACAGAAGAGGTCACTTTTTGGATAAGCACTTCCCTAATGGTCATCACAAACACCCTTATGGGGTACCATTAAACGTTCTTCCCAGTGATTAAATGAAAATGACACTCTCCTTCCATCCACTATCAACTTTATCTAAAACTCCTCAGATCCTTCAAGCAGAAACATAGTATACATGTAAAACTCAAATACCAGCATCGGAGAGTACTACCTATCAATGTTGGAGAACCCCTCTAAACACCCTTGGGTCTGCAACATATTCAGTAGAACAGACTTACATGGCGGAAGACATTCTGAATGTACATTTTTCTCATGGGTTATAATGTGATTCGTGAGTTCTTGATGAATAGGCGGTGGTTTTTTATGTATAGGGTCACCAATTTTCCTCTAAGATAGATGAAACTCATCCTCTAATCCTTATATAACATACTTGATAGGTGCCCTTGAGGGGGATGGAAGGTTTCAATTTGAGAGAGAAAGGTAGCATAATGGGAAAGAAAGGTTTAAGGGTATGCATATGATGATGAAAAGAAGTATTAGATCGATCCTTAATTTTATCATTTAGGGATATTGAAACATAACATACTAAATGTGGGTTAAAATAAAAAAAATTCCATTTTAAATTTTTGATAGAAAAATAATTATGCATCAGTCGATGACAGACATTGGTGAGACCTGTTATTGAGACAACAACAGTGAGTCACGTCAGTGAGACATTATCAGTGATTCAAGTTAGTGAGAAATTATCATTGAGTCACATTGGTGAGATATCATTAGTGAGTTTCCAATAGTAGGTCCTCAAAAATTGATCATCACTAAATCAGGTCTAATTTAACTCATCCTTCTATAATTTAAATTCATAGTAAAAATATCAGCAAGATGATGTTATGTGCCTATAAACTCAAGAGTTATATCACCTTTTTGATAATTATATCTAAAAATGTGATTTCATACATCAATATGTTTTTTTCTACAGTGATAAAATGGATTCTTTGAGATGTTAATAACACTTTTATTGTCACGGTTTATAGGCACATTCCTAAACTGATATCTATAATCTAGTAATGGGTGTTTCATCCAAAAAATACGAGCATAAAAACTAACACCTACTATGTATTCTTCTTCTTCAGTAGATATTTCAACTGAATTAATATTTTTTAATACACCCTGAAACTAGAGACTTTCCCAAAAATTGAGATATTTTAGATTTTATTTTTCTATCTAACATGAAACCACCAATATTTGAATCAAAATAACTATCTAAATCAAATGGTTGTCTTGTGGGATAGAATAATCTTATGATGGTAGTAAATTTTAGGTATTTAAAAATTATTTTAACATCAAGAAGATTGACTCTTTATGATTTGGTTGAAAATGAGCACATATACACATACGAAACACAATATTAGGACGAGTAGAAGTCATGTAGAGTAAAATTATAATCATCCCTCTATAATTGGTTTGATCATCCAATTTCCCATTTTCATCATGATACAATTTATAGGTGGTACTCATTAGAGTATCACTACTTTTTTTTAATATCAAATCCAAACTCTTTCAAAATATCCTTAGTGTATTTACATAGATTTAAAATAAGACATTTTTTAATTTTAATGATCTGAAATCCAATAAAGAATTTTATTTCACTGATTAAACTCATTTCAAATTCATTTTGAATCATTTTTTAAAAATCAATATAATAAATAAATTTTTTAAGATCAAAAAATAATGTCATCAACATAGATTTGAATAATGAAAACATCATTATAAATTCATCATATGAAAAGTGTAGGGCCAGAAATACCTATTTTAAAACCATTGAAAATAAGAAAAGCGTTGAGCCTATCATAAAAAGATATTGGAGCATATTTTAAACAATACAAATATTTTGTTAATTTAAAAACATAATTTTAAAAAAGGTAATTTTGAAAACAAGAGGGGTTTTTCAAAAAAAAGCCTTCATTATGTAAACATTTAGGAATGAACTTTTAAGATAAATTTGAAATAGTTTAAAATTGAGATGTGTTGCATATGATATGAGAATTATAATGGATTTATGTCTATAAAATATTGAAAATGTTTCCTCAAAGTAAATTACTTCTTCTTCAATTTTTCCTTATGAAACAAGGCTAGATTTGTTTATCACTGTGCTACTATCTTCATCCACTTTAATTCTAAACATGAACATAGTTACTATATTTAAGGTGTCATTTTTTCTATCATCAAGTTTCTAGAATTTATTTATTTTGAACTGATTCAAATCTTATTCCATATAAATTACCCAAAATCTACCATTGATTGAATAATTTATGTTCTTTAGGTTCAATATGACAAAGAAAGAATTGATGTTTAACCTGGTTCCTAAGAGAAGATCTAATCTATGTCCAATTATCTAGGTCTCCAAATACACCATATAAGGGGTGGTTTTAAGGGTTTTAATTGATCTAGAAAAATTACAACTACTTTTTTCAAGTTCCTCTATAGGATCAAGTTCACCATGATTAGAGTCTGTTGATTTTCTAGAATTGGATGATTTTGTTGCCTCCTTAATAGCAGAGTATGAAGGTTTAAAATTTATGTCCAGGCCATACTCATTATTTTCTAGGGAGGTTTTAGGATCATGTGGATCAGTTTCATAAAATTTAATATATATATATATATATATTCTTCCACACACATTGTTCTTTTATTGAAGACACAATAGGCTTTCTTAAAGGCTGAATAACCATGGAAATTCCTTCGTCACCAATGGAGGCAAACTTGGCAAGATTATAATTTGTATAAATTATAAATACATTGCATCCAAAAACTTTAATGTAATAAACTTTATGATTCCTATTTTCTAATAACACATTTGGAGTTTTTTTAAGGATAAGTATAATTAAAACTCTATATATTTATAAGAAGATGTATTCATAGCTTCTACCCAAAAGTAAATAGGTACGTTATACTCATTAAGCATAGTTTGGGATTTTTTTATAGGGGTATATTTCTTCTTTCTACAACACCACTTTATTGGGGTGTCCTGGGAGTAAAGAAGTTATGACAATACCAATTTTTTGATCCAAACCATTCAAACTCATATCTATGGTCACATATTAAGGTTTAAAATCTAATAACACTTCTGTTGTTTATAGTTCTAACAAACTTGGTAAAATAGGAAAAATCGTTACTCTTGTAAGCTAAAAATAATTTCCATGTATACATACATAATTCATATACTATAACATGAACATAATGCTTCCCATTTTAATAACAAACTGTACATGGCCCAAACCAATCCTGGTGAACCAACTCAAGAGGTTTAGAAGTTGAAACTTCTTTCTTCAGTTTAAAATATTTTTTAGGTTGTTTAACCTTATGACATAGATTATAGACTTTTCCATTAGTAAACTCATGTTTATGTAGATCCTTCGATAGTCCTTTCCATGTATGATTTAGAAGGAGGTGAACATTGCAATGCCTCAGTCTCCTATGCCAAAGCCAAGAATCATTGTAAAAGGCACTCAACCAAGACACATTTTGAGAAACTAATGAATCTACATTCACAACATAAAAATTATCATTTATGAAAGTGGTGAATACTAAATCATTCTTAGAATTAAAAATATTACAAAATCATTTTTAAATTTAACATTGAAACCATTATTACATAACTATGAGATGCTGAGATGTTTATACATAAGACCATCAATAAAAATATCATTAGAAATTAAAATCGAATCATTGTTACCAATTTAGCCAAGGATAATAATTTTTCCATTTTTATTATCACAAAAGGAAAATTCCCTCCATCAATCCTAGAAAGGTTTTTGATGCTATAATTCTCCATTTTAATATTTATTTAACACCCACTATCAATGTACCAAAATATCTTATAGGAACTCTTCAAATAGTTTTCCTACAAAAATAATTCAAATAAGAAATTATTTTGGAATGCATACTTTCGTAGTTCAAGAAATATTAGTAACTATGGATTTGGGAACCCACATTTTCTTCAAGGGTTTCCTATAAGCCACTTGTAATATATTAGAAAAATAAACACTTTTCATTCTAGAAAAATGTAAAACAATAGAATATGTTGTATCATTGAGACCTATAGAATATTTTCCAAAACTGGGTATAAAACATGAATTCTAGTGTTTGGATATGAAGTTAGTATAAAAAAATATATTTTTGTAGATGGATAACAAATACCAGTAGAATATTTTGGAGAAACGTTTTTTCCAGAAATTTTAAATATGGTATATTTACCATATATAAACTTATCCAAAATCCTTCTTTAATTTATCATTCGAACGTTTGAGTTCATGATTCCCTTGAAGCTGTTGAGAATTATTTTCTATTTTAATAGTAAGATAAGATTTAATAGCAACATTAAGAGAATATTGTTTCTTAAGGGATTTATACTTTTCATTTAGTTCATTGTTTTTATCCTCAAGAATTTTACAATATTCTAATATTTCTTCATTTTTCATATTTCTAGAATCAGATTAATCTCTTATATAATGTGAATTACGTTCAAGAGATTCTAGAGTTACATCAGATGAGTTTATTAGGAAACTCATATTGGCATTTGTAGCCTTCTCATCATGTAATGTTTCTGATTCACTATAGATACCATCAGAATAACTCTAGTTAACCTTCATTTTTTTCATGTAATTTATATATTTTTCCCCATATTTACTATTTGAAATTAAAATTATTAAAGTCATATTTCACATGTCATATCTTCATATACTCATATCAGAATGTTCATTTAGTATTTTCATTTCTCTTCCTAGCCTTTTTTAGTTTCCTTTTCTGTTCTACTTCCCTTTGTATCTATGATTTCTGAATAACATCTTTCTTCCATAAAACATCATAAATATTATGGCTAATTGAGATATTTTATCATCACTGTCACTTGGTGATTATTCATTTATATAAAATTCATCATGCACTTTAATTTTATATTTTTTAGAGGCAATGGTTTTGAAATCCACATACTTTCTCTTTGTTTCGTACTCTTCTTCTTTGTTAACCTGTAATTCCTCTTCACATGTTATCAATTTACCTATCAACTCTTTCACTAGTAGAGTTTTGGTGTCACCTAATTACCTTATTGACATTGTGGTTCCTCTTTATATTTATGGTAAACATTAGAGAATTCACTTTAGTTATTACCTAGATATGATAGTCTTTCATAGAGATACCATTGTATTTACAATTTCATTGAACCTAAAATACATGTTAGAAATGGGTTCATTAGGATTCATTATAAATTTATTATATTTAATTGTATATTTATTTAGTATCATTTCTGTGACATTAGTGATTCCTTAATGAGAACAACCAGTGTATCCCAAATTTCAAATGATGGTTTACATATAGAAACCTTATTAAATTCCACATCCATTAAAATGAGGTATATGGTATTCATAACATTACATTTATATTTTTAGACTACCTTAGTATCATTATCCCATGTTTTCCTAGTAGTATTAGTTATTTTACATTTATCTACAAATTGAAGACCAAATTTCGAATCCCATACAATCCAAATGAATTTTCATTATAATTTTCCACTAGTAATAATTTATTTCATTAACATAGAGAGTTTTTTGGGTAGCAGCACCTTCGTTTCTGATGTCCATTTAAAAATAATTTAATGTGTTTAAAGAAAATTAAAATTTTAATTCACCAAAATTTAGAGATCCTTAAAACACAACAAAAATCACAGTTAAAAAGAGTTCTAAAATAGATCTTAAAATTCTTATTCCAAATATTGGTCATAATAGGACACTCATGATGGTGTTTAATTGAGATCCTATAAAAATTTCTATAAAAAACTTTTATTTAAAATTTCTCCAATTTAATACAAAATAACCCAGTTAACTAAAGTAGTATATTTATAAAGTAATTAATTTTTGATTGTTTTCTCGAATATTGATTAGTTCTCAATTATGATAATATGAATTACTATCTTAACTTTTCAAAATTGTACAATAAAAAATTCTAATATAAACACTATCTAAGATTAACTATTAGAGGGAACTTACCTTTTCTTAAATGATTACTATGATTGAGAATACAAAACAAGAATTCACATAGTAAAAGTAAAAAATGGGATTAGTCTCAAGAATAGACATAGTCCTCTCCACTTTGTGATCACCTTGTACCAAGAAATTTATAAAAATAAGCTTGATCCACACCCTGGATCGGGGTACACAATAGCATACAAACCGTCTAGTTCAACAGAAATATTCCATAATTTTCATGGAAGTGGTAAATCAAATAAGACACATAGGGATCTATTCCATTGTCATCTATGGGTGTTTAAGGTGTAAAAAAATAACATAATTAAGATATCTATTTATCTTATAGTTTGTCTTAGGAGTTATTCTCTGTTTATAATGTAGGTACATACACTACTCAGAATGTAAATATCGTAAAAAGGCATAGAAAATTTATATGAAGAGTTTATGATGATCTGTGTGATGTTATATAAATATCGTGGACTCCTTTAAGATAGTAGAAGTGAAGCTATAGTTGTTTTTCAGATATAGAGAGCAAAACAGGGAATCTTTTTTGCTTTTTTCTTCAGATCCTAGTGAGGTAAGAGATTCCACAAATTATTCTTGTCTTCTAAGTTGTTTCTTCTATGATATTTTTTCTTTTTGTTCTTAGTAGCGTCTTAGTATAAACATGGTAGAAAACTACTCTAGTATTTTTCTCTAAGGTTCATGAACCATTTCTTCCAGGTTGCCTCTTTCTCGCTATATTTTTTGTCGATCCAGATATTCCATTTATACAGACAAACAACATGTTCTCTGGTTCCTCATACCACATACTGGTCTCTAACATTATTTAATGTTATCTAAAAAAGATATACAAGATTATTAATATAATAATCAGTATTAAGTTTCATAAATATTATCAATATACATAATTCTAAATTTAAGACAAATATTATCGGTGAATCAGTTTGTTGGCAAGTCAGACTATCAATGACTCAACACTACTAGAAAAACAGGTATTTGCGACGGGGGCCCGTCGCAAATAGCCCGTTGCTGAAAACGGCGTTGCAACAACACTTATTTGCGACGAGCCCGTCGCTAAAGCCGTTTTTTGCGACGAGCCCGTCGCTAAAGCCGTTTTTTGCGACGGTCATTCTCCCCGTCGCAAATAGTACTCCGTATTTTTGTAAAAAACTTTTAAAATAGTTTTTGCGACGGGCCCGTCGCAAACACCTTTTGCGACGGGACCCGTCGCAAATACCTTTTGTGACAGTACCGTCGCAGAAACTATTTTAAAAAAAAAATAAAAAACTATTAATAATACTAGTATTTGCGACAGGCATAGTATCCCGTCGCAAAAACTATTTTTTTTTAAAAATAAAAAACTATTAATAATACTAGTATTTGCGACGGGCATAGTATCCCGTCGCAAATACTATAAAAAAATTAAAAAAAATAAATTATTAATAAATTATTTTCATTAATATAATAATAGAATTATAATTCACAAATAAAAATAATAAATTATTAATAAATTATTATAATTAATATAATAATAATAGAATTATAATTCAAAAATAAAAAATAATAGAATATTAATAAATGATTTAATTAATATAATAATATTAGAATTATAATTCATAATTAAAAAAATATTAATAATTTATTTTAATTAATATAAAAATAATAGAATTATTTTACATTCAAATATTAAAATAATTCAAGTATTACAAAAAATATAATTAAATTATAATATTATAAAATTTTAATATATATATAAAATTTAATATTATAAAATATAAATAATATTATTATTCATATTAATATTGTTATTTAAAAATATAATATTATTAATATTTTATAATGAGACAGAAACTACGAATAGAAAAAAAAATAATTTGATTTCACAGATTTTATAACATAAGTACAATCTCTAATCTGAAGGGGGGGAGGTGGGGGATCTGCAGATGGTGGTGGAGTAAACTCCATCCCTAAAGCATGAGTGAGTCGGTGCATGTACTTCATCTGCTCCTGATGCTGCTGCTGCCACCGACTCGCCTGCTCCTCGTACAGCTGCTGCTGGCGTCGATGCTCCTCCTCATGCTGCTGATGCATCTGCTCCTACTCCTATCGGAGACTCTCTATCTGTGCAGTCTGAGATCGCAACTGATCCTCATACTGTGTAGTAGAAGAAGATGCACAGGCTCCTCTCGAGCTGGACGCTGACATTGCAGCACTGCCATAATAATCTCCGGGAGTAAGTCGAGAGCCGATACCAACTACCCGGCCCTTCTCGAAGGCATACTGGGTGGCCTGCATCCATGCCGCATCATCAAACTGATGGGCAGTGGTCTGATCTGATGACTCGGCCTGACTCTCAGGCCGGGCCTGTGACGCTGCGGCCTCATATGACTCCTATAGTTGCAATTTAAAATTAAAATTGTTAATATATTTTATGCAGTTAATTTTTAAACATGAAAACAAATAATACTGACCACGATGTGATGCTAACGATCACCTCTGAGCTCCCCAGTAGCAGGATCACTATACATCCTCCGATATACTTCGTACTCTGTAATATCGGGGTTCTCGACGGCCTATAAGAATAAAAAATAAACTGTTAATATTTATAGTTATATAAAATATTTATAAATAATGTACGTACCAGATGCTGTCTATGAGTACTGAAAGAACGACTCCCAGCTCGATGAGTCACCTCCTGTCTCCCCTGATTCTGCCTCCCCACCGATGATCTCCTCTGAAAGTCACCACTCAACCAGTGCACACATAATCAATCCCATACATGGGATGAAATATACTCTGGTCGGTGTGCTCTACATGACTCGTCAAAATCTGACACTCCTGCTTTCTTCATCGCATCTTTTCTTAAATTGTGCAAAAACTGACGAAGGCGATCACGCATGGCCACCTCCCATGCCTCGTGGATGGCCTCACGCATGGTATCCTCGATCGGATACCATAAACCCTACAAATAAATCAAAATATCAAGTTAGAAATGAAATAATTTTCAAAATAAAAATTATTTATTTACGTACGTACCAACCAATGGCCGAACATGGCCTGCTGCACATCAATAGGAATCTACTCCCATGTGGTCCACCCCTGAGAGAAATAGTTTCTCAAAATAGCGTTGCCCTGTCCGACTGCTATATGCGGAAAACTGAAAAAATAATAAACATTTATTATGTGAATAGATTAATGAAATCTTAGTCAAATCCACAGGTTATCACACAGGTTATCACACCTCCGTGTGCGTGGATCAAACCCAAGACGTGGACGTCGCTCGGGGACGGGGTCAAGAATCATCAATCGTGCAAGACCGCGCCCCCTCCGCATACTCCCTGGAGCGCCTGCAGGCTGAGGTTCATCTGTCAGCAACTCATCCACATCGAAAGTCAGGTCAGCATCCACCAACTCACGAAATGTGGCGTCGTCCATCTGAAACAGAAAATGTTAATGTTAGAAAATAATTGATAATTACTATTATATATACATATATAAATATTATGATTGTATATAAATACCATGGAATGCTATCAGTGTTCATCTTCATCATCATCTTCATATATGTCAATGTCATCTTCATATTCCTCCTCAACATCATCGATATCCATTCGAGTTACAGTTGCTTCATCTCTTACCATTTCAAATTCATATGTGACATCATTAACATAATCGTCATCACCGACTCTTAAATGTGGGGTGTCGTCATCGATACTCATGTCTCTTTGTAAAAAAGATTTATTTTGAGTACTCTCTTGAAAAACTTCAATTCTTTGCACATCAGTGAAAGCATATTCACTTTGACTAAACTGATTGTCTCGAATTTTGATTTTTATTACACTCCACCAATCAGTCAAGTCTCTTGATGTTGCACAGTACTTTGCATAATAAACTTGATATGCTTGTTGAGCCAATAAGAATGGTTAATTTACTGCGAGAACACTTTTACATTTAATATCGATGATTCCATGAGTCAGATGAACACGCACGCCTCTCTCTGTATCCAACCACCGACATTTGAACATGGTTATGTAATGTTGTCCAAGATAACTGATTTCAATGATTTCATCAAGTATGCCATAAAAGTAAACTTCATTTTCTCGATGATGAGATCCTCTCAAGCTAACTCCATTGTTCATTGTTTTTTTCGATTCCCCATATGCATGTGTGTGGAATCGAAATCCATTCACCACATATGCATTATAAGTTTTAACAAGTTTGGAAGGTGGGTTACTCAATACACACAGCCGTTTGTCAATTTTATCAGCATGTCGAGACACCTGAAAATTTGTGACATAATTATCAATATAGTAAACTATACATTGAATGAGTTGCTAAAAGATAAAGAATTTATGTTACCAGTTTTTGAAACCACTGAGAGAAATTTTTCAGTCGACGTTCTTCGAGAGCAGCTGCTGTAATTTTTGGAATTTGTTTCTTGATATGATTATCATACAACCTATAAAAACCAAAGTTATTTACTATATAATAAATGATAGAATAAGTGATATAAACACTTACAGTACAACTGATGTCATTTCTTCACAGTTGAGTAGAACATATGTATGAGCTCTCTGATGTTCATCGTCTGAAAGCCAGCGTTCATAAACTCCACCAAATCCAAGCTCTAACTGGTTGAAAATAGATAATTGATTGTCGATTTCATCAATATTCCTCTCGTTCCGTCCCATTCGGTTGTGTTTTGAAGGATACAAAGATTCAAAATAATTGGAGAAGAAAAAAGATATTTCCTGTTGCAAATAAGCTTCTGCAATAGATCCTTCAACAGATGCTTTGTTACGTACTTTTCTTTTCAAGTTTTTCATGCATCTTTCAAATGGGTACATCCATCGAAACTATACCGGACCTCCACATTTGGCTTCATATGGAAAATGTAACATCAAATGTTCCATTGAGTCGAAGAAAGACGGCGGAAATATTTTTTCCAATTTACATATAATTACAACAACATCTTTTTTAAGTTTTCCTAGAGCATCATAATCTACCGTAGCCGCACAAATTTCCCAAAAAAAAATGAGACATGTCTTTTATTGAATCCCAAATCACAGAATTCAACAGACCTTTTAATCCAATAGGTAGAAGTCTCTCTGTTATAACATGACAATCATGACTTTTTAATCCAGTAATATGACCATTCTTTACACATCTACCCAAATTAGAAGCACAGCCATCTGGAAGTCTCAAATCTGCAATCCACTGACAAAATAATAAACGGTTTTCTTTGGACAGTGTATAAGCTGCTTTTGGTTTCAGTAACCTTTCTGTTCTGACATTCTCAAATAGTTCCAATTCTGGACGCCTGCAAATTTGGGCAAGATCTAAACGTGCATTTACATTGTCTTTGCTCTTTCCTGGCGTATCCAAAACTGTATGAAACAAATTATCAAAATAGTTCTTCTCAATATGCATGACATCTAACATGTGTCGGACCAACAGATCAGACCAAAATGGCAAATCCCAAAATATGCTACGTTTAATCCAATTGTGTTCTTTCCCAAAACCAGAAATTTTCTGTTGGTTTATTGTGGGACCAAAAGTGATGGGAGGTAATGAAAATACAACTGATTTTAACTCCGAACCTGATAGCATTTTTGGAGGTCCATCCCTTTCAACTGTTCCTTTTCTGAAATGAGATCTGTTTCTGTGAAAAGGATGATCAGCTGGAAGAAATCTGCGATGACAGTCAAAATAACAAGGTTTCTTTCCATGAATGGGCATAAATGCTTTGTTCTCTCCCATACAGTAAGGACATGATTTCTGACCATGTGTACTCTAGCCAGATAACATCCCATAAGCCGGGAAGTCACTTATTGTCCACATCAATGCTTCTCTCAGTATAAAATTCTCTTTCGTTGCAACATCATATGTACTGACACTAGTACTCCACAATAAATTTAATTCATCAATCAATGGCTTCAAATAAACATCAATATTTTTCTTCGGATGTCCTGGAATTAGTAAAGTCAAAAAGATATATGGCTCCTTCATCAACATCCATGGAGGTAAATTGTACGGAGTTAAAAAAAAGGCCAACATGAATATTGACTACCATAAGATCCAAACGGACAGAAACCATCAGTGGAAAGGCCCAGTCGAACATTTCTAGATTCTAAAGCAAAGGATGGATGCACTCTATCAAAATGTTTCCATGAATCACCATCGGCTGGATGATTCAAGATTTTATCGGTTGAAATATTCTCTTTATTCCATGAAATCATTGTCGTTGTATTCTTAGACATGAATAAACGCTGAAGTCTGGATGTAAGCGGAAAATATGTCAACTGTTTTACAGGAATCAAACCAGACTTCCCGTGTTGTCCTTCTTTATATCTCAGTTGCCCACATGTAGGACAACTATCCAACGACTCATTTTCCCCAGAATATAAAATGCAGTCATTTGAACATGCATGAATCTTCTGACAAGTTAGTCCCAAATTTCGAACCAGCCTCTTACTCTCATAGTAATTTGCAGGTAAAACATTTCCTTCGGGTAACAGTGTTTTTAGCAAAGAAAATATCTGGTCAAAACAGGTGTTTGACATTCCGTTATCTGATTTGATAGCCATAAATTTTGCAACTGCTTCTAATTTTCTCATCTTGCAGCCAGGATATAATGCATCCTCTGCTGATTTCAAAAACTCATAAAATTCAGATGGTGCCAACTCAGGATTTGAAGCTATATCAGCCGGAGTTTCTGTATGTTGAACAGATGAACCTGCAACATCATGTACTAAATCTTGAAACCGGTATGGATCCGGAATCAAGTTGGTATCACCTGCTCTGGAACTGCATTCACCGTGTTGATACCAAAAAACATAATCTGGTTGAAAACCAAAATGCAAGAGATGTTCTCCCACTTTGTCAAACGTGTCAAACGTTCTCAATGCACATTTTCTGCACGGGCATTTTATTTTGCCTTCTGAAACAAATTCTGGATTTGATGCCGCAAATGATAAAAAAGTCTCCACACCCTCAACATAAACTGGATTTAAACCAAAACCGTTTGGATTTCTATGTTGATTTATCCATATGCGGTCACCTAATAATGATTGTTGACGACCTCGTTGTTCCATATTTCTCTATAAAATATAAAAGCATTACTGGTTTTGAATAATTTGTTAGAAAAAACACTCAAGTAAAGATTGAATATATTGAGAATAAAGCAAAACATGTTACAAATATTGATAATTTTAATATTATATTGATTTTTTTTATTTTAATAATACTAATATAATTTTTTCATAAACATTAATTATATAATAATAACATTATTACATTATTAGTATATTTTAATATTAATATTAAAAAAACATAATTTTTTATATTATATACAATTCTCCTTTCATCTGTGTGTTTAGCATTCTGTCTCCACATGTAATATTTGCATTCACTTTCACCTCTCCATTGGCGAGTATTTTGATAATTTTGAAAAAGAATGCAAATATTACACGTGGAGACAGAAAACACAAAGATGAAAAGAGAATTGTATATAATATAGAAAATTATATTATTTTAATATTAATAATAAAATATACAAATAATGTACAAATGTTATTATTCGTAAATATTGGCAATTATTCCAAATTATTGATAATCATTCCTAATTATTGGTAATTATTTCTAATTATTGGTAAATATTTCTAATTATTGGTAAATATTGGTAAATATTGGTAAATATTGGTAAATATTGGTAATTATTGGTAAATATTGGTAATTATTGGTAATTATTGGTAATTATTGGTAATTATTGGTAATTATTGGTAATTATTACTAATTATTTGTAATTATTACTAATTATTGGTAATTATTACTAATTATTGGTAATTATTACTAATTATTGGTAATTATTACTAATTATTGGTAATTATTACTAATTATTGGTAATTATTACTAATTATTGGTAATTATTTCTAATCATTGGTAATTATTACTAATCAGTGGTAATTATTACTAATTATTGGTAATTATTACTAATTATTGGTAAGTATTGTTAATTATTGGTAAGTATTGGTAATTATTGGTAATTATTGGTAATTATTACTAATTATTGGTAATTATTGGTAATTATTACTAATTATTGGTAATTATTGTTAATTATTACTAATTATTGGTAATTATTACTAATTATTGGTAATTAATACTAATTATTGGTAATTAATACTAATTATTGGTAATTATTACTAATTATTGTTAATTATTACTAATTATTGGTAATTATTACTAATTATTAGTAATTATAACTAATTATTGGTAATTATTACTAATTATTGGTAATTATTACTAATTATTGGTAATTATTACTAATTATTGGTAATTATTACTAATTATTGGTAATTATTACTAATTATTGGTAATTATTACTAATTATTGGTAATAAATACTAATTATTGGTAATAAATACTAATTATTGGTAATTAATATTAATTATTGGTAATTAATACTAATTATTACTAATTATTGGTAATTATTGGTAATTATTGTTAATTATTGGTAATTATTACTAATTATTGGTAATTATTGCTAATTATTACTATTTATTACTAATTATTTGTAATTATTCCTAATTATTGGTAATTATTACTAATTATCGGTAATTAATACTAATTATTGGTAATTAATACTAATTATTGGTAATTATTACTAATTATTACTAATTATTACTAATTATTGGTAATTATTGTTAATTATTACTAATTATTGGTAATTATTACTAATTATTTCCTATTATTACTAATTATTGGTAATTATTATTAATTATTACTAATTATTAATAATTATTACTAATTATTGGTAATTATTTTTAATTATTACCAATTATTACTAATTATTGGTAATTATTATTAATTATTACCAATTATTGGTAATTATTGGTAATTATTACTAATCATTGGTAATTATTGGTAATTATTGGTAAGTATTGTTAATTATTACTAATTATTGTTAATTATTACTAATTATTGGTAATTATTACTAATTATTACTAATTATTGGTAATTATTACTAATTATTGGTAATTATTACTAATTATTGGTAATTAATACTAATTATTACTAATTATTACTAATTATTACTAATTATTGGTAATTATTCCTAATTTTTACTAATTATTACTGATTATTACTAATTATTGGTAATTATTACTAATTATTACTAATTATTACTAATTATTGGTAATTATTGGTAATTATTGGTAATTATTACTAAGTATTGTTAATTGTTACTAATTATTGTTAATTATTACGAATTATTTGTAATTATTCCTAATTATTACTAATTATTACTAATTATTGGTAATTATTCCTAATTATTGGTAATTATTACTAATTATTGGTAATTATTACTAATTATTGGTAATTATTACTAATTATTGGTAATTATTACTAATTGTTGGTAATTATTACTAATTATTAGTAATTAATACGAATTATTACTAGTTGTTACTAATTATTGGTAATTATTCCTAATTTTTCCTAATTATTACTAATTATTACTAATTATTGGTAATAATTACTAATTATTACTAATTATTGGTAATTATTGGTAATTATTGGTAATTATTACTAAGTATTGTTAATTATTACTAATTATTGTTAATTATTACGAATTATTGGTAATTATTACTAATTATTACTAATTATTACTAATTATTGGTAATTATTACTAATTATTGGTAATTATTCCTAATTATTGGTAATTATTACTAATTATTGGTAATTATTACTAATTATTGGTAATTATTACTAATTATTTCTAATTAATACTAAATATTGGTAATTAATACTAATTAATACTAATTATTGGTAATTATTGATAATTATTACTACTTATTGGTAATTATTACTAATTATTGGTAATTATTACTAATTATTGGTAATTATTACTAATTATTGGTAATTATTACTAATTATTGGTAATTATTACTAATTATTGGTAATTATTACTAATTATTGGTAATTATTACTAATTATTGGTAATTATTACTAATTATTGGTAATTATTACTAATTATTGGTAATTATTACTAATTATTCTTAATTATTGATGATTATTGGAAATTGTTCCTAATTATTAGTAATTAAATGAATAATTACCAATAATTAGGAATAATTACCAATAATTACAAATAATAACATTATTAGTATATTTTATTATTAATATTAAAATAATATAATTTTCTAATTTATATACAATTCTCCTTTCATCTGTGCGTTTTCTATCTCCACATACAAATAATACATGTGAAGACAACAAACACACAAATGAAAAGAGAACTGTATATATATAAAAAATTATATTTATTTTAATATTAATAATAAAATATACTAATAATGTAATAATGTTATTATTCTTAATTATTGGTATTTATTATTAATTATTAATATTTATTCTTAATTATTAAAAATTATTACTAATTATTCTTAATTACTATTAACTATGAACAATACTAATAGTTTAAATTTATTAAGTAACAAAACAATGTAAACATAATTAAATTACAACTAATTAAGAATAATTGAAACTAATAAAATATTAAAAATAAATATTAGATTAAAATGAACATAAATACCTTGAAAATTGATCTGCTCTGATCGTTCTTCAAAACTTTAATATCAACTCCGGAGAAAAAAATTAAACTGGAGAAAAACTGAACTTTAGAAATATAAATTCGAGAGATGAAGAAGATGAAGTTTGAGAATGATTTGAAAAAAACGGATGGGGGTATTTATAGGTTAGATTATTTGCGACGGGTCCATTTGCGACGGGACCCGTCGCAAATAACCACCTGCCGACATACTATTTGCGACGGGGGAATATTCTCGTCGCAAATACCTTTTACCGCCGCCGGTTTTTTGCGACGGGAATATTCCCCCGTCGCAAATAAGTTTACCGCGATTTGGAGCGCAAACCGCGCCAGTCCTTTTGCGACGGGGAAAGCTGTCCCGTCGCAAAAGGATACTTATTTGCGACGGGTAAATAACCCTGTCGCAAATAACCCATCGCAAATGCTCATTTTTCCCGTAGTGCAAGATGCTAGTGATTCATGTTGTTGGTAGTTCATTCTATTGGTGGATCATTTATATTAGTAGATAAGACTATCAGTGTATCACTCTGTAATTAGGTCAAATGTGCATCAGTGACTCTGAATCGGTCTTTCGAGTTGTTAGTAGGTGATACATCGGTAGCTCATATGTCAGTAACTCAATCTTTTGGCATATCATAATTAAAAAAATACAAAGTGTTGGTCAATCAGTAGGGTAGGTGTTGGTATCTCATTCTAAAAAAATATTATTAATTCTGTCAGTGACTCAGATTTTCAGTAGATTATGTTGTTAGTAGCTCATGTATCGGTGACTTGTCTATCGGCAAGACATGTATTAATAGCTCATGTATATCGATGTCTCAATCTTAACCAAAATATTTTTAATTCTATCTTATGATGACTAACTTCAGAGGATAAAATTATAATTGAATATAATTAAACACAATGTATCTTAATAAATCATAATTATCTTATTTAAGAATTATTTATTAGCTCTAAAACTAGAGGAGGCCTAAATACATAAATTATACTCTTTCATTACTACTTGTAAACGATAATTATAATGAAATTTTTTAACTAATGGGTATATTTTACAATGGTTAAATCAAAAAATGGTTAAATTGACCAATGATCATATTTGACTAATATTCATATAACAGTCAAATACTAACGGTAACATTTCCCTTTATACCCTACAAATACCTCATCATTTATTCACTAAATATTTACTACAATCACCCCTAAGGTTATTATTTTATTTCATAAGATTTTGATTGGTTTACATATATTTTATTTTATTTTTGAAGAATTTTGTGCGTGGGTAATGATTATAACAGATTGGGGTAAGCCATATTTTAACTTTTTAGCTATTTTATTTGATATTTTTTTTGTAATGCCTAGAATTTTAATTAGTTTCATAGTTTAGTAATGTAATGATGTATATTCTTGAGATAATTCGTTGTGGGTTCCACTATATTCTATATTTGTATAATCATATGTAACATATAACACAAATTTATTTAGGAAACAAATGTCATTTAAAAATTATGGGTCAGGAAAATCTTCCCACATACAAAATTTTATACCAAAAATTTGAACTCATTTTTTAAGTTTAGAAAATGTGAGGTTAATTTTTTCTCATTTATTCAACTAGTTTAAATTTCACATCTTTAAATTAATATTTCCTCAAGAAAAATTTGAAAAGGAGAGTATTCTTGTTGCATATAACATTTTCTCTATAGTCTATGATCTCTAGAAGCTAATCCTTATAAAAGATTCCATGTTCTAGCTTTACCACAGTCAAATTTCGTATATGAGAGGTATTGGGTATGTTCTTCTAATGAGAAAAATGTGTAATAAATCATGAAATTGAGTTGTATTTGTTGGAAGTTATAGCTGAAAAACAACTTCCCCAATGTGATCAATGATCTCAAAGGGAGTAATGCACCTAGGTCCAAGCTTCCATTTCATTACAGCTCACATAAAACTCCTCCATGGATATATATGAATGAAATGAGTTGACTCTAAGACAAAACTCCCTGTTTCTCAATTCGATTATAGATTAGATCTTCTACAGAATCTAAGTATCCTTTATATGTTGTTGGATAGTATAAAACTTTTCTTGCATCTCTTTAACAAGATTGGGCCCAAGTATAATTTTTCTCACCACCATCATCCCAACATGTAAGAGTTATACATATCTTCACATATATATATTCATATGGTTCCTCTTGAATACTTTAAGGGATATTGTTTTTTTTGAATTAAACTAATCGATATTGTTGATACCACCCAACATTATATTTATTCAAGGATATTCTCTTTATGTCCTTCAGTGTCTAAGTAGTCCTTTCATATTGGCCATCAGTTTGGGTGTTAAAGGTCATACTAAAATTCAATTCAATACTTAGATAAAGCCGAAAACATCTCTATAATATAGATGTAATCGTTGGATCATGATCATGAATAATGGAATGTGATAACCCATGAATCTTCACCACTTCTTTTACATATATCATGGAATGTTGGTAAAGAGGTAAATCTTCCCGAATAGTTACTAAATGCATAGTCTTGTTGTTTCAATCCACTATAACCCATATCATATTGTTTATTTGAGATGTTCATAAGAGAGTAGTGATGAAGAAAAACTTGATATTGTCCCACTTCCATGTTGGTATGGGTAGTGGTTGAAATACCCCATTAAGAATTTTTCACGCCTAACTCACTTGATGACATAGAAAGAACCTTGTAGTGTAGTTAGAAATCTCCCTTTTCATATTATCCTAACAATAATTATCATGAAGGTCTATATACACATTATTACTTAAATAATATATTGTCAATGTAGATCTATGATTTTTATCCATAAATTTTTATTTATCTCATCAATTGATGGGACACATATCCTTGTATGAAATTTTAGTATACATTCTTGATCAATATTTAACTCAGGAAACATCATATTCAGCATAGTGTATCTATAATTTTGTTCCAAATAATCTTATATTTGGGATCTCTTGATCTTCACTAGTAATTATGGTTGAAAAGTAATTTGGGATATGGCTGATGGTGTCACTTTACTTATGATTCCCACTTCGAACTTCAATATACCCTTGATCAATGGATCTCCGTGAAAGCTCATCATTTCCAGTATAATAAGGTATTTCCTACTTAATGCATCAGATACATTATTTTCTGTTATGGGGTGACAATTTATTGAACATTCCAAGTATTTATGATGTTCAAACCATATCCTTTATCTCATGTTCAATTAATTTCATGTTAATATATTTTTAAAATTTTACTATTCTATCTCTATATAACATTTTTTCCCATAAAGGTTGTGCCTCCAATTTTTTTTTCAAAAAGTAATCATAGATAGCTCCAGGTAATGCATATTATGATTCCTCTCATGAGGCATTAACTGTTGATATGGAAAAGAAATAATGATGAATTTTTTCATGAGGATGCACCCAATTCCTTTAAATAATTAATCAATGTAAATAAAAAAATCTTCCCAAATAGAGAGAAGAGTTGACATAGGTGCAGTAACCAATATCTTGTTTACTTTATAGAATATTTCTTAACACTCCTTTGTCCCGATGAACTTACCTTTTTTTATTTTTGTTGGTTAGTTGATTAGAATGTACTAAAATGTTTCTCTAAAACCCCTATAATATACTGATAAACAGAGGAAACTACAAATCTCAATTACAATTGTATGATGGGGCCACTCCTCTACATCCATTACGTAATAGTGTCAATTAAAATTCCTTCATTGTTTACAATGTTCCCCATGAATGTAACTTATTGTAACTAGAATAATCACTTGTTAAAATTTGTAAAGAACATATCCATCAATGTAGTTTTTGATATAACCCTTATATGTTCATCATGATCCAAAAGAATTTTGAAATATATTACAATATCATCAATAAAAACTACCACAAATTTATCAAGGTAGTTCTTAAATACTTTATTCATCAAATCCATAAATATTACATTATAATTATTAAAGATGAAGTTAATAAAAAAATCATAATTTACATATATTTTTTGAAAGGAAGTCTTTGGAATATCTTATATATTCACCCTTACTAGTTGATACCTTGATTGGAGGTCAATCTAACAAACTAATTGAGCCCTGTGAATTATATCTAAAAAATCATCAATACCTGGGAGAGGGTGCATGTTGTTCATTATGATCTTATTATGTTTTATAAACTATGCATATCTCCATTGATTTATCCTTATTCTTTATAATGAGAACAGGTTCTCCCCATAGAGACCCACTTGTTTTGTTAAATACCTTCTCTAGAATATCATGAAGTTATTTCTTTAATTCCTCTAACAAAACATTTTCCCTTCTATAGAAGGTATTAGATATCATATTGTATGAAGGTATTACATCACTGGAGAACTCTACCTATCTTTCTGAAATAGTTCTAGGTGAATATTTAGGAAATACATCAATATATTCATAAATGATGGAGATATTCTATATCTTTATTCATTATTTTCCTTATCCCTTTTCACTAATCATCTCCATCCAAAAACCCATGGGAGGTTCTTCAAGAAAAATATTAGACCAATATATCTCTCATTTGAAAATAAATATAAGTTTTCCATTCAAGAATACTGATATTTATTATCTTCTAATGTTTATGTTATCATTATACCATGAGTTCTAGTCCATCCTGTGTATAGTGTCAAATTCCAAAGTTGGAATGAATACTAGAATTATGATGAGATTATACTCTCCAAAGTTAACATTAGAGTTTTAATGCAATTTTTATGCTAACATAATCCATCTAGTAGTCTTGAGTGATAACTCTATCTCTAGTAGTTCAATTATTGATTATATATTTTTAGAAATCGTAAAGGAAATAAAGGAATAAATGTAACTAGAATCAAATAAAGTAATTTCTATCATTAAGAGCACAATTAGTGTAACTAGAACCAAATAATTTGGAGCATCAACGTCATATTTCAGGATAGAGAAAACTCAACAGTTCCCACATGGCATATATAGAAGTTGGTGGTGGTTTCCCTCCATTATATTCTGATTTGTACATTGCTTAGAAAATTTTCAAAGCTATCTAAACATGAAGCAATGAAATTATGACTAGGCCTACACTATCTTCCATTTGTCGTTAGTGTTGAGAAGTTGAGACATAACCTCACCATGATAGTTATGATATATATTCTCATCTCTTAAATAATTGTATAACTTTTCACTCAAAATAAATAAGACCCCTGAATGGATCTTCCAATATTTGTTTCATGTGGGAAGTTTCACTTTTTTTCATACTCTTCCATGATCAATGATGATCTATGATTTTGGCTCCATTTCTCTCTTCTTTTAATTCAACCTATACGACCACTGCGTCTCACCAAACGCCATGTCTTCCTACAAAACACTCCACAGTATCTACATACTGATTTTATAGACTCAATTTTCAAGATTAATTTATATATGGTGTCTCATTCCACTGATGAATCTATCACCCATTCCCTTATTATATATGAATAAGCTAGATTTGTGTCAATAAAGTCTTGTAAAGTTCATTTCATAGCTTCATAATGATTTATTTTCATTCTAATTCTGTTTTAGGAATTCCTTTTTAATTTTTGTTCACTTCTATTAGGATAAATTTCTATTGAAAAAGATTCCCCTTAACTCTTCACACTCTATATAATCAATATCCCTTATAGATTTCATGATTTTAATTAGTTTTCACCACTGGTCAGCTTCCCCTTCAATGTATTACTGTTCTAGGCTGAATTCCTCTCTCTCTCTGATCAACAGAGTTCAAAAAAATTACTTCTAATCCATTTTTCAACAATCAATGGTTCAATAAATTTACTAAACGATGGTGGGCATTAAAAAATAAAGGACTCAATTGAAATCCCCCCCCCCAAGTTGATTTTTCTCTCTCAACATGATCCAATTTATTGTTCATTTATTATGTTAGTTGATTCATCATCCTTGATAATTTCTCTATTATAGCATCCATCATAATGCCATCAGTGAAATATCTATTTTACTCATCGTTTATATTGTACCTACCATTTCACTCCATTTATTATAAAAGAAGAAAACCATAGTGAGAAAAATGTTACAATTAGGAATATTATAATTGAAAATTTATTTGATGTATTAGAAAATAATTCTTAAATATGTTATTAATATCCTCAAATAAAAATTACATTTTCCTTATATCATTCAAAATTGTTTTTAAAACGTTTGTGATTAACAGAACAAATCCTTCAGTAGTGTCAAACTAGGCGTGAAACGAGGCACATTTTCATGAACCAATTCCAAATAGAGTATATCTCAATGTCGTGCCTTTAGGTTTTAACATGTGGTAATCTATTATATATCCACATCCACTTGTAGTATGCTGAAATGGATATATTTTCATAGAAACAACATAATTAATACTCTACAAAATATATTTATTTTTTTACTATATCTACACATTTCCCAATTATTCTTCCAAAAATTCTCCCATCCAAATATCTAAAAGAAATAAACCATTCATTGACACAAACTATGTCTTCTTGCTTTTTTATTACGTAACTATTCATTATAGTGGATAAAAGAGAGGATATTATACTTCTTAATTTCATAAAAATTAAGTACAGAAAACATAAATACATAAAACATTCTTCTAAATAAACTATAAATAAACCATCATGGGTTCACTCTAGATTATCTTTATTGAATCTCAGAAACAATTTATATAATTCAAATAAATGGGTGAGGATGAAGACTGATAAGGGAATAAACAAGGGAGACAAAAAGCATGTGATCTGGAGACCTATCAATAAGAACATGAGGTATAATAATATGTAATGAACAAGAGGTATATCATACTAATAATAAAATAATATGTGACATATAAATGTGTCTACAACATTTAAATGATACATTATTAAATATATCAAAAATTTGTATCTCCAAGGTGTAATAAAAGAAAATTACCAAGGTTATTCACTAAGGTATCGTAAAACATTTCATCTCTATATATTAAATTATTTTCCCAATACACTGGATTACTATCAAGGTGAACCATACATATTTTATAATTACTATAAGGAAAATATATTATAATAGATCATTTCATCAGTATCCCAAGGAGAATAGTGAATGGGGTTCTAATCAAATTCATGGCATACAAAAGTTCTTAAAGAAAAGATAATTAACTCATTTTTAAACCATATAAGTAAATGTGGGTATCATATTTGAGTATAATTGAATAAAAAATTAATATTTATCTATATTTGAATACTCATTGATATGATAAGAGGTTTGGGTATTCAAATAAAAATAAAATGGGAATTTTCCTTGTAAAGGAGGGAAATTTGATAAATAAGTCCGGTAGCATGACGGGTAAAAAACATGGTTATTAAAAAGGGTAAAATGAGGTAGAATTAAGGCCCCATTTTATAAAAAAATATTATTAGAGAAATTACATAACAAAATTTTAAAAAAAAATTATTTTTAAAATTATTAAATATAATACATGAATAAGGGAACGTAAATGGGAAAGAGAAATATATATTTCCCTTAACATGAAGAGTTATTTCTAAAACATGTGGATAGGACCTTGGGGGATTGAGAACACCTTTAGGGTGGGTTAATTGGGAGTAAAAATCACCAGAACATATTGGTGGATGTATTTGGTGTGAAGGGGAATAGTGAAATGGTTGTGTATTTATAGAAAAAGTGGAGGAATTTTTCTTTTAAATTTAAAATATAGGTCTTGCAAAACTAAGTTGTGGATAATGAAAATCCATTGGAATAACCATGGGTTTTCATGATTTTTTGGAAATTGAGTCACATATCATAATAATTTAATCCAAAAAATCCAAATTCTATTTTTAATACAAAAGTTTCTATGAAAAACTATTGATTCTGTATAGTAAGGTTTATAGAAATAAATATTTTCATTTTAGACTTTGTAAAGTAACATGTTGTTTTGGAAATTGATTAAAATGTATAAAATTAATTAATATTAGTAAAATTACAGATTTTGGTCTTTTATTTTATTTAATTAATTATTTCATCATCGTGATAGAAACATGTGTTCATAAAACATACCAAAAACCCAAAACTGATTTTTTACTATTCATAGAAAAATAATGTACTTTAGAAAATTCTTATAAATTCATCCAAACCTAATTTTGATGTACAGATTTCAAATATAATGATTATTTTATTGTAATAATTCGAAAAATATGATAATTTTAATTTTATCAAATAAAAATAAATCTTTATTAAAAATATCAGTTTTTAAGACATAACCATATTTTTTAATCTTATAAATTTTTCCTAAGACACCAATGAATTATTTTGTCATTTATATTTAAATAAATTTTTATTAAAATTATATTTCAATAAACCAAATATTAATCATAAGACCTAAGATTATTATGAAAATGAATATATATATTTTATTGTAAAAATATGTTTTTTTGTGTTCAGAAATTAATTTATCAAATTTGTCTTAATTAAAAATATATTTTATTAAAAAAATTATTCTTTAAAGGAATTGGTGGAATAATATTCTTAATAATATAATGTAAATTACATTTTATATAACTTTGTCTTAGAAATTTAACCCCTTATTACACTCGCATTGACCGTAGGAGTATGGTGTGTGATGGTGGTAGCCTCTTAGGGTGGCACAACTAACATTAAGTGAGTGGTATTCTGTACTGACATGAAATTATCCCATTTCCAATATCATTCAAGCTTCACTTTTTGATGTTTGGACTAGGCTTGGGAAAGGGTGAACCCCCATGATTCTACCTTTCTCACAATTTCTGACAAATGGGATTTAAATTGAATGACTTTACTCCTTCAAGCCATCATTTCTCATTTATTTATCAATTATCAGTTTTCATTACTACTTATAAACAATGATAATAATGGTAAAATTATTACCAATGTGTATATTTCCCAACGGTAAAATTGACTAGTGGTTATATTTACTAACGATCATATTTGACCACTAGTCAAATACCAATGGTTGTAGTTACCTTTATAACGTATAAATACCACTTAATTCTGGAACTCAATGTTAACTACCAGTCCCCCTTATGGTTATATTTTTATTTTTTACGATTGTGATTAGTGTACTAGTAATTTTTTTATTACATTTTCTGTGGGGTTAATAATTTTAGTAGATTAGGAAGACCCATATATTCCCATTTTAACTATTTTATTTTATATTCTTTGTCTCGTTGTAATGTTTTTAATTTTAATTATTTTAAAGAAAACTAAAGTAATGATATTATTCTGGAAATTCCATTTTTATTTCATTTTTGGATAAATCGATTTATGTGTGCGCGGTAACCTCACAACAACTTGATTGAACCCAAACCACCATATTCAAAATTCAAAACCAGATAAAGATCCCAAATTTTAAATTCTAAATACCCACATGACATCCCATCACTACCGAGGAGACCTCGAGCAGAGACCTCAAGCCGCGCCCCTGACAGATTAGTTAAGAATGTCACCTCCTGTGGCTAGAGCAGAACCACCATAGCAGCAGACCACCATCCTCAAAGGTACCAGACGACCACGAGAGCCGCCTGCCAGAAATCATCAACGTTGTCGAAAAAAAACCATCGTCACCATCGTAACAGGACTGTACGACCATCAAGAAAAGGAGGAAGCCAGTTTCCCTCTTGGATACTCACGCCTCACACCATCACCGAGGAAAGAAAACCACCTCCACCATCAAACCATCGAACCATCAATATAAAACCAGATAAACAATTTCTAAAAAAACACCGCCTCTACGAAAAAGAATGAACCCAACAAAGAAGGTGATATACAAGGCCTTCACTCATATATGAATAAATAATAAAGAACATTGAAAATTAATAATGAAATAATAGTTTAAAATGGTTTTTGTGTGAGTTATAAAATCAACTAATACTCTATTTATCATAAAAAAAATAAAATACAACAGTGAGTGGATGAGTTCTAACAAGCTTTCACTACCACTAAAAAATACAGTGACACTATGACATAGATTCATGAAATTAAAGTAAATAAGAAACGTGGAAGCTCAACTTTCATAGTATATCTCAATCAAAAAGATCTTTTTCGATCATAACCCAAAGTCGGGTGTATTATCAATGTACTAGAAAAATATATCATACTTTTCTTTAGTTTAATAGAATGCATATACAATTTAAAAATTATAATTACGTAAAATTTATATTGTATATATTTATATATAAATAATTAAGAAAATATATAAATTAATAATAAAATTTAATTATAATATACAAGATTAGTATTTCATAAAAAAATTAATTAAGGAGATATATATATATATACACACAATATAATAATAGTAATATTACATATAATTAAACAACCTAAAAGTTTTATTAAAATCAATCAAAATTATTCATAATAATTGATAACAACATAAAAAATTAAAATAAAAGTTATGTCAAAGGATACTAATATTTAAAATTATAGATATTATTAATTTTAATATTAATTTTAATTTATAATGAGAATTATAATGATAAAAAAATAATTAAAATTGTTCCGTAACCGAGCACTCATAGCCATATAAATTTATTAAATAATATGTAATTTTTTTGAATTATCAATATTAATTACAAAGTCTTGTGGTTTCCGCCATTATAATTTAAATTAACTATATATTAATAGATATTATGAACAATAAAAGGCCACATTGAGATGGATTCCCCAACAACTTTCCTGGGAAGTGAAATTTAAAACTACATTTCTTCTCTATAAATTTTTTCATATATTGGTATAAATTATTAATAGATTGAGAACATTATAACTAGTTTATATACATGTTCCAATTCAAAATGGACAATAAACTTCTAAATTTTGATCAATCTGGGGAAATTATATGATTTATTATCATAAAAATATTCATAAAATATTTTTTATCAATAACATACAAAATAAATTAGACACTTCAATCAAAGTCATCTCACTCATGTATTTATTCAAATCCTTAAATAATATTCAATTAAATTTAAATTAAAAATCCAATATTATGAAAAATAAATATAACATTTATATATTATTACAATATTCATTACATATTTAAAATTTGGTCATTATATTTTTTTTAATTTAAAAAAATCATATTTTTAAAAACTCTAAAATCTTTTAGGATGTCTTAAAACAAAAATATTAAAATTAAATATATGAAATATTATATAAATATATTCATTGAATATTTTAAAATTTTAATAAAAAAAATTAATCATTATAATAATTCAAAAATCTATTTCTCATGAAATATGAATGAAATTATATTTTTGGTCATAGTTAAAATTTTTATGAAGTTACGAATTTTAAATTCAAATGATTATGAAAATGATAGATAAAAACTGGCAAGAATATTTCTTTTCAGACATGTAAAATCCATCCAAAATATATAGATATTACAGAAACAATACAATATCATTTATTATTTATAGTTATAAGAAAACCCATATTTATACCATGTTTTATATTATTCCCAGTCCAATAGATTACATCATAGTAGATAAATTATTTATCAAAATTATTAATAATTCATTATTGAAATATTAATTATGTTGACCTATTAACTTCTATATTTTCTTCCACATTCACTTAAAATAATTAATATATAATGTTTTCCTATGGATAATATATATTGCATCAACTCATGTAATTTATTCCCTTGGTAGATAGAAAACCAATTAATACAAATATTATACCACATAAATCAATATAAATAAACCTCAAAAAGGCCATTACACATTTGTAATTTATTATTCAACTATTGAATATTTAAAATCTTTTTCATTTCCTTAATGAATGATATTTGGTTTATGATGTTTTCATTTAGGTTGGGGTGTGTTGGGGAATTTTGTTTCTCATTAAAACCTTTTTTTTTCATAATTTATAATGTTTTTAAAAAGGAAATGTAATAATTATATTCTAGTCTTTATATTAATGTTGGTAATGGAGTTTTTGTAAGGGTAAGGACCCTTATCCCATATTTAGTATGTGTTTTGTAATGGTAAGAATGAAATTTAAAGAGTTATATACATGTAAATTATAACTACATAAGCGTAAGGGTGAAATAATGTACACTTCTTAAGGGTTTTACTCACATGTATAAGTGTGAAGCCTTTTTCAATATGTTTTATAAAGGAATTTATTGAATTTTTTAATTGTAGTTACGGGTTTTAGAAGAATATGTATGAGTACCAAGGATCTATATAAGGGTACATGAGAGGTATTTGGGTTGTATATCCTATCTGTATGGGTAACTGATCATTATATAATGGTAAGACTAGGTATATAAATGTTTTTTAAGGGTAAATGGAGTTTTGTAAGGGTAATTATAGATTTTAGAATATTTTAAGTGTAATACTACTTACCTTAATGTGACAACCATGATCTGCATAAGGGTAAACTACGTTACGCTTAAACAATTACCTTTTTATAAAAATAATGATTTAACGCCTATATTCATTAATCTTCTTCAAGAATAGATTATAAAAAAATTGTATGATTTAAAAACTTGAAAATCATGTGTATTGAATTAATTTGACCCATTAATGGTTTTCACTTTTTTTAAATGATTTAAACCATCCTATTCTATATTTTACTAAAAATTTGTATTTTGAATTTTTTTACTCAGTTGACCAAAGCTTCTACGTTATTTTTAAAAATATATGGACCTATGTATCTTAATTTTATGTGAACCTCTTGTGTGAATTTTATTATTCCCAATTAATATTTGATCGATATAAGAGATTTTTTGTTTTTTTGAATTTGATCATGGGGAATAGACCTTATCCCAGTTCATATTATTGATCCTCCATTTGTCTTTTTCAATATATTTATTATGGTTTATTTTTACCTATGAAAAATTATCACATTAAAAACTTCCTATATTTTTACACTAAAAATAAATTATAATTTATTTTAATGATTAATTTTGATTCTTGTCTAATTAATTTTAAAATTTTAGAGTTTTTGTAAAAAAAATCAATGAATATAGATTTTTAAATAATGTGTGATTTAAAAAAATCCCATTTGAAATGAATTATTTTGTGTATTCATCTAGAGAAAAACTTTTCATGAATTTTATTATTATTTTAATTTAAATTGGTTGATATTAATGTAAATTTTTTTTATAAAAACTTATTGATATTATTTTTTTCGAATGAAAGGAATGTGTTTTTTATAAAACCCTGTTGATGTTGGTTTAAAAAAAATCCACGAGGCTTTGAATCTTAAAATTTGTTCCATTTGAAAATATAATTTGGATGAATTTATAATGAATAAAATAAATGATGAACCATAAATATTTG
Source organism: Viscum album (assembly GCA_963277665.1). Classification (NCBI taxonomy): domain Eukaryota; kingdom Viridiplantae; phylum Streptophyta; class Magnoliopsida; order Santalales; family Viscaceae; genus Viscum; species Viscum album. The sequence continues at coordinate 403,200,266 of OY728157.1, forward strand.
TTTTACTATGTAACAAATGGGGACAAGTGTGGATAGGGGAGGAATTCATTTTGGGAATGTATCAGCTCTACCTAGTAGGTCCTTATATATTTTCCTTTATTCATCCTTAGAAGTGTTATTTTTTTAAGGGAGATTAGCCCTTAGGTTTCTTATCATATTCACCTATAGTGTATTACTTATTTCCTAATACTTATGATTATTTCAATTATATTTGTCTTAGGAACATGTCAATACATGGAGCTATAATTTACTATGATCTTTTAGAATCCTGGTATAAACCAATATTAGGTCTCTTAACTATAATGATACAATTGATTTATTGATTATTGAAATTTATTTTCACATGGGTAGGTCAGGAAAGGATTTAATTATGTCTATTTTGATAGAAATTTTTATGCATTTCTAGTTTGATAAAATTTTACATTTGTGTCTAATTTTATGGAAATTCACTCTTAGGAACTATTTTACTATTATCTATTGAAAAGTAACCCATTCCATGTTCTTATTTAAAATTAATAGTAAGAAGTATAGTTTATATGTAATTAGTGATTCAATTATTGGTAAAATCCTATAGGTATTTACTTCTCACACCGTACCCTTTCCTTTTGATTTCTTTAGATTCTATTATGATAGGTCCATGAAATATAAAAGCACTAATTATTGGGGGTGGGTGTTCCTAATAGTTAGAAGTTGTGAGTAAGTGATGAAAATAGGAGTCTGTGTTCCACTTATTGCGTGGAGATCCTTTGGTGATGTTGTCTGTGACATCAAATGTTTACTTTTAGTTCTTAACATTTTTGAGTTTCACTCATGATATTCATATTTGAATAATAATTGTGTATGGTTTCATTATATTGTTCTAATTTTTTGGTTATCATTTTGGTCAAATAATTCCCCCACGATGTTTCTTAATACCCTTGTACTATTTATCAACACATAGGGATCATGAACACTTTTTTAGCCATATCATGGAAAATTCATGTAATATTTAGGCTGGTTAGAAGGGTTTGTTTATGAAAAATTGGTGTTAAAGGTGGTTAACCCTCTTCTTTATTGTCGGGATACAGTTTCAGATGTTTTGGTATACTGAACATAGTTTTTTTAAGAAAAAATGTAATGTTACTAGATCATTTATGACTAGATATTATTACAATGGGTTTTAATTTACCCTATCTTCTTTGGTATATGTTTTTTGAGTAAATTTGATGATTTGATTGTATAATTTTATTAGGATTTCATCTATTTTTTTATATACATATTTAATTCTACATTATAGGTTTATAGATTTTGTTCCTGATGACTGATATTTTATTTATTCTCTATTGATATTGTATACTATTATTCCCCCAAGAAGTTATTTGGATATATATTGGGAGGGAGCTAAAAATTATCCCCCAAAAGTGAACCCTATAATTGATCAAAAATTTGTTGAGTTTTTCTTCTATCTAGTATAATATTTTTCATGGTAATGGAATGTTCTCATACTCATGCTATAAATATTATAGCATATAGAGATGATAAAGAAGACTTTACCATTGTATTTATTCATCTATAGTGGATATATTTAAATGTAACCACTAATCCTCAAGAGGATATTGATTAGCTAAGGAATGTTGAGAAGCATATTGAGTTCTCAGATATGTATGTCCTTGTAAATGTGAAATTTTATTCCTTCTATCTTGATGGTCCTAGTATGAGGTTCTGGGACTTGATTATTCAAGAGGGGAAGAATGTGGGCATGGAGTGTAAGGACTTGATAGATGGTTTCACAGAGTAATTAAAACAATAATGAAGAGTGTTTTCAAAATAGATAGACTTATTTAAACATGATAATGGAAATCAAATGTATACATAGTATGCTAACCAATTTACAAAGATTATTCACTTAATACTTGGGTTTTTATCAAATATGAATAATAAATCCAATTTATTTGAACTAGTAATTCAACCATATATTTGATATTAGAATTTACAATTAAATATCTCCTTTTATAAAGTTATTATGGATAGATTTTGGATGGTGGATCTTTACTGGGCATGAAAGTCAAGGCTGATGTGATTTCCTCCTTTATGTAGTAGTAGTTATAATGGTCCCTTTAGAGGGATATTGTAGATGAATTTATTTTTATTGTATAATCCATGGTTATGGATCCTAGTTGAAGAAATATACAAAATTATATTTAATATCAACAAAATTCCCTTTTATCTACTTTTATTGTGGCATAGTGGGACACATGAAGCATATTATTATAGAGGCCCTAAAAATAGTATCTCTTACAGATGATGTGGTAACATACACAGGTTTTTCATATGCACCGTAATCCATATAATGGTAAAGGGACACATGTTCCGAGAGAATATATAGAATATTTTTATGATTAAGAAAAGGAGTTACATCAATGGGACTTAAGAACAAAGATTCTTCACAGATTAGTTGAGTCTTTAAAAGAAGATGATGTAGGTCATGTAATAGTGAAATTTACCATTACCATTTCTTTATCTTTAGTGACTACTTTATTTGATACATGTGTCTCTCATTCCTTCAAATCTATCCTTATTTTTGAAATTTTTTAATCTTCCTATAGATATCATACATTATCTAGTAAATATTTCTATTCCTATCAGATAAAGAGAGATCATGGTCAATGATACCCATATTTAAATTTATCTTTAGTAAAACAATGTGTTTTATTCAAATTTTTTGTTCTAGATATTAATCCTTTGAATTTTATTCAATAGATGGATTTTTTAATCACTCATAAATCCCATATAAATAGATATCTTTGATATATTTTCATTAATATCCTCAATTTCATGTGTAATGTCTTCCCAAAATCTTGTGTCCCATGGTTAATTCAATACTAAACTCCTCTTTCAGAGTTGGTTAGGATGATATCCATATTATCTATTGAACTGGAATAGAAATATTCACGTAGTAATCCTTGTCCAATATCTTTTTAGTTTCCCAAAAAGTTTTTAATAGGTATTTCAAGTTTTCTGACAATGATAGAGTTATAGTGTTCTATAAACATGTTAAGAGGTATCTAAAATAAAGTAATTGAAAAATCAATTGGATTATCTATTTTACAAAGGATTCATTCACCCTAGTGTGTCACTTTGGTTTTCACCAATTCATTTTTACATGTATTCCAATTTATCAATTAACCATTCTTTACTAAATCTATTTCAATCATTTCATAGTCAAGAAAATATATCTTATTCTCCTTATTAATGATCTCTTTGACTAATTGAATGTGGTGAATTGGTTCTCATTGAATGATCTTTGGTTTGGTTTTCACCAAATTAGTATCAAGGATCCTTATTTCAATAAATATTCCATATAAAGTATGTATGTACATTTTGAAAACCCTGTTATGCCTTTATTATCTATCCAATTCCCCTGTAGTGTTCATGAAATTCCTGAAAAATATTTTCTATGTGTGCCTTGATGCTTTTGTGGGGGTATTATTGGAAGACATCTGTGTTTACTATAAGACATAGGATTACCAAGTAATTCATTGAATAGTATTTTTAGATACCATCATATATCAGAAAAAAATATTCCAACCTTTTTAAATGAAACTTCTAGATGTCGAAGGTAAAATTATTATGAAGGGTTGTTTCAAAATTTGGTATTTCATTTGATCATAAGAAGGTGAAAACTATTATGATATTAGAGGAACCATATAATTTATTTGTTATTAAGACATTGTTAATATTCACTGGATATTATAATCAATTGGTGAAGGATTTCTATAAATTGGATTATTCTATTACCAATATTACACATAATGGAGTAAATCTTATTTGTGATTTGGGGTTTCAAGCTTGTATTAATGAGTTTATTATTTATTTAACATCAGATCCTATTTTGACTCTTCTTGAAAATAGGAATGGATTTGTGTTCTTCTATGATGCATCAGGTTCCTGTTTGGGATGTGCTAATGATAAAGGAGATTATATTATCTAAAATATTTTATATTATCATAGGCCTAATCGGAGGAAATATTCCATGGATGAACTTGGAATTTTAGTTGTGATGCATGGTTTGAAGATTTTGTGACATTTATATTCTTTTGAATGGATCACTATCAACTTTGATCATAAAATATTGAGTTGTATATTCTCTAATTATGATTGAAATCGTTATTTAAGGTGATTGGTTAAGTACTTTCAGTCATTTGATTTTGAAATTTCATACACCTCTTGTATTGGTAATTTCATTATTCATGCTTTTAGAAGGAATCTTAAATAAAAAGTAATTAATAAATCTTTTGAATAGTGAAATTTCATGGCCCTATTTTCTCATATTCATTTTGGATTCTAGGAAAATTAAATCAGGTGTTCCTTATAAAGTGTTGAGTTGAAAACTTCACCTCTTGACATGACTCTACAAGAAGAATAGATCGGTGATGTGTTCTGAAGAATTAGATATTCTTTATATTGTGTGGAGATTATCTTAGATTGGTCTCTATATTCTTAGGGTTTCCTATGATACTAAAATTGGTTTTTTTCCTCTACCATTGAGGCAGGTTGTGAGGGGGTTTCCATAATTCAATGTGGGTGGTCCACCCTTGAACCAAAAAAGTTATTTTTTTTCTATGAGGTCACATTTGTGGTGGTATAGTACGAAATGGGACATTTATAATTTTTTTCTATTTTTATTATAAATAAATATAAATTAAGTTTTTGAATAATTGGCCTTTTATTTTTCTTTATCCCCTTCCATTACTAACTTATAAGTGGGATGGTACGTCAATTAAATTTTGGTTGGGTTACTTCTTACCCCTATATGAAATAATTTTGATATGGGAGGGGATTAAATGATTAACCAAACCCTATCACATTATTCTTATTTATGATATGACCATATTTTAGGACATAAGAAATATATATGTCCCATAGACCATATAGTTTAATGGAGTTTTGTTTATTATCATTTTTTCTAGGGATCTTCGATTCACTTCACATTTTTTGGAGGGGCCTCTAGGAGGAAATGGGATCCTAGGTAAAATTAAGGATGGATTATAATCATAAAACAAATATTCCTAAGAAATTATCTATTTTGAGTTAGAGGATAATATTTATGCCTATTTACATTAGCTTAGGGGATCTCGAGATAACCATTTGGGACTAGATGAGATTTATGATAATAATATATGATAATTATCCTTCAAAGTGGCACCCTTATAAGACATTTATAGATAACAATGCACATCTATGATTTTCTATCCAAAAGATAGAAAAAATTCTACGATGGGGCCATGTTTTTTCAAGGAGTTTGTGAACTATATTTAGTAAATTGGTAATATAATTCTATTGGAACAATTTCAATATTAATCCAATATTGGTAATCATCTATAGAATTTAGAAATTGAAGCTAGTGATCTAGCATTTATTACTGTTTCACCCTAGTTTTCTAACCAATGGATTAAAAAAAGGGAAATTTAACACTAAGATAGGTGGAACTATTTTATGTTGTTAAGAAATTTTGAAAAGTGGATTACAATTTGTATTTTCTACCATAGTTGACATAAATCCACAATATGTTCTATGTGTCATGACATACAAATTATCCATGAAACCAATGTCTTATCTTGAGATCGGAGGATCTTGATGTGGATCCTAATTTATCAATGACCGAGTAGCTAGTTAAGATTATTGATTCTAAAATAAATGATATTTTTTGGAAATCTAAACTCCTGTTTAGTTTCTATAGAATCATTTCTTATTCGCGTTATACAAGAGAGTTTGAGGCATTTGTGAGGAAACTGTGGCTTCATATTTTTGATATAGTGTTTTCTTAACATTATTTATAGGATCATAAATCATATATTGTGGGGAGATTTATATCATTATGATATTTTATTTCAGGTGCTTTTTTGGTTTTGATATTTTCTCTCTATTTTTAATGTCTTAGAGATTTTATTTTCTCTTTAATACCTTCTTAGTCTATGTTTATATAGTATTTTGAAATGAAAACATATAATTATTAAGTTTATTATTACCTATATACAAGTCATAGGGTTTTCATAATGGGTAAGGAACCTATACCCATATACAAGAGGTGTTTTATAATAGTAACACAAAATATTTAGGGGTTATATAACTGTAGAACACCCACTGTGTAAGTGTAAGTCTAAATTATAATATGGTTTTTATGGGATGGATTGACCCATGTAAGGGTAAATCCATTTGTTAATTCACTACATATAGTTAGGTTATGATTTTTGTAAGGGATGTCATGGGTTTTCAAATTTTATATAAGGGTACCCTGTCATAATGTTTGGGTAACCTAAGATGTTTAAGGGTACTCTAAAAGGTGCATAAGGGTATACTACAATTACATGGCGGTAAGATAGTGTCTATAAAAGTCTATGAAAGGGTAAATATAGTTTTTAAGTGTATTTATAGATACATGAACTATGTAATTGAAAGAATCCTTACACATACATGACAGTCATGAATTGTTTAAGGGTAAAACATGCTTCCCTTATTCAGCACCCTTTAACAGAGAAAATGCTTTTAAAACCTAGATTTTATTAATATTCATCATAAACAACATATAATTACATTTGGATTTTTTAAAAATCTATATATCCGGGTTATTGAAATATTTTGAACCATTAATGGTTTTATCTCCCATTTGAAATTGATCTCAACCTTCTACATTAAATATATAGTTTAAAATATAAAATCAAATATATATTCAATTTGATGATTTGTTTTTTAAAAAAGAATGCCTATGATATTTTTTTAAATACATAGACTTATTTTAAATCATTTTTTGTGATCCTCTTGATAGGTATTTTGGTCTTCTATATTCTGGGTGATCTAAAGAATAATTTTTTATATTTTATACTGATTATTTTGAATATACCTTCTATTAATTTCATATAGTCCCCTTAATAAAATTATACAATATAATTTTTAATTGAGGATATTTCCTATGGAAATATGTATCCTTTTCAACCATTATAACGTTATTAAAGTAAAAATAATTCTAGTTTTTTCATAGTTGGATTTTGAGTCATTAATAAATAATTTTTAAATGGAATGGCGTCTGTGTTGAAATTTCATTAAAAATGGGTTTTGATGTAAATTGGGACTTCTAAAAATAATGATCTCTTTTTGAGATGAAATATATTATGCGTGATTCTACTCAAATGAATAGAATGTAATGTTTTATTATTAAATTTTATATGGATTTATTTGAAAGAATTATTTTCTAATAAAAATCAATTGATATTTGTTTTTAACATAAAATTAATTTTTTTTATAAAAAACTAATGATGTTTGTTTTGGACAATAAATGTTTGAGATATTGAATCATGAATTTTAGGACATTTGAAATGATTATAGGTAGGATTTGAGATTGAATGAACTGGATAATTGGCCAATAAATGATTGTTTTTTCTTGTAGCCCATGAGAGCCTGTATAGTTTGGTGGGAAGAAGATATATTTGGAATGTATTATCTCTACTGTGTAGTTCATTAGGGATATTATTCTATTCATCGTTTGGGATGTTCCTTTTTTACTAGGAATATTTTTCCATAGGGACCTTCACCAATTATTCCTTATGGGTCTTCATATTTCCCCAGTCATAGGAATATTTTACTTTAATTATACCCTTCATCATGTGAAAACCAGGAGCTATACATTATTAATATGTGTGAAAATAAAATTATAAACCTGTAGTCGGTATCGTAACTATGGTTATGAAACATATTAAATTATTATTAACAATTATTTGAACATTTCATGTTTTGAAATGATTTACCTATGTATACTATAATGGAGATGATTATTCATGAACATTTTAATAAAATGTGATATTTCTTCATAAATTGATAGAAATTAAATCTTGTGACCTATCTTATTATTATCCATTGAACAATTTTTCATTCCTTGTTTTATCTAAAAATATTCATTAATGGTTTCTTTGATATTAAATTTCTAGTGAAATATTATGTGAAATACTTCTGGAATTTTTTCCCATGCACTAACTATTCCTTGGATTATTTTTATATATTCATATAATGGGTCTAGGAATGGGGAAAACATTTTATAGGTAGTTGGTGTTCCTGATTGAGGTCCCTTAGGGGTTGGGGATGATAGGGAATGTATGTGTTCCACTTGTCAGGAGTAGATCATGTGGTGAAATTTTAGTTGACTGAAGATCTCTATTTTGACGTTTTTATAACTTATTATATTTATGAATTGAAATCTATTTTCAAATACAGACTAATTATGATTTCATTTCACTATTTTCACTTTTTTGGTTATCATGGTAGCGAAATCGCCCCCTCTTGGGGTTTCTTGATGCCCATGTACTAGTTTCCCTATCATGGGGATCAGGAACACTCTTTGGGACATATCATGATTGGTTTTTTTATTATTTATATAGACTATATGGGTTATTTAGTGATAGATTATTTTGAAAAAAATAAAACATCCAACTATTTCATGAAATACATTTATTATTCTAATAATTCTATAAAATCAAAATAAAATATAAAGACCCCAATGAATTGTATAAATGTTTTTATATTTTATAAATATCATAAATGGGGTTGTAACATTTAAAATGATTCTTTTAGAGTTTATTTAATCATTATAAGTTATTTGGAAGAATTGTTGATTTTTTTTAATTTTAGATAAAATTATTGAAAATTACTGCATGGACAATGTTGGACCATATAGAACAAATTGAGCTACAATAAAGGTGTAAAATATAACCATGTATAATAAATTTATTGAATAAAAGGTAATTCAATGACAATAATATTCACACGAGAGAAAATAATGTCGTGAAACATGTTGTGACCTAACATGTTTATAGAGAGATAATTCGGGTTACTAATTCAGTTTCCAAATTACCTATTAGGGAGCTCAGTTCGATGTGTTCTATAGTGTAAACTACCTTTTTAGTGATTTTGTTGATGATGAGGCATAATTTGATGTGTACACTGGTATTTTTAATCACACCTTGTAACTCATATTTTTCTACCATTATTTTTTATAAATTTTCTAGGAGGAGGCTATCCTGCCTCCTTAGTCTTCTGACTATAAAATATACATGATAATTATGATGGAATAATATTCAAAAATATAATATAAATAATATTTCTATAGATAATGTTCTGAAACTGACATTATAAAAATACAACCATATATATTTTAAATCAAGTGAACTTGAAATTGATTTTACCTATCACTTCAATGTTGATGTCACCGATTTGTATGCACTACCACAACATTAAAAATATAGAAATTATTAATCCGAAATAATTTTTAGAAATATAATCTATGTTGATCCCATAGGATGAATCTATGTGGTTACTAGTAATATCCTATTCTAATAATATTTACGAAAATTAATCATCAATATGACTAAAACTAAAATATTAAAAATTATATAAATGAATTATTAACTAAAAATAATAGTATAAAATAATATTAAGTAGAATTTTCTATAGATGTATAACCCATAAAGGGGTATACATAACAAAAAAAGACCCCTTGTGTTAGAATAATTATTTATACTATCTTCCTATAATCAAAATTATATTTAATTATTACAAAGCCTGAAATTTTTTTCAAATTATCCAAAATACAATTCTCATGTTTTATGAATAATGTGAATGAAATTTAAATTTTGGTTTATTTCTAAAATAATAGGACATGACTTTCATAATGTTAGGTTTTTACCAACATAAAAAACACTGACATAGTAATTTTTATCAAGTCTCTGTAAATGATATAATGTTGATCCATAAAAAAAATTATTAATTTTGAAACTAAATTGTTTTTAAATTGTTTTACTCCTTAAAAAGGTTGCTATTGACTTAGTTTATAATTATACATAGAAAAAATTAATTTTTATATAAACTCCCAAATATGAATAATTATTAATTTAAATGGGGTTGAACACCAAATTCTGTCATCATATCAGAGTTAAAAGTATTGATAGTATATTTAAACCTATTCAAATAAAAAATGGATAAAAAAATTTAAGATTTAAACACTGTTACATTTATCCCAACTCTAGCATTTAATAAAGGGATAAACATTATCACAAAATAGTTAAGAAAAAATATTTCACCATAGCATATCATCATTATCATGATACCACCAATGTCGCTTCACTTACATGAAGTGAATCTCTCTCAAATATCCATCGCTATGATTTTGAACATATCTATTGGAAAATATAGAAAAAAAATCTTATCCTCAATCCCCATTTTCAAAAAGAAAATTAAGAAAAACAAAATATATATCAATGGTGATAGGATAAATACCATAATCATTCACATTAAATAGATCATATGTTTTTATTAATAAATAAAACAATCCCACTAATTATAGACGTTATCAACTATGAACATTACAAAGGAACTTTTACCAAGTATTTTCATCGCTATATATATAATCCATTAATTACATAATATGTTTCATATTGTGCCAAACTAATTGTGGTGTTTATTTATAGTATAATAAGTGAAAGAAAAGGTTCATGGATAGTGTTTCATTATTGTAGGATAAAATATTCAAGTAAGGGGATAACATAGTGTTAGTGTATAGTCGTGACTCGGTTAGGGATGGTGTAGGCTTCAGGTGAGGTGGTCTAGTCGGAATATATTATGGAAATTGGTATAGAAGATATATTTTAGTGGCATAGATTGAACAATGTGGAATTCAGTTTATATGTGCAACTCCTAGTCAAATGGTTGAAGGTTCCGTGTGGACAAGGCAGGTGGTGTGGGGTGAAGCATGGATGACTAGTACCGATTGAATCATGAGGATCTTGGAAAATGTTTTTATGGATACATGCATGCCATGGGGAATGTGGATTCTATACTATAGCCTCATTTATTTGGTTTACTCCTTAATAGCCCTCAAATAATAGTATCTACAATCCCCTAATGACTATACACTGAAGAAGTTGTTAATTCATTTAATACTAATAATAATTCAAAATGACCTCAAATATGGGCGGTAAAACTATCCATTGTTCACTAAATTTATATTATATAATATTTATATTCAAAATATAAATTTTTATAACAAATAGATGTTAATATAAGAAAATTTATATTATATATATATATATAAATAATTAATATATATATAAATATATAATATAATTTAAAAATAATACATAAAATTAATAATTCATATAAATTTATATAATTACACATTAAAATTAGTAGAAAAAATATTTTTTTTGAATTATTGTTTAAAAACTATAGATATAATAATAATAACTATAATTAGAATTAATATGGAGTACATTTTATATTAAAATATATCATTAATAATGCAAAAATAATAACAATAAAATATTAGATGAAATATTTTTAATACATAGAATAATTTCAACCGAATAATGTTTATGATAGAAATGATATAATATAAAATTATGATATAAAATATTATAAAACTTATAGAACTATCTAAAATTATACAAAAATTTTAAAACTACAAATTTTTATAAAAAGATAGGCTAAACTAATTTGAAAACTAATTATGATTTTTTAATGAAATATATGTGTATCAAATACCATAATTTTTAAATTTTTTACTAAATGGGAAACACATCAAGATATTAATCATTGATATACCCTTAGTCAGATAAAATAAAATAAAATTATTAGTCCAAAATATTTTCCATCATTTTCCCAAAATATAACAAAAATCATTTGAATTTGTTATTTTCAAAAATATTTTGTCTTTATCCATAGTATTTGCTAAACAAATATAAATAATCTTGTTTTAGTGTGGCCTATGTTATCATCACTATCCTAGATCATGAAATATTTATGAATGTTTTTTAGATTCTCATACATGCCATTATTTACCATATGATTTCTATGAATTTTGTATCATCATTATTTTTTAAATTTAATTGTAGAATTTTTCTTGGGGACGTATTAATGGTTCATTAGAACTATGAGTTTTTTAGAGGATAAGTAACAAAAAAAATAAAGTTTTACATAAATGACTATAAAATATGAATGTATAAGAATAATTTCTCAATCCAACTGGATCATTCATAAACTCACTCACATACACTTAAAATATTTTTTCTTTCTATGAAATAATGAAATTCATTTTTATGATGTACTTACTTGGAAAAAACTCACTTAAATTTGAGAAAAAATAAAATTGTATGTGTGGATATATAATAAGGTACATTTACACTTAAAGAAATAAATATAAAATATTACCCCATAAAAAAATAATAAGAAACTCATATTTCATAAAATCTTGGAAAAATAAGTTATTATAAAACTCTATTTCCTCTAAAGTTATGCATTATCAATTTTATATATATCCCAAATTGAATAGGTTACTGATTAATAACCATATACATACACATTTTTTGAAACAAAAAATAATTTATATTTCTTATAGGATTGTATATTTTTCAAAATAAAAGATCTAATATGAAAATAAACACATATATACATATGAGAAAATTTCAATCCATGTGCATAATATAAGTCATTATCCCCCAAATAACCCTTGCCATGAAGAAATTTCAACCCCATATTTTGACTAAAAAATAATCACGAAAATATTTAAGATATGGCTAAAAATAGATATGGTAATTGTTTATGCCTAAACATGATCCATCACATCTGATATAGTATATGTATTGGTAAAAACATGTGGGTGGATTAGTGGGTCAAAAATGATTTATAAAACAAATAATTCATCTATCGTTTCAATTCATGATTTGAAATTAATATATTGTCAATGGATAATCTTGGAATCGTCTAGGAGTATTTTTATTTCATAAGATTATGCTAAGAAAAATAGAAATTTATTTTCTTGTAAAATTGTTTGGGTTCCTTTTAAGTATCAAAATAAGATGTCGGAAAATACTTGTACTTAAATTAGATCCCCAATAACAATTTTTCCCGAAAATTTATTTTCAGAAATATAGAATTATATCAATAATCATAAATAACATAGTTATATATAATAAAATTCATTTATATTAGTTATCATGTTATCAGAATTTAATGATTGATAAGAGTGATATCTCCATGATTATGTAATTATTATTTATGTTTTTTATTATAAAGATATTGTATTTTAAAAATGTAAATGAAAAATAAAAAATTGGCACACTTCACTAATAAATATTTATATAGATGGAGATATTTTCCTTATTTTATGAAGCTCCATTAATTATATAACTAGTAAAATTAATTATTGGTTTCCACTTATTGAATACTATGTTTTCCTTTTCACTGATCTAGAATTGATGACACCCCACAAGGATTGATGGGAAATGTATCACACATATCATATTTATAAAAATTAGGTGGTACACAATCATATTTTGAAAAAGACATTAAATTTTAATCATTATAATATTATAATTAAAATAAACAATAAAAAATAAACTATAGGAATGAAATAAAATTTATACTAATTAAAAGTAAGAGAACAAACCTCAAGTAAAGATAACATACACAGTCTAAAATTTTTGGTTTATAGAATTGGTATAAATATCATTAATATTTTCATATTGAATTTTTGATGAGAACAAATATCTTTCCTAAAATAAATTAATAAGAATCTTATACACATGAAATCCTTGAATTAATTATTTATATTGATAATTTAACTTAATTAATTTTAATAAATGACTATATACATAAAGAAATCCATAAATTATAATATAATTTTATGCTTGTAAAATTCATTGAATACTCCTAGTTGATTAATTAAATTATCATTTAGGAATAAAGGTTTCTAATTAAATTTCATCAATATATCAATGTTTATCTTTTAAAATTGTAGGATGTTTAACCATGATTTAAAATTTTTATGAATAACTACATTTATAAAATGTTTTTAAAATTTTATTTCTATCATCTACTAACATTATAATATAATTATTATACACTTAAACTATTAGTGATTCTTCTTTTTTACAAAATGTTTTGTACACAATAATAAATCAGAGTTTTTTATATTTTTAAAAACATCTTTTGGTTTTGATAGGAATTTTAATAGTCATTTTTAAAATCAAACCGCAAAATCAAATTAAATATATCCCAAAATATGTACAACAAAATATTCACCATATAAACATTATCTTAGTGGAGGGAAACTAATAGCCTAAATAATGAAACTATTTGAGAAAATAGACAACCAAAAAAGACATAATAAGTATTTGTATAAATTAAATCATACTAGTATACACATGGTATATTTTTAGTGATAAGTTCAGAATTATTCCATATGTTTTTATGAGTAATAAATTATATATAATCCCAAAACCCCATGTAGTCATAAATAATTAATGTCCCATGGCTGAAAATCAAAATCAATAACATTTTTATGAGAGATACGTTTGATAATTTTCTCCATTATGGAATTACAAATCTCGCTCATTCATTAAATTTTCCTAGGTCCTCCATTGTTATATTTATATCAATGTATGATTCATTGTTTAATTATACAACATTACACTTAAATTTTTTTTCATATTCTACTTTCTAAATTTTAGTGAATATCGGGGAATTGATAGTACATTATTGTTTTCCTTCCAAACCATCACCCACATTATTCCATATTATTCCATTTGCCTCGCAAATTTGATAAATATATTAAATAATAGATACCTTGATCCATGTTAGGATACCATTTTAAAAAAATCATATTCAATGACTTTGTAGTCATTATGATTGTCCTTTTATATCAACAATACTTTTCTATCGAACCTTATAGCTAGATTTAGGGGTATTGATAAATTATCCTGTCATGGTGGAGATTTATTTATTGTCGTAGTAGATAAGAATTTCATGTACACAACATAATTTAATACATTATTTTCATTAGGTAGATATTATTTTGTAGTAAGTACATCCTCTCAATTCTATAAAGAACATAACAATGTATCGATATCTTATAAATTACCATCACCAAAACACTCTCCCTAGAATAAATTCACTCTTGATATATCCTCTGTGATTTCATACTAAAACTAAATAATTCTAAATCTAGGACCTATATCATAGAGACACTAATAATTATTTTTTTAACATTTTAATACCTCAAAATTTTGGAAAATAATTATCATGTTATAAATTAGAGGTGAAATCTAGATCAATGTCATGTGAATAGAAATATCATTCACTATTTTCACATTATCATACCATTAGAGTATCAATTGAACATAGATTATGAAATTGAAGATAATCCAAAATTTAGGACTAGTCGTTGATATGAAATTTTTTAGAATAATATTATGGGTCAGGTGTAGGAAAATTTTCCTCTGAACTTCTATCTCCCACATCATCCTTAATGGAAATAATACATAAAATCATTTAGGAATTAGAAATCTAAAAAATTTCATCAATAAATGAACGTGGGAAAACCTATAACCAGTTCACTTCCAAAATTATAACCAATTTTTATGTGAAAAATACATTTTTATTCATACCTTTTGACCACTAAGAAACTGGTGGCAAAAATCTTATTTTCTTCACTAATTAAAACTAACATCACACCTGTTATCTAGGAAAAAATCATCCTATTAAAATCTTATTCCTTTCCATCCATAAAAATATCAATGTCATCCATTGAAATATATAACTAATTGTAAAATGTTCACCTATATTTTAAAACAAGTTAAAAAGGCCATGAAAAATTTAAGGGGTTAAAAAATTAGAACATATTTCAAAACAGATAAATTCATAATGATAATAATATATAATTATCTAAATCTTGAAATAATCCAATTGGCATTTAGAATTATTGACCTTTTTGTGAATCCATTGTTTAATATCATGATAGAACACATGGTTAGAAAATTCAAAGATAATAAATAATCCTAATATATTACCAAATATATGGAAATTGATTTATTTTTAAAAGGAAATGATACAACTATAAGAATTCTCTAGATCATCAATGACATCAATTCATGATAGATCTTATCAAAGAGTACTATATTGGATTAGATAAGTTTAAATACATGAAGGAGTTTTTGGAATTGGACTATACCAAAACTAGTTAATCATTGATGGAGAAGTATAAAATCATTTATTGAGTGTTAAGGACTTATACAAACAAAAAAATTTATAGTCCCCATTTCTCATTGAGAAATATTTAAAATATAATGAAAAAAATCATTGATAACTAAAATGGCCCACCATATAATATCATGACAAGGTAATGATTATGTGAATTATGATGGTGATATAGAAAATAGAAGAAGTTCAATATTTAAAAATAAGGTCTTTTAATCTGAACATAATGTTAATGACTAGTGGAAGAACATCCAGGTCAATAAAATGAATGTATCATCAATATATACCACCTTGGTATGCCTATATTTCAATAGGGACACTATTACCACTAATATGGTGATTTAATATTGGTTTTTCTATTACCATTTATGTTAAAAAACCCATACAAGGTAAGAGCTCCCTATCCATCTACTATATTACCCCAAGGTCAGGGATTGTACACACAATGATCCTTAAAACAATTGTTCTATAGTTATTTGATGTTATGTTTAATAGAAAATGGAAATATTTTAATTATTAGTTCAATTAAGGTACTAACTCATTGAATAAGGGTATAATTTGTAAAAAATAGAATAAAAGTTATTTTTAACCTCAAATGGTATAAGATTATATAAATATAAGGAAAACATTTCCCAATTGGGGATAAAGTATATATATGCATAAGTGGTGGATATGAAATCAAATTTTATACTAGAATATTATATATAATATAATAAAGTATATAAAGATCATATTCTTGAAATATGATGACAATTTACTAATTATGTTTTGATGGATACAAGTCATCTATAATGTTAGAGAAAGAAGTATCTATAAAATTAAGATTATTTTTCATATATTGAAATAAACTTTTTTCATAGGGATCCTTTTCACTTAATTTATTTGAATATTTGTTGGACGGGTTTTCAGGTTTGTGTTGTAGAGGGAATTTATATTATTTGATAATTTCAATTTCATGATTTTCCATTTAGAAAGAAAAATTCATGTTATGTTCATCATAGATTTTAAACATATTATTTAACTATATAAACATGGTGAAAATAATTTTAAGCATGGTTTAAGTGTTGGGTAAACATATAGATTGATGAAATTTACTATCATCCTCTACTATTAAGGGTTCTTCAAATTCATAAGATTTTTTCAAAATTACATTTTAATTTTTAAATTTATCCGCAAGATTGTGTAACCTACAAAGTCCCCAAAAACCATTTTTTCTATATTTCCATTTATATTTAGACATTAATAGTAATAAAATAAATTATATTAATGAATATAAAAATATTCAAACACATTCCCCCAAGGATCATAAAAATATTTTTAATGATATCCTTTAATATTAAAATAAATACCAATAGAACTCATGAGAGGAGATAAATCATAATTCATAAAATGATTCAAGGGTTAGTATGGTATTTATTTATGGTGAATGTATATTGTATACTATGTTATTTTATTCTACTAAGTGTATTCAACTTTATATAAAATATGTAACCTATTGTAGTAATCTATTTTTTAATGACCAGATCATCCTATATTAAGAACCTATTAAAAAATAATTTCATTATAAAAATAGTTCAAACTATTTTATATGATTTAATAATGTTATAAATTTATAAATTTATAAGACTAAACCTACTGTAGGGTTGATAGTAGGTTAAATTGTATAAGGATAATGTCTGTAGTCCCTTTTAATATCCATTTCCACAATTTTTTGGTCATTCAATTTTAAAAGAAACGAAAACAATTATATAATAGAGAATATAAAAATGGATAACTAAAAGAAAGAAAATGGAAATATATAGATGATAATTTTTTAGAGTTTTGAATCATGTTTAGGTTTATTTATAACAAAATAAATACTACCCTTTTTTAATAACTATTTTCATGATCTACACTTTTTCGAAAATAATAGTTTATAAAACTCAATATATCTAACGTGTTACATAATATTTTGTTCTCTAGTGTTAAAAATAATATCATGGGGGATAAATTTGATTCTATTGGTGAAATGAAATAAAATATTTAATAAAAATATAGGGTATTTATTTGTGTCTGGGTCTCTCACATAGATTTTCATTTGACCTCTATCCTATGAATCATTGTTGATATATAATAAAAAAATATAAATTTATTAAATAATATATGTTTCTATTATGGAATATCATACATGAGGCTTATGTTATCAAATTAATAATATTAAATTCAAAGAAAATTAGTTGATCCTCACCCACCCATTATTACATGTAAGTGGAACATGAGTGGGTACAAAATATTTTAAACCAATATAAGTAATATATAGATATTATTCAATAGATTTGAATGGAAATAAAAAAATGGATCATAAATAAATATTTGTAAACACTGTCATATTTTTCATAACTATAGTAGTTTCTACTCTACCAAGAATGGTGAAAATAGAAACAAAATATGGAAAATAAGTAACCTAAGGTATTATTTATCATTATATTATCACCATTGAGGTGTATACTATGTGTAATTCATATCCACTAAATATTTGTTACTATAATCATGAAAAAGTATATTTTTGAAATAAAAAAATTAGTGATACCTCTCCCCCTATTATTAATAAAATTTTAAAATTGAACTTAACATATATTAATTATTATAGAATAACAGTTTTCACTAAGAAATATCGATAAAATATAAGAACATGTATAAAAAATTAAACTACCCTTCTTATATATAAACACTTCCCATAATGAAAACATCATGGGAACCAGTACCTCATTTTTTTCCTTCCAAATTTTTGAATTGTAAATATCCAATGTTATTTATTATTAAATCAAACACATAGAAACATGGATTTATAGTATATAAATAATCACATAGGTATAAATAAAATTAGTTTATTTTTGTTGACTAGACTAACACTATCGGAATCTAGACCTATTCAAATGGTTTTGGGTAAACCTTTGTTATAAGTACCATAAAATGACCTTATATCAAGTATTTTGGACAAACTATTGGTATATGAAGAAAAATACGACAATATACGAATGGTTTTGGAAAACCAGTAGTATAGGTGTCGGTTATACCAACAGTTTTGGATAAAACTATTGGTATATCCTCCATTTAAGAACCTATACCAACAATTTTTTGAAAAACATTAGTATTAGTCTATAAATTGAAAATGATTATACCAATAGTTTTTCAATCCAATCATATTCATTTCCTTTTTTATAAATCAATATTTTATCAACTAACATTTAATGAATAAAAAACTAATTTACTTTTAAATATACATATAAATATTTATCATATTATGATTCCAAAAATTGTTTTATCTTAGTTGTTATTGTTTTGAAATATAAATCAGAGGTAAATGGAATGAATCCTACAAGGAGTTAATTTTATAATTACCTATGCCAAAAATTTCAAATACCATTTGTATAGCCCACTTATATCAATGATTTCCCAAAACTGTTGGTATAGGTCTATACTAAGGGAAAATAATCCAACACCCACCCAAACCATTGGTATATCCTATATAAACAGTTTTGGGGCCTATACCATTGATTCCAAACCAATGGTATAAGATTTGTTTCCAACGGTGTAAGCAGTTAGGATGTTTCAGGGAATATGGTGTGTGCAGAGATCAATAGGGGCTAGCGTGGGCTCCCTGTGAGGAGGTCTAGTTGGATGTTTCTGGTGGATAAGGGTATGTAAGGTGAAGAAAAGTGTAAATTATTGATAATAGTGGCCTCATAGTGTTGTTAATTAGGATTGGTAAAATGGTGGATAGAACCTAGTTGGGAAAAAGAGTTTAATATGTTAATTATGGCATCCCCTATTTTAATTTAATAACTTTTCATTACATTGGCCAAAATTGGGGATATTTTAATATTTAGTTTCTTTAAAATAATGTACATAATACATAAAAACATAAAACATTGTTATAAATCTAAATAGAATACATATTCAAGGGTTAAATATTGGTTACATTTATGGAATATCATATCTTTGGTATATACATCAATGAAAAAGGGTGATCATAAATACTAATAAGTGAATACACAAGCGAGACAAAAATAATATAATTTTGTGACATAAAAATTACAACATGAGGATTTACAAAAAGACCTAAAAATTTGGAGATTTATAATACTAAAAACATGAATCATAACATGGAAATGTTACTTCGACATTTAAATGATACATTCTTGAGAATATTACTAAGGTTTATCACCAATGTTATATAAATGAAAATTACCAAGGATATACACCGAGGTATCATAAAACATGTACTATAAAGAGATTAAATTATTAAACCAACACATTGTAGTTATTTCAAGATGAACCCTCTATATTTATTAATTAATTTAAGAAACATATATAAAAATAAAACATCTGATTAATAACCTGTGGAGAATAAAAAATGGATTTCATGTCAAAATCATTTTGTACAAAAGTACTTAATAACATTATCAATACATCATTTTTTCCCTTTAAAGTAAACATGGGTCTAATATATATAGATACCCAATTGAAAATGACACTATTTTCATCTCTTTAATTCCTATTGAATGTAATATAGGTTTGAGTATTCTAATAAAAATGAAATGATAATTTATCATGTAAAAGAGAGAAATTTGAGAAGTAAATTTAGCTGAATAATTTGTGAAAAATATGGTTTTAGAAAAGGGTTAAATGAGGGAGAAAAAAGGTCCACCTTGATAAAATAATATTATTATATTAAGGGAGAATATAAAGTTGTCAAAATAGATTAATTTGGATATTAGAAGACATGCCACATAAAAATGGAACTTCAAAGGAAAAGAGAAGTGGATATTCTCTTTACCTTGAAGAGTTATTCCAAAAAGATGAGGAGGGAACCTTAGGGGGTTTAGGACACCATGGTGGGAATACTTGGGAGTAAAAATCACCATAAAATCATGGAGTATAGATTAGTAGTGAATATGAATGGTTAAATGCGTGTGTATTTATTGAAAAATTAGAGGAATTGTTTAGTAATTTTGTAAATATAGTTCGTGTAGAACTATGTAACAGAAAATAAAAACCATTGACTTACCCATGGTTTTCTCTCATTGTTTTAGACATTTGAGTCACATTTTTTGAAACTTTATTACACTAAAACTAAAAACCCATTTATAATAGTTCATTTCTCATGGAAAATTAAATATTCCACAAAATAATGTTTTTAAAAATCAATCATTCCATTTTAGAATTTGAAAAGTCACTAATAAAATTTGAAATTGATTAAAATATATTAAAACTATTAATATTATTAAAATAACGTATTTTTGGTCATGTTTGGTGGTAAATTTGTTAATAAATTTCAATTAAAAAAATATTATGTCATAAAACATACAAAAAACTCCAATGTATATTTTTAAAATTAATTGAAAAATAATGTAATTTAGAAAATTATCATAAATTCACTTTGACCTAATTTGGATATAATGATTTAAAATATATTTTTTATTTTATAATAATAAATCTATCAATATAATAATTTTTATTTTTAAATTTTAAAATCCTTATTTTATTTATTAAAAGTAGTTTTTAAGTCATAGTCAAATTGTTGAAATGTATAAAAAATATAATAAGACATTATTGAAATATATTATCATTTAAATTTAAATAAAAGTTTTCAAAAGACTACTTAATTAAAAAAATATTTATTCAAAATTCCTTTTATTATTATAAAAAATTCTATATTTTTCAAAAAAAGGTACAATTATGTTTAATTTTGTCCAAAAATGAATTTATAAAATTCATCTCAATCAAAAAAATGTCTTATTAACAAAAAAAATATTATTAAAATTAATTGATGGATTAAGTATTTCAATTATAAATAGGAAGTTACATATAATGTAACATTGTTTTAAACATGTAAACACTTATTAATTCTGCCTACGTCTCAGAGTATGGTGCGTGATGGTGATAATTTTATTGAGAGGCTCAACTAACATAGACAGAGTGGTAATCATCAATAATGTGAAATTATCATAGGTTAATTTTCATTTAAGATTAAGTTCTATAATTTAATCATGGTTTTGGCCAATGGAGAACCCTAGTTATGTTATCTCCCTCCCAAGATCTGTGAATTGGGATTCAAATGAAATTACACTACAGGTTATGGAAATAATTTCTTCTTTATTAATTTTTTGTTAGAGTAGGACACCTATGATGGGGTGAATTGAGTTTCTATAAAATATTTTATCAAAAAAACATAATTTAAAAGTTATAAAAAATTTCCCCAATTTAAAACAAAATGGACCAGTTAACAAAAGTAGCATATATATATATAATATTTGTTTGTTTGAGAGTTTTCTCAGTGAGAAATTAGTTCTCAGTTAAGATAATATGAATTAATTTTTTTTATTCTAAAAATAGTTTGAAAAAAATTCTAATATAAACACTATCTAAGATTAACTATAATAGGGAATTTATGTTTTTGGAAACAATTTGTAAGACAAAGAAAACAAAACATCAAAGCATATAGTGAAAGTAAACAGGAGGATCAGTATGAAGTGGAGACTTAGTCCATTCCACTTGGTGTTCACCTACCACTATGAAATTTATATAAATAAGATTGATCCATGATTTGATCAGGGTACACAATAGTACACAAACATTCCAGGTCAAAATACTTCTCCCATGGTTTTCATCGGCCTGTAAAAACAATTAGGCCATATAGGGACCTCATCCACACTAATCTATGGGTGTGTAATCTATAAAAATAATAGTAAATGAATATATTTTTTTAGCTTTTAGTTTGGATTATGAGTTAGTGTGTGTTTATAAAAGAGGGAAACACACTTCTCAAAATGTAAAAAATGTACACAAGTATGGAAAAATGATTAGAAGAGTTTATAATTCTTTTTGTGATGTTCTATGAATATTTTGGAATCCCTAAGGAGTTTTCGGGTTTTACCCTCTTCCATCACATCTCTGTGAATATGGTCTAACACAAACAACCCCATCTTGGTTGGGTGTGTTTGATTTTCCGATGGGTTTGGAACTATAGTGGTGTGAGTTAGGGCAACAGAGTTTTCTTCATTTTTATGACATCTTCCCTCAGTTTTTCATGATCTTTTTTGGGTTTTTCATTAGTGTTTCAGTCCCAGTTTCCTTTTAGGGTTTCAATCCAGGATCCGAGTTCCTGGTTCTTATTTAATTTGGTTCTGAGTTTCAATCACAATTTTCTTTTATGGTTTATTTCTTAGTTTTCTCTCTCTTGTTCCATGGATGTTTATGTTTGTCCCTGTCAAATCATTTTCACTCCTCTATGCTCTGGATTCTAGGGCCCTTTATCCCTTAAAGGCTGGTCGAGTGCATCAGATACCATGGGAGTTTTGGGATATGTCTGAGGAGTGTTAAGAGTTTCTGGGAGGCATGACATGCGGTGGATTTATCTAGTTACAAAATACTCTTAGATTTATCCATTGAAAATAGCTCTTGTTTTCTTCAGTATCTGTCAGTGTTGTTCATTAAATATTCTTCTAGTAATCTTCATTGCATTTTGGTGATTTTCATTCTTGGTATGATGATTTACTTGGGTGTCAATGATGCCAATGAGGGTGAGATTATGATTGTTAGGAGGTTCAGTCATGATTTTTTGTTACCGTAGGTTATAAATCTTCTGGATGGATTTTGAATTTTTTATTTCCCATTATATTTTCTGTGTGATGGATTTATAATTTCATATTTCTGCTGTATTTTGTGTGTTTAGGATGATGTGAGGTTCCCAATGACCCAAATATTGGTATTTTAAAATTTAAAAATGTATTTAGATTATGATAAATATGACCACTGGGGGTGATTTTGAATTTAACAGAAATATCATCGGTGAACCAGTGTGTCAGCTGGTCAGACTATCGGTGACTCATGTTATCGGTGAGTCATGCTATAAGAATCTCATTCTATTGAAGATAATTTCTATTAATAGATGAGATTATTAGAGGAGCACTCTGTTGGTAGGTCAAACTTACATCAGTGACTCTGAATCGGTCTGTCGAGCTGTTAGTAAGTGATTCTTTGATATCTCATATATCAGTAACTCAATCAGTTGGTAGCTCATACTTAGAAAAATCCCATGTTTCATTCAGTCAGTAGGTCGAGTATCTGTAGTTCATACATAAGAAACCTCTAAGTCATTCTATCACTGGCTCATCTTATCAGAAGATTATGTCATCTGTATCTTATGTCATTAGTTGCTCATATTTCAATGACTAAACTATTGTTAGTACATGTATTGATATATCATGTAAATTGGTGTCTTATAGTTAACCAAAATCTAAAAATACATCTTATGATTTAAACACTAACATAATAGGGTAAAATTTTAATTGAATATGATTAAATACAAAGTATCTAAATAAATCATAATTGGAATTGTTAAGTATTAGTTTTTTATCATTAAAACTAGAGGAGGACAACAATATCCCCCTTTTTTATGATCACAATTCACATAATTATATACCAAAATAATTTATTTATGATTATCAGAGAAAAAAATATTCTTAACATACTACACAAAATATTGAGATTAAAATTTAAAAATAAACATAATTACATATTTCTTATTGAATGGTCTATTTCAATTATATGTTTCATTTTTAACTTTCAAGTGTAATATTAAACTGCCCCAGAGTGTGATACTATATTATATCTCTCCCTTTTGGGATTATAAAAAGGAAACCCTGAATTAAAAATAATAATAGTTAAAGAAATAATAATTAGATTAAATAACATAGGTAATTCCATTAATCAACTAGTATAAGGGATATAAAAAAAGTACAAAAAATAGACTACATCAAATACGTATCAAAATAATTATCCAAATACTTCTTGGTCACATCATAGTCCATCACATCATTTCCTTTATCAGATGTAGGGGTGGTAGGAGCAGGATGTGTAGAAGTAGATGTAGTGTAAGTGATAGAGCTATCAATGAGGGAAGGAAGTGGTTCCCCTTAAAAAATGGATGGAGCAATGCTCAATCAAGAAAACAAACAGAACATGTGAGTTCCTGTTTGATAAAATTTCTAATCTAGCTGATATCTTGAGTAAGGTTCATTGTCAAAGGTGAAAAAAGGGTAAAAGATGAATTAATATAACTTGGACCTAATGGTCTAATAAGAGTAGGAGGAAGAGCAATAGTGGTTGTCCGGTGATGTTGCAGGTATGGTTTGAAATGATTTGTTAAGTCCCTGAGGAATTCACCACCATATGTCATTACCTTCTCAAAATCTTATTTATTCTCCATAAACATATCGAGAGTAATGTAGAATCTGTGAACTACTTAACTAGGTCCATTAATTCATGAGTTAATGGAGGTAACCTCAAATTCTCCCCTAAATATTTGAAATGACAAGTTAACGAGTTTTTTTGTTGTAAATCCCCTTAAAATAAAAGTTAATCTTATTTGTTATTTCTTCTTGAAAATTAGTTTCTTCTTTTTAGTGGAATATCACCATGACATGAAGGCAGTTGCCATTATTGGATATTTTTCTAAGGATATCTTGATTAGTGCTACTCATCATAGTTTGAAGTTCCTCTAGAATCTCAGAGCAAATAATCTTAGCCTCAGGATAATGAGAAATATGAGAAGCTGGAGAGGAGGAACCTTGAACAATATCTATGATATCTAGTCTCAACTGGTCCACATTATGATTAGGAGGCTGATGCTGAGTAGTACCACTCCAAAAAGTATCATACTCAAAATTATTCCTCACTTTATCCAGGGATTTCCTATAATCAATAGTGAGAGTGTTAATGGCCAAAACCGTAGAAGATAAATCATTCCTGATCTTATGATTGTTTGAAACAATAGCATCCACATGAATGATCAACCTTTTCTTAAGTTGAGATACAAAACTCTGAGTAATTAATTCAGAGTCACATTTAATAATTATTGGAAGAACAACAGGATTACTCGGAGGAACTGATGAGACTCGAACTACCATTTCATATTTAAAAGCATTCAAATTTTCTTAGGTGATATATTCTAGAGCAGCCAATGGAATGGGAACAGGAGTAGGAGCTTATCTCATATCCTCTGAATCAGAATATTTCATACTAAATGTCAAATATCCTTCATCTCTCCTCCATACAGGTAAAAAAATTTCATCTAAATGTTCCATTACCTCATCCTATTTTCTCTTAGCTCGTCACCCCCTATCATGTGTCCTTTACCTGTAATAGACTAATTTCCTAAATAAATTCACCAAGAATTTTCTTTTAGTATGATATTTAACATGAATAGGAGTATTAAGATCACTCTACTCAACTATACATTGTTCAACATGAGTATCAGGACCTACATGTGGTTCCATAATCGGTTCCAATTCATAGTCCACTATAGAAGCATCAATGATACACTCATGCTCAACATGGTGTAATGTAAGATCAATAGGTTCGGCCTCAGGACATTGATCCTCACGAGGATGATCTTATTAACTATTATATGGGTCACATACTTCATCTTCCATTTCACTAGCATCATTATCTTCTTCACATTAATCAATAGTACTTGATCTGCTGACACAATCAGCATCCTCAAACACTTCAGTCTGATCACTATCATTCTATGATAGAAGTGGTTCCTTAGAAGGTAGTGGTATAGGTGGAATTTCAGGACCATAAGTCATCATTGTTGGGTTATCAACAATGTTAGGATCACTCTTTTCATCTATTGTAGTTTTAACTCTTTGAACTTTCTCAGGCACATCCTTATAAAAATAGACACCCACTTTATCTGGTCTTATACTAGGGTATATCAAATTCATTGGGCTCAAGAGACGATCAAAAGTATTGAAATCATCGTATAAATTATCATTATACTCAACTCATATTTTATTACATGGGTTCTAGTTAATATTTTTCTTCTTGAATATAGATTTGTTTAGATGGAAACCATCATAATATGAAATGGTATCTTCCCCACCATTCACAAATCCATTATCCTTCAACAAAGTAGATATAAGTCTAAAAAACAATTAATTGGTATTGAAATATGTATTAATAATATCACTGATATAAACCATAAAATATCTACATAAATTTACCTTGAGGTCATTATTAAATATATATATAAAGTAACTATCCTTATAATTAAGAGATGAATACAAGGAATTTGAATAAAAGATTTCTGTAACCATATAGATCTATATTATTAGTCCTTTTAATCTCTCCATTACTATCTACTCAGTCAAATCTACCTCATAAAAGAAGAGGTCACTTGTTGGATAAGCACTTCCCTAATGGTAATCACCAACACCCTTATGAGGTACCATTAAACATTCTTCCCAGTGATTAAATGAAAATTACACACTCCTTCCATCCACTATCAACTTTATCTAAAACTCCTCAGATCCTTCCTGCAGAAAACTAGTATACAAGTAAAAATCAAATACCAGGATCAGAGAGTACAACCTATCAATGTTATAGAACTACTTTAAACACCCTTGGGTCTGCAACATATTCAATAGAACAAACATACTTGGTGGAATCCATTATGAATGTACATTTTTCTCATGGGTCATAGTGTGATTCGTGAGTTATAGATGAATAGGCAGTGGTTTTTTATGGATATGGTCACTAATTTTCCTCTAGGATATATGCAACTCATCCTCAAATCCTTATATAGCATACTTTATAGGATCCCTTGAGGGGGTTTGAAGGTTTCAATTTGAGAGAGAAAGGTAGTATCATGGGAAAGAAAGGTTCAAGGGTATGAATGTGATGTTGAAAATATGTATTGGATAGACCCTTAATTTTATCATTTATGGATATTGAAACATAACATACTAAATGTGGGTAAAAATAAAATAAAAAAATAAAAAAATTCCATTTTAAATTCTAGATAGGGAAATAATTATGCATCAGTCGATGAGACACATTGGTGAGACCTGTTATTGAGATAATTACAGTGATTCACATCAGTGAGACATTATCATTGAGTCAAGTTAGTGAGACATTATCATTGAGTCACATTGGTGATATATCATTAGTTAGTTCCCAATAGTAGTTCCTCAAAAATTGATCATCCCTAAAACAAGTCTAATTTAACTCATACTTCCATAATTTAATTTCATATTAAAAATATCAGAAAGATGATGTTATGTGCTTATAAACTCAAGAGTTATATCACCTTTTTGATAATTATATCTAAAAATGTGATGTAATACATCAATATGTTTTGTTCTATAGTGATAAAATGTATTCTTTGAAATGTTAATAACACTTTTATTGTCAAAGTTTATAGGCACATTCCTAAACTGATATCCATAATCTAGTAATTTGTGTTTCATCCATAAAATTCGAGCATAAAAACTACCACCTGCTATGTATTCTTATTCTTCTGTAGGTATTGCAACTGAATTATGATTTTTTACTACACCCTGAAACTAGAGACTTTCCCAAAAATTGAGATTTTCTAGATGTTATTTTTCTATCTAGCATGAAACCACCAAAATTAGAATCAAAATAACTATCTAAATCAAATGGTTGTCCTATGGTAAAGAATAATCTTATGATGGTAGTACATTTTAGGTATTTAAAAATTATTTCAACATCAAGAAGATGTGACTCTTTATGAGTTGGTTGAAAATGAGCACACATACACATACGAAACACAATATCCTGCTGAGTAGAAGTCATGTAGAGTAAAATTATAATCATCCCTCTATAATTGTTTTGATCAACCAATTTCCCATTTTCATCATGATACAATTTATAGGTGGTACTCATTGGAGTATCACTACTTTTTTTAATATTAAATCAAAACTCATTCAAATTATCCTTAGTGTATTTACTTAGATTTAAAATAAGACATTCATTAATTTGAATGATCTGAAATCCAATAAGGAATTTCATTTCACCGATTAAACTCATTTCAAATTCATTTTGAATTATTTTTTAAAAATCAATATATTAAATATATTTTTTAAGATTGAAAAATAATGTCATCAACATAGATTTTGATAATGAAAACATCATTTGAAATTCATCGTATGAAAAGTGTTGGGTCAGAAATACCTTTTATAAACCATTAGAAATAAGAAAAGTGTTGAGCCTATCATAAAAAGATATTGGAGCATATTTTTAACAATACAAATCTTTTTTTAATTTAAAAACATAATTTAGAAAAGGTAATTTTGAAAACAAGTGGGTTTGTTAAAAAAATAGCCTCCATTATGTAACCATTTAGGAATGAACTTTTATCATCCATTTGAAATAGTTTGAAATTAAGATGTGTTGCATATGATATGAGAATTATAATGGATTTATGTGTATAAAATATTGAAAATGTTTCATCAAAGTCAATTACATATTCTTGAATTTGTCCTTATGAAATAAGGATTGATTTGTTTATCACTATGCTACCATCTTTATCCACTTAAATTCTAAACATGAACATAGTTACTATATTTAAGGTGTCTTTTTTTCTATCAACAAGTTTCTAGACTTTATTTATTTCAAACTGATTCAACTCTTATTTCATATAAATTACCCAAAATTTACCATTTATTGAATAATTTATGTTTTTTAGGTTCAATATGACATAAAAAGAATTGATTTTTAACCAGGTTCCTAAGAGAAGCTCTAATCTATGTCCAATTATCTAGGTATCCAAATTCACCATCTAAGGGTTGGTTTTTAAGGGGTTTAATAGATCAATAAAAATAACTACTAGTTATTTCAGGTTCCTCTATAGGTTCAAGTTCACCAAGATTAGAGTCGGTAGATTTTCTAGAATTGGATGATTTTGTTGCCTTATTAATAGTAGAGTTTGAAGGTTTAAAATTTATGTCAAGGCCATCCTCATTATTTTCTAGAAAGGTTTTAGGATCTTGTGGACCTGTTTTATAAAATTTAATATGTATATATTCTTCCACACACATTGTTATTTTATTGAAGACACTATAGGATTTCTTAAAGGCTGAATAACCAGGGAAAATTCCTTCATCACCTATAGAGGAAAACTTGTCATGATTATCATCTGTATTAATGATAAAGACATTACAACCAAAAACATTAATGTAATAAACTTTATGATTCCTATTAACCAATAACACATTGGGAAATTTATTTAAGGATAAGTCTAATTAAAACTCAATTTTTTATATAAGAAGATGTATTCACAACTTCTACCCAAAAGTAAATAGGTATGTTATACTCATTAAGCATAGTTTGGGAAATTTCTTATAGGGGTATATTCCTTCTTTCTACAACACCACTTTGTTGGGGTGTCCGGAGAGCAAAGAAGTTATGACACTACCAATTTTTTGATCCAAACGATTCAAACTCAAATATATGGTCACATATTAAGGTTTAAATTCTAATACCACTTCTGTTATTTATAGTTCTAACATACTTTGTAAAATAGGAAAAATATTCACTCTTGTAAGCTAAAAAGAATGTCCATGTATACATACATAATTCATATACTATAATATAGACATAATGCTTCCCATTTTAATTAGAAACTGTAGATGGTCCAAACCAATCCTTGTGAACCAACTCAAGATGTTTAGAAGTTGAAACTTATTTCTTAAGTTTAAAATATTTTTTATGTTGTTTAAACTTATGACATAGATTATATACTTTTCCATTAGAAAACTCATGTTTAGGTAGATCATTGTATAGTACTTTCCATGTATGATTTATAAAGAGGTGAACATTGCAATGGCTCAGTCTCATATGCCAAAGCCAAGACTCATTATGAAAGACACTCAAGCAAGATATATTTTGAGAAACTAATGAATCTACATTCACAAAATAAAAATTCTCCACTATGAAAGTAGTGAATAATAAATTATTCTTATAATTAAAAATATTAAAAAATAATTTTTTAAGTTTAACATTGAAACCATTATTACATAACTATGAGATGCTGAGTGTTTATATATAATACTATCAATAAAAATAACATTAGAAATTAAAATTGAATCAGTGTTTCCAATTTACCCAAGGCTAATAATTTATCTAGTTGCATTGTCACAAAAGGAAAATTCCCACCATCAATCTTGGCAAGGTTCTTGATTCTATAATTCTCCATTTTCATCTGTATTTAACACCCACTATCAAAGTACCACAAGCTATTATAGGAACTCTTCAAATAGATTTCCTATAAAAATAATTCAAACAAGAAATGATTTTTGAATGCATACATTCATAGGTCAAGAAATATTAGTAACTATAGATTTTGGAACCCACGTTTTCTTCAAGGGTTTCCTATAAGCCACTTGTAAAATATTAGAAAAATAAACTCTTTTCATTCAAGACAAATGTAAAATAGTAAAAGATGTTGTATCATTGAGGCATATAGAATATTTTCCAAAACTGGGTATAAAACAAGAATTATAGTATTTGTTATAAAATTAGTTTAACAAAATATATTTTTGCAGATAGATAACAAATACCAGTAGTATATTTTGGAGAAACTTCTTTTCCAAAAAATTTAAATATAGTATATTTACCATATGTAAACTTATCCAAAATCATTCTTTAATTTATCATTTGAACGTTTGAGTTCATTGTTCTCATGAAGCAGTTGATAATTATTTTCTATTATAATATTTATATCAGATTTAATAGTAACATTAAGAGAATATTGTTTATTAAGGGATTTATACTTTCCCTTTAGTTCATTGTTTTTATCCTCAAGAATTTTACAATATTCTAATATTTCTTATTTTTTCATATTTATAGAATCCGATTAATCTCTAATATAATGTGAATTACATTGAAGAGATTCTAGATTTACATCAGATGAGTTTATTAGGAAACACATATTGGCATTTATAGCCTTCTCATCATGTGAAGATTCTGATTCATTATAGATACCCTCAGAATAACTCTAGTTGGACTTTATTTTTTTCTTGTAATTTTTATATTTTTCCTCATATTCCCTTTTAAAGTTAAAATAATTACAGTCATATTTCAGATGTCCTCTCCTCATACACTCATATCAGAATATTCCTTTAGTATTTTCATTTCTCTTCATAGCCTTTTTTTAGTTTCCTTTGTTGTTCTACTTCCCTTTGTAGCTATGATTTCTGAAGAACATCTTTCTTCCATAAAACTTCTTAAATATTATGGCTAATTGATCTATATTATCATCACTATCACTTGGTGATTATTAATTTCTATAAAATTCATCATGTACTTTAATTTTCTATTTTTTGGAGGTAGTGGTTTTGAAAGCCACATACTTTCTATTTGTTTCGTACTCTTCTTATTTGTTAACCTATAATTCCTATTTACACATTATCAATTTACCTATCAACTCTTTTACTAGTAGTGTTTTGGTGTCACATAATTACCTTATTGACATTATAGTACCACTTTATATTTATGGAAAACATTAGATAATTCAATTTAGTTATTACTTATATATGATAGTCTTTAATAGAGATATCATTGTATTTACAATTTCATTGAACCTAAAATACATGTTAGAAATGGGTTCATTAGGATTCATTATAAATTTATTATATTTAACTGTATATTTATTTAGTATCATTTCTATGACATTACTGATTCCTTAATGAGAACAAACATTTTATCCTAAATTTCAAATGATGGTTTACATATAGAAACTTTATTAAATTCTACATCCTCTAAAATGAAGTATATGGTATTCATAACATTACATTTATATTTTTAGACTACCTTAGTATCATCATCCCAAGTTTTCCTAGTAGTATTAGTTATTTTATATTTATCTACAAATTGATGACCGAATTTCCAATCCCATACAATCCAAATGCATTTTCATTATAATTTTCTACTTGTCATAATTTTTTTCATGAACATAGGGAGTTTTTTTTGTAGCAGTACCTTATTTTCTGATGTCCCTTTAAAAATAATTTAAAGTGTTTAAAGAAAAATAAATTTTGAACTCACATAAAGTTAGAGATCTTTAAACACAACAAAAATCACAGTTGAAAAGAGTTATAAAATATATCTTAAATATCTAATTCCAAATATTGGTCATAATAGGAAACTCATTATGGGGGTTAATTGAGATCCTATATAAATTTCTATAAAAAAACATTTATTTAAATTTTCTCCAATTTAATACAAAACAACCCAGTTAACCAAATCAGTAGATTTATTAAGGAATTAATTTTTTGATTGTTTTCTCGAATATTGATTAGTTATCAATTAAGATAATATGAATTACTATCTTTACTTTTGAAAATAGTATACTAAAATATTCTAATATAAACACTATGTAAGATTAACTATCAGAAAGAATTTACCTTTTCTAAAATGATTACTATGATAGAGAATACAAAACAAGAATTCACATAGTAAAAGTAAAAAATAGGTTTAGTCTCAAGCATAGACATAGTACTCTCCACTTGGTCAATGGAAAACCTTCCATAATTTTCATGGAGGTGGTAAATAAAATAAGACACAGAGGGATCTATTCCCTTGTCATCTATGGGTGTTTAAGGTGTAAAAAGATAACGTAATGAAGACATCTATTTATCTTATAGTTTGTCTTAGGTGTTATTATGTGTTTATAATGTAGGTACACATACTACTCGGAATGTAAATATAGTAAAAAGGCATAGAAAATTTATATGAAGAGTTTATGATGCTCTGTGTGATTTTATATGAAGACCATGGACTCCTTTAAGATGGTAGAAGTGAAGATAGAGTCGTTTTTCAGAAATAGAGAGCAGAACAGAGAATCCCTTTTTCTTTTTTTCTTCAGATCCTAGTGAGGTAGAAGATTCCACAAATTGTTCTAGTCTTATAAGTAGTTTCAACTATCATTTTTTGTCTTTTTGTTATTAGTAGAATCTTAGTATAAACATGGTAGAAAACTCTAGTATTTTTCTCTAAGGTGTATGAACCATTTCTTCAAGGTTTCCTCTTTCTCGCTATATTTCTTGTTGATCCAGATATTCCATTTATACAGACAAACAACATGTTCTCTAGTTCCTCATACCACATAATAGTCTCTAACATTATTAAATGTTATCTAAAAAAGATATAGAAGCTTATTAACATAATAATCAGTATTAAGTTTTAGAAATATTATCATTATACATAATTCTAAATTTAGGACAAATATTATCGGTGAATCGGTTTGTTGGAAAGTCAGACTATCAATGACTCAAGATGCTAGTGAGTCATGTTGTTGGTAGTTAATTCTATTGGTGGATCATTTATATTAGTAGGTAAGGCTATCAGTGTATCACCTAGTTATTAGGTCAAACGTGCATCAGTGACTCTGAATCGGTCTTTCGAGTTGTTGGTAGGTGATACATCGGTAGCTCATATGTCAGTAACTCAATCTGTTGGGATATCATAATTAGAAAAATCCAAAGTGTTGGTCAATAGGTAGGGTAGGTGTCGGTATGTCATTCTAAAAAAATATTATTCATTCTTTCAATGACTCATCTTTTTGGTAGATTATTTTGTTAGTAGCTCATGTATCGGTGAATTGCCTATCGGCAAGACATGTATTAGTTTCTCATGTATATCAGTGTCTCAAACTTAACAAAAATATTTATAATTATATCTTATTATGACTAACATGAAAGGATAAAATTATAACTAAATAATATTAAACACAATGTATCTTAATAAATCATAATTATCTTATCTAGGAATGATTTATTAGAATTAGAACTAGAGGAGGCCTAAATAAATCAATTATACTCTTTCATTACTGGTTGTAAAAAATAATGATAATGAATTTTTTTTAACTAATGGGTATATTTAAAAATGGTAAAATAAAAAAATGGTAAAATT
Organism: Viscum album; assembly: GCA_963277665.1. Classification (NCBI taxonomy): domain Eukaryota; kingdom Viridiplantae; phylum Streptophyta; class Magnoliopsida; order Santalales; family Viscaceae; genus Viscum; species Viscum album. The sequence goes on from OY728157.1 coordinate 403,235,087, forward strand.
GACCAATGATGACATTTGACCAATAATCATATAACAGTCAAATACTAATGGTAACATTTCCCTTTATACCCTACAAATACAACATTTTTCATTCACTAAATATTTACTACAATTACCCATAAGGTTATTATTTTATTTCATAAGATTTTGATTGGTTTAGATATATTTTCATTTATTTTTGAAGAATTTTGTGCATGGGTAATGATTATAAAATATTGGGGTAAGCATTATTTTAACTTTTTAGCAATTTTATTTTATATTATTTTTTTTGTAATGCCTAGAATTTTAATTAGCTTCATAGTTTAGTAATGTAATGACGTATATTTTTGAGATAATTTTTTGTGGGTTCCACTATATTCTATATTGGTATAATCATATGTAACATATAACACAAATTTATTTAGGAAACAAATGTCATTTAAAAATTATGGGTCAGGAAAATCTTCCCCCATAAAAAATTTTGTACCAAAAATTTGAACTCGTTTTTTAATATAGAAAATGTGAGGTTAATTTTGTCTCATTTATTCATTTAGTTCAAATTTCACATCTTTAAATTAATCTTTCCTCTAAAACATTTTGAATAGGGGAGTATTCTTATTGCATAGAACATTGTCTTTATGGTCTATGATCTCTATAACCTAATCCTTATACGATTTTCCATGTTACAGCTTTACCACAGTCAGATTTCGTATATGAGAGGTATCAGGTATGTTCTTCTAATGAGAAAAATGTGTAATAAATCATGAAATTGAGTTGTATTTTTTGGAAGTTATAGCTGAAAAACAACTTCCCCAATGTGATCAATGATCTCAAAGGGAGTAATGCAACTAGGTCTAAGATTCCATTTCATTACAGCTCACATGAATCTCTTCCATGGTTATATATGAATTAAATGAGTTGTCTCTAAGATAAAACTCCATATTCCTCAATTATTTTGTTGATTAGATCTTCTACAGACTTTGATAATCCTTTATATGTTGTTGGATAATATAAAACTTTTCTTCCATCTCTTTCACAAGATTGGGCCCAAGTGGATTTTTTCTCAACACCATCTTCCCAACATATAAGAGTTATACATCCCTTCACATATATATATATTCATATGGTTCCTTTTGAATACTTTAGTGGATGTTGTTTTTGTTTGAGAATTAAACTAATGGATATTTTTGATTCCATCCAGCATTATATTTATTTTAGGATGTTCTCCTCATGTCCTTCAGTTTCTATTTATTCCTTTTATATTGGACATCAGTTTGGGTGTTAAAGACCATACTAAAATTCAATTAAGTACTTAGATAATGTTGAATACATCCCTAGAATATAGATGTAATCCTTGGATCATGATCATGAATAATGGAATGTGATAACCCATGAATCCTCACCACTTCTTTTACCTATATCATGGAATGTTGGTAAAGAGGTAAATCTTCCAGAATAGTTACTAAATGCATAGTCTTGTTGTTTCGATCCACTATAAACCATATCATATTGTTTATTTGGGATGTTCAAAGGAGAGTAGTGATAAAGAACAACTTGATATTGTCCCACTTCCATATTGGTATGGCTAGTGGTGGAAATACCCCATTAGGAATTTTTCTCTCCTAACTCACTTGATGACATACAAAGCACCTTGTATTGTAGTTAGAAATCTCCCTTTTCATATTATCCTAAAAATAATTATCATGAAGGTCTAAAAAACTTTAGTACTTCAATAATATATCGACAATGTAGATCTATGATTTTTATCCATCAATTTTTATTTATCTCATGTATTGATGGGACACATATCCTTGTATAAAATTTTATTATACATTCTTGATCAATATTGAACTTAGGAAACATCATATTCAGAACAGGCTATATATAATTTTTTTTCCAAATAATCTTATATATGGGATCTATTAATCTTCACTAGTAATTATGGTTGATAAGTAATTTGGGATATGGTTGATGATGCCACTTTAATTATGATTCCCATTTCCAACTTCAGTAGGCCATTGATCATTGGATCTACGTGAAAGCTCATCATTTCCAGTATAATGGGGTATTTCCTACTTAATGCATCAGAGACATTATTTTCTCTTATGGGGTGATGGTTTATTCAAAATTACAAGTATTTATGATGTTCAAACCATATCCATTTTCTTAAGTTCAATTAATTTCATGTTAATATATTTTTAAAATTTTACTATTCTATCTATATATAACATTTTTCCCAGAAAGGTTATGCCTCCATATTTTTTTTCGAAAAAGTAATCATAGCTAGATCCAGGTAATGTATATGATGATTCCTCTCAGGAGGAATTAACTGTTGATATGGAAAATAAACAATGATGAAATTTTTCATGAGGATGCACCCAATACCTTTAAATAATTAATCAATGTAAATAAACAATCCTTCTCCACTAGAGAGAAGAGTTGATATAGGTGCAGTAACCAATATCTTCTTTACTTTATATAATCATTCTTAACACTAATTTGTCCCGATGGAATTACCTTTTTTTATTTCTGTTGGTTAGTGGATTAGAAAGTGATGAAATGTTTTTCAAAAACCCCTATAATATACTGATAAACAAAGGAAACTACAAATCACAATTATAATTGTAGGATGGGGCCACTCTTCTACATCCATTACGTAATAGTGTCAATTAAAATTCCTTCATTATTTACAATGTTTCCCATGAATTTATCTTATTGTAACTAGAATAATCACTTGTTAAATATTGTAATGAACATATCCTTCCATGTAATTTTTGATATAACCCTTATATGTTCATCATGATCCAAATGAATTTTGAAATATATTATAATATCATCAATATAAACTACCAAAAATTTATCAAGGTATTTCTTAAAGACTTTAATCATAAAATACATAAATATAACATTATAATTATTAATGATGAAGTTAATAAAATCAAACTCATAATTTACATATATTTTTTGAAAGTAAGTCTTTGGAATATCTTCTATCTTCACCCTTACTAGTTGATACCTTGATTGGAGGTAAATATAACAAACTAATTGAGCCGAGTGAAGTAAGTCTAATAAATCATCAATCCCTAGGAGAGGGTGCATGTTGTTCATTATGATATTATTATTTGTTTTATAATATATGCATATCTCCATTGATTTATCATTATTCTTCACAATGAGAACAAGTTCTCCCCATAGAGACCCACTTGTTTTGTTAAATGCCTTCTCTAGAATATCGTGAAGTTATTTCTTTAATTCCTCTAACACACCATTTTAACTTCTATATAAGGTATTAGATATCATATTGGATGAAGGTATTACATCACTAGAGAACTCTACCTATCATTTTGAAATAGGTCGAGGTAAATATTTAGGAAATACATCAATATATTCATTAATGATGGAGATATTCTATATCTTTATTCATTATTTTCCTTATCCCTTTACACTAATCATCTCCATCAAAAAAACATGGGAGGTTCTTCTAGAAAAATATCTGACAAATATATCCCTCCTTTGAAAATAAATATATGTTTTCCATTCAAGAATATTGGTATTTATTTTCTTCTAAAGTTTATCTTATCATTATACATTGAGTTCCTGTCCATCCCGTGTATAATGTCAAATTCCAATGTTGGAATGACTACTATAATTATGATGAGATTATACTCTCCAAAGTTAACAGTAGAGTTTTTATGCACTTTTCAGGCTAACATAAACCATCTAGTAGTATTGAGTGAGAACTCTACTTCTAGTAGTTCAAGTATTGATTATATATTATTAGAAATCGTAAATGAAATAAAGGAATAAATGTAACTAGAGTAAAATAAAGTAATTTCTATCATTCATAGCAAAATTAGTGTAACTGGAACCACATCATTTAGAGATTCAACATCATATTTCATGACAGAGAAAGCTCAAACATTCCCCCTTGGCATATATAGAGGTTGGTGGTGGTTTCCATCCATTATATTCTGATTTTTACATTGCTTAGAAAATTTGCAAAGCTATCTAAACATGAAGAAATTAAATTCTTACTTGGCCTACACTATCTTCCATTTGTCGTTAGTGTTGAGAAGTTAAGGCATAACCTCACCGTGATAGTTATGATATATATTCTCGTCTCTTAAACAATTGGAGAACTTTTCACTCAAAATAAATAAGACCCCTGAATGAATCTTCCGATACTTGTTGCATGTGGGATGTTTCACTTTTGTTCATACTCTTCCATGATCAATGATGTTCTATGATTTTGGCTCCATTTCTCTCTTCTTTTAGGTCAACCTATATGACCACCACATCTCACCAAACACCAAGCCTTCCTAAAAAACACTCCACAGTATCTGTATATTGATTTTTTAGACTCAATTTTCTAGATTCCTTTATATATGGTGTCTCATTCCACTGATGAATCTATCAACCATTCCCTTAATATATATAAATAATATACATGTGTTTCAATAAAGTCTTGTAAAGTTCATTTCATAGCTTCATAATGATTTATTTTCTTTCAAATTCAGTTTTAGGAATTCCTTTTACATTTTTGTTCAATTCTATTAGAAAAAATGTCTATTGAAAAAGATTCCCCTAAATTCTTCACACTCTATAGAATCAATATCCCTTATAGCTTTCATGATTTTAATCTGTTTTCACCACTGGTCAGCTTCCCCTTCAATTTAGTATTGTTCTAGGGTGAATTCCTCTCTCTCTCTGATCAACAGAGTACAAAAAATTTACTTCCTATATTGCTTATCCATTTTTCAACAATAAATGGTTCAATAGATTTCGTAAACGATGGCGGTCATTAAATAATAGACTCAATTGAAACCCCCCCCCCAAGTTGATTTTTTTTCTCTCAACTTGATCCAAGTTATTATTCATTTATTAAGTTAGTTGAGCCATCATCCTTGATTATTTCTCTATAATAGCATCCATCATAATGCCATCAGTGAAACATATGTTGTACTCATTATTTATGTTGTTCCTACCATTTCACTCCATTTCTTCTAAAAGAAGAAAACTATAGTGAGAAAAATGTTACACTTAGGAATATTATAATTGGAAATTTATTTGATGTCTTAAAACATCATTCTTAAATATGTTATTATTATCCTAAAATAAAAATTTCATTTTCTTTATATCATTCAAAATTGTATTTAAAACGATTGTGATTAACGGAACATATCCCTCAGTAGTTTCAAACCAGGTGTAAAACAAGACCCATTTTCTTGCACCAATTCCAAGGAGAGTATATCTGAATGTGTTGCCTTTAGGTTTTAACAGGTGGTAATCTATTCTAGATCCACATCCACTTGTAGTATGCTGACATGGATGTATTTTCATATAAAAAACAAAATTAATACTCTCCAAAATAAATTTATTTTTTCCTATATCTACACATTATCCAATGTTTCTTCCAAAACTTTTCCCACACTAATTTATAAAATAAATAAACCATTAATTGACACAAACTATGTCATCCTAATTTTTTATTACATAACTATTCATTACACTGAACAAAAGAGAGGATATTATAATGCTTAATTTCATAAAAATTAAGTACAAAAAACATAAATACATAAAACATTCTTCTAAATAAACTATATATAAACCATCATGGGTTCACTCTAGATTATCTTTACTGAATCTCAGAAACAATTTATATAATTCAAATAAAAGTGTGAGGATGAAGACTGATGAGGGAATAAACAAGGGACACAAAAAGCATGTGATCTTGAGACCTATCAATAAGAAAATAAGGTATAATAATATGTAATGAACAAGAGGTATATCATACTAAGAATAAAATTTATTGTAACATAGACATGTGTCTACAATATTTAAATGAGACATTATTAAATATATCACAACGTTGTATCACCCAGGTGTAATAAAAAAAATTACAAAGGTTATTCACTAAGGTATCATAAAACATTTCATCTCTATATATTAAATTATTTTCCCAATAAATTAGAGTACTATCAAGATGCACCATACATATTTTATAATTAATGTAAGACAAATAAATTATAATAGATCATTTCATCAGAAACCCAAGGAGAATAATGAATGGGGTTCTAATCAAATTCATGGCATACAAAAGTTCTTAAAGAGAAGATCATTAACACATTTTTAACCCATAGAAGGAAATGTGGGTCTCATATTTGAGAATCATTCAATAAAAAATTAATATTTGTCTATATTTGAATACTCATTGATATGATAAGAGGTTTGGGTATTCAAATAAAAATAAAATGGGAATTTCCCATGTAAAAGAGGGAAATTTGATAAATATGTTCGGCAGCATGATGGGTAAAAAACATGGTTATTAGAAAGGGTAAAATGAGGTAGAATTAAGGCCCCCTTTTATAAATGAATTTATTGGAAATATGAGATAATAAAAAGTTTAAAAAAGAACTTATTTTGGAAATTATTAGATATACTATATGAATAAGGGAAATTAAAAGGGAAAGAGAAATATATATTTCCCTTAACACGGAGAGTTACTCCTAAAACATGTGGATTGGACCTTGCGGGGATTGAGAACACCTTTAGGGTGTGTTAATTGGGAGTAAAAATCACCAGAACATCTTGGCAGAAGTATTCGGTGTGAAGGGGAATAGTGAAATGGGTGTGTATTTAAAGAAAAAGTGGAGGAATTTTTCTTTTAAATTTAAAATATAGTTCTTGAAAAACTAAGTTGTGGATAATGAAAATCCATTGGAATAACCATGGGTTTTCATGATTTTTTGGAAATTGAGTCACATATCATAATAATTTAATCAAAAAAAACAAAATTCTATTTTTAATAAAAAAAATCTATGGAAAACTATTGATTATACATAATAATGTTTATAGAAATAAATTTTTTCATTTTAGACTTTGTAAAGTGACTTGTTGTCTTGGAAATTGATTAAAATGTATAAAATTAATTAATATTAGTAAAATTAAAAATTTTGGTTTTTAATTTTATTTAATTAATGATTTCATCATCATGAGCGAAACATGTGTTCATAAAACATTCCAAAAACACAAAAATGGGTTTTTACTATTCATAAAAAAATATTGTATTTCAAAAAATTCTTATAAATTCATCCAAACCTAATTTTGATGTACAAATTTCAAATATAATGATTATTTTACTGTAATAATTCTAAAAATATGATAATTTTAAATTTATTAAATACAAATAATTATTTATTAAAAAATATCAGTTCATAAGACATAACCATATTTTTTACTCTTATAAAATTTTCATATGACACTATTGAATTATTTTGTCATTTATATTTAAATTAATATTTATTAAAACAATATTTCAATAAAACAAATATTAATAATAAAACCTAAGATTATTATGAAAATGTATATATATTGTTTACTGTACAAATATTTTTTTTTGTGTTCAGAAATTAATTTATCAATTTCATCTTAATTAAAAATATATTTAATAAAATAAAATTATTCTTAAAAGGAATTGGTGGAATAATATTCTTAATAATATATTGTAAATTAAATTTTATGTAACTATTTCTTAGAAATTTAACCCCTTATTACACTCGCACTGACCTTAGGAGTATAGTGTGTGATGGTGGTAGCTTCTTAGGGTGGCACAACTAACATTAACTGAGTGATATTCTACAATAACATGAAATTATCCCATTTACAATATGATTCAAACTTCACTTTTTGGTGTTTGGAGTAGGCTTGGGCAAGGTTGAACCCCCATGATTCTACCTCTCTCACAATTTCTGACAAATGGGCTTCAAATTGAACGACTTTACTCCTTCAACCCATCATTTCTCCTTTATTTATCAATTATCAGTTTTCATTACTACTTATAAACAGTGATGATAATAGTAAAATTATTACCATTGGGTATATTTCCCAATGGTAAAATTTACTAGTGGTTATATTTACTAATGATCATATTTGAACACTAGTCAAATACCAATAGTTGTAGTTCCCTTTATAACCTATAAATACCACTTCATTCTTGCACTCAATGTTAACTACACGTCCCCCTTATGGTTATATTTTTATTTTTTATGATTTTGATTAGTGTACTAGTAATTTTTTATATTACATTTTCTGTGGGGGTAATAATTCTAGTAGATTAGGAAGACCCATATATTCCCATTTTAACTATTTTATTTTCTATTCTCTGTCTCATTGTAATTTTTTTAATTTTAATTATTTTAAAGATAACTAAAGTAATGATATTAATTAATGAGATACGTGTTTTTTTATTCCACTGTATGTTGTATGTGTATAATATTATCTAATATATAACAAACATTTATTTAGGAAACAAATATCATTTTAAATATATAGGTTGTTAAGATTAGTTTAGGCTTACAAGTATCATTCAATTATTGGTAGTATGGTGGTATATTTATTTTATACTAGTAATTTTAGGGGTCGGTGGATCCTAGGTTGTTTCCTCCACTACTAAGTAACCTGTCGACAAGCCTCCAAGAAGGTGATCTACAAGACCTTCACTCATATATGAATTAATAATAAAGAACATTGAAAATTAATAATGAAATAATAATTTAAAGTGGTTGATCTGTGAGTTATAAAATCAACTAATACTCTATTTATCACATATAAAATAAAATATAACAGTGAGTGGATGAGTTATAACAAGATTTCACTACCACTACAAAATAAAATAAAACTATGACATAGATTTATAAAATTAAAGTAAATAAGAAACGTGGAAGCTCAACCTTCACAGTATATCTCAATCAAGAAGATCTTTTTCCATCATAACCCAAAGTCTGGTCCATTATCAATATACTAGAAAAATATATCATCCTTTTCTTTTATTGAATAAAATGCATATATAATTTATAAATATTAATTATGTAAAATTTATATTGTATATATTTATATATAAATAATTAAGAAAATATATAAATTAATAATAAAATTTAATAATATAAAACATAAGTTTTTCAAAAATCAATTAATTATGGATATATATATATATACAATATAATAATAGTAATATTACATATAATTAAACGACCTAAATGTTTCATTAAAATCAATCCAAATTAGTCATAATAATTGATAATGATATAAAAAATTAATATAAAAGTTATGTGAAAGGATGAAAATATTTAAAATTACTGATATTATTAATTTTAATATTAATTTTATTATATAATGAGAATTATAATGATAAAAAAATAATTAAAAATGTTCTGTAACCGAGCACTCATATCCATATAAATTTATTAAATAATATGTAATTTTCTTGAATTATAAATAAGGATTACATAGTCTTCTAGTTTAACCCCATTAGAATTTAAATTAACTATATATTAATAGATATTATGAACAATAAAAGGCCAAATTGAGATGGATTCCACAACAACTTTCCTGGGAAGTGAATTTTAAAACTATATTTCTTATCTATAAAAATGTTTCATATATTTGTATAAATTATTAATAGATTGAAGACATTATAACTAGTTTATAATAATTCTCCATGGGACATTTCAATATCTTCACATAACAATATCCATAGTTAGTGTTCAATTATATTCAAACCATGTATTATTCCAAATAAAGTGAACTACATGTTTAATAGCATGAATAATCACCTAGAGTCCCATCTTGAATAGAGATCCAATTACAGTGTAACGATAAAACCATACATTAAAAAACTAATATGTTCAAAAGGTAAATCAATAGCTCAAGGAGCATATTGAACTATAAAACTCACAATCATTGGTAACCATGATACACATTGAAATAGGAATAATTTATTGGATAAACAACATAACTGGGTATTTTCTATATTATCCAAGGACACTAAGAACATAATTTATATTGAAAGTAGAGACATAAATATGCATTAATCATGTTTTAATTTTAGAATATCTCAGTGTATTTATTGATAAGAGTAATTATTATTCATATATAAGTTGAATTATTGTACAAAAATTAATACCTTATTCCCCAAATAGGAACAATTTCTCTATAAGTAGAACTTGGAGACAGTTAATATAAATTTCACTCAAGGAGACTTCAGTAATATAGATCATAAGGATGATAAATTCATTATCCATGCATAATATATAACAAAAAATGTTATATATATATATATATCCCCAAATAATCACCACATAATGGATGTGAACAAAAATATGTTATAGATTTTCCAAATCATTTATATAGATAATATATAAAAATTGACATTTCAATTTTTCATTCAATATTTTATCATTAATTGATATTTTGTTCCACCATAATTTACAGAATAAAAGTGTTTTTTAGAGATAAATGAGAGTTTTATTTTATTTAAAAATATATTGGGAATCATTTGAGTTATTATCCTATAAGAAAATTTGAAATTCTATAAGACGAAAATGACCTATAATTTGTGGATTTCATATAAAATATCCATATTGACCCAATATTATTTTTGATTTTTTTTATGAAAATACCCTAGAAGGATTCTAAAAAATAACTAAGATTTTGATTAATATATACAATTGAAACATGTTTTCTAATCTATGAAACATGTATATGATTCTTTAGTGGTTGACCCAAAAATAACGTATTCCAAAAACAAATTTACAAATCCTTATAGGTTATCTAGAAAGTGCTATTAATAATATTAAATTATAAAATTTTCATTCCGAACCACACAACTTAATGTAATATGAAATATTACCCATTAAAAAATTTGGTAAAAAAATATATCATCAAAAATAACTGAAGCATCATCTCTGAAGTGGGATGTTTTTATATAAATTTTGAAATAAAATCCTCATTAAATTTATAATGATCCCAGATTACCATACAAGCAGAATTTGTGGTATTTCTCATCACAATTATTGAAAATATTAATTGGTTTACATGGCCCTTTATGTGTATTTTATAAAGAAAATATGATCATTAACATACAAATTGAAATTTAAAATAATTTTATTCCAACCTTAATATATGTATACCATTGTGGAATCCCGATTACCCAAGCCATTAATCAGTGCTTGGACCATTGTTTTCTAGTGTACCTCAGGAACACCCCCTTGTATAATAGATGTTTCTGACTAGTAGAGTGGGTAAATGATGGTATGGTGGGGACACAATATATGTATATCATTGTAATTAATCCTTAAAAATACTTATAATCTTATACACCTTGGAAAAAAAGTAATAAAATTACATATATAAATATGATGAGAGATAATAAAAATCAAGCATTCCATAATTTATTTTCTATATATTATACAAGTAATAAAAACATATTATTATAGAAGATAATAAGTACATCATAAACCAAATTCCAATTTAAAAACTAAGAAAAAACCAAAAATATTCATAAGTCCTAGTCTAATCCCAAACACCAATTATCTGTCACAGTAATCTAATTATTATGAATTGGACCTATATAAACTCATACCTACTACCAAATAAAATCACCTCAAGTACACAAGTTCACTACTGGCCTAATCATGGTTAGATAAAAACTCATTATGAAACCTCCAATGACATTCTTATATAAAAAATAGTAATAAATAAATTTATTGTGAGGTGTTACAGTAGCACAGGTATTGAAAATATAAATAAAATTTTAGTAAAAACAATAACCAATTAATGGGTACATTATTGACACAAAATAATTTTTCGTACCATATTTGATCCTTATGTTCATGACCCAGATTAACCATACATTCTTAGGATATTTTTAGGATGTTAATGATCTTGTCTCATGGAACATGACAACCATAATATAGAAACTCAGGTACCCCCATTAAATATGATAAAGTAACATTGAATTCCCCTATTGTTTTTTTTCAATGTTGTAATATTTCAATAAGTAATATAACCTCTCCAATGAGAGTTTTCCCAACCATAGAATAATATAATAAGTATTTTAGACCTCCCTTTTATGATTTTTCACAGTCAATATCACAACCACCTCTTAGGGAATTTTCTAAATCAAGAATCTCTTCCCTCCTCATATAGAATTTTTATTATACTATCAAATATTCCCTTATGGTGATTACTATATAAGCATTAACACTCCCAAGGGAATGTTAATTTTTTTTTAATAAAATCCCAAATGTATTTACCATTTGTATAAAAAAAACCCAAATCAAGAAAATTCATAAGGACCATATAAATTTATCATTTCCAGATACCCTTACCAAACTATAATTTAATTCATGAGGTTCACTGTATTATCCAATATCCAAGTAAAACATTTCTATTTTAACTAAAACCAACAAAATAATAATAGAAATTTAATTTATCTAAAAACTAATGAAAACATGCATAGAGACATACATCTATAAAAATTGATGTTTTATGGCATGTAGGTGTTGTCTTGATTAATCCTCTATCTAGTATGCATGGAAACCCCATCATCTCAAAATTATTTCTCAATGATATGATGGATTCATTACTCATATACATAACCTATATAACAAAAAATTATATATATAATATATTGGACAATGGAGGTCACTAGAGGAAGATAATTTCCAAGATTCAAAATGAAAAGATCTCAAATTACACACAAAAAAATTTAGAACAAAGTGAGGATAGGTGGATCAACCCCTCGTCAACACAAACCAATGTGAGGGTGAATGTCATATCTCTATTCTATTAATATAAGATGGTATAATTATATTTCAGAAACCTAAAAGCTCCACCTACTACCTGGTGGATTGAGGTAGTGTCTCATTCCACTAATAGATTCCGTAGACTAACTAGTGGACCCAGTAGGGAATAGGAGACACTAGCATGATGTTGTTATTCCAGTGGATGGCTAGTGGATATATATTGTAGATCCGGACATCCATCCATAATTTCTTATTCTCCCACCACTCTAAACCACCTTCTAACCCCCTTAAAAGAATAAAAATACATGTTTGTCTTGTTTAGACAATCAAACAACTATTTCAGCTTCTGTTTCCTAAAATAACCCTTTAACTAAGTAGAATTTTTAAATTTCCTTTAAATTTCAATCCCATGTTTAGAAATGAGGTTTTACAACCTAGAAACCATAACACTTATCATCTATGAGAAGTTATGTTGAACATAAAAGCAACAATCATTACCTACCTCAATCAGAAATTCTAGGCCAAAGGGTTACTACCTATGCAAAAATATGAAACATGATTTCACATATGAACTCAAAATCATAAGGTTCTCAATATGAGTCAATTATAATAACCACATCTGAGACATCATGATGTTTTATCACCACACCCATTTTACTTGATATGTGATTATATCATCATTTAACTTATAATAAATCTCATGGCACTACTCACTATAGAATCGGTCCAAAGGGTCATTTCTAGGTTTTGAAACTTCCAACCATAATAAATTTTAAATAAACAAGATTATTGTCTCTTAAACATGTTTTGAGTTTGGTTCCCAACTCACCACCCCTGAGTCCTCATTAATTAGTGGTTAGCGGTTGAAAAAATTCATTATTTATGATTCTTAACCAAAATGGTCATGTGTCCACTGGCCATTCATAAATTCAACACACAATGATATTTCCTTGGTAACAGATGGTAAATTATCAAACTCCACATCCACATTTTAATTGATATTCCAGATATGGATTCTACCATAACAAATCAAAATATATGAAGAAAAAATAGTCTAACCTTCCCTAAATGACCTTTCTCAAAACCTCTCAGCGAACTCTAACCTGCTACCACACATTACCTTCATGATTTCTAACAATAAATGGAATCCTAGGATAATCCATGAATAAACCCCATAGTGTGAACTTGAATCCACTTTTTATGCCACCGTTAACTCCCAACCAACTAATGTTATCATCATGATTTACAATGAGAACTAAAATTTCCTTGATTAGAGTAATTATTTAAATTCTATAATATATGATTATTTTTATTCTAACATTCATACTTAGAACAATTCCATATCCAATCACATAATCTGTTATTTTAAAAAAATATATAAATCTATATTCAACTACACATGTGTATTGTGAATTAATTTCAACTATACCCTAATACGTCTTACTATCATTCTCATGAATAATTAGATTTCCCCCATAATATGAGCATCCTCATAATCACACCATTAAACCTGGACTCAAAACACCAATTTTTATCCCCATTGATCATTGTATGTAACAACCAGATGTGATATCCCCATATGCACCAGGGCGATAACATGAATCAGCAACCACCAACTACACCTAAATTACCAAGGATGTTATCCATGCTATCAGATGGAATACCATCCATAATTTAGTTGAAACCATTATCCTTCCAATAGTGCACTCCCCACCGCATGTCTTCACTTACACCGCCATTGTCCATAACCCAGACTGGTTCATTATTAAGACATGTGTGTCACACCTCCTAAACCACTCTCATCCACCCTTCTAACCAATAAATATAGCCAATATTGATTCAACTATATACTCATACCTCTAAACATCCACATTCTAACTCTCTACCACTATAACACCACGATTCTCGATCAATTCCAAGATTCAAAGGACCATGAGTACCACATTGATTCTATGTTGTTCTTCCACCCATAGATAGTCTCACTTTGATTCAAAACCCAACAACACTATGTGTAACCCACATAAAAATGATTTAAAATCATCTGAACAATGAGATATGAACATGTACTACTTAATCCAAGAAAAAAATCACAATTATTCTCTAACTTTCACTTTACTCCCTGGTCTTATCAATGTTCATTGCTTTCATGCTCCTACAAGTGAAATCACCCTCTACGATTTTCTTTACCAGAGCATCTCAGTTAGCCAAAACCATTCACATAACCCCTCATAACATGGAGATTATTTCATGATTTGAGTAATCTATCCAGGTTTTAATCACCATATACTTGATCGCCTAGGGTTACCATCAATTTTTTCCTATAATTTCATTGGTAATTGATAAGGATATCCATATGAATGATCATATCATCCAAATAAGGACTCGATGAAAAATAACTAAAACGAATAAACATTATATTTCTTGATCCCATCCATGTGTACCAAATAACATATGTAAATCTAGGATCAATCCTTCTAAATGTGTATTTATATTCTTTGATCCAGACTATATAACCTCTTAGGAACTGTTTTTGAATGTTCAAATTCACCCATGCTCTTACGCGAAAGGAACATGCACTCCATATCAAACCCCTCTATCGAGTAACCCTTATTTTAAAAACTCAATAACTCATAATAATATTTAATAACACATCAAATACCTCTTGGTTATCACTTTTAGTTCTATAAACCAAGCCTAACAAAAAAAACAAGATGTAAGGTTAGTGATCTTATTCCTATGTTGATACACAAAACGTTTAATATTAAAGGCCAACTAGCCAACAAAGGGTCCCATAAATAGGTTTGATACAAATATGCTCTACCCTCTCTTCAATCTGAAAAAACCAAAACGTTTTATAGATATCCATTTTACATCACAAACTCAAGTCCATCACTGAAACTGAAACAAAAATAGGCATGCATTTTGCCACCTCCCACAACCCACATCAAAAGGATTCAAAATTTTAACATCTCCTTATATCCACATTTTGTCATTAGCAAAAAACATCCATGCACAATATGAACTACACCAAATTAAACTTCACCAAATAAGATTCCCAATATCACTTCCCAGAGAAAACATTAACAAAAACTCACATTATTACTCCCCTTTTATTTTATTATAGGGATATCACATAACATTGGTGCTGTCAATATCCCCAAAAAACCCATGAAAATGGTATAAGACTAATAAATCAATATTTCCAAAACATATATATAAATAAGAATAAAAAATTTACACTTAATTTTTCTATACCCGGAGCCTCCTTAGCATGGTGCCCAGATAAATAAAATTTCAATAACAAGATATTTTGAAATGTTATTAATAATTTTAGTGTAAATTTATCTATATTTGGTAATTTTAACTTATTTAGGATGAGAACTTGTAATTATAAAGGAAAGAGGTCACACAACATGATTTTATCCATTTAAAAGGTTAGTTAAATGCGATTAATCTATACACGTATTTTGGAAACCACTATATATTTGGATATGGACAAATTAAATAAGTCACCCATGTCATCATTAGGGTAAGCGAATAAGAAATCAGAATAAATTTCACCAATGACATGTGAGTCCTATGTGATTCCTATGTGAGTCCATATATAAATAAAATTACGTGAAATCAAATTAATAGTAAAAGTAAATAATATGAATAAAAATCCCACCCCATAATAAATGAACTTATATCAATTTTGGGGTTTCTCGTACCAAGTAAAAGTTCTATATCATGTAAAAAAATCTTCATATCTCATATATACCTTTCCCAAAGGGTAATGGAATGGAAATAATGCTATCATTACAATTTTTGAATTTCCTACAACCCATGAAAAGTAATAAATTCGTAGAATAAACATTAATATAATACATAATGTGTGCCACCTCATACATCACAGGATGCCAACTCGAAGCATGAGTATGATTCTTTATGGTTGGGATAATATACCCACAAATAATAGTAAAACAATAGAAAATGTATATAAATTTTAAAAATATTTAATAAGAAATAAATCAAACAACATCCAAATTAGTTTCCAAAAATAATCAAAATCAATCATTAAATAATAAGTGAACTCTATAGAATAAATTCTAAGAATTTATACTAAAATAGTAGTTCATAATTACATAAAAATTCAAAATTAAGATCAAAAAAATTGATAAACCTAAAAAATATTCCCAAGTCTAATACCAATCCAAAAATCTTGTCCTCTATCCTTGAAATCCAATATTCAGGAATCATCTTTTCCAAAAACAATAACTACAATAAAGTAGTGTATTACTGGGTACCCAAGTGAAATTGGGGCCTTTGAAAGTTGTGCATATAACTCAATATGACACAACAAACACCACCCCTAAATAAAACTATCCTGATAATCATAGTTCATGCTATATGTTACACAAAAACATGATATTTAATTTTAGTAAAAATCCATAAAACAAAAAAATAATCTTATGTTCACTGGTGAAACCTAAGACCAATCGGAATATTTATCAATATAAAGGATTGTAACACTAATTGATCATTAATAATTTAGCTAGTATCAAGGTTTCTCAAAAAAATATTTCATAGAATGTGTGAGCCATAATATAGAAACCTATTTTTATACATTATATATGAGAAAAGTAACACATGAATCCCCTATGACAGTTTTTCAAACCATATAATTATGAAATAAGTAACGCAGACCACCCTTAAAAAAGTTTCATCAACCATGGAACAATATATAAAGAATCACAAACCTCTCCCATGGTAGTTTTCACCACCAATATCATTAGCACCTCATAGGGTGTCTTTTTTATCAAGTATTATTCACCACACCTAGGTCATTTTAATTATACAATGAAATTCTCCAATGATGGGATTTTTTAGATAAACATCAAGACCTCTCCTAATATAATATTCATTTACTTTTTAATAAAAACAAAATAAAATTTATCATTTACATTAATAAACTATATGTAAATTAAATTATTAAGGGATATACAATTTTACTTTTTCTATGTTCCTTATCGAGTTTGTTATTAAATTATTCTACTATTTTTAACATTTAAATAATTGGTTACCTATAAAAATTTACAGTTATTAATTATTTTGGTTCAAATCAACATTGGATCCCAATATAATGCTCCCCCTTGGGATTTAAATTTATTTACAAGGGATTATCAAGAAAATAATTCCACTTATAAGATTATTTATTGTGAAATCCAATTTCACAAACATAAACATAATTTATAAATACAATTTTATCCATTTGAATCATAATTATTAATTTAATTATATCATGAAAAGGCATGGTCAATAGTTCATATAGAATAATCCCAAAAATATTATTCATTTACCATTAAAAAATTAATAATACTATTTAATTATCCAATTTACTTGGTCAAATTCATTACTCTTATATTGTAATACGAATCATTATATTCTAAGGCACAACAAATAAAAAAAGGTATTGGGAAATAGAAAACTATATTTTAAAAGATTCCATTTAAATTAGGTCAATACATGATGAATCCAACCTAATAAAAAAATGCACCACTTGAGTAAAAATAAAGCATAAGTACTAGTAAAATATAGGGACCACCTACCACCTTTGAATCATCTTTCATTCAATTACCATCCTATTAATCCATTTCTGATGCTCATCCAAGATCAATGGCCAAATATAAAACACTTGTGTTCCTAAATCACATATAAAATAACTAAATTATTTGATTATTTATAAATTATAATTTATTCAAACAATTCACCTAATTAATAAAAAAAGATAACTTAGGTACAAATACCTAGTCATGCACCTGGTGTTTCTACCACAATGAAACAAAGAAAACCCATCCTCAAGAATTCAATTACTTGATCCTAGAAATAACCTAAAAAATCCCTAAAATGGGAAACAAAACAACAAAAAAATAAATTTTATTTAACTTTAAACCCCTAACACTCAAATGATGGAATAACTCTATGAAAAAGGTTGGGCGGCGGTGTGAATGAAGTTTCATGGGACATCCTCTATCATGGTGGAATGGAAGACACATCTTCCCTCTTTGAATCCACCATGATCAAGTGGAATGTTAACTCAAATATATAACTACTAAAATAAAAAATTAAGGAGAGGGATATGGAGTAGTATAATTAAAGTCACCAAAGGTAGAGACTTACTAATATTCTCTATGAAATAACACTATAATTTCCCAATAAGAATGCTGAAAAAAGTAAAGATAGTGGGTAGACCACTGATTGATGTGATCCAAATAGTGGGGAAAAAGAGGGGACACCCCTCTAAAAATCTAAGGAGGAATAATTTTAATTATATCACAAAAAACCTAAAACCCCAACTGAAAGGGGCCACTTGTGATCTGGTGGCCTTCCATATATTGGTTGATGGTTTTATGATGGTACTACAGAAACTTTGACCTAAATTGGCGTCTTATCAATGCTCATTATCACTATCCAACCCTTCTTCCATCACCAAAACATTGATCTATATTTTTCAAACAATCTAAATTCTATAATAAACCCCAAATTTAAAACAAACCTTAATTTATCTCAAAAGTTCAAATTTCCCATTTCTAACACTCTTGAAGATATAATGTTTTACAGTCATCCATATTCTATGAGATCAATGATATATGTAATAATGTATTTATTATAAATTTAGTAGAAGATGCCAGAGAAAGAATAACATTTTTTAACACAAATTAAAATATAAGTCAAATATCTTTCGGATCCATTGATAAGGATAGAGTTCTTGTCACTCTTAAGAATTTATTTATTTTCCTTGATAAAATCATTGGATGAAATATATTTTTTGAGAATATTAGAAACAAATCTCTATTTTATCTTATCAGAGTCTCTAGAGTTGGTCACAATTATAGAAAATTTTCTATATTTATTCATTTCATTAAGATATTTATATTCTATATATTTTTGAAGAGATAATGTTTATTATTCCTTCCAAGGAAATTTTTAAATTGATTAGGGGTTAAAAATTCACCAATGATCTTCCTAGGTCTCATTATAAAGATATTTCTAATCATATTTTGGATATTTTTCCCTACGGTAACTTCATTTAAGTATATTATATTAATTATATGTTCATTATTTTAAAGAAAAAAAATAACGTAGGAGTTCATACGATGGGAGTAGAATAATAATAAAATAATTATAAAATAGTTAATTTAAGTTAAACATCCCGAATATCCCACTAAAACATAATGATCTTATTTTAAAAAACATTTAGACTTTAACCATAATCAATGAATAAAGAAAATATTTCATATTTAATTCTAGCATACAATGTATTAATGATTATTGATGTGTTATTTTTACCCTCCATTATCTAGGAAAGTGTGTAAATCATATAAGAGATATTTTCAGTGTCTTGATCACTAAAAATAATTTGATAATAACCATTTACAGTACTTGAGTTAGCAAATTTTTTGGATTATATATTGATATTAATTCAAATTCAAATTATTGTTTTATTAACCTTTTTTATTTATAAAGATAGTGAAAACCATGTGTTATAGTCAGTAGAGTATGGAAACATGAAATTATACTAATTAATTATTAGTTTCCCATTATGTTAAATAGGTGATCAATAAAATTGTGAAATTGCATCTCTTCTTAATAAAGAATATCATTAAATTGATTTCTCATTTAAAAATTGGCTACTTTTTAATTATCTCCCTTTAGGTCATCATTATGTTTCTAAAAATATTATTAACTCCATTATAATAAAATTAATTTAATCATTTAAATCACCCAAGTTAATAAATGAAAATTACTATCAAAATTCTTAATCATTCACTGTTGGTTAAAATTTCTTGATATTTAGTAATTGTGTTTAATGAATTATAAATTTAAAGTGAAAAAGAGATGACCTCAGAATATTATTTTAGAAATTTAAAAATTGTTGACATTAATTATGATTAAATAATATCACACTAAAATAGATTGATCAATTAATGAGCTTTTTTCATCAATCTCATAATATCAAATATCTGATTTTCATTTCTTTTTAACATTAATTTTTTACCTACTCTAAATAAATTTTGATCATAATATAAAATAATATAAAATATTTTTTATATAAGTACATGAACTAAATTCATCAGAGGGAATCCAGGTAAAATTGGATCCAACATTCTCTTCAAAAATAAGAAAAGTGCTAACATTTCGCATAAGAATATTTCTTTTATTCAACTATTTAAATATTATATACATATCCTTATATAGTTATCTATAATTTATGTATGATATACTATAATATATAAAATCTAAATATGGAATAGTTTTATCCATAACAAGTGATATATTTTTTTTTTAAAAACTAGCATTTCATGGAGGAATGTATGTAATTATTATATAAGAATGTAAATTGTTTCAACCACATTTTCCTAAGTATTATGATATAAAATTAAAATCCACGAGAATACCAATTTGTATCTAAATAATATTAATCATCAAATATGTAATAAAATACTTTATATATTAAAAACAAGTTAGTCTTTAAAATATAAGTATTAAGTCTAATATATTATCTACCATTAATATAAAAATATTATTAAATTAACAAAAAATATAGAAATATCAAAAATAATATATAAATAGAAAAAAATGTTAAAAAAAGATATTTTAAAAAATATTTATTTATTCATTTAGAAATGAAATCCATAAAAATTTCCGATTATAGGGTACAACCTTATAAAATCCATGTGTATTCACTATCTTAATTCAATTATTATTTATGAGAGTAAGGTTTTTTACTTTTCATTGACTATATATATACTCTACTAATTATAATTGGATTATTTTAATGAAAAGTCATAAACATTTGGTAATATTAATTCAACCCATCTTCTTAATGTTAGAATAATACACATTATTGGGAAACATATTTTGTATCACAGTATTCTAGCACTTTCCTAATGATATATTAAGGTCTTTTATTTATTAATATTAAGGATATTCTCTACTAATATAGTTTGTTATTTTAAAAACTATATGGGAAATCATAATAATATAAATCATTAAATTATAAATATATTATTGGAAAAAACTATCACAGATATATAAAGTTTAACCCAACTACATATCTCATATAATAGAACTTGTTGATACTGATACTATTTGATATATAAATGTTGCTAAATGATCTCACATTTCTCTTAATAACGTAAAAAGTATTTATAGTGATAAAATTACAATAATGTAATTTATATATCCCTATGTCATATGGTAGTAATAATGGTAATGGCATTCTAAACAATTAATTAAATATATGACCTGCTAGGGAAACATTATTAAAGAAATATCAAAGAAAAATTTGATAAACTGAAAAACATTTACGATATATTTTATTATTTAAGGATCGAAAGTGATGGAGTTATTATTTAACTTATTAGTAGGTCCCATGTGGTTATGTGTAGCACCATACATTTAACAAAAATAGGAGGACTACATGATTTTTAAGAAATAATTATGTATTTTCATTAATTTTTTAATTGAAAATATTCCTCATTAGGTGAAATATATTTAAATTAGAACACTGTTAATGAGTTATAAAGTATTAATTTTTTTTGCAATGATAAATTTTTTATTAAAAAAGGTATTTTAAGAGGAAAATTAAAATTTTCATATATGTTATAATGAATAATAAAGTCAATTAGAATATTGAAAATGTACCTATTGGTTTTTAAAAATATAAACAATAACTTAAGGTCATTGAATTATTTTTTATTATTTCTTATCATTATGAAGAGGTAGTTGAAAATAAAATTCAAAATAAATATGAAATTATATTTTTTCAAAGATACATTTCATACTCAAATTGAATTTATAAAGAAGAAATTTGTGGATTTGGATAATGATAAATAATATTTAATGGCATAAAATATGTTTTTAAATAAAAAATTGAATTCCAAAATGCTAATTAAATACTTGATGTGATGGAAAATTTGTTAATAAACAAAAAAATAATGCTGGGTAAGAATGAATAAGATGGGTTCTATACCAAAATAGTGAGTGAAAAACAAAAAAAATTCACCTAAATAAATCAAGCCTTTATGTATTATGCTTAGAATAATTGTAAATTATAAATCATAGATGATAAAGATAGAAAATGTTATACTGGAATTATGTAAAATAATAAAATAATGGAATGTATTTTTAAGAATTTAAAAATTAAATATAATATTATTATATAAGATATATATGTGAATTAATTTGTGTAAATTTAATTTATCTTTCTTAAAAATGTAGATTAATACATTAAATAGATCTATATTAGTAAATTTTATGAGGCTGAACAGAATTATGTAATTAAATATCTTAAATAAAATGTTTCACATATAGAGAAATAGTTATAGGAACATTCCTCATGGTGTAATGATATTATAATTACATGAATATAACCTAATACATTTATGATTGTTCATTTGATATGAAATCCTTATCATCATAAACTACTATATAAAAATATTATTTTTCCACCATAGAAAATATGTACATGGATATTTTTTAAAATAAATCTATAACATGATCAAATTACAATTTGGTTATATTTATTTTAAATAATAAAAGTATAAAATAATAAATTTCCATTAAATTATAGATTTAAAGGAAACTTATAAAGAATCTAGTTTTATAAGAATATTAAAGACCCCACATTTATATGAATAGATAATAAAAAATTTAGTATAGAATATATATTTGAAATAAAATTAACAATATTTCATTGTAATTATTTTTATATTTGAATAAAAATTATCTTTTAAAACTACTAGGGCTTCAGAATATATATAATTGTGAACTATGGTTTTTTTTATAAGTCATATTTTCTTAGATGGCATAAAATGTATTAATTGAGGGGGACTGAAACCATGATTATGAAAAAAAAAATGAACGAATCAATCACTAAAAAATGAAAAATATTTTATTATATATAACCAAAAAATATTTTTAACAATTACAAAAAGTTGTGAATATATGATGAAATTCTTCTCAATATAGAATAATTCTAAAATATTTTTAGAGAAAAATTATAGATTTCAATTTAAATAGATAATACGAAAAGTATTGGGAAACATATGAAACCATTTGATGTTAATGTTTTTAAATTTTTTTAATAAATTGATATTAGATTGTGGATTTTAATCATCTAAAACCTATGATAATAAATTATTAAAAAACATTTAAATTATTGATGGATTCTTTATGACCCCTAGAAATAAAATATCACTAAATATCAAAGGATCAATCAATTTTGATATTTAATCTCAAACAAATTATTTCTTAATTAGACTTTTAAATGGGATAAAAATATTAAATAATGTTTTATAATGTTTTTATATTATTTAACGAAGATATATTTTGTAACAACACAATATTTTGTGAAATTTTGTTTTTTCAATTTAATTTAATCTTCTTGATATTTTTCATTTCATGCAACAATTATTATTTATTTATATATATATATTAAATTAACATGTTTTTATTGAATGGAATACATGAAATACATATATTATCTTTTTTTACATGAAAAAATATGTATTTATTGTGTTACATACAATGTCTAGTTCATATGATGGTTTTCATAACGCACAAGTCCAAGTTCTTACCAAACTAAAATTTACTATTAATATTCATATTGAAATATTATAATAGATACCAAATAGAAGTGTGTATATAAGTCTCTAGTATTATTAAATAAATTTTTAAAAAAAGATTTAAACACATATATATAAAATTAATCCTTGGTTTATCAATTATTTGAAGTAAATGTTAGTACTATTTGAAAAAAAGGATATTACATTCCTATGAAAATTATTTCTCTATTTACAAGCACACTTTTACCTCAATAAATTAAATAGCCCAATTTTTATTAATTTTTTCAATAAAATTTATATAGAATATATTTAATCACTATTTTTTATACTTATCCAATAGATTTTATAGGTATAATATATGAATAAGTCCAATAAAAATATATATTATTCTCAAAAGTAATTTCACCTCCTTTTAAGGGAGAACCAATTTTAAATCCAAATTTTTATCATTTATTTATTTTATATTTCAAAATAGATTTCATATTTTAAATAGTAACATAAAAATTATATTATTGTGAATTTTTTTTATATTCTTGGACGTTTTATTTTTTTGATGAATTGGAAAAAAACTGGATTTTATTTCAAAACAAGTTTTCCATCTAATTTATTTATAAGGATAAATTATATTTTTAATCAGTATTAAAGTTTAGTTTGATAAATTTTTAATCAATTAATCCTACTTTTTACATCTAAATCATTTTCACATTGAAATTGGATATAAAAACATTCTAAATTTTTTAATATTAATACTTTATAAACTTGTATTTTCGTACCATCTATGGGATTAAATTTGAATTAATTTCTCTCAATTATATGATTATAATTTAGTAAAATGGACTACATTTTTGTAATAATAATAATATTTAATTTTAAATATGGTTAAATTCATTTTTGAGGAAAATAATATTGAATGTAATTAAAATTACTTAATCAAATTTAGAGATAAAATAGCTTAGTAAGGGACTAAACCACAATCATAAGGCCCAAAATGACATAGAAACGTGTCCAAAGGATAATTTATATCGATATTTTAAATATATATTCCCTTTTATCTAATTAGGTCCACTATTTGGTGTATGATTCAATGAAAAACCTGGGTGTAATTCCCTTTTAAAAAATTTATAAGAATCCCACTCCTCCACCACTACAAAAAGGCACCCAGCCTCCAACTTATTTACACCTACAAAAACCTTTTTCTCACCCAAAATATTCTAAAATAATATTAAAAAATCCCTCCCATCCTTTAATTCTCAATTTGGGCATAAATGGAACCAATTAATCCCTTTTTTACAAAGAAAAAAGAGTTACCGAAAGAAGAGGTAACAATATTCTTAAACATCCTTTCACCTATTTTAACTCTCCACCACCTTAGTTATTCTTATTCCATGATTATATAATAACACCATTATATTAAATATAATTATATGTTTTTATTATAATTTTTCAATATGTAATTACACACACTTCCATGTAATAGGTAACGAACATAACATCCTTGAGGATGGTAAACTACCACCTCACGAAATGGTGTTGTTCATTTTTTACTTTTCCACCTCTCATTATCGAGAATTATGATGGAAATAATGTTTTTTATGTCTTATATATGGTATTTATGATGTATTTATGTTTCTTAAATTATTATATAACACATACCTTCATGCTTTCCATTTTGTATAAGTATAAATATTTCGTTTGCAGGAGTGTGGACTACCGCCTCCCCAGAGCGATGTGATCCATTTACACCTTATATGGAATGTATTAAGGATTCTTTTAGTGAATTAATATGATACATATGAAACCATAATTCTACTATAATTTTGATATATATATATATATATCACTTACATTATTTATTTCAATACAACAATTAAACCTTAAACAACATTCATTTGTATGTACGATCTACCGTCTCCGTTAATGGTGTATTCCATTTCATACTTCTATATTATATATATTTTTATAAATAAATATATTATAAATATATATATTATTTATAAAATTTTCTAAAATATCTAAATAATTAAATCATAATCTTAGTAAGAGGATCATTAATAACAAGTCAAAACATATACCAAAAATTAAACACGTATTACCCATAACGTAACCTTAACATTGAGTTATAAATAAAAAGGTATTATAAAGTCATAACAAAATAATTATATATATATATATATAATAATATTTTTCTTTATTATATTTATAAAAAACTTATATTTATTATTCATATGGGTTTAATGTGTACTATGAAATTCAATACCAAAGGTAATAAAATTTCATCTCACTTTTTATTTTGGTGAGATAAATGCCTTATACATCAATATTTTCGTTTTTTGGTGTTTGTAATTCCCATGGATGTATTATATGATTATAATACTTAAATATATGTGTATGAACATATCTATTTGATTATATTTCTTTTATGGGGTTTATTTTTCAAGAGTAACCAAATCGATAAGGTACTTTTTTCTCAAATTTTCTTCTTTTAAACACATTCAATGTTATAAACCTATATATCTCTACGAGTTGTATATACTACCTTTTTAAAATTTATATCATGAATAACCATATGTTAATGATACTTTATTCTTCATTTAAGGTTATTATTTCCATTTAACTATGATTTAATGTTACCAAAGTGGTAATGGTTTACATCTTCAATCTAATCATTTATCAAGATTGTTTATGATTATGTATCTATTGATGAAATATTTTGACCTGTATCTCAATAAATATAATTAACATTAATAAAACATGTATATTAATTTTATATATAATTAATTGTGTTATTTTACATAATTTTTTAATTTAGATAATTAAGATTTATTTTATAAAAAATATGATTATTTCCCCTTTCAGTCGTAAATGTGTCTTCCTTCCAAACTATGTTTTCAAAAAATGATTTCAAAAATTTTGTTCTATTATAGTATTATTTTAAAAGGATGTTTTTACCAATGATTTAACATTTTACAATTTTTTAAGAGGAACCTTCTTGTTGTTTTCGAATTAGGGTTCTTTTCTAATCTTTTAAGGTACAAAAGGAATGTTTTCCATATATAGATATACCCATCACAATCACTGCCATTTCTATGAAGATTACATTTTAAGTATAGAATTTTATTTTTAAAGAAATTTTTTTCATAATATTTAGGAAATTTTCAAATTTATAAAAAAAATCAAACAAGTTTTTTTAAAAATGTATTATGTTTAAAACATATTTTAAATGATTTAAAAGATTTATTTATAAGAAATATAATGGTAAATTATAAAGAAAAGCGGTTCAATGATTTCATGTTTAATTATTAAATTTACAAATCAGTTTCCTAGAAAAGTGTTTTCAAATGATTTCATGCCCTATATTCAGGTATTCAAAGAATTTTCAAAGAAAATTTCTTTCAAATTGTTTTCAAGCTTATTTTTAAGTTTACAAGGAAAATAAATTTCAAATTGATTTTCAATATTTTTATTATTTTTCGAGGAAATGGTTTTATAATTAACATAAATAATAATTTATTAGTTTTTATTATAAAATAATTTCAAAATTATTTTCATGATCATCTTTAAAAAAAATTATATTTTTTATTCAAAATTATTTTCATGATTATTTTATATGTTTTCAAGGATAATGGTTTTAAAAATTATATATGTTTTAAAGAGTGTATTTCAAATAGGAAAAGATATTTTCCTCAAGAAATATTTTATATGATTTTTCATCATATGTTTTTAAATTGGTTTCAAAGAAAAAGATTCTAAGATGTTATATGTTTTAAAAGTTACGTTCCAAGTTATCCTTAAAAATCCTTTTCCATATATAATTAAATCCTTTTTTAAAGGAATGATTTACAAGTGATATGATCAAGGGAAACCAATCATATTATTTTTTTGAATGGTTTATGTTTTGATGTCTTGATTATTATGAAACATGTTTCTCTTTAACATGTTATATCGTGGTAAATGCTTATGAAACATGTTTCCTTTCACAATAAATTCCAGGATGAAATCATTATGAGACCTATATATTTTTTCATGGGTAATTATATGAGTAAATTATTACGATACCCATTTCATTTCATGGGTGATGATATGATTTTTTTAAAACCATCAGTTTTTATGGATTATGATAAGATGAATGTTTTATAGCACTTGTATGTATGATATCATTATAAGATGGGTGAGACCTATATATCTCTCTAATGCGTTGATGAAATATTTATATCACAAGAGATAATTATTGTAATCAATTTGATGGGATTAATCCACTATTGTATAATGGGGAAACCTGATCCACTATGGATAGATGGGGGAACTTGATCTAATATTGGAAAAAGGGGAACCCCAATCCACTCTGGGAAGATCAGGAAACCTAATCCACTAGGGGAAGATTAGAAATCATAATCCACGATGGTGTGATATAAAGATTTATTCCATTATAAGGAAATTATTATAAATGGGTATGGTTCCATGTCTCTCATGGTAGGTGGTGTCCCTATAAATTCACCTAATAAGTTTTTTGAAATAATACTTGACTTATAGGGGAATATATTACTTGTTTTAGTGTTTTCTAAAAGTCTACGTCTTATTCCTATGATATTATCATAGGGTTCATGTTAATTATTATATAATTCTTCATTTCTTATGAAATACCAATAAATATTCCATTTCTCATGATGTGATATTTGATATGAAGTATACGATCTCTAAATTCTATTATCCTTTTCTTATACCCTTAGGATAGTGATATGAATATGAATTTACTGTTTTTTAACCTTGCTGAGAATTTAAGATAACCCCTTTATTGTGTTTACTTTACCGATGTTATGATGAAACGATTGTAAGTTTAATTAAATTAGGGGAGATATTTTTGAGAAAAATTTAAAATCATTCACTGAGTAAGCATGTTTTTGTTCTATGTTTTTGATGGCCCTAAACTAATATGGTCATTCGGAATCTATTTTTGTAATGTATTATGTATTCCAAAAAAATATGTAACTCATATGTACATTAATATTGTTTTATTATTGGTTTTATTAGAGTGTATTTTTAGTTAACCTTTGGCAGCTAGGATGGGAAAATTTAAGGGTGATCCCTATAGATATTTTTGAGGAAATTTCTACAGTTTTATTTAAGGATTAGTATAAGGATGAGTTTATGTTTAGGAAAATTCCCTTGAATCTTGGTAATGTATTGTGTGAGTGGTTTCTTATTAATAAATATATATATACATAATATATGTGGATGTGTCTCTAGTATAGATGTACCTAGGTGATATAACTTTGACCCGGTGCCTAGGGCCTGACTCAATCATAACCTGGTACATAACAATAGACCTTATTGTACACCTGGATTGGCACTCCCAGGGGATATGATTTAGAAATTCACAAACTATTTTCAAACCATCTGGATAGATTTAATATAATTTATGTTATGAATATCGTAGGATAACCCAATTTTTTCAAAAATTAAAGAAGTTGGTTTTATTTTTTATACATCTTATAATTAAATTTTTCATGATTATGGGGGTTTTTTCTATGATAAGTGTTTCT
This sequence comes from Viscum album, assembly GCA_963277665.1. Classification (NCBI taxonomy): domain Eukaryota; kingdom Viridiplantae; phylum Streptophyta; class Magnoliopsida; order Santalales; family Viscaceae; genus Viscum; species Viscum album. The sequence continues at coordinate 403,264,799 of OY728157.1, forward strand.
CACCCTATGCTTTCTTGTATTATTAAATATTGGTAAATAAAATAAACTAGGTTATCATTGCCTATTTTAGATGTAGAATCTATGATCATGAAGAAAAACAATAATATATGTTTAAATCTCAGGAAATAATTTAGGAATATTAATGAGTATTGGATATATTGCTGAAGATAAAGAGACTGAAAATGATAAGTGAACTCCATGAGATGTTTTTTCATATTATTTTCATTAATAATAAAAGGAATTATTAGATTGAGGTTGTAGAGACCCGTAGCCTGACGTACATGGACATTACATTACTTTTGCGGAATACTTAGTACATAACAAAAACACACACACAAGGATCGTAATAGTTTAGTGTCTTTGGAAACTCGGAACGTAATCTTCTAAACGTGGTGAAAGATCTTCAACATCTCCCATAAAGATCTTTTTTTACCTAAAACCTTTCTTTATATCCTGGGGAAAAGAAAACATAAAAGGGTGAGCTCAAATGCTCAGTAAGGGTAAACAAAAGAAATATCAATCACATCATATACATAAGAACATAGCTTTTGGAAATCTTATCCTGCAAAAGAGCTCATAATATCATAACGTGGGATAAATCATAGAAGTGAAAATGAAATCATAACTTAAAACATTACTCATTGTGGCATACACACATAATCATAGAGAATCATTTCTTGTTAGTCAAGACTCATTGCCAAGACTATCTTAGTGGACAAAGTCCCTTTCTGAATCGAGTAATCCTCGTTTCAGTCCTGTTTCACTGAACTGGTATAACCTACCATTCCAGCCATGTCTATCTCATGAGATATAAAATCTTTACCCAATGCATTGGAGGGAGATATAGGTCCCACCCATCTTATAATGAATCCTTTCTTATGTGTGCCACATAATCATAAAACATACATCATCGCATAACACATGAAACAAAAATGGGATTCTTGAAACATCATAAATCAATTCATATAAGATAAAGGAATTCATAAACATAATTCCATCACAACATAGTCAAACCAATGTAAAAATATGGATAGAAACAGAACCCTTTATTATCTTAGATGGAAAATAATTTTGATAAAACACTTGAATTGAATTCTTGAGGAAAATATCCTTTCTTCTTCAAAAACATTTTTCCTTTCATAACATGTCATACAACTTTAAAATAAAAGAAGTTGATTAAAAATAAACTTGAAAACTTGTAAAGGAAGCTTCTTTGAAGTAATGTTTTAAAAATCCATTCATGCCGTATAAGTTAAAAAAAACATTCTTCGTACTTTTTTCGGAAAAGTCAAAAAGTACCTCGTACGGAAAAACGACAAAAGATTCCTTTCATATTCTTTACTAAAAACTCACCTAAGGGTAAAATTGGATTTAAACTATTGCAAGTGGATGGAAACAATATTACATATTGAGGGAACATGGATGTGGATGATAAAATACACCCCAGTAAATACTTACGAATAAACAATCTCGGATAAAAATGAGATTGTGATATTTCCCTTACCTTAGGTCCGACTTTCTTTGTAAGTGTCCAAACCTCCTGTATAATGATTTAAATCATGTTATTGACTTATTAAAGAATCATATTCATTGTTATGATATGGTTCACTAATGACATTATATTACCCGTTCTTTTGTAAATTCCATGTTAAAGAAGCGTTTTGGGTAAAATCGTTTCATTTATCGTAGGTGTTTTGACTTGTTGTTCTTGACATCATTATTACTTATATCATGATTTACTTACTTCCAGAATATAAAATATGATTTATATATCATATATATTCAGTATATATATATATATATAATAGGTAGATAAATAAAATGAAAAACACCGTTCATGGAGACGGTAGTCCGTACGTACGCATGAACGCTGTTTTCCTTTCCTTGTTGTCTTGAAATGGAAGTAAGTAGATGACATACATATGTATATATATACATAAATCCAGTAGCTTTATAATGTCATATATTTCATTATTATTTCTTATATATACATTATAATCATTCTTAAATGGTTAACATGTAGAATGAATCTCATCGCGTCGTGGAGACGGTATTCCGTACGTACGCACGAGCGATGATATCATTTCTATAAATATTGAATTGAATTGGAGTGGATTATACAATATATCAGAATCAATATGATGTTGTAATAACTATGTATAGTTATTCTTTACACCATTATACCCATCCATGTAAGGTGGTGGTGGAAAATAGATTACACCACGGCGTGGAGACGGTATTCCGTACGTACGCATGCGCGGTGATTTCTTTTTCCGTAGGATGGATAGATGGTGAAATAGGGTTGTTTCATACTTATAATAACATATCAGTATATGAGTGATACTGATGTTATTACTTCATAATGAAACAACCTAAGAAGAAGAAGTGGAAGAAGAAATAAAGATGAAAGAATTGGTAACGGTAATTACCTCTTCTTTGAAGCGCCTCTTTGAGACCTCCTCTTAGGGCACTAGAATTGGTCTTTGAGGAAGACCAGAACCTCTAGGATGTTGCTAGGGAAGTGGAGAAGAGATTTTGGCAGGGGTTGGCCGAGCTTGAGTGCTCAAATTGGTGTGAGGAGGAGGGGGAGAAGGTGTCCTTTTATAGGGGAGGAGAGGGGCACCTTAGGAATAACTAAAAACATTATTTTATATTAAAGTCAAAATCGGTTTATAATGGTTCCAAAGGGTCTTATTTCGAAGATAAGGTGGGGAAGGGTAGAAATCCTCTCATCCAATAGAATTTGGACAAGTTTAGGTTCCTATTTTAACCTTATCATTTAGATTTAACATTAAGTTAAATAATTTAACTTTTACCATGTCTTTTTATTTTCTTTCACTATATGGTTAATACACTTACTATAACATGCCAAACGAACCCCAAATTGTTTATTATTAATATATATATCCTTATCTAAGTCATTTGGCCGAACCTTAGATTTTTAGGAATAAAATAACAATTAATAATATAATATTTGATTTAAAAACTATTTTGTGTCAATTTTGACACTATTTCATATATGACTTTTGTGAAAGTCATAACAGAATTAAATGTTCGAACCAAGTTGATTAAATCAACACTAATATATCATATTAACCTAGAAAATTAGTGGAATTCATAAAAATTTTCAAATTACATTTATTTTGGTGTTTATAACATCAATTATGTCAATATTTCATTAATAAGTTAATTACTGCATCATCGTTGTGTCATAAATAAATTAAATTATTTGATGTCTAAAAATTACAAATAAAATACCATCATGTAGGAAATCTTTTTAGCTTTCTAATGAATATTTACAATCGAATTTAGCTTATGTATAACCCCATATTATAAATGATTTACTTATTAAACTTTGATTTTAACTATTTTAACCTTTCTTTAAATAAATTAATAATAAATGTCCTAATCTAATCCAAGTGGGCCTAAATGGTCATATTTTATTCCTAAGTTTGTTTTTGGTCGAATTAAACTTGTCCAATAGAATTAGGACATGTGTTAGGGTAATAGTAATATCATATTTACCCTTAGTTACCCTATTTACTATTAACCGCGGTAAAAAAAAGTAAAAAGTTACTATTCACCAAAAAATTATTTTCATCTCATTGAACCACATTTTAGTCCTTGATATTAACCGTGTCTCTCGGATTTTCGAAATTCCATTCACAGAAGCGGTAAAATTAAGTTTTATGCAAAATTCAGTTTTTAACCTACCACTTAGTAGTTTCACTATTCATCAAAAATTAATGTTTTTCAGAACAATGCCAAAATTTCATCCCAAGCTATATTTCATATTCCGAATTCAAAAATGAAGTCTATTTTACCAAATTCATAACATAAAAGTTGCATTAATTAATTTTATAATTAAATCCCGCTGTTAAAACAAATAGCGTGTTTTTAAGAAACAATATCTATCAAAAGATTGACACTTGTTTATGTCTAGTTTAAATGTGAAATTACATCCAATGACCAACATTGTATTAAATTGTAAAAATATATTCTAAATATACTTTAAAACCACTCAAATTAATGATTTATCACTATTAATTATTTCGATTTAAAAAAGTTGTTTTTAATTATAATTTTGTAATTTTCACTATTCATCAGAATATGAAAGTTATCCGAAAAGTACCAAAATTTCACCTTAGGCTAAATTCGATACTCCGAATCCAAAAATAAAGTTCATTTTGAAAAATAAGATTTACTGGATTTCAAAAAGTGGTTATTACTATTCATAACGGCTAGTTTTAATAATATTTTTATAGCATATCGTTGTTTAGTGAAACTCGGTATTGCGTACTACACACGCTATCGAGGAAGGTCGCGATTGCGTGTAATGCAAGTCAAGTCAAGGATGCGTGTTGTGCAAGCTCCTTTTGGTGTAGCGTACAACACAAGACATTAATAAAATTAAAAAGATATATTTTTTTATAAAATCTTGGGCTGTTACATTCTACCCCCCTTAAAAATGAATTTCGCCCTCGAAATTCGTCGGGGTTATAAATGGTTTACTATTTGAAAGTTTCTTTGATAGAAACCCACATCGTAAAAAGGAATACCAAAACTTATCTTTAAAAACAAAAGTATGAAACGTAACGGTTACCCAAATAAACTAATCATTGGGTTTCCACATAGGTGAAAATATGGATATGTAAGAGAAATCTAACCGTCATGTTCTGATGGAGAGTGGTAGAGGACATGGCTATGGAAAAGCTAGCAATCACAAAGCCATAAATTTGTGATGATCTAAGGTACCATCCGATTCATCAGATATAAGATCACTAGGACAACATTTTTGGTTTTCAATATCATTTTCCTAAAGTTGAAATGTTTGAATTAGGAGAAATACTTACTTGATTTTGGTACAATCTCACTGTTGTTCGTGAATTGATCAATTTACACTTCATCCCTTAAAGAAATGAAGTTGAATTTGTTATTCGTGATATGTTAGCAGATCATGTGATAGAATGATGGGTCATTCCATCTCTTTCAAACAAAAGGTTAGCAAAAGTTATAAGTCCATCTTGTGGTTAGATTAATCGTATATGGTTCCAAAAATGAACTTATACTTCATATATCATACCGCTTAATAAAATAAAACTAGTTTATACTAACCAGGGACTTCCTGTAGGCTAGTGGTAGGCGATAAAGGCCAGTCGCACTTCGGTTGTGGGTTCGATTTCCACAGCCTTGTCCGACGCGATGGGCTGTCGCTCGTCCTGCAGGTTGTCCTTTTTCTAAAGCTATATTACTATAACATCCCATCAATAATATCGAAAAACATTTTATCCTAACTTATGTCCAACATAATCCATTCTAATATTTAGGCTTATCCATAATACTGTAGTCCACTCTCATAATATAGTGAAAACGATTACCAGAGATTTAATACCATCTTTGATCCCCATATATCATAAGATATGTCTTGTTGGTCACATTCCAAACATTCAAAGGCCTTAATCTTGTACTCTCTTGAATACCCATTGAACCTTAGTGAAAACATGAATGCAGTTAAAAGTTAACACTTTTCACATACCGAAATCCTAAAAATTCTATATACTCAAACCATGATATCACTTAGTCCTTATATCAATCATGAGCTCATGAATACTGTTAAACATTTCATTTTCTCATTTTCCCTTCATTATGCGCATATCATCTTTTTTTCCAAAAATACCTCAATCACTTAGAATACCACATTAGACCAATACATAAATATTCCAATACACCATAAAAGTACCTCAACAACATTATTCTTGAATACCAATACATAAACACTTCAGTCCATCCACTTCAATGACTGTCCTGGAATAAGTCCTTCCTTGATTTAGAAGTAACTTTTTAGGTTAGGGCATTGAGTTGGGTAATGCCCATGTTCTCCACAAATAAGACATTGAACTCCATAACAGTCTGTCACTCTATGACCCTTTTCTCCACACAGATAACATCGGTCCCTCCATTTGAGGTATTCCTCAAGGTTCTTCTTCCCTTCTTTAGAAATCTCAATCTTCCTTTCTTTATGCTCCTCAACATGCGAACATGCATAATAGTTTATCTTCCTCTTCTTTGATGAATTAGTCATACCACTAAATTTCACCTTGTTAATCATATATCGCGATGACTGATTCGGCATAATCACAATATCTTTATCTCTAGGAATTACACAATTTTGTTGCTCATAGTCACCAATTTGTCCATTGGATTCAATGTAAACCGAATTCCTTCTGGTTCCCTCCATTAACTAAAACACAAAAAGAATTTTGTGAGAGGAGAAATCATGCTAGGGAAGACAACATAGTAAAGGGGAAGCACCCTCAATATCTAACATCTTAGGATAAATTCTAAGATCGTTACCGTAGTTCTAGGACTATATCCTATACGTATACTTATCCTTAGGGACATCCTTAGACATACCTTAGAAATATCTCTAGGGATCTCACTAAAGATCTTGCATCCTAGTTTCCAAAGGTTGACTAAACCTTTCCTCTGATACCAACTGTAGAGACCCGTAGCCTGACGTACATGGACATTACATTACTTTTGCGGAATACTTAGTACATAACAAAAACACACACACAAGGATCGTAATAGGTTAGTGTCTTTGGAAACTCGGAACGTAATCTTCTAAACGTGGTGAAAGATCTTCAACATCTCCCATAAAGATCTTTTTTTACCTAAAACCTTTCTTTATATCCTGGGGAAAAGAAAACATAAAAGGGTGAGCTCAAATGCTCAGTAAGGGTAAACAAAAGAAATATCAATCACATCATATACATAAGAACATAGCTTTTGGAAATCTTATCCTGCAAAAGAGCTCATAATATCATAACGTGGGATAAATCATAGAAGTGAAAATGAAATCATAACTTAAAACATTACTCATTGTGGCATACACACATAATCATAGAGAATCATTTCTTGTTAGTCAAGACTCATTGCCAAGACTATCTTAGTGGACAAAGTCCCTTTCTGAATCGAGTAATCCTCGTTTCAGTCCTGTTTCACTGAACCGGTATAACCTACCATTCCAGCCATGTCTATCTCATGAGATATAAAATCTTTACCCAATGCATTGGAGGGAGATATAGGTCCCACCCATCTTATAATGAATCCTTTCTTATGTGTGCCACATAATCATAAAACATACATCATCGCATAACACATGAAACAAAAATGGGATTCTTGAAACATCATAAATCAATTCATATAAGATAAAGGAATTCATAAACATAATTCCATCACAACATAGTCAAACCAATGTAAAAATATGGATAGAAACAGAACCCTTTATTATCTTAGATGGAAAATAATTTTGATAAAACACTTGAATTGAATTCTTGAGGAAAATATCCTTTCTTCTTCAAAAACATTTTTCCTTTCATAACATGTCATACAACTTTAAAATAAAATAAGTTGATTAAAAATAAACTTGAAAACTTGTAAAGGAAGCTTCTTTGAAGTAATGTTTTAAAAATCCATTCATGCCGTATAAGTTAAAAAAACATTCTTCGTACTTTTTTCGGAAAAGTCAAAAAGTACCTCGTACGGAAAAACGACAAAAGATTCCTTTCATATTCTTTACTAAAAACTCACCTAAGGGTAAAATTGGATTTTAACTATTGCAAGTGGATGGAAACAATATTACATATTGAGGGAACATGGATGTGGATGATAAAATACACCCCAGTAAATACTTACGAATAAACAATCTCGGATAAAAATGAGATTGTGATATTTCCCTTACCTTAGGTCCGACTTGCTTTGTATGTGTCCGAACCTCCTGTATAATGATTTAAATCATGTTATTGACTTATTAAAGAATCATATTCATTGTTATGATATGGTTCACTAATGACATTATATTACCCGTTCTTTTGTAAATTCCATGTTAAAGAAGCGTTTTGGGTAAAATCGTTTCATTTATCGTAGGTGTTTTGACTTGTTGTTCTTGACATCATTATTACATATATCATGATTTACTTACTTCCAGAATATAAAATATGATTTATATATCATATATATTCAGTATATATATATATAATAGGTAGATAAATAAAATGAAAAACACCGTTCATGGAGACGGTAGTCCGTACGTACGCATGAACGCTGTTTTCCTTTCCTTGTTGTCTTGAAATGGAAGTAAGTAGATGACATACATATGTATATATATACATAAATCCAGTAGCTTTATAATGTCATATATTTCATTATTATTTCTTATATATACATTATAATCATTCTTAAATGGTTAACATGTAGAATGAATCTCATCGCGTCGTGGAGACGGTATTCCGTACGTACGCACGAGCGATGATATCATTTCTATAAATATTGAATTGAATTGGAGTGGATTATACAATATATCAGAATCAATATGATGTTGTAATAACTATGTATAGTTATTCTTTACACCATTATACCCATCCATGTAAGGTGGTGGTGGAAAATAGATTACACCACGGCGTGGAGACGGTATTCCGTACGTACGCACGCGCGGTGATTTCTTTTTCCGTAGGATGGATAGATGGTGAAATAGGGTTGTTTCATACTTATAATAACATATCAGTATATTAGTGATACTGATGTTATTACTTCATAATGAAACAACCTAAGAAGAAGAAGTGGAAGAAGAAATAAAGATGAAAGAATTGGTAACGGTAATTACCTCTTCTTTGAAGCGCCTCTTTGAGACCTCCTCTTAGGGCACTAGAATTGGTCTTTGAGGAAGACCAGAACCTCTAGGATGTTGCTAGGGAAGTGGATAAGAGATTTTGGCAGGGGTTGGCCGAGCTTGAGTGCTCAAATTGGTGTGAGGAGGAGGGGGAGAAGGTGTCCTTTTATAGGGGAGGAGAGGGGCACCTTAGGAATAACTAAAAACATTATTTTATATTAAAGTCAAAATCGGTTTATAATGGTTCCAAAGGGTCTTATTTCGAAGATAAGGTGGGGAAGGGTCGAAATCCTCTCATACAATAGAATTTGGACAAGTTTAGGTTCCTATTTTAACCTTATCATTTAGATTTAACATTAAGTTAAATAATTTAACTTTTACCATGTCTTTTTGTTTTCTTTCACTATATGGGTAATACACTTACTATAACATGCCAAACGAACCCCAAATTGTTTATTATTAATATATATATCCTTATCTAAGTCATTTGGCCGAACCTTAGATTTTTAGGAATAAAATAACAATTAATAATATAATATTTGATTTAAAAACTATTTTGTGTCAATTTTGACACTATTTGATATATGACTTTTGTGAAAGTCATAACAGAATTAAATGTTCGAACCAAGTTGATTAAATCAACACTAATATATCATATTAACCTATAAAATTAGTGGAATTCATAAAAATTTTCAAATTACATTTATTTTGGTGTTTATAACATCAATTATGTCAATATTTCATTAATAAGTTAATTACTGCATCATCGTTGTGTCATAAATAAATTAAATTATTTGATGTCTAAAAATTACAAATAAAATACCATCATGTAGGAAATCTTTTTAGCTTTCTAATGAATATTTACAATCGAATTTATCTTATGTATAACCCCATATTATAAATGATTTACTTATTAAACTTTGATTTTAACTATTTTAACCTTTCTTTAAATAAATTAATAATAAATGTCCTAATCTAATCCAAGTGGGCCTAAATGGTCATATTTTATTCCTAAGTTTGTTTTTGGTCGAATTACACTTGTCCAATAGAATTAGGACATGTGTTAGGGTAATAGTAATATCATATTTACCCTTAGTTACCCTATTTACTATTAACCGCGGTAAAAAAAAGTAAAAAGTTACTATTCACCAAAAAATTATTTTCATCTCATTGAACCACATTTTAGTCCTTGATATTAACCGTGTCTCTCGGATTTTCGAAATTCCATTCACAGAAGCAGTAAAATTATGTTTTATGCAAAATTCAGTTTTTAACCTACCACTTAGTAGTTTCACTATTCATCAAAAATTAATGTTTTTCAGAACAATGCCAAAATTTCATCCCAAGCTATATTTCATATTCCGAATTCAAAAATGAAGTCTATTTTACCAAATTCATAACATAAAAGCTGCATTAATTAATTTTATAATTAAATCCCGCTGTTAAAACAAATAGCGTGTTTTTAAGAAACAATATCTATCAAAAGATTGACACTTGTTTATGTCTAGTTTAAATGTGAAATTACATCCAATGACCAACATTGTATTAAATTGTAAAAATATATTCTAAATATACTTTAAAACCACTCAAATTAATGATTTATCACTATTAATTATTTCGATTTAAAAAAGTTGTTTTTAATTATAATTTTGTAATTTTCACTATTCATCAGAATATGAAAGTTATCCGAAAAGTACCAAAATTTCACCTTAGGCTAAATTCGATACTACGAATCCAAAAATAAAGTTCATTTTGAAAAATAAGATTTACTGGATTTCAAAAAGTGGTTATTACTATTCATAACGGCTAGTTTTAATAATATTTTTATAGCATATCGTTGTTTAGTGAAACTCGGTATTGCGTACTACACACGCTATCGAGGAAGGTCGCGATTGCGTGTAATGCAAGTCAAGTCAAGGATGCGTGTTGTGCAAGCTCCTTTTGGTGTAGAGTACAACACAAGACATTAATAAAATTAAAAAGATATATTTTTTTATAAAATCTTGGGCTGTTACAGAGGTTGAGTAACCTTAAGACATTATTCATATTTTATATTCTATTAAAGGGGTATTAAGGGATAAGTTTATGAAGACTGAGTAATCGTTTAAGAATATAGTTGGATGATTAATGTGTATATGTATTTGAATTAAATAATTTTGTTATATTAATCAGGGAGTATATTTTTTCCATTTATAATTTTTTAAAAATATATTTAATTGTGTTGGTGAATTAGAAAATGGATTTATTAGACATGATATACTTTGGTTAAGCTAAGGTAACCCTTAATGTTTTTATAATTTTGATAGAATTATGTTTATCCTGGATAAAGAGATCAATTATATGGATAATGTAAATTATATAGTAATGATTACCCCAGAACTGATTATTGATTTTTTGAAAAATTGGTATATTTAATCATGTATTAAGATTGGAACTTCTTATCTTTGAGGACTATATCGATTAATCTTTATAATAATGAAGTATTCATTTTTTATAAATAGATTTGTGGTAATTTAGGTTATTATTATACCCCAAGAGAATATACATTGAGGGTTTTCACATGTTTCTAATATGGAAACCAATAACTAATTTGGGATATATGGGTGGCCAATGTTAAGGTTTTTTCATGAACATATTTTTAATGTTTTGTATTTTACACTTTTGGAAGGGTTATTTTTACATACATGAATTATTTTAAAGGTATTTTTAAATTAATTTATATTCCTGTTTTGTTTTGGGGGTTTCCCATACATTTTTTGAGGAAAGGTTGAGTTTTCGTGACTTGGGTTAAACCATGAGCCCATTCTATGATTAAAAATCATTTTTTTCTTTTATAAATCCTTCATTTTCAACATTTTATACACATTCCACTTCCCAATTGGAATCCCCTTATATATTTAAACCCCCATATCCATTTTGAGCTCATATGAATCCATAATCATGATGTATTTGGATTGTTTATTGTATTGGGCCATCCCATAAGAACATTTCTTATTTTAAAAAAATTAAATCTTTAATATCTCATTCAATTTTTGATGTTTTTTAGTGATTCCAAGTCTCAACTGTGCCCCCATACCAAATTCACGCCATCTTTCACTTTTCCCCCTTTTTTGAGATGATATTTATAACAAATTAGGGAAAAAATTCTTTATATTTCTCAAATCTTCCAGATTTGAAGAGATAACTTGTTTCTTTTATAAATATTTCAATTTTTACTATTTTCCCTATATTTCAATTCTCACAGGACCTAATCAGCCTTATTGAAACCTAAAAAACACTTTTGGATACCTGGAAATTCAGATACTATTTTATTTAGGGAATTTTTTTCAATCTCCCTTAATTATGGGAGTTTCATCTCATGTTCTTTTCATTTTCTTTGGGTTTCTTCCACTTTTCTTGAGGTTGTAAAATATCCAGTAGCTAGGGTTCACACCTAGGTTTTATATTGTGTAATTTTTGGTAAAATATTGTGGATTTGGGCTTGATTTCCCTTCATTGTGGTGTGGTGGTTGTGCGATTGAATTTTCGCACAACGGTTTGGGTGTTTTTGACCAAATGGTAGGTGATTCCATGTGTAAAAATATTGGTAGATTTCGTTTTGCATGATTTATATTTTTATCATGAATCTCTTCCATTCTTTGGTGAAAAAATAATATTTGGTAACATTTATTAAGTGGTTTATTTTTAAGTGGAATTTGTTTTTGCAAAAAATGAATATTTCTGGTGTGTATTCCATGTTGTGTTCATCTGGGTTGTTTTATGATTCATGGAATAGTTTTATAAAATGATGTTATGGATTCCAATTCTAGTTTTTTTTTATTTTGGTATGATTTTGATCTTGAAAGAGGGTTTATAGAAGGATTTTATGTGGAAAACATGGTTACACTCCTTGGAATTGTTTTCTAAAGGTTTTAATTTGTTTCTGGATTTATGTAAGAGGTGCAGTTGTATTCCCAAAATGTTTTGGTTGGAGTGTACTATTCAAATGGTCTATACTATCTTGTAATTTTTTTATAAAAAAATTAAATGATATGCTGAAGTGTGAAAGAGAGGTGAAACATGTTGTGAGCCGTTTTGGTGTGAGTATGATTTCCAGAATGAATTTGAATGAAAAAGGGGATCATGTGACAAGTGTGTGGGCTATTTAGTGTGTCTATGACTTGGATGTTGTATTTTCATGTGAAAATTTTATTTCATGTCTTGTGAAACTTGTATGATCATAAGATGGAAAACCCAGGTATCTATGTGGGTTGACGTGAACTAGTATGCTAGTAAACCCATGGGGTTGGCCCCTGTTTCACATAGCATGTTTAATGATGACAACACTAACTAAACTAAAATGATATTGTTTTTGGGGGCCACTAGGTTATGGGTATGATCCCTACTAGTGGATCATGTGCATGGGAATATATATTTTTATGGTTACTTTCACCTAGTATGAGGTAACTGGGACCCATAGTGAGCTAGTGCCTATGGTTTTTTCCCATTTCTAGTGCTCATTAGATATTTTATAAATACCTTTGGCATACAGTTTGTTTGTAAGGAAAAATCATGAATATTTTTCATTCAATTTTAGAGTGTTTAGTTTTTTAATGTATCCCACATGAATGTTCTTTTATTTTAAAGTTTCATCTTCTATAAATTGTTACAAGCATTTATTTTTTACAAAACATGCATACTTTTTACTCTCCTATAATGATTATCAGATGGAATGTTTTTGTAGTGTAATCCTACTGGGATTTTTTTCACACTCTAATTACACCCTTGGGTGTTAGTAAACATGGTTATTTTTTCACTGGGTTGGGTAAATCTTTTATTCCCTATAGTTTTGGGTTCTAGCTGTCCTTCTGGGAACAGTGTTGTGGAGATGGCTTAAGGGTGGTTCACCTTTCCATAAATAGGTACTTGGGCTATCCTTTTTTTGGGTTTTCCTTTGTAATAGTCTTTAAAGATTGTTTCAAATAGTGTAACTTAATTATGAAATTTTTTAAAAGACAATTTATTTTGAAAAATAAATATTTTATTTAGATTTGTATGTCGTTTAATGGTTATAATCTTGGGTAAATAGTTCTCAAATTTCATTTTATGATACCTAGGAACATGTTCCAGACCATGGGTATCTGGAACACCATTTGGGTCTTTCCACAGACTAATTCTATTTCTAGTTTTGAAGGTGACTAGATCAGGTCATTGAAACCTATATGGTTATCCATTTATAGAAATATTAACTTAAAATTTGGACTAAATTTGTGACAATAAAGTATTATGTCACCAAATGAGGATTTATGCATATTGGATAACCTGTTCTACCAAATTTTTACTAGTTGTAACTAAAAAATATGAGATGACTTATCATGGATCTAATGATATGTTATTACTTCATGTAGGAAAATACAACTTCATTTTTTGAGAAACATGTGATGTTAAAATTTATTGAGGCACAAAAGAGGGTGACATTTTAGTGAATCGAGTAACTTTATCATTTTATGAACATTCTTTAACTCCTTAGAAAGGATCTTGAAACAAAAAATATTATAATAGTACCTTCTTTTCTGATGAATGAAATGGATCCTTATATCATTATGTATTTAGTGATAGGTGATTTTTAGAATTCTTTTTAACTTTTTATATATCAAACTCTATAAGAAAATGATGGTTATATTTCACTTATAAGTCCATGGTTTCACATTCCACCTATGTCCTTCTACGGGTAAAACTAGTTATGAGTTACTTTGGGTAGCTGTTATGTTTCAAAATTTACTTTTTAAAAGTTTGTTTTAGTAGTCATTTTTACAATTTGGGTCTCTATGAATTGAACTTTCATGTATTATATATTAGATAACATAGATGAATTTCTAATGAAATGTTCTTATTCCGGGGAAGAATGTAATACCCTTGTATTTTGTGGAATGTGTTTTTCAAATTAATTTAATCTTTTTGATATTTTTTTTTCAAAACAACAGTAAATATAGTTTTATATATATATTAAATCACTGCATTTGGATTTCGTTCACTATATGAAATATTTATATTAGCTTTAGTTACACACAAAACTATGTTTGGGTTATGTTACACATAATTCAAAGTACTTTTTATAGCTGGAAAAACCTGCAAGGACATTTTTTCTAGAATGCCAATATACTATTAATATTATTATTAAAATATTATTATTTATACTACTAATCTTTTTTAATGTAAGTAAAATCTATCATCTACTGAATTTTGAAAAATATTATTTACACATGTATAAAAATTGATTACTTCTGTTATCAATTAGTATAATTTAATGTAAGAACTATTTGAAAATAAAGAAATTACTTTTTAATGAAAACTATTTTCAATTTATAAAAAAAATAACTAATAAAATTAAACAAATAAATTTAGATAATTTTTTAAATAAATATTATATATTATATATTCAATAAATATTTTTTAAACTTCTCTAATAAAATTGGTAGGTATAGTATAAGAACAAATCAAATAAAAAAATTACATCTAAAAATCAATATTACCACATTTTAATGGATAAAACATTCTAAATAAAAATTTATGAACGTTTATTATTTTATATTTAAAACTAAACCTTATCATGGAAATTTTTTTATAATTATTAGGTTATGGAGATTTTTGGTATTTCTCTATGAAGCATCATTTTTTGATGCATAATGAAAAATGATGGATTTTAATTCATAGCTTCTCTTTTATCTAATTTATTTATAATGGTAAATTATATTTTTAATCGATTTTAAATTATAATTTTATCAATTTTACATAAATTAATCCAATTTAGGTCGTTGTAATAAATTTTACACAAAAATTTGATATAAAATAGTACGAAAATTATGAATAATTTTATATTAAAAACCTGATTTGTCATCTCCTCTATAGGATTAAATTTGAATTCATTTTGTCCGATTATGTGATTGGAATTTTTAAAAATTGATTAAATATTTTTAATCGTCATAATATATAATTTCAAAAAAATTCAACTTTTTTTTTGAAAAAAATGAATGTGAAAATAGTTAAAATTAATTACAATGATTTAGTGGAAAATTAGTTTAACTTGGTACACAACCTTACACATAAGGGAGAAAGGATCTATTAAAATTTAAAAAATCCATTATATTGACATATTTATACCCTATAATTCCATTAATCTAATTTTTTTATTATTGGAGGATTAAATCATATGAAAAACATGGGTGGAATTTTATTTTGAAAATATTACAAGAATACCACTACTCCTCCATTACAAAAAAGAACTCACCCTTACTATTGTACCCCTCTCTCTTG
The DNA here is from genome assembly GCA_963277665.1 of Viscum album. Lineage (NCBI taxonomy): Eukaryota > Viridiplantae > Streptophyta > Magnoliopsida > Santalales > Viscaceae > Viscum > Viscum album. The sequence continues at coordinate 403,280,763 of OY728157.1, forward strand.
GATTTTAATGATCAAAATCACTCTTATTTTGTTCTAACTTGTTTTCAAGTGTTTTTGTTGATAGGCAAAAGGTTGCCAAGGAGTGGGGCCAAGAAGGACTGAAAGTGGACTCTTTGAGTCTACCGGCCAACCGGTGTATTCCCACTGGCCAGCCGGTGGACTCTGGCAGTAGCAATGGTTTCTGTCAAGAGCCACCGGTCAGCCGGTGTGAGCTCCCCGGCCAGCCGGTATTGTCACCAGCCAGCCAGTGGCTGACCACCGGCCAGCCGGTAGAACCTGGGCAGAGAGCTTGCTCTCTGTCTGGACACCGGCCAGCCGGTGGCTCAGGACCGGCCAGCCGGTGGACCACCGGCCAGCTGGTGAGACACCACCGGCCAGCCGGTGTGCCCAGTAAAACTAGTCATTGGTCTTTGACCAGACTTGTACTTTTGACTCCCAACGGCTCCGAAGGCCTCTCCAACGGCTCCGAAGACCCCCAACGGCCATTTGGGTGTTCCTATACTATAAATAAAGGACTATGAAGCCCCAGAAACATAGAGTATCCCACGGGAACATTTTCCGATCATTTGGAGAACCTCCGGTGCATTCCTTCAAGGATCCCCACTTGCTCCAACTCACTTCCACAACCAAGGAGCACCACCACAGAAGCTTGGGAGCGCTCTTCATCCTCACCAATAAATCCATTGGTGCCCAAGACTTCTCCTCTTTACGGTTTTTATTGTTTTATCATTTTGAGCATTATTTTGAGTTTGTGCATACAAACCCTTCTTTCTATCATCCTCCCTTTGTTTGGGTTTTCACACCACCTTCAAGGTGTGAAGAGGTTAGTCAAGTCTTCCCTGTAAAAGACTTGAGTCATAGGTGAGCTAGCCTTCACCTGTAAGAAGGCTGGTGGGTTTCTTTCTACAACCAATAAAAAGCAAGCTGTAATAGGTTTCTAGGCTGCCTTAAAGTATAGTGGGTTTCTTGCTACAACCATTAAAAAGCAATCTGTTGTATGAATCTATCAACGGTTGAGTTGGGAGCAGAGACGTAGGCTTGGGATTTAGGCCGAACTCCATTATCAATTTTGTGTCTTGCCTCTTTTATTTCCGCTGCGCTTTAAATTTTTCTTAAATTGTTAAACTTTTTTAAAAGGCAATTCACCCCCCCTCTTTCCATCACTCTCCGACCCAACAATTGGTATCAGAGGAAGTGTTTGAGTAATACCTTAACCGGTTTCAAATTCAAGATCCATTGTGATGGCTTCATCTTCTTTCGCCCCCGGAGGTTATTCATTGGGTCGTGCTCCTTTTTTTGATGGAACCGACTATACCTATTGGAAAACCCGCATGTCTACTTTTCTTAGAAGTATAGGTTATCCTATTTATAGAATTGTCTTGCATGGTTACTCTCTCTCTTCTCACGATGAATCCAAATGGACTCAAGCCGATATTAAAAATTTCGAGCTTGATGGCAAAGCCATGAACGCTCTTCATTGCGGCCTTGATCGTAATGAATTCAATCGAGTTTCCACATGCACTTCATCTCATGAAATCTGGAAACTTTTGGAGGTTACCCATGAGGGGACCAACAAAGTTAAGGATACTCGTTTGGATATGTACCGTCAAGATTTTGAGTCTTTTACCATGCATCCATCTGAATATATTACTGATATGTTTACTCGCTTTACTGATGTTTGTAATGGGAGAAAGTTTCTTGGAGATGTTGTTTCTGCAGAGATGATGTTCAAGAAGATCCTTTGGATATTACCAAGTTCATGGGCACTGAAAGTCACGACAATTCAAGAAGTGAAGAATTTAAAAGAAATGTCGGTCGAAGAGCTCATCGGATCCCTCATGACCTACGAGATCACCATGAGGAGGCAAGCTAAAAAGGAAGGCAAACTCATCGAAACTCCAAAGAACATCACCTTCAAAGTTCAAAAAGAAGAAAGCTCCTCCTCCTTATATTCTTCCTCTTCAAGAGGTGATTCAGATATCGAGAACCTTGCCCGCAAGATGCAAAAATTCATGAAGAAGAACAAAAAGAAGAAATCTCGCAAGGCTCGAAAGGAAGAACTTGACGAAAAATCCGAGCCCGAGGTGATATGCTATGGGTACGGCAAGAAAGGCCATTATAAGCCCGATTGCCCACTCCATAAGACAAGGTCCAAGAAAAAGGAAAAGAAAAAGGCATTCAAGGCCACTTGGAGTGATAGCTCCTCATCCTCCTCCTCCTCAAAAGACAACGGTAAAAAATTTCTAATGGCATTTCATGAGGTAACCTATTCCAACTCCTCTTCCTCTTGTTCTTCCAATTCATTCAATCATTTATCTTACGAGGATCTCCAACATGCGAGAGATCAATTGGAGGGAGGTTTTCACGAACTTTCTTCCAAATTTATTGCTTTAAAAAAGAAATTCAAAATTCTTTCTTCCGAAAAGGATCAACTTCTCAAAGAGAAGGAAGACTTGTCCCTCAAGTTCCAAAACCTTCCCGATGTTGATTCTATGGAATCAAAAATCAAAGATTTAAGGAAATCCCTAGCTAAGTTCACCGAAGGTGAACATAACCTTTCGAAGCTCCTTGGTTCCCAATGCATATCTAGAACCACCCAAGGGATTGGCTATTCCAAGAAAGCTTCCTCTTCCCATGCTCCAACTATTTTTGTAAGGGGGATCTCCCAATATAAATTTTGCAACTATTGCAAAAAGATAGGGCACTTAATTTACGAGTGCGATTGCAAAAATGCCCGGTATGGAAGGCCCAAAACCATTTCCTTTAACGATGAATTTCATAGGAGAAGACCTGCCACAAGACAAGTATGGATTGAAAAATCCCTTTTAGCAAGTCTCTCCGGACTAAAATTTGTCTCGGTTCTATAATACTCTCCCCGGTGATTTGTTGTTTTTATTTAGGGGGAGTTAGGATCGTTTAAGCTTTTTTGCGTTTTTCTTTCAAAACATTCAATTCAAAACTTTCAATTCAAAAATTTCAATTTAAAACTTTCAATTCAAATTTAAAAAAATTCAATTGGTTTAAAATCTCTATCTTGTTTTTCAATCCTTTCCTTCAATCAAATTTTATGCCCCGTGCTATTTTGATAATCACAAAGGGGGAGATTTCCTTGGTTGATTGGAGGAGAAATATTTCTCTCATGCTTTGATTTACTTTTCAATTTATCCTTTAAAGCATGCCTTTCATTTCAGTCTTTTACATTGCCTGTTTTGGTGATTGTGATCATCAAAATAGGGGGAGATTGTTGTACCCCTCTCTCTTGGATTTTAATGATCACAATCACTCTTATTTTGTTTTAACTTGTTTTCAAGTGTTTTTGTTGATAGGCAAAAGTTTTGCAAGGAGTTGGGCCAAGAAGTACTGAAAGTGGACTCTTGGAGTCTACCGGCCAACCGGAGGATTCCCACCGGCCAGCTTGTGGTCTCTGGCAGTAGCAATGGTTTCTGTCCAGAGCCACCGGTCAGCCAGTGTGAGCTCCCCGGCCAGCCGGTATTGTCACCCGTCGGCCGGCGGCTGACCACCGGCCAGCCGGTGGCTCAGGACCGGCCAGCCGGTGGACCACCGGCCGGCTGGTGAGACACCACCGGCCAGCCGGTGTGCCCAGTCAAACTAGCCATTGGGCTTTGACCAGACTTGTACTTTTGACTCCCAACGGCTCCGAAGGCCTCTCCAACGGCTCCGAAGACCCCCAACGGCCATTTGGGTGTTCCTCTCTTATAAATAAAGGACTATGAAGCCCCGGAAACATAGAGTAGCCCACAAGAACATTTTTCGATCATTTGGAGAACCTCCGACGCATTACTTCAAGGATCCCCACTTGCTCCAACTCACTTCCACAACCAAGGAGCACCACCATAGAAGCTTGGGAGCGCTCTTCATCATCACCAATCAATCCATTGGCTCCCAAGACTTCTCCTCTTTACGGTTTTTATTGTTTTATCATTTTGATCATTATTTTGAGTTTGTGCATACAAACCCTTCTTTCTCTCATCCTCCCTTTTTTTGGGTTTTCACACCACCTTCAAGGTGTGAAGATGTTAGTCAAGTCTTCCTTGTAAAAGAGTTGAGTCATAGGTGAGCTAGCCTTCACATGTAAGAAGGCTAGTGGGTTTCTTGCTACAATCAATAAAAAGCAAGCTGTAATAGGTTTCTATGCTGCCTTAAAAGGCAATTCACCCCCCCTCTTGCCATCACTCTCCGACCCAACACTTACCAATTGTTAACTTCTATGAAGACATTTTTATTTACAAAAAATCTATTCAAATATGATCTTAAAATCCATATCTTCCTCCTATAATCCTCCCTTTTGGATGAAATCCAACAGAGATAGCCCTTTTGTGCAAGGGAAAAGGAGTTACCAAAATAATAGGTAACAACCTTTTCATGATCTATTCTTTTATTTTCTTTCTCAACGACATCAATCCTTATTATCTAATTATTATATAATAACTATATTATATAAAATATAATAATATGTTTTTAATATATGTTTTCTACTTTAACTCACATATTTTTCCATCTAATGGGTAACGAACTTAATGTTCTTGTGTAGGACGAACAACCGCATCACGAAACGATGTTATTCATTTTTCCTTTACCACCTATCATTGTTTTTAATTATAATATCAAATATATTTTTATATTTCATATATGATATTTATGATTTATTTATTGTTCTTTAATTATTATATAACACATCCTTTTAGGCTTTCCATTCTGGGTAAGTATACCAATTTTGTTGGGGGAATTGTGGACTACTGCCTCCTCAAAGTGATGTGATTCATTCCCTCTTTAAACAGAATGTTTAAATGATAAATTTATTGAATTTATATAATATATATAAAATAATAATTCTATTTTAATTTTAATGTATATATATATATATATAATTTTATACATATGTGTCATTTTTTATTCAATACGATAATAAAACAGAAACAATTCTCATGCAAACATTTTACCTACCATCTCCATGAACTGTGTATTCCATTTAATACTTATATATTATATAGATTATTATAAATACATATATAAAAAAATATATGATATTTATACCTTGTTTTAAATTATTAAATTATTTAAATCATGTCTAATTAATATGATCAATAGCAACATATCAAAACGTATACGAAAAATAAAGCGGTTATTACCCAAAACGTAACATTAAAATAGAGGTGTTGATTAATGTGTAAGATAAAGTCATAACAATATAATGTTTGATATTAGATATAATAATATTGTTCTTTATTAAGTTTATAACAACCATATATTTATTAAACAGGATATTTGAACATTTTTCAATAAAGTTAAGTCATAAGGTTAGAGAATTCCATCTCACTTGTTATTTCCATTAGATACATTACTTATTGAATAAATATTTCATTTGTTTTTTGTGTATAATGAAAATGGATTTTTTATATGATTAATTTATCTAAATTTATGGTTATTAACATATCCATTTGAAGATATTTCATTCATGGGTGTTATGTTCCAAATGTTACCAAATCAGTAAAGTAATTTTGTCTCAATTTTTCTTTCTTTGTGACACACACCATGTTATGAAACTATATTTTCCAATGAGTTGTATATACCACCTTTTTAACATGTTATATCATGAATAATCCAACTTCCATAATATTTTTACTTTATTTAATTTGATTCTTTCTATTGTATTATTTTATAAAATTATAAAAGTGGTAATGATTTATAATTTCAATCACATTTTTATCATGATTTTTTATGATTATGCTTCCATTAATGAAATATTACAATCCATATATCAATAAATCTAATTAATTTTTTAACCTCTAGATAACCATGTTATATCTAATAAATTTTACAATTTTCGACCGTTTTTTACAAAAGATAATTAAAAAAATATTTTTATAAAAAATTGACTCTATTTCCGATTTTGGTCGAAAATCTCCGTTCTTTCAAAAAAATGTTTTTAAAAAAAATATTGAATTTTTTTTACTATTATTGTATTATGTTTAAATAAAATATTTACCCATGTTTTACCGTTTTGAAAAATTGTTTTAAAAGAAATTTTCTTGTAATTTTCTAATTATTTAACTTTTTAAAACATTTAAGGTGAAAAAGGAATGTCTAGTATGTGTGGACTTATCCGGCACTATTACATTCATTTCCTTGAATATTTATCTCTATGTTTACAATGTTATATTTAAATAAAAAAGTTCATAATGTTCTGAAATTTTTATAATTTAAATTGGTTTTCAAGGAAAATGCTTCAAAAAAATTTGTATGTTTAAAAAGTTTTTTAAAATATTTTTAAATCATCCATTATATGTTTTTAAAGGATATTTTCTAATAATATGATATAAATTTTCTCAATATTTCTATATAAATTTTTCGAGAAATTTTCTTGAAATGGTTTTTTAAATGATTTCAAACATTTTTTAGTTTCTCAAATTATTTTTAATGAAAAAATCTTTCAAAATGTTTTTAAGCTTCTTTTATAAGTGTTAAAAGAAAAGGGTTTTCAAATTTATATCTAAGATTATTTTCTATGTTTTCAAAGTAAAATTTTCTCAAAATTATTTTCAATATTCTATTATAGGTTTTAAAGGAAATGGTTGTTGAAAATTATTTTCAACCTTATTTAATATGTTTTCAAGGAAAATGGTTTTCAAAATGCATTATGTTTTAAAGATAATTTTTTAAAGAGAAAAATATACCTCCCTTAATAAATTTTTTAAATTATTTTTCATAGATTTTTCCCGAAGTTGTTTTAAAAAAATGATTTCGTAAATGTAATTCATTTTAAAATGTTATCTTCTAAGGGATCATTCAAAATAATTATCTATATAACATTAAATCATTGGTTATAGTTATGATTTAATGTTGATATTATATAATGACACTATTCATATTATTTCTCCAAATGGTTTATGTTTTTATGGCATGATGTTGATGAAACATTTTTCTCTCTAATGGTTTTTTACCATGATAAATGCTTATGAAAATCATTTTATTTTCACGGTTTTTCTAGGATAAATTGATTATGAAACCTATCTATTTTTCATTGTTTATTATATGTGTAAATTTCAATGATAACAATTTCATTTCATGGGTTTTCTTATTATGTTATTCTAACCTATATCTCTTTATGGGTCCTGATATGATGAATTATTTAAGGAAAACATACAAATGGATTCATTATGAGGTAGCTGGGAACTATATCTCCCTCCGATAAATTGGGTAAAGAATTATATCTTATTATATAATGATGGAAATTTAGTCAAAATTCTTGATCCAATATGGAATTATAGGGAATCATTGTACACTATGGATTGATGGGTGAAAATGATCCATTATAGGAAGATGGGAAACATAATGCACTGGGGGATGATGGGAAAACCCAATCCACTATTAAATGATGGGGAAGCCCTATTCACTATGATAATACGGAGAAACCGAATCCCTTATAATTAAAAGATTATCCATGGGGATGGGGGTTTTTTCCTCCCAGTAGGTGTAGTCCCTAGGAAGTGTCGTGATACGATTTTGGAAATGATCCATGACTTTTCAAGAAATACATTAGAGATTCAGGTGTTTGACATAAGTATGCATCATATGCTAATGATATGATCACATGTTTCATTATATTGATTATATTAGTATTCATTTCTTATGAACTACCAATATTTATTAAATTCCTCATGATTATGATCTTTGATATATTTGGTATGATATTAAAATATTATTCTCTTTTTCTAATTACCTTATGTTTATTATACGCTAATGCATTTACTTTAATTTCCATTACTAATAATTCGAGCTCACACCTTTGTATTGTTTAATTTACCTAGGTTATGAAGAATGGTTTTTATTTATAATTACTAATGGGGGATATCTTCGTGGGAAATAGTGAAGATCTTTTACTGAGTAAAAATATTTTTTTCTATGTTTCCAAATGAACTAAACTAATATGGTTTTTGGGAGTCTATTTTTATAATGTATTATGTTTTAAAACAAAAATGGTATAATGTTTATCTAAATTAATCTTGGGTAGTTATAATTTTAGTCAAAAAATATCCACTATCAAAAGGGAGAAATATTTAGAAGTTGATACTCAGGGATATTTTTTTTTGATAATTTATTATATATTATTAATAAAAAACAATAATTTTAATATTGTATAAATGAGTATAGAAAACTCTAATATCAATGAATTTTCAACGATAAAAAAATAATCAATGGAAATATTTTTAAATGAATACTCTCTTAGATAACATTATTGATTGAAGTCAAAGGGATGTTTTATTTTTAGAACATTCTAAAATGGTAATATGGTGAAAGGAAGTTTTAGGAGAATAATAAAGAATATTTTTTATGTTATATATCCCCAACCAGAGGCTATGATTATTTAAAAAAATAATTTGAAAATAATTTGATTTTTTGATGTGAATATCATTGAATGAGAACATATTAGAGGTAATTTTCATTCAGATAATCAGGATACTTTAGAATATGGTAACACTTAATATTCTCAACATATTTGAAAATATGAAACTAGAGATGAATCCAACCTTAGTGAACTTTACCATAAGTTTACAAATGATGATGAAGTTATTATAATGACTTAAAACAAAAACACATAAGTTATGAATTGTATGTTAAGATTAAAAGGGGAATTTGAGACAAAGATTGACCAGTTTAAAATGGGATAAGGATAAAATTAAATAATAAAACAACATAATATCATTATTTTATTTTGATATAATAAATAATATATTAACTATGGATAGTGGGTCTCTCCTATGAATGATAATTTATATGAGAATGAAAACAATTAATGGGAAATGTATTCAAGACCAAAAGGGATATATATTACTGGAACCACATGGGTCTTTATAATTAAAAATTTTGATAAAGGAAATGATATAAAAACCAAATGTATATTGATGTACAAAAAATATATTCTTATGGAAGGAATTTATTTTAAAGAAATATTTTCTCATATATCAGGAATTGATGATATTGTAATTTTTTTATATTTTATATCAAATTATTTTCAAATAAAATTTCCTCAAAGGTAATCTTGAAGAAGGGTTATTTATTTAGAATACAAATGGTTTCATTCTGTGGGGTGGTAGAATTAATTTATTTTAGATGAAGAAATATTTATATTGATTTAAATTGACTTAAATATCCTATTATATACAATTTCCCAAATTGATAAATTGTTTAGAATAAATTAAGAAATCTGTTAATAAAATTCACTAAATTATAAACATGACTATGAGTACTATTGTATCGAATGTATATATTTATTATATGATTCTTTTAGGATAAAAATAAGTATTATTTAATGAATATAATAAAAATATATATTTACAAATTTTAATATTTATAAAAATAAAATTTTCTTATGAACTATATGTTTTTTAGAATAGAATTATTTTTCTATATCGATAGAGACATTATATGGAAATGATTTTTATTATTGGAATAAAAGATTAAATAGATGTTTTTAATGGAAATAATTAATAATGTTTTTTTAATTTGATGTGTTATAGGTAGTGGATTGGGTTTATAGGTGGATTATTACAGATAATCTAACAATTTGAGTTATATAAGAAACTATTCTATGGGGAAGTATTTATTTCACAATGGATTATTTTTTTATACTTGTCTATAAAATAAAAATCATTTAGTGATCATTGTAATAGAGGATGAGTGTATATTTAAATAGTGATCATTACTAGGATGTATCTATATTTTTTCTTCTCTGTCACTACATTATATATAAAATAATTATATATATCTATATATGGTTTGGGGAAGTATTTTGGTGGAATCTCTTAGAAAAAATGTAAGTGTAATTACATCATTTTTGAGACTATGTTTTATAAGATTTCACTACACGGTGGGAAAAAATTTAAAATTCTTCTTGAGTGAAGACTAAAAATTACGCAGACCATGTCATGGTTTTATAGCGACATCATGGTTTGGTTTGAATCCATATTTATTGAAATAATAATGTTCATAGAAAGATGTAAATATCAGGTTTCAAGTCTCAATGGGTTTTGGATCATTACTTACTAAGATAAATAAATATGGTGTAGGGAACCAAAAAATGGTTTATCTTACACAAAATTTAATTATATATTTTTGTTCCCATATTTAATCTTCCTTCCCATCCATCTTTAAAAATTTTGGTAGAGAAAAGAAACATTTATGGTTGATTTAGGAACTCTTTTTAGATCATTTTGTTCATACATTCATGATATAAAATTCACATGAATAAAATTACTCGAATTTTTAATACTTCAACCCCTTTCTCCTTATTATTCTTGAGGAAATATTTTTGTTTTTAATTTAATTTTTTAATGGATGATTTATTTTTGGTGGATATGTTATAGTTTTTTTATAAATTATTTCTTAGATTAATGATGTTTTATTATTTTATTTATCCTTTAGTGGTGTAATGACTTAAGTAATGAATTGAGGTAGGTGATTTGGATTTAAGATATTTAATTTTAATTTATCTAATTAGTGTTGCAATGTTTTAGTTTTATTTGAGTTAATATATATAATTATTATAACTATTGAAAATAAATTTAATTTAATTTAGGGTGGATATGAGAATAGAATAAAATAATTATTTCATGATTATTATTTAATTCGTACTTATTGTTGAATTAAAATGATTTTCAGTTTAAACAATTATTTATTTTATTAAGAAGTAGATAATTGGAATAATATTTACTTTTATCTGGATAGATTATTGAGGCTAAATATAAATGTGTATATAGATTATTATATATGTGATTGTGGAAATAAAAGATATATAGCTATGGTGTTTTGATATGGTAGTTCGGTGAGGCCAATGTTGTAAAGGTTTCAATGTTTCCAAGGATATAGAAATTATATAAAATCATGAATGAATTTTTGATGTTGAATATTTATATGCTTTTGTTGTTAATGTTATATACAAATGAAGAAATTATCTCATTAGTTAATATGGGGTATAAAACTATGTTTTTAAATGAAATTATAGATAGTGAATTAATAATTTTTTTACATTGTAAAATGATATTTATATGAGATGTGTTTATAGGAAATAATTTTTAGTGTGTTCTAAAGAAGTTGAAATAAAGTGGTTAGTTTGAATAAAGATGAATTAGTAATGAATATTTAAATTAAATAAATGAAATTTTAAATCATTGACTGTTATGTTTTTATTGTGTTAGATTATAATTTTTCCTTTGGGATATTAATTATTATGTGGTGATATTGATGTGGTGGTATGATTTTTTTATAGAGGTGTTTTAAAAGGAATTGTAATAGGTATAAGATTATGTGTAATTATATATCATTGTGTGCTTCAATATTTGTTACACCCCAAAACCCATGTCTGGAAACCTAGTTGCTTCTAATATGAGTATTTGGGTATATAGTGAAACCCAAAATTCTATTATGTGTCTCATAAGGATAATTAAAAACTCGACATCTCTCTTTATTCCTTCCAATCATAGTTTAATTATATCTCATTGGTCATGTATATGAAATGTTTTATATTTGGATGTGGTATGGATATTTTGTATATAGTTGTGTAATGAGGTTATATAATTTGAATATTGAATTTAGATATATATTATTGATTTTATTTTGTGATATATGAATGGTTGGGAGAACCTAAAAATATTTTTGAGGACTTCCATGTGACAATATCAATGAGGAAGTGTGTGTGGGGTACAATAATTATATATTTTAGTTTATTTTCTATTCTTATTTTTCATATAGATTTAGATAGTGGTATTATGAATGAGTTTTATTTCTGTTGGTATAAAAAATTTGTTTTTTATTCACTTAATTTTTTGTTGTTTTTCTTACAAATTAATATAATAGTTTTTAATCACCAAGACAAGGCCTATTGGAAGAGGCCTCTTATAGGGAAATGAATATTCACTACTAACCAATGATGTTTTTAACATATAACGGTATTTTAAATAATGGAATCAAAGATATGATTTCGTTTAATAGAGAGTTTTGAGCTGTCTCGAGTGGGGAATCCATTTCTTTGGATGGGAAATAATGCATTTGAACTTAGAAAATATTGCATGATAGGGAGACTAGAAATAACATAGAACGAACCTTGTGATATAATTTATGGACCAATATATTCTATTGAACATTTCAAAATAAAAAATTAATATGGAGATGTAGATACCTATATATTTATACACATCATACTAATCTCACATATGTTTGATGTGGTGAACATTTATAAGTAATTAATGTGAAGTTGAATTAAATGATTTTATTTGATGTTGGTATCATGGAATTGGGATCTTATTTTAAATTTTAGATATTGATAAAGAATAATAAATTTATCTTGTTCTGTTTTTTGAGATATAGTATTATACTATTTTAAATCTCAGTTTTAGTTGATCTTGTAGAGTATGTATCGTATATAAATACCCTATGATACTTTTATATGTAGATTTTATAAACATATGAGGGATTTATCTATAATCAAAACCTGGATTTATGATTAAATGATATTGAGATTTTTCATAGGTATATTCCATAAATTATGTGGTATTATTATTATTTATGTTCAAATGTTTTAGAGACATAGATCATTGGTGTAGGACAATTTATCTATAAAATAATATGGAGTTATAGGTTACATGGGAGAATATCTGCTGTCAGTTCTATATTTAATTATTAATTTTGAAACTAAAGGAGAAATATAAGTTGAATTTTCTTACTATCTTGAAGAGGGTTTATAGAATTCTGTAGTATGAAGTTTTTATTATGAACCATAAAAACATATATATGTATACTCTTTCAAATGATGAGGTGAGTACATGGAATTTTATAGAGGAAATTCACAAACAAATTTAGTATTATGTCATTCCTTTCTTATATTCTAAATATGTTATTATTATTATGAAGGATAACGTGATTTTGAATAATATAACATGAATTAACTCAACTCATGAGATAATTATTATAAAAATCCAATTACACAGATATAGATTAGAATTTTTATTTTTTATAGCACTCAATGTTTTTGGTAGGTAGGAATCATAATTATCCCACTCCCATTTTTATAAATATTTAATTTTTAATTTTTACCTCTATCAGTAACTCATGGAAATTTTTTTCTTTACGTGGTGGTAATTATAATTTCATATTCTTGTTTCAAACATTAATTAGTGGTTAATAAGGATCTATAATTCTGTATTACATATACACTGAATTGAAATTACCATCTAGAGTATATTAATAATAATAAATAAATTTGTAATTGTGTCTATAGATAGTATAAAATGTAGGTAAAGGTTGACCTTGAGAAGTTCCATACCCTTAACTAATAAAAGTATAGTGTGTATAAGATAGTGGTTTACATAATTCAGAATAAGTATGAGGTTCTAGATGTGAGTTTTTTAAGGTATTGAAGTTTCATGTATCATTAGGATATGAGTTCATTTATGGTAACATTTTTCTATATTCATCAATTCTTTATCTTTTAATTATTATAGGATCTTCACACTATTTCATTACACCTTCCTTATTGAAAAATATTTTCACTCATGGTGCATAGAAATCCTCAGAAATTCTGGTTATGTATAATAGATATAAAGTAGTCTACTTCTGAAGAATATTTTTGAGAGTGGTGACTAATAATTGGAAAAAGATCAATAAAATATAGAATTATTTGTGTTATTGATACTACCATATGATGTCATCATTTTCATTGATTAGTTTTATTCTATATAAGATATATCATATTTTTAAAATTTTGATAATCCTTATCTAATATGGATGTGGTACATTTTTAGTGAGTTTATTACTAGATGCTTTGAAAATATTTGAAGCTTTATTCATCATAGATTGTGGTATTGATGTTCATTATAATTAATGTGAATGTGATATCATTTCATACTATTTTGGATAATATTTCAATTTTATTTATCAAAAATGTTTTACCATAACCCCAAAATATGAGATCTCATTTTTTATATAGTTTATGTTTCCAAATGACATTATTTATCTTCTCATTTATAGAAATATGGTTTTGGATCTGAAAGAGTTGGGAACTAATCTTGATGATCTACTATAAAGATGTAAGATCTGGACATTTTTTTACTTTCCCGTAGTATAATATATTTTTCAAGGGAGCAATATTTAATTTCAAAACTATTTTTACATTTTTCTATAAACACTTTATGATAATAGTGATTTCTTTTGGATTCATGAATTCCATGGATGTCTTTGTGGGGTCGATGAACTCATTGTTTCACGAGTTCTTGGATAAATTCATAGTAACTTTTGTTAATTAAATATTGTTATATTAAAAGATACATAAAGAGAATATGGTACACTTTTGGTTTATTTTATCAGTCCTTTGAGAATAATTTATATGGAATGTTATCCCAATACTAGTTTATGGACTCTTGGGGTGAGTTTTCATGGACATTTTATGTATCTACATGTTGTGTTTATCAATCCTTCTTTGATTGTGACCATGTTTCTTGGGTAAAACCTAGGATCAATTTGAATGTAAATTATGTAATTTTTATTTTATCATAATTAATGAAATTCATTTTTTTTTCTCTTAAATTTAATCACATTTTATTGATTTTATTTAGAATAATAAAGTATTTGTGTTGATGGAACAATGTCAAGTGGTGTTTTATTATCTGAAAAATAACATATCCAATTCTCTAATAATTAATATTTTTATAGAACGAGTTTTGATTGATATATGTATTGATTCGTTTTTACACAATTGTTGTTAAATGTGGATTTTTAATAGAGTGTTGACATCATATAGATTAGAGAATCTACACCACCATGAGAATAATTATAAATTCCTTGATTAAAAATATGTATTGGTAGTGTTTTCATTGAAAATGTGATGGAATTATTGTATTAAAGATTACATTGGGTATTCGTGGATCAAAATATTATTTTTTCTAACTACTACAACCAATATAAAATGTTTCATCATGGGAGATAGATGGAATTCTTGTGGGACAACGACACTGAGACCTATTATGCATCATTGAATGGTAATGTGGTTGATAATGAATTATGTAGGAATGTATTACCTTTAAATATTGTCATTCTCCATGATTTTAAATTTTATATGATTTTTGGAATATATTTTCTATCTTTATATATATACCATATCAATTTATAGGGAAGGCAAGTCACATTTGATATTCTGAATGATCTAATGATCATTTATTTATATAAGGATGAATACGAACATCCAATAAAAATTTATTCCATTTTATTGGTCTTTAGGACTATTCCAATGGGGTATGTTTCTTAATTATTTGTATTGAAAAAGTAAACATAGAAGATATTCTTACTATATGGGAGTTTTTTGTGTCTTTTTGTGGGATATCCCTAGTTGTTCTTTCAATCACGAAGTTTATATTTCAATGGAACATGTAATTAGAGGTATAAATATTTCAATAAATAAATATTGAATCACCCACATTAAGTTGTAATAATTGAATAAGAAACTCCAACAGAGTCTTAATAAGGGATTAATTTATCCAAGTGTGTAAAATTGGGGTTCACCTATTAATTTTCTTAAGAAACAATATTTATCAATGAGACTCTACTATGCTTATCAAGAAATTAATTAAATCAAGATCAAAAATAATAATCAATTGATTATAATTTATGATTGTTTGATCAGTTTCAAGGTGTTAAACACTTATCAAATGTCGACCATCACTCAAAATACTATTAATTTAGAATCAAAAGGATGACATATCTAATATACCATTTTATGAATGTTTTGGACAATAAATTTTTAGTTATTCTATTTTGACATAGTAATGACACCACAATCTCCATGGATTGAATGAATATATTATTCAGATATTTTTTGATTAATTTATATAGTATTTTTAGATGATATTAATGTATAATACAATAGAATTAAATATAATTAAGACACATGAAGATTATGTTAAAGACCTAGAGAAAGGATAAAAAATATTCAAAATTTAAAATGTGTGAATTATGGTTATAGAAAGTGTCATTCATAAGAAACGTGATCAAAAGATAGTATATTAGTAGATCCTTATATTTTTTAATTCAATGAAAATTGCCTCAGAAAAACCACTATGACTAATATCCATAGTATTCTTGTATTTTTATGATATTAATTAATCATTTTAAATAATTTATTATAATAATATAATCCACTCATCATATAAACATAGAAGGGAATCAATTTCTTTGCGAATAATGAATGCCAATTTAATTTTATGGAGAAAAATAGAATCATGGTTAGTACACCTGTACTAACATTAACTTTAGTGGGAAAAGGTTTCAAATATTTAGTAATTCCTTTATGAAGGTGTTAATGTTTTTTCTCATAAAAATTACAAGGAGGTAAATTATTCCTCTCATCCATTAAATTTTCATATGTGTAATTAACCAACCCATGACTCAAAGAATTTAGTGGTAGTATTAATGTTAATGGTATAGAGGCAACATAATTATGGAGAGGTATTTGAGATATATAGTGGTTATAAAATCTTAAATTTTGTAATGTCACATTATTGATTTTATTTTTAGTTATTCCTTTATTTATTTTGGTCTTGTGTTTATTATTTACATTCACTAAGAGTTTAAGGTGAAAAGTGTGGATTTTGTGCTTCATATAAGGTGGAGCATAGTGAGAGGAAACCATGGTCCCTCAGCCAAGAAAGTGTGTCACTAGTTTTCTCCTCAACATAAGAGACCACATGGTTTCCATGTTGTATGGAAAACCATGTGGGTTGTTCCTATTAGAAAGTGATGGGAGCATATTTTCCGGACAGTTTGGAAAATCATGCGGGGAAACCATGTAAACATTCAAGGTTATTAAAATTGTGATTCAAAACTTCTACCTTGTTTTGTATTTAAACCCAAATAACTTTATTCTTCTTCTATATGGTTAGTATGACCCTAAAAGGCTCCACCCATATTCCTCACACCTACAACCTCCTCCAATGGTAGTTTCAATGTTATTTCATCATGATTTTTTTCAGATGTTCAAGGTATTATCCTTATCTCAACTTCATCTTCCTTCTATTTTTTCTTGATTTCTTATTTTTCTATGGTCTTGTGGATCTAGGGTTCATGTTTCATTGGGTTTTATTTATGAATTTTGTATGATTTCTCTTGGTTTATATTTTCTTCTTGGACCCTTGTGACGTTGTTTTAGGTGGTATTTGTTGATGCATCATGAGTTTGAGTTAGGTTCACCGTTGTTTATTACCTATATATTAAAGAGTTTTTTATTTCATGTTATTTTAACCTTCCATAGATATTAAATAGTGTATTATGATTTTTGAAATAATTTTTTGATGAAAAATAAATTGGTATTCAATTTTTTTTGATGTATATGGATTTTTTGTTATTTAATACACACCAAGTGTTTGATAAATTTCATGGTAGGAATTTTCAAGCTGAATATGATTTTGAATTCACAGTTTGGATTTATAAATTTATTTTTGGAATCTAATATGGTGTTTAGTATTTCAAAAATTGATTTATAAATTTTCTTGGACTTGAAAGTTGTGTGTGTTTGTTTATTTGAAAATGGAATGAAAATGTGATGAATATGTGTTGGTGTCCATTTGGAAACAAGTGATTTCTAGAAGGGGTTTGGTGGCAAGTTTGGCATTTTTCGAAATTGTTTTGCATGAAAACATTCCTTGTATTATTCTATTAACTGGGTTATGTTGATTTTTGTGGGAGGTCCACATTGAGTGACTCCCACGCGATTAAATGTTTTAATAGACAGAGAATGATACTTGTGGTGAATCGATGGAAAAAAAAATTTTATTAGTTGTTTATGATGTAACTACATGTGATTTGATGGTTGTTTGGTATTGTTGTCTCACCCCACATTATTCTTGACATAGGAACATATAATAAATAGATTATTTTTTGGTGAACGGTTTTTTCACTAGATTTGTATTTCACTAGGGGTAATGGAAATTAGAATGAAAATTTATTCACTTTGGGATTGTCCCCCATAGTCAAACTTGGTAGGGTGAAATCGAGCATGTGGATGGGTTGATGTCATCAATTGTGGTGTTCTTTTAGGATGATTCAGATGTAAGTATGTTAAGTATTATTCCCCTATGCTCTTAGGTTCTCCCATGTCGTTTGACACTTAGTTATTTGTGGTGTATAATTGAGATGCATTGTTGGTTGGTTATTTATTATTACTATTTTTCCAATTCCCTTATTATGTGATTATTTCTCATGCTCTGTTACATATATTAATTTTTTGAAAATTAATGTCATAGTTTTAAAATGTTTATAAAATGATTTTAAAAACTTTTTATACACACTTTCCCACTTTTTAATAAAAACATCACATTTATTCTTTAAAATGATAAAGTCTTCTTCTTGTAAAATAACAAAGATTTAAATTAGAAAAGAACAATGTACCATGTTTTATTTAAAATATAAACTCGGTAGAAAACCTAATTTTTAAAAGTATATATGAAACATGAAATATATATTTCTTTAATTTAAATAAAATTCATTGGGAGTAGATTCTTTGGAAATATCTACTGAGTTTTAATACTCAAGCCCATAGTTCGTTCTTACTTTTATTTTTTCATCTAGGTTCTAGATCAGTTCTAATCACCATGGGAGATGTTTTTTGTATCATTGAGTGATTCTGTAGCCCACATAGAGATTTTTTGGTTATCCGGTTTAGTTTGTGTTTTTTGTTCAGTTATTTTTTCTTTTCCTGATTTATGTATAAATGATGATCAGTTTGGAGAAGGTTATTTTTACTAGGATTCTCATATGTTTATATTGTTTTATTTTTTTATATTGGGAGAAATAATTACATTTTTTTTCTCTACAAATACCCCAAAACTTTTTTCTAGCCCTAGAGGATTGGGAATGCCTCTCAGTCCTTGTCTTAGGCTGACTTGGGTGACCGGTTTTGGCCCAACCTGAGTTGGTTTATGAAAAAATGTTTTCAGAGGCAGAGTTTTTTCTTTTGGGGATACAGACTTCATAAATCCTTTTGTTATTTTTTATGACAAGGTAGATGGAGTATGACTTCTGAGACTAGGTATGTAGGGATGATGAAGTTTCTAGCCATCTCTCTTAATGTCGAACCATGATTTTCTATAAAAAGCCTAGTTTTATTTTATTTATGTGGTTCGCGTTGTTTATTTGATTTTTTATATATGAAATGGGAGTTGGTCCAGTGGTCTAATTGAGCTCACAATGCTTGGAATTCCATGGGTATCAACAGGCATTATTATAAATGAATCTTTGTTATAGTGACATGTTAGGCATATGAATTCCAACTATATGGTCATGTCACCCATCAATATTAGCTTCTCATTGTGAGTTATTTTGGTTACATCTTAATTCTGAAAATTGTCCTGAAAAAAAAACATTTTATAAATCAAGAAAACAAGAATTTAATAGGTAATGATTTGGAAACTAGAAGATGGAAATTGTATTTTAATATTTTTTTTGGCACGAACCGTCCCCCGGGGATCATTTCGTGACCACCCCAAGCCCTCCTTCCATAGGCTAGGGGATGGCGACTAGTACCGATGACGTATTCACTAAAACTGTGAAGGCCATGCCTTTATAACTAGTAAACACACTCAAACTTGCACACAACTAGCTATGAACACAAGTAAACTATATAGAAATAAGAGTGCTGAAAGATAGAGGGGCCGGAATACAAGCCCAACAGTAAAGGTAAAAGTACAACTGAAATATAATACAACTGAAGATAGAGAAAGACAACTACTAGGTCATCCTTCGAGGCTCCTACCTGAAGGTAGGTACAAATCACATCCTCAACTCTCCACGTCCTCCCATCTCCTATGGGTACCGACATGCCATATGGTCCACATCTGGGCACCATCTAGTCCTGGTACCCTCATCCTCAGTTAGTGATGTCTGTCATGTGCACCAAACACAACAAAGTGTGGGAATAGCCCATTTATGGGTGAGTATAATGATACTTTTTAGGGACCCTGAGACCCCCGAGGTCTCACAAAATCCACAAAGGATAAACCACATAGCATGAAATCAACTAAAAACCATGCTTAGGTATATTCCTATACAAATACCAAAGTTATCAAGTATGAACATCTCAATCATGAGGAAACATAGTGTTCAACTCAAAATCCCAAGTTCAACTATTCCACCAAGGAAGGACTACCATGAAGGTAAGTACCTCACAGGTATGCCACATAGAATAATACCACCAAGCAATTATTACAAAGGAAAGTACCATACAGGTACAAAATAATCTTACACCCGGTATAACTTATATACAATAGTATATATGATAAGATATAACTACTAATTCATCTTAATTTGTTAAGAGGTAGACCCACAAAGGATCCTAAATAATCATCAGACCCACATAGGATCATCGTACATTGTCAAACCTACACAAGATCCTAGTTCCGAGTTAGTATGCCGTCAGACCCACATAGGATCATAGTACATAGTTAGTACATTGTCAGATCCATACAGGATCCCAGTACATCGACAGTACGTCGTGTGACCAACACAGAATCCAAGTAAATCGTCAGTACGTTGTCAGACTGACAAAAGATCGTAGTACATAGTCATTACATCGTCAGACCCACACAAGATCCTAGTACATCGTTAGTACGTTGTCAGATCCACATAGGATCCTAGAACATCATCAGTACGTCGTCATATCCACACAGGATCCTAGTACATTGTCAGTACATCTTCAGACCCATAGAAGATACTCATACATCATCTGTACATTGTCAGACCCACACAGGATCCGAGTACATCATCAGTACGTCGTCAGACCCACACAAGATCCCAATACATCGTCAGTACGTCGTCAGACCCACATAGGATCCTAGTACATCGTCATTACTTCGTCAGACCCACACAGGATCCTGGAACATTATTAGTACATCTTCAGACCCACACATGATCATAGTACATTGTCAGTAAGTCGTTAGACCCACACATGATCCTAGTAAATCATCACAGCCAGCAACATGGTTCCAGTAGTAAGCACGCTTGTCTCTGGAAGAGTCTGCTCATCATGCTGTTGGTCGATACTCCAACTACAGCTAAGTCCCACGAATAATTATCTCAATGGTCCACCACTTAATAGGGGTCTCAACACAACAGACAGTGCATCAAAAAGATGCTAGGTATGTAAGTTATTATCATTTTAGTCCTGAGGGCCCAGTTGGATTCGTGTTCGATGCAACCCGCCCGTTTCCTAACATTATCCATATCTCTAGTGGGGTATACCAAAGGGACTGTCTCGTTCCAAAATTTCTAGCACCGTAGATGGTTCGTCAAATGGACACTCGATGGGAAAGTTATGGCCAAAAGAGCAGAAATGGGTTGATGCTGGTCTAGGTCCTGTTCGACCGAATCGGACTGACCCAGCCCGACCAGGCCCATTGGGTCTGGCCCAGCCCGTGCTGGGTGTCCCGGCTTGGTGTCGGGTCGGCCGCGGTGCGGCGTAGGGTCCGTGGGGCTGCGTGGCAGCGCGGGGGCCGCGGGGCGGTATGGGAGCCATGGGTCGGGGTGGTGCGGGGGCCGTGGGGTGGCGCGGGGGCCATGGGGAAGCGGTCTTGCACAGATGGCCAGATGTCCATCCTTCCTCCCCACGCAGTGCGGTCGCGTGTTGCGCCTTTTCCGATGGATTTTTTGTTCGATCATCCTTGCTTCACCGCTACGGCACAAGCCACGGTTCGCTTCCATCAGGCGGCACATTCACGCTATCACCTTCTTCATGATGAACAAAAAAATAATCACAAGAATTGTGGAGATGTTGGGACATGTTTTCTTGTCCCGTACTCTCCACATTATAGAGCTATCAAGGGTCTATTATTCCTTCTTGAATTACGAAGAGTCACCAAGAATGGGTAATGGGGGAAAATTCAAACAACCACCCTAACTTGAAAGATTGTTGATATCGGAGAGGAAGGACGGACGGACTTCGGTTGGTCATTATTGAATACATCCCGCATTAGAGGTGGTGCGTTCTTTGTTGGATAATATCTTCATCGAAGAAGATATTTGTTTGGGGGTGTTCATCGTTGGAGAGAATAATCCCTCAAAATCTATCCTCTTTCCAACCCTTTCCTTCCAATTCCACCAAAATGTGAAATAGATATCTTTTTAATTTATGTTTATCAAATTAAATTACATTGGAACAAAAAAGAAAGTTGTCATAATTAAATGTTGACACATTTAATTAATTTCATAGTTTTCTCATACAATTAATTGGGGAGTTCAAGGGGTTTATCCCATTAAGAGGGTTCGTGTGGTCCCCTCCTTTAAGAATTCAAAATGTGGGTTTTAGGCTTGGTGGTTCCCACCTCAATAACACACATGTGGGAGGTTTCAACTAATAAAAAAGTTAAAAAATTATATTTTTTTATTCTTACACAAAAACACAATAACTAACTTTCACCCTCGACCAACTGCCATTGAGGTGAAAGCCCCCTTAACCGAATACTGGAACTACGAGTTCAATGGTGTTCTCAGATTTCAATTCTGAGCACCGGTTCAAAGGTTACAAAAACCCTCTAACATGTTTACTTCTCTTATGAGAAAAAAGTTCAGAAATTCATTTCAGGCACTCTAGGCCTCAGAATCATGCACCCTAAATTTTCTCAGACTCGTAAAATTCCTATATAATTAAAAGAATTACATGGAAATATAAATTCAATACATTCTCCCCATTTTGGGTCTTTGCATCCCTGAAATCCACATCACAAAACTAGGAAAAAAATTAGGGGTACTAAGAACGAATCTGAGCCTCCCACTTGCGTGTGCTCTCCTGGAGATTCCCGTGCTACCAGAGAATGTGCACCAGCGGTATCGACCACCAACTAAAGACCCGGTCCTGTCAATTCTCAATCTCCATTGGAACATCCATAAACATCACCCCATCGTCGACGTCCAGGTTGCTGTAGTCAATGATGTACGAAGGGTCATGCACGTATCTCCTCATCTAGTATGTGTGGAAGCCATCGTGCACCCGGTGCAACTGACGGGGATGTTCTAAGAGATAAGCCACCTCGCCAACTCTGTTGAGGACCTGGAAGGGTCCAATGAACCATCGAGATAACTTAGTCCCTTGGCCAAATCTCCGTAAACCTAGTCGGGGTGAGACTTGTAGAAAGATGTGGTTTCCATCCTCAAACTCTCGAGGTCTCCATCTCCTATAGGCATAATACTTCTGCGTGCTCTGTACAGTCTTCATCCACTCCTGGATGATCTGCACTTTCTCTATGGTAGCTCGTACCATCTTTTTTCCCAAGAGTGATGACTCCCCTTGGTCAGTCTAGCACAAAGGTGATCTACATGTTCATCCGTACAATGCCGCAAAAGGTGTCATCGAAATGGTGGAGTGATAGCTGTTGTTGTACGTAAACTCCACCAAGGGTAAGTGATCCTCCAAACTGCGACCAAATTCAAGGACGCAAGCACGCAATATTTCCTCGAGGGTAAGAATGGTCTGCTTATTCTGGCCATCCATTTGAGGATAGAAGGAGGTTCTCAAATGGTGATGCATCCCAAAAGCCTCCTACAACCCATTCCATATTCGGGACGTAAAACATGCATAAATATCGGAGAAAATCGTCAAGGTTACTCAATGTATCCAAACAATCTCCTACACATAGAGGCATCCCAAGTACTCTACTGAACCCTGGTCTTTGATTGGTAGGAAGTGAGCCGACATGGTGAGTCAGTCTATGATCACCCAGATAGAATCATGACCTCTAGATGTACTTGGATGTCATGTCACAAAGTCCTTGGATATCTCATCCCACTTCCACTCTGGAACCTCTAAAGGATTAACTAATCCTGCTGGTACCTGATGCTTTGCTTTCACTTACGGACAAGTGAGGAACCAAGAGATGAACTCTGCTACTACATTATTCATTCCTGGCCACCAGTGTTATCGTCGGAGATCCTGGTATATCTTATCCTCTCCATTATGTACCGATAGTGGGGATGTGTGGAACTCCCTCAACACTTCCTTCCAAAGAGACAATAGTACCATGGTACATCCTCTAAAAAGGATAGAATTCCCCCCACCTTCAGAAAATCCATTTGGTGCATGTCCTATGGATATCTGAGCACGTTGAGCTTCGAATTCGGGGTCCCCACACTGTGCCTCCCTAACTCTCTTAAGAATTGGGGGAGTGACTTTAAGAGAATGAAGAAAAGCTTTTCCATCCCGATCAACAATGGATATCTGCAAAGCAGCCAACTACTTCATCACCTCACCTAGAAGCTATATACCAGATCTCTTGTTGAGTGTATCAGCTACAAAATTCACCTTCTCTGGAGTATAGACTATCTTGAAGTCATAGTCCTAGAGGAACTTAATCCAACGTCATTGTCTCAGGATCATTTCCTTCTGAGAAAAGATATACCCGAGACCCTTGTGATCAGAGTACACTGTAAAACGCTCTCCCATCAAGTAATGTCGCCACATATTCAAGGAAAATACCACTACTAATAATTACAGGTCATGGATAGTGTAGTTATTCTCATCTTGTATCATCTATATAGAACAATACGTGATATCTGCTTTCTATTTCATCAGGGCACTTTCGATCCCAGTCCTCGATCCATCGCATTAGACTGCGTACCCAATGCCCTCCTCCAGAAGCCTCAAGATGGGGGCACTAGAAATCCTTTTACTCAGCTCCTAAAAACTTCGCTGGCATATTTCTAGCCTCACGAAGGGTTTCCCCTTCTTCGTTAATGCTGATATAGGTGAAGGAACTCTGGTAAATTTGGTACAAATCTCCGGTAGTATCCAGCCAAACCCTGGAAACTCCACACCTCTGTCATACTCCTAGGTGGCTCCCAATCAATTACAACCTCAATCTTCACTAGATCCACCACAACTACAGCCTCTGAGATGGAATGTCCCTCAAAGTGAACCTCTTGGATCCATAATTGGCACTTCGAGAGCTTACCATAATGTTGCTGCTCTCGGAGTGTGTCCAGTACTACCTGTAAATGATAGGCATGCTTCTCCTCGGTAGTTGAGTAGATGAGAATTTCATCAATGAATACCACCAAAAAGAAATTAAGGTATGTCTGAATGATCATATTTATGAGTCCCACAAACACTGTTGGAACATTGGGTATGCTAAATGGAATAACCAAGAACTCTTAATGGTTGTACAGACATCTGAAAGTTGTCTTCTACGCATCCTCATATCGCACTCTGAGCTGGTGATATCCTGATATGAGGTCTATCTTCGAGAACCATCGTGCTCCCTTCAGCTGATCAAAGAGGTTTTCAATCCTCGGGAGTGGGTACTTGTTCTTCACGGTCACCTAGTTTAGGTGCCGATAGACAACACAATGTCTCAAGCTCCCATCTGGCTTTTTGGTGAACAAAATTGGGGCTGCCCAAGGAGAAACACTAGGTTGAATGAACCCTTTCCCTTGTAAGTAATACAGTAGTACTTGCAGCTCATGAAGCTCCACAAGAGCCATACGATACACTGGTGTGGATATCGGTGTCGTCCCAGGGTACATGTCAATGTAAAAGTCCACCTTTCTATGAGGAGGTTGACCCAGAACATCATCAAAGAAGACATCCGCGTATTGGTCCACGACTAGAGGATAAATCCGACTCTCCACATCAATCGATCTGAGGGTAAGGCTATCCAACTGATGAGTGATCAGATGCACTCTCATCTGGGTAAGTCCCTCTTGGGCTGCAAAGGTTCCCTTCTCACCAGTGAATGTAAACCAGGTCCCATATGTGTGGACACACAACACTTTCCACCTAATATAGTAAATCTAAGCATGAACTATAGATAACTAGTCCATACCCAAAATGATGCCATAAGGTCTCAATGCCACTACTAAGAAATCTCAGCTGAATCTCTCACCTCCTATAGTAATCTCAAACTACCGGAAATAGTGCGTAATTTTCAAATCCAGTCTTGTATGAGTCTCTAGCCATATGGATCGATCCAACGGCTCCATCAGAGTCTCTGAGCTTCGAATGAGGGCAGTGGAAATTAAATAATGACAGGAACCTATGTCTATAAGCACTACTGCTAAGGTGGAGTAGACACAGATCGTATCTTGTATCATCTACAGAGTGTCATGATCATAGGCCTCAAATACCTGGATCTGAGCTCACCCTCTTCCTCCTACTCCATGCGGTCATGGTAGACCTCCGGGTGGTGGTGGTAGTAACATCTCGAATCGTTTCCCATAGCCATCTGCACGGCCAGCTCCTCTGCCACGTTCGTCTTCTCCCTACGGACCTCCTAGGTCGAACCACTATCTATGCCTAGGAGGTCCCTCGACAGTCTACTAATCATTGGTATGGTGGTTCAGACAGTCAAATTCCATGCGACCCTACACGCCATATGTTAAACACTGCATGTTCCTTACATGACTGACTGTATACTATGCCCCACAAAACCGAACCTGAATCATGCAGTCGTCCAACTATAGTTCTGGTCCTCTTAGACCTCTATGAAATATTTATAATGCTAGTTGTAGAATACTCAACTACATGATGTTCGGTGGTGGTTCTCACTTTTGGTGACAGCTCAGTAAGATAACTCTCCACTAAGAGGATGTGTTATAACAACCCCTCATGCATCAGGATGCTAAGAGAAATCATCGAAGCTATGATTTCCCACATGAGTCCCTACTCAATGGTCGAGCCCTAAAAATGGGTCCCGCACCATATCATTGGAGTAGTGTTAGAGGTCATTGAACCTTGCTGAGTACTGATCCATAGTCATGCTACCCTGCTGCTGATGAAGAAGTTATTTTATGTGCCTTGTGCGAAGATTTGTTGGGATAAACTCTTTCCAAAATTGGCTCTCGAAGTCTACCCAGAGAAGCGTCAACTAATCATGAACCTAGAGCATCACTCTCTACCATCTGCCTACTCCTGCCTCTAGAAGGCTGGCAGCAAGGATCACCGTGAGATCAGTTGGTGTCCCTACCAGTCGGAAGACTCTCACAATGGCCTCTAGCAAATCCTTAGCTACCTATGGGTATGTCTCTCCCATGAACCTGGGTTTTCTCTGTCACTGGAACTCATGCAAAGAGGTCAAGCAGTGTGCGCTCTCAACTTCTAGGGTTGTTGGCATCGGTGTCCCAATGGGTAATGGTACCGATCGGTCCTCTGCTCGTGCCTCTACTATAAGAGGGCCCTACACAGAGGCTTCGTCGCTCAGTGGGCTGTCAGTGCGTACTATATCTGGAACCATAGTCGGCTATCTGCATGGAGGAATCCTAAAAGGAAACAAGTGTGCCTTAGTTAATAAGTTATACCTAGTGAGATGACCCAAATAGTTCACAAATAAGACTCTTGAAAACATAACAGCAATCAGGGTTTTCGTGCACTGAGTCGGAAATCAGAAGTAAGGGTCCTGGTGTACGGATACGTCGACCACTGCACCAACACTGGATTCCCAAAACTAATAACCAAACACAATACACATAACATTATTACCATTTAAAAGATGAAAGTACTATGTTTTACGGTAGAACCGAATCCTCTGACACCAATTTGTCATGACCCATCCCTTGGGCCCATTCTGTGACTACCCTAAGCCCTCCTTCCATATGCCAGGGGCTGGAAACTAGAACCTAAAGGTGTATTACCTAAAACTGAGAATTCATTTCCTTTATAACTTATAAACACACTCAAACAAGCACACAAAGAGATATGAACACACATAAAATGTACAGAAAAAAGAGTGCTGAAAGTAAGAGGGTCCAGAATACCAGCCCAACAGTAAAGGTACAAGTAAAACTGAAATACAATACAACTAAAGAGAGAGAATGATAGCTATTGGGTTGTCCTCCTTGGTTCCTGCCTAAATGGTAGGTATGGATCACCTCCTCAACAATCCACATATGCATGTATGCTCTGCATACCGACACGCCATGTGGTCTACCTCCAGGCACCGTCCAGTCCTGGTACCCTCGTCCTCAGTTAGTGCTATCCATCATCTAAACCAAACACAACATGGTGCGGGAATATCCCATGTAGTGGTGGGTATAATGATACTCAGTAGAGACCCCGAGACTCTCACGGTCTCAAAAAAAATCCACAATGAATAAACCACATAGAATGAAATCAACTGACAACCCTACTTAGGTATATTCCCATACATATACCTAAGTTATTATGTATTCCCATATCAATCATGAGGAAATACGTAGTCAAACTCAAAATCCCAATCTCAACTGTTCTATAAAGGAAGGAGTACCATGAATGTAAGTACCTCACAGGTACTCCACACAAGAAGAATACCACCAAGGTATTACCACAAAGGAAAGTACCACATAGGTATAGACTCATCTCACACCAGGTATATAACTTAGGTACAGTAGTATAGATGATTTGATGCAACTAATAATTCATCTTACTCGGTTAAGAGGCATACCGACGAAGTATCCTAAATCAATATCAGACCCACAGAGGATCATAGTACATCGTCAGACCAACACACAATCCTATTACCATGTGCGTACGTCATCAGACCCACACATGATCCTAGTACATAGTTAGTACATCGTCAAACCCACACAGGATCCTAGTACATCGTCAGTATGTCGTCATACCCACATAGGATCCATGTAAATTGTCAGTACGTCGTCAGACCCACACAAAATCCTAGTACATCTTCAGTACATCATCAGACCCACAAAGGATCCTAGTACATTGTCAGTACATCCTCATACCAACACAGGATCCTTGTACATCGTTATTACGTCGTCAGACCTGTACAAGATCCTAGTATATCGCTAGTACATCGTCAAACCCACACAGGATCCCAGTACATTGTCGGTACATCATCATACCCTCATAGGATCCTAGTACATCCTCAGTACATCGTCAGACCCACAGAGGATCATAGTACATCTCCAGTACATTTTCTGACCCAAAAAAAATCATAGTACATAGAGATTACATCATCAAACCAACACAGGATCCTAGTAAATCTTCAGTACCTCGTCAGACCCACACAGGACCCTGGTACATCCTCATAGCCAGCTACATGTTTCCCACACTAAGCATGATTTTCTCCAAGAGAGTCTACTTGTCTTTGGGAGAGTATTCACTTCAAGCTACTGGTTGATGCTCTAACTACCACGAAGACCCATGAAGAAGAATCTCAAATGTCTGCCACATCATAGGGGTCTCAACGCAACAGACGGTGCATCAAACGGACACTCGGTCTGTATGTAATTAGCCTTTTAATCCCGAGGGCCCGGTTGGATTCGGGCTCAATCCAACCTGATAGTTTCCCAAATTATTCCAAATCATGAGTGGGTTATACCAAAGCGACCATCTCACTCCATGATTTTCAATGCCAGAGATGGTTTGTAAAAAAACACTCGGTGCCAAAGTTATGGCCAAAAGAGTGTAAATGGGTCGAAGCTGCTCCGGGTCCAGTTCTACCTAGTCGGACCGATCCGACCCGTGCAGGGAGGCCTATCCTGGCGGTGGGACAAACACTGTGTGGTGTGGGGGCTGCGTGGTGGCGCGGGGGCCACGGGGCAGCCCTGGGGCCACCATGCGGCGCGGGGGACATGGGAAAACATGGGGTCATGGGGCGGCGCGACGGTCCACCGCGACTGGTTGGATGACAAAACTTCCTCTCTGCGTGGCATGGTTGTGCGGCCTGCCTTCTCCAGTGGCTGGTTCGGCTATACATCCTTCATTAACCTCTATGGCATAAGGAGCAGTTCTCTTCTGTTGGGCGGCGTGGTCGCGCTTTCACCTTCATCGCGAAGAACACAAAAAATAATCACAAGAATTGCGAAGAGGTGGGGCCAGGATTGTTTGTCCCCACTCTCCGTGTTATAG
Organism: Viscum album; assembly: GCA_963277665.1. Lineage (NCBI taxonomy): Eukaryota > Viridiplantae > Streptophyta > Magnoliopsida > Santalales > Viscaceae > Viscum > Viscum album. The sequence goes on from OY728157.1 coordinate 403,310,650, forward strand.
TGGTAGAAAGTGGGTATGACTCCTAGAATTACTAAGAGTCACCAAGAACGGGTATGGGATAAAATTCAGAAAACCACCCTACCTCAAATGATTGTTGACATCAGAGAGAAAGGAAGGGCGTACATCGGTTGGTTGTTGGTGAAGACGTCTCGCATTGGAGGTGGTGCATTCTACATTGGAGAATATTCGTAGAAGATCTTTGTTTGGAGGTGTTCTTCATTGGGGAGAATAATCCTCTAAAATCCCTCCTCTTGCCAACCCTTTCCTCTCAATTCCACCAAAATGTGAAATAGTCAACTTATTAATTTAGGTTTATCAAATTAAATTACTTTGGAACAAAAAATAAAGTTGGCATAATTAAATGTTGACACATTTAATTAAGTTATTTGTTGGATCAATCAATTAATTGGGGAGTTCAAGGGGTTTCTCTTGTTAAGAGGGTTTGGGTGGTCCAAACATTTATCAATTCAAAATGGGGGTTTTAGGCTTAGTGGTTCCCACCTCTATAACACACATGTGGGAGGTTTCAATAAATGAAAAAGTTAAACATTTTTATTTTATTTTATTCTTACCTAAAAATCACAAAAAATGAATTTCACCCTCGACCAACTGACATCGAGGTGAAAGTATCCTTAAGCGAATACAGGTGATGCGAGTTCAATGGTGTCCTTGGATTTCAATTCCGAGCACCGGTTCAAAAGTTACAAAAACCTTCTCACACGTTTACTGAACATAACTGAAAAAAGGTTCATAAATTCATTCTGGGAACTCCGAGCCTCAGAATCACATGCCATAAATTTTTACAGACTCATAAAATTCCCATATAATTTAAAAAATTACATGTAAATTTTAGTTCTTTAAATATTTTAAAGAAATATTTCATAAAAATGTCTTTTTATAAAATGATCATGGTCTAAAATGGGGTTGTGTTTAATGAGATTGTATTTCTATTTTCAAAACTGGGGGGTTTGTTTAAATTAATTTTTTATAAGTAGAAATTTATTTTAAAAGAGTGTTTCAGAAATATATTTTAAATGAGAATGAATTTCTGAAAAAAAAATTAATTTTAATAAAATTATTTCTATTGGAATGAAATTTTTTGAATAGATGAACTTGTTTTGAATGGGTTGAATTAGATTTTTGATGGAATGAATGTGATTATTATGATGTTTTTTGAAGTTTTAAATTGGATTTATAATTATAATGTGAAAACATTGGAAAATTGTAATTATTAAAAAGTTGAAAAAAATTGTGACTAACTGTTAGTATTTTTGTGAGCTCTCACCTGCATGGATGTGTGTGAAAGGGTGGATTGTTAATGGAATTAATGTATAATCCAAAATATTTGTATGGGAATATAATTTCGTGGTGCTATATGGAATACCATTTGTGAAGGTACAACATTACAAGTCCGTTTTGATTTTAAAAAGTGTTTAAGAGGAAAGTTGTGATGTTTTGAAAATAGAAGTTTATATAGATTGTTTTCATTATATTTTTGAATTTTTATTTAAGTATTTCTTCAATATTTAGTTCTTTTGGTGATTTTATTTTTAACTAATGGTTAGTGGGTTTCTAGAAAATTATTTTGGTAATCATATGAGTTGGTTCCCTTTCTGTGTTTGGTGTTGTATGTTTGGTGAGTTTTGGTCGATGATTTAGTTTTTATTTGGTTTTTGGTTTTCCTTATTTCATAGTGTACACCCCCAAAAATAATTATATGGACACTCAAGTTATAGCTATGGGTGGTTCACCATTATCAATCCCTACATTTTATCAACCTATGGACTTCCTTCTCGAGTTTCAAAGGTTTAACCCTTCTCTCTTTTATGGTCAAGTGAATCCTCTTAAATCATAACTGTGGTTCTGTAAAATCCATATAATCTTTAGATTCCTTGAGTTTCATGAGTCTCTTAATGTTAAATTTAGTATTTGTATTCTACATATTTCATCTTAGAAGGGGTAGAACTCGATCTCTTAAAAAAACCTCGAGAAGATCTTACCTAGGAGTTCATCAAGGCATAGTTCATCTTGTAGTATATATCTATGGTAGTGAATGTGATGAAGGTAATAGAGATTTGTTTTCTACATAAAGGTGATGGATCAGTGTTAGAGTTATTTTATAATTTTTTTTATATAGTTCCATAACATAGATAGTGGGATATGGATGACTCTTTTAAGGATTGAAATTTTGAGAATGGTATTCATCTTGATCTGTAGTTGATGGTGCCAATGTTTAGTTTAATATCCTTTAATGATGTGGTGAGGTAAGTTACTCTTATTTATTTTGTGCAAGTGTTAGTGGTTAAGGCATCCAAACATCACCCAATCTCTGGATGAAATGAATTGAATATTGATATGGAGATCGAAATGTGTATTGAAGATGGAGGTGGAGGTTAGGGAATTAAAAGGCTTCTAGACCTTTAATCATCTTATTATATGAATAAACTCATGATTTTTCATCAGTGATTCAATAAGGATCATAAAGAAGACATCACATACAAATACTCTGAATACCCACCAAACCTGTTGATACCTAGGTAACGTGAAATGGTTCTACTATGGTATTTCTAATATTTGATGTGGATCCAGATCCACCCCTTGAAAAAATACCCTAGTCTATTTTCAATAGTAATCTATAGTTTTGGGATCAGATTAAAGTCCATTTTTATGTCATGCTTATTTTTTGTAATGTATTTCTCAAGTGGTATTTTTTGTCATGTTTTATTTAAATTGTAAAAGATGATGATGTGGATCTCCTAAGAACTTATATCTCACATGAATCATGATTTTCTTTAGGAAATTATTAATTTTTTAATTCTTAGTGGAGGTGTGTCCATTTGTAAATTGTTTATATTGTTTCTCATTAGGGTGAAAGAGGATAATGAATATGCATCCTCTAAATCAATATCTTGAGGAATGTTCCTTGTCGGTGTAAAGTGAGTCTCATGGTGAGTCGTGTTCTTTTTATTCTGGAAGGGGTTCTGTGTGGCCGCTCGTTACGCCAAAATAAGGAGTTAAAATTAAGTATTAACAAATCCTAACTACATGGAAGAATATTATTCATGAGCTAGACGATCAAGCCTTAGGTCTCAAAGTAATGTCTTCATGTAGTAATAAATTTTACACGGTGTGGGGGACCTTGGTTTCTCTACTCTATACACTATTGGGGAGTGTTTATTTTAAATGTGTTGTTGTATTTTTCCTTTTCGTTTTAAGTTTATACGTTATATAATTTGTTTTGTATTATCTACATGCAATTCAAGTTTTTGTGCCCTTCCGGATGTGAATATTTCATTTGTCTTCATTGTCTGGTTAGCTCTTGTGAGTCAGTTTTGTTTTTTTCTCATATAGGGGTGGTAGAATCTTATGGAGATGATAAATTGTAGATTGTTTTCAACTTCATTTGTGATTTTTCATCAGGTCCGCCATTTGGTGGTGGTTACTTTATGCAGGGAATTCCTAGTTTTCCCTATGTGGGGAGTTCCTAGTTTGGTTCATGTTTGGTTTCTCTGGTTGGTCGATTCTTGTTGGTTTAATATAGTAAGTTCTTAATGGTGGGGAGACCCATTGCGAGTCTTAATGGGGTCTATTCTAAAGTTGGTCAATTATAGTTGGTTTCTAATGGTGGGATGTCCATTTTAGTCTCTTATATTAGTAGTCTGGTTTAGTCTCTAGTGTAGCTTGACAATGGTTACTTTCGTTTAGGGTTGTTGGTTACAATTATTCCCTTCTGATTGAACATTTTTATTTTGGAGTATCCCACCAGTAATGTTTAATGAAATGATTTTATAAGTTGTAGGTGGAGTTTTCCATCACTTTTAGAAAGTTGTTTTACATTATTGGATCATTCCAAGTAATAGGTGTATGTTCCATTTAGTAGCAGTTGATATGTGCTTTGATTTATAGTGTTTAATCATCTGATCATGTGGACCATTACATTTGAATTGAAAAAAAAGATTTTTTTTGGATTTATGAGTGCAAAAAACAAAACGGTAGGGTGAATAGTCACATATATGGTTTTATTTTGAGTTATTCTTTGTTTATTTTGGTCTCTTGTTTATTTTTTAATTTCTCTAAGATTTTTTGGTGATAGTGGGTATTTTGGGAAAGAAATACGTTGGTGCATGGTTGGAATATAGTTGGAGGAAACTATACACCCTCCCCCAGGAATTCATGTTGTCGGTTTCCTCCTGGACATAAGAGACGACATGGTTGACGCAAGGTTTGGAAAACAATGTGGGATAACCATATGGAATTTTCCTCTTAGACATCAAGTTATGGATGGTTCATGTACGGTTTGGAAAACAATGTGGGAATATCATGTGACCTTTCCATGTAATTAAAGGTGTGATTTTACTCTTCGACCATATGGAAATAAATCTCAAATCACCTTATTCTTCCCCCATTTGAATCATTCGACCCTAGGAGGATCCTTCCTACTTCCCCAATCATCCCACATTTTTATTTGTCAATTCCAATGTGATTTCATTAATATTTGATGCTAGATATCCTAGGAATTCTTCTACTCTCTTCTCCCTCTTCTTCTTTCCCTTGTCTCTTAAGTTATTATTCTTCTATATTCATTTGGATATATGTTTCATGTTTTATTAAGTTATAATTTGGGGTTCTTTTTGGATATGGTTCCTCTAGGAGGGAAATATTTTCTTGGACCCTTGCGATGTTGTTTTGGGAGGTATTTTTTAATTTTTCGTGAGTTTGAGGTAGGTGTTATTTTTATTTTTCCCTTTAAATTTAAGATTCATTGATTTATTATGTTTCACAAATTCCATTAAATTAAATAGTGAAGTAAATTATTTATTATTTTTAATGAGAAATTTAGTTGTTTATATAATTATTTTTAATTATATGGCATTGTTCTGTTATGTTATGCACAAAAAATATTTGATAATTTTCCATTTTGGATTTTGTAAGTGGAATTTGGTTTTTAAAGCATGGTTTGTATTTGTATATTTATTTTTGAAATGTAAGATTGTGTTTTTGATTTCACAACTGTATTTATAAATTGTTTTGGACTTGAAAGTGGTATTTGTTTAGTTATATGAAAATGGATTGACAATGTAAAGAAATTGTGTTTGTTTCATTTTGAAAACTGGTGATTTCTTAAAGGGTGATTAAGGACCATTTTACACCTTTGTGAAATTGGATATCTTGAAAACCCTCCTTGGATGATTATCTTTACTTGGTTATGATTAATTTTGATGGTGTTCAATTCTAAGAGACTCTCTAGTCATTAAATTATTGAAAGGTAAGATATTTGTCCTTGGTATGACTTGTGGGTGACATTTTGTGTATATGTTTCATGTGTATGATGTATGTTCATGTGGTTGGATTTTTTTTTTCCATTATTGGATCACCGCCACTTTATTCTTGATATTGGAACATTGAATAGTTAATGGATTTTCATTCTTTTTATCACTATCTAAGGATTTGACTTGGGAAAGTGTCCCTTAGTAAGTAAATATTTTTTCTTTGTGATAGTTACACTCTATTAGACTAGGTAGGGTGTGATCAATTGGTTGGATGAGTTGATTTCATTGGGTGAGGAATACCTTTGGGATAAATCAGATGTGAGTATGTTTTAGATTATTCCCCTGATCTCCTATGTCCTCACTTATCCTTCAGCACATAGTTATTTGTTGTGGATGATTGAGGTGTATTATTGGTTGGTTACTTATGCATTCTATTCTTGCATTTCCCATGTCATATATTTATTTTTGTTGTTCTAATTCATGGTAAACATTAGAGAAAATTGACATGATGGTTTTTAATGGTTCATGCATTGTTTTTAGAAAACAATTTATTCTCCTTTTCCATTTTTTAATTGAAAATTCCATCTTTCTCCATTAAAATTAAAATTTATTCTTGTAAAGGAATCCATATTTAAATGAGAACATTTTAATGGACTATGTTTTTATAATATGAAATGTGTGGAAAACCTAGTTTTGTGTATTGAATTTGAAACATGGATTTGATGATTCCTTCATTTAAAGGAAATGCATTGGGAATAAGTTTTTCAGGAATTGCTACTATGTTTTAATACTCAGGTCTATATTTATTTATTATCTTTAATTTCTAGTGTAGGTTATGGAATTGTTTTGATCAATATGAGCAATGGTTGGTTTTGGTATGAAAGAGTGACCCTTAGGGTCATATAGAGATATTGTTGTTGTCATGTTTAGTTGGGTTTTTCTTGTTCAGTTTATTTTGTTATGAGTTTCTGTATAAATAATATTCAGTTAGGAAATGGTTATTTTTTTGGGATACTCTATTTTTTATGATATTTTATTTATTTATATCATGAAAACAATTCGTTTTGTTTCTCTATTGATACTCTAACAAGTGATTTCATCATGTAAGGATTGATAACATCTCTCAAGACTTATCTCGAGCTGAAATAGTTTATCATTTTTGGGTCATCTGTGGTTGGGTCATAATATAAATTCATGTAAAAAGATTTGAATGTAATAAATATAATATGGTTTGAGTTTATTACCAGTTATCACTTCCCAATACATTAAAACCTTGTAAGGAAAAATATTTGGATGATGATTTAAGTTGAAATAATAGTTCTTTCTTATCTATAATGAGGATCAAATATGATACAATATCAATGGATTTTCATGTGATATACCTTGATATCATAAGGAATGGAGAGATATAGAATTTAAAAATAAGGAGAGAAATATTCCTGTGTTCAATGTTGATTATGATGGAATGATAATGTTAATGAACAAATTATGTGACATTGATATATTACAAATCAATAATTGGTTATTGGATGAAGCTCATATCTCAGTATTATATACGTATTTAATAGGTATGAGTATGTATAGAGACCTAAAGCGGAATTTGTTTAAGTGAAAACATGAAGAGTGATAATAGATAGTGTGTTTCTCAATTCATAGTGTGAAATGTAAAGGTTAAGTGGAATATGTGTAATGGGATGTTACAACCATTTCATATACATGTATAGAAATGAGAAAACATAACTATAGATTTCATTATAGAAATCTCATGACATCTAAAGTTCATAATTATATTTTCATTGTAGTTGATCACCTTACAAATTCCTCATATTTCACTACTATTAAGAATATTTTTCTCTTGAAAATATATCACATATATATTTCAAGAACGTGTTAAGGTTTCATAGGGTGCCACATTCTATTGAATCTAATAAATATAAAATTTTTACCCCAATATTCTAGATAAGTACTCAAAAAGATCATTAATTAGAGTATTATTTTAGTAATACTATATTCCTTAGACATATGATATATTTATAAGAACTATTAAAACACTAGAAGTTATAAAATTATCTTATTTTCTGGATACAATGGTCGATGTGATAAAAACTTTCATGTTTTTGATCTTTCATATAACAATATCATTCACATAATTATTCCTATTGATCCTTTTGAATACCAATATTGAAATATGTATGGAACTCTTACATGATAGGATAAAGTTAGAGAATGAAATATATTGTGACTTGTTATAGATGATTAAATGATGGATAAATTTATATCCATTTAATATAACATCAATGAAGATTAATGTTGAAGAAAAAAATATAATCAAAGACCATGGTAAAATAAAGAATTCTAATTTAGTGGGAAGGTATTCCTATAAATTGCTTCATGGGAGAAGGTTGTGAGATTATAAATGAAGGAAAAGCTAACATATAAATTTATTGGTCCCTTTGAGATCCTTGGACAAGTAGGTATAATAGCTTATCTCTAGGTGCTTCCACTAAACATGTCTAAAGTTCGTGATGTGTTCTAGGTATCTAAGTTGTGTAAGTACATAACCAATAATTCATATGTACTAAGCATAGATATTATACCCCTAAAGAATGAAATTTTTTATAGATAACAACTAATAGAAATATAGATTGATAAATATAATGTTTTATTGAACCAGAATACTTAGTTGGTCAATGTTATTTGGAGGAATACAAATTCCATGAATCCACATAAGAACTGGAAAATGTGATGAATGAGAAGTTTTCTCATTTGATTACATTATATTGATGGAATTCAAAGGATAAAAAGAATTCAAATTGGGTTACAATTTAATACCCTAGGATTTAAATTTATTCTATTGATATATATTTAAATTATTCTATAACTTTCTTAACACACAACATCGTGATTTTAAAAATATAATCTAAACAATAATATTATTATTATTTAAATATGAATATAATTACCTAGATATTATATTATAGATATTAAAAGGATTAAAAACATTATTAAAGGTATGTATAATTGTTTTTTATAATTAATTATTTTATTAATTAATAATAAATATATAATAAATTTTTAATATAGTAATTGTTTATTCAAAACAATATATTATTTAGAAACAACCATTACTGAATTTATTGGAAGAAAATTATGAATAATTTTTCTATTTTTAAGAAATTTTATTTTGGTAAATGATTAATGTTTTTAAATCATCATTTAAATATTATTATTGGGTGAATTTCTGGGATTTTTCTAAAAATATAATTTTTTTAATTGAATAGTGAAAAAACATATTTCTATAAAATCATTAATCCATTTTTAATAAATAAAGTAATTTAAAAGTAAAATTATTTTTTAAATATTAAAATATAGTTACATAATTATCCACTAAATAAAAATTGTATAATTAATTACATAGGAATTGTCATTATTGTTTATTTTGGTATTAGTACATTTTTGGGCTCAAAAACAAATTATTCTAAAACTTTTTCCCAATAAATTTTATGACATTTTATTTGACATTATTTCCTGCAATTATATAATTTTAATCATGGAAAATTGATTCTATATTTTTAATTAGGTGTTTCAAATGTTTTATTTATTTCCATTTTTATTATGAAAATTAACCATGGTAATGATTTGTAACCTCGATAAGTCTAAAATGGGTAGAACTTGATTAAAACTACACCGTAAAGAAATTAATATATATATATATATATACATACATATCATATCATATCTTTTAAGTGGTTATGAAAAAAATATACTTTAATGGAATGAAATACAGTATTTTGAAGCATTATTGTTTTATTTTGAAATCCATGTTCGACTTTTATGAAGATAAATTATATTGTATCTAAATTAAAACTATTTTTAGTCATTCCATTTAATTTTATGGTAGGAAGGTAATATTATGTATTTTATTTATCCAAAAGTAAAAAAATCATCATATTTTATTAGTTTAACAAATAATTGTATAAATAAACTTCTTACTGGATTTTATGATGAAATGATCTTACACTAAAATTAGATATTTACCACAAAACTATTTTACAGGAGTACTGTGTAATTATATTAAATATAATTTCTAACCTTATAGATTTTTAATATGATGAAATGGATTAAATATTTTCAATTAAAAATTATACATTTTATTATAATTCCACTTTTATTTTTGATCATATATCTACATTATCATGTAAATAGTTGTGGTATCATGGTTAAGGTTAAATTCGGTTTAAAGGGTTCTAACTATGAGATAAGGCCTAAAATCTCTCCTTTTATTGGATAAATTTAATTTTTTGAGTGTTTAACGACACTATAATATTTTATCTATGATTTTGGCTAACTTGTTAACACTATAAATGATAATGATATATATTATTTTAAAATATGTTGTGTAATTCTACATTTGAAATTTTCCTCACTTATATATGGGGACCTATTATCATACAATATTCATATAATATGATCGTATTATATTGATTAATACCTACTTATAATATTTTTTTGACCCTTAATCTTCATTCATAACCCCTTTTCATTACCATAAGATAGATCATTGAAATCTTAAGGTGTAATCAAAATCATGTCTCTCAAATATATGATAATCATTTTTACCGACTCTTTAAATGATTTTTTATTATTATAAATCCTATAAATAAATTTTATTCATCATAAAAAAACTAATATAGTATCATAAATATAATTATATGTTATTATGATTATGGTATAAACATTTTCCACCATATTTCTATAAAATATGAAATGAAAATATCACTAGTGCGTATATGTGGAATACCTCCTCAATGTGGTGATAAGATTCATTTTCCATCACTGCAATCATGTTAATGGAAATAATAATGAATTTAATAAATACATTTGATATTTATTATATAATTATTATTTTTTAAGGATAAAATAATATTTATATTTCTTTCCTTATTTTTGTTAGAAAATAAAAATAGCATTCACACGTATGTATGGACTACCATATCAATGAAAAATGTTATTCATTTTTATATCCCTAGATTTTATATATGGTTATTTATATATAATGAATATATATTATATTTATAATTTAATTAAAATTATGGAGTTGATATAACCATGACAAGGATGAAATCACTATAAAAGTTGAATCAAAATATACATGTAAAATGAAACAACTCCCACCGTGAAAAGTGACATTAATAAAAAATATTTATTAAAAAAATTTAAGATAATATTAGTAAATAAATTTTCAGATTTATAATTATTAATATAGTTGAATTATATATGTATAAAAATTCAAATTTATTATATTTTAATTTTGAGTTCTTATAAAGTAAGTCGAACTCAAGGTAAAGATTTTATATTACAATCTTAATTTTATCAAGACAATTTATACTTAATTTTAAGATGATGAAACCATATTATCTATCATCATAAAATAATATTTATTTTATTATATTATTTTCATTTATATTAATTACATTTTTATTTCATTTTACTCTATTAAAGTACTCAAAATTTTAAAAATATGATATTAAGTAAAACTGATTTAGTTTTTTATATTTAATTGAGAATATTTTCCTTCCAAGTAAATATTTTAAATGAAATATTTTATATAATTATTTAAATATTAAATAATTGTTGATTAAAGTCTTTTTCACTATGTTTTAAATTCTATGAAAAAGGTTTTAAAATGAATCTTTTTTTTGAATGATGTATTTTTTTAAAAATGTGTGAATTGAATCATTATTTTAATGTATGCCACATGAACAGATTATCAAGATATCATGATTACTATATTATTTGAATATGGATTTAAAATTTTCCATTGGTCTTTTCAAATAAGGAGTTTAATAATGTTCTATGAATTTTTATATTTTAAAACATTTATTTCAAAATGAAAAGAGTTTTTTAATTAAGGAAGTGATCATTAAAATGTATTTTCATCTATGTAATCATATATTGATGTCACCCATTATTAACTATACATATGATCCAATTATACCATATTTATTCATTATCTATATTCCTTTTTATTATGATGCTGATATAATGTTGAAAATAATTTTTCATTATATGTGATAAGTTGTAAGGAAATGATGAATAATTTTTTTGGTATTTTATCACACATATGAATGAATTATGATTATGTGATGATTGGATCCATTATAAAACTCTAATTAATTGGGTAAGGATTAATTTTTTTGATCTCAAAGGGAATATGGGAGGTTATTCTATTCCTGAAATAGATTCCACGTGAGGTTATCCCATACCATAATATGATACATAGGGGGTTAGACCAAGCCTAACATGTGTTGAATTTCTTTAATGGGTATCCTTAAAACAATATTTATATTATTATTATTATACCACACATCTTATGTCACTCTCAATGATGTGACCCTATACATATGATATTACCTCATGACTCATCGTATCTAATTCTTCAATGATTCATGTCTTATCATCAAATAATTCCTCATGTCTGGGATAAAATATTGGAAATTGATTGAATAATTTTAAAATTTTAATCTATCGATATAATACCCTTATTCCCATGATAATATTAGATGTCATCATTGGTTTATATCTCCAATGTTTAATATTATTTAGAATGAGTGCCAACATTTATTATGTTTCCTCTCCATAAGTTATGAAGAATAATTTTTAGTAGTGTGTGACTAAGAACAATACTATTTAAGGAGAAATTTTTTAGATATTATGAATATCATTAACTAAGTAATTATATTATGTATCTATTATTAAAGGAAACTAAACATTTACTATTCTATGACATTTATTGTCATGAGATATGTTCAATATTTATTTAAAATTATGTAATGTTTTTGTATCTATTATCCGAGTCACCTTACAAATTATTTTTATAAAAGGATATATGTTTTAATATTAATTTAAAATAGCATATTTTTAAATTTATTGTTTTAATATATATGTTCATAAATTTATTGGCTACTCCAGAAAAAAAGGTAAGGATGTTTAATCTCAATTAAATTATTTAATACATGTTTTTTATAAACCTAATTTAATTTAATGGTTATGTATAATACAAATTAGATATAGAATAACATGACATATCTTTTATGAATGGTATAGTATGTTAAATGACAATATTTCACTTTCAAGATATTTTTATAAAAACATTTCTTAATTATAAAGGGTTTTCTTGTCTCGATTTCATTACGTGGGTCATAATATTTCTTCTTTAAATATGATCCTAAAAGTATTTTTTTCAATATTATATGATGATATTATAATTTATTTCCACCTTTATTATTTTTAAATTATATTGATCGATTATCTTCTACATAAAATTAGACATTCTTAAGAATAATTATCATCCTCTATAAATTAATTCTTTTTTATAATCCATCATTATCAAATGTTTTATCCTTTAAAATTACATTTTTTCTTTAAAACATTATTTTATATTAAAGGATTAAAAAGTAATGACTATTTATATATTTAAATGTTTTGAAAACTTTTGACTTCACCTTTTTTAAAATTATTTTTGAATATGACCCATAACATTATATTTTCTAACTATAGTAAAAAAAATTCTTAAATTTATTTTATGGTTTCTTTCACTATTATGAGCATTTATATTTACAATTATTCCATTTCATGTTTCAAAAAAAATCCAAATAATTTTATTTTAAAAAAATATTGAAATGAAAATGTATTATTTTTATATTTCTCCAAAGTAAATGTTTAATTTTTAAAAGAAATTATGGATTTTAAAATTGATTTTAATGGATTTTGTTTTAAATAAATAAGCACTCAATGGTTTTTATGGAATCTAAAACAAGGATATTTAAAAATTATTTCCATTTTAAATTTTTTCATTAAACCCCTTTTTTGGTTTTCAAGGATAATTTTTCTAAGAAAAATTTACATGATCGAGAAATATCATTTTAAATAATACTTTTTAAAAGAGTTCTCAAGCCTTTATAAGATGGGTATTTCCTATTGGATTTCAAGTTATATCGCATATTATGTTAAAATTTTTGTTCCTGTAATTAATACATCTATAAATCTATTTTTATAACATTGAGGATATTTTAAATCCACCATTAAAATTTATTCTTTAGATGGATTATGGTATGTTCTTATCACTTTTTTATGAAACCCATATTTTTCCACTGGCCAATTTAGTTATGTTTTATGTAAGAATTGTTTCATGTTACAGTGACACAAATATTTATTGGTGACTTTTATTTTTAATTTTGGGGTCCAACATCAGCCTCTAATGCATTACTTATGGTTTTATATCTCATAAGATAAAAATGGGTTATTGGTTTTGATAATATATTCAATAATGGGTAATGTGTTTGATACGTTATTCAATAATGGATTTAAATAAATTATATAATAGTCTATTATGGACCATGAATTATGATACTATAGAAAAAACATATTATGACTGAGTTAGTATAGGGTCAAAGTCAGTAATGCCTTTTCCACTAAGTAATGGTTCATCAGATGTAATTAATAATACACTATGTAATGGGTCATAGGATTTTGTTACATGATCCAATATATAATGATTTAATATTATTATATATTTTGGGAGTTCTTTTTTATTCTATTTTTCATAGAAATTTTTAGTTTTTTGTTATATTGTTATAATTATTCTCTATGTCTCATGATTAGTATCTAAATCACTTATGCCATGGTTTTTGTTGGTTTTTTATTGTGAGCCCATTTATCATGACTTATGGAATTATATTATTATTATATGATATTTTCGAAATATATTTCTCTCATGTTCATGTTTTTTAAAATTATTATGATCTAACCATTGATCAATTGTTTATAAGTATTTAATTTACTATGCATTTTAGCACTCCGTTTATTATGTTTCATTCCAAATAATATAAAGATTAGTGTTACCTATGGGGAGTTTTGAAGGGGGATTAGTGTGGTTCTATTATGGTGAATTTCCAAATTGTTATAAAATAAGATACTTATGTAGTAGATCCTTAAAGAAATTAAACCTCCAGTTCTTGGTATTGTGTGTTAATTTTGAGAATAAATTATGATCTTATAGAAATTATGTAAAATAAATTGTGGTTCATCATACATTTTTTGAAATCCAATGATTAAATATATTGTTTTTATGTCTAGATATGAGAGTGTGGGTTTTGGGTTTCCCATTTTTAATCAGAGAATAGATTTTATATTTTCTATAATTAGAATAGTTATTTTGATTGATAGGATAAGAGAATGTTAGTGAAAACTCTATAAAAAATACATAGGTTAATTCAATATATATATATGATAATATCCTGGAATTCTGGTAAATTTTTTAGTTTGTGGGTTTCCTAGAATTTACATCCATATATGTATTCTATAAATTGGATATGGTTTTGGAAAAGATTTAGCTACACCTTATCAATATTACAAAGGATGGTCGAGTTTAACTCGATATTCACTCAGTGCATGATGAGTGAGAATTATATCTCACACCAAGATAAACACTAAAAAGGGATATAATTTATTTAATCTCACTCTCTTTTAGAATAGTTATTTTGGATTTGAGCACATAATTATCACATAGTTAGTGAACCTAATAAAAGATTAACAATGAATAACCTATATTGAATTATAAAATATTTTTTGTTGGGGTACATATGTCAAATATGTTTTATTCGTTTTATTTTAATATTTTTCACTTTTATAAGTTTATAGAATTCAAAATTTTTATCTTTATGTTCCATTATTGAATTAATATTTTCACCAACAAAAATCCAATTTAACCATGTATATTATAGAAAATTCAATGATCATCCTAATGAAAACATGCTTGGGATTGAATCTTGTATTGAAAATATTATGGTTATTCTAACCCATATATCTTGAGTTATGGTTGAAAAAATTATTCCTTATAAAATATAAGAACTTTAATGAAGAGAATTATGTAGTTTCATAAGATATTAGGTGTAGAAGATGTTAAAGAAAATAATTATCTATTTGTTTATTAAAATACATATAGGGATAATCACCCAAATAAATGTCACAAAAGAAAACAAGTGATTCTAGTGTAGAGGTTTTGGCCATATAAATCATGATTTTAAGAGAGATATTTTGTGGTAAGAAAATACAATGGAATGTATTAGATTTATAACTATTAAACCATCCATATGTTAATTCATCAAATGAAAATAGTTTTGAAATTATCTAAATCAATTACCCAATCTTATGACTAATATGGATTATAGGTATTATGAAATTGGTAAACCATAAAGAATAATACAATACTATCAAATCATAAAAACTAAAATTTATTATGATAATTCATTTTCACTTATCCTACACACTATCTTTTTTAATGGCTTACCTTATTCTAGTCCACTTTATCTAGGAAGATATCTAATAAAATTATATCAACACCATAATTATTTGATTATTGAAAATAATATTGCTACATTGTGTACCATGGTGTTTTTTATGGAATCATACGTTCTGAAAATAATATTATCCTTCCTTTATAAATATTTTTTGTGATTTTAGATATATATTTTTCATCTCCACGTATAATCCATATTAATAAATTTAAAAGGGATATAACATTTCATATCTTAAAAAGAACATATGATCATCTATTAGTGTAAGGGTTACTATGATCTATATTGAAAAACTAATTCTACAGTAAGAGTCATGATACCAAACAATTAGATTGGTTTAGCTGAAACTATTGAATAAAATTCTCAATATCAAGAATATGGATATTATGATAAAAATTAATATATTTTTAATGTTCTAAAGGTTTATATATCCATAGAAATTATATATTGATTCACTTCTATCATTTATGTACCTGTAAATTTTTTTCACTAGTGAGTGATAATTAAAATTTTAATGATGCAATTTATTTAAAGAGGTTGAATGTAATAGACCCATATTTAATTATATTTTTCCCTTTAAATAGATACGATGTTGATCGCTAGTTTCACAAAAACAATAATCTAAAATGAACTATGAAAATTTTGATTTTTTATAAATAAAATATAATAATTTTAAAACATAAACTCAATTAAAATATTTTAAACAAATAGGGATGAAATCAAAAGAATATTAAGAACACCAAATTTTTTAAAAGTGTATGTTTTAATAAATGAAGATTTATTTTATACATATTTTTTAAAATAAAGGATAATTTTATAAATTTTTTAATTTTAATTTTGTAAATTGACCATCATTTGTGAATTCATAATTTCAAAATTATCTTATGGTTAATTTTTGATAATTTTAAAAAATATTTGGTATATATGTCAATAGTGATACAATATTTATATTTAAATATCATCACTTTTATGAAATTATCATAATACATTAATGAATTAGATGATTTTGAAAAAAAATCCCTCTAAAAAATTATTTATATATTAAACTTAATAAATTAAAAAATATATTTTGAATTTATAAAAACTATGTTTATATTTTTGGGTATATAATTAATATTTTATATAAAAAACTATTTATATTCCCTGATAATAGAAATTAGCATTTCTATAATGTACATGTTAAGTCAAAAAACTAGATTTCAAATATTTTATTATAATTTAAATATTATATAAAATTTTCAATTTCATTTCTAGAAATAGAAATATTGTTATTAAGAGTATAGTTAATGACCACTATAATATCGAAGTGCTTATTTTCATAGAATAGTTTTCATAATTATATAAAATTTCTATTTTATAAACTAAGTTTGAATATTTAATATTATTACTTTGATATAATTATTAAAAATGATTACATATATATTATCACCTATATAATTGTACATTTATGATATATAATTTTAAGAATAAATATTAGTAAAATAAACATTTTTCAAAAAATAGTTTTTTATATTTTAAATATCCTTATTTAAAAACATATTTTCTATTATTTATAAATTAAATTAAATTAATTTTAGATTAAATTTTTGTTTTTGAAATCAAAATTCATAATAATCATTTAAATTCTATTTTTAATAGAAAATTAATTACATGTGTGGGAAATTTTTACTCAGATAGAATCCAATGTTGTAAAATGTCAAAAATAGTTGTAAAATACTTGAACTATGTACAAAACATGTGTAAAAATTAAAATTTTAGGATTTTAAGGGTGTATATAAACATTCAATTAATTATTTATAATTTTGGAGTCTTTTTACATGGAATAGATTCATGCAATAATTGAAAAAAGTAATGTGTATTTACAAAAACTTCATTTTCACATATAAAATGAGATCACTTCCACCACATTTCAACTTGAATTATAAAGACTTTTTCAACCAAAAAAATAAATTAGTAACTCGTAAATTATATATCCATGTCATAGAATATTTTTTTTACAAATACCTATCTGTCGAGCCGTAAGGTGTTAACGAAGGGAGAACATCCAAAGGGAGAGGTAATATTCCCAATGGAGCTCTCTTAATTATACCCTTAATCTACCACATAAAACATACTTTATCCATGATAATATTATAAAATACGTATATATAATATTATAAATTGGTATCATAGAAATGTAATATTCATTTTATACCATTACCTAAAACAATTTAAAAAATGAAGGTCGCTTCTTCTATAAATGCGGATTACCGCATCTACTAAAGTGACTTATTTCATTTCTCACTCATATATTTTTTTATATATCAAAAAAACATATAATATGATTAAACATATTAGTAAAATCTAAATAATTCATATTTTATTATGTAATAATTATGTTATTTCCAAATAATCACATCCTTTACCATACTCATTTGTAGATCATGGTTTGTTATTATTTGGGCTGGTTTAACCACATACTCTAAAACTGCTATAAATTTATTTCATGGACAAATAAAAAATTAACTAATAATTTTATTATGATTTAATGTCAAATTATGTTTTTTATTATGGTTTTTAATGTTTATATTTTTATTTTACTTTTTCTTAATATATGACCTCTCGTTCATTAAAAAACACTGAAACAATATTATCCCCAACATAATTATAATGAATAACACCAAAAATACTCGTGAAATTAAATTAGAACATTATCAATAATTATAGAACATATATTTTAGTATTTTTAATGATATCTGAATGATGAACTTTTATTATTTATATTGGATTCCACACCTCCAATATGAATCCAGTACTAGAGATAATAATCAATGATAATAATATCTTATGATGGAGATAAAATATTACTAACAAATATATTTGTAATAAATAATTATAAATCAATTTTATAGAAGTTTATAAGTATTATAAAGGTTAATAAATAGGTCATTATTATATATATTTTTATACATGAGGTTATAAAAAACTGGGCTAATGATAATTAAAGGTAACAGTATTATTTCTAAATTAACTTTCTTTTTGACATGTTTTTTTATACACATAATTTTTCTTAATATGTGTTTATAGTAATATCATGATTTATATTTTATTAATGGTATTTTATGTTCAATTTCATTATATCTATTACAATTTATTATTATTAAAATCATTCATAATTTATAAGGGTTTTCCTAACTCAACTAATTTTCTTATGTCATAATCATTCCTCCTTGATTATGATTTTACAAGATGGGTTTATCTAGCTATATGGTGATTATAAAAATCTTTTTCTCCTTATTTTACGGGGAATTTCAATGATTTATTTCTATGTTCATAATTTTTTTGTTGTAATGAATAATTCTCATCCACTAAAAAAGAATTATTTTTCAATTGATTCATAATAAAATATATTATCTTAAAGTCAACATTTTATTTTTAAAAATAATGAAATATTTTTCAAGGATCTTTTATTAAATATTATATATAAAACTTTTTTTAATAATTAACATAGCATTTATGTAAGTGACATTTTATTGTTACCCATAACATCTCATTTTATGTCTATAGTTAGAATGAATTCCCAAAACTCATTAAAAATTTCATTATAAGTTATAATAATTATTTTCTACGAATAATTTTAATAAATTTTTATATAGATTTCCCTTATCATATAATTACTAAATATTTTTCATGGGAGATTAATTATTGATATATTTTTCAAAAAGGAAATGATTAATTTTAAAAAGTAATTCATGATTTTAAATGGTATGTTAATGTATTTTTTATAAATAATCAATAATGTGTTTTTATATCATCACAAAGATAAATTTTTTATATAATTTTTATATTATGATTTTTTTCTCTAAAACCCCATTTTTGGATGGTGTGTTTTTAAAATATTTTTTTAACCTTAATGTATATCATTATATCAAAAACTACACTAAAGAGTTTTCAAGACCTTCAAATAAAAATATTTCTCCATATTTTTCAAATGATTTATCCAATGAAATTTAAAAATGGTATTTTTCATTTATTTTAACATACTTAATGATCATTATATAACACTAGGGATATTTTTTAATTCACCATCCATATTTTTTCTAGTGTTGTTTTATGAGATGTTCTTGGAATGCTTTTTAGAAAGCATATCTATTTTCAAAAATAAAATTGTGTGATGTTTAAAGTATGAATTTTTTCATGTTCTAATGGAGAAAACATGTATGAGTGATCATTATTATCAATCTTTGAGTCTTATAACATTCTTTGATTTATTTGTTATGTTTTTATATTTAATGAGATTAAAATTACCCCTGGGATGAGATAAGTGAGTGAATAATGGGCCATGGTTTATGATACTCGAGTCAAAAAATACCCATGAGTTATAAAATAGATTTAATAAGGTACCATGAGTTAGGACTCTCAATTCACTAATGAGATGTATATTGTTTTGATAAATTCAGTGTTGGGTCACCAAATTTAATGTATGAGCTAGTAAGTAATAGGTCCCAGAAAGTAATTTGTGAGCTACAATGTAATAATTCATAGGATTTTGATACCTAAAACAAGATATATTGTTCTATTATGTTTATTTTTATGCCAAAGTTAATATATATTATATGTTTCAATGGAATGTAACATTCCTTTGTTATACACCATTAATTATTCTCTATAAATCATTTTTATTGTATCACACTCATATTTCTGGGTACATGTTTGTTCATTGGAGATGACATGACCTTTTATAATGACATAAGGAAAAATATTATTCTTTAATGATCTTTTAATAATATATTTCTCCCATAAACATGATTTCCCATAGTCTTAAAATCTAATCCTTGATGACATATTGCTGAGTTTTACCATTCTAAATATCTATGATCACTAATTTGTTGCGATTCTTTTCCACAAGTTATGAATATTAGTATAACCGGTATGAAATCTAAATTGTATTAGTGTCGTTTTATTAAAGAAAAATGTCGAAAAGTGTCATAAAATAAAGTGATTATATAGATTCTTCTCAAAGACACTAAATCATCAGTCCCTGAAATTTTATATTTATAATGAGATCTATTGATTAACATAAGGATGTTATAAAAAAATATTTGTTTATCACTATCTATAATATCCAGTGTTTAAGGGACATTTTATTATAATTAGATCTTTGTGTGTAGGTTTGGTCAACCTTGGATACTGTAGGATGGTTTTTATATAGGTGTTCATGATTTTAAAGCTTCAGGGTGAATCATTTAACTTTAGTTGTGTTTTATTATTATAAAAATATCATTATACCATATCAATGACAACAATTGAGGAATTTTACGGATGAAAAGGTAGATATAAATTTCATTGGACTGAGGCTTGTAAATTAGAAATTATTGTACAAGATTTTATATATGTTATAATAAATAACGTTTAAATGATTCAACATTAGATAAAGGAAACCTAGAACCTTTAAAAATACTATATATTCAAAGAAGGATATGTCTTAATTTCTATTTTAGTGATCAAATTTACATGAATATTTATACACATCATAGGAATAAGGGTATTTTAAGAGGTCATAACTGAACACCTTGTTCAATAGAGTATTAAAGGTATTAAATAATATTAGTGATTCAGAAAATCTATTAGTGATTTAACCATAAATGAATATAATTAATACAATGTTTATTTTTTTATAGCTTTAAATATATCGTTATGATAACCCTCATGTTATTGACCTAGGTAACTTGGATATTTAGAAGGATTTCATGTTTATGTAATGGTTGTTCATGATTCTGAATCATCCAAAGAGGATACTACGTAGTTGTTTTATTTCAGTTGTGTGGGTTTTATTAAGGAATGGTGGCTTAAGAAACATTATATGGCATTAAGAGTTCAAAAAAATGGATAAGTAACTATAATTTATTTTAACCATAATTCTTAGAATTACATTGAGTAAATTAACAGGGAAGTGGGTAGTGTTTTCCATAATTTTTCAATAATTTTTTATACTTTTTAGATAGTGTTATTTCATTCAGTAATGTATCTCATGAAGTTGATATGTTTTAAATATTTTTTATACTGAACCTAATTTTATTTTTATTCTTAAGAATAATTATCACTTAAATGGAATATAATATAGAGGCAATTATTTCTTTTATTCATCTAATATCTTATTTTGGATGTTTGAGGTACTAAGAGTGAGTTTAGAGGTTGATTATGGAAGTAAATTCTGTAATTAGTGTTTCTTAAGAATTCTTGTCCTAGTGGATTACTTGATACATTATTTTTATGGGATTAATTAGGATAAGTTAAATCATCATGGAGGATTGATTATATAACTAGTTTGTGGATGTTAGAGTAGTGGTTTTCAATTTCATAAATAGATATACATCATGGTTAATCAATTATGATATGCATTACGATAGTTGGTGGTTTTCATAAGCATCTTTTTGGAATTTGATTTGGTTGGGTTTCTATTTGAAATTTAATGTTCTAAAACATCATGGATAAGACCATGGAATATAAAATAGTGTGGTTTTTGAGAAATAAATAATGTTTTTTATCAAGGGTTGTGGGGAAATTGAAAGAAAAAATTCATAGTATTTTGGAATGATCATGATTATGTTCAAATACAGTATGTTAGAAATAAAAATGTTAAAGATATTTTTAAGGATAATTTTAATGTCATTTTGTTTTCTAGAACACTACAGATTGAGATAAACCATTGCAATATTTCATGAATCACGCCATAGTTTTCTATACTGACAATTTTAATATAAATCTATGTGACCATATTTATTAATTATTTCCAGCCATATTCCTAGAAACCATGTATAGTAGATAAAATCGCCAACTAATGTTTAAGTATCCATTTGTTTACCCTTGAGTTCCTAACATCCATATATTAATATCCTTTCATTTATGGTATACTTTATAAAAATTTATTTCCTCTATTATCATATGGATTTAACTTGAGGTCTTATTATAGTTTTTTTTGTGAGGTTTTAATATAGTATTGATGTGAGGTGGATGTTTTATAGGTTTTTTGGATGTTTTTATGAGATATTGTGGGTTTGAAAGGGAATATTCTTCTTTAAGTTGTATAATGAAACTATTAAACAATTCTGGTAGGTGATTTATATTCTTAAATTTTTATTTACTATTATTTTTAGGGTTTTATACAAATTTTTTTTGTAAGGAGAATAAGTTTTTATAACAAAAGGATAAAAATTGAACTGAATTTTAGAGGTACGTTAGTCCTAAATGAAAATTGTTTTTTATTGTTTTTATTTTTTCATTATTGTCATTGAATTGACATATTTTGGGATTCAAAAATTGTATCATAATATTGAGAATTATAAAAAATTAATTACCCTGGTTCTGTATAGATATATTAGTGAATTAAATTAGCTTGTGGTAAATTGGCAATTGTATATGTGATTATAGTAGAAGGAGAGGTATTTATTTGGTTTGTAGATATATTAGTATTGTGATGTTTTATTGTTTATATTTTCTTAGTTTCCCTATATATATAAACATAATGTAATAAATGAATTAATTGTATTTGTGATGTGGAGAAGATATTTTGTGGACATTTTTATGAAGAAAAAATGATAGATTATTTAAATATTAAGGAGAATATAAACTAAATATGGTAAATTAACTGAAAAAATGTTAATTTGTAAGATTGGATAATTTATTGTGAATGTTTTTATATGAATTTATTTTTTTCAATAATTATTATTTAATGTGGTTAAAATTTTTTTATGTAATTTTTATAGAATAAATCATGTGAAATTAGTGATGTTTTATGAAATTAATGGAAGAATAAATTAATTCATTGATTATTGTGTGGCTATTATGTTTGTTTATTTTGGGTATACATGTTGTTTTGGTTGTTGTGTTGATGTTTTAACATTGGAAATAAAATGTCATTATAGAAACTGTTTGATATAAAATTGGATTGTATAATGTGATTTCTTTTTTATTATGTACTATAATAAATTTTGTTATTTCCTATCCACTGTCACCCATGTTGAGTAACCTAATTGACTACCATATGAGGTTTTGGGTACTATGTGAGTTCATATCATCTTAGATATGTTTGATATAAATAGTTGAATACTCCCCCACTTTTACACTTCTTCATGGTTATTTTGTAGTTATATGAGTGTGGTTTTGGTTGTTTCATGTGGTCAGTTTGGATGTGGTATAGATTTTGGTATTTGGTTATAGTTTTATCTTTTATAATCTGGTTATTGTATGAGAATATATATTTTCGTTGTGGTATAAAGGTATAGGAAGGGATCAGAGCACAATGATATATATTTTTGTTATATTAGGGAGACTAGATATATGGAGAATTGGGAGTAGGGTAACCATTTTATATATTTTCAAGAATATAAAATACTTATATTTATGTATATGTTGAGAGTAAAAAAATTTAATATTAGTTGTAGTTTACTTGGTATGAGATAACATTATGTTTCATTATTTATTTTTCGGATCATTAGCGTGTTACTCCCATATTATAATTAGTGATTTTAGGTGGAAACCAACTATGTTTAAATGTATATCGACCCCTACATTTATATACTAATTTAATTATTATTTATATTTAATTATGAATATGTTTGACCATACTAACACATGAAATGGAAATTAACTAAGGTTAGAGGTGTGACTTCCTTTTGGATCTATTTGTTCTGGTTATTGACTATAGATATTTTATTTGTATGAAATGACATGAATATTAATATTCTATTTATTCATATTTTTTTCTTTATTATTTCATAAAGATATGTTTCTTAATGGGTTAACTCATTTGTAATTATTTTCAAAAGGTAATTCTTCTAAGACAATATGGAATATATCCTCAGTGCTTTGTATTGAAGGTAGATTTTGAGGGTCACACTCAACTTCACTACCAATCATGGAGGGATCAATGTAGGGGAAGATCAAAAAAACCCACAACTATGGATGTGAGAGTGAATATGAGTAATCCAATACTTGGGAAGAATTTGAATCCCATGGTTTATATAACAATCATTATTATAATTTTGTATCTAACAACAGTAGGACATTGTATATTTTCTATAATAATTTTATGTGCTTTATTTAAAATTGATAAAATGGATTCAAATATGAAGGTTACTAAATCATTCTACTATATTTCAAGTAAAATATGAGTTATAATATATTTAATGGTAATATAGATAATCATAGATTGTTTTAATATATTAGTTCATAGGTACTAACTAATATTAATGGTAGAAAATCGACAATAAGAATAACCCTTTCTATAAAATATTTTTATGAGTTATTATTTTCCAAAAAAAAATATTTAAAACTTAGGATAGTAGAAGTTTATTTTTTCTATTATAATGAATGAATGCACATAAATTTTTTAAAGAAAGAGAATTTAGAGTATCTCAAACTAAAAGTCCAAAATCCATGAAAAATATTTTTTGATAATCAATGAATGGATTCATTTTCAAAAAATGTACTTCAACACTCAATAATAAATCATATTAAGAAAAATACTTCTTTGTAGGGTTAAAGTTTATACACTATTTTGAAGAATATTTTTTTCATTAATTTTTTAAAATTGAATATGATTTAGAAATTAATAATTAAATGATATATATATATATATGTGAATTTTTAAGGAGAAAATGAATGTTTGGTCTTCCCCTCTTAACTATAGTATGATGGTAATGTCTAATTTTCATCCATTATTTTTCTAATAAAGGAGGATAAAAATAAATCCATAGTGATATGATCTTCAATAACATATTTTATATAATCCAATGTTAGTTATTTTAAACATAGGTTTATATGGTTGTTTCTATTATTTTGATTATATAAAAATTGGTGATAAATTTGTTTCATAGTCTACAAAATTTATTATCACTAAGAGGTATAAATTTTTTAAAAAAATTATTAGTCCAACAATGTGGTGTAAAGTGTTATTCCCCCTTGAGAAAGGTTGTTAAATGAATTGAGTTATTATATTGTCTGCTAATCCAAAGGGGTATATTTAAGAACCTATGAAATTGTGATGAAGTTTATTGTATTTTTTTATCAATGTCTCAAAAAAGATTGAAAATATTTAATGTTGGTACTTATTGTTAGTTTATTTTTTGGAACTAATTTAAAATAAATATATAGGTTTTCAAATTTTTGGTAAAAATATTAAACATTCAAAGAAGGAAGGGGCCATCATTGATCATAAAAAATAAATGGAGTTGACATCAAGAAGTTAGGGTTGAAAAGGGGTAACAAATGGAGTTTCCAAAAATTAGTTTGGAAATGAAAAACTATTCTCTTTAAGTCTACCATGAAAAGATCAAAGTCAACTTTTTAAATATATTGATGTAATCATAAGTGAA
The DNA here is from genome assembly GCA_963277665.1 of Viscum album. Taxonomy (NCBI): domain Eukaryota; kingdom Viridiplantae; phylum Streptophyta; class Magnoliopsida; order Santalales; family Viscaceae; genus Viscum; species Viscum album. The sequence continues at coordinate 403,336,633 of OY728157.1, forward strand.
GTTTTATAAATTTATTAGAAAGGCTAGATTGTTTTAAATTATAAATTTGATCATATAGTTCAACACATGTTATCGTGTGTTTTTCACTTTTCCTTGTTTGAAGAATATTGTTTTTTATTATATGAGATATTCTCAAGTAGGATATAATGTTATATTTTAGAATAATATCATTTTTTCTAATGTTTTCATGAGAATTTCGATGTGAATTTTTTTGACGATGATGTGGAATTTTTCATAATTTTCCTAAGTAATTTTGGATAATTTTGAATTATTATTTCATTAATTAAAAATGTTTCTTTTGAGGATGAATTTCATGTTCATGAAAAAATATTTTTTCTATTTTAAGTGTTATTTTAAATCAAAATTAGTTGATATTTAAGGGGTATTAGTGAAGTTTTAATGAAATTTTTTAATTATAAAATATGAATTTTATGTTTCTATATTTTTCTAAAAAGATGGAAACATTACTTAAGAAGATTTAATACAATATATGACAACAATTTCTAGGATCATTTAAATTCTAAAAAATAATTCTTTTTAAAATTTTTATTTTTATATAAATTAAACATATTGAAAATATAGAATAATTATGTTTGAGAATATAAATTATTTGGTTATTGAAGGTGGATGATAAGATAGTGATAGTTTATTTATATATGGATAATTATATTTTAATAATACAAAACTCATCAGTATTTTTATAAAAAACTGAATCCTCACGAGATTTCTAGAATTAATTGAATCATTAACCAAGGAATATAAAATTATGTGGTTGATTTTTCTTAACTCCAAACATATGGATAATATCCATTAATTAAATCAATTAAACTCAAAAATAACGTGAATATATTTTTCATTAAGGATATGATATTTTTTTGGTTGGAGTATGATGGAATTAGTGAGTAATTTTCATTTTAAAAAATAAATTTAATGTGAATAAAAAGGATGATAAATTAAAAAAAATGATGTAATAAGGTGATTGATTGAAAACAATAAACAAATTTTCAATAGAAAATAATAATCACAGTGAAGAAAATTTTAATATATTTATTTATAAAAGTTTGAAGATTAAGTTAATTATATTATTAATGATTAAATGATTAAAAGAATGAAATAGATTAAGAAAGAAAATATAATAAATAGGTTATAAATAAATTATAATCCATATAATTTGTCAAATATGTTCGGTAATAACTAAATTAGGATCCCTTATATCTCTCACCTCAACGGATTGATGATTTTTAATATATATACATTGATATTAATAGTATCCAATGAAACATAATATAAGAAATACCCCTGGATTTAGTGGGTAAAAAGAAACCAAGAAATACATATTATTTATTCAGAGGTTTTCTAAGAACCTAAGCAGAAAACCCCCTAGTTTTAACAGTTTTCTAAGACCCAGAGATAAAGAAAATTATATTTTCAATGTCACAAATCCTTTGAATAAATTCCCTTAATTATCAAAGTATAATATATTGTATAAAATTTTTATAATGAAAGATATAATTATTGGATATAAATGAATTAAAATAGGATATTATAATGAGAACTAAAGAGAAATCATTTTTAGAGTAAAAATGGGTATCTTTTGATATGGTTCATAATAGTTCAATATTATATTTGTTTATGCCTCATACTAGTGGTATTGATATTAATAAGGGGATAAGGGGTTGATCTAAGGGTGTTAATAGCTTAAGGGAAACATTTATGATTTTACTAAATGCATATATTAACATAAAAACATGGCTCCATTAGCTAGCCACATAATGTCACTGGTTATCTGGTGACATTATAATACGCATCCAAATTTCCAATGCCTCTACTAAGTAGTTTTTGGATACCATCAAGAAGTTGGTGAGCTACCTGAAAACTGATAACTATTGCCACTACCACCAGTTGGCATGTGACACTCTACATATGAGCTGATAAACCTCCTCCAACTACGAAGCCTCTTGACCAATGCTACCAGATAGTCAGATGTCATCTACGAGCTATCTATTTGTAAAAGATTGTGTGATATTGTAAAATAGCCTTTAAATTTCATTTTTAATCCTTGATTAGTCCTTTTTTTACCTTTAAAAAAATTAAACAAGATATTTCAAGAAACATTAAACTAACGTGTTAGGTAACCAAAAGGTTCTATCAATCACTAAAACACACTTAACTGGGAATTTCTAAAAAATAACCCCTTTTAATGATCATAAACACTTAAAAATTAATATATATAAATTTATTTTGAAATGAATACATCTAAATAAATTTTCAAAAATATCACATAACCAATGAATTTTATAAGAAATTTATCTTCTAATTTAAAAGATACTAAAACAATGAAAATTATAAATAGAACAAAGATACCTAAAATTTATCTTAAATTAGAAATAGATCATAAAATTAATTGGATTGAGAAAATTCTCCACAAAAAATTTCTCATAATAATATCTCCTAAAAAATATCACTCATTTGTGTTTTAAAACAGAAAACAGAAAAAATATCAAGGAAATTAAGGTTAATATAGAGGGATCTATTATATAAGTGGGGAAAAATAAATATGACAAAATATATATATATATTTTTAAAAAATGTTTTGTAAAATTGAAAATAAACTATAAAATTAAATAATTAAAACATTTTCAATAAATATTATTTTATTAAAAAATATGTGTTTACACATTAAACATTTTATAAAATATAAATTGGTTAGATCCTGAAGAACTAATTATTTAAATATAAAGATCTAAAAATTTAAATTCAAAAGGTCAATAAAACCCCATTAAACAAATTAAAACATTAAAAAGGTTTAAGATAAATAATTTAAAAATTGAAATTATAATCTATTAATAAGTTTACATAAGATTATAAGAATAATTTAAAGCATATTATAGGTGAGTGTATAACATGGTGTGATGTAAAGGTCCACTACTATTTCCAATGGTGAAGATCAGTTTAAAAATCTAACTAGAATTTTTCAAGAAACTATTAGGTGAATTTTCAATAGAACCAGAACCACTTATTTGTATACCTAAATGAATTTATTTAAGTAGGAATATTATAGACATTATAATTTATTAAAAATATTGGTATATAGGAAATAAATTAAATATCTAGGACTGTTTGTAGTGAATTATAGAGATAATATGATTTGAAATAAATTCAAAATTTAATAGAATTTATAATTTCATTTAGATAAGAAACTACATGATTTTCAAAATATAATTAAATTATATGAAGTAATTTTAGGGATAATCATAATTTCAAAAATAAGATAAACAAAATCATTAGAGAAATAAATCATCAATTCTATTAAATTTTTTCACTTTTAAAAACAATAAATAACTTCTATAAATATCAAAATGAAACTCATTAAAAATGATTAGATGAATAAATCAGATAAATCAAAGATAATTTTAGAGATAATATCAATTTGAATAATCCAGTCAATATATATACTCATAAAAATTAAATTAAAATATATAACAATATATCCATACATAAATATGAAAAATATATTCAAATCTAATAAAATTTATAACAAGGATTTTATAAAGAGGGTAGGATCTAAAGGTAATATAAAATTTCTTTGAAAAAATATTCACATAAATAGAAAAAATCCTGAATTTTTATCCAGAAATAGTGATGGTAATAAAATAAAATTTTGGATTTATTATAAATACCAATGAAGAATAATCAAAAGACAAATCTCACACTATTAAAAACTAAATTAAATTTATTAAGAAAAATCCGTATACAGTAAATGATAAAATTGAATTTTAAAAAAAAAATCTTTTAGGAATTTAATAATTTTAATAATTGACCAAAAATTTTACCTAAATGGTTTTTATAAATATTCGTTTCTTAATAAATATCCCTAAAAATTATATGACTTAAATTTTAATTTGGAAAACATTTTCAAAAGATAAGAAAAAATCATGCTTTTTTAGTCAAAAAGATAGTGACATAAAAGAACCACGCCTATCTCAAACTTAATAAAATTAAGATGCTCTAAATCTAGGGGTTCTAGGATAAAAACCAAATAATGATGTTAAAAAATATTTATAATATAGAAAAAACCTAATTAAAGTTGGTATTTGAAAAATAATAATTCTAATTCTCTTTAACATACTCCTTCAGTTAAAATCAAGGCATTCAATGCGCATGTGTCTTGGGAACCAATTATCCCAGTATAATGTTTCTCTATAGGACATTATCTTAATATAAATTTTCTACAAAATAATAATGACAGTAGATATTATAATACTGAAAATTTGGTTACAAAATTGTTAGCATATAGATACTTTAGAATTAAGACATGTTTATAAAAAAAATTATTTTAGAAATGTGAGATAAGAGATGGATGATTTTTTCTTCCATATCTAGAATTTTTTCAGTTAAATTCAATAATAATATTAATAAATTTATTAAAAAAATCTGAAAATTTATTCTTGGAATAAATGTTTACAAATGTATACATATTAGAAATTTTTTTGAAAAAATATATTTTAAAAAAACAAAATTCAGAATTAATTTTATGAAAATTTTGAGAGTCAAGAAACATTAAATATTGATTACCTTGGTTAAATTGGGTAATATTACTATTAATATCATTAGTATAATATTTCAAACTCACATTTTTTATTATTATTACAATTTCAATGATAACTCTTAATTTTCATTATGGAGTTGATTATTTTCATAAAAAATATTGTTATATTTCCTTTTGAGATCATTGAAAGTATTGGTACGTTTTTAAAACACAACTAAAACTTGATCTATATAATATTTAATATTTTTAAAATTTTAATTCAAATAATAAAATAAATTGGTAGAGGAATCTGATTTGGAGGAACTAACCACATCACATACCTTAATTTCAACCGTGATTCATTTTTCACCATTTTCACCTGATTTGAGAAATAAATAGAGTCTTTGTTAACAAACCTCATAGATATTTTTAGGGATTTATTACCTTTATTATTTTACATTTTGAAACATGGGATGTATTTCTTGATTTTACACTTTTTATTTCAGTGATAACTAGTTATTTCATATTCCATCGATCGACTCTCCCTTGTATCACAATATAATGACTAATTCTTCATCGTGAAATTGATTAATTTATTGCATATATTTTTAACCTCAATATCACTTTTGTAAGAAAATTGTTTATATCCTTATTGATATCTAAGTATTAACCTCCTTTAATTACCTATCATCTTTATCATATTATCTCTTCATAACTATCTCATAATATATGTGAGATCTAATAAGTTCCTAGACCACTATGTTCATTGTGTCTTTAGTTTAATATATTTCCATTATATTAGGTTACCAATTAAATGGTAAAACCTAGTGTATTTTATTGACTAAATTTTATATATAAGGATTATCACTAAGAGACTCTTAAATATTATATATGACTTCAAAAAAAAAGAAAAAATCTCTGTAAAAGATTCATTTTTATGGATACTAAAAAGAAAAAAGTCTTTTTTATACAAATCCAATGTAGTATATTTAACTTTTTTAATTCCATCACAAGTAACTTGTAATACTTTCAAGATCACATTATTAGTTTTTCATGTGTATATATATATATGATTAAAATTAATTTTCTCTAAACCATAATTGAGAAAATTCATAACATTACCATTTAATTTTTAAATATAAATTCCTTGTATAGACTATTTTTATTCAATTTAAATATTTTATGTACAAAAATTCATAAAAATTATCTGTAGAGTATAACCAATACAAATAGGAAATATTGCTATAATATTTTACAAATAACTAAAGTTGGAACAATCAAAATAATTATATTTACTGATTACATAATATTTAAAATAATTATAGGTATAAGAAGTTGAATCAATGTTATAAATATCACTCTTTAAAATTAGTTAATATTTAATTAAAATTGAAACACATTTTAAAAATTTTTTTTAAACTAATGTGTAAACATGTTTTTTTTAAAATATAAACATTTTGAATATAATTTATAAACATATTTTGAAAACATGGAAAAGATTAATTACAATGCTTGGTAAGATTAGGATGGAAAATGGAGGTGAATTTATTATTAAAAATAACATTGGAATAATGACATAGATAATAAATAGTTATAATTAAAATAACCAGTGTAAGTGGGAAAAAGATGTAGTAAAATTATAATATTTGTAATTAAAAGCAATAATAATAGTGTAAACAAAATAATAGTTAAGTAAGATATTTAGTTAAATGAGTTAGTAGATTAACTGAATTATATGGTAGAACAAAATTTATTTATTAAATGAAATTGAATATAAAGAAAAATATAAGATTATGAATATAAATTATTGATAGGGGAAATAATTTGTCAAGGATATTATTTGATAACTCAATCATGAGTCCCTATATCACCCACTTCAATATATTAATGATTTTTAAAAATTTATACCTTAACTTATGTTTAAGGCAATAAACCCTAAAAAATACAAGAATTTGGTTTTAGTGGTTACCAGGAAACATAAAAAGACAAAAATTGGTTTTAGAGTTTTTCCATGAACCTGAAGAGAAATAATACATGTTTTTAGTGGATTATGATAGAACAATTTACATAATGAAAGTGTTGTTTTCTACGGAACCGTACCATTAAATAAACGATCATAATGATTTTTGGAAGATATATAATAAGTAACTTAATGAATGATATAGATAAATATTGGTGATCATGGAAATAATTTTTTTTATTATAATGAGATATCAAGATAAATACATTTTTGAACCTAAACCACATTTTTAGTTGCAATGTATCATTATTGTTCAATTTTGTAGTTTTCAAAGCCTCTAATTTTTTTAACTTATAGCCTCGTGGGCTCAAGGTGTTTAGATATAAGAGTTAATAAGATAAGGGATCCACTAAAGACCACCTTTAATATGAATAATATCATGCTATTTCAACTAAACCATATATCAACCCAATTACATCATCTATAAGGTGACATTACTGTACATTTTTACATTATTTCACTATCCAATGAAGATCCACTAGCTACCACCAGGTATCTAGTGAGATATTGATAAAACTTGTGGCAATTTCCACTTCCACCGGCTGGTCAATGACACCAAACTGGGTATTCGGTGAATATTTTTTAACCATGAATCCTATTTCACAATTCTAACACCTAGTAGATGGTTTTATACATTGTTTCCATTACTCAGATCTTTTACAGTCCTCTTAAAGTTCGTTAAAAGATCATTTTTATGTTTTTACTTACTCCACTGTTAGCCTATAATGAAACTTAAAAAATAGAGTTGAAAAAAATGGAAAGAACTTTTCATTACACAAAAATGATAATGTGATCATTAATATTCATATAAGAGAGAGAGTTATAACAACTATCCCAATATAAAAGATGTATTTTGTAATTACTATCAATATATATTCATGGTTCAGGGATGGTTCCTTTTCATATTATATTATTTTTATCATATTATTTGATTATTCATAACTTTTATCATTAAATTAATATCAAGGATACAGTCTCCCACTCTAATAAAAAATATTGTAAAAAACCATGTCTGTTTACGTTATTTATTTTCATAAGGGTGAGAAATTATTTTTAATGTATTGACTAAATTCATTATATATCATCTATGGAACTTCAATTTAAATGATTAAACATAAAAATAATTGTTAAAATTATTCAATAACCCTTATAAATGTAAAATATCAATTAATTTTGGAAAGGTGATAGACAATTGGAAATAAATATTAGAATAAAATGGTGATAAAAATATTCTATTCATGATAAAACTGATGGAGTTATCATGAATATCTAGTGAGACCATATAAAACATATATACATGGGTAGTTATTTTCAAAAATAAGGAAGGCCTCAATTATGGCTTATATTCTTCTTTCATATAGGGTTGTTCATTTTGGTAAGGTGAAAAAGTTTCCTTATACTGATTATATTTCATAGTGATCAGGAACAACATTTTTCGGATCATTATTATTTATTTATTTGGGGAAATCCATTCATGTGCTCTCTCATATTCTTTTATCACATCCTTGAGATGATAATTGTTCTCTAATAACTGAATTTTATGGGATGAGAGCATAGTGTCCTCAGTGGTTAAAACCAATTGTTACCAAACCCTACATGAAATAATTAATAAACTATATTTTACAGAAAATTCTCAATAATAGAGTATTGATAATAATGGCGTGGAACTTGCACCGGGGCCTAATTACTACTCGATAAATTTTTAGCAGAATCATCTAGAACTAAGCATGAATTATCGATCGTTATAATTATATGGTCATTAATATATTCTAACATAAAGGTTCTTGGTTCATTTCATAACATAAATTAAGAGATATATTTAGAATCACTTTCTTAATTCTAATCTTGGTCATACTAATTAGAAGTATCACACCCCTTAATATTATTAATATATATTATATTAGCAAAATAACTAGGTGTAACGAACCAAAATGTTATAAATAAAATTACACTTTTATTTAACTAAACCTATTATTATGTGTTATTGTTATAGAAAATACATGAACTCTTTTATATAGAAGGGTATTTAAAAACCTGTTAACTATATTTATTGTTGTAAATATATCCATTGAACAAGGATCCCATTATTAGTTCAAATATAGGGTTGTTATAATTGGTATCAACAGAAATTGTGAGTTATTTTTTGGGATTAGGATTGGAAAACTATAGATAAATATTTAGGAATAATACTAAGTATAGTAAAACATCCGTAAATCTGGGTTAGAATAGAGTAAGTGGTTTATCAAGAAAATAAAACCCTATATGGATATTAAAAGTGGATGTGATTTGGAATATATATGCCTAAGAGTAACAACTCCAACATGGTTTCTCGATCTAGACTTAGGGTAACCTCATACATGACAACAATCTTTACAATGCATTTGGTTTGACCCTCTGGGGGGGGATATGCTTTGGAAAATTCATAAGCTCATTATGAACTATTATTTTGGGAACAAAAAATGCCTATAAGAGTATATGTTAAGAAATATGTCATGGATAACATAAATTTAAGTCCAAAAATTCATATGTTAAGGGGAAAAATTACATTATAAGTTATAAATGAAATGTCATTAAATTTCCCTTTAAGTGTTTAAACATTTAAATATAATCATCTAAAATTTGTCCATTTTTTCTATCCAATGGTCAAAAATATGAGGAATCGAGTAAAGAATCAATGTAAATGGAAATGTGATGACTCCCCTGATGAGATTCTCAACCCAATGGGAGACGGAATCGTGAACCTCATATTGATACCCTCTCAACCGAATCAGGTTCTGAAGAGAAAACTGGATCTGGAGGAGTATACAAATACCCATAGGAGAGGGAAATATGTGATTTAGTTATTTATGTGAAAAAGGCCTCCAACATTAAATGGATCATTTTATCCCTTTATCATATAATAATGTATCAAATCCATTGAAAAGATGTTCTTCATCCATCAATGTTCCATAAAAGATAATATTATACTAGTTGTTTATCTTATTGAGGTTCAAGCAGATCAATGATGGACATTAAAAAAAATATGAACCTTGGGGAAGAGATCTAAGCGATGTGGTGGATGGATTTTTGTAAAATATATTTAGATTAATATTTTTTCTCAAACTCTCTATCTTAAGATGGAATGGTATTTCCTTTACCTAATGATAAAATATGATGAATCTATTAGGGAGTATGATATAAACTTCACCGAACATGTATGATATTCTTCTGATGTTTTCATAACATTGAATACAAGGTTGATCACTTCTTTAGTGGTATAAATCAGAGTCTAAAAAATCTCTAGTGACACAAGAATTTGGTAGCTATGAGGATATTGTCTTCTGTTCCCTAAATGTTGAAATAGAGATCAGTGAATGTCAATGGATTCATGGGGTTAAGAAGTAGAAATTGGATATAAATTTTGGTGGTTAGTTGGAGAAATCTCATTGTGCCATGAACTTTCAACATCCCACTTTCCAAATTTATGGAAATAAAAACATTATATGTTCTATAAGGGGGATGTAGAAATTCTTTAGGACCGGGAAGGAAGGATACATAGTTAACGATTGACGATAAAAGAAACCTGCTACTCCAACATACTAAAAGAATGATCTGGTCAACCCAAAATTCATTGTGAATTTATACAAATTCAAGGAACAAGGGAAATTTTAATACCACTGCACTAAGATAATTATTTTCAAAGAAAACTGAAAATTTCCTGACTAGCAAGGGTGAGCTTTTTCCATCACTACCACTGAGGTGGATCCCAACAATGAAGTGGTGACAGGTATTCTAGTTATTCATTCAAGAATGGGGAATGTACTTTTTATTCAGGTTTTATGCATTCCTTAATATCATGAATTTATATTTGAACTATTAAAATACCACCACAAATCATGAAGGATGATATTTTCGTGAAAAGAGAAAATGGGGAAATTATGACATCCTAAGTATATAACACCTCCCTTGTCAATGTTTTTGGAATTAATTTTCTATGAAACCTTATAACACTCCCATTGGTTGAATTTATTGAAATTCTAATAATGGATTTGATTTACCTATGTAGATCCAACATAAATTTACATCATAAGTAAATCACTCTATGTATTTTGAATCGACCCTATATTCTGTACAAGTGCAAGGAGGTGAGTGAATATTCTTTAGAAACATCATCTCATGCATGGATATTATTTCTATATGATCAAGTTTTTCTATCTAAACTTATTGTGTCTAAATAAATAACCATACATTATGACATTATTATTGTGATGGAATACACAAATATGTTTCCTATAGAATTTTATTTTCTTCCACCAAGATGAGAGGTTGAATTTTAAATGAATCTTAAACATGGGGAATTGCCCTTATCCAACACTTCAAATATAATGTTCATTGTGGAACATGAGGATATGAAGAAAAAATGTAAGATAATTTGAATAAAGCTTTTATACACCCATGTGCTTTACCATGAGGTGCACTAGTTCTCTTGACCAAGAAGAATGATGGGTCAATTCATCATTAAATTGATATTCACGAGCTAAAAAATCTTGATAAAGAACAAGTATCATTTTACATTGATTGATGACTTGTTGAATCTACTATGTGGAGAAAAATACATCTCCAAGTTGGATCTTCAGTTGGGATATTACCATGTAAGGGTAAAGAAAGAAGATATCCCACAGACTACTTTTCGTATAAGGTATGGGACCTCCTAGTTAATAGTAATGTAATTTGGACTAGCTAATTATATTGGAATATACATGGACATCATGAATATAGTCTCCAAAAATTACCATTAGTGATTTTTGGTAGTCCATATAATTTTTATTATAATATACTATAAAAGAAAGGAGGATAATTAGGATCATCTGAGTACAGTGATAAAGTCATTGCTAAAAGAGTTTTTTTTGCAAAGTACAGAATGTTTGAGTTCTTCTTGATGGAATTCTCTTTATTATAGAATATCACTACATGTAATGGAATATCTATGTACCCTTAAAATATATAATAAATTGATGTTTGTTTGAGTCTAACATCTGTGATAGATATCCCTAGCTTCCATGTGTGAGGTGGGTATTATCCTTGATTTGTGAGAAATTTGTCATGATTCTAAAACCCTCTAACAATATAACTCATAAGGGAGTAATGTGTTATTGGAACTATTATTGTGATGATATATTAATGAAGATGAAGAAGATTTTTATCACTGAACCTATTCTCACACTACCCACAAGTGGAGATCTTTTGTGGTATTCAGTGATACTTTGAAGAAGGTCTTAGGTTGGGTTTTAATGTATAATTAAAAAGGCATATCATATTCATCAAGTCTGTTCTTCGCGAACAAAACTACCCAACTCATGATCTAGTGTTGATTGTGATGATCATCGCATTGAAAATTTGGGTACATTATCTCTTTGGGGAGAAGTGTGAGACTTATACTAATCAAAAAAGCCTCAAGTATATGTTTACATAGACAGAGCTAAATATGTTCCAAAAAAATAGTTAAATATGATCAAGGAGTATGATTTATCAATTCACTGCCATCCTCATAAAGTGAATATGGTGGTATATTCTCAAATTATAAAGATATTAAAATTTTATCATTGATGACAATTGATAGATATTTGATTTTCTTTAATTTAGAAAGGATAGACATGGGAATCATAAAGGAAAGAACATTATCAATCCTTTCACAAATGATTTATCAACCGTATCTTCTAGAGAGGTTAAAGGGTACTTAAAATATTATGGGAAAATTTAGATTAATGTGGAATCAATGAGAAAAGTAAAATCCTCATATTTCAATGTTAATGAACAAGGTTTTGTAAGATGTGGGTCCAGACTATGTGTACCAAAAAATCAAGAGTTAAAGAATGAGTTGTTGGATGATGCACATAGATTGACCTTCTCTATCCATCCTGTAAGAAAAAATATGTATCTAGATATTTGAGAAACCTATTGGTGGGACAATATACAGAAGGATTTCACAGAACATACATCAAGATGCATAGTATTTTTACTAGTAAAGGTTGAAAGAAAATTGTCTAAATGGATGATTCTACCATTACCCATACCTACATTGAATTGGGAAAACATAAAAATAGACTTTGTCACCATAAATCCAAAGACATATAGAGGAAAAAAAATTATCTCGGTTATGGTGGATCATTTTACAAAGACTGCACACTTCATTACGACTCGAGAGAAATTCTCACTAGATTAACTTTCATGGATATAAATCAAAGAGTTGGAAAGGATATATGAATTACCACTATTGATTGAATGTGGTCAATATCCAAGATTCACTTCCATGTTCGTAAAATGTATCCAAAATTCTCTTAAAATTGATCTAAACATTAGTATGTCCTATCAACCCCAAAATTATAGACAATCTATGTGTAATATCCATACACGTGATAAAATATTCAGAACATGAACAGTTCACATCAATGGGGAATGGGATCAACATCTTCCTCTAGTTGATTTCTCTTACAAAAAAAATACTACACATAGTCATCCAAATGGATCTCTCTGTATACCTTTATGGAAGAGGTGTAGGAAACCTAATTTCTAGGATGATGTTTGGGAAAAATAATTTCTAGGACCTAATGTGTTCGATAAAATGGTGGAAAAGCTCAAGACCATTCAGCAAAATATCAAAGATACTTAGAGTCGACAGAAGAGATACACTAAAAATAATAAACAGGACCTAGATTATATGTTAGAATCATTATATTCCTCAACATATCTCAATGGAAGAAAGTTATGATATTCATGAAGTAGGGAAATATTAGTACCAGATCCATCGGTCCCCTTTAGATCATTGATCACATCATAGGAGTGCCCTATCGACTATCACTCCCACCAAATATCAAGTACATGATGTATTCCATGTATCCATATTATGAAAGTACATACCTGACCTCTCACTTGTACTCAATCTAGAGGTAGTACCATTGGAGAATGACCTCTCATATGAGAATCAACAGTTAAAGATCTAAGATCCTAGATATAATGTTCTATGAAATAAGACAATGGACCTAGTCAAAGTGTTTTGGAGAAACCAAATGTCTGAAGAAGTGATGTGGGAACCATGGGAGTTGATTAAAAAGAGTTATCCTCATCTTTTCTATTTTGGGAAATGAGAATTTTGAGGGCATAATTTCTTAATGGGGGAAGATTTTAATGAATGAAACTATTATAAATAAAATTCCCCTTTTCATTTCATTAAATGTATTATTATGTAATATGGTTATATAGAACACATTAACTCCTTCATATCCTAGTGGATTTAAAATATAGTTTGGTATATTTACAATTGTTAATATAGTTTTTGAATAGTAATCACATGATTAGTATAGATATACGTTTTTTATTATAGCGACCCTATTTTTTCTTACATTTCTATTACATAATTATAAATCCAAACTATTTAAAATCATTAAACAATGAGGATCCAAAGGATTAGTTTCTTGAAAATATTATGACCATACATAACATTTCAAAAAATAAAACATAAATATTTATTTAATTCGTTCTTCTCTGTCTTCTTATTGGCCCTTGAATTCTCCTTAGTACTTGTAGTAACTTGAGGAGATACATCAAAGAAAGCAGTGAGATAAATCCTTGTAGGAGGACATATAAAAACATGAAACAATATAACAAGGGGGCCATAATCATTATATCATCATCATAATCATGATTGGAAGCATTATATAAAGGCATGGAATGTCGCAATGCAGAAAAATGAAACATCATGTCTTATTTGTCAACAAACACACACAGTGGTGGACAAATCTAAAATCGTGTTCACGAATATTTCAATTTTCCTCATAAGTTACTTCACATTACCCAATGAATTTGAATTCTATATAATTCTAGCCTCACCTATCACATTATAACATTTACATTGTGCTATGTAATTCCAGGTGCACCCATCACATCAAAACATTTAAATTATCATGCATGCCACATAGAACATAAATCAATATCGAACAAAAAATAACCCATATAAAGTTATGGTTTTAATTTAATAAATCATAAATTCATAAAATTTGGGTTCCCAAATTAAATAGAGAATAAAATTCATGATATAAGAATCATCAACCTTGAGTGAGAAGTAAAAGGTGAGTTTTTTAAAGAATAGTTATTTGGAAAATATTTTGTTTGTCATAAATTCAAGTACAAAACATGTATATCCTAGAAGAGGTAATATAATTATTAATAATTATGCTTATGTAATATATATACTAAAAATGGTACGAAATAGAGAAAACCCCAAAAAAATGAGTGTTTGGTTTGAGAATTCCCCTTACATTTCATCTAATCAATTTCTTCACATTAATGTCATGTATAATCGCATTAGATTCATTAATTAAAAAATAAAAAAACTTTTACACATGAAATTAATCCATTATATTTTTATTAATTTAATTTATTTCCTTTTAGATGAGTTATATAGTTTAATCTCATCGTTCGGGAGTGTTAATTTTCTTAGTTTTCATGATTGTCTCATTTGTATACATGAATGAAAGTTTGTGTAAAATTAGTGTAAATATCAATTATTTTTAATATTTTTATTAATTATATTAGATAATTTTAAATGTTATTATAAATATATTTTGTTATATACTATGTATATTAATCATTAGATAAAATTTAGTGATGATAATTTTAGGTTACTTTTGGAGGTTTTTTTATCACAATGAACTCTTTTCGTTGTATCGTTTAGTTTTATGTGTATTTGTTAGTTATATAACATAAATATGGTTATAAAATACACGTTAAAAATATTTTTTAACAAATTTATTTGTTTTATTAAAAACCTTGAATTATTTTAAGGAAAATGAATTTCCATCTCCCAAGATGTCGCTAAATTGAAACATCACGAGCGATGGTTTCATTTTTAGAATAAAAAAATGAGAGGGATGACTTTAATGGTGAATCATCCATTAAAACTATATAATCTGAGTATATAAAACATAATAGAATTATAATTCAATTTTTATAGGATAAGGTGACGATAAAAGAAGAAAATAAATGAAATTTAAAATGAATTCTAAAAAAGAAGGGTATTCTACCTCTTGGATTTATCCTTATTGAGAACCTCCTTAGGGAAAATGATTTTTTCTTTTGATGAGAAAAATATCTCCTAAAAATAGTGGGGGAATAGGGAAGATTATTAATTATAATTTAGGTATGTATAAAATGTTGATAGGTGTGAGGAGAAGAGGGGGTGAGGATGGTATTTATAGTGTAGGAGATGGGTGTTTTCTAAATATTTGGACTATTAATTTATTATTTTGGCTCAAGACTGTGAATAGATTGAAAATTATAATCTAAAATATTGAAATAATGAGAGTAAGTCATAGATAATGGTTCTTAAATCATATATGACTCAATTTATAGTTCTTTTAGCTTATAATGTATATATATCATAAATTATCGTATTTTACTATTCAACAAAAATTCAAGTATTTCAAAAAAATCATAAAAAAAACCTAACCATTTTCTGATGTATAGAATGAAAAAATGAACTCTATTTTATGATAAACGAAATTATAAACATGTGTAATTTAATTTTTAATTAAATTCATCATTTACTTGGAAAATAATGATTTTTAAATAATAACTGATTTTATAACACTTTTAAAATTTACTCAAGGTCTTATAAAATTATATTAAAACCATAACACATCAAAATATTAATTTATGAATACATTTTATGAAATATAATTTTATTTTAAATTATTAAATTATTTTTAAAAGTTTAATTAAATAACTATTAATTAAACAAATTCCAACACTAAATTAATAAATTTTTAATCATTTGATTTCGTAGACTATGATATAATTTTACCATTAATTCATATATAAGATAGAAAATATTTATTTTTATTTTCATGGGATAAGATACTATTGATTTGGTAGGTTTACTATTCATATGTATCATATTACTATTCCTAAGGTCAAGTTACTATTTCATAGGTATGGGTTCCTTAACTAATACTAATACCTCTTATTTTAATGACTCTTTATATATAATGTTTTAATTATGGTATTTAAATGATTTTATGTGATTTATACTATATTAAATTAGTATAATAATGGAGAAAATCCATTGATAAATATTTGGGTCATTATATTCTTCCCCTTTTTAAAATTTCTCCCTCAAAAATTTATTCTACATAAATAGGTGAGGGTACATATCCTTCATCACCTCCTCCTATTCCCATATTGCTTCTTCATACTTATGGATTCTACCAAGAACTTTTACAAGGTTTGTTTTCTATTTTCATATAACATTATATCCCCTTTCCAAAATCTTTACAGGGTGCTCCTCATAAGAGGGAACATATTTCAATGTTACCACCTATGAGTTCTATACATGTGTGGGAGTTGGTATGTACTTCCTCAAGAGTGATACGTGGAACACATCTTTAACTTGAGCCATATTTTGTGGAAGTGAAAGAAGATATTCTACATCTCTTTTGTGATCAAATATCTCAAAAGGGATAATGTACATGGGTCTTTTCTTCCTATTCTTTAGAAACCACATGAGTCTCTTCTATGGTGATATTTGAAGGAAGACTTTATCTACAACATCAAACTCCTGGTCTCATTAATGGTTGTAAACATAGCTATTTTACTAACAATAATCATCTTTGATATGTTGATGGATGGTTTGGTCTTTATCTATGAAATATTTCACAAGATAAAATCTAAGTATATTTTTTTTCCAACAGTATCCCACTTGGTTTGAGTTCTACATCACTTTCCATAGAGAGCTTCATATAGAGTCATCTGAATACTCGATTGGAAGCTATTTTTGTATGAAAACTCAACCAATGAGAGATACTAATCCCATAAAAATTTTCATTATTAATAGTAATTTATTATCATATATTAAAGCTTATAAATAGGTCTTTAATATTGGCCATCAGTTTGGGGGAGGAAGGTCATGCTGAAATTTAATTCAATGCTTAAAGCGTGTTGAAGAATATTTCATAATTTAGATGTAAAACTGGTATCATGATAAGGGAAAATATAGATTATAACTCCATGCAGTCTCAACACTTCTTTCACATATATATTTTGATGTTGTTAAAGTGATATATCTTCCCGAATAAAGATAAAGTCGGTATTCATGGTGAGTCGGTCCACCAAAACCAATACCACATTATTTCCTTTGGATGTTTTCGGGAGATCTATCGAAAATTCCAGAGTGACATTATCCCATTTATACAAGGGTACATGAAATTGTTTTATCATCCCTTTGTACTTATATCACACTTCATTAAATTGATGACATATCATGTACCTGGAGATATACTCATCAATCTCATTATTCATGGTGTCCCACTAGAACTGTTCTCGAACGTCATGGTACATATTTGTACATCCGAGATGGATAAAGAAAGCCGAGTTATGTCCATTATAAAATAGATCCTTCTTTATCCTAGGTGGTTATGTAATACATAACCTATTTACAAACCAAATCACCCCATCATCATTGATATAGAAATCTTTCAACTACCCTTCATTTACTGCATTCACCTTCGTTTATAACTTTAGATCATCCCATTGTGCCTCCTTAATATTCTATTGGATAGATGTTTGGGAAACCATTTGTTAAAGATAATATGTATTACCTTTATTATTTCCAAATCCATCATTTTCATATCCATGATGATATAGTCTTTCTCAATTGCCAACATGGAAAGAGTAATAGGTTATTTTCTACTAAGATCATCAGCTACCTTGTTTGCCTAGCTAAGATGATAGTGAATAGAGAAATTGTAGTGTTTTATTATCTCTAACTATCTATTTGGAATCATGTTTATATCATTTACTATTAATATATAATTTAGGGTCTTGTGATTGGTATACATGTCACACATCTCACCAAATAGGTAGTGTTACCCAATTTTTAATGAAAAAATCATATATTCTATCTCTAGATCTTATGTAGGGTATTTTTTTTCTCAGGGATCTTCAACTTCCATGAGGAATAGGTAATCACATTATCATTTTTATTGCTACACAACCCAATACTTTCATGGAAGCATCATTGTACATCATAAAACATTATCAACATTTCGGTAATGTGAGTACATGTGCAGTGATCATCCTTCCCTTTATCACATTGAATATTTCCTCACATTATTCTGTCTAGAAATAATTTACCCCATTCCTTTTTTAAATAGTTATAGGGCTTGAAAATCATGTGAAATTTCACAAAAAACATCAATAAAACCCTTCTAATCCAAGAAAACTAAGGATTTCCATGACAATATAGGGGATATTCCATTTTTCAACTTCCATCCTCAAAGGTCCGCATAAATTCTCTCACTTGTGATCACATGTCCCAAAAATGTGACTTTCTATATCCAAAAGGCAACCTTGCTAAAATTGGTTTACAAATTCATTTTTCTTAATTTCACCAACAAAATCCTTAGATGTTATTCATATTCAGACTTTCATTTGGAGTATATAAAAATATCATCAATATAATCTTCAACAAATTCATCATGGAAATGTCAAAAGACTATATTCATTAAATCCTTGAATATTTCAGCGGAATTAGTATATCATAAGGGAATCACCATAAACATATACTTCCCATACCTTGTATGGAAGGTAGTCTTCTGAATATCTTCCTTCTTCACATTTAGTTGCTGATATCTAGAATAGACAACCGCCTTTGAGAAGTATTAATCTCTTCAAAACTGATTGAACAAGTAATCAATAATTGGAATATGATACTTTTTATTTATGATGATTTTGTTGAGTTACCGATAATTTATACACAACTACGTTGATCCATACTACTTCTTAATATAGATAACTCACACACCCTAAGGTGATTTACTAGAGTGTATTATCCCTTTTTCTAAATTCTCTTGTAGAAACTTCATTAACTCCACTAGTTTTATAGGATCTATCCAATATAGTCACTTTGAAAGTGGAGTATCTCTGGTTATGAGTTCTATTGAGAACACTAATACACAATTTGGGGGTATTTGAGTTAAATATTTAGGAAATACATCACTATATTACCTCACAATGGGAATTTCCCCTAGGTTGATACCTTCCTTTGACTCAACTATTTAAGCAAGGTATGCTTCTTCATAGGGAATAAACACCCACATAATTGAAGGATTTTTCAGAGGAGATTCGTGATCTTTCTTCCATTTGTAGAGAAGCACAAGAATCTTCAAAATATGAAAAGATATTTCCATTTCCCAATAGTTTATATGTTCTCTATATAACAAGATCCAATAAATTTTCAATAGTGTCTAAATCGGCCAATGGAATTATCACTAGATTTGTTGAAAGAATCTTCCTAAATGCTCTAAATGTAGAAGTGTCCAACACATGGTTTGTAATTATTTAACTACTTGGTTATTTTACAGATATCTCTACTTCATGGTATAGGGGAGTTTATTTAATATTCTAGAAAACATTCAAGATATAATGAATGTGTATAACTAGAATCAAATTATACTTTTTCATTCTTGTGTGAAAATGAAATATATCTTATACGACTTAATTTTCTTTCTCCACATCCATAGTAGTGATGAAATAATATTTCCCTTTCTTCTTTGTCTTTGGTGGATAATGATACAGATTACCCTTGAGGACTCCAGGTTTAATGCGTTGTCACACATAATGCAATTTCTCCCAAATTTTGTTGCATTGAACCATGGGTGGTTCTCTCCTTTCCTCAACTACATTTCTAGTATTCCTCATGTGTTTTTAATATTCATGATCTTCATGTCCTTCTATCTCAAATTTGAATCATTCCATATCCCTTTAAGGAAATTACCACTATTCTTATTCCCACATTTTTGACATGTGGGCGGTGAAATTATCTTTTCACCTTTATCATTAGATCCTCCATCATGAAAATATATCTTCCATTTCATGTCACCATTTCAATGGTGCCATAATAAAAACTCCATCTCCAATTTTATAACACATCGAATAACTTCTTCATGACTCCCAAAGTCTCTATTTTCACGATCCTTTCGAATGTGTGGTTTAAATCCACTAAAGAATATATCTATTTTATATCATTTTTTGATAACAAAACCAAATTCATATCTTGAAAGACTTGTCAAATTTTCTTTATAGGCTGTGAAAGATTATCCTTCCTTTGGATTCAACTCTATTAATTCCTTCTATATATTCATATAAAGAGTTAGAGGGAAATTCATGTTAAGAAAAATTTTCTTAAAGTATTCCCACTATATCTCTTCAATTTTTTCCTTCAGCTTTTTGTTCTTAATCAATGCCACCACTTCTCAGCTTCTATATCTAGATGGTAAATATCCAGAGTAACCTTATTTGTCTCAGAACAATGATGTAAAAAAATATCTTCTCCATCAATTTGACCCACATTTTCACAAAATGTGGATCTGAATTTCCATTAAATGTTGGTGGTTGTTGCCATATAAAACATTTGATAGCCACTTTCCCCCTCTTAGGTGTAGGAAGTCACTCAACATTTTTCAGATTATATTTCATAACTTGAGATATTTGGGTAATAATTAATATGAAATTTTTAACTCCACCTCCCAAGTATTAGGTATGTCATTTAGGAAATAACTATATAGTCACTTTCTTGTGTTGTTGCCCTAGTTTCTCCTAGTTCCAACTATTTTCTAAAATATTAAATGTTTGACCAAACCATAAGTCAACAAGTCATGAATAAATAATTCATTCCTTTGGAAAATTATTTATAAAGGAATATCTTGTGGGATACCTAGGTTTATTATTTCCTAAAATAATGATTCTTGGTTTCTAACATATTATTAGTCTCACAATAAGGGGTTTCACTATGGTTCTCTAATATTTATTCCAAAATTTACTAAACCAACCTCTAATACCAATTATAGTGACACTGATTTTCCTTAAATTACTATTAAATAATTTTAAAGATAAAAACATAAAATCATTATACAATTAGGATCCAAAGTTTTAGTGTCATCGTAAAATAAGGACCATACATAACATTTAAAAAATAAGACACAAACTTTCACTTAATTCCTTCTTCTCTAGATTGTTATTGGCCCTTGAATTCGAATTAGTACATGAAATAAACTAAATATATAAATAAAAGAAAGGAGTGAGCTGAAAGCATAGTAAGAGGATAGATAAGAAAATTAAACAATATTACATGGGGTGAGAATAATCATAACACAATTATCATAATCATGGTAGAAATAATTAGATAAAGTAATTAAATGTGGCACTGCATAAAAGTAAAACATCATGTCTTAGTGGTAAACTACCAAACATAATTGGGAAAAAAATATCATCATGTTCATGAATAATTCACATTTTATCATTATATACATCATAGTATCCAATTCATTAGAGAGATTTATAATTCAGGGTTCACTCATCAAATCATAACATTTACGTTGTGCTATATAATTCTGGGCACACCCGCGACATCATAACATTTTGATTATCATTCATGCCATATATAACGTATATCAATATTGGACAAAAAAATAGTCCATGTAAATTAATGGGTTTAATTTCAAAAATCATATATTTATAAACAATGGGCACCCAAATTAATGAGGGAATATCATACTTTATATAAGAATCATCAACCTTGAATGAGATGTAAAATGAGTGTTTTTTAAGAATAGTTCTTTTGGGAATCTTTTTTTGTCATAAATTGAACTAGAAAAAAAATTTATCATAAAATAGGCAAGATAATGATGAATTAATTTTATTTATGAAATATTCATACTGAAAATGCTGTGAATGATGGAAAAAACTGAGGAAAGAGTGTTGGGTTTGAGAATTTCCCTTATCTTGCTTCCAAATGCTTTTTTTACTTTAATGTCAAGTATAATCATAGTATATTCATAAATTAGAAAATAAATAACCTTGTATACATAAATTATATTCATTATGGTTTTTCTAGGTTCATTTATATCCTTTTATATTAGTTATAGAGTTTAATCCCTTTCCCAGGAGTGTTAATTTTCATAGATTTAATTATTAGCTCACTTGTATACATGAATGGAAGATCGTTTAAACTGTGGATAAATATGTAGAATTTTTATTATATGTTATTAATTATATTAAATAACATAAAATTATGTTATAAACAATTTGGTTATACACCATGAGGATGAATCATTAGATAAAATTTAATGATGATCATTTTTGGGTAATTTTGGTCGTCTTTTGATCATGATGAAATCATTTTGTTTTATCATTTAGTATTATGTATAAAAGATAGTATCAGAAATAAATATGGTTATCACTTAAATATTACAATATGTTTTAACCCATTTATATTTTAAATAGTATCCTTGAATTCATTTATGGAAAATGAAAGTGCATCACCCACGATGTTAGTAAATTTACACATCACGGGCAACGAATTACTTTCTATAATAAAATACTAAAATGGAATAGTTTAATGATGAAATATCCATTAACATGATATTATACCATTATTTAAATAATATTTGAGTTAACATAAAATTTGGATAAGTGAGTTTGAGGATAATAAAATAAAGGAAATGAAATTTAAAAGGAATTAATAGAAAATAGAAGAGTATTTTACCTCTTGGATTTATCCTCCATGAGAACCTCCTTAGGGAAATTGTTTTGGTCTTTTGATGAGACCAAGAGCTCCTGAACATGGTGTAGGGAATATAAATAATTATTGGTACAAACTTATGAATGTATCAAATCTTGAGATTTTGGAAAATTAGAGGGGGTGATGGGTGGTATTTATAGTGGAGGAGAGGGGCGTTTTCCTAATATTTTAATCATTAGTTTATTATTTTGGCTCAGGATATTGAATAGATTGGGAATTATCATCAAATATATTAAATTAATGAAAGGATTTTATATATTTTTATTATCAAATTATCCATGACTGAATAAAAAGTGAATTTAAATTACAATGTATATATACCATAAATTACTGTATTTTACTATTCACAAAAAAATCCTGTATTTCATAAAATACCAAAAAATATTCCTAAAAATTTTTCGATGAGTAAAATATAAAAAATTAACTTAATTTTATGAAAATAATTTTATAAATATTAGAAATTTAGTTTTAAATTATATTCATCATTTACTTGGAAAATATAGATTTTAAAATTATAGTTGATTTTATATCACATTGAAAATTTTCTCAAGGCCTCATAAAATTATCTTAAAAACATAAGACATCAATATATTATTTTATGAAAACACTTTATGAAAATTTTCTACTCTTTTAAATTATTAAATTTATTTTAAAATTCCAATTAAATAATTACGACTTAGAGAAAATCCAACACTTAATTAAAAATTTTTAAAACTTTTATTTACTTGTACTATGGTATAATTTTACCATTATTTAAAATATGAAATTCCTAAACTGTATTTATAATTTCATGTGTTAGGATACTATTAACTTGGATGGTTACTATTCCTAAGTCTTATATTACTATTCCTATAGTCAATTTATAATTTCATCGGTATAGGTTCCTTAACTAATAGAAATACCTTTTATTTAATTCATTCTTAATTTATATAGTTTTTATTATGGTCTCTAAGTGATTTTATTTGATTTATACTATATAAAATTACTTTAATAAGAGATAAATTCCATTGATAAAATTT
This sequence comes from Viscum album, assembly GCA_963277665.1. Taxonomy (NCBI): domain Eukaryota; kingdom Viridiplantae; phylum Streptophyta; class Magnoliopsida; order Santalales; family Viscaceae; genus Viscum; species Viscum album. The sequence continues at coordinate 403,360,812 of OY728157.1, forward strand.
TGGGATCTTATAGTTATACTAGGGATGTTGTTAACAATTATAACTTCTCACACTATATAATTTATACCTTTAATAAAAATGGATTTAATGTGAAATTAATCCCTATATGTTTTGGGATGCATGGTTAGTAAATATTACATTTTATAACTTTGTTCTAAAAAAATATCATTTTAGGATCTCTAAAAGATAAATAGTTCATACATCAGATAAAATAACTTCCCTTGAATCCTAATTAGGTATTTTTCTATCCAGGTGAAAACAATCCAATAACATGTTCAAAGGGGAATTTCTAGGTGGTAATATGATTTCCATATTTTGATCCTCACATAAAAACGTCAAAAAAATTAGAAAATGATTATAGAGTTTTGTTCATCATGAACAACATTATAAGGTTGTGTGGTGACTTTTTATGAGTGATCAATTAAAATAAAACCATATATAAAATTTAATTTTCTCATATTATAATACCATCAATCCAGGATTCTTGGTTTTTATCCATATAAAAATTCAAAAGGAACATTCAATGTGAGTACCATTGATATTATTGATAATCTTGTTGAAGGGAGACTTATATATAATAAAAGTAAAATTCGAGTTTACAATAAATATATATAACTTTCTCAGTGCTTAGATGTATTTTATAGAAACCAGTGATATTGATAATTCATTATGAAATATTGAGTGGGTAAGTGTTATAGTATTCTTAAATTTATATAAGCTAAAATTATTTTCCACTAAACTATTCTAAAACTAGATCGATCCAATGATCTAATATGAGATACTTCCCCATTAATCATAACCCATTATGAGATATTAATAGATAATAAAAAGTATTTTTATATTTATTCGTTATCATTAATGCAATAATTCATCCATTATGTAATCACATACCCTAATACCTAAATGGGATTACATTATAGTGAAGATCCATATTATCAAGAACATTTTCAAACCCGACCAATATAAATTTTGAGTCCACCCATAGTCTAATTTTGTATCCTCAAATGGTGTTTTGGACACTTACCAAGGATTCCAAATATGAACCCCCAACATTACGAACACTCTAAAGAGGAAATCATTTCAATCCTTTTTGTTGGATTTGACCTATTTATTCAACATAAAATATTTTTACATGTATTTACTGGAATAAATGAATAGAGATTTAGTTCCTTACATATCCTTCCCTCAACATCTATCAATAAATACATATCTAGAAGAGGGGTTCACTATATAAATTCCAAAAATTGGATGTGTTGAAAAATATATCATGCATTTCATCAATAATTGGGACAGTACATAATTGGTGTACATCCCAAAAGTTGGTTCCTTCCTCCCCATGATGTAGATGGAAGTTATTTATGTATAAAAAACAATAGCTAAAAAATTGTGGTAGAATATCCATCTATTGATATACCATGAACTATGAATTTTATATTGACTGGTATAGGTTTAAGAGCTAAAATTTCTTTGTGAACTCGATAAAGATTTGTTGAACCCTGAAATTTGTTTCTTATTCATCGTATAATTTGTCCATAGGATTTATATCTTATTGTAATATCCATCCTCCACTATATTTATTCATTTTAGAGGTAATAATAGACGAATAATATTGGGTGACTGGTTGGATACTATGGTGTTGATCATCTTGGGTCAATAAGGAATGTTTTAGGATTTAAGAACTCACCTGATAGGCTTTAGAGACAAGTTATTATTTATTAGAAATTGGCATTTTAATATAATTGTCTAAAGTTATAAACCATGTGGATGGAATTTATATTCAACAGTTATAAACATAATGTCTAGATTAATAAAAAAAGGTATCCTATTAGATAGTGGGTAACATTGAATCTCTGGTCCATGATGATATATGATGGCCTCATTTTGAGATGAAACATGGCATCATTGGTCAAAATTCATATTTTCATAAATTGAAACTCCTCTTTTAATAAAATTCATTATACATAAGAGGAATGATAAATTAGAATAAATTATTCCTAAAAATAGAGGCAGTGATAGAATTTTCAAATTTTTAAATATTTAAAAAATTCATAAAATTAAAAAGGATTGTTTAATATCAATATGGTTATAAGGGAGTATATAAAAAACATTATTTTGTTTGATTAATTCCAAGAATTTATATGTGTGGAGATATTAAGTATATTTATAGTTTAATTATCTTACTTTATTTAATTTTTATTCCAAAATAAACTATATTATATCAAAATATATAATACTGGAAAGGCCTCTTAATGATAAAAATGTAATGAAGGGGGAACTTTCCTATGACCCCCAGTCTTGAATCATCATGTTTGAGCCAGTGTCCCACAAGGCCCCATACACAACTCCCCTTATAAAAGAGGTTTCCCACAAGCAACGAGTGTCCAAACTCCATCCTTGGGAGAACTATAGCCACATTATCAACAAATATAAGTATAAATAACAACACAATAGACTATATAAACAATTATATAATAAAATAAATGCATGTATGTCAAATCAATAGGAATAATAAACCAAGGACCCACAAAGTGGTAGGTAAAACAGGATTTTTTGCAAGGCTGGTCAGAAAATAAAATATTATCAAAAAACATCAAATTCCATACCTATACTTCCCCTAATCACCATGCCCCCTCTCTAAGCACTTTGTCACTATGTCATTTACATTTCATGTATCCATAGATATAAATTTTATGCACACATCTATATACCCGTGCATGGTGTGATTATACCCTGGTAGTATGCCACTAATGTATCTTTAACATGAGTGTATAATGAAAAAATATAAATTTTAACATAATAAAATAATTCCACTCTAAATATTTTTGCGGTAACCAATAATCCAGAAACCATGGACATACCTATTTTGACACCATATATGGAGAACATCTAAATGGTCATGTGAATGTAACATGTTTAGGATATTTCAAAAATGCTACTCAAGGATCCATCCACAAGTCTTCTTATTATAAGTACATTACCAATGACTTAAGGTTAGACCAATGAAATCATTCATACCCTATTGTTATCTGTTTGGTCTAATAAAAAATGACAATATTTACATGTTGTTTCACATCATGTTTTATATAATAATATCATCATGCCCCAGGTTAGAAAACGAAATTCTATCATGCCTTATTATCTTAATCAGTCTTCTCAAGACATAAAATGTAGGTTTTTGAACATGATCTCCCTCTAGGGCCCCCAGGCCATAACATATCCACATGTCACATTAGTAACATTAATAGAACATAAAATTGTTTCATACAAAAAATAAATCATAAGGAAATTGTTTCATCATATAAATCACATATATATTGATGAATAACACAAGAAATCTCTTCTCACATTCTATACATGCACACACAAGCATAAAATATTACATAATGGTTATCTATACTATATATAAACATTGGAAAACTAACCATGTCACACAAGGATACTATGAAAATGCACACACATAAAAAATAAAATGGAAAAAACCCAAGAACAAAGACTAATAGGGTAAGAAAATCCTAGAAAAAAAGTTTCGAAAATAACTTCATTTTATGTTAAGATCACCTTCACCCAAACCACATTTCACAATAATTTCAAAAATATTTCACACCATGAAATTCTTGAATCATTTCCAACAAAGAATCACAATGTTTTTATAATAATACTTGAGAATGAATCTTGAAGTCAAAATAACTAACAATTATCCAATCTGGAAAGAGATTCAAGGCTCACAAAATTCAAGTTAACCTAGATAATCTTACTTATAGGGTCATATTTACTAGGAAGGATGAGAAAATAGGTCGAGAGGATAGATAAATTCAAAAAAAACAACCTCAAATTAGTAAGGGACAATCAACTACACCTAGGTTCATTCTTTGAGCTTTTGTAAAATCATCAGGATCATAGAATAATCAAGAGATGAGATCCTAATCAATTAATAGGGAAATTAATAGATTAATATCACATTAAATAACCATCATACTGATCACACATGTATTCCATTTGAAACACCCAATATCCCCAAGTGATTCTGTTTATTTCAGCCACTTTGAAACTCATGTGACTGCCACCAATTCCTCCACCATCGCTTAGTATACAACCATTGTTTTCATGAACATAGTAATACACACAATTACATACCATGGTGTGTTCTAAAAATATGGACTTTTTCCTTCACCATGACTTCCACCACAAGCATAGTGAGGCATCTATAGTTGGGACCCATAACATCCTTCCATAACCACTATGTATATGGCCTCATCATGTCCCAATATTTCCACCTTTCATGTTTTACATAGTAGCTCACCATGGACTACCATAGCTTACACCACAATCGTGGTGTAGCCTATTATAGAATAAAAGGCCTCCAAACCACTCTAAAGTCACTAAATTCTCAATGGAATACACTCAAAACATGGATAAATAAAAATATATAATAGAGAATATGGAAACAAGTTTTAACATGTTAGGAAAAAAAATTATAAGGATTTTAAATCTCCTCTTATAGGTATTATCATGCTCGGGAAGAATATCTAGATGTCCTACTCAATAAAATCAGGTCACTATGCTCCAATTTCAGATACACAGTCAGATGTTTCCTACTTGATCCATCCATGATTTCATACGACTCAAAAAATGAGATTTTATTCCTACAAAACACCTTGTCACTCTATTATATAATATGTACAAGTAACTCCACAAAATATGAATGTTTTTTCTATGTAAGAATCTTAAAAGTCGATCACAGGTGTAGGGTTGACCATGGAATACCAAATATGAAAATATGGAACACATCATGAATTTCTAGATTACATGGATGACTGTTTTGTTGGTATTCCACTACACCAATATGTTCAGTGATATCAACATGTCCTAGAAACCATAGTTCTAGCTTCCCTTTCTTCCACAAATGAAGATACACCAACTAAGGTAACACTTATAAAAAAACATTCTCACAAACAGTGAACTCCTTAGGAAATCTACTCTAGTTAGAATATGATCACAACATTCTCAAAGTAGTGACCAATATTCTCCTAATAAAATGTTCTCCCTCATAGTAATCTTTTACCATACTCACCTAACAATTGTTTCCTCACCCGTCTTGTACCGAAACAGTAATGAGTGGCATGACAATCCATTGAGAGCCTCAAAATATTTAATCGAACAATTATCCTCAAATTCTGGGTTTTATGTGAACTCTAACAAGCTTGGCTGCCCGTAAAATGATCTACTAATGTCCAGGATGCATTCCCAAAGAATATCCTCAAGGGTACAAATTTTACTTTTTAACATTCCATCTGTTTGTAGATGATACACCATGCTTTATTTCTGTTGAGCCACTAAATACCTATATAGTTCTTTTTAAAAAAAATTATGTAAATGAGGCATCTATATCAGATATGATACTGTAATGGACTACTGGTTGTCATGAAATCGTGTATATATAAATACTAAATAACTCATCAATGGGGTGAGTCTCTAGGATATGAAATAAGTGTGATACATTAATTAATTGATCAACTATCACCCAAATGGAATCACAATTTTTGGGGATTTTGAAACCCTATCATGAAGTATTCATTTTCTTCATCCCACATCCTTATTGGTGCTAAAAGTAGCTAAATAAAACCAGCATTATACTGATGATGTACCTTTATCTACAAGATGGTATGGTTACACAATAAAAAAATAATGATTTTTATCCTAATACATGGCCACTAGATCTGATGTTTTATTTAATGGTATATCATCGTCATCCTTGGATGCACATCCCACTTCAATGAATTAGGGTCTTCAATTTGATTATCTCTTAAGAAATATGGAACTACTATCCTATAATAAAAACCAGTCATATTTTCATCATCTAAAGACCATCCTATAAAATAAATACACCCTATAAAGTGATCCCACATCACTATGTACTTGGGGTATACACCAAGGATAGATTTTATAGGGACCACCAAAGGAAACATGATTACTAAAGGCCCACATGTCATCACACCATAATCACTTAATACATGGACTAGATATTCCTCCATAAAACTCATTAGATTCCATTCTTCCTATGAAATCTACTCTCCCAGATCGTGAATCTATTTTTTCCCTATTAATATAATTTTCATGGAAATTACCTTTCTCTAGAGTATATACCATTTAAATGTAATGTTAGGGTGGATATTCCACCCAACACTCCATCCCCAGATTCTAATATCAATGAGAGAATATATATTAGAGGCTTGTATAGTCCGTGTAAACAAAAAAACATCATTATAAATATATATAGTTGAAAACACTTTAGAGTGTGGACCATTGCTATGATATCCAATTCATGCATTGGATAGTTTTTCTCATGGGGTAACAACTTCCTTGACCCATCAACTACCACTGTGTCATGTTTCATTATAAATTCTACTAAACCAACAATTGTGTAATCATATAAAACTACATACACAATCCCATTCTTTGTAAATATCTAAAATAGAGCAATCATCATTCATAAATTCAGATCTATGTAGAGAACATTAAAAGGTTTTTTCCAAATGAACTTCACAACTTTAATTATATTCCTATTAATAGGTGCTACCAGCTATGAATAGTTTTGTATGAGTATTTTGTAGTACCCAACTCAACCAATAATGCTCCAAATATCAAACACATTTTTTTAGTGAGTCAAATACATCGGTGCTACTATATTCTCTAGGTATAAAGAAATTATAGCATTAGATATCACATGCCCAAATAACTGTACCTCATTAATCCAAAATAGAAACTTTAATATTTTGGAATAAAGTTAATGTACCAGAAGTTTTCTCAATGAAATATTAAGTATGCAAGCATTAATTTCTGAATTTACATGAATATATCAGGATATCTTTCATGATCACATGGAAAAAAGAGTCATGATATGGATGGAATATCATGTTCATAAAATCTATGAAAATAACTAGATTAATTTGAACTAAAAAGTCATTAAAAGATACATTATAGCCCATGTATACTCCAAAATGATGTCTTATAAATACACACTTCTCATAACAAAAGATGTTGTTAAATTGACTATAAGTTAATATAGAAACACATGATTTACATATATAAATATTATTTATTTTTAGATGAATATCAAATAAATATAATAAAACACAGCACAAGGACATAACAGTTTAGTGTATTTATAGATTAAAACAATAATATTATTATTTCTTAAGTTATATTTAATATATACCATAAATATAAACAAGCATATTATTCATCTTAGAAATAACATACATAAAACCTGTAATCATATATTGTGGAAAGGAAACATAATAAATTGTGAAATCATTTTTTCATTAATGGTAAACAAGAAAGATATCAACATAGAATAAGCATAGAGATATGAGAACATGATAATAAAATATAAAACCCTTACCCTGCATTTCATATATCATAAACATGATTCCCATAATAATTCAGTAGTTTATAAGAAATTAATCATAAAGCAATCAAAGAACATAATCAATGAGATCAAAACATTAGAATAAGAAATAGATTTGTGGTATAAAGATAAGCATATAAAATTTTATGTCAAAACAATCCAACATGTCATTCATAGCATGTAAGGCTTGGGTTAACAACCAATGTATCTACTTCGATCTTAGGATAACCTCTTGTCAACCCTCTTTCATTCTTGGGATAACCTCTCATGTATCTTTCTGGATTGTGATAACCTCTTGCGCACCCACTTCTAATCTTGGGATAACCTTCCTTATACACTTTGATATCATATAACATTGATCATTAGACAATTAATTGGATGGATATATATGTTCAAGACATAATGTAATACATATATTTTTTCCATTATTTTATTAAAAAAATTTCATATAAAACCCCATGAAAATTAATGGGATTCATAAAACATTTTATAATAACATGACTCATGGAAAAGGAATCGGTTTCATAAACATCATGTCATCATAAAAGTAAACCATACATGGAAAGAATGAGGATGGTATCATTGGATTATATACTATGTAAGTATTATGTAACACCAAATATGACATATTATATAAAAATTATTTTAAAATATCACTTGTAACATTTATTATGGAAAATATAATTTTCACTAAAAAATGATTATTTTAAAACTAAATTTTTTCCAAATACTAAATAAAGAAATAATTTAAAAATAACAATCGAAATATGTAAGGTAATATTTAAATCATTCATTGGTCATGTTTTAGGGAAATACCATTCTTTTTATACACATTAAAACAATAATTACTTTCACATTTTCGGTAAAAGTCAAATGAACCTCGTTTGTAAAAGAACATGTAGATTCATTTTTAACCATTTTTAAAAAATTAACACAAGGTTAAATATTTCTACAAAAAATCATTTTAGTTTATTAATTTTTTTTTCTATTACATGTTTTAGTGAACTAGGATATGGAAGAAAATTTATTTTTTACCAAAGAGAGAAATAAAGTCGACTTTTCTTAAGTACATTATTTTGAACTCTTGAGTACACATGTAAAACCCCAATACATTAAAATAATTTCAAGTTAGAATGAATATTATTTTTTTACAAGATTAATTCATATGAAACACCTTGTTAATATCATGATATAAATAACACTATGTTAGCTTACACTGTATGCAAGATCATTATTTACCGCCTTTTAATGGCGTACCTATTTTGGAACTAAATTTTTTAAATTTAGAAAAATAATTTCTAAAAACAAACGTCATTTTTGAATTATTAATGTAAAAATTATCTTAGAGTGACTTTTTTGTTTTATTATAAGGTGTTTCTATTTTTTATAAACAGTGAAAAATTCTATTTTTTAATTAATAATTGTATTATCGTTTAAATAATTATTATTGTAAAATCATATCATAAATTTTTCTAACGTAGAATTAGGTAAATTATACCTATATTAACCCAATTTAGGTCATTAAAATTATTTTTATTTTAAAATTTAATATAAAATTTTTTTAATCTTTTGAACATTTTTTCTTTAGAACCCCCTTTCTCACTAGGACTGTGAGATTAGTGTTAATCTTAATTTTCCAACATCTGCGATTTTATTTTTGAAAAATGGATATCAAAATTTGTAATAATTATAATATTTCTGGTATAATATGATCAACTTAATTTTTTCCAAAAAATTTTAGTGAAAGTGATTAAAATTAATTGCAGTGATTAACATAAAATTAATATTAACAATGGACAAAGCATTCATCTTAAGGGACATAATAACCTAGAAGCCTGTCCAAAAAAATTTGATTCCAATATTTATACCACATACCAAATAAGTTCAACTTTATTTTTTTTATTGGTATATTATTAAATTAAAGTTCTTTTTATGAAAGGTTAATTAAGGAAAGATACAAAAAATGGAACTTTCATTACCTTTAACATTTATAAAACAATGATATATATACGAAACATATAATTTTTTGATATGCACATCCTTTTGAAGTATTAATGTTTAAATTTTATCATAATAATTTATCAAGAATTTCTAATTTTTATCTAGTTAATTAAAAATTTTAAGAAACTCTGACATAGTGATTATTTATTTAGTAATTATCTAAAATAATGGATCCTATAAATATTAAAAGTGAAATATATTTATTGAATTATTGTCATTAATTATTTTTTAGATGGATATATGATGTTACACTGCTATAATAGTAATATATTTGAAATATAATATTATTTTGATATTTTAAAATTAAAATTATATAAATAATGTCAATATTGACATTATTGTTATTTTATAATAAATTATATTATATTATACGATTTAAAATTAATAAAAATTATATATTCTTTGAAGATATTTTTAGGATATAATAAATATTAATAGAGTCTATTAATATACCAATTTATCTATTATAATGAACAAATTGACCTATATACTATAAAAACATTTTTAACAGGATCTGGAATTAAGCAATATTTTTGCTCGTCGCATGCGCTTGTTTTAAAATTAATTTCCAAAGAAAATAGGATTTTTAAGTAATAAATTATATATCATATTAATAATTATGTGGATATATATTTCTTATAAATCCCAAATTATTTGATCCTTAATGGTTATATAACTTAGGATAGAAAACTTGATGCTTTTATAGAAACCAAAATGATAAAATTGTGGAATCATACAAGTTAAGGAGTCAAATTATTAAAATTCACATATTTTTTTATGGTGGATTTTTTATCAAAACATATTACCATTAAATACATTAAATTTACATTTTGGAGACACATTAGTTAATTCATATCTCCCATTAATGAATACCTTTTTCCATTTATAAGAGTGTAACCTCCCTCTACTATAAAAAGGCATACATTGTACTCCTTCCACACACATCTCAAGCCTCTTTGGATAAAAAAACTCTCCCAAAATATCATCCCAACATTATTTTACTCAACCTATAATCCTAAAATTTGGAATAAATACACACAAAAAATCTATTTGGTTCAAATAAAAATGAGTTACTCGATTAAGATTTAACGTCTTTCCTCAAGGAATTTACTTTTATTTCCATTATCCACTCCCTCAAATATTCTTTATCCATTATTATATAAAAATAGAATCTTAAATATAATAGGATGTTTTTATCTTAATTTTTATAACTTAACTATCACAAATATCCATATACTGGGTAATGAATATACTATTTACCTATATAGTGAACTACCACCTCACGAAATAATGATTATTCATTTTTCCTTTACATCCTCTCATGTTGGCCATTATGAAGAAAATTATATTTATATATGTCATATATGATATTTATTTTTCATTTATTCGTTTTTAGTTCCTTTATAACACATACCATTATACTTTCGATTTTGTAAAAATATAATAACATCATTTGTGGATGTGTGGACTTCTGGCCCCTCAAAGCGATGTGACTGATTCCGAAAATATAAATAAGGTATAAAGGATTGCTTCAATAAAAAAATTTATATTATATAACTTATATATGATACTAGAATAATAATATACATAATTATTTTTTACTTTTCATTATTTCAAGATGACAAAAAAATCAAAGTAGCGTTTATGGAAATATAATACGTACAGTCTCTATAAACAATGCACTTCATTTCTTATCTCAAAATTTAATGGATTACAATAAATAAATATATAATGAATACAGATGATAATTAAATCATGTTTTACAATATATATATGATTAAATCATTATCTATATAGTAGTAACAATAAAGAATGTCTAAACATACTTGAGAAAACTAGCCAATTATACCTGAAATAGTGAAAATAATTAAATATTTTTACCAAATGGGTATTAAGATGTCATAAGAAGATGATATATGATATTATAAACTTTTTTATAGATATTTTATAATTTAGTAACAAAATTTATTTCTCCATACATGAATATAAATACCACACAATAAAATAAATGTTAAATTGAGGGATTTCATCTAAATTTTCATTTTATTGAGGATTATTTGTTGTTATAAACCTAGATTATTTTATATGGTTTATATAATTCCCTATTACATGATATATCATTTATATCCTTACTATCATGAGAGTATAAGTTTCATTTAATTTTATTTCTTAGTGAGGCTTATTATTTAAAATGTTTAGATGTTGTTTGAGACACTTTGGAATTTTTAAAGATTACTTTCCTCAATAAAAATTTTAATGATATTAAAATAGAATTTTCATTTGAGGAAATTATATGAAAATTGCTCGGTAAACCCCATAATTTTCATATATTATGGTTATTAATTAACTTTTTCATGTATCAATACCATTTCCACACATTTTTACTCAAAAATATTTAGAAAATGTTTTCAAGAAAACCCTACATCATTTTTATCATTATTTATAGAACCTATTTTCTTATAAAAAACATGTTTTATTAAAATGGTTTTCCAAATTTATTTTTACGAAAAATGTTTTTCAATGTTTTTTTAAAACAAAATGATATTTTCCCTAATAATTTTATTAAATGTTATTTTTGTAGCATTTGTATTCATCAATGATAATATAACTTTATATTACACTAATTTGTAAATGTTTTGTTGATACCTCCTTAATCTTCCTCTAAATGGTTTATAATTTATTTGAACAAGGGTATTATTCACATTAACTTACTTTATTTATTTTATTCCTTTTAACATAATCAATCACTTATGATCATTTTATATTGAATTTCCATGAAATATTTATATCATTTTTCATGGATATTACTATTTTCTAACCATGTACCATTTTTAAAACGGGTTTTACTTTTTAATATATTTTATTATTCAAGAAAATATTAATAAATCCATATAATTTATTCAATATGGATATTTGATAAAGAATATTCTCTATTTGATATGAATAATGTTTTGGACATGTTAGACATGGGATAAAGACTGTTTAAGGTAATCCATATGGGTTTGGGACCAGTTAATGAAATCACCTTGATGCATCTATAGTCTTATGGGATGACATTATTATGTAAAATCCCTTTAAATTTGTAACTAGTATGATATAAATTTTTTTCTGAATGTTTTCTAAATTGTATTTATGGTTATATAAAACAATTTTTTTTGTAACCTATATGTTTTAAACCATCTAGAGAACAGTCTTAATGGTAAGGGTTTGATGTATCAATGAAACATAGCATCCAATAATTAAGGATTTTATTTATTGAGAGCTATATATTTATTATAATCTATTGGATTTTTCATTAAAATATTTATAGACAGATTATATTCTCATATATATTGTCCAAGTGACATGAGTTTTAGTTTCATAACTTTAAATATTGTTATTTACTTATCTAATAATTTGTATGGTGTCTGTTATAAGTAATTTACCTTTCCATATTGTTTTATTTCTATTGATTCATTATTTATTACACTTTACATACCCCTACTGAAAATTTTAGATTAAAATTATTATGTTTCCTTTACCAATGTTATGAAGATGAAAACATTAAATAAAATTTCAAGGATATAGTTTATTTAATTTTACTATGTATCATATTTTATTTTCTATTTACCAATATATTATGGGTATTATGAATATAAAATGACTTTCCAAGACTGCTAAACTGATTGGCCCTTCGGATTTTTATTTCTTGTAATCATACCAATGTAATAAAATAATAAATTGACTCCAATGTTCTAGGATCAAGGTGATATAGTTGGTATCAAAGGAAGTTTAATAGAAACCTTAAAAAATAGATTTGGAAAACATAGATTAAGTAACATAACCTAAATATTTTTTTATGATAAGTACATAAGAAAATACTTTAATTATGGTAAGGTATATATTACCTAGGTATTCTTATAATTATATCCCTGTCTAGACACTACAAGTGGATGAGGGTCTAGAACTAATGTACCAAGGAGTAACAACTCTAACATGGTGTGTTGGGCCTGAATCAACATAAATTAGTACATGACAACAATCCTTAATCTGTACCTACTTTGAAACTCCCATAGAATGCACTTAGGATAATTCACATATTCTTTAAAAACTATTATGAAGGTTTTGAAAGTAAATAATATCCCTAAATAACCATTTATATGATTATGAGATTATCTATGCATAGAATTTGAAATTTTTGTTAAGTGTTACATTATATTTTCAAATATACAATTTTTTTAATTTTATGAACTAATCTAGTATATGAAATTGTATAAAAATTGCACCTAGAAAGAAGAATTTTCCAATAATAATGGCCAATTTAAAGGATTATCTATAGATAAAGGCGATATAACTAGTATTGGTACTGAGAAATTAATGGATATATTATTGTAACTTAATCATGTTATGACACATAAACATTCTTGAATGGAGATACCTGTTCCACAATGAGACACATCATTGTTGGATCACTCTATGAAAAAGAGTCCCCTATCAATTATTGGGACTACTAATCCAATAGAATATGAATAATGGATTCATTATTTGGAGAAGATACTTATGGCTTTGGGATTTAGAGAAAAAGGAAACGGATACACTTTTAGTGTATTATATCAAAGAAGATATTGATCAATGGTGGTCTCTAGTATAGAATACTTATGTGGAAGAATAAATAGAACTCATGTAATGGATAACCTTTAAGGATAAATTCTTTAATAAATGCATCCCTTGTGATCAAAATATTGATATGAAGAGGATGTTACTTAGCTAAAATAAAAAGTAAGAAGCAAGTATTACATATTATGAAGATATCGTTACAAGGTTATCCATGTTTGCAACCAATTACATACACAACATAGAGTGAAAGACTGATCACTTTTTCAGCGGATTAATCCAAGTATCAGAAGGGAACTGGGCTCCCAATACTTTTCATTATATGATGAAATAGTTTTATGTTCCATCATGCCAGATAAATAATTATCTATGTATTATGGCTACAAAGTGCATCCAGATAATAAATTTAAGGTATATCCGAAAAGGTATATAAAAAATAATATTAGAAAAATCTTTTTACATATGATAATTGTTGAAATAAACCAAAAGGTACAATTTTAAAGGGAATTGGATTTTGTTATAAGTGTAAAGAAATAGGCCTTTAAGATCATGATTCCAAGAGAAAGAAAGAAAATTTAAATGTGAAATTCTTCCACTATAAGGGTATTGGGAACTACACAAATGATTGCCTAAAATTTCAAAGAAATATACCTCAAAATAAGTTAAGGAATAAAGGAAAATATTATGTGATAGATACAACTAAAGTAGAATGATAAATGTTTATATGTATTTGGATCCTTGAGTAATGTTGTAAATATATTTTATTAGTGTTGTAATTGTTAAAAGAATTGTGAAATTTTTAAGGATTTTACTGTAGTATTATTTCCTCAAGGATTTAAAATAATGTGTCGATTAGTATCGATAATAGTGAAAACTGATTCAGTAGAGAAATAAACATGTTGTAAAAAACATGTTTCAAGGAAATATAATCCTTAATATGTCACTAATGTTGAGTTAATTATTTTTGGACAATGAGATAATCCATATGGATAATGTATGTTGGATACTACTTATTACAATGGAAATGATTCTTATAGTGTTGGATGAAAATCCTTTAGAAATATTAAACACTTATGAAATGGTTTAAGTTGTAAAATTGGATGTGCATTTAGAGATTGATATATTATTTCACTATATGAATCATCTTGTTCTGAGAGATAAAGTATAAATAGTTCAATTTGTAATCATGGAAAAAGATTATATTTATAGAAACATAAATTTAATTATACTCATAGAATGTGAAAGAATTTCTAAAAACTAGGGAAAATGGGATTGAATTGTTTTGCCTATTACCATAATTTTTTATGATATCAATGACATTTATTCAGAACATTATTGTATGGTTTTGTGGTCTAATGTTTTTGAAAAAGTTTTCTTGCAGTCTCCATGAGAACATGATTGTTTGATATTTATTTCATATCAATGATTCCATTTCCTAACTACGTTATACTAATAGGAAAAATAGTTATGTTACCATTTTACTTTTCTTTCTATATCATTGAGAAAAAAAATTATTAACCTTATTTTTAGTGTTATTTTTTCAATAATAGTAATTTCAAATATCAAACTCTTCTTTACCATGATCTATTTTAAATTGTGAGGACACTATTTAATTATGGTTTGGAGAATGTAAAACACCAATACATTAAAATATTTTTTTGTTAGAATATAGAATATTTTTTTACTATATTTTTCTATATGTAACACCATGTTAATCTTATGTTATTCACAACATTGAGTGTTCTTTCGGTATATGCAAGATCAAGTTTTACTTCCTTTTAATGGAACACTTATTTTAGAAATGAATTAAAGATACTCTAAAAAATTTATTTGTAAAAATAAAATTCATTTTTGAATTTATAAAGTTAAAATTATTTTTGGGTGATTTTTTTTGTCTTTTTATGATAAGTTTCATTTTTGAGGAATAGTGAAAGATACAACATTTTAGTTAAAAAATGCCTTTTCATTTAAAAAATTATTAACGTTAACATTTATTTTAAATTTTTTTTGAAGTAAAAATAAAATAATTATAAATATTTTAACTCAATGTATGATATTTTAATTTTTTTATATTAAAATTTTACATGAAAACATATTTAAATTTTATAAAATTTTACATTACAAACCATCTTTCTCATCACATCTTTGAGATTAACATTAATTGTAATTTTCTCACCTCTATTATTTGAATTTTGAAATATGGAAATATTGGGTTTCAATATGTAAATATATATTTTTTCTAATAAAATAAACTAAATTTTTTACCAAAAACATAAGTTAAAGTGATCAAATTTATTTACGGTGATTATGTTGAAAATAAGTCTTAATAGGGGACTCAACCTTAATATTAAGAGAAAAAATCACCTTGAACTTGTCCAAAACCCATTGGATTATTATTTTTTGAATAAATAACCTCTTGGTTTGAATTTTATGGGTTATTGAGATATTATTTCATAGAATTTCACTAAATACATTGTCAAGTATGGAAAGAGACAAAATAGATATCTCCTTACCTTTAGTGTTTATAAAGCATTGCCATATGTACACAATATCAAATTTTTGGTTATAAATATCCATTTTAATCATAAATAGGATAATGTTATCATAATAATATATAATTAATTTTTAAATAGGATATAATTACTTGAAATGATTATGAGACTCCAATGTAGTGATTATTTAGTTAATAATTATCTAAAATAAATGATATTAAAAAATTCAATGTCAGGAATATAGATTGAATTATTGTCTTTAATTTTTTTTAGATTAATATATCTTGTTAAAAAAAAATTAAACATTATATATTTGAATTAAAATATAGTTTTACAATTTTAAAATTGAAATTAAATAAATAATGTCAAGATTAAAATTATTGTTATTTTATAATAAATTATATTATATTCAATTATTTATTATTAATATAAATTTTATATTTTTCCATGTGATTTTTTGTTTTTTAATAAATAATAAATAGTTTTATATTAATATACGATTATATCTTTTATAGTTAACACATTGACCCGTATACTATAAAACATTGTTAATAAGGTTAGAGTTTAAGGAGTGTTTTAGCGCGTCACATGAGATTTTTTTAAAATTAATTTACAAAACATGTGGGATTTGTTTACAAAATTAGATTTCATATTTATAATTAATTATATCTATATTTTTTAAAAATATCTTATTTTAGTCTTATTTTTAAAATTACTTATTTTTAAAAACAATATGTTTTAATAAAAACCAAAATGATAAAATTATGGAATCATAAAAGTTAAAGAACCAAATTATTAAAATGAACTTAATTTTATGTGTTGGAGTTTTGTGTCAACCAATATTACCCTTTAATCCACTATTTTTGCATTTTTGAGATACATTAGTAAATGTTGACCCCCAATTAATGAATACATTTTTGTATTTACAAGAGTGACACTCCCCCTCCACTATAAAAAGGCAGGCATTCTACCCCTTCCTCACACCATTCAAGCAAGATTGGATCATTTTGACTCTTCACAAATAGTCTTAAAACATCCCTTCCCTAAACCTAGAATCCTGTATTTTAGAATAAATCTACTTAAGGAATCCATTTTGTATGAACCAAAAGGAGTTACCTAATTAAGAGATAACATCTTTCTCAAAGCCTTTTCTTTTATTTCCAATATCCACTCTATAAAATCATTTAATTACATTACTCTATAAAAAATATCCTTAAAATACTATTATGTATTTAAGTTAAGTTTTAGACCTGAATGTACACACAATTCCATCTAATATGTAATGAATATATTGTTTATGTTTACGGCGAACTACCGCCTCACGAAACAATGATTGTTCATTTTTCCTATACTACATCTTGGGATGGAAATTATGATGTACACATTATTTTTATATATTAATAATGATATTTATTATATATATATATATTCTTATTAGATACTTTAATAAATCATACCCTTGTAATTTCTATTTTGAGAAAATATGATAACATTATTTGTGGAAGTGTGGACTACCGCACCTCAAAGTGATGTGATTTGTTAACAATATATATGGAAATTATAAAGGTTTATTTCTGTAAAAATATATAAAATATATGAATATATATGATATTAAATTCATAATATATATATATATATGTACCACTTACTTTTAATTATTTTTAAATGAAAATGAAATAAATGTATTGTTCATGCATATGTATGGACAAGTTTCTCCATAAACAATGCCCTTCATTTTGTTATCTCTAAATATTATGGATTATTATATATAAATATATAATGAATATATATATATGATAATTACAACATGATTTATATTCTTCATATTATGAAATTATTGTATATTTAGTAGTAACAACAAATAACAAGTCTAAACATACTTCAGAAAACTATCTAATTAGAACCTAAAATAGTTAAAATAATAAAATATTATTAATAAACAGGTAATAAGGTATTATAAGAAGATGATATATGATATTATAAACATTATTAAGGTAATCTTATAATTATTAACATATTTTAAAACATATAAATTATTATAAAGTCTACAAAACAAAAGTAAGGTTATTTTAAAGGATTTCATCCCACTTTATATTCCATTGAGACTAATTAGTTATTATTCATATGGCTTCTTGTATATAGTGTATATAGTGACCTTTTACATGATATATCTTGAATACTTGTAATTTAAGGATATTATAACTTTTATTTAACTGTATTAAATTATGATGCTTATGATTCAAACTGTTTCAAAGTGATATGGGACACTTTGAAGTGTTTAACGATTATTTTCCTCAAAAATAATTTTAATAATTTTTCAATGGAAATCGCATTCGAGGAAATTATATGATCATTGTTCTATAATCCATTTTATTATCATATCCTATGGTCATTAATTATTTTTTACAAGTATTTGTATCATTTTTTCGCTCTTTAGTACTCAAATTGTTTTATAAAATGTTTTTAAGAAAATAAGACTTTATTTATCTCTTTAGTCGAAGAACTTGTTTTTTCTAAAAAATTTTTTTTATTAAAAAAGAAAAAATTTATTTTGAAAAAAAAAATTTAATTATTTTTTTCAAATAAAAAATAAAAAACAATTATAATTTCCTCAATAATGTTTTTAAGATTTATTTTTATAGAATTTTTATTCATCAATGACAACACCCCTTTATTTTACTCAACTTGGGAAATGTTGTCTTGATACCATCCTTAATCTCCCTCTGATGGTTTGTAATTAATTTCTCCAAAGATAGTATTGAAATTCACTTACATGATTCCTTTTCATCCACATGATATATTTAATTTCTTATGATCAATTGACATTGAATTTCCCCTCAATATTCATATCAATTTTCAAGGATATGACTATTGCCTGATGTATATACCATTTATTATATGTTTCTTACTTTGAAATTTATTAAATTATTTGGGGAAATATAGATAAATTTTTGACCTGTACTCAATGTTTTTATTTGATAAGACATACAATCTATCTGATGTGATGAATGTATTGGACGAGTAAGACATAGGTTGGGGACACATTAAGGTAAAAACTATGGGATGAGAACCGGTTAATTGAATCCCCTTGATGTATCATTAATCTTTTGAGACCAAATTATGTTGGAAAAAACTTCATGTCTGAAACCATTATGATGTAAATTTTCTTTTGAAAGGTCCTGATTGTATATTTGAGGTTGGAAAAACCAAATTAGTTTTAACTAATATGTTTTAATGTATCTTGTGAAAGGTCTTGATGGGAATGGTTCCATGTACTAAGGAAAACTATCATCCTATAATTAATAATTTCCATAATTGATAACTTCATTATTATTATTATTATTATCCATGAGATTTTTCTTCGATATATATATGGATTAATTATATTCTCATTTTAATAATTTAAGTGGCATCTGTTTTAATTTCTTACCTTGTCATATTTATATTTCCTTTTCTTGTTATTTGAATTTAATGTGT
Source organism: Viscum album (assembly GCA_963277665.1). Classification (NCBI taxonomy): domain Eukaryota; kingdom Viridiplantae; phylum Streptophyta; class Magnoliopsida; order Santalales; family Viscaceae; genus Viscum; species Viscum album. Next base: position 403,380,783 of record OY728157.1, read on the forward strand.
TATTAGTTATTTACCATTCCATTTTTTTTATTTCCATCGATTTTTCATTTATTCCTCTTTACCCACCCTTACTGAAAATTTGATCTCACCCTTATTTTGTTTCCTTTCCCTAGGTTATGAAATTGAAAACATCGAATAATATTTCAATGACACAGTTTATTTATTTTTCTATGAATCATTTTTTCTTTTCTATTTCATAATGTATTATCTGTATCATGTATATAATTGGACTTCCAAGACAGCTAAAATGACCAGTACTTTGGGATTTTATTCCCTTTAATCATGTTAATGTAAAAAAAATAATGCACTGACTTCGGGCTTTTCGGTTCAGGTCGCTTCAACACAATGATATGAAAATGAAAGTAACACATCGATTTTCATGATATCACCATATGATAAAATAATTCATAATTATCATTATTTAATTAATTTTTCATCATCAAAAGCATAATCATAATCAATCCTAAAAATGATGAGATTATATCATAAAACCCTTACTACTTTGGTAACATTGTATCATAAGACCCATGAAAGAATAACAATAAATGAAATTTAAAATATCATGACAATAAATAAATTCATGATATTATATGTCAATGTTTATGTTTATACACCTTATTAAATAAAATATGTGCATAGCACAACGTCTGTACCAAAGAAGACAACATGAGACAAAAATCTATTACCTTAAGTCTGAAATTCATTTATGCATGTTCAAACATCATGTATAATAAATATAGATATATTATAAATATATAATGGTAATATAAATATATATAATTCCATATATGATTAACATATTACCATTTATTACCTTTCATTATCAATTCCTTGTTAAAATGACATTACAGGTAACATCTAAATTATTTTTCGTGTATGTTTTGATTTGGTATTTTGTGTCATATTTTTTTGATCATGGTTCCATAATATTCATATTTTTAAACATTATATAGAAATATTATATATATTTTTCATATATCTATTTATATTTATCAATAAAAGTTAGATATATAAACTATAATACATCGTTTATGGAGATATTTTACCGTTTGTTCCCATAAACGATGTTTCCATTTTATCAATGATAGAAATGAAAGAAAGGTAAAAAATATATTTCAATAATATAATAATTTTAACATAATTTATATTACATATGTTCATAAAAACTATCATTTTTAATTTCCATGTAAATCATAAAATAATAATGAATCACATCACTTCACAAGGTGGAAGTCCTCCATACAAATGAGCGACGATATTAAATTCCCATGGAATTGACGGTAAGAAGGTATATGTAATATTATAATTTAAGAAGTATTATTATTTCATAAATATAATATAAACATGTTAAATATGTCATTTTATATATTATTGATATGTGGTTATTGAAAAAATAATTACATCGGTTCGCGAGACGATAATCTATCGTAGACTAAATCGATGATTTTTTTATTTGATGGTAGTGGAGAAGGGTATAGGTTATACCATTGACATAATAAAAATAATTATATGTTTTAAACTAGTAGGATCATATTTCAATTAATATAACATGATTGAAGGTGATAAGATAAAAATTGATAATAATGTGTTTAGTGAAAACAATTACTGTTACTTAGAAAAACATTTTTTGGATCCCCTACTAATGACCCCAGGGTTAGTATTTTTGAAATAATAGAAGATATAGAAAATTTATAAGCTTTTTTTGGGTGGGTTTTTCTAGTGTTTTGTTAAAACAAATGGATTTATGGTTGTGAATAAGTTAGATATAGGTGGCCTATTATAATGTGGGAGGAGCGTAATTATTTAAAACACTGAAAACTATTCAATAATAGAATTTAATTCTCACCGAAATTACATTGAAAATTGATAAATAAATTATTTTTTGGATGATATGTTATATCCACACCTCTATGATACAAAAAAATGTTGTTCCATAACTTCTATGTTTCATTATATTTACCATTTTGGTTGTTTTCTACGGTAACTAGCCATTTTATCTTGGTAATTTATCATTTAAGACAAGATATAAAATCAAAATTATTAGATAATTTTTACCCAATAGTTATAAAATTTAAATTTAATTTATAAAATAAAAACCTTATTTATTTGAAAAATAAATTTATAGCTCAAACGCATGAAACAAACAAATCCCCATTTTGGTAACGATTTTTTTACTGTTTAATGGTCAATATAATTATAATAAATGGAATATTGGCCAATGAATGGAATAAGATTGATATTTTTGAACATTTATCAATAAAACATAAGAGTGTTGTATTTTTATGAATTTTAAATCCTTTAAGACATTATTATTTATTATAAAATAACATTAATATCAATTTTGACACTATTTATTTAATTTTAATTTATAAAAATGAAGAGAAATTTTCAATTTGAATATATAATTTTCATTACAAAATATATTTTTTTATCTATAAAAATGAAGTAATATATTAATAATTATAATTTATATTACTTTTGGTATTTTTAGTATCATTTATTTTATATTTCAATTAATTAAACATTTACAACATTGACATTTATTATTAATTTAAAGTAATTATATAATTTTAAAAAAAATTACCCTCGAGATATTAATTTTATTATTATAGAAAAAAACTTTATTAATTCATATATTTCTTTTTTCTATATGTGAATAAATAATTTAAAATTAAAATAATGTTCGTGACATTTTTTTTTTCTGTACTTAAATTTTACATCACTCATAATCATAGAAAATTTCAAAAAAAAAGAACATAAAAATATATAATAAGGTAATTAGGGTCTAAATATGGACATATAATAGGAATTGTATAAGTTTTTAGTACATTTTAAGCATTATCTTTTTAATTTAACCCACCCACTGATAAACTGTTTTTAACATTAACTACAGTAATTAATGTTTACTTTTATAAAATATATTTTTTACAAAAATTATGTTTGCCTTATTATATAATATTATTTATGAAAAGTAAAAATATGGAATCAATTTTTCCAAATTCCACAAAAATAAGTGTCCAAATATATTTTATAATTAATCCCACAAATGCGATGACAAAAATAATTTTGTAAAGATAAAATTCTCATAAGAAAAGAATTATTTTACAAAAAAATTTAAGTTTAAATTTATAAAAATGATATAAATTTTATTAATATATATAATTTAACTAATTAATCATTTATAACATTTTAAAACTTGAGGTAAATTGGTAAATTATTTAAAAATGGGTAATTTTTAATAAAAACATTATTCATTAAAAATTATCAAATAAAATATTCATATAATTAAATTATCAAAAATTGAATCAAAGGTAAATTTAACATGTAGATTCGAAAAATTAATTAATTTATTTAAAATAAATTTTAGAAAATTTTAAAAAAATATTTTTATTATTATTTCTCAAAATTCAATAAGAATCATTTTTTAGAGAAAGGTATTTTCGATACATATAAAACATTACAAAAATTAAGTAATTATATAAAAATATAATTCGTTTATATAAAACCTTTACATATTATTTTAAAAAAATATTTATTCCTATTCATATCACTAAATTTGACATATATGATAAAATGGTAATTTTTTATTATAATATTAGTACTATATTGGGATCTTTTTTATACTATATATTGTATATAATGTAATCCATTAATGAAATAAAACTTATTTGAAAAAAAATATAAAATATTAAGGTGTTACATTACACCCCCTTTAAATAAAATGTGTCCTAAAAATTTAAAATTTATCTAAATAATCAAGGGTTTTATATTTTAAATTATTTCCCAAAAAAACCACATCATAAAAGGGTCAACAAAATTTCCTAATGAAAAGGGGGAAAATAAATTAAACAGTTTATCACATGATATGGTTCCCAAATAAAAGAACATTATTGGGATGTTAAAATATTGACATGTAAGAGAAAAGTAACACCCAAATACAAATTGAGAGTGATATAAAACATGGTGAGGATAATGTAAATAATCACAAATAAATAAATCCACAGTGAGTAAAAAGACCACTGTTCCAATAAAAATAAAATTAATAAGGGAAAATTTTTCTAGAGATCCTTTTTCCTAAAGTTTATAGAATTATAACTATTATTATATATAACGTATGAAAACATATTTACTTGATATATTTTTATTTCAAAGTCATAATCACATTTGTTTTTATTGTTTACTCAATTTAAACGTCATCTCTCCTTCAAAAAAAAGTGAATATGATATTTTTTCCCCATTCCTAAATCACTAATGGGTCATAAGATCCATGAAATAGTGATAAGTTATTAATTTTATCTATATTTATCACCAAAAACAAAATTTTTTAACATGTTATCAAATATGAATAAATCTTTATTTGGTCAAATAATAATTTAATCTCTAAACACTAATCCAAAGTTAAACATAAAACATTTCACAAATAGTTAAACTTAAAACCAATCCAAAATTGATAAATTTATAAAAAAGGTCTCTAGATTTAAACTTAGCATAATCAAAAAAATATCACAAATAAATTCATATATTTTACATACCAAATGTGTGAACACATTGGTCATGTATTCTTTTAAGACCTGGTGATAACCAAAATTTCCATAAAATCTCAATGAAGAAATACATTCTTCCTCAATCCTGAAATTTAACCATAGATTGTTGAATATATTCCTTAAATCAAAAAATATTTTAAATTCTATTAAAGATAACAGCAATGAATTTTTCATAAAGATATTAATTATTTCCAAGGTAATCAATACTACCAATTTATATTATCCATTCCAATGATATCATTATCCCAACATCATTTTCTCTACATAAAGAACTTATGTATGGTTATCTTCCCCTTAATAATGTGTTTTATATAAAATATAAATATTCAATTAAATCACTTTTCTTGTTCTTCAATTCCATTCAACATATTATTTCACTTCCTTAACGAAAAAACTCTAAATAAAAATCCATATAAATTTCATAATTCATGAATTCTATTACATAAACACTTCAAGAATTATTTTTTATTCATAATTAAATAGTTTAGATGCATTGTTTTATTTTTTTAATACTTCCAACCTTTCATATATAATTTACAGTCCCCCTATAATCAAGGATAAATCTTTAATTTTACCACCCTACCCTTTTCATGATGTTTTCCCCAGTACATCGATCTAAAAAATAGCCATACATTCCACATTTATAATAGACAACCATTGATGATTCCATTAAGTAAACCATTATTAACATCCATTTTTTTAACATAAGTTTTAATTTTTCCGCTGAAATCACTTACTCTATATCTTTATTCTTAAAATATAAAAAAAATCTTATTTATTTTGATACATTCCCTTGTGTAATTATTCCCACATTCTCAATATATATGATGAATACTATTTTTTCTTCAATGGTCTCTACCACCTCAAATTTCATCAAATTATATCCTTTTATTCTTTGGTGAGTCTAATAGTTAGTAATGGTACAAGTTGTTAATCATATATCATGATAACATATTATACATAATCTAAATATCCTTCACTCCAGTCATCAACCCAATTGGTTTCCCATCAACATTTTGTTAATGAAATTCAGTGTTAACCCATTTCCTTCTTGTTTATTCTATTGAATCATTCAAAAAACATAGTGTGAGATAAAAGTATTCATATTGGAAGACTAAATAATCATGAATAATCATTTATTTAATGTCTAAATAATGAAACCATCTTTTCAATATAATCCACATTACTCTTATCATTGGTCATTAGTATTCATCGACTGTTTAAATACTTCATGATGATTTGTAAAGTGTTTGTGAATTTCCAAAGCATAACCATTGAGAGTGTTAAACCATGTGTGAAAAACACCAATTTTCAAGCACTAGGTAACGATCGAGTCCATCTCAATATACCTTTTACAAATTTATTTCCCCTAGGTTTCTCTATGAGAGATCCATATCCACTTGTAGTGTCCATACTGGGATTTAATTTCTTAGAAACCACTCACTATATCCTTTACAAATATTCCTATAAATTTTCCTATCCTTTGAATATCCCATAGACTATTAATTATACATACGTGTAGATATATCCTTATACATATCCCTATACATATCACTAAATTTTCACCATACTAGTTTGAAAAGTTTAACAAACCTTAGATTTGATACAAAATACTGTGTCCCAAGATTTAAATATAAAATTATTATATCTTTTTAGATGAATATTCATTACAAATCATAAAAACTAACTTGAAGATCGTAAATTTTTATTGTCTTTGGAGACTACATACCTAATCTTATTAATTCTTGAAATATATTCAAAATCTAAAAAAATGATCTTCCCACATATTATTCTTCATAGATGTACCCTAATTAAAACTATCCTTTATATCATGGGGAAAATAAACAAAACACACAGTGATGTCAGATACTCAGTAATGGTAAAAAAAGAATATATCAACCTAACATGAGCATATGGGTATGAAAACATGATAATAATAACTGAGAACCATACAATTCATTTCAAATATCCTAAACATGAGTCATGGAATAAATAATTGAAGTTAATAATACATGGATCATAAATTAATCAACAAACATGATACATGATATCAATTCATTAGAATAATATATAAGTTTCTATAATACACATAATCAAAAAAATATTATGTTAAGTCTATCCACCAAAACATTCATAACATGTTAGGATTGGTCTAACCACCCATGTACCTGATTCATTCTTAGGATAACCTCACATACTCTATATTTTGGTATTTGGATAACTACCTTTGTACTATCTTTCAGGCTTAAGATAACCACATGTGTACCCTTTTTCAGGATTTAGATAACCTTCTATATACCCTTTGAGCTCATATGACATTAATAATTACCCAATTATATTGAGGTGATATAGTTCTAACCCATCACATAAACAATATATTTCTAATCCACTATATTTTAAAACATTCATCATAATATAACCCATGAAAAAAATTCTTTTTCATAAAACATTTTATCGTATCTTATACCATAGAAAGGAACAAATTTCATAAACATTATGTCATCATAAAACTAAACCATCCAAAGAAAGAATAGTGATGGTATCATCAGATCTTATCCCTAATAAATATTATGTAACATAAAAGGATGTCATCTTATATGAAAAATTATTTTGAAATATCACTGGGAAAACTTGTTTCTGGAAAAAACCATTTTCACTTGAAAACATTTATTTAAAATCTAATTTTTTTCAAATATTAAAGAAATTGTTTTATTTTAAGATAAAATTATAATTGTTTCATGCAAAAGTTTAATGATTTATCGATCATAGAGAATTTAAATACCATAAATCTCGTAAAAGTAGAAAAAAATATTTATTTCACATGTTCGGTAAAGTCAAATAGTGATTTTTTTAGAAAATAGAATGAAGAATCCTTTTCAAAAAAAAATTCAAAAAATTGTAAAAAATTCCATAAATAATTATTTTATATAATTAAAATACTTATTTAAATGTGGTTTTCATATATCATGGATGTGGAGGAAAATGAGTTTTGACCTAAGATAGAAATAAATTCAATTTCTCTTAAAAAAATTATTTTGAAATATTGAGTACCTAATGAGAGTAAAATTCAAGAAAACCATGAATTGTCATGAAATAACTATAATATAATAAAATAATGTGGGCCCATGAAATATGGATCATAATATTTCATCCTCATAATCATAAACATAAAAAATCCCAATAAATGATGAGATTCTATTATAAAACCCTTACTACTTTGGTAATAACGAATCATAAGACCCGTGAATGAATAACATTAAATGAAACATAAAATATCATGAGAATTAATAAATGTATTATGTTACACATAAATGGTTCATTATATACACCTCATGATACAAGATAGGTTCATAACATAACATATATCCCAAAGAAGAGAAATTGAGACAAAAATCACTTACCAAAAGTCTTGAATTCATTTATACATGATAGAAAATAATGTTTAAGTATAGATTTATTATAAATATATTAAATAAAAATAATTATATATATCTTACCATATATTATTCACTTAAAAACTTTTTTTATTAGTTTGTTATTTGTTCATTGTTAAAATCATGTTTTGTGTAATAATTTCTTTGTTTTTCATGTATATTTTGACATAGTATTTTTAGTCTAATTACATTAATCAATGTTATAGAATACTCGTAATATTAACCATGATAAAATTAATATATATATATATTACATATTTATTTATATTAATTTATAAAATTTATATATAGAAAAAGAAATGCATCGTTCATAGAGATGGTAGGACGTACGTACACATTAATATTATTTTTATTTTATCGAGGGATAAAATGAAATAATTTTAAATAATGTATTTACCATTTACAATAATTTTTATGTCACAAATAATTTTTTCCATTAAATATATCCTTATTTATTTCCTTCTATGGAGTGCATGAAGAACGAATCACATCGCTTCGTAAGGCAGTAGTCTATCATATACATGACCAATGTTATCTCATTCCCAAAAAATGATGTAAATACGGTATACGTGATACTAAAATCCCATAAGTATTAATATATAATAATAATAATAATATATTAAAACTATCATTATATACTTATATGAGAGGTGGTGATGGAAAGAGAATTACATCAGTTAGCGAGACAATATTCTTCCATACAAATGATCAACAGTTCCGTTTTCCATTTGATGGAAGAGGATATGGATATAAGTTATACCATCAACATAATGACATATTAGTATATTTTATTTATTAGTTTTATAATATTGTTATTAATATAACATGAATTAATTTTTTATAAGAAGGATAAAACGAAGTTTTTTAGTGGTGAAAATTACTTTTTCATAAAAAAATAATTTTGATATCTTATTCAGGACCACAGAGTTTGTATTTTGGGAAGAAAATAATCTCTATAACATGTATAGGAATGATAAGAGCGTTTTGGAAACATTTTTATTAAAATATATGGCTTAAGAGGTGTAAATTAGTTTTGGTATGAGGTGAACTTTTATAATGGGGGAGTAGAATTTTTATAATTACGTAAAACTATTTTATAATGGGAAGCCACTATCACCCAAATTCCAAAAAAATGATGAACAAAGAATTTTATGGATGATATTTTTGAACCACACCTCCACCACACAAAAAACACATGCGGTAATAATTTTGTTCCTTAACATCTATGTTTTATTAATTATACTACTTTAGTTTTCACTATGGTAACTAGGCTTTTGTATAAGTAAATTAACATTTAAGACTAGAAATAAAATGTGAATTGTTTGAAAAAAAATTTCCTATTATTTTAAATATAAAACTCAATTTATAAAATAATAAATCATTTATGTGTAAAAAAGTAATTTTTACAGAAACACGTGAAATGTAAAAAAATCATTTTTACCCTTTTACATTGTAACAATAGATTTTCTATTTAGGGTCAATATAATTATTATAAATAGAAATTTTTTCCATGAATTGAGTATGGTTTATTATTTTAAACATGTACCAATAACATTATAGAGGATATGATTTTTAGTAATTTTTTATCATTTAAAAAAATATTATTTATTATATAATTACATTAATGTCAATTTGGACATTATTCATTTAATTTCACAATAAAAACACCAAGAATATGTTGGTATTATAATATATCATTTTAAATATGTTTTATATTGTTATATTTATCGAAAACATATTTTCAATAAAATAATTAGCTAAATTTATATAAATTATATAATTTTTATAAATCGTTATTTTTTTATTCTAATAATTTAATAATATTATTATTGGTGTTAATTAATTATTTAATATGATTATATTATTACTGAAAATTATAAATAAATTAAACTCAAGAAATTAATTTCATTATTTTCAAAATTGGAATTAATTTATTTAACAAATTTAATTTTTCAATATATGAACAGATAATTGAAATTTAAAAGAAGGTGAGTGACATTTGTTCTGCTTTCATTACATCAATTCATACACTTCTCACTTTCATGAAAAAGTGTCCAAAAATAACATAAAAATATATTATAAGGTAATAAGGGACCAAATATATTCATAAAATATTAATTAGACAAGTGATTATGTTATATTAGTCGTTATCATTTTAGTTTAACCCCTAGAAAACTCATTTTAAACTTAACAGCCGTAATTCAATATTACTGTTTTTATTATTGACATTGGAATAAAATTAATTTGACTTTATTATAGGATATTATTTAATACTATTAAAATACCTAATCCATTTCTCAAAATTTCATTTTAAAAAATGGATTTTTGTAATATGAAATAAAACTAGAAGATGTGAAAAAATGGTTTTCTAGAGAGACCATTTTCATAATTATATAATGATTTAATTTCTAAATTCAACCTGAAAGTCGTTTCAATTATATAAATTGGAATAAAAAATATATAATTTTACTAATTTTACTTTCAAAACATTTTTAAACTATATGTAACTTTTTTAATGCTTTAAATAAAAAGGTTGTTTTTAATAAAAAACAGTATTTGTATAATATTCATCAAAAAAATATTCTTCTCTGAAAATTATCAAAATATTAAAAAGAAATATTTTTATATTTAAATTATAGAAAAAAATTAATTTTTATCAAATATATTTTATAAAATTCAATGAAATAAATATTTTTGTATTTATAAAAAAAAATCTATAAGAATATTTTTTCCAAAAAGTTATTTTTCAAATATATAAATACTTTATTAAAAATTTATTAATTATTTATAAATATATTTTATTTATTTTAAACCATTCACGTGTTTTTTAATATGGGTTTATTATTATTCATACCATTGAATTTAACAGTCGGGTTATAATGGTTTTGTTAACAAATTAATATTAATATTATATCATAATTAGTTAAAACATTATATTGGGAATAAGGGACGCCATTGAAAAAATTATATTCATTTCAAAAAATTATTCCTAAAATATAACTGTGTTATAGTCAATCTTACAGAACCACTAACATCCCCACAACTACACAAAAATTCATGGATCCTTTGGAATGGGTATAGACTCTTTATAGTCACATGGGTTGGCTATTTATAGTATACACACAATTGAATATTATCATCCATATTATTTTTTAACAACACACTATAACCACTGGGATATGTTTTTGATATAATAAAACCATTCACCTTCAAATACTTTAGTTACACTTTGAGTTACTTCAACTCATTTTATGCCATACGATATAGTATAATCAATATAACATGAACACCTAGAAAATGTTCTATTTAAATTCAATTCCAATCTCCGGAGGGAGAGGTGATATGTTATCTAGGAATAAATCTTAATATAGGTCCATCATTAGAAGAAAGGAAGAGTAAATTATTGCATCCTCCATAAGATCCAATACAAATTTTCGCACCACAATATCTATGATATGTCCATGGTCTAGCCCCACTCTATCTACTCCAACATCCCATTCAATGGGGAAAATAACATTCACCCCTTGTGAATATTAAAGAATACATTTCTCCTATAGAATTTGATGTGTGCATGATAACTAGTTAGTTGATACATGTCGAAGATCACATTGAAGATAGTTATTTCAAGGATTATAAAATTCCATTGATCTCTATATCTATAAACTACTACGGAACATCATGGAAATATATAAATATGATCCACATTCTTCCCCAATAGTGCATAAAACAGAAAAACCCGTACAATAAGTTGATCTTTAGGTCATTACTGAAAAAATTAATAAAAGTCCACTGTAGTGGGTAAATGAGTATTTTATTATACATTTGGTGTAATAATAAGATCATCCCCCCTTATGGGAGAACTCTTGGCTATTTAACCAATATTTATAGTCACTCTTCTTAGGGGAATAATTTTAAAAAATGTTAAGATGTGAATAGAATACTTATAACATTTTACATAGATAACAACCCCATTAGTTCATAGACATAAAGAAGTGATTATAAAACAACTATCATATGATTCTACCTATATTATAAATGAACATCACCCCTCTAACTACCCATGGATAATGACTAGGTATTCATACCACACATTAGTAAGAGTAATATATATGACAACAAGAAATATCAAGTTATATAAAAAATTGCAGCATAAATATATCATAAAATTTGGTAAAATAAATAAATCACTAAGGGGATATAAAAAATCAAGTATTTTAATTAAAAACTACCATATATAAATCAATATGTGTATATATATATATGACATTTCATTTAAAATTCCAAGTAATTATGCATGAACACACCCAAATACAATGAAAACGTAAGAGAAAATATACTTAAGATTAAGAAGAATATATATAACCATAACTATAACAATAATACCTACAATAATAAATTATAGGTTCGTTACATGAGTACTAGTCATGAACACATTTAACTCCTCTACCTAAGTTCCACATATCATAATTTAATTATACCTTTCCACAAAGAAAATTTATAAAGAACAAAGAGTGGAATATCCTTTGATTCCAATTTATAATGCCTAATCCTGAATTATTGGGTATTATCTGAAGTGTAGAATGGCCTCATGTGTTCTCCCCATGTGAAAGAGGATATTGACTAGTATCAAGTATCTGAATGTCATCAGTAGGAATATTATACCCTTAGTATCAAGAAATTCATTTATAAATAATATCATATAATAATAAGCAAACAATTATATAAAAAATGCCTATAAAGTATCTCAATTCATACATAATAACAATCCAAGCACACCCAAAGTGGAAGGTCAAAAAATAGTGTGAATAATACTAGTCAATAAATAAAACAATAAATTACCACTAAATATTATATTTCATTATCATCCCCAATAACCATTCTATATCCCTAATATCCTTATCTAAATAGAATTTACCATTTATATATACCTAATCACGAAGTCTGCATGTGCATGGATATGTTCATGCACACTATGAGTTTAAACCAGTAAAAAAAACCAATTCGAACTTAACATAAGTGTAAAATTAAATAGATTTTTATTCTATGATAACAAGATAAATTTTCCCAAATAAAATAATTCCACACTAAGTATATATGACCTAACAATGTAATCATGAACCTTAGTTGTACCTTCTTCATCTCTACGTCAGATGAATTTCTGAATGGTCATGGGAAAGTCTCAAGTATAGGATATAGCCATAAGTATACTAGAGGAGTACACCATAAGGTTTTTTAGGGATCCAAACACATGGCTACTCATTATTATTAAATTCCCTATGATTTTGGGTCCCACCACATAAGGACATCATGCCCCATTTCAATCTCTCATGTCAGATCACATAAACCCATCATGTTCAACTACATCACTTAGGTAAGATCTCATAAATCCAATAACCCCCTAGGTTATCACACAGAATGAAATCATTCCCCATTATCAAACTCAGTCCAATCATCACATCACATATAGTGTCTGAACATACTTACCCTCTTGGGACATTAATCCATGAGGGGTCCACCTATCACTTTGGTAACATGAATAATACAAAAAACCTTGAATATACAAAATAATTCCTAAGAAAATTGTTTCATCATAAAAATTATATATATATATATATATATCTATGATGGAATAACCTAATATGTATGGTCTCACAGCCTTCAAACACACAAGCATACCATATCACACAATGGTTTCGTATGTTATGTCTATAAATGGTCCAACAAGTCCTGTCACATAAATAACATATGTAAATTCTCACACATATAAAATAACCTAAAAACCAACCCAATAATAATCCCATATATGGTAAGGATATCCTACCTAATGTTTTTTGACATCAATGGCAAGGCCTTCCATGATCATCCTCACCTAAACGACATTATTACACTAATTAGAACAATAATACATTCTAGGTACTCCTAGAATTAATTTTAATAAGGTATCACAAATTTTATAGAATGGTGATCAATAATAAATCAGTCAAAGGGTTAAACTAAAACTTACACAATATCAAATATAGAAAAATTAAGTCTTCGATTATGGTTAAGATAAATTTATTTTTCATAACTCGTAGATAGTGAGAAGAGAAGAGGTGGGTGGATCTCATGAATCTTGTTCAATAATATTGTCTTCAACCTTATAAGGTTTAATTTCTTATAAAGGTCATAAAATTATATAGATATGATCAAGAATGTCCAAATCAGTCACTTTAATGAAATAATATTCAAACAACTCACTCTATATTTTCTCATAGAGAATATAAAAAATCATAAGGGTCAAAGAATCCTCAAGAGAGGAGGGTGAAATTAATTAATAAGAAAAATAAGTAAATATAATCAAAAAAATCCACTCATAATGAACACATTAATTTTCATGTGAGATGATTTATATCCATGAAGAATGATGGTGATTTAGACTATTTCAAAACCCACATGACCTCCACCATTTCCTCCTCTGTGACAAACTCTACACTCATTGTGTTATTGAACATAATGAAAAACATAGAGACCTACATTAAGTGTCTTTCAAAAAACTTATTTTTTCCCATATCAAGGCCCACACCACATGTTTGTTGAGGTATTTATGACAATTCCCCATTGGTGCCTTCCCCGAGCCCCATTCCCTTGGAAATTCCTTGGCCCATGTGTTTCCCAATTCTCGTTTTAAATTGGATCACACCAGGTTTAACTATGGCATGCACCATGGTTATACTGCATCCCATATTAGACCAAATGGTATCCAAAATATCTAAATCCACTAAAATCTCAATGTTATTCACCCAAACATGGATCGACCAAAAATCATAAAGGAAAATATCGAAACGAATCATAACATGTCATGAAAAAATATTTTGAGTCTTCACATTAGTTACCCTTATATAGGGGTATGAGTGACTTTTTATCTCTAATTAATTTGAACCATATAAATATTAAGTTAAATGGGTAGTATTCCCTCAAAATTTTATCCTTTTTATTCCAAAATGATAAAATTTTTGGGAGGGGTAATTTTTTCAAATTTGAAAAGTGATAAAAACCATGAAATGAAGAAAAAAATATGACCAAAAAAATATAATCTTTACCATAAAATAAGGTTGTTTTCCATAATGAACTAGTGAAACTATAAAATAGTTACATATAGTGTAATTATTTTAGGGTATAAAGGTATCCCTCTATTTCACCATCTATAATCATATGTGGTTGGGAATGAAATTTATAAAATATGGGCAGAGGTATTTTTTGGTATTTAGCTTTAATTATTTCCATTCATTATGTTTGAGTGATTTTTTTTATTTTTTTAAGTAAGGTGATTCCATCATGTATCAACTAACATTCCTAGTGGTCACTTTTTCATTTTCATTATTACAGAGGTGTTCTTATAAAGATGTGAGAAATGTTATATGGTAGACATTATACATATACCAAAGTGATTAGTTACATGGGTTTTCCTATAAATAATACCATAAAATGTTATTTTAATACCCTTGAAATATTCTTGAGCATGATGTTCAAATATAATTATGTCATTGACAAGTAATTTCTTCTCTAGATAATCTTTAGAGAAAATTACTATAAGTATACTCAAAATCTAGATCTAAAGAAAAATAATACAAACTTTAAAAGTTTTTTGCAAAAATTTCTTCCACCATATAATATTCTTTTGGGCCTATCTTGTAATAGACAGATATTTTATGAAATAATTTTTTGAATAAGTTTAATTTCTTTACTAGATTATATTGTAAGCATCAGTGAATTTAGATAAACTAAAATATACTATTTATATTCATCTATTATTGTGATAGTTATAACCTAGGTATTAAATTGGTGGTTTTAAATACTAAAAAACAAATTTAAAAAAATTTATGTTGTATGCATGTATAAATAATTTTTTTTTATCAATTTATTAGATATTTAAATAGAAATCATATCAAAGTAAAAGAAATGTTTTTTTCTGAAAATATATTTATATACGTGCAATGTGTTTTTATATTTATTAATCACTATTACTAAATTATTTTAATAAAATTTATATATTATATATTTAATCATATTTATTATCATTTATCTAATATGTTTTCCAATCATGGGAAAAAATAAAGTTAGTTTTATGATTAAAAATATATATTTCTATAAAAAGTCGTTCTATCGTGCTATATTTTTAAGAAAATTGATACATTTTTTAAATGTACTTTTAATAAAGAAACTAATTTTTTGAATAAACAATTAAAAATTATCTTGGTGTGAATTTCTTAGAATTTTCTTAAATGATTATGTTTTTTGATTAATAGTGAAAAATACTATTTTTTGTTATAAATTAACTTTTTGTTTAATGAATTTAATAAGTTTAATATTATTTTAAAAAAATTAGAAGTAAAATTTGATGAATTATATTTTAATAAATTTAATTTATTTAATTTTAATCAATTTTAGTGTTTACCTTTTATATCCAAAATTTTTATACTGATGAAAATTGTTTATTCAAAAAACTGTATTTTAAAAAAACTTTCGGGTTTAATTTTAAATTACATTTTACCAGTTATGTGGATGGAATTTTTTAAAATTGATTAAATATTTAGAATCATAATAATTAATATGATTTAATAAGTTCAAAATAAAATTTTTTCTTAAATAACAGTAAAATCAATAGAAATCATTTACCGTATTTATGGTTAAAATAAGGTTTTTTGCGTTACATGTGCATCTGTAAAAAATATGACATGCATAGTAATTTTTTTGATAAATTTTATTACATATTTATAATAAATGGTAAAGATTTATATAATAATTTTCATTTTTTTAGGATTAAGTAAAAAATTAAAGACATAAAAAATTAAAAAACTTATCATTATAGGGAAAACTAAAATGGTAAAAATAAGTAAACATATAGGTTATGGAGAATATTAAGGTTTATGTGGACAATATCATCCCTAAACTAAATTATTTAAAAAAAATTGGAGTCACTTTGTTTGATTGAGACTTCCTGTTATAGAATAGTTTTGGTCATTTAAAAAAATGGCACTCCTCAATTATAAAATGGAACCTCCTCCCCTCACTTATACAAACCTCATTAACCATTTTTTATCAACAAAAAACTAAAAACATATCTCTAAAACATCCTTGGATATGTTATATATCTTTTTCACCTCCCAAAATACCAACCCTATTGTCCTTAATAAGAGATCCAAGTGAGGTTTTTCTACGTGAAGGTAATTGTACTCTCTAAGCTCTTTATTTTAAAATCTTATCTTACCATATAAATTAATATTCTAAAAATTCATATAAAATTAAAAAATTATATGTCATATTCTACTATTTTATTAATTTAATGAAATAAACTACATCTATCTCCTCATCCATCAAATCGGAAAAGAAACTGGTGATCATGCCTGCGGCAGACTACAAATTTACTAATTGATATAGTAAATTTTGCACCACCAACTCTCATGGAAAGATATAATTATGCGTTTAATGGTTATATATGATATTTTTTACATATTTATACTATTTGAGTAAAAATATGAAATATACCTTCTTAACATCCAATTCGTTCAAAAATGCTATTGTCACTCTTGTATACGTGTGGACCATTGCCTCTATGAAGTGATGTGATTCATTTTAAAATTTATTTTTACATGGATTATAATAAAGATTGATTTAATAAATATATATTATATATATGACATAAATATTATTTTGTAATAGTGATATATTATTTAACTTTATTTAATTCCATTCACTGAGAAAATGGAAGCAACATTCATTGTATGTATTACCTACCGTCTCTGTGAACGGTGTAATTCATTTTCCATTCCATAATTTTATTGATAATTCTAAATACATATATAATGAATATATAAGATATTTATTTCAGGGTTTAAATTATATATATCATGTATCCATGATAAAGTAAAAGGACCAAAACTACTAAACCACATAAATGAAAAACAAAGCATTATTTCCCTGAAACATTAATTACAACAAACAATTGTTAATGAATGGGAAATTAAAGGTCATAATTATAAAACCCAAATATTTTAAACTATAAAAATAATTTTATATAGTTTATATGAAATGAAACGCCAATAATAATTAATAAATTAACACCCCAATACATTATGATATATTTATTTTTAACTAAATTTGATCTCTTTGATTGCTTATGGAACACAGAACACTCAAATCTAAGTGAATAGTAATAACCTCATCGTTAAATTTGTGGGTCTGAATAAAAATAAATAAATTATGGAAATTTTATTTTTTAAACATGTATAAAATAATTTAATTTATTATATATTTATTGGATATAAAATAAGATTCATTTAATACAAAAATAATGTTTTTTGAAAAATTAAATTTTGCTAAAATATGGTTTATTCGTGCTTTGGACACATAATTAAAAATTAATTTTTACTATATTTATAATTTTATTGTAAAAAATTAACTTTACTTTTAAAATAACTTTATCAAAAATTTCATAGCATGAATTTTGAATATTTTTCTAAAATGATTCTTTTTTTGGCGAATACTGAAAAATTCTGATTTTATTTAAAAATCATATTTTTTAATGAATTTACAAGTCACGTTTTATTTTAATGTTATATTAAAATTAAAATTAGGTTGGTAATATTTTTATTACTCAAACATTATTCATTGTATGCAATATCATATTAAATTTTGATATAAAATCTTAATAAATTTATTAAATTTATTATTTCATAATACTATTTTTTTGAAACATCAATTGGGTTTAATTGTAAATAAAATTTCAACACTTATGTTAGTTGAATTTGGATAAATGAATTTCATGAACAGAATAATAATAATATTTATTATTTAAAAATTTCAACATAATTTTTCTCAATAATTAATAATGAAAACAGTAAAATTTATTCACCGTGGTTAAGGTAAAAAAATGTTTATCAGGGTTTAAGATTAAATGATATAAGCTATAAATGAGACAAAACATGTATATTTACTATTTATTGTTCACATTTAGATCTTATATTTTATAAGGTTATAAATGGTACATTTTTTATCTTTCTTTCCTGAGAAAAATGTGGTTTTGGAAATTTCTTTTCAAATATACCTATTGTTTCCTCTCCCCAACTTGTAGAAGGACATCCACTATCATCTCCCTAACACACTTCCAAAATAATTTTTTTCCAATTACTACAAAAATAAATTTTATAATTTCCTAGAATAATGTTTAGAATCTTTTTGGTTATAAATAAACCATAATAAGGATTTTGGTGCAAACTAAATGAAGTTTTCCAATGAAGTGGTAAAATCGTTAACCTAGTATTCTATGTTATTTATTACTCCACCTAATCCCAACATTATTAAAAAATAATTATATAACAAACTCAGTACCATAAATGAAGTAATTTTTTTAATTTTTATGGAATCACCTAGAACCATATACTGTTCTCTCGAATAATAAATGAAACCATTGATCATGTGTATGATGGACTGCTACCTCTAGAACCGATGTAATTCATTTTCCATCACTATTTCTCATTTATGGATATAATGATAAATGTAATATTTATATATGATATTTATGATATAATTATACTTATTCAATTATAAAATCATATATACCTTCTTTCTTTCTATTCAATAGAAAATAATATGACATCATCTACGTGTATGGTGGACTACCGCATAGCGAAGCAAAATGATTCATTTTTCTATTATGATTTACATGGAAGGTAATAATGATTAATTTTATTTTTATAAATTATTTTAATTAAATATTAATAATTATAGAAAATAAATATATCATATACTTTATTACATTTCATTCCATTGAAAACATGATAACAGTTTTGTGTATATGTCAGACAACTTCCTCCTGAAGCAAAGTGATTTATAATTGAATAATTATTTACATGGACCATAATAAAGAATATATTTAATGAATATATGTGATATATATGAAATGTTATTTAATTTAGAAAATAAATATACAATCCACTTCATTACCCCTTCACCCTTTAAGGAAATGACAACGTTTCTCGTGCGTACTTACGGCCTACTGTGTCCACAAAGTGATTTGATTAATTCTGCATCTTCAAAATTAAATAATTATTATAAATATATATCTAATTACTAAAAAATATATTTAATAAATTAATATGATTATTTATATTTTGTAAAAATCTTCTATGTTCATGAATCTGAATATTCACCATAAAACATGCAAGATAAAAATTGAAATTAACAACCGAAACAATAGTTATAATTAAATATTACAAACAAATATGTAATAAGTTTTTATAAAAGGATCATATTTAATATTAAAATTATAAATATAGTCTTATTATAAGTCAATAAAATTTTAAAACCACTTTATATGATGATAAAAGGTGTTCAACTGTAGGGAATATCATGTTAAATGGTTTATCAACTCAATTTCCATTTATTAGGTTATATTATTACTTCATTGATCATATTATACCAAAATTACATGTGACATAACATTTATTTAAAATTTTATTTTTTTGAATCTGCATTGTTTAAAAATAATCATTTCACTTGTTTATTCTCAACTCAATTGTACGAACTTTTTAATGGTTTCATCTTAAGCTTTAATCTTTGAGACATATGTTCTTCTAGGAATATAATTTCTTATAAATGGTGTATATATTTATCAATTAGATAATATATCATTATTCATTCCTAAATTGTGATATTTTAAGTAAAAATTCATCTAATTCAATCATGGGAGTTATGATTCAAAATTTATCAATGTGGTAAGGGTTTTTGTTTCAATTACATTTTAAACGAGATTTTTTATGATTGAGTTTTTATTGGAGGAAATTATTTTATCATTTTATAAAAACCCTATTACATTTTATTCTCATGTTTTTATTCATGATTTTTTGAAATAATAGTATCATTTTCATATCTTTGGTACATAAAATTATAGAGAAAATATTTTTAATAAAATCTGAATTCATTTACCTCTTCGGTCAAAAAACCGTAATCTTATAAGTCCATGTTTTATATAAAAAAATACATGGATTATTTATATTAATTTTTATTAATAATTTTATATTTTCCAAAAAAGTAAAAGGAACCCACCTTTAATTTTATAAGAAATTTAAATTTTGATATTTATTAAAAAAATGTGAAAGTAGCCTTTCTTATCTTAACATATTCAGTATAAAATAAAATTTTATGAAGTCATGACCACTTATTGTTTTAAAGATTCATTTTTTTAGTTTTAATTATTATTTTAAAAAATTATTTATTTTTTTGTAATGTTATATATTTTAATTTTTTTTTGAATATGGAAAGAATGTTTTCCTTTATAAATATTTAAAGTGATCATTCAAAACCATTTTACATATAAGATGACTTCCTCTGATGTCACTCAATGTGAAAATGTTATTTTACACAAGAATTTTTTTAACCTATCTAAACTTATTTTCATCAATAAAAATAACCATTTATATTGGTAAAATCATATAATTCAGGTATATATGTTACTCACTTATGTACCTACTTTATTCTCCCTTCTTTGGAGGGGGTAATACATGCCTTATAATCATTTCTCAAAAGCCTTCACTGTGAAATTTACATTGATTATGATATAAATAAAGATTATTAAACCCATTTTATTTATATGGTTAATGATTATGTTATAAATTATTATTGATTTAATTTACGTGTCACGCATAGATCATGAAAATGTTATGATGTGTTTACTTAGATATCGCTCTAATTACTTTGGTAACACTTTAGTTTCGTGATGGGTCATGTATGGGATTAGGTAGTAGACCTAATTCATTTTAGGAATTTTTCATCAATGTTATTTTTTAGATGATATTATCCTAGACTCTTATTTATGTCATGGTTTGTGTTTATTTTACATTTACAGTGCTATAATGAACTTGTGGTAATATTTTTTTTGTATGCTTCCATGTGCTTACTCATGATATTTTTTTTATCATATCATTTTATAATTTGAACTTTAATGTTATATTTCTTAAAAATGATTATTAACTTAATGGTATTTTTATCTCAACTATTTTTTCTATGTATTCCCCAGGTTATCTAACTCATTTTTGGAGCTCAAAAGGATTTAGGGTCTCATTATAGACATTAAAATAAAAATTTCCCCTTTTAGTCTCACATTGATGTAAAATAAACCTATTATTCCAATTAAAATCATGATTTGTGATCGAGGGGTTATATTAATGGATAATAGCATTTATAAATAAGTTTATAATCCGTGTAAAAGGCTTGGTATTTCATAATTGGTATCAGAGGAAATATTTTCTTAACCTTTTAATCCTAGGATGAGAAAACCATAGTGGTAACCCTAATAATAAGTCTAATGATAATTATAAGGATTATTATAAGGATAAATGTATTCCTAGGAATATATACTATAATTTTAGTGAATTTTAGAGAGAGTGGTTTCAAATAAATGACATTAATATATTAACACTACAAGTGGATTGGGATTTGGAAAAGATGTACCTTATGATAATAACTCTGAAAAGTTGTGTTGATATTGATTCCTTCATTTCCTCGTACATGAAAATTAGCCTAATTTTTAACCTATTTTGAAACATTAAGGATATTTTATTTTGAAATTTAAAAACTCTACATGAACCATGATTAATTATTTGAATAGTTGGTAACTAGGAATAACCTAGGATAAGCCTAACACATTATAAATTGAAAATATTTTGTCAGTATTTAGACATCCATTAAATAATTTTTCTTGATTATTTGGTTTCCAAATATGATTATTATTTCTCAAACTCTTCATTATGGCTTTAGTCAATGGAAATAACAAAAAAGAACTTGGTTAAAGATGAATGTGATTCACAATGTGTTAATGAACACCCAAATGGGATGATGACTTTAGTACAAGATGTTTTGATTGTACCTTATCATTTATCATGATATATGATTAATAACTTAGACCTTAACCATCTCTCAGACTCACAAAATAATATAAGGATATATATTTCTAGGATTTTAAGTGGTGGATATGATAGATGAATGAATATTTAGTTTCCTATATGTAGAGAATGTGAGAAGAATCACTCAATGTAATTTCTCAAAGGAATGTGAATATGTTTTACATGTGGAGAAGAATGGAACAAAGTACATAATTTCTAAGGAAAAATTAAATCTTCAGTAAATAAAATGGACAATAATCAATATTTCCCTAATGTATCATTAAAATTGGAATGTTTTAAATATGAAATGTATAGGAATTATAAAGGTCAATGTTATAAGGGTAATATTAATATTATGATCAACAAGGTTGTATAAGTAAAAGATTTTCTATTGATGATGAATATACTAAAAATGATTTTTGAAAGTAAGTAAGTATTAAGGAATGAGATTATGAATATTAGTTAAGGGTTTAATAATATAGTTAAATAGTTTATCTTTTTTATGTACAGTAAAACAATAATTTTATGAATCGTGAAATATATATATTAGAGGATCTCTATGTAGAAGTTTTATGTTAAGTATTTTCAAGAATATATTGAAAGTTAATAATGAATTCAAAATGTTATTTTATTCTATGGGGATACTCTATATGAAAAAACATATTTTAGGAAAAGATAATCATAGAGATTTATTTAATGTTGAGTTAATTAGTTGATTTTTGTGGAAAAAAACGAGTTGTATAGAAAACCATAGTGGTTAAAAAAAATCTATTTAATGAAAAATGTAATTGTTATAAAATTATCATCACATTCTAGAGAATGTTATAAGATACTTGAAAATTATGAATATGATCATCAAATAAGTTTCAACATTGATTTAGAAAAGGAATACCATTAATTTTGCTGAAAACTCATTACATCTGGCATTGCTGTAGGGATTAACCTCACACCCGAAGGGGGATAAGGTTGTATCTCCTTCCACTGGCCTATGTGATATGCTTCTTAGTATAATATTTATGTTACATAGTTTTAAGGTTAAATATTATGTCAATTTGGAGAAACATATTATAAGATCATGTCATTCTATTATTTGGTGATTAATGATATCATGGGAGATGTTTTGTTGGGTTTAATTATATATATCATTTCGGTTTGACATAAAGGGTTATTTGGGAAGAAATCTCTTAGTTTTTTGTTATTTAAAATGAATTGATATTATATAACCTTTGAGGATAAAATACTATTCCATGTTGAGGGTATTGATATTATTTAGGATATATAGTCCTTTATTTTATGAATAGTGTATGTTAAACCTTTGTTTTCATTGTTGAATATTCGAGATTTATATATTCATCTTTATTTTTCATATTAAACAACTCTTTTTTAAATATTATGGTTTTAATAAAGATATAATAAATATCTTGATACTCTATTATGGATCTTATGATATGTTAAAAGTTAATTTTAGTTATTTGGGTGTAAAAAATTCATTTTTATATGAATTTATTTGATTAAGGGATTAATTGAAAATTGTATGAAGAATAATGAAATGATTAAATTGTTCTTATGGAATAAAAATATATCATGAAAGTTTATTTCCATATATTCTGGGCTAGTAAAATTACTCCTAAACATTAGAATAAGGGTCACTAAATAAAATATTTATCATACTACCTTCATATTTTATGAATATAATGGTAATTTAAATAATCATATATTTATCATTTTCATGTCTCTAAATTTATATTCCTAATTCACATTCTTATGATCAATGATCTCTAGTACACTCTATAATTATTTGTGTTTTTTCCATGTCCATATCATCACTTGTCACTAGTGGTCATCTACGTGGAAACCTAGTTATGTCATCAGTTTCTTATTTCCCTTTCCCATATTTAATGTGAAATTTTTATAAACACTTTTTATGATGATGGTTTTTCCACAAAGAAATTTTTATACCGTTTGTTTTTGAAATCATGATTAAATCATCGTGACGCAATTTATTTAGTGAGTTAAAAGATAACAGCCCAAGATTTTAAAAGAGTAATGTCATGTTTGATATATTATATGACATGCAACACCATGATTATAAAATAATTTAACACCCTGAAATGTTATGATATATTTTCTTTTAAATAACTTGCATCTCTTCGATAACATTTAGAATACGAAACCTTGAATATAAATGAACTGTAATAAACAAGTCGTTGAATTGGATGGTACGGATTAGACTAAATACATTATAAAAATTATATATTTTACACGTGTATAAATTAAATTCAATTATTATCTATTTTTTAAAAATATAATAATTATTATTTAAAAGAAAAAAATCTTAAAAACATTGTTTTTTTAAAGGAGGTTTAATCATGTTTTTCACAGATAATTCAAAATTAATTATTATAAATTATAGGGAATTTATTTTAAAATATGAAATTAATTTTTTAATTCATTATTTCACAATTATATCATGGTGAATTTTTCGTGATTAATCTAAAAAAAAGTTCATTTTTTGATAAATAGAGAAAATTTTAAATTTCATTAAAAATGTTTTTTTGAATAAATCTTTTATGGGCCAAATTTTACTCTATTATAATTTTAAAAGTAAAATTATTTTAATTATATATTTATTAATAAATATTATATTATTTTAATGATTTTTATATTGAATTTATTTATAAAAATCGTTGATAAAAATTTAACGTTTTTCTTCTGCAAAAAAATATTTTTTTGACACATCCAAGAGTTTAAGTTAAAATTAAATTATTCCACTTTTGTGAGATGAATTTGAAAAAATGGTTTCCAATAATTAGATAAATAATAATATATATTATCTAATATAGTTTATTTAATTTTTTTTAATATAATGAACTGTGGAAACAGAAAAATTTATTTATCATGGATCAGATAAAAACAAATTCACCAGAGGTTAAACATAAAAGTTCAGGGTTAAAAATGACACAAAAAATTATAATTCCTATTTTATGGTTGTATTTAGACCATATATATTATAAGGTTCTAAAATGGTCCATTTATTATACTAGTGTCATGATAAAAAATTTGAGGTAATTCTTTCTTTTCACAAATAGTAATTCTGTCCATTCCACCGTTTAGAAGTGGCCGCCCACTCTCCTCTAATCTAAAGAAATAAGAAATCCATTTTATCAATAAAATTCATTACCAAATACTATCTATATATCTATGAATTTATCCTATAATCATATTTTTGGTCATAAATCCTACATTAGAAGGTTTTTTTGCAAACCAGGAAATGTTGTCTGAATAAGAGGTAACATATTTAACAGAGTGTCTAGTATTATTTATTCCTCTAAATCCTCCAAATATTATTAAAAGAAATTATATAATAAACTCAGAATATTAAACATACTATGATATTTTTTATTATGGTATTTACCTACAACCATCTACTCTTCTCTCAAATAGGAAATGAAACTATTGATCATGTGTTTGGAGGACTACCACCTTGGGAATCAATGTAATTATTTTACCTTAAACATTTCTCGTGGAAGGATATAATGATGTGTATAATGTTTAAATATGATATATATAATATAATTATACTTATGGATTATAATATCATATATATACCTTCTTAATTTCCATTTTTTATAAAATACTATAATGTCACTCGTGTGTATGGTAGACTGCCACCTCATGAAGTGATATGATTCTTTTTTCACATATGATTCAAATGGAAGGTAAAAAGGGTTAATAAAATGTTAATATATGATAATAATTACATATTAATAATTTTATAATATAAATATATTATTTCATTTCTTACATTATTATCTATATAATAAATGATATCAGTGTTCATGTCTACGGTGTACCACCGCCTCACGAAGCGCGGTGAATATTTTTTCCCTAATACTTTTCATGGATAGTATTAAATGATAAATTTAATGAATATATGAGATATATATAAAATTATAATTATTAAAAAAATTAATGTACAATATATTTTCATACCCTTTAATTCATTGAGGAAATGATATTGTCGTGTGTGTGTATGTATGGCCTATCGTATCCATAAAGTGATGTGATTCATTATATATGTTGAATATTAAATAATGATACTAAAGATATATATATTGAATAAAAATTATATTTAGAAAATTAATATAATTATGGAGATTATGATACTACATCCTATGATCATGATGTGGAACTTTCACGATAAAATATACATGATAAAATAGTGTAATTAACAATAAAAACAATATAGATAATGAAATATTATAAATGAATAAGAAAAATGATGTTATAAAAAGATCCTATATGATATTAAAAATATTAATATAGTTCTAATAAAAGATAGCTAATTTTTTAAAACTATAATATTGATTTTTTTAATAGATCTCAACTAATGGTAAGTGTAAGTTATGTGGTATTTTAACTCAATTTATAATCATTTGGTTATATAAACACATCATTTATTTTATTATCTAAAAATATTGTGTTAAAAAACAATTAATTTATATATGTAGTATTTAAAATGTTATTTTTTGTTTATATACATTTTATACACATAATCATGTTTTTTATTAATTATCACATCAATGATACAAACTTTGTAAGAGGTTTATCTCAAAATTACCTCTTTGAAACACATGTTCTTTTATAATCCTAATTTATTTTTAATGGTGTATATACTAGATATTTATATATTATATCATGAATCCTTATTATTTCATGATATTTTATGATAAAATTCATCTAATTTAGTCAATGGATGTTTTGATTCAAATTTTACCAAAGTGGGATGTGTTTATATTTCAATCAAATTTTAATTGAGATTATTTATACTTGGATATCCATTAAATGAAATTATTTGATAACTGTATAATAAAACCCTTTAATTTTATTCGAATTTCATTATTAATTATGTTTTCATGTAACAATACAATTTTAATCTATTTAGTACTTCAAATTATTAATATAATGTTTCTATTAAAATTCAAATACATTTCTCTCATCGGTTGATAGTCCTTTTTATCCCGAGTAAATGTTATCTAATTTTTTTAAATATGATTATTTAAAGTAATTTGTATCCTTAATCATATTTTTAAAAAATATTTCCAAATTTATTCTTCTCTATGTTTTCATAACCACCAACTTCTGAAATATTATTTCAAAAATATAATCAAATATTTGTTTCATTAATGTATTTTTTAAGAATTAAAATATTCCACCATCATTAATAGTAAATGATTCAAAGATTAATTTTTTTGTTCCAAAGTTCATTTAAAAAAAATATTTTCATTAATGTTTGGGTAAGATTTAGATTTTAAACAATATTTTCCAAATGAAAATTATATTTTCTTTATGAAATGTTTTAATTAATATTCCAAAATCTTTTTCTGTCTAATATGAAATAACATTGATGTTACTCAATGTAAAAATTTTATTCTCATCAAGAAGGATTTTAATATTTTTAAAATTAATTTCATAAATTAAAATAATCATTTATGTTATTTATATTTTCTAAATAATTTATATATGTCTATAACATTTATACCTAGTTTATTCTACCTTCATTTGGCAGGGTATTACATTCCATATTATAATTTTTAAAATTCCTTCATTAGGAAATTTCCTTTGGTTATGATATGAAGCAAGATTGTAAAACCCTTTTCTATGGGTAATTATTATGTTATGTTTTATGATTGATTCCCTTAATGTGTAACTCATAGATAATTATCATTTTATGAAGCTTCATCCCATATATCACTCCAATTGTAACATTAATAACTCAGTATCCAATATATCCAGTACCCCGAGATGGGTATCCACAGGACCTGAGGCATGCCTTCCCATATGCCAGAGGATGCTGACTAGTAATGAGGGTCTAATAGAGGATGTTGTGTTAATATACCCTCTTTATCATATTAATACAAAAAATTTAAAATACAAAATAGAAAAAAACATTAAACAATACACTAAATTCCATTTCACAAAACTGAGTACAATCCCATAAAGAAATAGAAAATATGAAATGTCATGTCATACAATTCCAAGTTTATGGAGAACCTAAAATAAATACAAGATGATGAATCCCCAAAAATGGGACTTGACATCACATCTATATCCCACATCCATGAACATCTCATTCCCCAATTAACCATCTAGAATAGGGTTATTTCCCTTTTCCTGGCCTGCAACAATGTAATATACTCAAGTACCCAATGATAGGCCGAGCGGGGTGTGAGTACAACTTAGTTGGCCACCACCTATGGTGACTAAAAAATATATAGTCTATGAAAAATAGTGTATAAAATACATAATGAATAATGAGATAAATATAAAGTAAACAAATCTTCATTATTCAACAAAGTTCACTTTGACCACTTCCACCATTTGCCCTATGGCTAAGCATTTTTCATCAAATACCCATCGACCTGTTCTGAACATATTAACATTTCTTGAAGAGGAAGAATAATCTTCCCTATATAACTAGGGATAACATTATCAAAAAAATCATAACACTTATATTAGAGCCTCATTCCAGGTATTCATATTCCAATCATTCATTAGTGGCATAGAGCCTTTTCTATCCCATGAATTATAGGGGTGGGACTTGGTGCCTCAACATAACCAAACCCCTGATCTTAGATCCTCAAGTACAATTCCCCACATAACATAAATGCATGTCCACAATAATATTTAAACATTTAACATGTATACCTTGTATAAACCATCACTCATTGAACACATTTACCATTTATAAACCATAGTTCATTTAATCACATATATCATCTTAATGCCTTAAACCATTAACATACTTAGCAATCACAACCCTTACCAATTAAAAAAATTCAACATTCATAATTAAAAACTTATTAATATATATACCATTTATTTTAATTAACCCATTATCATACATACCAATTACACTCTTAACACATTTATCGCATTTAAATTATACCAAAATCTTCCATGTTTAGTAAGATCAACTAAAAACAATTAAAATCAATTCCATTTTACAAGACTTGTTGAAAAGATAAAAAAATTCTCATTTAGATTCCCTTCATAACCTATGTTAACATGGTAAATATAACTATCATAATATCTATCTCATGAACCTTTCGATTTCATATTTATTAAACCAATTCAATTTTCATGAATGTCTAACACCCCATAGGTGGACTCTATCATGGTCTACTCAACCTCAACACATCCCATGAGGATCATGAGTGATTCAATTCATTATTTGGAAATACAATTTATTAATTCTTACCAAGGTCATCAAACGAATAGTATAGTGGCACAATAACAGAACATCTTACACATTGATCAAACCTCAACACTATAGGATATAACTTGTATTCCGCCTACAACAATTTTATAAAATCGTTCTCTCTTAACCATGGCCTTTGATTTGATATCAAACAACCTTCAAATCCCCAGCCTATATACCTCTAAAAAAGAAGTTTTTACAGATTTAGAGGAAGAAGAATGATTCTACAATACTTAATTTTAAAATATAAATGAAGAGGATTATTAGACTCACTAGAGGCTTCAATATTCACCCAAAGGTGCACCAAATAGCTTAGAAACTAGGGATATTGATCCTTGGGATGTTTGGGAGAATTGGTTCATCACCCTTGGTTTCTTTAGGAATAATATGGAGGAAAATAGGGTAATAAAATACAAATCTCTAAGGGGTGGTAAATTTCTCTATCTTTAATGAGGTTCATTGTTTGGATAAACTGTTAGACGACCGTGTGTCACCCATGTGCTACCCTCATTCCAAGAGGGATCTAGAAATTATGATCTCGTGGATATCTCACATGGTCTGAAAAAACAAGTGGTAACTATAGAGAATGGATATGCCCAATCCGGCATGATTTGACTTTACACCATTAATGGTTTCACAAACTATGTCCTACCTTCACTAAGAAAACAAAGTCACGTTGCATGGTTACTGCTAACTGTGTTCCAAATGTAAAACCTACACTGGATGGCTCCTTTTTTTCCCACTTTTCTTATAAAAAAACCATATAATACCCCTAATCCTCCCCATTAACTCATGAGATATTTCATAAACCATCATAATGGTATTTAAACCAAAATTCAAACAATAATGTGCCTCACTAAGAGTTTGGGATCTTAAAATATCTCTACCTTATAACTCATCATCCTCGAGCTACACTCCCAAAATTTATTAACTCTCTAAGGTAAAAATATTGGGCCACTGGTTCTGTACATCCACTTCCAATTCCTAGGTTTCCTTATGAACATTACCATGATCCCATTACACTCAAACCAAAGGCACAGTCTATCCCTACAAGAAATTATACTTACAATCCACAATACGAACTGGATTATCCATAAAAGATGCATCAGCCTCAAGCTCAACATCATCACAATCTATCATAAGGGAAGGTTAGAGGTGATACATCCAAATATATAACACTTGAAAATATCATGAAATACACTTTACTTTTTTCGAAGATCTGATTGGTATGCCACTAGCCTAATACTCTCTACAATATCAAATAGCCCCATGTACCATGGTAATAACATACATAGTTTCTTAATCCAATGGTGACCCAACCTTGTCGACACCCAAAGGAACACATGATCACCCACCATAAACCCAATAGGGCAAGGACATCAATCAGTATACTATTTATGCCTACTCTAAGTTGTATCCATGTGTTTCTAAATCAACTGAACATGTTTTGCAGTCTCCAACAAAATACTCTATTCCATTATCTCTAATTCACTAGACCCCATCAAATATAACATATATCTACAAAACCTACCATAGAGCTCCCCAAATGGTTCCATTTGAATTGTTTCCTTATAACCGTTATTTTTGGAGAACTCAAATATTAACTATATCTTCTCCCAATACGCACTGATGTCTAGAAAACATTCCATCAACATGTCCTCTTGTACCTAAATAGTATTCTCTGAATTGCCATATTTTTATGGGTGGAAAGTCATACTCAAAACACCTATGTACCAGGATCCTTCCTGAATCCTTTTAGGAGTATGAAGTAAACTGTGGAACACAATCGAAAACTATAACCCACAGCACCCCATGCAACCACACTATCTCCCCAACGTATAACTTACCCAACATGTTAGTGTTAAAGGGCCCTTGAATAAATAAGAAATGTTCCAACATGGTCAACCTATCCAAAACCACCCATATCACATCATTCTTCTGATGTGTCCTCATGATACCAAAAAAATCCATAGTTATGTCTTTTCACTTCCATTACAGAATGAGAAATGACTGTAACAAAGAACCAGGTCACAAAATCTTGAGATTCACCTACTAACAGGTGTAACATCATGTCACGAAACATGAAACTTCCTTTCTTATCCCTAGACACCAATAATTTTTACGAATATCATGATATGTATTATTCAAACTAGGATACACCTCCCACATTAAGGAATGAATCTCACGTATCACCTCTTACCAAATACAAGAATACACAACAAAATATCCATGATCCTAAATGATATCATTGCAATCAATAGTCCAATCAGAGTGTTAATCCCCACCTTTAAGGTTCTCCATCAAGACATAACACTTCAGATCCTTATAATGCCTCTCCTTGATATATCATAGAAGCATGGAATCAACTACAAAGGGTGTGAGGGTCATTTTCTATCATCTATCCTAAAATTATAGATTCATTCTACTAAACACCGAAATCATCCTCTTCTCAGAATTGGATTTATGGACCACCTAATCTTGAGTCTTCTAACTCAAAGAATGTATAACACTATTTCCATTTCTCGATGTGTAGATCTGCTTAGAATCCAAAGAATATATATATATAACCCATATTCACTTCCTAATATTCATATCACACTGGTAGAATATGTACTTAAGGATTTTATGATCAGTATACACAGTAAACTATTCACCCAACAAATAATGGCACCAACACATTATGTCATATACCACCATAACCAACTCAAAATAATTCATACGGTAATTTATTTCTTTAGGACTCAATAGTCGTGACCCATATTCCACAACCCAATCATCATGCATCAATACTACGCTGATCCCAAAACCAGATACATCACAAACCAAGGTATACTCCTTACCCAAATTGATAAGGATCCTTATCTTAGCAATAGTAAACCACTTCTTTAATGCATGGAAGGAATCCTTACATGCCTAAGACCATTCAAAATTGATACCCTTATTGATCAGGATTGAAATTACTATTTCAAAATGGTAAAATAATTTGATGAACCTTCAGTAATTACCCACTAAACCTAGAAAAAATATTATATATAAAAAAATAGGTTTCTCCCAAGGTACAACTATATTCACATTCTCCGTGTCTACTGACACACCTTCTTTAGAGATAATGTGACTCAAGAAATGTACCATATCAATCCAAAAATGAAACAATTATATATCATTGGAAAGTCTCTTCTATGATTTTTTACTTGGGATGGTATCAATATGTTTGTAATGATCTTCTTGAGTATTGTAGTACAAAAATATGTAATCCACATAAATGACTAAAAACTGATCCAAATACGGGCGGAAGAATCAGTTTCATAGGGATATAACCACTACTATTTAATTATTCAACCTGAAAGACAACATAATAGACTCATATAAACCATACCTACTCCTAAATGAAGTCTGTTGTATATCAGAAGTTTTCATCATCATCTGATGATACCCCGATCTTAAATAAATTTATTAGAATACAAAATATCCTATAAACTGGTAAAAAATTTCTAACCATGGAAGTGGGTATATGTTATTAAATGTTATATGGTTCAGTTTCTGATAATCTACACACAACCATAAACTCCTATAATCGATTTTGCAAAAAAAAATGGAGATCCCAAATCTGACGTGCAAGGATTAATAAACCCCTTATTATCCCATTCCTCTAATAGATTTGTTTGTTCAGGAATTTCTACTAGTGTAATTTTTTATGACAGATTAGAATTGGGTTTTTCTTCAGTAAGCAACTAAATCATGAACTAAACATATCACTTATAACGAATCCCTTATAATTATTTGGGAAACACACCGTAAAACTATTCAACCATAGGAGGAGAAAAAATATTCTCTACACCTTCATCATCAAGCACAAGACATGCCCCTTGGGATGTGATTCCACCCATCTGCTGATGAATGAGCCTTTCACGACCTTCCAAGATATCACATTCCCCATGGTGAACATATGTATCCCCGTCACAGGATGTGAATGTTACCCTAAAATGGTAATAAAAATAAATATACTAATATAATACCTTCCAATACTTCCCTAATATTGTATCTAAACCTAACATCTCAATCACAAACAAGTCCCATAGGAAATGATACTCACTAACCACAAGAGCACACTCCTTACACTGGTATAAATTTTCTGTTCATAATTCTAATGGTGTATTAATCTACATAACTCTACACATATGTTCCACCTCTATACCCAACCCATTTACAAACTAAGTAGATATAAAAGAGTGTGAGGAACATGTATCAAATATATTACTAGATATCATGTAGGATATAAGAATCATACCATGAACAGTCAATAGCCTATCCTTAACACCATTAGGTATTGT
Source organism: Viscum album (assembly GCA_963277665.1). NCBI lineage: Eukaryota > Viridiplantae > Streptophyta > Magnoliopsida > Santalales > Viscaceae > Viscum > Viscum album. The sequence continues at coordinate 403,415,271 of OY728157.1, forward strand.
CTTATATTATTGGAGAATAATTATACCTATACCATGGGATCTATTACAATCCCCTAGTGTTTCACTAACCAACTGATAAGGATTCTATTTTCATGAATTACCACATCCACCACCCTATATGGTATGGTCCATATTACTCCACCTTATTGTATGATATAGGGTAGTTGACCCCCTACCTACACTCTATATCATCCTTGATCCTCTATATTTAACCATATTTTAAGGTTTTCTATAAAACCTAGAAACATTATCCTTCCTTTTGTACTCTCAGTACTCAACTGGGGATCAAGGGACACTAACCATGCATGTGTCCATTCATTATGCACTTATAACAAAACACATGGTCACCACCTTGAGAAGTTAAACCCTTTCCATGGATAATCTATCTAACACTACCATAGTGAAAACCCTTAAAAAACACTTCCAAACATCATAAATTGCACCAATGGATCTCACAAATAGAACATCATGTCCACCATAATAAGCTTATTTTAGTTTCCATATAGAATTAAGGACTTGATCCTTCACCTCATGAATCCTTTTTAAATGGAAGATATTGACCATTGACATGATCTAATGTCTAAGTATATCCGAAAAATGTATAGTCATAGTAACCTCATCCCTTTCCCATGTTTGAATAAGGGGATAAAAATCTATGAAGTGTCCAGAATAGTCCATCACAGTCATAATTCCCTAGGTGGACCTCATAAACTTTATATCCTTCTCCTTTGTCATGGTGAGTTGATAGAAATGTTCTTGAAACATTTCATAGAAATATCTCCATAATATACATTCTTATCACTATGTCTTAACTAGAATATCCATAAATCTCATTTTTTATCCTCATAGTATGTAATCTAGAAGCATGACTATCTTCATTGGAGGAGCCTCCAAGTTATCAAAAAATATCTATATGGAATCTGTCTAGAACATAGCTGACTCAGGCCCACCCACTTTGGAAGATGTAATAGGGTGTTGTAACTGAAACATTCTAGTCAAGTTAAACATACTCATTACATCCCACCTAGGGTCTCATTCCTTCATCTTCATAAAACTAGCAATGTTCTCATAGAATTTATCCACCACTCTGTTACCTGAGACCAATATGGTATCCCACTCTGCAACTATAGGAGCATTCAAACTCATGTATCAAAACCATCAATCATCGTTGTAGTGGCATATCTCTATATATCCAAACACATGTCTCAAAACACATAACAAAAATATTATATAGATTGTGAAAAATAAGGCTCTCTACTATCCATAAAAACCTAATTCCACACACTCTTTTCCCTGAAATTTAGTCACATCTCTAACACAATCCTCAACCATCCCAACCATGGGTTATGGTATATATGGGGTAAATAATCATACATATTAACAATTCTTTCATTATACACCATGTTTAACCATTTTATTTTCACAACATAAATATTTATCGTTTCGGAAACTTTTGATCTTTACAAATCATCAAAACCATTTTTTATCCCATTTATGACTCTTCATTAGGAACTATTATTTACCTATACTTTTATGTCCCTTCCATTGGACAATTTGTATTGCCTTTATCTACCACCATTTTTATTTAAAATTATAAAAAAAATCCATCAAATCCCATGTGTATTTCTTGTGTGTTCCTACCAAGAATAATATCATATACATCTCTTGGTTTCATAAATTATACATGTTTACCCAACATCATACGATTTTGGTTAAGAGAAAAATATCATAAAATAGTCACATCACACAAAAAGTGAATCAACCAAGGTGAAATATCATCCAATTGTGACCAAAAACATCAAGAACAATAGTCACACCCTAAGTACATAGATTTTCACCCATACATGGGTTAGCTACACCGATGACCAAGATTATTTCAAAGTCCTAACATTTTCTAATCACATGTCAACCACTCTTAAATAGTTATACAACAAAAAAATGGCTTTGATACAACTTTTTAATGTTCTTGGCCCAGTAGACACTACATCCGGTGCCCCGAGATGGGTCACCAAATGACTATAAGCACACCTATCAATATTCAAAAGGCGGGTAACTAGATGTGTGGGTATAATAGTACATGTGAAGATATTATTCCCTCTTTTTTCTAAGTAATCTAAAACAACAACAAAATTCAAAAAATAAAGGAAACAAAAAAACAATAATCATGGATCGCAATTCTATTTTACAAGACTACATTCAAGCCCACAATGAAATAAAAAATGTGCTATTTCATGTTAAATTGTTGCAAGTGAATAAAAACCCAAAATAAAGAAATAATGAAGAATCATTAACATGATTCTTGACTCCATGTCTCAATACCTCATCCATGCACATACCATTCCCAAATTAACTATCTATCACAGATCCCTTACCATTTTCCTAACCGCTAACCATGAAGTCTACTGAGGCACCCAATAGAACCCTGAGCAAGGTGTGAGTAACTCAATAGACCACCACCAATAATTTCTAAAAAACATCTACTCTAAATCTATAGTGTATGCCAATATATAAAAATAAAAATACAAACAAAAGGTAAACTAGGTGCCATTATTTATCAAATTTCACTTTAAACACTTTAACCATTTATTCCATGGGTTATCCATTTTTAATAAAATATGCCTCACCCTATGTTGGTCATATAAACATTCCATAAAGATGAAGAATAAAGTTCCCTAAATCAATATGGAAAACATTACAAAAACAATACATAATACTTACCTTGGATCATCTATTATGATATTTATATTCCATGAATTTGTTAGGGGTATAGAGCAACAGTCCAACTCCCTAACTGTAACACCCCAGGTAAATAAAGAATATTACATCTTTATATTTACCCATATTTGTGAATCAAATATTAATATTACTTTAAAGGGGATGCTATGCTCTATGGCGTACCCAATACGCAACAATGAGTTTCTTGGGAATCTTACGTTTAACTCTAATAATAAAATAATATTATTTCAAATGTTAGTTAACATGTAGCCATTATATTGGCGAGAATGAATAGAAATAACTAAAATATGAATATATATGTTTGTACATTTATCCAATAAAATATAAAGGCTTAAAATAATAAAGGAATTCAATTTTATACATAAATACATTAATATTCACTAAAAGGTTCATTTATCGTCTTTTGATGGCGAACCCTCTTTAAATATAGTTTTGGTCACTCTTATACATTCTTTTGGACCAAATAAATCCTTATTTATAATTGGGACATCAAAATTTACTTTGTGTATGTTTTTGTTATTTTTCCGATAAAGTTCATTTTTTATGAATAAGTGAAAAATGTTGTATTTAAATTCAAAACCTCTTTTAATCAAAATTATTTATATGATTAGATTATCTTTTGAATTAGTTTTAAAGTGAAACCATAAAATATTTTTACCATTTGATTCAACGGTGGACTTTGGAATTAATTTCACTTTGAAATTCGACATAAACAAATATCAATCTTTTGATACTTATTGTTTCATAAAAACACGCTATTTGTCATGACAGCGGGAATTAATTATTAAATTAATTAATGTGACTTATATGTTTTGAATTTTTTAAAATAGACTTCATTTTTGAATTCGGAATATCAAATATAGCTTAGGGTGAATTTTTGGTAATTTTCTGAAAAACTTCAATTTTTGATGAATAGTGAAACCACTAAGTGGTACTTATAAAAACTGATTTTTCATTTAAATGAAATTTTTCCATCATTGTGTTTTGAATTTCAAAAATCTGACACACATGGTTGTCATTAATAAGTAAAATGTGGTTCAATGAGATTATAATAATTTTTTGGTGAATAGTAACTTTTTTTCATTAATCGTGATTAGAGGTAATTAGTGTAATTTAAGGTAAAAATGATATTATAAAAATATGAAAACACCATGACACTTGTCCTACCCCTACTGGATGAGTCATGTCCGACCACGACAACCCATGGGTCGATTTAGGGGACCCTATGGAGCCTCTTGGGTGAGATAATGACTTTAATGCCTTTTTTTAAATAAAAGTGAAAATGACACTAACATAAATTGTTTTACTAAAAAACAATTTAGAAGGGGTTATACTAATCATATTATTGTATATAAATACTCTTTGGAAATAATATTTCCTACATCAGGATATTTGTTTTATAATTTTTAGACATTAAATAAATTAATTTAATTATGAAATCCTGATGATGCAACGATGACCACATTAATGAACAGTTTAAATAAAATGAAATGATAATATAAAATCTAAGACCTACACTTGTCCAAAAACTATTGTATGGAAATATTTCTAAGCCTTATCATCTAATCATCGAAATACATCAATTTGGGACCTTAGAAATTTGAAACACATTTAAAAATAAAATAATTGTTTCATGATTTCCAAAAGTTCCCCTCCTCTCCTCTTATAAAAGGCCCCCACCTCTACCTCATTTCACACACTCCTCAAGACTTTGGGTGGGCCATCCCCTGACCATTTACTCTCTCCACATACCTCTCCTCATCCTAGAGGATTCCCTTTATGCATAATCCTTTCAAAGGAATCCTTTAGGCTCAAATCAAAAGGAGTTACACTTTTAAAGGTAATTCATTCTCTTATGTTCATTTGTTTTATTTTGAATCTCCAACCCCCTAAACTCTTTTTATTTACTTATTTTGTAACAACACCAGTATCTCCAATATACTAGGATATTTTTATAATATTTATTCGAGCTACACTCTCACACAACTACATCAAATGGTTAAAGAACATACGGTTTCCGTGGATGGCAAAATTCTGCCTCCCGAAACGATGATTGTTCAATACTCATTTAACACCTTCAAAGGTGGCCATTATGATGTAACTATTTTTATATATGATATATAACATGTTTATTCTTTCCTTAAGATTTTGTATTTTTCATTTATGACATACCATTATTGTTTCCATTATGGGTAAAAACGATATCTTCATTTTAGGAAGTGCGGACTACCGCCCCCTGAAAGTTATTTGATTCATTAATACCATATGTGGGATGTGTAAAGGATAAATTTAATGATATTATATATGTTATTTTACCGGAATTATAATATACTCTTATATCATTATGATTCCATTCCAGAAAATACGAAATAGAAATGGAAGTAGCGTTCATGCGTACATACGGTTTACCGTCTCCATGAACGGTGCATTTCATTTCTTACCTCTAAATGTGATGTAATATTATAAATACATGTATATGATGAATATATATGATATATATGTTATCCAAATCATTAATATCATTCTGGATATAACAAACCTTTGACCAAATTAAGAACATGTAAGTGTAAGAAGTCTATTTTTGGCTTAAGAACCAAATACCGACAAAATGAACATTATTAACTTAAATGATTACATGATGTTTATAACATGGTATAAAAGGAATAAGGAACTATAAAAAAGATTCTTAATAAAGTGTAAATTAACTCAAGTTTATTATTCAGGACGTTAAAGAACGGTCGAGTCAATTTGGACTTGAGGTAAGGGATCTTACTCCTCTCTTTCTTTTAAGTACACTCTTTTATGTCATTCCTTTTAAGCTCATCTTTCTTATTATTGGGATGTTCTTTTATCTTAATCCTACTGTACTTATTATGTTAATATTATGAGAGACTCTATTTCCTCTCATCAATCCATTTTTGGAAGTTTTGAGTGGCGTCGTTAGGATGCCGAGTTTTCGTAAGGGATTTTTCATCTCAATTTTATTCCTGTGAGATTTATGCTACATTTGCCACAATTTCCTTTGAGTGGTGTATGTACTGCCCATTATTTTAATCATTGTGTAATATACATTCATTTATTAGTATTTAAATCAATTTTTTATTGTCCTTCTTCATGGGGTGAATGTCTCTAAAGATACCCATGTCAGTAAGGGAACTTTTCACCCTCCTCTTTTTAAAAGACTTATTTTGTTGGGTCTTTTAATTTACATATTGTTATGTTGGGATATGTTCTCATATATCCTCACTGATGTAAATTTTATGTCCAAGTGATGAGATAAACTTTTTATCTCTCGTCAACTGATTTTGATGTGACGCCGTTAGGCTGTCAAGGGAACTTCTTAATCCAATTTCGATTTCTTTGGGTTCAACATGTAGTTATTGAATATGTCATCCTTTGAATATGTGTGAATGACCTTTGATTATTTTACACTTAATATCCACTTATATTTGGTGTATTCATTTGTCACACATAATTATGTAATTGATTTATCCTTAAACCAAGGATACCGTCTTTGTATGGGACTTCGTCTCAATCTCCTTTCATTGAGGCATATTTTGTTTTATACACAAACTTCTTTTATACGGTGTATAAACCCCTTTGACTTTTACGTTTATTCAAAAGGAATATTTTTTATACGAATCGTTTACTAAATGACAAAAGGGAATGCTTTTGTCGTACGTATGCGGCGACAACGACTTCTCCGCCGCCGTGACCGTTATTGGAGTTTCGGCTTCCTCTACAAGCCATACCTTCTTTTTAAAAGAAAAATAAATACCATGTTTTACTTTTCTTTTATTTTGGTATCGAAAATGGTTTTCATAGTGTTTTTATATCAATGTGTTGTATTGATATCTTATGATTGAAAGGTGGAAATTTTATGTTTCCATTATGCATGTTTTATGTGATACGATTATGTTGAGGTTCTTGGGCATTATTTTGAAGACGGGTGGTTCCGTGATAAACTAAGGGTGGGTGAGCCCGATATAGCTCTCCAATGCATTGGGTAACGCGAAGGAGTGAAACGTTAAGGTTTCTACGAAGAGATTTAGGTAATATACTGTGATGGGTATTCTAAACGTAACCAAGAGGGTTACTCCCTATGTAAGAATGTTATGAATGCCTCAAGTTACCTTTATGTCTGATGATTTCTATGATTTATTCATGATTTTATGCGGTATGTTAAAGTGCTTATGTTTTATGGGTAAAGTATGATTTCATTCTTATGTATATATGTACCCATGTTTCCTTTCCATATTTTTATATCCCTTACTGAGCTTTTAATGCTCATCCCAAGTTTTTTTGAAATGTTTTTCACAGGTCAAAGGAAAGGTACATGATATGATGATAGTGTCAAGGAAGTGTCATGAAATAATCCATGTTTTATTTTAAATGTGTTTCAATTGATGGGAATGAAGAATACTATCTTTATTTAACCACCTTGTTTATATGTGGAATGTAATGCAAGTTTTATGATCTAATTCTCTAAAACTCTCAACCCGAAAATATCCTCAACGTGTAATCTTGTAATAAATCAAGATTAAGTAAGATTTAAGGCTGGGGCCTTATAGTTGGTATCGGAGGTCGGTTTAGACAACTTTAGGGATTTGGAGATTTTGTGAGACACATGATTAGTCCCTATATCTATTATTTCAGTTAAATCCTTGTTTTATAAATTTTTTTCAGGTCAAGTAAATTCGGTTACGAATGGAAGGAGAAGGATCTCAAACGACATTCCTATCTCTTCCTGATGACATGCTTGCAATAATTATTGAAAAGTCATCTTCGGATGATTGTGAAACTTTTTCTAGCATACAACTCACTTGCAAGCAGTTTTTTGAGATATCAAACAACTCCACTATACCTCGTTATCATCGTGGATCATGGGTTGTTTTTAGACAAATACTATTTTCACAATATTCTCATATTTTCAAGAAAGTTAAATATTATCAAGGTATTTTCAAATATTTTACCTTATCACAAGAATTTGAAACATATTATGATTTTAGAAATGGTGCTAAGGAAGGAGACCCTTGCACAACCTATTTATATTTTCTTTTAAAATATAGCCTCACATCACATACTTATGGTATTTTAAAAGGACCAATAATAGAAAGTTTCAACTCAATTTCGGTCCGACTATTTTATATAAATCAGGTTTTATCAGATGTTTTAGAATTATATGTCATACATGATTATTTTCCAAAACTGTTTTTCTGTGAACACCCATATGACCCATGTTGTACGAGGTGTATTTGGATGGAGGAAGCAAATGATTTTGAAGGATCTCTAATTAATTGTTGTAATGAATGGGACTTCTACCTACGTGAGAAAGATGACGATGAAACAGAGTGGACGCCATGATCAAGGTATGATGTTATTCATTTTGGGAATCATTTTATTTTATCTTATGGTGGTGAAATAAAACTTCAAGAATTAAGATGTTGAGATCGTAACAAATTCGGATAAAAATTAAATCTATAAAGAAACGATTGAGGTTAAAACATGTTAGGGTTATTTTTGGAGTTTTATAAAAAGTACAACACGCAGACCGTGTGACAACCCATCGCATCGGACAAAGCTGTGGGAATCGAACCCACAACCAAAGTGCAACTGGTATTTATCGCCTACCACTGGACTACGTGAAGTCCCTGGTTAGTTTGACTGATTCCTTTTAGTTAGATGATTTTATTAAGAGTAAGTTGATTTTGGGTTATCTATGGATATTTATTAACCTATCATGGGGGATATGTGATTAGGTTAATTACTTTTCAATACGAGACATTAAGAGAAACTGATGTTGTTTGGAGATAAATGATACGATTTAACTTGGAAGAATATGTGACTAAATCCCTCAAATATTTGGGTTTCAATCTTAGTTTGGTTTACTTTGAAGAATTTTATAAAAAAATTGATTATCGAATGGTCCTCATTGAACTTTGGGTTTTGTTGGAAAAATTTTGGAGATTAGGAATAGATTTTCTTTTTATAAGGGGTTATCATTTTCTGGATTATCTGACCTTGTACTAACATTTTTGGTTTTGGTTAAGGTCTAAAGATATGGGATGTATATAGTTCTCTTTGGTGGATTAGGTGATTCTCTAGAAGTTTATTATAGTACTCTTAATGTGAACAACTCTTCCTAAATACTCGTCTTTTGGAGAAAATATGAGTTCGTGTAAAAGTTGAAAGTCAACATGATAAGTGATTATGTTTCCCTATGAATGAATTACTCAATAAAAAGTAACTTAAAACACAAATGTTGTCTATTAACTTTTCCTACTGGGGAATCGAATACCGTTTAACCCATCACAAGTTTGTGATTTTCTTGTGGTTAACTTTCTCCTAAACATGTTTTCTACCACTCTCCATCAGAACATGACCCTTTGTTTTTTCCTCCATGTCCATATTTTCATACTTGGAATCCTAGTATGGGTTAACTCGGGTGACCTTTGTACTTATCTTTCTTTATTATAAAGTGATTGTTTTGCCGACTCTTGTTCTTATGTGGGACTTTCAAGGATGTTACCAAGCCCAATTTTAAAATTACGAGGACGCAATTCCCAAAAGGGGGGAAGGATGTAACACCCCAGTTAAATAAAGAATATGACATCTTTATATTTATCCATATTTTTGAATCAAATATTAATATTACTTTAAAGGTGATGCTATGCTCGATGGCGTACCCAATACGCAACAACGAGTTTCTTGGGAATCTTACGTTGCACTCTAATAATAAAATAATATTATTTTAAATAGTAGTTAACATTTAGCCGTTGTATTGGCGGGAATGAATATAAATAACTAAAATACGAATATATATGTTTGTACATTTATCCAATAAAAGATAAAGGCTTAAAATACGAAAGGAATTCAATTTTATACATAAATACATTAATGTTCACTAAAAGGTTCATTTATCACCTTTTGATGGTGGACCCTCTTTAAATATAGTTTTGGTCACTCTTATACATTCTTTTGGACCAAATAAAATCCTTATTTATAATTGAGACATCAAAATTTACTTTGTGTATGTTTTTGTTATTTTTCCGATAAAGTTCATTTTTTATGAATAAGTGAAAAATGTTGTATTTTAATTCAAAACCTCTTTTAATCTAAATTATTTATATGATTAGATTATCTTTTGAATTAGTTTTAAAGTGAAACCATAAAATATTTTTACCATTTGATTCAATGGTGGACTTTGGAATTAATTTCACTTTGAAATTCGACATAAACAAATATCAATCCTTTGATACTTATTGTTTCATAAAAACACGCTATTTGTCATGACAGCGGGAATTAATTATTAAATTAATTAATGTGACTTATATGTTTTGAATTTTGTAAAATAGACTTCATTTTTGAATTCTGAATATCAAATATAGCTTAGGGTGAATTTTTGGTAATTTTCTGAAAAACTTCAATTTTTGATGAATAGTGAAACCACTAAGTGGTACTTATAAAAACTGATTTTTCGTTTAAATGAAATTTTTCCATAATTGTGTTTTGAATTTCAAAAATCCAACATACATGGTTTTAATTAAGAAGTAAAATGTGGTTCAATGAGATTATAATAACTTTTTGATGAATAGTAACTTTTTTTCATTAATCGTGATTAGAGGTAATTAGTGTAATTTAAGGTAAAAATGATATTATAAAAATATTAAAACACCATGACACTTGTCTTACCCCTATTGGATGAGTCATGTTTGACCAAGACAACCCATGGGTCGATTTAGGGGACCCTATAGAGCCTCTTGGGTGAGATAATGACTTTAATGCCTTTTTTAAAATAAAGGTGAAAATGACACTAACATAAATTGGTTTACTAAAACAATTTTTAGAAGGGGTTATACTAATCATATTTTTGTCTATAAATAATATTTGGAAAGATAAAAAGATTTACTACATCAGGATATTTTTTTATAATTTTTAGACATTAAATAAATTAATTTAATTATGACATCATGATGATGCAACGATGACCTCATTAATGAACAGTTTAAATAAAATGAAACGATAATATAAAATCTAAGACCTACACTTGTACAAAAACTATTGGATAGGAATATTTCTAAGCCTTATCATCTTATATTAGAAATATATCAATGTGTGACCTTAGAAATTCGAAACACTTTTGAAATTAAAATAATAGTTTCATGATTTCCAAAAGTGCCCCTCCTCTCCTCTTATAAAAGGCCCCCACCTCTACCACATTTCACACACTCCTAAAGCCTTTGGCTCGGCCATCCCTTGACCATTTACTCTCTCCACATCCTTATACTCATCCTAGAGGATTACCTTTGGGCATAATCCTTTCAAAGGAAGCCTTTAGGATCAAATCAAAAGGAGTTACACTTTTAAAGGTAATTCATTCTCTCATGTTCATTTGTTTTATTTTGCTTCTCCAACCCCCTAAACTCTTTTTATTTACTTCTTTTGTAACAACACCAGTATCATAAATATACTAGGATGTTTTAATAAGATTTATTCGAGATACACTCTCACACAACTACATCAAATGGTTAAAGAACATACGGTTTTCGTGGATGGCGACATTCTGCCTCCCGAAATGATGATTGTTCAATAATCATTTAACACCTTAAAAGGTGGACATTATGATGTCACTATTTTTATATATGATATATAATATGTTTATTCTTTCCTTAAGCTTATTTATTTTTCATTTATGGCATACCATTATTGTTTCCATTATGGGTAAAAACGATATATTCATTTTAGGAAGTGCGGACTACCGCCCCCTGAAAGTGATTTGATTCGTTAATACCATATGTGGGATGTGTAAAGGATAAAGTTAATGATATTATATATTTTATTATACTGGAATTATAATATACTCTTATATCATTATGATTCCATTCCAGAAAATACGAAATAGAAATGGAAGTAGCGTTCATGCGTACGTACGGCTTATCGTCTCCATGAACGGTGCATTTCATTTCTTACCTCTAAATGTGATGTAATATTATAAATACATGTATATGATGAATATATATGATATATATGTTATAAAAATCATTATTATCATTCTGGATATAATGGACCTTTGACCAAATTAACAACATGTAAGTGTAAGAAGTCTATTTTTGGCTTAAGAACCAAATACCGACAAAATGAACATTATTAACTTAAATGATTGCATGATGTTTATAACATGGTATAAAAGGAATAATGAACTATAAAAAAGGTTCTTAATAAAGTGGAAAATAACTCAAGTTTATTATTCAGGACGTTAAAGAACGATCGAGTCAATTTGGACTTGAGGTAAGGGATCTTACTCCTCTCTTTCTCTTAAGTACACTCTTTTATGTCATTCCTTTTAAGCTCCTCTTTCTTATGATTGGGATGTTATTTTATATTACTCCTACTGTAATTATTATTTTAATATTATGAGAGACTCTATTTCCTCTCATCAATCCTTTTTTGGAAGTTTTGAGTGGCGCCGTTAAGCTGCCGAGTTTTCGTAAGGGATTTTTCATCTCACTTTTATTCCTGTGAGATTTATGCTACATTTGCCACAATTTCCTTTGAGTGGTGTATGTACTACCCATTATTTTAATCATTGTGTAATATAATTTCATTTATTAGTATTTACATCAATGTTTTATTGTCCTTCTTCACGGGGTGCATGTCTCGAAAGATACCCATGTCGGTAAGGGAACATTTCACCCTCCTCTTTTTAAAAGACTTCTTTTGTTGGCTCTTTAAATTTACATATTGTTATGTTGGGATATGTTCTCATATATCCTTACTGATGTAAATTTTATGTCCAAGTGATGAGATACACTTTTTATCTCTCATCAAATCATTTTGATGTGACGTCGTTAGGCTGTCAAGGGAACTTCTTAACCCAATTTCGATTTCTTTGGGTTCAACATGTAGTTATTGAATATGTCATCCTTTGAATATGTGTGAATGACCTTTGAATATTTTACACTTAATATCCACTTATATTTGGTGTATTCTTTTGTCACTCATAATTATGTAATTGATTTATCCTTAAACCAAGGATACCGTCTTTGTATGGGACTTCGTCTCAATCTCCTTTCATTGAGGCATATTTTGTTTTATACACAACCTTCTTTTATACGATGTATAAACCCCTTTGACTTTTATGTTTATTCAAAAGGAATATTTTTTATACGAAGCGTTTACTAAACGACAAAAGGGAATGCTTTTTTCGTACGTATGCGGCGACAACGACTTCCCCGCCGCCATGACCGTTATTGGAGTTTCAGCTTCCTCTACAAGCCATACCTTCTTTTTAAAAGAAAAATAAATACCATGTTTTACTTTTCTTTTATTTTGGTATCAAAAATGGTTTTCATAATGTTTTTAAATCAATGTGTTGTATTGATATCTTGTGATTGAAAGGTGGAAATTTTATGTTTCTTTTATGCATGTTTTATGTGATACGATTATGTTGAGGTTCTTGGGCATTATTATGAAGACGGGTGGTTCCGTGATAAACTAAGGGCGGGTGAGCCCAATATAGCTCTCCAATGCATTGGGTAACGCGAAGGAGTGAAATGTTAAGGTTTCTCCGAAGAGATTTAGGGAATATACTGTGATGGGTATTCTAAACGTAACCAAGAGGGTTACTCCCTACGTAAGAATGTTATGAATGCCTCAAGTTACCTTTATGTCTGATGATTTCTATGATTTATTCATGATTTGATGCGGTATGTTAAGGTGCTTATGTTTTATGGGTAAAGTATGATTTCGTTCTTATGTATATATGTACCCATGTTTCCTTTCCATATTTGCATATCCCTTATTGAGCTTTTAATTCTCATCCCATGTTTTTTTGAAATGTTTTTCAGAGGTCAAAGGAAAGGTACATGATATGATGATAGTGTCAAGGAAGTGTCCAGAAATAATCCATGTTTTATTTTAAATGTGTTTCCATTGATGGGAATGAAGAATACTATCTTTATGTAACCACTTTGTTTATATATGGAATGTACTGCAAGTTTTATGATCTAATTCTCTAAAACTCTAAACCCGAAAAGATCCTCAATGTGTAATCTTGTAATGACTCAAGATTAAGTAAGATTTAAGGTTGGGGCCTTATAGTTGGTATCAGAGGTCGGTTTAGACAACTTTAGGGATTAGGAGATTTTGTGAGACACATGATTAGTCCTTATATCTATTATTTCAGTTAAATCCTTGTTTTATAACTTTTTTTCAGGTCAAGTAAAGTCGGTTACGAATGGAAGGAGAAGGATCTTGAACGACATTCATATCTCTTCCTGATGACATGCTTGTAATAATTATTGCAAAGTCATCTTCGGATGATTGTGAAACTTTTTCTAGCATACAAATCACTTGCAAGCAGTTGTTTGAGATATCAAACACCTCCACTATACCTCGTTATCATCGTGGATCATGGGTTGTTTTTAGACAAATACTATTTTCACAATATTCTCATATTTTCAAGAAAGGTAAATATTATCAAGGTATTTTCAAATATTTTACCTTATCACAAGAATTTGAAGCATATTATGATTTTAGAAATGGTGTTGAGGAAGGAGACCCTTGCGCAACCTATTTATATTTTCTTTTAAAATATAGTCTCACATCACATACTTATGGTATTTTAAAAGGACCAATAATAGAAAGTTTCAACTCAATTTCGGTCCGACTATTTTATAGAAATCAGGTTTTATCAGATGTTTTGGAATTACATGTCATACATGATTATTTTCCAAAACTGTTTTTCTGTGAACACCCATATGACCCATGTTGTACGAGGTGTATTTGGATGGAGGAAGAAAATGATTTTGAAGGATCTCTAAATCATTGTTGTAATGCATGGGACTTCTACCTACATGAGCAAGATGACGATGAAACCGAGTGGACACCATGATCAAGGTATGTTGTTATTCATTTTGGGAATCGTTTTATTTTATCTTATGGTGGTGAAATAAGACTTCAAGAATTAAGATGTTGAGATCGTAACGAATTCGGATGAAAATTAAAGCTATAAGGAAACGATTGAGGTTAAAATGTGTTAGGGTTATTTTTGGAGTTTTATAAAAAGGACAACACGCAGACCGTGTGACAACCCGTCGCGTCGGACAAAGGTGTAGGAATCGAACCCACAACCAAAGTGCAACTGGTATTTATCGCCTACCCCTGGACTACGTGAAGTCCCTGGTTAGTTTGACTGATTCTTTTAAGTTAGATGATTTTATTAAGAGTAAGTTGATTTTGGGTTATCTATGGATATTTATTAACCTATCATGGGGGATATGTGATTAGGTTAATTACTTTTCAATACGAGACATTAAGAGCAACTGATGTTGTTTGGAGATAAATGATACGATTTAACTTGGAAGAATATGTGACTAAATCCCTCAAATATTTGGGTTTCAATCTTAGTTTGGTTTACTTTGAAGAATTTTATGGACAAATTGATTATCGAATGGTCCTCTTTGAACATTGGGATTTGTTGGACAAATTTTGGAGATTAGGAATAGATTTTCTTTTTATAAGTGGTTATCCTTATCTGGATTATCTGACCTTGTACTAACATTTTTGGTTTTGGTTAAGGTCTAAAGATATGGGATGTATATAGTTCTCTTTGTTGGATTAGGTGATTCTCTAGAAGTTTATTATAGTACTCTTAATGTGAACAAGTCTTCCTAAATACTCGTCTTTTGGAGAAAATATGAGTTTGTGTAAAAGTTGAAAGTCAACATGATAAGTGATTATGTTTCCCTATGAATGAATTACTCAACAAAAAGTAACTTAAAACAAAAATGATGTCTATTAACTTTTCCTACTGGGGAATCGAATACCGTTTGACCCATCACAATTTTGTGATTTTTTTGTGGTTAACTTTCTCCTAAACATGTTCTCTATCACTCTCCATCAGAACTTGACCCTTTGTTTTTTCCTCCATGTCTATATTTTCATACTTGGAATCCTAGTATGGGTTAAATCGGGTGACCTTTGTACTTATCTTTCTTTATTTTAAAGTGATTGTTTTACCGACTCTTGTTTTGATGTGAGACTTTCAAGGATGTTACCAAGTCCAATTTTAAAATTGCGAGGACGCAATTCCCAAAAGGGGGGAAGGATGTAACACCCCAGGTAAATAAATAATATGACATCTTTATGTTTATCCATATTTGTGAATCAAATATTAATATTACTTTAAAGGGGATGCTATGATCGATGGCGTACCCAATACGCAACAACGAGTTTCTTGAGAATCTTACGTTGCACTCTAATAATAAAATAATATTATTTTAAATGGTAGTTAACATGTAGCTGTTGTATTGGCGGGAATTAATAGAAATAACTAAAATACGAATATATATGTTTGTACATTTATCCAATAAAATATAAAGGCTTAAAATAAGAAAGGAATTCAATTTTATACATAAATACATTAATATTCACTAAAAGGTTCATTTATCGCCTTTTGATGGAGAACCCTCTTTAAATATAGTTTTGGTCACTCTTATACATTCTTTTGGACCAAATAAAATCCTTCTTTATAATTGGGACATCAAAATTTACTTTGTGTATGTTTTTGTTATTTTTCCGATAAAGATCATTTTTTATAAATAAGTGAAAAATGTTGTATTTTAATTCAAAACCTATTTTAATATAAATTATTTATATGATTAGATTATCTTTTGAATTAGTTTTAAAGTGAAACCATAAAATATTTTTACCATTTGACTCAATGGTGGACTTTGGAATTAATTTCACTTTGAAATTCGACATAGACAAATATCAATCTTTTGATACTTATTGTTTCATAAAAACACGTTATTTGTCATGACAGCGGGAATTAATTATTAAATTAATTAATGTTACTTATATGTTTTGAATTTTGTAAAATAGACTTCATTTTTGAATTCGTAATATCAAATATAGCTTAGGGTGAATTTTTGGTAATTTTCTGAAAAACTTCAATTTTTGATGAATAGTGAAACCACTAAGTGGTACTTATAAAAACTGATTTTTCGTTTAAATGAAATTTTACCATCATTGTGTTTTGAATTTCAAAAATCCGACATACATGGTTGTCATTAAGAAGTAAAATGTGGTTCAATGATATTATAATAATTTTTTGGCGAATAGTAACTATTTTTCATTAATCGCGATTAGAGGTAATTAGTGTAATTTAAGGTAAAAATGATATTATAAAAATATGAAAACACCATGACACTTGTCCTACCCCTATTGTATGAGTCATGACCGAACACGAAAACCCATGGGTCGATTTAGGGGACCCTATGGAGCCTCTTGGGTGAGATAATGACTTTAATACCTTTTTTTAAATAAAGGTGAAAATGACACTAACATAACTTGTTTTACTAAAACAATTTTTAGAAGGGGTTATACAAATCATATTTTTGTCTATAAATAATATTTGGAAAGATAAAAAGATTTCATACATCAGGATATTTTTTTTATAATTTTTAGACATTAAATAAATTAATTTAATTATGACATCATGATGATGCAACGATTACCTCATTAATGAACAGTTTAAATAAAATGAAACGATAATATAAAATCTAAGACCTACACTTGTCCAAAAAATATTGTATGGAAATATTTAGAAGCATTATCATCTTATCTTAGAAATATATCAATGTAGGACCTTATAAATTTGAAACACTTTTGAAAACAAAATAATAGTTTCATGATTTCCAAAAGTACCTCTCCTCTCCTCTTATAAAAGGCCCCCACCTCTACCTCATTTCACACAGTCCTCAAGCCTTTGGCTCGGCCATCCCCAGCCCATTTACTCTCTCCACATCCCTTTACTCATCCTAGAGGATTCACTTTGGGCAGAATCTTTTCAAAGGAATCCTTTAGGCTCAAATAAAAAGGAGTTACACTTTTAAAGGAAATTCATTCTCTCATGTTCATTTGTTTTATTTTGCTTCTCCAACCCCCTAAACTCTTTTTATTTACTTATTTTGTAACAAAACCAGTATCTTCAATATACTAGGATGTTTTTATAAGATTTATTCGAGCTACAATCTCACACAACTACATCAAATGGTTAAAGAACATACGGTTTCCGTGGATGGCGAAATTCTGCCTCCCGAAACAATGATTGTTCAATACTCATTTAACACCTTCAAAGGTGGCCATTATGATTTCACTATTTTTATATATGATATATAATATGTTTATTCTTTCCTTAAGCTTCTGTATTTTTCATTTATGGCATACCATTATTGTTTCCATTATGGGTAAAAACGATATCTTCATTTTAGGAAGTGCAGACTACCGCCCCCTGAAAGTGATTTGATTCGTTAATACCATATGTAGGATGTGTAAAGGATAAAGTTAATGATATTATATATGAGATTATACTGTAATTATAATATACTCTTATATAATTATGATTCCATTCCAGAAAATACGAAATAGAAGTTGAAGTAGCGTTCATGCGTACGTGCGGCTTACCGTCTCCATGAACGGTGCATTCCATTTCTTACCTCTAAATGTGATGTAATATTATAAATACATGAATATGATGAATATATATGATATATATGTTATAAAAATCATTAATATCATTCTGGATATAATGAACCTTTGACCAAATTAACAACATGTAAGTGTAGGAAGTCTATTTTTGGCTTAAGAACCAAATAACGACAAAATGAACATTATTAACTTAAATGATTACATGATGTTTATAACATTTTATAAAAGGAATAATGAACTATAAAAAAAGGTTCTTAATAAAGTGGAAATTAACTCATGTTTATTATTCAGGACGTTAATGAACGATCGAGTCAATTTGGACTTCAGGTAAGGGATCTTACTCCTCTCTTTCTTTTAAGTACACTCTTTTATGTCATTTCATTTAAGCTCATCATTCTTATGATTGGGATGTTATTTTATATTACTCCTATTGTACTTATTATGTTAATATTATGAGAGACTATATTTCCTCTCATCAATCCATTTTTGGAGGTTTTGAGTGGTGCCGTTTGGCTGCCGAGTTTTCGTAAGGGATTTTTCATCTCACTTTTATTCCTGTGAGATTTATGCTACATTTGCCACAATTTCCATTGAGTGGTGTATGTACTGCCCATTATTTTACTCATTGTGTAATATACTTTCATTTATTAGTATTTACATCAATGTTTTATTGTCCTTCTTCACGGGGTGCATGTCTCGAAAGATACCCATGTCGGTAAGGGAACATTTCACCCTCCTCTTTTTAAAAGACTTCTTTTGTTGGGTCTTTTAATTTACATATTGTTATGTTGGGATATGTTCTCATATATCCTTACTGATGTAAATTTTATGTCCAAGTGATGAGATAAACTTTTTATCTCTCATCAACTCATTTTGATGTGACGTCGTTAGGCTGTCAAGATAACTTCTTAACCCAATTTCGATTTCTTTGGGTTCAACATGTAGTTATTGAATATGCCATCCTTTGAATATGTGTGAATGACCTTTGATTATTTTAAACCTAATATCCACTTATATTTGGTGTATTCGTTTGTCACACATAATTATGTAATTGATTTATCCTTAAACCAAGGATACCGTCTTTTTATGGGACTTCGTCTTAATCTCCTTTCATTGAGGCATGTTTTGTTTTATACACAACCTTCTTTTATATGGTGTATAAACCCCTTTGACTTTTACGTTTATTCAAAAGGAATCTTTTTTATACGAAGCGTTTACTAAACGACAAAAGGGAATGTTTTTGTCGTACGTAAGCGGCGACAACGACTTCTCCACCGCCGTGACCGTTATTGGAGTTTCGGCTTCCTCTACAAGCCATACCTTCTTTTTAAAAGAAAAATAAATACCATTTTTTACTTATCTTTTATTTTGGTATCGAAAATGGTTTTCATAATGTTTTTAAATCAATGTGTTGTATTGATATCTTGTGATTGAAAGGTGGAAATTTTATGTTTCCTTTATGCATGTTTTATGTGATACGATTATGTTGAGGTTCTTGGGCATAATTATGAAGACGGGTGGTTCCGTGATAAACTAAGGGCGTGTGAGCCCGATATAGCTCTCCAATGCATTGGGTAACGTGAAGGAGTGAAACGTTAAGGTTTCTCCGAAGAGATTTAGGGAATATACTTTGATGGGTATTCTAAATGTAACCAAGAGGGTTACTCCCTACGTAAGAATGTTATGAATGCCTCAAGTTACCTTTATGTCTGATGATTTCTATGATTTATTCATGATTTTATGCGGTATGTTAAAGTGCTTATATTTTATGGGTAAAGTATGATTTCATTCTTATGTATATATGTACCCATGTTTCCTTTCCATATTTTTATATCCCTTACTGAGCTTTTAATGCTCATCCCATGTTTTTTTGAAATTTTTTTCACAGGTCAAAGGAAAGGTACATGATATGATGATAGTATCAAGGAAGTGTCAAGAAATAATCCATGTTTTATTTTAAATGTGTTTCCATTGATGGGAATGAAGAATACTATCTTTATGTAACCACTTTGTTTATATGTGGAATTTAATGCATGTTTTATGATCTAATTCTCTAAAACTCTAAAATCGAAAAGATCCTCAATGTTTAATCTTGTAATAACTCAAGATTAAGTAAGATTTAAGGCTGGGGCCTTATAGTTGGTATCTGAGGTCAGTTTAGACAACTTTAGGGATTAAGAGATTTTGTGAGACACATGATTGGTCCCTATATCTATTATTTTAGTTAAATCCTTATTTTATAACTTTTTTTCAGGTCAAGTAAAGTTGGTTACGAATGGAAGGAGAAGGATCTTGAACGACATTCCTATCTCTTCCTGATGACATGCTTGCAATAATTATTGCAAAGTCATCTTCAGATGATTGTGAAACTTTTTCTAGCATACAACTCACTTTCAAGCAGTTGTTTGAGATATCAAACACTTCCACTATACCTCGTTATCATCGTGGATCATGGGTTGTTTTTAGACAAATACTATTTTCACAATATTCTCATATTTTCAAGAAAGGTAAATATTATCAAGGTATTTTTAAATATTTTACCTTATCAAAAGAATTTGAAGCATATTATGATTTTAGAAATGGTGCTGAGGAAGGAGACCCTTGCGCAACCTATTTATATTTGCTTTTAAAATATAGTCTCACATCACATACTTATGGTATTTTAAAAGGACCAATAATAGAAAGTTTCAACTCAATTTCGGTCCGACTATTTTATAGAAATCAGGTTTTATCAGATGTTTTGGAATTATATGTCATATATGATTATTTTCTAAAACTGTTTTTTTGTGAACACCCATTTGACCCATGTTGTACGAGGTGTATTTGGATGGAGGAAGCAAATGATTTTGAAGGATCTCTAAATCATTGTTGTAATTCATGGGACTTCTACCTACGTGAGCAAGATGATGATGAAACCGAGTGGATGCCATGATCAAGGTATGATGTTATTCATTTTTGGAATCGTTTTATTTTATCTTATGGTGGTGAAATAAGACTTCAAGAAATAAGATGTTGAGATCGTAACGAATTCGGATGAAAATTAAATCTATAAGGAAAGGATTGAGGTTAAAACATGTTAGGTTTATTTTTGGAGTTTTATAAAAAGGACAACACGCAGACCGTGTGACAACCCGTCGCATCGGACAAAGCTGTGGGAATCGAACCCACAACCAAAGTGCAACCGGTATTTATCGCCTACCACTAGACTACGTGAAGTCCCTGGTTAGTTTGACTGATTCTTTTTAGTTAGATGATTTTATTAAGAGTAAGTTGATTTTGGGTTATCTATGGATATTTATTAACCTATCATGGGGGATATGTGATTAGGTTAATTACTTTTCAATACGAGACATTAAGAGAAACTGATGTTGTTTGGAGATAAATGATACGATTTAACTTGGAAGAATATGTGACTAAATCCCTCAAATATTTGGGTTTCAATCTTAGTTTGGTTTACTTTGAAGAATTTTATGGACAAATTGATTATCGAATGGTCCTCGTTGAACTTTGGGTTTTGTTGGACAAATTTTGGAGATTAGGAATAGATTTTCTTTTTATAAGGGGTTATCCTTTTCTGGATTATCAGACCTTGTACTAACATTTTTGGTTTTGGTTAAGTTCTAAAGATATGGTATGTATATAGTTCTCTTTGGTGGATTAGGTGATTCTCTATAATTTTATTATAGTACTCTTAATGTGAACAAGTCTTCCTAAATACTCGTCTTTTGGAGAAAATATGAGTTCGTGTAAAAGTTGAAAGTCAACATGATAAGTGATTATGTTTCCCTATGAATGAATTACTCAATAAAAAGTAACTTAAAACAAAAATGTTGTCTATTAACTTTTCCTACTGGGGAATCGAATACCTTTTAACCCATCACAAGTTTGTGATTTTCTTGTGGTTAACTTTCTCCTAAACATGTTTTCTATCACTCTCCATCAGAACATGACCCTTTGTTTTTTCCTCCATGTCCATATTTTCATACTTGGAATCCTAGTATGGGTTAACTCGGGTGACCTTTGTACTTATCTTTCTTTATTTTAAAGTGATTGTTTTACCGACTCTTGTTCCGATGTGGGACTTTCAAGGATGTTACCAAGCCCAATTTTAAAATTGCGGGGACACAATTCCCCAAAGGAGGGAAGGATGTAACACCCCAGGTAAAAAAATAATATTGCATCTTTATATTTATCCATATTTGTGAATCAAATATTAATATTACTTTAAAGGGGATGCTATGCTCGATGGCGTACCCAATACGCAACAACGAGTTTCTTGGGAATCTTACGTTTCACTCTAATAATAAAATAATATAATTTTAAATGGTAGTTAACATGTAGCCGTTGTATTGGTGGGAATGAATATAAATAACTAAAATACGAATATATATGTTTGTACATTTATCCAATAAAAGATAAAGGCTTAAAATAAGAAAGGAATTCAATTTTATACATAAATACATTAATATTCACTAAAAATGATCATTTATCGCCTTTTGATGGCGAACCCTCTTTACATATAGATTTGGTCACTCTTATACATTCTTTTGGACCAAATAAAATCCTTCTTTATAATTGGGACATCAAAATTTACTTTGTGTATGTTTTTGTTATTTTTCCGATAAAGTTCATTTTTTATGAATAATTGAAAAATGTTGAATTTTAATTCAAAACCTCTTTTAATCTAAATTATTTATATGATTAGATTATCTTTTGAATTAGTTTTAAAGTGAGACCATAAAATATTTTTACCATTTGATTCAATGGTGGACTTTGGAATTAATTTCACTTTGAAATTCGACATAAACAAATATCAATCTTTTGATACTTATTGTTTCATAAAAACACACTATTTGTCATGACAGCGGGAATTAATTATTAAATTAATTAATGTGACTTATATGTTTTGAATTTTGTAAAATAGACTTCATTTTTGAATTCAGAATATCAAATATAGATTAGGGTGAATTTTTGGTAATTTTCTGAAAAAACTTCAATTTTTGATGAATAGTGAAACCACTAAGTGGTACTTATAAAAACTGATTTTTCGTTTAAATGAAATTTTTCCATCATTGTGTTTTGAATTTCAAAAATCCGACATACATGGTTGTCATTAAGAAGTAAAATGTGGTTCAATGAGATTATAATAATTTTTTGATGAATAGTAACTTTTTTTCATTAATCGCGATTAGAGGTAATTAGTGTAATTTAAGGTAAAAATGATATTATAAAAATATGAAAACACCATGACACTTGTCCTACCCCTATTGGATGAGTCATGTCCGACCAAGAAAACCCATGGGTCGATTTAGGGGACCCTATGGAGCCTCTTGGGTGAGATAATGACTTTAATGCCTTTTTTTAAATAAAGGTGAAAATGACACTAAGATAAATTGTTTTACTAAAACAATTTTTAGAAGTGGTTATACTAATCATATTTTTGACTATAAATACTCTTTGGAAAGATAAAAATATTTCCTACATCAGGATATTTTTTTTATAATTTTTAGACATTAAATAAATTAATTTAATTATGACATGATGATGATGCAACGATGACCTCATTAATGAACATTTTAAATAAAATGAAACGATAATATAAAATCTAAGACCTACACTTGTCCAAAAACTATTGTATGGGAATATTTAGAAGCCTTATCATCTTATCTTCGAAATATATCAATTTGGGACATTATAAATTCGAAACACTTTTGAAAATAAAATAATAGTTTCAAGATTTCCAAAAGTGCCCCTCTTCTCCTCTTATAAAAGGCCCCCACCTCTACCTCATTTAACACACTCTTCAAGCCTGTGGCTCGGCCATCCCCTGCCCATTTACTCTCTCCACATCCCTCTCCTCATCCTAGAGGATTCCCTTTGGGAATAATCATTTCAAAGGAACCCTTTAGGCTCAAATCAAAAGGAGTTACACTTTTAAAGGTAATTCATTCTCTCATGTTCATTTGTTTTATTTTGCTTCTCCAACCCCATAAACTCTTTTTATTTACTTCTTCTTTAACAACACCTGTATCTTCAATATACTAGGATGTTTTTATAATATTTATTCAAGCTACACTCTCACACAACTACATAAAATGGTTAAAGAACATACGGTTTCCGTGGATGGCGAAATTCTGCCTCCCGAAACGATGATTGTTCAATACTCATTTAACACCTTCAAAGGTGGCCATTATGATGTCACTATTTTTATATATGATATATAATATGTTTATTCTTTCCTTAAGCTTCTGTATTTATCATTTATGGAATACCATTATTTTTTCCATTATGGGTAAAAACGATATCTTCATTTTAGGAAGTGCGGACTACCGCCCCCTGAAAGTGATTTGATTCGTTAATACCATATGTGGGATGTGTAAAGGATAAATTTAATGATATTATATATGTTATTATACTGGAATTATAATATACTCTTATATAATTATGATTCCATTCCAGAAAATACGAAATAGAAATGGAAGTAGCATTCATGCGTACGTACGGCTTACCGTCTCCATGAACGGTGCATTTCATTTCTTACCTCTAAATGTGATGTAATATTATAAATACATTTATATGATGAATATATATGATATATATGTTATAAAAATAATTAATATCATTCTGGATATAACGAACCTCTGACCAAATTAACAACATGTAAGTGTAAGAAGTCTATTTTTGGCTTAAGAACCAAATACCGACAAAATGAACATTATTAACTTAAATGATTACATGATGTTTATAACATGGTATAAAAGGAATAATGAACTATAAAAAAGGTTCTTAATAAAGTGGAAATTAACTCAAGTTTATTATTCAGGACGTTAAAGAACGATCGAGTCAATTTGGACTTGAGGTAAGGGATCATACTCCTCTCTTTCTTTTAAGTACACTCTTTTATGTCATTCCTTTTAAGCTCATCTTTCTTATGATTGGGATGTTATTTTATATTACTCCTACTGTACTTATTATGTTCATATGATGAGAGACTCTATTTCCTCTCATCAATCCATTTTTGGAAGTTTTGAGTGGCGCCGTTAGGCTGCCGAGTTTTTGTAAGGGATTTTTCATCTCACTTTTATTTCTGTGAGATTTATGCAACATTTTCCACAATTTCCTTTGAGTGGTGTATGTAATGCCCATTATTTTACTCATTGTGTAATATACTTTCATTTATTAGTATTTACATCAATGTTTTATTGTCCTTCTTCACGGGGTGCATGTCTCAAAAGATACCTATGTCGGTAAGGGAACCTTTCACCCTCCTCTTTTTAAAAGACTTCTTTTGTTGGGTCTTTTAATTTACATATTGTTATGTTGGGATATGTTCTCATATATCCTTACTGATGTAAATTTTATGTCCAAGTGATGAGATACACTTTTTATCTCTCATCAACTCATTTTTATGTGACGTCGTTAGGCTGTCAAGGGAACTTCTTAACCCAATTTCGATTTCATTGGGTTCAACATGTAGTTATTGAATATGTAATCCTTTGAATATGTGTGAATGACCTTTGATTATTTTACACTTAATATCCACTTATATTTGGTGTATTCGTTTGTCACACATAATTATGTAATTGATTTATCCTTAAACCAAGGATACCGTCTTTGTATGGGACTTCGTCTCAATCTACTTTCATTGAGGCATATTTTGTTTTATACACAACCTTCTTTTATACGGTGTATAAACCGATTTGACTTTTACGTTTATTCAAAAGGAATCTTTTTTATGCGAAGCGTTTACTAAACGACAAAAGGGAATGTTTTTGTCGTACGTATGCTGTCACATACAAGACATATTTTAAAGGTATTTTTCATTTATTTTACATCATTTCTTTGTTTTGGGGGTTTCCCTAGGTTTTAGGGAGGAATAGATGAGTATTCATGAATTGGGCCAAACCGTGATCCCAATTCCAGATTAAAAACAAATTTGTATCTTTTATAACTTTTTCATTTTTCAACATTTTTCATCCATTCAAATTCCTAATTGACCTTCCCTAACCTATTAACACCACCAAGGTAATTTGGAGCTTTTAGAAATCCATAACCAGGGGTTATTTGGGTTTTTGTCTAAGGGGTTGGGCCTGCCCGAAAGCCCAATTCCTCTTTTAAAAATAAAATTTGATTTTGTTATAACTTATTCAATATTTGGGCTTTTTCGGTGATTCCAAGTCTCACTCAAGACCAAGTAACCCAGCCGCGCTTCTGAACTCTCTCCCACCCATTTGGAGCTCTGTAGAATCGCGATTTTGTGCCGATCTTTATAGGGTTCCTCAAATCGCCCAGATTTGAAGAGGTAAAGTATTTCTTTCATAAATATCTCAATTCTCAATCTTTTTCTTCCATTCCAGTTACTAAATGAGATAATACATCTTGTTCGAACGTACCCTAAATTTGGGCTCTTTTAAATTTCATATACTGGAGTTTTGGAGTGATTACTTCAAGATACTTCAAGTAAATGAGCCCTTTTCTTTCCTCTTTCAAATTACTTTGGGTTTAACTCATTGTTCTTAGGGTTTCTTCGGTTATAATTGAGTTTAATAATGTCCAGAAACTAGGATTTCGAACCTAGGGTTTAAATTTGGGATTTCTTGGCCAATTTGTGTGGTTTTAGGTTTGATCCAGTTCTCTCTTGGTGCGGCGGAGGTGCGATTTGATTTCGCACGGAGATTCAAGGGGTTTTGTTAATTTGGTAGGTGATTCCATTGTGTGTGCAATTTTTGTTAATTAGCTTGCTGTTTTCATGGTACTCTAATTTTTATTTCACATGAATGTTTCTGTAAAAAATTGGTTTTAGTTGCATTTATAATGCAAATGAATTTTAAGTTCCAATTTTTGGTGAAATTGAGGGTTTTCCATTCAAATATTTTATTGGTTCATTTTGGGATGCCCCATAACTGAATTTTTGGTTTCATTAAAGGGTTATGAACTGCAATTTGGTTTTAATATCTTACAAGTGTTATCATAGTGTGAAAGGTGGATATCTTAAAGAGCATTGGGTGAAAACAATGTGATGTTTTGAGAGGTTGTTTTATTGGAAATAAAATTATTTTATTGTGTGTTTTAAATGGTATAAAATGTGTGTAGCTACTGTACAATTTGTTTGTGACCAGTAGTGATATTTTATATGAAAATGGATGTGTGTTGTTTGCTGAAATTGTTTGAGCACAAAAGGGGAAGCCCGGGTACTTAGGTGGGGCGGATTTGTACTAGTACGACTAGTGGATCGGATGGGTTTTGTCCCTGTTCCACTTAGCATCTGGATAACGACAACTCTAACTAAACTATTTGGATGATGATTGGGGACCACTAGTTTATGGGTATGTTCCCTACTAGTGGCTTGTGCACGAGAACGGATTTTTCTATAGTTACTCTACACCGAGGTACGAGGTACATAGGGCCCGAGACAACCTAGTGCTTAGGGGTGTTCTTGATTCTGATGCTCATAGAATTTGTGGTATTTAACCTTGTTGTGGGTTGTTTTTGTTAGTACATTACAGTAGCTCACATGTCTATTTAATGTGCTAACATTCTGAAATTCTCGGATTGAAAACTGTTTTCATTTGAAAGTTGCATTTCTTTGAATTTTAACACTGTTTCACCTTGTGTATTAAAATTGCTTGTTTTGTTCACATTGTATTGCATACTCTTTGGAATCAACTGGTGGTATCCTACTGGGCTTAGGCTCACACCCTACTTACACCCCTTGGGTGTAAGTAGACCTGCTTATGCTTGACTCAGGTAAAGGGAAGGCTAAGGGTTATGGCGGTTCGGGATGTTAGTACCCATCATTGGGGCGGAGTTGCGGGGATGGCTTGTGTGTGATGATCCCCTTGTCTTGTGGAGTCCATGGGGATGTATTTATGTTGTCATTATTTTTTTTAGACCACTTGTAGTGTCTTTAAACTTATGTATTCAGATCTGGTTTTGTTAAGAATTGTTTAGCATGAAAATTTCAGATTTTAATAATTGATTGTTTTTTTATGATTTATGCTGTCATACTCGGGTAAATCGTTCCCAAACCAGATTTGTTTGATACCCGGGAACTTGTGCTAGCCCGTGGGGATAGGGAACGCCCTTCGGGTCTTGCCACGGGCCAGGTTTGGTGCCATTAATGGTGGCGACCAGATCCGGTTCGTGACATATGCGGCGACAACGACTTCTCTGCCGTCGTGACCGTTATTGGAGTTTCGGCTTCCTCTACAAGCCATACCTTCTTTTTAAAAGAAAAATAAATACCATGTTTTACTTTTATTTTATTTTGGTATCGAAAATGGTTTTCATAATGTCTTTATATCAATGTGTTGTATTGATATCTTGTGATTGAAAGGTGGAAATTTTATGTTTCCTTTATGCATGTTTTATGTGATACGATTATGTTGAGGTTCTTGGGCATTATTATGAAGACAGGTGGTTCCGTGATAAACTAAGGGCGGGTGAGCCCGATATAGCTCCCCAATGCATTGGGTAACGTGAAGGAGTGAAACATTAAGGTTTCTCCGAAGATATTTAGGGAATATACTTTGATGGATATTCTAAACATAACCAAGAGGGTTACTCCCTACGTAAGAATGTTATGAATTCCTCAACTAACCTTTATGTCTGATGATTTCTATGATTTATTCATGATTTGATGCGGTATGTTAAAGTGCTTATT
Organism: Viscum album; assembly: GCA_963277665.1. Lineage (NCBI taxonomy): Eukaryota > Viridiplantae > Streptophyta > Magnoliopsida > Santalales > Viscaceae > Viscum > Viscum album. The sequence continues at coordinate 403,444,162 of OY728157.1, forward strand.
TTTTATATGTAAAGTATGATTTCATTCTTATGTATTTATGTACCCATGTTTCCTTTCCATATTTTTATATCCCTTACTGAGCTTTTAATTCTCATCCCATGTTTTTTTGAAATGTTTTTCACTGGTCAAAGGAAAGGTACATTGTAACGCCCCGACCCCAGCTACCCAGAGTCGGTGCATTACTTCGTAACATTGGCATTATCACAAAAGATCAAGTCTCGAAAGACCGATTAGTTTAGTAGCCTTGGAAACACTAGATAGAGTCATAAGTCTTACATTACATCATAAAGTGAAAAACTAATAACAAAGTCTTCATAGTCCACACTCATATCCTCTTCTGACTATCCCTGCAGGTCATTCATAAAATACTTCTTTACATCCTGGAAAATATTAAAACATTGAAAGGGGTGAGCTCAGATGCTCAGTAAGGATAAAAATATTGCGGAAGCTTTCATAAATAAACATAAAAATTTAAGGCAATGTATAACTAAAACAAAAGCCTTTTAAACTTGAACATCAACATAATATGGAAAAAGTAAAATGAGATAATTCCATTCACTTCTTCACATGGATATTCTACTGGTTGAATAATCACATGAAATAACAATAACCACTTTCATAATGATGGAATGCATAATGCCATACTATCATAACCACGTAGCCAAGGCCTCGTGCCAAGACCACAAATAAGATTTTGTCAAGCCCTCATGCCAAGACACTATTTTGTCTCATGAGACCTGCCGATGCATCGAGGAGCTATAGCGGGCTCCACCCGTCACTTATTAAGTCCAATACATTCCTCATATGAATAGGTTTAAACATATCATAAACCATAACATAATCGTATCACATAAAACATGCATAAAGGAAACATAAAATTTCCACATTTCAATCACAAGATATCAATACAACACATTGATATAATAAAAATACTTTCAAAACCATTTTCAATTCCAAAATAAAATAATGTTAAAACTTTGTATTTATTTTTCATTAAAAAAAATGATGGCTTGTAGAGGAAGCCGAAACTCAAATAATGGTCACGGCGGTGGAGAAGTCGTTGTCGCCACATAAGTACGGAAAGAAAAACATTCCCTTTTGTCGTTTAGCAAATTGCTTCGTATAAAAAAGATTCCTTTTGAATAAACGTAAAAGTCAAAGGGGTTTATACATCGTATAAAAGAAAGTTGTGTATAAAACCAAATATGCCTCAATGAAAGGGGATTGAGACGAAGTCCTTAAATAGATCATTTTTAAAATAAAATAGATCTATTATGTGTATTCACTATAGGTACACATAAAGAAAGTAAAAATACAAAATAGGACATAATAATATCATGACATAATTTGAAAGTAGGAGATTAACCCAAAGAATGGAAGTTGGGTTAAGAAGTTCCCTTACCTCGTGTCTGACTTGACTCAACCGTTCTTTAACCTCCTGAATAATAAACTAGTGTTAATATATACCTTATTAAGAACCATTTTCAATTTCATTATCCTTTTTATATCACTTATTACAATGATATGAACATTATGTAATTATTTAAGTTAATAACAGTCGTTTTGTCGATCTTTGGTACTTGAGTCAACAATAAAATTCTTATAATTACATGTTGATTATGTGGTAGAATATCCATTATCTCAATAATTATATTCATGGTTTAGATGTCATATATATCATATATATCCAGTATATACATTTATAATATTACGTAACATTTAGAGGTAAGAAATGAAATGCACCGTTCATGGAGACGGTAAGCCGTACGTACGCATGAACGCTACTTTCATTTCAATTTCATATTTAATGGAACAAAATCATAATGATATAAGTGTATAATATAATTCCAGTATAATATATTGTATAATACCATTTACTCCATCCTTTATACATCCCATATATGGCATTAACGATTCAAATCACTTTGAGGGGGCGGTAGTCCGCACTTCCTAAAATGAAATTATCGCGTTTTACCCATAATAGAAATCATAAATTATGCCATAAATGAGAAATACAGAAGCATAAGTAAAACATAAACATATTTTATATCATATATAAATATAGTGACATCTTAATGGCCACCTTTGAAGGTGTTATATGAGTGTTGAACAATCATCGTTTCGTGTGGCAGAAATTCGCCATCCACAGAAACCGTATGTTCTTTAACCATTAGATGTAGGTGTGTGTAAGTGTAGCTCTAATACTTCTTATAAAAACATCCTAGTATATTGAGGATAATGGTGTTGTTACAAAATAAATGAATAAAAAGAGTTTAGGGGGTTGGAGAAGAAAAATAAAACAAAACAACATTAGAGAAGACATTACCTCAAAATCGGGTAACTCTTTTTGATTTGAGCCAAAGGCTTCCTTGGGAAGAGTTCTGCCGAAAGTGAGGCTTCTAGGAGTAATAGGGGGAAGTTGGGAGAGTATTTGGGCAGATTTGGGCCGAGCCAAATGGCTTGAAGGTGTGAATAAGGTGGGAGAGGTGGGGGCCTTTTATAAGTGGAGAGGAGGGGCACTTTTGGAAAGATTGAAATGTTACATTATTTCACAATGCTTTTCGGATTCTAAAGGTCACACACTTATATAATTCAAGGATAAGGTGATAAGGGTTCTAAATATATCCATCCAATAGTCTTTGGAAAAGTGTAAGCCTTGGATTTTGCATTATCGATTCATTTTATTAAAATCGTTAAATAATGAGGTCATCGCTGCATCATATTGATGTCATAAATAATTTAATTTATTTAATGTCTAAAAATTATAAAAAAAATACTATGATGTAGGAAAAATTTTTATCTTTCTAATGAATATTTATAGTCAAAATTGGGACTTGTGTAACCCCACTTAAAAACCGTTTTAGTAAAATAACTCATGTTTGTGTCAATTTAATTTTAACATTAAATAAATATATATTAATGTCATTTTCCAACTAAAGTGGCTCCATGGGGTCCCCAAGTTGACCCATGGGTTTTCTTGGTCGTCCAGGACTCATCCAATAGGAGTAGGACAAGTTTCATGCTCATCTCATATTATTAAAACATTATTTGTACCTTAAACTACACTAATTACCTCTAATCGCGATTAAGAACTTAAAAGTTACTATTCACCAAAAATTATTTTAATCTCATTGAACCACATTTTACTTCTTAATGACAACCATGTATGTCGGAGTTTTGGAAATCAAATCACAGAAGTGGTAATATTTCATTTAACCGAAAAATCAGTTATTTAACTACCACTTAGTGGTTTCACTATTCATCAAAAATTGAAGTTTTTCAGAACAATGCCAAAATTTCACCCTAAGCTATAATTGATATTCCGAATTCAAAAATGATGTCTATTTTACAAAATTCCAAACATATAAGTTTCATTAATTAATTTTATAATTAATTCCCGCTGTCACAACAAATAGCGTGTTTTAAGAAACAATTTATATCAAAAGATTGGCAATTGTTTATATCCAATTTCAATGTTAAATTAATTATAATGACCACCATTGGATAAAATGGTAAAAATATATTCTAATTATAATTTAAAACCACTAAATAGTATAATTTATCACTATAAATTATTTTTATTAAAAAAGTTGTTTTAAGTAATTTTCACTATTCATAAAAAAATTGGAAGTTCTCAGAAAATTACAAAAAATTCAACTTTGGATAATTTCGATATTACGAATACAAAAATGAAGTCCATTTTGAAATATAAAATTTATATAATTTTAAAAAGTGGTTATTACTATTCATAACGGCTACTTTGATTAGTTGCAGTGTGTTAGAACTCGATGTTGCGCACAATGCAAGCTATTACATTATTGAATTAGAAGGGTATCATGGAAGCTTGGGGTGTTACATTCTCCCCTACTTCAATAAATTGCGTCCTCGCAATTTGAAATTTTTCTTTGAAAATAAAAGGTTGAAAAGAGAAAATACCTTTGAGGATAACCCACATCGAAAATAAGGTTAATAAATATATAACATTAAAAGAAAGCAAGATAAGTACAAAGGTCACCCGATATAGCCCATTATAGGATTCTATGAAAATATGGATATGGAGGAGAAACAAACCATCAAGGTCTGATGGAGAGTTATAGAAAACAGGATTAGGAGAATGTTTAACCACAAGAAAATCACAAACTTGTGATTGGTTAAACGGTAATTGAATCCCCAGTTGGAAAAGTTAACCGACAACATTTTTGTTTTAAGTTACCTTTTATAATGTTGAGGAATTTATTTAGGAGATTTACTAAGAACGTAAGGGAATATACATACTTGTTATGTATACTTTCATTCGTTAATAAATTTTTACCACAAACCCAACTTTTACTCCAAATGGTAACGGAACTCAAAAATATTCTATTTATCCTAATTTTATAAGGTTCCAAATGTTAACACATACCATTTAGATTAGTAAAATTATTTTGTAATAACCAGGTACTTCCTGTAGGCTAGTGGTAGGAAATAAAGGCTTGTCGCACTATGGTTGTGGGTTCGATTCCTGCAGCTTTGTCCGACGCGACGGGTTATGCCCCACCCTACAGGTTGTCATTTTCCAAAAACTATAGTATCATAATATTCCAAAAATAATCTTCATAATTTTTTTTAACCTTAAACAATACTATCCAAAGATCAACTTAATCCACTCCAACCTTTATAGTTATCCAAAATACCTCTGTCCAGACTTTCTCTAAAAGGTCTCTTAATTCCAAAATCAATTTATCAGATTTCCCAAACAAAGTAAAGTTTGTCTTATTGTCACATACTAAAAATATAATTACCTTCATCATATTAAAACCTTACTGAAATCAACAAGTACTGCAGTACAATCCATATATATATATCACATTATTCTAATAACCAGAATATAATCCATGAGTCCAAAAGCACCAATACATTAGTTATTCTGCTTCAACTGTAGTAACAACATAAGATTTTCCTTGATCCCTTGGCCTTTTCTGAGGTAAGTTTCCCTGACGCTTAGGGCATTCATTTGCATAATGCCCCATTTCCCTACAATTGTAGCATTCAACTTTGACAGCCTCTTTCTTTCCCTTGCAATCACGAGCCTGGTGACCCTTTTCTCCACATTTATAACAAACTCCCATTCCTTTTAGGCACGTACCAGGGTGATTCTTCCCACAATTATCACATAATGGAAAATCCTTCTTTCCCTTTTTTCCTTTATATGTCTCTTCTTCCACCGTTCTCTTCTTCTCTTGCTTTACTTTGTTGTCATAAGACTTAGAGAATTTCTTTTCAGTCTTGATAGCACACGAGACAATATCTTCGTATGATGAGAAGGATTGTGATACTAAAGATCGACGGAGAAATGGTTTTAACCCATCAAAGAAACGATCAATCTTACTCCTTGGGTTACGTATATAATCGGCAGCATGCCTCGCTAACCTTGTAAGGTTAGCCTCATACTTTGCGACATTCTCATCCTCCTTCTGCCTCAGACTCAGAAATTGCCTTTCCATATCTGCTCGATGGTCACGAGGAAAGTATTTTTCTAAGAAAAGCTCTTTGAACTCCCTCCATTCCATATTCGATACGTCATCATCTTCCTTTGTGTTTTGAATCAGCGACCACCACTGATCGGCATCTTCAGTGAGGCGGTAAACTGCCATGACAACCTTCTCCCTTTCACTACTCCCCAAGGCATGGAATATTTTCTCTAAGGAATTTATCCATTGCTCAGCTACTATAGGATTTGTACTCCCATTGAAGGTTGGTGGTTTTTGCCTCATGAAACGGTCTAGCATTGATCCTCCACGTTGCGGATCAGGGAGCTCCATACGAGTAAGGTTATTATTCATAACCTGAGTGAGTTGTCCCAGTATGGTAATAAGTTGATCAGCACCAGTTGTATCTCCAGATCCACAATAATTGTCTTGAGCAGGAGGGAAATCCCTACACGGAGTTCGTGCATTGATACGGTTTCCATTCCTTCCACTAGGCGCCATTTCTAAACAATGGCATAAACTAGATTAGTTTATGAATCAAAATACATAATTCCATACTTGTTAAACACTTTACATAAATTGAACTATTTATGGATATAATCCATAATCATAAAAAGAAATGTTTTCTTTGAGGAAGTATATACTCATAACCCTTCATAGTGGTTTGTAAATAAAATGAGAATTATCCTAAGCATATCCCCCAGGAGTGTCGTAACCAAGAGTGCAGCAAGGCCCGTTGTCGTGCACCAGTTCCCGTTCGAGTATAGCTCAAAGCGGTGTTTTTGGGTTTTACCCCTAGGTACATCTGTGCCAGAGCCACCTCTACCTGCTCGTATCCAGACAGGGATGTATTACTCGGAAAACTCATAACATATCTATAATACCAAAATTCTAGGAAGTTCTTCTATACTAATCCTCAAAGTCTATCTTTGGGCTATGTGCTCTAATCAGAGTTTATCTAAATTTAGCTTCCAAGGTTAGTACTAAACTGCCTCTGATACCAACTGTAACGCCCCGACCCCAGCTACCCAGAGTCGGTGCATTACATCGTAACATTGGCATGATCACAAAAGATCAAGTCTCGAAAGACCGATTAGTTTAGTAGCCTTGGAAACACTAGATACAGTAATAAGTCTTACATTACATCATAAAGTGAAAAAATAATAACAAAGTCTTCATAGTCCACACTCATATCCTCTTCTGACTATCCCTGCAGGTCATTCATAAAATACTTCTTCACATCCTGGAAAATATTAAAACATTGAAAGGGGTGAGCTCAGATGCTCAGTAAGGATAACAATATTGCGGAAGCTTTCATAAATAAACATAAAAATTTAAGGCAATGTATAACTAAAACAAAAGCCTTTTAAACTTGAACATCAACATAATATGGCAAAAGTAAAATGAGATAATGCCATTCACTTCTTCACATGGATATTCTACTGGTCGAATAATCACATGAAATAACAATAACCACTTTCATAATGATGGAATGCATAATGCCAGACTATCATAACCACGTAGGCAAGGCCTCGTGCCAAGACCACAAATAAGATTTTGTCAAGGCCTCGTGCCAAGACACTATTTTGTCTCATGAGACCTGCCGATGCATCGAGGAGCTATAGCGGGCTCCACCCGTCACTTATTAAGTCCAATGCATTCATCATATGAATAGGTTTAAACATATCATAAACCATAACATAATCGTATCACATAAAACATGCATAAAGGAAACATAACATTTCCACATTTCAATCACAAGATATCAATACAACACATTGATATAATAAAAATGCTTTCAAAACCATTTTCAATACCAAAATAAAATAAAGTTAAAACTTTGTATTTATTTTTCATTAAAAAAATGATGGCTTGTAGAGGAAGCCGAAACTCAAATAATGGTCACGGCGGCAGAGAAGTCATTGTCGCCGCATAAGTACGAAAAGAAAAACATTCCCTTTTGTCGTTTAGCAAATTGCTTCGTATAAAAAATATTCCTTTTGAATAAACATAAAAGTCAAAGGGGTTTATACATCGTATAAAAGAAAGTTGTGTATAAAACCAAATATGCCTCAATGAAAGGGGATTGAGACGAAGTCCTTAAATAGATAATTTTTAAAATAAAATAGATCTATTATGTGTATTCACTATAGGTAAACATAAAGAAAGTAAAAATACAAAATAGGACATAATAATATCATGACATAATTTGAAAGTAGGATATTAACCCAAAGAATGGAAGTTGGGTTAAGAAGTTCCCTTACCTCGTGTCTGACTTGACTCAACCGTTCTTTAACCTCCTGAATAATAAACTAGTGTTAATATATACCTTATTAAGAACCATTTTCAATTTCATTATCCTTTTTATATCACTTATTACAATGATATGAACATTATGTAATTATTTAAGTTAATAACAGTCATTTTGTCGATCTTTGGTACTTGAGTCAACAATAAACTTCTTATAATTACAAGTTGATTATGTGGTAGAATATAAATTTTCTCCATAATTATATTCATGGTTTAGATGTCATATATATCATATATATCCAGTATATACATTTATAATATTACGTAACATTTAGAGGTAATAAATGAAATGCACCGTTCATGGAGACGGTAAGCCGTACGTACGCATGAACGCTACTTTCATTTCAATTTCATATTTAATGGAATGAAAACATAATGATATAAGTGTATAATATAATTCCAATATAATATAGTGTATAATACCATTTACTCCATCCTTTATACATCCCATATATGGCATTAACGATTAAAATCACTTTGAGGGGGCGGTAGTCCGCACTTCCTAAAATGAAATTATCGCATTTTACCCATAATATAAATCATAAAGTATGACATAAATGAGAAATACATAAGCATAAGTAAAACATAAACATATTTTATATCATATATAAATATATTGACATCTTAATGGCCACCTTTGAAGGTGTTATATGAGTGTTGAACAATCATCGTTTCGTGAGGCAGAAATTCGCAATCCACAGAAACCATATGTTCTTTAACCATTAGATGTAGGTGTGTGTAAGTGTAGCTCGATTCCTTCTTATAACAACATCCTAGTATATTTAGGATACTGGTGTTGTTACAAAAGAAATGAATAAAAAGAATTTAGGGGGTTGGAGAAGAAAAATAAAACAAAACAACATTAGAGAAGACATTACCTCAAAATCAGGTAACTCTTTTTGATTTGAGCCAAAGGCTTCCTTGGGAAGAGTTCTGCCCAAAGTGAGGCTTATAAGATTAAGAGGGGGAAGTTGGAAGAGTATTTAGGTAGAGGTTGGCTGAGCCAAATGGCTTTAAGGTGTGAATAAGGTGGGAGAGGTGGGGGCCTTTTATAAGTGGAGAGGAGGGGCACTTTTGGAAAGATTGAAATGTTACATTATTTCACAATGATTTTCGGATTATAAAGGTCCCACACTTATATAATTAGAGTCTAAGGTGATAAGGGTTCGAAATATATCCATCCAATAGTCTTTGGAAAAGTGTAAGCCTTGGATTTTGCATTATCGTTTCATTTTATTAAAATCGTTAAATAATGAGGTCATCGCTGCATCATATTGATGTCATAAATAATTTAATTTATTTAATGTCTAAAAATTATAAAAAAAATACTATGATGTAGGAAATCTTTTTAGATTTCTAATGAATATTAATAGTCAAAATTTGGACTTGTGTAACCCCACTTAAAAACTGTTTTAGTAAAATAACTCATGTTCGTGTCAATTTAATTTTAACATTAAATAAATATATATTAATGTCATTTTCCAACTAAAGTGGCTCCATGGGGTCCCCAAGTTGACCCATGGGTTGTCTTGGTCGGCCAGGACTCATCCAATAGGAGTAGGACAAGTTTCATGCTCATCTCATATTATTAAAACATTATTTGTACCTTAAACTACACTAATTACATCTAATCGCGATTAAGAACTTAAAAGTTACTCTTCACCAAAAATTATTTTAATCTCATTGAACCACATTTTACTTCTTAATAACAACCATGTATGTCGGAGTTTTGAAAATCAAATCACAGAAGTGGTAATATTTCATTTAAACGAAAAATCAGTTATTTAACTACCACTTAGTGGTTTCACTATTCATCAAAAATTGAAGTTTTTCAGAGCAATGCCAAAATTTCACCCTAAGCTATAATTGATATTCCGAATTAAAAAATGATGTCTATTTTACAAAATTCCAAACATATAAGTTGCATTAATTAATTTTATAATTAATTCCCGCTGTCACAACAAATAGCGTGTTTTAAGAAACAATTTATATCAAAAGATTGGCAATTGTTTATATCCAATTTCAATGTTAAATTAATTATAATGACCACCATTGGATAAAATGGTAAAAATATATTCTAATTATACTTTAAAACCACTAAATAGTATAATTTATCACTATAAAATATTTTGATTAAAAAAGTTGTTTTAAGTAATTTTCACTATTCATAAAAAATTGGATGTTCTCAGAAAATTACAAAAAATTCAACTTTGGATAATTTCGATATTACGAATACAAAAATGAAGTCCATTTTGAAATATAAAATTTATATAATTTTAAAAAGTGGTTATTACTATTCATAACGGCTACTTTGATTAGTTGCAGTGTGTTAGAACTCGATGTTGCGCACAATGCAAGCTATTACATTATTGAATTAGAAGCGTATCATGGAAGCTCGGGGTGTTACATACATGATATGATGATAGTGTCAAGGAAGTGTCAAGAAATAATCCATGTTTTATTTTAAGTGTGTTTCCATTGATGGGAATGAAGAATACTATCTTTATGTAACCACTTTGTTTATATGTGGAATGTAATTCATGTTTTATGATCTAATTCTCTAAAACTCTAAACCCGAAAAGATCCTCAACGTGTAATCTTGTAATAACTCAAGATTAAGTAAGATTTAAGGCTGGGGCCTTATACTAACTCATGCGTTATATGGGTGAGGATTTTAGCCTCAGTCTAACCTAGCACATGGGTGTATATCCTGAAGTCCAATACCGCCCATACCACCAAGCCATGCAAACATACGTCTTTAACCATTTAACACTTATAACATTTATAAACCAACAATAATTAAACATATTTTCCATTTAGAAACTATATTCCATTCAATAACATATATCATATTCAATCCATAACCCACTAACACATTTACCATTTACATTCGTTACCCATTTAACACATACACCATTCAAAATTTATTACTCATTAAAACATATACTTTTTTGTTCCTTATGAAATTATCACAGATACCATTTACACACATAACTCATTTAACACAATTACATTATATATAATGCCTCGTAATTCCATTTGATCAACGAAACACAATTAACATTAATTTCATTTCACAATCCATGTTAACAAGAAAAACATAATTATCATTCAGATTTCCTTCATAACATGTGTACAAATGATAAAAATAACTATCATATATAATATATACTGAACCTTCCCATTTTATATTTTATAACCCAATCTCACATTCATGAATATGGAATACACCATGGGTGTCCACTATCCCGATCTAATACACATCAACACATCCCACAAGAATCATGAGTGGTTCATTTCATCGTAAATAATTTATCCATTCTTATTAAGGAAATAAAATTAAAATCATAACAACACAAGCGAACAACTCATACAGATAAATGAAACCTCAATACTATGTGATATAACTTTTAGACCACATATATTGATTCTGTAGAAGCGTTCTCACTTACCCATGACCTAGGATTCGATCTAAAACCACCTTTAAATATCCGACCAAGATACAACTAGAAGAGTGGGGATTAGATCTTATAAAGATAAAGAATGAATCTTAAAGACCTAATATAGAAAAAGTTAGTAAGAGGATTGTTAAAATCACACGATTCTTCAATCCTCACCCAATGGTGCTCTAAATGGATTTGAAACTAGGGATATCGGTTCTTTGAATGTTTGGGAGGATGGTTTCATCACCCTTGGAAACTGTAGGAAGTTTGGGGAGGAAAATTGGGTCAGAAAACAGAAATCCAAATGTTGGAAAAAGTTAAATTTCCCCATATTTAATGAGGTTTATAGTTTTTCCAAATGGTTTTCCAAACCATGTGGAAACCGTGTGCCACCCTCTATCCAATAAGGTTTCGGGTCTCATGGTATCCTGGGAAACCCACATCATTTGAAAATATATATGGTAACCATATGAAATTGCTCTATCTAAGACCACAAATTTTTTCTTTCACCCATGCATGGTTTCACCAACCATACCACACCTCCTCCATGAAATCACGGTTATCACACATGACTAATACTAACCATGAAACCTACATAGGATGGATCCATTTACACTAATTTTGTGTCCCAAACCCCTAGAAAAACCTTGAGCCTCACCATAATCTTGAAATACATTTCATTTACCAAATAAAACAAGAACATACCCCATTAAAAGTCTATTATATAACACTAATACATTAGGTAAATCTTTAGATTCAGGAGGAATCATATATGGATTAGGGAGTAAACCTAATCCATTATGGTAATTTGTTCACCATGTAATTTTTTCTAAGTAGTTTTCCTGGACTCAGGTTTATGTCATGTTTTGTTTTTCTTCCACTTTTAATATTATATTATGATCTTATTATACCATGTTATTTATGTTATGCTTCCCTAAAATTAGTCACAAGCCTTCTTTTTATGATATTATGTTATAATTTTGACTCACACATTTCATTTCATTATCATTTTTTCCTTATTGGACTTTTTAGTATAACCATTTTGTCTATATATTCCCCAGGATATCCAATACAGTATATAATATTGAAATGATTTAGGATATCATTATGGATAATAAAATAAAATTCACCATTTATGTCTCGTTTCGATTTATTATGAACGTATTCTTACAAATACACTTGGCCTTTATGATCTTTGTGCTGTGTTAATGAATTTTTATCTTCCAAAATAATTTAATAATATTTTTATTTGGAATGGCTTATCATAATAAGTAAATAATATATGGTATGACATATCTGAGTATTTTTATGTACATGATTTATAATAAACCTATATTTATTATACAGGATTTGTAAATGTGTAAGAACAAAGTCGATAATTGAGGTATGGAATTTCAAATATGTCTTTTATTTGTGGGTGACATATTTCATATTCAACACTTATTTCTTTATACAGTGTATACACTACATATTTGACATTAAATATCACAAATATCCTGATTTTCATGATATCTAATATTGAATTTTATGTTATTTTTTAATTAGTATTGTGATTCCAAAGTTTCCAAAGTGGTAAGGGATTCTCATTTAAATTTTACTTCTATAATACATATTACATATTCACCAATTGATTATTTTGTGTGGTGTATATACTACCCATTTATATGTTATACCATGAAATTATTTATTTTAATTATATTTAATTTTTAAGTTATATTTATTCTTTTATGGTATTTACAGTTCAAAACATACCAAAATGGTAAGGGATTTTTTTCTCACTTTTATTTCATTAAGACATATGTATTATATAATTTTTTTGGATTATATAATTCCCATGATTGTATTACATGATAATTCTCCTGAAATTATAGTATATAAATACAATTATATGTTTTTTTCATTCATGGATTATAAGATTCCAAAGTTACCAATGTGGTAATGGTTTTATGTTACCATATCATAGATTTTTGAGATTTGTTATGATTATGTTTTTTATGATAAAACCATATGATATACCTTTCAGGAAACTCATTAATTTCATTCTTGTATAATTATTTATTTAGGATACATTTTTTTCCTTGAATTTTCCTCTGTTTATATACTTAAGGGTCTAAAATTATATTTATTAGTAAAACAAGACATTATTTATCACATCAGTTGTAAACCATGTCTCTTTTATCAACATGTTTTCTCAAAATGTTTTCAATAATTTTTATAATATTATATAACAATTTTTTAATTTAATTTTTCCCAAGTTTTTACTTTTTAAAAAAATATTTTAAATAAATCTTTTTATCATTTTCTAAATGAGTTACATTTTACATTTTACTAAAACAATGAAATGAATATTTTTTTGAACATTTAAGACATGAATTAAATTTTCCACCATCAGGCCCGCTAAATTATTTGAAGCTTCCTTTACAATTTTTAATGGCTTTTTTCAAAGAAATGTTTTTCTTAATATTTTGTAAATTTATAAATTATAAAAAAACTATAAATTATATGTTCCTAAAGAATGTCTTAATGATATTTTTATAAAATTTCTATTCATCATAGAAAATAACCTATTTAATATTTTCTATTAGGGATATGATCCAATGATACCATTATTATTATTTATCTATATAGTTTTTGATTATGACAATGATGATAATATGTTTATTAAATATTTTTCTTTCCCACAGGTTACACTGTGATGAAATGTATATGAAACTCATTTCCATTGAATGGACTATGATATGATGAAAGTTTTATAATCTTATAGAACACAAAGGTATGGATTATGTGAGGGACGGGACCTATATCTTCTTTCCAATTCATCGGGTAACGATTAATTTTATATCTTCTCAAATGGTTAATGGGAGGTTATCTTAATCAAAATAGAGGGTACATGGGAGGTTATGAAAATCCCAAAAGTATTTACATGAGAGCTTATACCAAGCCCAATAGGGGGTACATAGGAGGTTATCCAAAGAACAAAAAATGGTATATGGGAGTTTATCCCAAGACAAAAATAGGGTACATGAGAGGTTATCATAATCCCAAAATAGAGTACATGTGAGTTTATCCCATGACCAGTGTAGGTACATTGGTGGTTTGACCAAGCCTATCATGTTATGAATGTATTTGTTGGTACTATTTGCATAAGATTTTATGCTCTTATGTGTATACTAAAAATCTTTGTCTTCTTCCAATGTTATGTTCTCATGGACAATGTTCTTTTATTCCTTTATGAATCATTTATTATTAACTATCAATATTTATTCCAAGACTCGAGATTATTATCTTTTATATACAGAATATGGTTTTCAAATTCTAAGCACCTATTACCATACCCTTATGCTCTTATTATACATAAGTGATCATTGATACCTCCCTTATTTATCCTTACCTGGAATCTAATATCACTCTTTCTTATGATTCATTTTTTTGGTTATGAAGAATCGTTTTTTTGTGATAACCATGTGAACTGTGATTCTTATGAATAACTACGTGGTAGATGACCTAGTTCACTTATGAACCAGATTTTTATCCATCTATTTTTCTGAAGGAAATATATACGATTCTAAAATGGATCATTATATCAATTAATGAATATTAATCTAACAATATTTAATGCATATTTATTAAAAGTTCATTTTGTTATATCTATGTATAAAACCCATCATAGATTAGGTCATAAGAACCCTTCATGATTAATAGAATAATTCTTTTACACATTGGTATGACCCACATGGAACTTACAACAATTGAAATAAGTGTACAAATATTACATGATGGTTAGATATAATTAAATTTTATTTCCTATAAACCCCATTATTCTAAATAAATATTATATTACATGGTCTAATGGATTCTTGAAGTGTGTGTGTCCCTCTTTTGAATGGTTCATTTTGACATAATATTTGGCTAAGGGTAACCCCATTTTAAAAATATTATTTCTATTTTCTTATACAATGTATCATTATAAACATCATTATAAACATAATTATATATATTTTTATAACCTTTTAACCCATGATTTTACACATCATTTACGTAGGTTCCTAAACTTGTCAAACATTAGTCCTTTCAGCTAAATGGCTCAATAGAACTTATTGAAAGAAATTTGGTCAACTTAAAATCTCATCTAGCCTACTATATCAAGGATCCGTCAAAAACCACAGGATTTACATGACTGGGTCACTCTCCAGATTCATGTAGTCCCTCTAATCAAGTATTCTCGTAACTTAGGGGACCTCTCAGTTGTCCACCTCAACCGATAGGTTCATGTAATGCATTCAATATGCCAACACAAACATTTTTAGTAATGCATTACTTTAATTTTTTAATAACATTTCTAATTAATATTTAATATATTAACATTAAATATAAATATATATTTATTTATTTCATGACAAAAAATAAATTTTGTAATAAAATTATAAATTCTTTATACATTTATAATTATTGTATTTACCTTATGATGGAAAAAATATTTATTTATTGGTTAAATATGTTTTAATATCATGATATATTTAAATAAATATTTATTTCTTGGATATTTTATGAATCAATATTTAAATATTTATATTTATTATTATGATATTCATATAAATAATTATGTCAAGGTATGAAATAAGAATATTGTGTTTTTTCAATTTGAGAAAATTAATAATTTTTATTTTAAATAAACAGTTTTTTCAATCACTATATGGTATTATTTAAAACATAAATATAAAAATTATAGAAATTTAATTTGATAAAATGGATTTAATTCCTTGGTTCAGTATTTTTAAAATTATCTTGGGGTGAAATTTTGGTATTCTTCTAAGTGGAATTTTTGATGAACAGTTAAAAATACTATTTTGGTAGATAATTTATCTTCATCATGATATAAATATAAAATAAATATTTATAAAACTTGTGTAACATCCCATAAAATATTTTATAATCAAAATATAATGATTTTATTATTTAATTAGTAAAAATTTATTATTATTTCATTGTAAAAAATTATAGGTGTCGATGTAGTGCTTATGTATAATTGGAAAAGTCAAACTTGGTGACTTTGTGATAATATTTTAGATAACTTAATTCCCTAATAAAAATTAAACATAAATATTATGATTAATAAATTATTATAATATATATATATATATATCAATATTATATTTAAATAACAAGTCAATAAAACAAATACTTACACAATGCATGTTTAATGTATTAAAAACCAAAAAATTTATCCTAAAAAAATAACATGATATAAATTGAAATAATTATCCAAATACTTACCCATTGAATGTTTCAATATTATTGGGGATAAAAATAATAGTTAACAAATTTTAAAAAAATAAAATTTAAATTCCATAGATAAATGTTTTTGTTATCGAATTATGATAATAAACTTAAAATTGATTTTAAATGTATATTTAATGTTAAAATTTATTTATAAATTAATAAACATTTACAAAAAATTATCTTGGACCAAGGGTGTTAATGGTTGATAATATCATATATTTTCCATTTATTATCTACTTTAATTTTTTAAATTACGTTATTGACACTTAATTACTTAATATTTTTGAAAACACAACTGAGTTTTTACTATAAAATTGTACTATTTATATTCATTACAAAAAAACTTAACAAGATCTATTTTCTCAACATATTCTAATAAAATACATCACTAAACAACATTTTATGTATTTATGAAGATTTTTCATTAACAAAATTCCTTTATCCAAATAATTAAGACTCAATGTTAAGGAAATAACTCAATGAGAAAGGTAATGATTTCTAAGACACTTTATCCTTTTGTATTTATGATTCATTTTCTTAAAAATATTTTAATAATTATATTATTTTGATTCCATTATTATTTTTCCATTGTATTTACGTCTATTTTCACTATAAAATATAATATATCTCACATTACCTCTTAAAAAACTCTTTTTTATAAACCATTACCACTTCAAAATATGGGTTTTTCCAAAAATTATTACATTTCAACTCACCTATTACTATTTTCAATAACATATTTAATATATAAAATTATAGATAAAATAACATTTTAAATATATGTTGTTTTTTAAATCTCAACATTTATGGTGTTTTCCTCATTTAAAATTATTTTAAAAAATTCAATTGTCATGGCAGTTTAATGCTACATAAGTAATCGAGGATGTTGTCAAAAACATATATGTTTTAGAGATATAATTAATAATTGATCACAAGAGTTAATATAACATTAATATTCAAATAATTTCATAATTATGATTCAAGAGTGGTAAATTATCAATCATTGCAATGAAATTAAAAGTAAACTAACATAGTCATTTTTAACTACAAAAAATGGGCTTATCGGTTTATATTTTCTAAGTGAAGAATATTTCATGATCAATTAAAATACCTTTTCTATATAGTGACATTGATAATATACCTTTCCACTTATTTAACCTATTAAAACACTCAAAAAGGTCCTTTAATATATGAAAATATACCAAAGTTATTTTAGAAACTATAAACTAAATAACCTCAAAATAACTGACATGAATTATACCAATCTGATAATGGAATAAAACATAAAAATAAGTGAAAAAAATAAATTAAAATAAAAAAAATTAACCTTAAATATAATTTAATAAAATTAAATAATTATTTTAATTTTATTATTCATGTGTTTAGAGTACTTATAAGGTGAGTCAATACTCTGGGTAATGATATTTATAACTCAATATTCATTGAATGATATACATGATTTCTTCATTGACTATGTTACACAAAGATTATTTTCATTATAAGATCTAATTGTTTTATATTTTATTTCAACTTTTTTTATATGTAATTTCAATTCATTCCAAAAATTTCTTCTTTAATATATTTTAACATCACATTTTATGATCATTATAGGTGTTTCTTTCCAAATCTCATTTTGAAATCAATATTTTATGTGTTAAAATTCCTATTTATGGAAATCTTATACTCTTTCTCTCTAAAAACACACCTATTTTCTTATCCTTCATATATATTTTTTATTTTATAGAAGTTCATCCTTATACTTATATTATTTCATATTGTTATGTTTATTATCACTGACCTAGTTTATAAATTAATGAAACGAATGTATTTTTAAAACACTTTCTCTATGATATCATTTTCACAAAATTATATTTGGTTTTCTTTTAAAATAGTCCTCTAACATTTTCATGTTTTTCCAAAGTAAATTTATCTCTCATTTTTTTATAATTAATTTTATTTGAAAGAAAATTATTAAAATTTTAATGGGTTTGTTCTCCAATAAAACATATAATTTTTATCCTCAGTGTATTTTTAAACCACTATATTTCATATATGTTACATGAATTCCCATTCTCCTTGGTCATAACTAACTATTAATCTAATAATTTAATGTTAGCCTTCTATTACCAGCAACATAAAGGGTTTTTTAAAAGTTTAAAAAAAGTTTTAAAACTTTTATAACTCTAATTTTAAATATATAAATGAAATTTCAAATTATAGTATATTATAATTATAGTTAAATATAATTTAACATGTGACATATCCCTCCATTGGATTGGGTAGTGGTATATTATCTTGATAAATGATGATTTAATTATCTAATTATATGTTATAACTTTTTGAGTGAATATATGTGATGAATACAATTTCAAAATATGAATTAATGGCTTTCTATTCTTGTTATGAGTTTTAATGAAAATATTTGGATCTCATGAAACAAAAAGGTCATTTATAAAAAATGTGAATTTTTATCTTTAAGAAGGAAAAGGTTTATATTTCATAGAAATTACTTTATTTTTAATGATTTAATATTTTAATAAGATCTCATGTTTTAAAAATAAACATTCAAAATAATTTTATTTATTTATTCATGATTTTGATCATTATATAAAAAATTTTAGAATATTTGTTAGTTATATGGTTGAACGTAATTTTTATATCTTCTGATTGTACATTTGAAAAATATTACTTCCAAGTGGTATATCTCTTTCAATGGCTTAATGTTTTTTCTCTATCATTTATACCCCTGAATATACATTATGTTATGATCCCATATTTTCAAAAGATTTTTATGAGGAATAATAGTGGGGAGGAATGATTATTAATAAAAATATTACATATTTTTTTTTACCATGAATAACATGAGTATATAATTTGGATATTTATTGTTTATTAGAAAAAAAATATTTGTTCAGAAAGGTATAACACAATGTTTTTTAATGTTAGGGTTTTTTCTAATAATAAAAAATTTAACATAAAAGGTCATAGGTATGTATGTTATGAAATATTTTCTATAAATAATGTAATTATAGAGTGATTATATTTAGTTCTTTAAATTTTGTATCACAATATTGTTTAGATGACCTTATAGGTTAGGATGTTATCAGTTGAGGATAATTTAAGAATTATTGATACTATAATGGGTATTATGTTTGTGGGTGATCATAAATTCAAATGCATATATTCCATTTTAAGGTATTATATGATTTAATTGTAACGTTTTTTCTGATATTTTAGAAGAAATTTGTTGGAATTCCAGCTGAATAAATGATTTAAGTATATATAACAACTAGATTTAAGATATTATTTAGTGTGAAGGTTTTTTAGAAGAATCTAAATAGTTTTCTTGGGGACATAATTTGAAAGGTACATATATCCTTTAGTGTTGATATGTGATTTTATGTTGAGGTAATTATGATTAATTGAGAAACAATTTACTCAATTTATGTTATATAATTTTAGTAAAACTTATAATCATAGGGTATTCAAAAGTTATTTTGTGACAAGGAGCATAAATTTATTTTGGGGGAACTTCACTGTATTTGTGAGAACATTACTTGATTAATATATATATATATATATGTGTGTGTGTGTGTTTTGTGATTCTATATCTTGTGGTTAATATTATTTTAGGTACAATTAATTTTTAAATATTTGAGAGAATTTGTGATCGATGTAATAGTGGAGTTTTCAATCAGAAATTTAAGAAAATATTGATTATTATTATGGTTCAATTATTTTAGGATAAAGGTTATGTTTCTATTTTTAAGAAAATTTGATACATATTTTTATAATGTTTTTAGTTTCCATACCATGCCTCAATTTTTTCAATTATTATTCTACTATTTTATATTGTCTTCCACTATGTCTAAAACTCAAGCTCATGAAATTAATACATTACTCATTTACATTCATTTATGTTTTAAAAATAGTTAAAATGATAATATTAGGATGAATTATTATATTTCTTTATTTTTAGGTATAATAATGATATTTATGGAATGTTTTAAATATTTATATATTATAATTCTATATTTATAATACATTATTAAAGTCAAATTATGAGAATAAACTTAAAAATGAAATTAATATGGTAGTTAATATAAAAATTTATTTATAATATAATAAAAAATCATAAAAAAATTCATGGGTCATGTGGTGAAATTTAATGGTCCATAATATCATATAATTTCAATTTATGGGTAACTTTTTATATTTAAATTATATTCTTTACAGTTATAGAGTGAATATTTTTTGAAAATATCATTGGTTTTTCCTTGAAAAGGATACTCATACTAATCTTTCCAAAAATACATCTCAAGTTTATTTTTGTCTCCATATTTTTCTCAAGTATTCCTATAAACACCTCTTACCATATTTATAAGACTCTATTCCTAAGAAATATTATTTCTATAAAGGAATTAGACTCAATATAAAGGGGATCATTTTGTGATTAAGGTAAGGGTTCTTAGTGTTGGTTTTCTTATCTTATTTATGACTCACTATCTTAACACTATTTGAAAAATTCCCTTTATAATTCATAATTTATTATATTCTAATGTTATTTCAAAAAAATGTATCCATAAATAATAATAGATCACCTATTACATCATACCAAATACTTTTTCATAAGTTGTTACTATGTTTAAATATGGGTTTTCCAAAAATAGTGTGTTTCTAATAACAAAATAATATTTTAAATAACAGAAGTAATATATAAATTTAAAAATAATAATAATAATATTACTATTTTTATTAAATTAAAATTTATTTATAAATCCAAAAATATTTAATATGTTTACAATATTTTATCCCTATTAAAACCATTATAAAAGTGGTAGTTTTACACTTTCCTATGTAAATGATGATGTATTCAAAAACTAATGTGTTTAATATATATTAAAAATTGATTTAATGATTGAATAAGAGGTTAATATAAAATTAATATCAATATTATATTTTTTTAATGGTAATATATCCATCATAATAATTCAACAAAAAGTAAACAATCATTGTAATTTTAACAATCAAAAATTGGATTATCAGAGAGAATTTTATCAATAGTGACTATTGTGTGAAATATTGAACTCCTTTTCTTATAGAATAATTTGTAAACTTTAACAAGAATATTATGGAACATATATATCCCTTTTAAAATAACATTTGATCATTAAAATAAAACTGACAATATTTTGATGATTGTGACCCAAACAACTTCAATACAGCTGACATGATTTATACGAATTTGGGAAATGAATGAAACATAATAATTACTGAATAATAATAATAATAATAATAATAGGAAAACAAAAATGAAAGAGTTTTTTATAAATTTAGATAATTAATTTAATTTTATTATTCTTGTGGCTATAGGATATACAAGGTGAGTGTGTACTACAGGTAAGGGGATTCATAACTAAATTTCCTTTCATCGAGTAATATAATTTTGTAATTGAGTATGTTTTTATATAAAAATATGAATTATGACCACCTATTTTATTATGTTATTTTTAACTTATTTTATGTGAATTTAAATTTATTTCACACAATCCCTACTTAGATTGATTTTTACTTCACATATTATAATATTTGTAGTGTTTCTTTTAAAATATAACTTTTAAATAAAAAATCTCAATGTATAAATTCCTATTTTTTGAAATTTTATGTTCATTATATGTAAGAAAACAAATATTTTATTCTCCTTTATGTTCATACTATGTTTTTTATATGTTCATATATATGCTTCAATGACTTCTTAAGGTAATTTTCTATTGTCTTATACATTCTTTAAAACAACATGAAAAGAATATCTTTTTGAAAAAATATTCATGTTCTCTTTTTTCACTATCTTGATTTATTTTATTTATAAATATTATTTTTTATTATTTTATAGTTTAACTAATTAATATTTCTTATCATTGTTTTATAAATTATTTCCTTTGAAAATAATGATATTAACATTCTAATAGGGTTGTTTTTCTATAAAATGTATACATTTTAGATTTAAATTATTTTCCATCCACACTCAGTATTATAAAATTCATCAGTTTCTCTTCTCCATGAATCTAACTAATATTTAATGTGATATTATAAATTTACCCATATATTGTGGGTTAGTTTAATCTTTCTTGTTAGTAAGATGAAAAATAAATTTTACATATTTTATGATGCAAATAGAAGCTTCTATATGTTCTCTTATCTGATTGTGTTTGCTGATAATATATAATGATGGTTAAGATTATAATATATCTCATTAATTAACTTCTTAATGATCTTTTCCCTATATAATTGATTCTAGAATTGAATTATTTTATGTTAATAAATTATTAGTGAATACAATTGAATATGAGTGATGGATATAATTTCTTATAATATATTCATGGTTTTTTATAATGTAAATGAGTGTTAATGAACATATAACAATTTCAGGAAACAAGAATTTTATTTTATGAGAAAATGGAAATATGTTATCTTTTCAAAAGTATTATAATTTTATATTAATTTAAATGCTATTTTATATCTTTAATGCTTCAATATTTTTTCATTTTTTCAAAAGTAATTGTAAAAATAATTTCATTTCATCATTAATTATTTTGATATCAATTAACTAAAATAATTTTGGGACATGATGATGGTTATATTCCTTAATATAAGTTCATATATACATAAATATAAATGTTTAAAATAATTATGATTTGAGTTTTTTTATATTTTAATGGCCTAACAAATTTTCTCATTCTTTTATACCCATTACTAAAACTTATGTACTCATCCTACATTTTAAAATAATTATTTCAATGATTAAGGATGGGTATTAATGATTATATATTAAATTATTTGGTATATGGATTTAATGTTGAATGAAGCGAGTGAATCATTTTGAGAATTTTGGTTAAATAGAAAAAATTTATATTTGGTATGAAAAATATAATTTATAGGATATTTATCTAAATAATATTACTAATTCTAGATAAAACTAAACCGAAATGGACATTGGTATGTAAGTGATGTAATATTTTCTATAAACTAGGTAATTATATAGTAATTGGGTTTTGGTCTATACACTTTGTATTAGACTAGGGTTTAAATAACTTTATAATTTATGATTTTATCAGTTGAGGATTATTTAAGGTTTATGTAAAACATGATGGATTGATAATATTATTGTTTATCAAAAACTAAAAGGCATCAATTCATTTTTGAGTTCTTATATGACAATATTTTAGGGTGGGTTTTCACATTTCAATATATAATTATTAGGTTTTAGAAAGATTACATGACTTATGTTTATGAAACCCTTATATATAATATGTGATTTTATATGAAGTTTATTTCTAATTAATGTTATTATATAATAGTGTAGATAATTAAAAAGGTGAAGATAGAATTTAGTAGAGGTATGTGATTTTTATGATGTGGTAATTTTTGTTACTTGAGATAGAATTTATTTTAGTTAAGCAATATAAGTTGATACATATTGATAATATTAGAGGATTGAAATTTTATTTTATAAAAATGAATTTAAATTTATTTATAAGGACGTTAATTGTGCTTTTTGAAAAATTAAGGGATATATATATATATCTAATGTTATTTTTTACTTTGTAATTCTATTTAAAGTTGATAAGATTATTTGAGGGATAACGATTAAGTTTACATTTGACAGAATATGTGATCATTAAGATCATTAATATATGGTTTAGAATTTATAAATTCTTTTATGGTTATTTTGGATGATTAATTTTGGGATAAACGTTTACTTAAATAAAATTTAGATCGTCTGATCAAGGATTTCATGAATTTTTGGTATTCCTTTCTAAGTCTTTATTATTTTCAATTATTGTTCTTCTATTTCATATTTTCTCCACTATATCACAAATAAAAGATCAAAAAATTAATTTATTACTATTTTACATTCATTAATGATGAATTAAGTTCACTTTTCCACTCTTATGGATTTAGAATCCATACACCACATTTTTCATAATAGTTTTTATTATCTGAATTTATTTTTTTTGGCTTCAAAATATTTCAGCATGATCTTCTTCATAATAAATTATAAAAATTATACCCTATTATTGTATTATATTTTAATCCAAATTATTTTTATGTGGATTTTCATTTCATTCTAATAATAAAAAATTTTATTGATTCTTTCATCATAAAATATTACATTGTAATATTTTTTTTACTAAAAATTCATTAATTGGATCATATAATATATTAATTGATTATGTTATTATATATTTTTTTATTATATAATAGTATAAAATTATATTATATTTCCTATTTTATTTCTATGGGTGTACATTTCATTATAATTATTTTCTTTTTGAATTATTTTTATACTATTAATTATGATACTTGAAAGGGTTTCCTTATATAAAATATTTGTTCTCGGATCATGTTTTATATTCTGCATGAATTCATATTACATGGTGTATATAATACTTCATTAACATGTCATGTCATAATTTATATATGATTCAAGGTATTAATAATTCAGTTTAATTTATATGCTCAATCAACTTTTGAATCATATGTTACCATGATCATAGGGGTTTTTCTTGACTCAATATATTTTCATCAAGTCATAATATTTGATCTATGACTGGGACCATTTATAAATAATATATTTTATCATTCCCTTTATCAAAATTTATTTTATATTTTTCTATGTAGCATTACATTTACATCTTAAATTATTCTTCATTGATTAATTTCTTATTAACAATAACTTCACATCTCTTTATTAACTATTTTTATGTTTTATGTCCACGTCATTTTATCATTACCTTTATCAAATTATATTTAATATGTTATAATGATATGGTATGTATTAAATAGGGGTATAATAAATTCTATAAAAACTATCCATGACCAAAATCATGATTCCCCTTTAAAATAAAGTTTTTTATTTGTTTTTTATTTTTATAAACCGTTAATGATGTCATGGCCCGTCCCTTGGGGCCCATATCGTGACTACCCCAAGACTGCCTTCCATAGGTCAGGGGCTGGCTACTAGCACCAAAGGCGTAATTCCCTAAAACTGGGAAGGCATTACCTTTATAAAATGTAAACTTACACAACCAGAGTAAAATCGCAAGCAAACACAAGTAGAAACTGTATAACAAGTGTACTGAAAGTAAAGGGGGCCAGAATACATGCCCAAAAGGAAAGTAAAAATGAAAAGCAAGTATAAATGAAAAAGGGACAAAAATTTGAAAGGTAGAAGCAGCTCCAGAATCATCGTCTGAGGTTCCTACCTGAAGGGTAGGTACAGATATCCTCCTCATCCCTCCACATCTATCGGTCTGCTCCATGTACCGTCACGCCGAGTGGTCCACCTCCGGGTATCCTTCAGTCCTAGTTTGCTCTAGGCCTTCGTCAATGATGTCTGTCGTCTGCATCCAACACAACGAGGTGCGGGCATAGCCCGTACAGGGGTGAGTATAACGATACTCTATAAGGACCCCAAGACCCTCAAGGTCTCACAAAATCCAACAAGGATAAACCACAAAGTATGAAATCAACGGATAACCATTACATAGGAATATGCCCATACATATACCTAAGTTATTAAGTAACCCATATCAATCATGAGGAAAAAACAAAGGTCAGTGACTCATCTCAAACTGGGATTTTTATTCACGATGTCGAAACCACGACTGCTGGAAAACTACTTCCCTTTCGAGTACAGTGGGCCAGCCGCTATAACCAAGTTCTTCCCACTAACTTTGGACTGCTGAATTACTCCACATGTTGAGTACTGTGGGCCTACTACTACAACCAAACACTTCACACCATGGGTCTGCTGCTACAACCAAGCGCTCCCCCTCATAGCCTACAGAGGTACTCCTTTTGTCGAGTACCGCGGGTCTGCCTCTACAACCAAGTGCTCCTTCGTCGTGTTTCTGCTGCTACAACCAAGTGCTCCCCACTAGGCCATCCGAATCACTTTGAGTCGACCGGTCAGCAATCATCAAGTCTCAGCCAGCTACTAGGTCTCTACAATCTACTCGCTCATCACCGAGAGGGTCCACACCACGAGCCACAATACAATACCCCAAGTGCCATGAAGTCTCACGTAGATGTATCATAAAGGAATGTGACGTCACAGTGGTCTCAACGCAATAGACGGTCCGTTAATCGGACGCTCGGTCTGTGTGTTGTTAGGCTTTTAGTCCCGAGGGCCCAGTTGGTTTCGTGCACAAACCAACCCAACTGTATCTCAACAATACCCTGAACTATCATGGTCTATACTCAAATGGACCGTTTCTCAATGAGATTACCAACCTCACTGACGGTTCGTCAAACGGACATCCGGTGCCAAAGATATGGTCAAAGTAAGCAATGGGTCATCAGTGGGCCCAGGTCTGGTCCGACCCGGTCAGACAAACCCGGCCCCACTGAGTCTGGGTCGACCCGGTCAGACTTGTTGGGTGTGACTCGGCCCATTGGGTGGGTCATCTCTCTTTGTTTTTAACCCGGTCCGATGGGCCCGGTTTGCTGGTCCCGGACCAACGGTCCGTGAGGGCAGTTCAGTCCGGATGCCGCCACGCAGGTGGCAAGCCCGAAGGTGGGACTAGTTCGTTCAGCACCAGAGGGTCTTGGCTCAGAAGGTTGGCGGCCAAGTGACTAGAAGGCAGGCTGCGCGGGGTGTGGGCATGTTGGCTGGTGACCGAGCAAGTCGCGGGTGCACCGGGCAGGGCGCGGGGGTACCAGCTTGGCCGCAGCAAGGCACGGGTGCACCGGGAAGCCTTCTGGCAGGGACCGGCCACGCCGGCGGCTGGGCGCGGGTGCACTGGGAAGGTCGTCGGTAGGGGCCGGGTAGGCCGCTGGTGGGGCACGGGTGCGCAGGGTTGGCCGCCAGCAGGGGCCTGGCAGCACGCCGGGGGCGCAGGTAACGCGCCGGTGGGGCGGGGTCGGGTGGTTCACGGAGGCCGCGGGTATCGCGGCCATTGTTCTCCTTCTTCGTAGTCGTCACCTCTTTTCCATGCTGTGTTTCTGCTTCGAAGAACATCACAAATAAAAATTCCGACATAGGGTGTCGGGTCATGTGAGGTTAGCCCGAACCCTCCGTGTTTGGAAGGATATCAAAAGGCGCAACATAAGTAGAAGATTATCATTAAAAACGTCCATTTCAATCCCTTTATATCCTTTGAATAAGGTAAGTAAAAGCGGTACAATATCAACATGAAAAATTTAACCCCCTACCTTTTGATTGTTGGGCGTCGTTCGACGTTCGTTGATGGCGTCGCGGAAGGTGGGGAAGAAGTTCATCGTTCATTGTGTCCACCACACACTTCTGATCCAAGCTCGTGTGTCGGTTCAATGACGACGATGAGGGGGGAAGATGCTCCACATCAGTAGGACCCGAGTGAGGAAAAAAAGGAGGAAGACGTATTCGGCGTTCTTTGCATTCTTTGTTGGGAGCTTTTCTCCCTTGCTTTTCTCTCAAATCCTTCACCAAGAAGTGAATTATGCAAATGAAAATAATTGTTGGGTTTGTATACTTTTACATTGACCTATAATTCAAAAAAGAAGAATTAATAACCCACACCCCTAATTAAAACATATGAGGTGTCATATTAAATTTAGGATGATGCCAAGAGGCTACCTTAATAAAACACAAGAGTTGGAACAACAATTAATTGGGGGGGGGGGGGGTTTGGCACATTATGGTGGGGAAAGTTGTTAGGGAGTTTCTCCCCATTTAATGGGGAGTTTAAGAAATCAAGAGTGCTCCCCCCTCATTAATGAGGGGAGTTGGGGAAGTTTTCCTCTCCTCCAATTATTAAAGGGGTTAGGCCCCGTGTTGTCGCTGCCTTATTTATTCATCCATGAGTGGTTGAATTCAGGTGGACCCCACCACCTTAACCTCTCATGGGTGGTTTTGGTGTGGTGGCCCCCACCACTAACTTCCCTTTGGAGGTTCTAACTACCACTAAATAAGAATATGGATAACACAATATTTTTATTTAATTAAATTAGAAACCCCAAAATATATCTTCCAAACTCGATAAAATGCAACTGTGGTGATGGTCCCGCTATGAAATCACCGACGTTGCGAGTTCAACGGTTCCCTCGAATTTCAGTTCCAAGCATTGGTTCAAAAGTTATAAAAACCCACACGTACGTTTAATGAACGTACCCGAACAAAACATCAAAAATTGATTCTGGGCACACCAGGCCTCAGAATAAAGCGCCATTAGAAACTGCAGACTCGTAAAATTCCCATGTATTTTTGAAAAAAAAAATCAATGGTAATTTCAGGTATTTACCTTATCCCCGCCTCAGGGATTTACATCCCCGTAAGCTACAACTCACACTAAGGGAATAAATGAGGGTACTGAGCATGCATCTGAGCCTCCCACTCCCATGTGCTCTCCTGGAGGTTCTCGTGCTGCCAAAGAAATGCACACTAGAGGTATCGACCATCCACGTAGGATGCGCTCGTGTCGATCCTCAATCTTCACTGGAACCTCTGTAAATGTTACCCCATCATCGATGTTTAGCTCCCTGTGGTTGATGATGTGGGATGGTTCATGCACATATCTCCTCAGCTGAGATATGTGGAAGACGTCGTCCACCCAGTGCAACTAAGGTGGAAGAGATAAGCAGTAAGCCACCTCTCCTACTCTGTTAAGGACCTGGAAAGGTTCGATGAAACGCGAAGACCACTTTCTCCCTCGGCCAAATCTCCGTAGACCTCGTCGATGTGAGACCCGTAGAAAGATGGGGTCGCCATCCTCGAAATCCAGAGGCATCTTACACCTGTCCGTATATGACTTATGTTTTCTCTGTATAGTCTTTATCCGCTCCTGGATGATCTGCACCATCTCTGTGGTAGCTCATACCATCTCTGGTCCCACTAGAGCTGACTTCCCTAGGTCTGTCCAGCACAGTGGAAATCTTCAAGGTCGACTATACAAGGCCTAAAAAGGTTCAATACCGATGGTGGATTGATAAATTTTGTTTTAGGATAACTCCATAAAAGGTAATTGGTCCTCCCATCTATGACTTAAGTTGAGTATGCATGCACGAAGCATGTCCTTGAGGGTCTGGATGGTCCTCTCGGTCTTCCCATCAGTCTAAGGATGCAAGGAGGATCTCAAGGAAAGTTGCATCCCAAAAGCCTCCTTCCACCCCTTCCATATTCGGGAAGTAAATCATGTGTCATGGTCAGAGACAATAGAAGAAGGTACTCCATATAGATGCACAATCTCCTATACGTCGAGGCGTCCCGAGCTCTCTACTGATCCCTTCTCTCTGATCGGTATGAAGTGGGCCGACGTGGTGAGTCAGTTGACGATCACCCAAATCGAGTTGTGACTCCTGGATGTACGTGGAAGACCTATCACGAAGTCCATGGATATCTCATCCCACTTCCACTCTGGGACCTCTAAGGGATGTACCAAGCCTTCTGGTACCTGGTGCTCTGCCTTCACTTGATGACAAGTGACGCACCGTGGGAAAAACTCTCCTACTGCCTTTTTTATACCTAGACACCAGGGCTATTGTCGAGGGTCCTGGTACATCTTCTCCATCCCTGGGTGTACTGCTAGAGGGGATGTGTGTAATTTCTTCAACACCTCCTCCTGAAGTGGAACTGGTACCAGGGTATGTCCTCTAAAGAGGACGAAGTGCTCCCTACCTTTAGAAAATCCATCAGGTGCATGCCCTATGGATAACTGAGCACGTCGTGTCTCACAGTCAGCATCCCCACGCTGTGCCTCCCTGACTCACTGAAGAAGTGGAGGTGTGACTTTATGAGACTGTAGATAGGCTGCTCCATCCCTATCCATAAAGGATATTTGAAATGCATCCAGCTACTTTGTCACCTCTCTTAGTAGTTGAATGTTATTCCTCATGTTGTGATCATCCGCAAAAACTTTCCCCTTCACAAGAGTATAGACTATCTCGATGTAATAGTCCCGGAGGAACTCAATCCGTCATCACTGTCTCAGGTTTAGGTCCATTTGAGAGATGATATACTTGAGACTCTTGTGATTATAGTTCACGGTAAAACGTCCAGCCATCAGATAGTGTCGCCACATATTCAAGGAAAATACCAATACTACTAACCCTAGTTCATGGGTAGCATAGTTCTACTCATGCTGTCTAAGCTGACGAGAACCATAAGAGATCACTGCTCGCTCATGCATCAGGACACACCCAAGTCCAGTCCCTAATGCATTGCAGTGAACTACGTACCCTATGCCCTCCTTAGGAAGCCTCAAGATGGGGGCACTAGTCAGCCTCTACCTCAGCTTCTGAAAGCACTTCTAGCATCTCCCAAACCACTAGAAGGGTTTCTCCTTCTTCGTTAAGGATGATAGTAGTGCTGCAACTCTGGAGAAGTCTAGAACGAATCTTCAGTAGTACCCAGCCAAGACCAGAAAACTCCAACCCTCTGTCACACTCCTGGGTGGCTCCGAATCAATCATTTCCTCAATCTTCACTGGATCCACTAAACTCTAGCCTCCGAGATGACGTGTCCCATGAATTTAACCTCTCGAATCCAAAACTTTCACTTCGAGAGCTTACCATAAAGTTGGTGCTCTCGGAGTGTGTCTAGTACTACCTGCAAATGGTAGGCATGTTCCTCCTCATTAGTCAAGTAAATCATAACGGTTTCAATGAAGACTACGACAAAGAGATTTAGGTAAGGCTGGAAGATCCTATTCATGAGACTCTTGATCACTGATGGAGTGTTGGTAACGCCAAAGAGAATAACCAAGAACTCGTAATGATTGTACCAATACCTGAAGGATGTCTTATGCATGTCCTCATCTGGAACTCTGAGCTGGTGATAGCCTGATCTGAGGACTATCTTCGAGAACCATCGATCTCCCTTGAGCATATCGAAGAGGTTGTCAATCCTCGGAAGGGGGTACTTGTTCCTTACGGTCACCTGGTAAAGGAGATGGTAGTCGACACAGAGCCTCAAGCTCTCATTCACCTTCTTGGAGAACAGTTTCAGGGCTGCCTAGGGAGAAACACTGGGTCGGATGAATCCCTTCCCCTAGAAGCCCTCTAGCTGTACCCACAGCTCATGAAGCTCGACCGGAGCCATCCAATATACTGGAGTAGATATTGGTGTCGTCCTGGGGTACAGGTCAATGTAGAATTACACCTCTCTACGAGGAGGAAGACATGTGACGTCATCAGGGAAATCATCTGCGTACTGGTCTACCACTACAAGAAATTCGAACTCTCCACATTAACTACTCTGAGGGTAAGGCAATCCAACTGGTGAGTAATTGGTTCCACCCTCCTTCGAGTAAGTTCGTCCTATGATGAAATAGTTTCCTTCTCGCCAGTGAAGGTGACACTATTCCCATCCGTGCGGACACAATGCAATTTTCACCTAATACAGTCGATCAGATCATGGACTGTAGATAACCAGTCCATACCCAAGATGATGTCGTAAAGCATCGACACCACTACTAGGAGATCCAAGCCAAACCTCTCGCCTCCTAGAGTAAGCTCGCACTTCCGACACTAGTGTGTAATCATTGAATCAGCTTCCTTAGGAGTCTCTAGCCGTAAAGATTGAACTAACGGCTCCTTCGGAATCTTCAAGCTCCGGATGTGGGCAGTGGCTATGAAAGAGTGTCTGGTACATATGTCTATGAGAACTGTAGCTAAGGTGGAGTAGACATAGATCATACCTCAAATTATCTCTGGAGCGCCGTGATCGTATTCCTTAGCTTCCTGGAGATGAGCTCTCCCCTGTCCACCCGCTCCCTATGGTCGGGGTGGACCTCCTGGTGGTGGTGGTGGAAACACCTCGAAACGTCATCCACCACCAGATATATGTCTAGCTCCTCTCCCACATCCTCCTTCTCCCTACGGACCACCTAGATCGAACCTCTTCCTCTTCCTAGGAGGTCCGTCAAATGATTGTTGATCGTCTGTACGACGGGTAAGAATGTGATGTGTCATGTGACCCTGTCTGCCTCATGAGTAACATTGCCTACTCCTGGTAGGTCTGTATCCACCTAGGGTGCCTCACACATACGATACTGAGTCATGTGATTGAACACCTATGGGTCTATTCCTCTTGGACCTCTACGTCATCTGTCTACTGCCAGCTACAGAAGACTCCGTTGGATGTTGACGAGTAGTGGGTCTCACTGCTGGTGACTTCTCAGCAAGGAAACTCTCCACTATGAGGGCTTTCTCCAATACCCCGATCTGTGTCGGGATGCTATGGGAGATAACTAAAGCTCTGACCTCTCACTTGAGCCCCTTCTCGAAGGTCTGGGGCCTAAAGAATGGGTCCCACACCATATCTGTGGAGTAGCGAGAGAGGTCGCTAAACCTCGCTGAGTACTGCGCTACTTTCATGCTTCCCTGCTACAGATGAAGTAGCTCCATTATCCGAACTGCCCAAAGCGTGGCTGGAACAAACTCTGCCTAGAATAGGCTCTCGAAGTCTATCTAGAGAACAGTCACCTCATCATGCACCTTGAGCATCAGGCTCCACCTTCTGCATGCTGCTGCTTGAAGGAGGCTGGTAGAAACGATCACCATGTAGTCTGTTGGTGTCCCTTCTAGCCTGAACACTCTCGCCACAGCCTCCAGCCAATCCTCATCCACCAGTGGGTCCATCTCTCCCCTGAACCAGGGTGGCCTTTGGTGCTGGAACCCATCCAATGCGCATAAGCGGCATGCATCATCTACTGCTGGGGTTGGTGGGATCAGTGGCCCAACAGGTAGTGGTACCGCTGGTGTCTCCGTTGGTGCCTCACCTGGAAGAGGGCCCTGCACTGAGGCCTCGTCGCTCGGCGGGCTGTCAGTGCGTACAACTCTTGAGGCTCTAGTTGGTCGTCAATGGGGAGGCATCCTGAAAGAAACATAAGCGACCAGTTCAAACAATTATACCTGGTGAGTAGACATGGTTTGAGCTGAAAAACTTTTGAAAACACACACGGAATAAGTTTTTTCATGAACTAAGATGGAAATCAATAGTCAGGGTCCTGGTGTACGGATATGTTAGCCGCTGCACCAACACCGGACTCCCGGAACTGAAAACCAAACATGGAACCCTTAACACTATTGCTTAATAGAAATGAAAATATCAGAGACCTAAGTTCTGCGGTAGAACCGAATCCTCTAATATCAATTTGTCAAGACCCGTCCCCCAGGTCCCATATCGTGACTACCCCAAGCCCGCCTTCCATAGGACAGGGGCTGGCGACTAGCACAAAAGGCGTAATTCCCTAAAACTGGGAAGGCATTGCCTTTATAAAATGTAAACTCACACAACTAGAGTACAAGAAGAAGCAAACACAAGTAAAACTGTATAACAAGTGTACTGAAAGTAAAGGGGGTCCATAATACAAGCCCAAAAAGAAATTAAAACTGAAAATCTAGTAAAAATGAAAAAGGGACAAACAGCTGAAAGGTGGAAGAAGCTCCAATATCGTCATCCGAGGTTCCTACCTAAAGGGTTGGTAAATATGTCCTCTTCATCACTCCACATATTTCGGTCAGCTTCGTGCACAGTCACGTCGAGTGGTCCACCTCCGGGTATCATCCAGTACTGGCTCGCTCTCGGGCTCCGACAACGTTATTTTTCATCTGCATCCAACACAACGAGGTGCGGGCGTAGCCCATGCAGGGGTGAGTATAACGATACTCAGTAGGGACCCCGAGACCCTCAAGGTATCACAAAATACAAGAAGGATAAACCACAAATTATAAAATCAATGGATAACCATTACATAGGTATATTCCCATACATATACCTAAGTTATTAAGTAACCCATCTCAATCATGAGGAAAACACAAAGGTCATTGACTCACCTCAAACCGGGATTCTTATTCATGATGTCGAAACCAAGACTGTTGGAGAACTCCTCCTCTGTCAAGTACAGTGGGCCTGCCTCTATAACTAAGCGCTTCCCATTTTCCTTGGACTGATGAAGTACTCCACCTGTCGAGTATTGTGGGCCTGCTGCTACAACCAAGTGCTTCCCACTATGGTTCTGCCTCTACAACCTAGCGCTCCCCCTCATAGCCTACAGAGGTACTCCTTCTATCAAGTACCGTGTTTCTGTCGCTACAACCAACCGCTCCTTCAACTTGGTTCTACTACTACAACCAAGCTCTCCCCCCTGGGCCATCTGAAACACTCTAAGTCGAACTGTCAATAGTCATCAAGTCTCAGCCAGCTACTGGGCCTCTCCAATCTTCTCGGTCATCACCAGGAGGGTCCGCTCCATGATCCACTTGAGGATACTCCTCGTGTCACTAAGTCTCACGTAGAAGTATCACAAAGTACCTCCATGTCATAGGGGTTTCAATTCAATAGACGGCGCGT
The DNA here is from genome assembly GCA_963277665.1 of Viscum album. Lineage (NCBI taxonomy): Eukaryota > Viridiplantae > Streptophyta > Magnoliopsida > Santalales > Viscaceae > Viscum > Viscum album. The sequence continues at coordinate 403,478,997 of OY728157.1, forward strand.
CAATCAGACGCCCGGTCTGTGAGTTATTAGCCTTTTAGTCCTGGGGGCCCATTTGGTTCAATGAACGAACCAACCCGATCGTATCTCAACTATACCCCGAACTCCCATGGGGTATACTCAAAGGGACCTATTCTCAACGAGATTACTAGTGCCACTAAAGGTTCGTCAGACGTACTTCGGGTGCCAATGATATGACCAAAGTAGGCAATGGGTCATTAGTGGGCCCGGGTCCGGTCCGACCCGGTCGGACCGACTCAGCCTAACCCAGTCTGGGTCGATATGGTCAGACTCTCTAGGTATGACTCATCCCATTTGGTGGGTCAGCATGCTATGTTTTTAACTAGGTCTACTGGGCCCATCCCAGCAGTCCGTGATGGTGGTTCAGCCCAGATGCCGCCATGCAGGCGGCTCGGCACGAATGCTGGAGCTGGTTCTGTCAGCGCCGCGAGGGGCGTGGCTCAGAAGGTCAGCGGCCAAGAGACCAGCGGTCAGGCCGAGCAGGGCGCGGGCAGGCCGGCTAGTCACCAGGCATGCCGTGGGTGCACCGGGCAGGGCGCGTCAGTTCACAGGGGTGTCGTCCAGGCCGCGGCAGGACGCGTGTGCACCAGGCAGGCCGACGGCAGGGACCTGGCCGGCCGCCAGTGGTGTGCAGGTGCGCCGACAGGCCACCAGAAGGGGCCAGGTAGGCTGCCAGCGGGGCCTAGGTGTAGCTGGCTGGCCGCCGGAAAGGGTCGGGCAGCGCGCCGGTGGGGCGCGGGCAGGGCGCCGAGGCCGCGGGCATGGTGCCAGGGAGCGCAATTCTAGAAGTTCACAGAGTTCACTGGTAGAACGGCCTTTGATATTCGTATTCGTCACCATAACCTCTTTTCCATTCCGTGTTTCTGCTTTGAATAACATCACGAAGAAAAAATTTGAATGAGGGTGTCGTGCCATGTGAGGTTGGCCCGAACCCTCCGCGTTTAGGAGGATATCAAAAGCCTCAACACAAGTAGAATATGATCGTTAAAAATGTCCACATCAATCCCATTATATCCTTTGATGAAGGTAAGAAAAAGGGGTAAAATATCAACACGAAAAATTTAACCCCCTAACTTTTGATTGTTGGGCGTCGTTTGACGTTCTTTGATGGCGTCGCGGAAGGAGACGAAGAAGACTGTCCTTCGTTGCGCCCGCGACAAACCTCTGATCCAAGCTTGTGTGTCAGTTCGATGGAGAAAATGAGGGAAGAAGATGCTCCATGTCGGTAGGATCCGAGTGAGGAAGTCAAAGGAGGAAGACGTCACCGGGGTTCTTCGCGTTCTTCGCATTCTTCGTTGGGAGCTTTTCTCCCTACCTTTTTTCTCAATGCCTCTACCAAGAAGTGAATTATGCCAATGAATATAATAGGTGGGTTTGTCTATTATTACGTTGGAATTTAATTAAAAAAGAATAATTAATAACCCATACCCCAAATTAAAACATGAGAGGTGTCATATTAAATTTAGGAGCATGCCAAGAGGCTTCCTTAATAAAACACAAGAGTTAGCGCAATAATTAATTAGGGGGGTTTGGCACATTAATGTGGGGAAAGTGGTTAGGGAGTTTCTCCCCATTTAATGGGGAGTTGAGGAAATCAAGAGGGATCCCCCCTCATTAATTATGGAAGTTGGACAAGTTTTCCTCTCCTCCCACTATTAGGGGGGTCAGGCCCCGTGTAGTCCCCACTTATGTTTTCTTCCATGGGTGGTTAAATTAGGGTGGTCCCCACCGCCTTAACCTCTCATGGGAGGTCATGGTGTGGTGGCCCCCACCACTAACTTCCCTTTGGAGGTTCTAACTACCACTAAATAAAAATATGGCTAACACAATATTTTTATTTAATTAAATTAGAAACCCCAAAATATATCTTCCAAACTCAATAAAACCCAACTGTGGTGAAGGTATCGCTAAGCAATCACTGACGCTACGAGTTCAGCGATACTCTCAGATTTCAGTTCCAAGAAGCAGTTCAAAAGTTATAAAAACCCTCATGTACGTTTACTGAATGTTCCCGAACAAAAAATCAGAAATTTATTCCAAGCACACCGGGCCTCAAAATCAAGTGCCCTAAGAAACTGCAGACTCCTAAAATTCTCATGTATTTAAGAAAAAAATTTCCATGGGAATTCCAGGTCTTTACAAATGATTCCTCCAAAACTTATATTATATTTTTAGGTCTTAAAATAAATATTAATAAGTATAACTAACTTCCACATCTCCAAGGGAATTATTTTAATGTGTTCAGTTCTTAGACTTAAAAAAATTTTAAATCACTCCTATTTAGAAAAAACCATTGGAAACCCCGTGGGAAGGATTACAGTTTTGATAAGTTTATCATATAGAGTTTCAAATTTTTTTTGAAATTATTAAATAATTATCCTCTATTTTATTATATTAACCCACCCAACCTCCAATTACACTTCACTTAAAACTCTTAGAGAGAAAATTTAATCTCTGATTCCCTCTTAAAATCTATCTAATGGTTCTCCAAATCTCTTAATAATATCCTCCCAAAATTTTTGTAGTTACATCTCATAGTAGGATTAACATCCTCTCCATTTCTAACCTGAAATGGCGAATGAATTCACAGCTTGGATGAAGAACACATGTTTCAAGGAAACATGGATAGAGATCCATGTAATAATGGTGTTTTATTAAAATTAATAACTATATGAGAATATTTATAAATACCTCACTACGCATGTGCCACATGCACAACCCAATTTATATTCTCTCTACTTCATATGTAAACTTTTATTACTTATAAACATTTATCTAAAATATTTCTTTCAAATGATATCATAATTTTAATATGTTAGTACCCTTTTAATAGTTATATTGATATGGATAATTCTATACCCATATAAGATGCGTTATTTTGAATTTTTGATGTGTAGGTATAGATTTACACTGTGAATTTATAGTATATTTTGTCTAAAAATATTAATACATATTTTTCTATTAAAACAAAAATTACTTAATAAATAATATATATATATAATTTTAAATAATTTATTAATTAAAAAAATATATTTTTTGTATGTATTTATAAAATTACATACATAAATACACATTTATAAATACATTTACATAAATATATATTAATATAATTATTTACAAATATACATATATATAACTACATATAACTATATGTTCATAAATACATTGGTCCATGCATGTATACGCACACATATAAATATTTTCAAATATAATAATTTATATGTATATAGTAATATAACACTGTAAATAATTATATACATACAACATATAAACATGTGTGTTTGTGTCTGAAAACATATGTATAATTATTTATAAAACATAAATTTTATAGTATAAATTTAAAGTGCATTTTTTTATATATAGTGTATATACTAATCATGTTTTCTGTACCAATATGTGTATATATATATTCTAATTTTTTATCACACACATATATGTAAATATATATATATATATATATATATATAATATTTTTACATAATCCTAAGCACATAATGAAATTTTTCTTCCCAAAAAGTAACTCCAAATATTATAGTTGAGATTTAGATATATTTTTTGAATCAATATATCTACACACTACATATATTTATATATACAAATATATACAATAATGTGTTTCTTCATTTGTGTACATATAAATACTTAAATATGCATTATTTTTTAAAATTTTTATAAATTATGAAATTTGTATATAGTATTGATTGTATATCAATATAACGACATTCTATATATGTATATATAAAATTATTAAAATGAATTATTGTGTTCATTTGTGTATACTTATAAACACTTGAAGTAATATTTTATTTATATTTCACTCATTATAAATTTTCTATATATAGTATTAATTATACTTAAATATAATTGCATACTATATGTGTGTGCGCGTGAAATTATAAAAGTAAATGTTTTTTACATACATACATATGCATATGTGATGTATATACCTATATATATCTATATATATATATATATATGTTGATATATGTATGAGAAGTATATATGTACATTCTTTCATCAAAATATTTTGTACATACAAGATTTCCTAAATATATTTAAATATAAGCACATGCATATTTAAATCTATATTGATACAAGTGCATGAATATATAGTAAAAAACTTATATACATATACATATATATATATAAAATTTTCTAAAATTACAAGTATACACATGCACACATTCATATATACGCAATAGTATACATCCACATATATACATACAAAGTAAATTTTCATTGTATGTATAGATGTTTGTATGTTTTTATATAGTAATATATTAATATTTATGTATGTATGTATGTATGTATGTATGTATGTATGTATGTATATATGTATGTATTTATGTATGTGTGTCTCTATATATATATATATTCACTGGTTTTTATATATGTTTGTGATAAATAATTTTAATAGGTATGTACACATATAAGTATTTTTAATGACATTTTAATAAATGAACATTTATGAATATAAATATTATCATTATATGTACATACCTTCATATAGAAATAAACACGCATACATAAAAATATTTTATTGTAATTATTTACAAATATACATCTTTGTAACTATATAAAAATATAAATATTGAAAGTTTATTTTAAATGGTATTTATAAAGACATACATAAATATATACTAATATAAGTATATATATATATTAAAATCATATATATGAATATAATTAAAGTAATTACTTATAGATATAAGTGAATGCATGCATACACATACATATAGGTATGTACAACAATAAATACTTGTAGTTATATTTTAATTCTTGTACACATACATCAAAATATTTTCATACATACATATATACAAATACATAAAATCCTACACACATATAAAAATAATTATATACACGTATGCATGCATGCATATATATTAATGAAACTATATACATTCATACATACATATATATATGTTTAGACAAACACATATATAACAACATACACATATATAAATATAAGTACCCACATTTATGCAAGAATGTCTATTAATGTTATTATTTTCAAATTTAATATATATAAATATAAGAATGTATAAATATCCCAGTAGATATTTCGCAATGAATATTGGAACATTAAATCTCCCAGTAGATATTTTCTAGTGAATATTAGAACTATGAAAATCGCAGTGATGATTTCCCAGTGTATATTGACAATATCAATCTCCCATGGAAGATTTTGCAATGCATATTTGTAGTATGAATTTCCCATTTGGAATTGTTTAATGGATATTTTTAGTATTAATCTCCAATGGGATATTTTCTAGTGTATATTTATGTGTGTGTGTGTGTTTGAATGCATGCATGTACTTGTTTTTTAAAGTAACTATGTAGATTTATAGTTTAAAATTAAAACATTAATAAATGTTTATATAGGTATATAATGAATGTTGGTGTGTGTCTGTGTGTGAGAACATATGTATGTGTAGTAAATAATTGATATATGTTTTAACTTATAAATTTTTTGTGTATTAATTATTAATATATATACATGTATAATAAATAAATAATGTATATATATTTAAATGAATTCATTTATATATATAATTATATATTAACAATTGTATATATTCAATATAATAAAATTTACCCATTAATGTATATAAGTTTATGTATACTTATGTATGTGTATGTATGAATCAATGTATATACTTATAATGATACATAATTTTAAAAATGTGTATTAATATATAATGTGTAATGTCACCTCCTGGGTGCCAAGCCACGGTGCCCTGATCCGGACCACCTCATGACCTCAAGCGTGCCTCCATGTATACTAGAGGCCATCGATAAGTAGTGAGGGTCTAATATCGATCCTAGGGAGACTAAACCCTCTATTATCATAGTAATAAACCAGCTAAAATAAGAACATTAATTGAATAACATATAACCATAACAAAAAAGTACCAAGATCACAAGATGAAAAAAACTAGAAATATAATATCAAAACTAAACTGTAGGTATGTCTTGTTATGTATGTTCCAAGTGTGAAAATGAAAACTCAAAAGTGAGACACTAAAAAATTCCAAGCGGTTACTGAACCACATTAGGTTCCCTCATCCATGACTCATCCCCAAATTGTCCATCTAACATAGGTACTTTTCCATTATCTTTTCATTCTAACATGAAATCTATTCTGGTACTGATCCTAGTGTGAGTACAACTCAGTAGGATACCACCAACAGTATCTAAAACTATATCTATTATATAATAATGTTTGAATTTGTATAAAGGAATAATTATAATTCACAATAAATCAATTATCATATTGTCATTTATTATTTATTTAACCACATAAACACCCGGTCACCTGAAGACACCCAAACATCAATACCCACTTCAGCCCGTGCTGAAGTCTGAAACATTTCACATTATCAATTCACAATTAAATTGAAAATGGGAATTAATTATCCATTTAATTTCAATTCATGATATGGATAATTAGAACCATAGTCTAATGCTACTATTTTGGGCATAGATCATCTGGTCTAACACCATATTATCATTTGGATCATCAGTCACTATCTCACACATCATGGGTATTTGGAGAATTAGTTCATGGACTATACAATTTTTATGCATACCATTGGACTTGAATACCATGTTTGGGACCCCGTGAGTATTTTGAGCATTAGTCCATGTCCCACCCCCATTTTCTCAAATAATCTCATATATCACATGTATCACATATCTCCCATTTATCACATGTGTCGCATTAACTAACTCAAAAAAATAATTTATCATAGAAACCTCATTAATTAATTCAACAATTAATTATTAATTAAAATCCATTCAAATAATTAATAAATTAATTTTTCACATTTATTCCATTAATTAATTAACAAATTATTTAATCTTTAGATTTTCACTAATTAATTCACCAATTAACTAAATAAATTCATAATCACAAATATTCCCATAATTTATTCATCAATTAATTACCACTATTCACTAAACTCAATATTCCAATAATTAATTACTCTTAATTAATAACTCATCATTATTCTAATTAACCCAAATAAATTATCCCCAATTCCACAATTCAGTAGTTCAATTATTAATTCATCAAACAATTACCCAAATTATACCATTTCATTATTCAATCAAATCCCCAATTCCTCAACTAACTAATTGACAAAATTTATTAATTCAATTTTAGAATTCAAATTGATAAATAAAAATTATAAATTAAATTTTCAGATAAACATATTTGATATCAAAATTATGGTATATGAATAATATAAATCCAACCTCAATTTGTTGATGAGAATTCCCCGAACAGAAATCCAAAAAATTCAGTAAAGTAATGGAATAGAATGAAATCTGGATCTATAACTAAAATCATGATTGAAAAATTCAATATCCCTTAACTATATATATATATATCTAAAATACTAGATTTGGATCCGAAAAACTAGGTCTATATCAATAAAACTATGTCTACATCAAAACAAAATAGAGATAACAAACTCTTTAATTATGGGAGAAGAAAGGAAAAGGAATGGGAAACCAAGAGGAATATGATTCACATACTTGGAGAGGTGTAGATCTTAGATCTAGGATTTGAATCATGAAGAAGAGAAGATGTACGGGCTTTGAATCTGTCTAGGAGGATCCAAAATCACCAAATATTATCTAGGTATGAATGTGTTCAAATAGGACATAACATGGGTGTTAAAGTGACTAAAAATGTAATTTTCAAGAGATCTAATTTCTCATGCATGGTTATCTAGGAAGGGGTGCACAGTTTTCCCTAACTTGGGGCCAATACTGTTTGCATATTTTATTGGGGTGCACATTTACACATAATAGTTGCCACAATTTGACTACCCATGTGTCAACTATTCAATTCCACTCTGTCCAGGGTTACACTATTTTCTAGGCTCGAGCGTATGTTTAAGGAAAAACATTCACCAACCATGAACTACCTTTCTTCATCCACTTTTCTCTAATTGTTCATCCAATATCATCCCAAAGTAAAACCCAAATGAAAATTACAAAATACAAGTAAAATTGTTTACCTACAATGAGATTGAGACTTCTATAGAAAATGTTGTGTTCTTACAGTATCTCTGCCTAATAAAATATTATCCTAGACCTCCAAACACAAGAATCTATAATATTCCAAGTCAAAAAGATCATTCTACTATGTCTTTATATCTAATTCACATTCCCATGTTCCCTCCTACACACGTCCATGTTTCCACAATATGCAAACAATCGATACGATAATTCCCTATAACACTTTCTCATTGTGATCCGACACACATATCAAATGATCCTTAAAGAACACAATAATATCTATCTCAACATCATCGACATCGATCACATGATAAAGGATAGTTTGAAACATCTAATGTTTTTATATATGGAAAAAACATGCATAGGACTGTATTTCTATGGAAGAGCCAATCGGTATTCCACCAGCCAGATTCTCTCCACAACCTCAAATGTTCCAATGAAACTATCCCCCAACTTGACCTATCTCTATATCTTGCGATGACCTAATATAGGAGATACGAGAAGGAATAAATTTTCAGCCTCTATAAAATATTGTGGTTTTCAACATCTATCAGTATAAAAACTTTTTCTACTATGAGCCATAGAAATATGATTCTAAAATAGTTGAACCAGTCTTGAAATATCCAGTATAAGACATGGTCCCAATAATTAAACTTAAATATCTCCATTCAGCATAGAGGGGATATGCATGGCCTACCATAATTTTCCACGGATGGATCCATCTATATCGTTTCTTGATAACTATTTTATAGGAAAACTCCACCAAATCCAAGTGCTTCTACCAACAACCTCCAATGTCTATGACACATGTTCACAATATATCCTCAAGAACCTGTATAGTACGCTCAGACTTCTCATAAATGTGTGGGTGGAAAATCATACTCAATTAAGCAAGCGTACCAAGTTCCTTCAATAATCACATCCAGAAGCCTGAAGTAAATAGTGAGTCGCAGTCTGAAACTATAGTTTGTGGCACCCCATGTAGACATATTATCTCCCGAACATATAAATCTTCTAACAAATGCATTACTAAATTCTCCCATATAGTCAATAAATGTGATAATTTCATCACTCTATTCACAACAACCTAAATATCATCATTCTTCTAAGGTATCCTTGTGAGACCCATTACAAAGTCCTGGGTCATGTTATCCCACATGCACTAAATAATGGGTAGTGGATGTAGAAAACCTCTAGGATTTTTATGCTTTCTCTTAACCTACTGATAGGTGTTCCATTGTGTCATGAACCCAACTATCTCCAATTTCATTTCAATCCACCAAAAATATATTCATAGGTCACAATACATTTTTGTCACACTTGGATGTACCGCCCACTTCAAGGCCTGAAATTACCATATCAACTCATCTCGCATGCTCATAGGAAAATAAAACTTTATTCTTAAAATTGATGATATCATCCTCATATATGATTCAATTTAAAGGTGACTCCCCACCATAAAGTATTTCCCACAATGTCAATCACTCAGATCCCCATACATCCTATCTGTAATCTAGATCAAAAGTGAAGACTCCACTAAAATTAATATGATATTCATCTTCTCCTGACTCTCCCGAACAACCACATGTATCTCCACTAGTAAAGTCATAATTTTACACTTGCCACTAGACTCTTGAACATCTTGAGTCTGATTTTTTATTCTCAAAGTTTTAGGAACACTATTTCCATTCTTAGGCATATATATAAGTTCTAAATCAAGAGACTAAATGAAATCAATCCATATTTGTTTTGGAGATTAATGTATCATTTAAAAAATTTATACATTATTATCTTGTGATCAATATAAAATGTAATATTTTATCCCAATAGTTAATGATTTCAACACTTTCTTTCATACACCATTTTTTCCAAATCGAGGTTGGGCATATGGTAGTTTCCTTCATGTGGCCTCAACTTTCAAGACCCATACACCACAACCCACTCTCCCTATTTCAAAATATCTTTGATTATGATCCCAAAAGAGTCACAATTCACTGTATACTTATGACTTGTCTTGGTTGGGATCAAGATTGATGCTGATTTCAAAATAATTTTTAACACCTATAAGGCCTTCTCACATGACTTCATCCATTCAAACTATATCCCCTTTTTGGTAAATCACATTAGAAGAACATACAATTTGAAAAATTCCTAGACAAACCTTTGATAATTTCTTGCTAAACCCATAAATCTTAAGATATCAAAAACATTCATGGGTTTATTCCATGATACAACTACATGTAATTTCTCTAGGTCCACTTACACACTATCCTCCAAGATGTCGTGACCCAATAACTGTACCTAATCAACCCAAAACATTCACTTAGATAGAATGGTGTATATTCAATTCTCTATACATGTACTTATGATAATTTTAAGGTGTTAGGAATGATCTTTAAGATTCTTGGATTTCACCGATATTTCATCCATAAACACTACCACAAACTGATCCAAGTACAGATGGAATATTCTATTCATCATGGACATAAACAATGTTGGCGCATTTGTCAACCAAAACAACATTAAGATTAACACATAAATTCTATACCTACTTCTAAAAGAATTCCTCAATATATCATAATTCCAAACTCTCAAATGATGACACCCTACTATCAAGTCTATCTTGGATAAGATACAAACCCCTCTCAGCTAAACAAAAAGATCATTGATATATCGAAGTAGATACCAGTTCATCACACTCATCTGGTTCAACTATTAGTAATCAAAAAATAAGTAAAAAATATATCTATCCATCATTACAAACAAAAACAAAAAAGAACCCCAAGGTGAATTAATTCGATAGATAAGTCCCTTATCCTCCAACTCATCCTTATATGTCTTGACCTCCTAAAGCACTATTAGTACCAATATCCATGGAGGAACTGATACTGTATTATCCCCTAGAATGATCTCAATAGTCAATTAAACATCTCTCAATATTGGAAACCTTGAAAATTCATCAGGAAATATATCCATAAACCTATTCACTATAGGTGTAAATACATCTTGATTCACACCTCCATAATCCAACAATAAAATTGAAACCTGGGTTGTGAGGTCTCCCAATTACTGAGTAATTAGCCTTTCCAAACCTGCCTGGATATCCCACTCTCCATTGTGAATATAGTTGTCACCCTCAAGAGATATAAATGTCACTATACCCTAATAACTGTCAATATTTACTCAGTATGAAACTAGCCAGTACATATCAAAAATCAATTCAAATTCTAACCTGTCATGAATTTAAGGTTTCAAAAGAAAATGATACCCCAAAACATTGAGATAACATCCCTTGTAGAAATAGATATCTCTCAACCTTATTCACAATAGTGTCTATACCATTAACACTCGACTCATGAAATCCATCATCATGCTCAACTAATTAATGAGTTTTACATAAATAAAGGAATGGGAGGAACCAGTATCAAATAAGGAACTAGCTAATGTAGAATCTATAAGAATAATACATATGATTGTCAATGTTCTAGCCTTAATATCCAAAATAGTAGGCTTAATAGAATGTAATTTTCCTTCTTATCTTCTAATGGATGTATTATGACTCCCCGGACCTGTGAAACATGTTCGATACGGGAAATAATTCCTAAAATAACCATATCAACTACCTCCATCACCTCGTACAATATAACTCCAGCTACAATACAGATATGTTGTATAAGACCCCCTTCCTGCAAATTTGTTATATCTAGATCCTCCCTCAAAAACTTTATGTAGTGGGTTCTTGAAGAAAATTTGTAGATGTCCTATCCTTCCACAATCGTTACACTCTATCGGTGGCGTAGAATAATGATTATGAAAGTGGCTCAACCTACCGCACAGGTGGAAACAAACTTAGGTAAGATACCGAGTAACTAATCCCCCTAATTGGATAGATTTATTTTTATTGTTCTTGATGAAGTTCTCATAATGAAACTTATTTCTCTAAAAATATGTACCTATATATCATCTTTAAGAAACATCATTTCCATCACTCAAATCCTCATTTAGGTTCCCCTAAAATATGAAAACATGATTCACCAATTATATAAATTTCATTTAGCCTAAAGTTATTATCATGATACTTAATCTCACATGTAAATAAATCTTGATTACACTTTTCTGTAGTATCCTAATATCCTTCCATAACTAGAATAAAGTGCTAAAAATATGTAAGTTGACCTTCGTAGTCCATCATGTACATGAACCCATAAGTCAGTCTAATGAACTCAATTTCTCTCTCTAGTCTGAGGGTATTTGGATAAAAGTTCCATACGAACTTCTATTGAAATTCCTTCTATTATGTAGCTTCAATTTATAAATATAGAGTCTAGATGCAGTGCCATCACTTCACCTAACCACATAACATTTAGGCATCCAATTTTACTCTCCTCTCAGTAGGAGTCTCCAAGTGGTCGTGTATATTCTGGATAGACTCAATCTAAAACTAAGCTATAAGGCCCCATCCTTAAACCTTACTAAATATTGAATTAAATGAATAATTCACATTAAGGATCTTTTCAGGTTTGGAGTTTTAGAGAATTAGGACATAACTATTACATCTCAAAAGATTACAAAGTAGTCACTTCTACTAAATTTCCATAAAATAAAAACTCTTAAAAAGAAACGTGTCTAGTTCCATGTATTAGATAGAATGACTTTACCTTGATCCCATCCTTGACACTATTCCACATTATGTCCTGTGAAAAACATTTCAAAAAAACTTGGGGTGAGCATAAAAAGCTCAGCAAGGGATACACAAATAATGAAAACTGTTAGTTTTTTAAAGCAACAAGTAAACCATGTATACTTTATCAAAGTAATGCCTTTCACCTTTAGGAAGTAGTAAAAACTCTTCATGGAATAAAATATCATTACTTACCCTTTGGTAACCAATATATTACCATAAAACCCATATAAAGAACACATACCATTTAAAGGTAACTTGGGACATAAACATACTTAAATGGAATAACCATATGGTTGACTTCCACACATACTTAATGGAATAGCCATACGGCCGACTTCCATACCCAATGCATTGTAGGTTATAACGTAACCACCCGTCCTGGTATTCACAGCACCACTCGTCATATGGTTTATCACATAACCACCCTTAAAATTTCCAAGTACCATCATTACACATAAAATATTGAAAATATAAACATTTCAATAACAACATTTAATTTTCAATCACAATAAGTAATTCCAAGATATCAATCCATTTTTTAAAAACTATTTAAAAGTGATTTTTGAATCAAAGTGTCCCATACCACACTGAAGCTTTTATTGGAATTATAATTTTAAAACATTAGTGTCCATATAAATAAATACTGAAAACCATTTTGAAAACATGGACATTAAAGATAAATATTTAGAATAATAAATCTTTAAAACCATTTAAAACGATATTTTTGTTAAAGAGTTTTTCGCAAAATGAGAGACTCTTGAATACAAATAATTGTGGAATAACATTTAATCCGAAATTTATAATATAATGAGAATAAAGGGATTCATGATATAATATGTCAAAGAACAGTATACACACCATATAAGAGTGAATTGGTGCATAACAATAATGAAGTCTCAAAAGAAATGTAAAATGAGATGAAATCTATTATAAAGAAGGTATCCTTAAATTAAGGATAAATCAATCTCATAATTATGTGTGACAAATATAAAAACACCCAATATAAGTGGATATTAAGTGTAAAGAAATAAAATTTCATTCACACATATTCAAATGATGGCATATTCAATAACTACATGTTGAACCCAAAGAAATCGAAATTGGGTTAAGAAGTTCCATTGGTAAAATTCGACATCCTAACGGTGTCACATAAAATTTTACAAAAAGGGTTGATGAGAGAGATAAAGAGGATCTCATCACTTGGACATAAAATTTTCATAAATAAGGATATATAAGAACATATCCCAACATAACAGTATTTGAATTAAAAGACATAACAAAAGAAGTCTTTTAAAAAAAAGGAGGGTGAAAGGTCCCCTTACCGAGTTGGGTAACTTTCGAAACATACACCCCATGGAATAAGGGTCATACAATGAAGATGTAAATACCCATAAATGATATTATAATACAAAAATTATATAATAATGGGATGTACATACACCACTCAAAAGAAAATAGTGGCAAACGTAGCATAAATGTCACGGGAATAAAACTGAGATGAAAAATCCCTTGCAAAAACTCTGCAGCCTAACGGCGCCACTTAAAAATTCAAAAAATGGATTGATGAGATCAAATATGGTCTCTCATCATATTTCAATAAAATTTACCTAAAGTGGAATATAAATGAACACCCCCATCATAACAAAGAGGATATTAAAAGAAGTGACATAAAGGAGAGTACTTAAAAAGAAAGAGAGAGGTTAGATCTCTTACGAAAATTCGGCAGCCTAACGGCGCCACTCAAAACTTCCAAAATGGATTGGTGAGAGAAAATAGGGTCTCTCATCATATGAAAATAAAAATTACAGTAGGAGTAATATAAAATAACATCCCAATCATAATAAATATGAGCTTAAAAGGAATGACATAAAAGATTGTACTTAAAAAGAAAGAGAGGGGTAGGTTCCCTTAACTTGGGTCTGACTTGACTCGATCGTTCTTTAACGTCCTGAATAATAAAATTGAGTTAATTTCAACTTTATTAAGAACCTTTTTCAAGTTCATTATTCCTTTTATATCACTTATTTCCATCTTATAAACATTATGTAATCATTTAAGTTAATAAAGTTTGTTTTGTTGATATTTGGTTCTTAAGTCGAAAGTGGACTTCTTACAATTACATGTTGTTCGTGTGATCAAAGGTTCATTATATCCAGAATTATATTCATGATTTTTATATCATATATATCATATATATCCAGAATATATATGTATTTATAATATTACATAATCATTTAGAGGTAAGAAATGAAATGCACCGTTCATGGAGATGGTAAGTCGTACATATGCATTAACGCTACTTTCATTTCTATGTCACATTAATGGAATTAAAACCAAATGAGAGGTATGTATGTTTTAATTACAGAATTATATTCATAATTTATACGTAACATAAATCATATATAATAACTTTAAAACCGTCCTTTATACATCCCACATATGGCATTAACGAATCAAATCACTTTGAGGGGGCGATAGTCCGCACTTCCTAAAATGAAATTATCGTGTTTAACCACAATGAAAACCATAAAGGTATGCTACAAAAGAAAAATAAAGAAGCTTAAGTAAAACATAAAAATATTATATATCATATATAAATATAGTAACATCTTAATGGCCACCTTTGAAGGTGTTATATGAGTGTTGAACAATCATCGTTTCGTGAGGCAGAAATTCGCCATCCACAGAAACAGTATGTTCTTTAACCATTTGATGTAGTTGTGTGTAAGTGTAGATCGAATGATTCATATAAAAACATCCTAGTATATTGAATATACTTTATTTGTTACAAAAGAAATGAATAAAAAGAGTTTAGGGGGTTGGAGAAGCAAAATAAAACAAAATAACACAAGTGAAGACATTACCTTAAAATCGGGTAACTCTTTTTTATTTGAGCTCAAAGGCTTCCTTGGGAAGATTCTAACCAAAGTGAGGCTTCTAGGAGTAATAGAGGGATGTGTAGAGACAAAATGGTTAGAGCTTGGCCGAACCAAAGGATTGATAGGTGTGGGTAAGGTGATAGTGGTGGGGGCCTTTTATAAGAGGAGAGGAGGGGCACTCTTGTAAAGTAAAGAAATGTTACTTTATTTTAAAAAGCGTTTCGGATTTAAAAGGACCCACATTGATATAATTCTAGTATAAGGTGATAATAGTTCTAAATATACCCATACAATAGGTTTTTAACCAGTGTAGGTTTTATTTTTTACATTATATTTTCATTTTATTTAAATCTTTAAATAATGAGGTAATTATTGCATCATCGCGATGTCATACATAATTTAATTTATTTAATGTCTAAAAATTATAAAAAAATAATATGATTTAGAAAATAATTTTTTATTTCCAATGAATATTTATATTAAAAAATCTGACTTGTATAACCCTATTTAAAAATTGTTGTAGTAAAAAACTCATGTTTGTGTCACTTTTACTTTTACATTAAATAAAAAGATAATAATGTCATTTTCCTTCCAAAGTGGCTCCATGGGGTCCCCAAGTTGACCCATGGATTTTTTTGGTCGTCCATGACACATCCAATAAGGGTAGGACATGTTTCAATCTGATCTCATAATATTAAAACATTATTTTTACCTTAAACTACACTAATTACCTCTAATCGCGATTAAAAACTTAAAAGTTACTATTCACCAAAAAAATTATTTTAATTCCATTGAACCACATTTAACTTCTTAATGAAAACCATGTATGTAGGATTTTTGAAATTCAAAACACAGAGGTGGTAAAATTTCATTTAAATGGAAAATCAGTTTTTATAAGTTACCACTTAGTGGTTTCACTATTCATCAAAAATTGAAGTTCTTCAGAAAAATACCAAAACTTTACCCTAAGCTATATATGATATTACGAATTCAAAAACGAAGTCTATTTTACAAAATTCAAACCATATAAGTTGCATTAATTAATTTAATAATTAATTCCCACTGTCAGAGAAAATAGCGTGTTTTTATGAAACAATAAGTATCAAAAGATTGACACTAGTTTAAGTCCGATTTCAAAGTGAAATTAATCCCAATGACCATAATTAGATTAAATGGTAAAAATATATTCTAATTGAACTTTAAAACCAATTCAAAATATAATCTAATCATATAAATAAATTATATTAAAAATTGGTTTTGAAATAAATACAACATTTTTCACTATTCATTAGAAAATGTACTTTATCAGAAAAATACCAAAAATTTACAAAAAGTAAATTTTGATGTCTCAATTCTAAAGAAGAATTTTATTTTGTCAAATATAACACATAAAATTGTTAAAAAGTGGATTTAAAAGAGGTTCTCTATCAAAAGGCGGTTAATCGACCTTTTAAAGAATATTAGAATGTTTATGCTTAATAATTGGATTCATTTGAATTTTTAATCCTCTAACATTTATTGTAAAAATTAAAAATATTTGACAAACATACATAATCATTTTTTAGTTAGTTCCATTCTTTCCTGCCATTACAATGGCTATGCGTTAACTACCGTTTAAAATAATATTATTTTATTATTAGAGTGCAACGTAAGATTTCAAAGGAACTCGTTGTCGCGTATTGGGTACGCTATCGAGCATAGCGTTCCCTTTAAAGTTATATTAATATTTTTTTCACAAATAGGGATAAATATAAAAATGTCATATTCTTTATTTACCTCGGGTGTTACATCCTTCCCCCCTTTTGAGAATTGTGTCCTCGCAATTTCAAAATTGGGATTGGAAACTCCATTGAAAGTCCCTCATCGGAAAAAGAGTCGATAAAACAATCACTTTAAAATAAAGAAAGAGAAGTACAATGGTCACCTGAGTTAACTCATAGTAGGATTCCATGTAGTAAAACATGGACATGGAGGAGAAAACATAGGGTCATGTTCTGATGGAGAGTGACAGAAAACATGTTTAGGAGAAAGTTAACCATAAGAAAATCACAAACTTGTGATGGGTTAAACGGTATTCGATTCCCTAGTCGGAAAAGTTAACAGACAACATTTTTGTTTTAAGTTACTCTTCATTGGGGAATTTATTTTTGAGATTAACTAAATCATAATGAAACATACTTACTTGTCATGTAGACTTTCAACTTTTAATAGATTCCTTAATCAAACTCATATTTTCTCCAAAAGACGAGTACTTAGGATGACTTTTTCACATTAATATAGCTATAATCAACTTCTTGAGAATCACCTAATCCAAAAAAGATAACTCTATACTTCCCATGTATTTAGACTTTAACCAAAACCAAAACCAAAAAGTTTAGTACAAGATTAGATAATCCAGAAAGGATAACCCTTTATAAAAAGAAAATCTATTCTTAATCTCCAAAATTTGTCCAACAAAACCCTTAGTTCAACGAAGACCATTTGATAAAAAAAATTTCCATAAAATTCTTCAAAGTAAACCAAACTAATATTGAAACCCAAATGTTTGAAGGATTTAATCACATAGTCCTCCAAGGTACAAAATAACACTTATCTCCAAATAACATCAGTTTCTCTTAAAGTCTCATATTGAAAAGTAATTAAACTAATCACATTTACTCCGTGATAGGTTAAAAATTTCCATAGATAAGCCAAAATAAACTTAATCTTAATTCATAAAATCATTTAACTAAAAAGAATTAGTCAAACTAACCAGGGAATTCACGTAGTCAAGTGGTAGGTGATAAATACCTATCACACTTTGGTTGTAGGTTCGATTCCCGCAGCTTTGTCCGACACAATGGGTTGTCACATGGTCTGCGTGTTTTCCTTTTTATAAAACATAAAAAATAACCCTAACATGTTTTAACCTCAATAGTTTCCTTATACCTCTCATTTTCATCCGAATTCATTATGATCTCAACATCTTAATTTTTGAAGTCTTATTTCACCACCATAAGCTAAAATAAAACGATTCCCAAAATGAATAACAGCATACCTTGATCATGGAGTCCACTCGGTTTCATCATCATCTTGTTCACGTAGGTAGACGTCCCATGCATTACAACAATGATTTTGAGATCATTCAAAATCATTTGCTTCCTCCATCCAAATACACCTTGTACAGGATGGGTCATATTGGTGTTCACACAAAAACAGTTTTGGAAAATAATCATGTATGGCATATAATTCCAAAACATCTGATAAAACACGATTTCTATAAAATATTCGGACAAAATTTGAGTTGAAACTTTCTATTATTGGTACTTTTAAAATACCATAAGTATGTGCGGAGAGGCTATATTTTAAAAGAAAATATAAATAGGTTGCGCAAGTGTCTCCTTCCTCAGCACTATTTTTAAAATCATAATATGCTTCAAATTCTTGTGATTAGGTTAAATATTTGAAAATACCATGATAATATTTACCTTTCTTGAAAATATGAGAATATTGTGAAAATAGTATTTCTCTAAAAACAACCCATGATCCACGATGATAACGAGGTATAGTGGAGGTTTTTGATATCTCAAACAACTGCTTGAAAGTGATTTGTATGCTAGAAAAAGTTTCACAATCATCCGAACATGACTTTGCAATAATTATTGCAAACATGTCATCATGAAGAGTTAGGAATGTAATTTGAGATCCTTCTCCTTCCATTCGTAACTGACTTTACTTGTCCTAAAAAAAGTTATAAAATAAGGATTTAACTGAAATTATCGATATAGGGACTAACCATGTGTCTAACAAAAACTCTTAATCCCTATAGTTGTCTAAACCGATAATTGATACCAACTATAAGGCCCAGACCTTAAACCTTACTTAATATTGAATTAAATGAATAATTCACATTGATGATCTTTTCAGGTTTAGAGTTTTAGAGAATTAGGACATAACTATTACATCTCAAAAGATTACAAAGTGGTCACTTCTATTAAATTTCCATAAAATAAAAACTCTTAAAAAGAAACATGTCTAGTTCCATGTATTAGATAGAATGACTTTCCCTTGATCCCATATTTGACCCTATTCCACATTAAGTCCTGTGAAAAACATTTCAAAAAAACTTTGGGTGAGTATAAAAAGCTCATCAAGGGATACACAAAGAATTAAAACTGTTAGTTTTTTCAAAGAAACAAGTAAACCATGTATACTTTATCAATGTAATGCCTTTCACCTTTAGGATGTAGTAAAAACACTTAACTGAATAAAATATCATTACTTACCCTTTGGTAACCAAAATATTACCATAAAACCCATATAAATAACACATAACATATAAAGGTAACTTGGGAGATAAACATACTTAAATGGAATAACCATACGACCGACTTCCACACATACTTAATGGAATAGCCATACGGCCGACTTCCATACCCAATGCATTGGAGGTTATAACGTAACCACCCGTCCTGGTATTTACGGCACCACCCATCATATGGTTTATCACGTAACCACCTATAAAATGTCCAAGTACCATCATTACACATAAAATATTGAAAATATAAACATTTCAATAACAACATTTCATTTGCAATAAAAATAAGTAATTCCAAGATATCAATCCATTTTCAAAAACCATTTAAAAGTGATTTTTGAATCAAAGTGTCCCATACAACACTGAAGATTTTATTGGAGTTATAATTTTAAAACATTAATGTCCATATAAATAAATACTGAAAACCATTTTGAAAACATAGACATTAAAGATAAATATTTAGAATAATAAATCATTAAAACCATTTAAAACGATATTTTTGTTAAATAGTTTTTAACAAAATGAGAGACTCTTGAATACAAATAATTACGGAATAACATTTAATCCGAAATTTATAATATCATGAGAATAAAGTGATTCTTGATATAATATTTAAAACGATAGTATACTCACCATATAAGAGTGAATTGGTACCTAACAACAATGAAGTCTCAAAAGAAATGTAAAATGAGATGAAATCCATTATAAAGAAGGTATCCTTAAATTAAGGATAAATCAATCTCACAATTATGTGTGACAAATATAAACACACCCAATATAAGTGGATATTAAGTGTAAAACAATCAAAGTTCATTCACACATATTCAAAGGATGTCATATTCAATAACTAAATGTTGAACCCAAAGAAATCGAAATTGGGTTAAGAAGATCCCTTGGTATAATTCGACAGCCTAACGACGTCACATAAAATTTTACAAAAAGGGTTGATGAGAGTGATAAAGGGGATCTCATCACTTGGAAATAAAATTTACATAAATAAGGATATAGAAGAACATATCCCAACATGACAGTATGGGAATTAAAAGACATAACAAAAGAAGTCTTTTAAAAAAGGAGGGTGAAAGGTCCCCTTACCGAGTTGGGTATCTTTCAAAACATACACCCCATGGAATAAGGGTCATACAATGAAGATTTAAATACCCATAAATGATATTATACTACACAAAGTATATAATAATGGTCAATACATACACCACTCAAAAGAAAATAGTGGCAAACATAGCATAAATGTCACAGGAATAAAAGTGAGATGAAAAATCCCTTATGAAAACTCGGTAGCCAAACGACGCCACTTAAAACCTCAAAAATGGATTGATGAGATAAAATATGGTCTCTCATCATATTAAAATAAACTTTACAGAAAGTGGAATATAAAAGAACATCCCCCATCATAACAAATAGGATCTTAAAAGAAGTTACAAAAAGGAGAGTACTTAAAAAAGAAAGAGACAGGTTAGATCTCTTATGAAAATTCAACAGCCTAACGGCGCCACTAAAAACATTAAAAATGGATTGGTGAGAGATAATAGGGTCTCTCATCATATGAACATAAAAATTACAGTAGTATTAATATAAAATAACATCCCAATCATAAGAAATATGAGTTTAAAATGAATGACATAAAAGAGTGTACTTAAAAAGAAAGAGAGGGGTAGGATCCCTTACCTCGGGTCCGACTTGACTCGATCGTTCTTTAATGTCCTGAATAATAAACTTGATTTAATTTCCACTTTATTAAGAACCTTTTTCAATTTCATTATTACTTTTATATCACTTATTTCAATGTTATAAACATTATGTAATCATTTAAGTTAATAAAGTTTGTTTTGTCGATATTTGGTTCTTAAGTCGAAAGTGGACTTCTTACAATTACATGTTGTTCATGTGGTCAAAGTTTCATTATATCCAGAATGATATTCATGATTTGGATATCATATATATCATATATATCCAGAATATACATGTATTTATAATATTAAATAATCATTTAGAGGTAAGAAATGAAATGCACCGTTCATGGAGACGGTAAGTCGTACGTACGCATGAACGCTACTTTCATTTCTATGTCACATTAATGGAATTAAAACCAAATGAGAGGTATTTTTATTTTAATTCAATAATTATATTCATAATTTATATGTAACATAAATCATATATAATAACTTTAAATCCATCCTTTATACATCCCACATATGGCATTAACGAATCAAATCACTTTGAGGGGGCGGTAGTCCGCACTTCCTAAAATGAAATTATCGTGTTTACCCACAATGGAAACCATAAAGGTATGATAAAAAAGAAAAATACAGAAGCATAATTAAAACATAAACATATTATATATCATATATAAATATAGTGACATCTTAATGGACACCTTGGAAGGTGTTATATGAGTGTTGAACAATCATCGTTTCGTGAGGCAGAAATTCGCCATCCCGAGAAACAGTATGTTCTTTAACCATTTGATGTAGGTGTGTGTAAGTTTTGCTCGAATGTTTATTATAAAAACATCCTAGTATATTGAAGATACTTTAGTTGTTACAAAATAAATGAATAAAAAGATTTTATGGGGTTGGAGAAGCAAAATAAAACAAAAGAACACAAGTGAAGACATTACCTTAAAATCGGGTAACTCTTTTTGATTTGAGCTCAAAGGCTTCCTTGGGAAGATTCTGCCCAAAGTGAGTCTTATAGGAGTAATATAGGGATGTGGGGAGACAAAAGGTGTAGATTGTAGCCGAACCAAAGGCTTGGGAGGTGTGGGTAAGGTGATAGTAGCGGGGGCCTTTTATAAGAGGAGAGGAGGGTCACTCTTGGAAAGTAAAGAAATGTTTCTTTATTTTAAAATGATATTCGGATTTAAAAGGTACCAAATTGATATAATTCTAGGATAAGGTGATAAGGTTTAAAATATACCCATCCAATAGTTTTTTGACAAGTGTAGGTTTTATTTTTTACATTATCTTTTCATTTTATTTAAATCGTTAAATAATGAGGTAATTGCTGCATCATCATGATGTCATAAATAATTTAATTTATTTAATGTCTAAAAATTATAAAAAAAATACTATGATGTAGGAAATATTTTTATCTTACCAATTACTGTTTATATTCAAAAATATGACTTGTATAACCCCATTTAAAAATTGTTTTAGTAAAACAACTCATGTTTGTGTCATTTTTACTTTTACATTAAATAAAAAGATAATAATGTCATTTTCCTTTCAAAGTGGCTCCATGGGGTCCCCAAGTTGACCCATGGATTCTTACATGACACATCCAATAAGGGTAGTACATGTGTCAATCTCATATCATATTATTAAAACATTATTTTTACCTTAAACTACACTAATTACCTCTAATCGCTATTAAAAACTTAAAAGTTACTATTCGCCAAAAAATTATTTTAATTCCATTGAACCACATTTTAATTCTTAATGACAACCATTTATGTAGGATTTTTGAAATTAAAAACATAGAGGTGGTAAAATTTCATTTAAACGGAAAATCGGTTTTTATAAGTTACCACTTAGTGGTTTCACTATTCATCAAAAATTGAAGTTAATCAGAAAAATACCAAAACATCACCCTAAGCTATATTTGATATTCCGAATTCAAAAAAGAAGTCTATTTTACCAAATTCAAAACATATAAGTTTCATTAATTAATTTAATAATTAATTCCCGCTGTCTGAGCAAATAGCGTGTTTTTATGAAACAATAAGTATCAAAAGATTGACACTAGTTTAAGTCCGATTTCAATGTCAAATTAATCCCAATGACAATAATTAGATTAAATGGTAAAAATATATTCTAATTTAACTTTAAAACCAATTGAAAATATAATCTAATCATATAAATAAATTAGATTAAAAAGTGGTTTTGAATTAAAATACAACATTTTTTACTATTCATTAAAACATGAACGTTATCAGAAAAATACCAAAAATTTACACAAAGTAAATTTTGATGTCTCGATTCTAAAGAAGAATTTTATTTTGTCAAATATAACACATAAAATTGTTAAAAAGTGGATTTAAAAGAGGTTCTCCATCAAAAGGTGGTTAATCGACCTTTTAAAGAATATTAGAATGTTTATGCTTAAAAATTGGATTCATTTGCATTTTTAATCCTCTAACATTTATTGTAAAAAGTAAAAATATTTGACAGACATACATAATAATTTTTTAGTTAGTTCAATTCTTTCCTACCATTACAATGGCTACCCGTTAACCACTATTTAAAATAATATTATTTTTTTATTAGAGTGCAACATAAGATTTCAAAGGAACTCGTTGTCGCGTATTGGGTTCGCCATCGAGCATAGCATTCCCTTTAAAGTAATATTAATATTTTTTTCACAAATAAGGATAAATATAAAAATGTCATATTCTTTATTTACCTGGGGTGTTACATCCTTCCCTCCTTTTGGGAATTGTGTCATCGCAATTTCAAAATTGGGCTTGGAAACTCCATTGAAAGTCCTATATAGGAAAAAGAGTCAGTAAAACAATAACTTTAAAATAAGAGAAGTACAGAGGTCACCCGAGTTAACTCATAATAGGATTCCATGTAGGAAAACATGGACATGGAGGAGAAAACATAGGGTCATGTTCTGATGGAGAGTGATAGAAAACATGTTTAGGATAAAGTTAACCATAAGAAAATCACACATTTGTGATGGGTTAAACGGTATTTGATTCCCCAGTAGGAAAAGTTAACAGACAACATTTTTGGTTTAACTTACTCTTCGTTGAGGAATTTATTTTTGATCTTAACTAAATCATAATGAAACATACTTACTTGTCATGTAGACTTTCAACTTTTACTAGATTCCTTAATCAAACTCATATTTTCTCCAAAAGACGAGTATTTAGGATGACTTGTTCACATTAAGAGAGCTATAATCAACTTCTTGAGAATCACCTAATCCACAAAAGAGAACTATATACTTCCCATGTATTTTGACTTTAAGAAAAACCAAAACCAAAAAGGTTAGTACAAGATTAGATAATCCAAAAAAGGATAACCCTTTATAAAAAGAAAATCTATTCTTAATCTCCAAAATTTGTCCAGCAAAACCCAAAGTTCAGCGAAGACCATTCGATAAACAATTTTTCCATAAAATTATTCAAAGTAAACCAAACTAAGATTGAAACCCAAATATTTGAAGGATTTAATCACATAGTCCTCCAAGGTACAAAATAACACTTATCTCCAAATAAGATCAGTTTCTCTTAAAGTATCATATAGAAAAGTAATTAAACTAATCACATATCCTCCGTGATAGGTTAATAATTTCCATAGATAACCCAAAATCAACTTACTCTTAATTCATAAAATCATTTAACTAAAAAGAATTAGTCAAACTAACCAGGGACTTCACGTAGTCAAGTGGTAGACGATAAATACCAGTCACACTTTGGTTTTGGGTTCGATTCTCGCAGCGTTGTCCGACGCAACGGGTTCTCACACGGTTTGCATGTTGTACTTTTTATAAAACTCCAAAAATAACCCTAACATGTTTTAACCTCAATAGTTTCCTTATACCTTTCAATTTCATCCAAATTCATTATGATCTCAACATCTTAATTCTTGAAGTCTTATTTCACCACCATAAGATAAAATAAAACGATTCCCAAAATGAATAACAGCATACCTTGATCATGGAGTCCACTCGGTTTCATCGTCATCCTGTTCACGTAGGTAGACGTCCCATGCATTACAACAATGATTCAGAGATCCTTCAAAATCATTTGCTTCCTCCATCCAAATACACCTTGTACAACATGGGTCATATGGGTGTTCACAGAAAAACGGTTTTGGAAAACAATCATGTATGATATATAATTCCAAAACATCTGATAAAACATGATTTCTATAAAATAGTCCGACAGAATTGGAGTTGAAACTTTCTATTATTGGTCCATTTAAAATACCATACGTATGTACTGAGAGGCTATATTTTAAAAGAAAATATAAATAGGTTGTGCAGGGGTCTCCTTCCTCAGCACCATTTTTAAAATCATAATATGCTTCAAATTATTGTGATAAGGTAAAATATTTGAAAATACCTTGATAATATTTACCTTTTTTGAAAATATGAGAATATTATGAAAATAGTATTTGTCTAAAAAGAACCCATGATCCATGATGATAACTAGGTATAGTGGAGGTGTTTTATATATCAAACAACTGCTTACAAGTGAGTTGTATTCTAGAAAAAGTTTCACAATCATCCGGACATGACTTTTCAATAATTATTGCAAGCAAGTTACCAAGAAGAGATAGGAATGTCGTTTGAGATCCTTCTCCTTCCATTCGTAACTGACTTTACTTGTCCTAACAAAATTTATAAAATAAGGATTTAACTGAAATTATAGATATAGGGACTAACCATGTGTCTAACAAAAACTCCTAATCCCTAAAGTTATCTAAACCGACCTTTGATACCAACTATAAGGCCCCAACCTTAAACCTTACTTAATATTGAATTAAATGAATAATTCAAATTGAGGATCTTTTCAGGTTTACTATTTTATAGAATTAGGACATAACTATTACATCTCAAAAGATTACAAAGTAGTCACTTCTACTAAATTTCCATAAAATAAAAACTCTTAAAAAGAAACATGTCTAGTTCCATGTATTAGGTAGAATGACTTCCCCTTGATCCCATCCCTGACCCTATTCTACATTAAGTCCTGTGAAAAACATTTCAAAAAAACTTGGGGTGACCATAATAAGCTCGGCAAGGGATACAAAAAGAATGAAAACTATTAGTTTTTTCAAAGCAACAAGTAAACCGTGTATACTTTATCAAAGTAATTCCTTTCACCTTTAGGAATTAGTAAAAACTCTTCACTAAATAAAATATCATTACTTACCCATTGGAAACCAAAATATTACCATAAAACCCATATAAAAAACACATAACATATAAAGGTAACTTGGGACATAAACATACTTAAATGGAATAACCATACGGCTGACTTCCATACATACTTAATGGAATAGCCATACAGCCGACTTCCATACCCAATGCATTGGAGGTTATAACGTAACCACCCATCTTGGTATTCACGACACCACCCGTCATATGGTTTATCGCGTAACCACCCATAAAATGTCAAAGTACCATCATTACACATAAAATATTGAAAATATAAACAGTTCAATAACAACCTTTCATTTTCAATCACAATAAGTAATTCCAAGATATCAATGCATTTTCAAAAACCTTTTAAAAGTGATTTTTGAATCAAAGTGTCCCATACCACACTGAATAATTTATTGGAATTATAATTTTAAAACATTAATGTCCATATAAATAAATACTGAAATCCATTTTGAAAACATGGACATTAAAGATAAAGATTTAGAATAATAAATCTTTGAAACCATTTAAAACCATATTTTTGTTAAAGAGTTTTTAACAAAATGAGAGACTCTTGAATACAAATAATTGTGGAATAACATTTAATCCAAAATTTATAATATCATGAGAATAAAGGGGTTCATGATATAATATGTCAAAGGACAGTATACACACCATATAAGAGTGAATTGGTGCATAACAACAATGAAGTCTCAAAAGAAATGTAAAATAAGATGAAATCCATTATAAAGAAGGTATCCTTAAATTAAAGATAAATCAATCTCATAAGTATGTGTGAAAAATATAAACACACCCAATATAAGTGGATATTAAGTGTATAACAATCAATGGTAATTCACACATATTCAAAGGATGACATATTCAATAACTACTTGTTGAACCCAAAGAAATCGAAATTGGGTTAAGAAGTTCCCTTGTTAAAATTTGACAGCCTAACGGCGTCACATAATATTTTACAAAGAGGGTTGATGAGAGTGATAAAGGGGATCTCATCAATTGGAAATAAAATTTACATAAATAAGGATATAGAACAACATATCCCAACATAACATTATGTGAATTAAAAGACATAACAAAAGAAGTCTTTTTAAAAAAGGAGGGTGAAAGGTCACCTTACCGAGTTGGGTAACTTTTGAAACATACACCCCATGGAATAAGGGTCATACAATGAAGATGTAAATACCAATAAATGATATTATAATACACAATGTATATAATAATGGGCAGTACATACACCACTCAAAATAAAATAGTGGCATACGTAGCATAAATGTCACGGGAATAAAAGTGAGATGAAAAATCCCTTACGAAAACTCGGCAGCCTAACAGCGCCACTTAAAACTTCAAAAAATGGATTGATGAGATGAAATATGGTCTCTCATCATATTACAATAAAATGTACAGAAAGAGGAATATAAAATAACATCCCTCATCATAACAAATAGGATCTTAAAATAAGTGACATAAAGGAGAGTACTTAAAAAGAAAGAGAGAGGTTATATCTCTTACGAAAATTCGACAGCCTAACGGCGCCACTCAAAACATCCAAAATGGATTGGTGAGGGAAAATAGAGTCTCTAATCATATTAACATAAAAAGTAAAGTAGGATTAATATAAAAGAACATCCCAATCATAATAAATATGAGCTTAAAAGGAATGACATAAAAGAGTGTACTTAAAAAGAAAGAGAGGGGTAGGATCCCTTACCTCGGGTCTGACTTGACTCGATCGTTCTTTAACATCCTGAATAATAAACATGAGTTAATTTCCACTTTTTAAGAACCTTTTTTAAGTTCATTATTCCTTTTATATCACTTATTTCCATGTTATAAACATTATGTAATCATTTAAGTTAATAAAGTTTGTTTTTTCGATATTTGGTTCTTAAGTCGAAAGTGGACTTCTTACGATTACATGTTGTTTGTGTGGTCAAAGGTTCATTATATACAGAATGATATTCATGATTTGGATATCATATATATCATATATATCAATAATATACATGTATTTATAATATTACATATTCATTTAGAGGTAAGAAATAAAATACACCATTCATGGAGATGGTAAGCCGTACGTACGCATGAACGCTACTTTCATTTCTATGTCACATTAAGGATATTAAAACCAAATGAGAGGTATGTATATTTTAATTCCAGAATTATATTAATAATTTATATGTAACATATTTAATATATAATAACTTTAAATCCATCCTTTATACATCCCACATATGGCATTAACGAATCAAATCACTTTGAGGGGGCGGTAGTCCGCACTTCCTAAATTGAAATTATCGTGTTTACCCAAAATGGAAACCATAAAGTTATGCCACAAAAGAAAAATACAGAAGCTTAAGTAAAACATAAACATATTATATATCATATATAAATATATTGACAACTTAATGGCCACCTCTGAAGGTGTTATATGAGTGTTGAACCATCATCGTTTCGTGAGGCAGAATTTCGCCATCCACAGAAAAAGTATGTTCTTTAACCATTTTATGTAGGTGTGTGTAAGTGTAGCTAGAATTTTTCTTATAAAAAAATACTAGTATATTGAAGATACTGTATTTTTTACAAAATAAATGAATAAAAAGAGTTTAGGGGTTGGAGAATCAAAATAAAACAAAATAACACAAGTGAAGACATTACCTTAAAATCGGGTAACTCTTTTTGATTTGAGCTCAAAGGCTTCCTTGGGAAGATTCTGACGAAATTGAGGATTATAGGAGTTATAGAGGGATGTGGAGAGACAAAATTTGTAGATCTTGGCCTAACCAAAGTCTTGAGAGGTGTGGGTAAGGTGATAATGGTGGGTGATTTTTATAAGAGGAGTGGAGGGGCACTCTAGGAAAGTAAAGAAATGTTACTTTATATTAAAACATGTTTCGGATTTAAAAGGTCCCACATTGATATAATTCGAGGATAAGATGATAAGGGTTCGAAATATAACCATCCAATAGGTTTTTTACAAGTGTATGTTTTAGTTTTTACATTATTATTTCATTTTATTTAAATCGTTAAATAATGAGATAATTGCTGCATCATCATGATGTCATTAATAATTTAATTTATTTAATGTCTAAAAATTATAAAAAAAAATACTATGATGTAGAAAATTGTTTTATATTTCCAATGACTATTTATATTCAAAAATATGTCTTGTATAACCCCATTTAAAAAAAATTCAGTAAAAAAACTCATGTTTGTGTCATTTTTACTTTTACATTAAATAAAAAGATAATAATGTCATTTTCCTTCCAAAGTGGCTCCAAGGGGTACTTAAGTTGACCCATGTATTTTCTTGGTTGGCCATGAAACATCAAATAAGGGTAGGACATGTGTCAAGCTCATCTCATATTATTAAAACATTCTTTTTACCTTAAACTACACTAATTACCTCTAATCGCGATTAAAAACTTAAAAGTTACTATTCAGCAAAAAATTATTTTAATTCCATTGAACCAAATTTTACATCTTAATGAAAACCATGTATGTAGGATTTTTGAAATTAAAAACACAGAGGTGGTGAATTTTAATTTAAACGGAAAATCAGTTTTTATAAGTTACCACTTAGTGGTTTTACTATTCATCAAAAATTGAAGTTCTTCAGAAAAATACCAAAACTTCACCCTAAGCTATATTTGATATTCCGAATTCAAAAATTAAGTCTATTTTAAAAAATTCAAAACATATAAGTTGAATTAATTAATTTAATAATTAATTCCCGCTGTCAGAGCAAATAGCGTGTTTTTATGAAACAATAAGTATCAAAAGATTGACACTAGTTTAAGTCCGATTTCAAAGTAAAATTAATCCCAACGACCACAATTAGATTAAATGGTAAAAATATATTCTAATTGAACTTTAAAAAAAAGTCAAAATATAATCTAATCACATAAATAAATTAGATTAAAAAGTTTTTTTGAATTAAAATACAACATTTTTCACTATTCATTAAAAATGAACTTTATCGGAAGAATACCAAAAATTTACACAAAGTAAATTTTGATGTCCCGATTCTAAAGAAGAATTTAATTTTGTCAAATATAACACATAAAATTGTTAAAAAGTGGATTTAAAATAGGTTCTCCATCAAAAGGCGGTTAATCGACCTTTTAAAGAATATTAGAATGTTTATGCTTAAAAATTGGATTCATTCGCATTTTTAACCCTCTAACATTTATTGTAAAAAGTAAAAATATTTGACAAACATACATAATCATTTTTTAGTTAGTTCTGTTCTTTCCCGCCATTACAATGGCTAGGCATTAACTACCATTTAAAATAATATTATTTTATTATTAGAGTGCAACGTAAGATTTCAAAGGAACTCGTTGTTGCGTATTGGGTATGCCATCGAGCATAGCGTTCCCTTTAAAGTAATATTAATATTTTTTTTCACAAATAGGGATAAATATAAAAATGTCATATTCTTTATTTACCTGGGGTGTTACATCAGCTCCCACACATCTACCCTCTTTAGTAAAATTAAAAGGGTGTTTCAGCTAAAATTTATTGATCAGATCAGAAACACTTTTCTCAACCTTCCCATGGTATCCTTACATGAATTCTATAAAATGAGTGATTTTCTATTAAAACTACTCCCCTACTTCCACAAATGGCACTATAGGTGCCTCTGGCTCCGCTACTGGTGGAGGATATCCAACCATGTTCTCCATTCATCCTCTCAACAAGATTCATTATTGATCTATATCTCTAGAATTTTAAAAACCCACCTTATGACACATTTTACAAAATTAAAATGTTTCCTTAAGAGGTAATCACAATAATCCACAAACATTCAATCCCCAAAACCTCTCCATGCAGTCAAAATCAAGGTTCTATTACTACCATTGACCATCCTACACCTAGGTCCTCGTTACCGAGGGAAAACACATTATCATATCTTTTTTCTCATTAGAAACCCATTTATTCACATTTTTCATCATTTTACTTTTTTATCCAATTTCACAAGAAAGGAAAAATAGTTTAAGTTCAAAAACTTTCCCAAAACTCATTTCCCCATGTGTGCCTAAAATGAAGCATGTTATAATAATCTTGAGTTCCTAGAATGAAAAAATTCATACTCAAATCTCGTGCCTTACCCGAACATGAGTCTATTCTCAACAATTTTCAATAAAAATAATAACATCACACGGCAAGTGTTTCACCCAATGGGAAATAATATTCAACTATAAAAACAAACAGTAATAACAAAAATCCCACCCAAGGTACATCGGTTTTCCCTTATACAAGTGTCTGTTACTCCCATGCACGAGCTCATAAGTAAGTCCGGACACATCCTAGACTCTTATCTACATTTTTGAAATAGTAAGACAAATGAAAAATAAATGAAAAGAAAACACCTATAATACCACATTTTAATGTCCCAGCCCAGGTGTAATGCCTCGATACCCTAAGCTATACCAACACATAACCTCAAGAACGCCTCCCCATATGCTAGAGGTTGTCGACTAGCAGTGGGGGTCTAATATCAATTGTGGGGAGACAGTACCCTCTTTTATTTTATTATTACATATTTGGAAATAAGAACATTAAATGAATAATATATAACCATAAAAAGAAGTGTACCAAGATCAGAACATGACCAAAACATGAAATACAATATCAAAAATAAATAGTAGATATCCCTTGCTAAGTATGTGATGTGTTTTAAAATACAAACTCAAAAGTAATGCACTAACAAATTCCATTATGGTCACAAGAAATGTCAATTAACCCATCCATGATGTGTCCCCAAATAATCCATCTGATATAGGGCGGTTTACCTTATCCTATCCTACAAATTTGAACTCTATTCCAGTACCGATAAAGGATCCCATGTAGAGGGCGAGGAAAAATCAGTAGGCCACCACCAATAGTGTCTAAAATAATTTCCATTCTATAATAGTTTATACACTTGTATAAAGTAATATGTACAATGTATAATTAAATGACGATCACATTATCTTTCATTATTTATTTATCCACAAAAACCATGGGGATTCCAATGTCACGCAAACCTCAATACCTTCTTTGAACCATGTTGAACTTTGAAATTTTCCACTTTATTAATTCAATATTATTTTAAAAAATGGGATTTTATTATCAATTATATTTTAATTCATGATACAGATAATTGGAACATTAGTCTAATGCCACTCTTTTAGTTGTATATTGTCAAGTCTAGCACCCCATGAGTATTTCGATCATTAGTCCCTATCTCACACATCGTGGGTATTTTGAGCATTAGTAAATTTCCCATATAATTTTCATGCATGACTTGGGTCTATAATTCCATATATAAGAACCCATTAGTATTTGGAGCATCATTTAGTATCCCACCACAAGTTTCTCAAACATTCACATGTATCACATGGATCACATATCTTGCATGTATCACATATAACAGATTATCACATATATCTCATTAATCACATTAATTAATTCAATAATTAATTAATCATAATAAATCTATTAATTAATTCTAAAAATTAATTAGTCATGAAAATTCCTTTAATAAAATCTTTAATTAACTGCTCACATCAATTATATTAATTACTTAACCAACTGATTAATCTCAACAATTTCATTAATTACTTCATAGATTAACTAACTAAATCTACAATCACAAATATGCCCATAATTAATCCGTAAATTATTTATCCGTGTTCATCAAACTCAATATTCTAAAAATGTATTAAATAATTAATCACGCTTTATTTACAACTCAACATTATGATAATTAACTCACAGTACATTATCCTAACTTCCATAATTAAATTACTTTATAATTAATTAATCAATTAATTATTTCAATTCCACAATTTCATTATAAAATCAAATCACCAACTCCTCAACTAATTAATTGACCACATTAATTTTATCAATTTATGAATTTTAATTTCTAAATGAAACCTAGAAATTCTAAAATTAACATAGAAATATTTGATATCAAGATAGTGGGATTTGAATAATAGACCACCTACACTTATTTTTTGATGGGTTATCTCCAAATGGAAATCCCCAATATTTAGTAGAGTAACGATGTAGAATGAGATTCATATATAAAACCCAAATCAAGATTAAATAATTCAATATCTC
Source organism: Viscum album (assembly GCA_963277665.1). Classification (NCBI taxonomy): domain Eukaryota; kingdom Viridiplantae; phylum Streptophyta; class Magnoliopsida; order Santalales; family Viscaceae; genus Viscum; species Viscum album. The sequence continues at coordinate 403,512,937 of OY728157.1, forward strand.
TTAAATATAGATCTAGATCTAAAATCCAAGATCATGATCCACAAAAGTATATCTTGATCCACAATTAGGTCTATATCCATATAAAATATAAATAATAAACTGATTAATTATGGGAGAATAAATGAAAAGGAATGGGATACTAAGCGTGATAGGATTCACTTACCAGAAGAGTTTTATATCATCGATATAGGATATGAATCGTGAATAACAGTGGTCGATATGACATATAATACATTTGAGAAGCTCCAAAATTGTCGAAGATCATCTAGTATCTAATGGGGGTAAAAATGGAATTAAATTCGATTTCATATGAATAAAAATATAATTTTCATGTGATTTAAATTCCCACACATCTTTAGTTGGATAGTGTCACACAGTTCTCCCTAAATGTGTGCCAAAACCATGCACTGCTTTTATAGGGGTGCATGATTATTCCTAAGAGGGTTCACAGTTTGAAAAATTGTACACAAACCCTGAAATTCCCCTCTGTCTAATGTTTCATGGTTTTCTAGGATGGGGTTCATGATTAGGGAAAACCATGCCCCAAACATGTACTTCCCTATTTATTCAATATTTCTCAAATTCTTTATCCAAACTCATTCCTAAGTAAAACCCAAAAGAAATTTACTCAACATAAAGAAATATAGCATCTCCAACAAGCCTGATAAATCTTCCTAAATGGTCGGTTTATTACATAATTATACTAATATTTATTTATATTATATTAATATAGATTTTTATATGTACATATAGATATGCGTATATTTAAATATATGTATGAAATCATGTATGTACGTTCTTATCATAATTTGTATGAATGAATGTACGCATCTGTGTGTGTGTTTATATATGTATATATTTGTGTCTATAAGAACACACATCACATATGTACATATATATATTTGAATTCCCGTTCAATTTAATATATTTATATATACATATATATATATATATTGTAGTTAAATTGGTATATAGTCAGGAATAACAATGTTTTTAATATATATTCATCAATATAAAAAAATATTAATATAAAAATGTTATTATAAAGTTTAATAGATATTTAAAAATGTTGTTATATTATTAGTAATATATATTCACACCTTATTATAAATTTTTAAATATATTTAGAAATGTTATTATATTAACACATGTTAATATATAATGTATAAAAAATATAAAATTAATCTATAAAATTAAAAAATGGTCATATAGTTTAAAATATGTTTATGAATATTATTTTATTATCAAATTTAAATATATATTGTTTAATGTATATATATATATGAAATAAGGTGGGGAATTTATCCCCATATGAATTTTATATGTTTTTCTAATAAAACCCTCTCAGTCAGAGGATATCTCTCTACATGTACCTGTAAGACATGTGCTCCATCAAATGTGAGAATTAAGGGTAAATTATAAAGTTCCTAATTGAAAAGACTAAAATCCATCAAGGTAAGGGATCCTCTAGTTCTTTTCTGTATTTAAGAACCTTATTTGTATCATGCCTTTTTTATTTATCATTTTCAAATTTGGGATATTTTTTTAAACATCCCTTTTAATTACATTATGATACCAATGTAATGAGATACCACTTATAGTCTCATTCACCCCTTCTATAATCCATAATGTACACCCATTATGTATGAAAATTTATCCTATGATTTTCCATGAAAAATCATTTTTCTAGTGAATATCTATTTCTATATAAACTCAAGGGTCTTCACTTAGTTATACCTATTATTATTTTATTTGGGATTTAAATTTATTTAAGCCACACTCTTTAATCACGGGGTTAATATTGATAAATTAAATCCATAATTTTCATTATCCATGTAGCACATTTATGCATTTACATGATATGATAGTAATGGGTGTTCCTGAGATTATTGATTCCTCCAATGCATTGATAATGTTTTTCTCTCTTAAGATGCCACATATGGTGCATGAGAGGTTATCATAATCACACTTTGTTGTGATTTTTTCATTGTTATCCTTTATATTCTTTATGATGCCATGTTTTATGTTTTTTCCATATTCATATGTTTCCTTGAAGTTAACTTATAATATCACGCCTCATTAATCCATATTTTTATTCTCACCCTTTTATGTCACATTGATTTTCCTATCAACTCCGATGTATTAGTTTCATTATTTTATTATTATATTATTCCCTTAATATGATTTATAATACACCCCTTTCTTAAATAAATCTCAACATTATCTTGTGAAGTTCTAGAAGATCCATGGTATACATGCATATGTTATTGATTTTTTAAATAATTTTGTTATAAGTTTTTATAATTTTTTATGTTATGTAACTAATTACCTAAAGACACTAGGCCTCCTAATATTATAGGGTTTTATTAATATTATCATTATGTAATAATTCATGAAATAATGTGTATTGAAATATGGGTTATCATAGTTGTTAATAGAGAAAAGAATAGTTATTTTTTTGGTTTAAAATTAGAAACATATAATGAAAACCATAGGGATAAGACTAAACATATTAAAACATCCCTAAATATTGTTAATGTATATATTAATTGGATCACAATAAAATATAGCCCTCTTTTGATACTGCAAGTGGATGTGGCTTTATCCCAAAGGTTCATAGGGTCGATAACCCTGGAAAGGGTATATTGAGCTAGAATTGGTCATCACCTAGTGCATGATAATAGTCCTTACAAACAAACTGGTCTAAAAGACCAGGGGGGATATACATTGTTAAATACATAAGCTCATTACATATCATTATTAAGGGAATAAAAATTATTGAAAGTTTTTATGTTAATAAATATATCAGGGAAAACGTATATTAGATCCAAGAAATTCATTGATTAAAGATTATATTTCATTTACGATTTATCCCTTAATGGTCCATGGTTTCATTTTTTTGTTTTTAATATTATAAAAATAATCATCAGTGATTTTCTATGTATTGTTAATCAATGATTGTAAATCGTAGAAAATGATCCAATAACCATTGTGAGGGGAAACGTGTTGACATACCAAATGATATTCTCTTCCTAATGAGAGAAACAATCACAAAAATTGTGACAATACATTCTCATTTAAATCATGTTTTAAACGAAAACATGAATCTGGATGAATGCTCAAACACAATAATAAAAATAAATTTTCACTGGATACCTATATGCAAAAAATACATATGAATTTTAGTTGATTTTTTAAAACCTAAATCAGGGATCATTAGATCAAATCCATTGAAAATATATTTTGTATCCAATAGTTCTAATTGTAAGTGAATGTCATGTTGACTATTTATCATATAGAGTTAGAATCTAATAAATAGTGGAAGTCGATCAAAAATATTATTCCTGTAGAGGTCATCAAATAGATGGTGTGGAAGGAATTATGGAAAAAAAATTCGACAAATATTTTCCTTCAATTCTCTCATGTAAAATGGAGATATGTTACCTAACTCTCAAGGAAAAGGATGATGAAAACATTGTAGAGTACATGGAAAACTTCACAATACTTACACAAAACACTTTAGACCTTTTCATTACCCTAAAAGGTAAATTTGACCACTTATTTGTTGGGATAAAGTCAAATCTACAAAAAAAATTGATATTCATGTCTTCTGGATCTATGTGGAAATCTATTATGTTAAATAAAAGTTTTAAAGAATATTTTAAAGTCTCAAGGGCCATTTGGGAATTGATATAATAAGTGTCAAATGGATTTTAATTCTTATGGTGTAATGGAAAAAATATAATATGGGCATGAAATTAAATCATCCCACTTCTCAAAGGGTAGGTAATAATCATTTCAGAAATTGATTTAAAATGATAAGTAAATGATTTAGGTTCAATAAGGAATGTCACCTAGCTATTGATTATTAATGGAAGAAACCCACCAATTTTATGGAAGAAATAAATACACCATTCAACCATCAGCATGTTATATATCATTTCAACTACAAGGAATATGGAAACTATTCAAATCAATAAATTATTCCAATGGTTATTGATGATAACCAAGGATAATAACCTTTAAATCCTAGAGTGAAACGGTGAGCACATTCCATCGTAGATGTTGTGATGGATCACACTATTGAAGTGGTGGAAGATATGCTAGTTATTAATTCATGGATAGTGAATATACTATTTGATTGTGGTTCAATGCATTATTTTATATTGCTCTATTTTAGTATAAATATTCAAACACTACCTCAAAACATATATTCGATGTTATCAGTGAAGATGAAAAATGGGTCAATTGTTGCAACCCAAGTATATAACTCATCCCCAGTCCAAATTTTTTGGTGTAATTTCCCAAAAATCACTGTGATTGTCTTCTTAATATAATTTTATTCTATTATTGGCATGGATTATATTTCCTTTTTTATACCCAACATAAATTACTAAGAGATGTAAATCCCCGTCTATATCATAAATCACCCTTAGATTCAATAAAAGTTAAAGGATTAGGTTGAATATTATATGGTACCAACATATTAAGAATGTATATTATTTCCTTTGAGAAATTGTATCTAGTTAAATTTATTGAGACTAAATAAAATATAATCTTTTACTTCATGACCATTGTAATAGAATTTACAAATATATATCCCAAATAATTTTTTTATCTTTCACCTAGCATAGCAATTGAGTTATTAATTGAGTTCATACCCTGATCTTTTAAAATAATCAAGACTCCATATATAATGTTCATTAATAAACTAGTGGAGATCAATAAGAAATTGTATGATAATTTGGATAAAATCTTTATAAACCCAAGTGCTTCACCCTGGGGTTCACAAGTATATTTTTTTAAGAAGAAGGATGGGTCATTGTTCCTCTACAATTGTATCATGACCACAATAAGAAAATGGTAATGAAAATGTATCCAGTTTAATTGATTGATGAATTTTTGGATCAAATATAAGGATCCCAATGCTTCTCGAAAGTGTATATTTGGTTAGGATAGTATGATGTAATGTTGAAAAACATGGATATCGCCAAGATTTATTTTTATACATGGTACAAAATCTATGAGTTTATAGTGATTCCATTTAGACTCACTAATTCCATAGAAATATATTTGGATTTAATGAATAAATTATTGTGGTATTACCCTGAAAAACATGTTGTAATATTTAAAGATAATATTATTATTTACTCTAAAAGAATGTAGGAATGTTAGGAGAATTAGAATTCTATACTGAAAAAACTTTTAAAGTAAAATTTATTTATGAAACACATTATCTGTGAGTTTTATATATACAATGTAACCTTATTGTGGTATTTCATCATAAAAATGGATATATATGGTTCCTTTAAGAAGTAAGGAATATAAGATTCCCAATACCAACATATGAGACAAAAATCCATAGTTTCCCTATAAAATCTGGGTACTATTGTCGATTTCCAATAAATTTATCACGGTTTTTGAGTCTACTAACCAAGATAACTAGAAAGGGAGTCATGTTTTCCTAGATTGATAAATGTGAAAAATATATTAAAGTATATGGGAATGAGTTTCATTAGTTCACATGTGCTAACATTACCCACCAGTATGGAATGTTTCTTGATCTATAGCAATCCATAAATAAGGGCTTGGGTTGTGTATTCTTGAAATATGAAAAAATGATAGTGTATTTATCCTATAAATTAAATATTCATGAGAAAAACTACCCAAAACAAGATATAAAATTTGATATAATGAATTTTACATTGAAACTTTTATGAAATTATCTCTACATGGAGAATCATGAAATATATATGGATCATAAAATCATCTAGTATATATTCACAAACAAATTACCCCAATATGTGCCAAAGGAGGTTGTTAGAGAAGATTGTGTCTTATTATAGTTCAGCCCATTAATATCCTAAGAAAAAAATGGTAGATACTCTAAGTAGAAAGGATTTTGCAACCATATCAATGATGAGGATTTAAAGGGATCCAATCTTCTTGGAAATGAAAATTATGGACATAAAAATAATAAAATTATCTTCATCTTGACATACTCAAATAACTGGTCAATCATCCATTATTGAGTAGAAAAAGAGTTATATAAAGATTATGAGTTTCTATAGAAGAAGGTATTGAATACTCCATAGTTAATATTTCCTAAAGATAGAGTTAAAAGGTTTGGAACTTGAATATATGTCCCATCCAAACCAAAAAATAAGAGGGAATTTTTGGATGATTCCTATAGCTCAACATTCTCTATTCCCCCAGGAGCCACTAATATGTGTATAGATATGAAGAAAAACTTTACGTTGGATAATTTAAATATGGATATTGTTGAGTTTGTATCTCCATTCATAGTAGGACAACACATCAAGGTGGTATATCGAATGTATTAGGGTTTTACGCAAACATTTCTCATACCACTATGGAAATGGGAAAATGTTAACATATATTTCACCACAAGACTTCACAAGAAACCAAAAGGCAAGAAAGTCATTTGGGTGGTAGTATATCTCCTCACAAAGATAGAATATTTCATTTTTCTTAAGGAATATTTATTTCTAGAAAAACTCACCAATATAAACATAAGTTTAGTGGTATGACTGCATCGAGTTCCACTCTCTATTATATATGATCAATATTTCTGGTTTACATCATGGTTTTTTATAATACATTATTATTTGTTGGATAAATCCCTAAAAATAAACATTTATTATCAACCTCATATGGATGGTCAGTCTAGAATAACCATTTAAACTCTATAGGATTTGTTAAGATCATGTTCAATGTATTTACAAGGATATTGGGACTAATTCCATCCCCTTGTGAGTTCTAGTACAATAATAGTTCCCATTATAACATTAAAATGGAACCTTATGAGGCTCTATATGGGAAAAGGTGTTAGATTCTGACATTCTAGGATGAAATTAGAGAGAGTAAGGTGATGGGACCTGATCTTATCCAATATATGATTGATAATTTTTAAATGATTTTGTGTCATATGAAACCAAAAAATGTCGATAAAAAATCAATGCATAAAATAATTAATGTGACCTAGAGTTTTAGGTTGGAGATAAAGTGTTACTTTATGTATCTTTAAGAAAGAAATTCATGAGGTTTAAGAAGAAGTAAAATATTACACTGAGATACATCAATATTTTTGATATTATATATCATATCAGATTGGTGTCCCATTTACTAGAACTCCCACCTAACCTATATCAATTAAATTATTTATTCCATGAATCCCTCTTGAGTAAGAACATACCAGACCCCTGACATGTATTTAATCCATATTTGGTACCATTGGGGAATGATATTTCATACTACGAGAAGTCAGTGAAGATCTTAGATCCTAGAGACAATGTTCTACAAAATAATAAAACATTCCTTGAAAAATTGTTGTTATGGAAACACAAGTTTGAGGAAGAAACATGGGAACCAAAAGAGGTGATGAAATAGAGGTAACCTCATCTATTTTAGAGTATGAATGAAATTTATTGGGTGATGATTCTAAAGGGTGTTATATTATAATGACACAAACCTTTTTAAATAAAATTTTCCTTTTTAATAAATAAATTAATTATTAAGAAATAATGTTATAAAAAGAACATGAATTACTTTTGTTATTAAGAACCGTTATTTGGTTCATCCAATTTAACAGACTATTAATAATCATAACCATTTATTATTTCTTTCATTGTATAATGAAAATTAAGATTATTATATTAAGGGGAATGATAAAGAATTTTTGACAAGGACAAAGGAAGCAGTGGCCTTGACTGGTAGGCCCATACCATATAAATCTCATTTATCAATGTTTTTGAGGGAGACTGCATCATTGGGATTTTACCTTGACCAATAAAAATATAAGAGTTAATAAATAAAGAACAAATAAAATTATTTATAGTATAGGATCAAGCTTATATAGATCATGGACTATACTATGTTCACCAAAACATGCCATTAAAATATCACTATCACACTTCTTACTCAATCAGACCTCATAGGTTTAACAAAAGGCTAGGTATCTAGACCCCAACTATATGAATTTTTATATATTATTTCTATCAACTAGTGATTATATCTATTAATTTTCATTATTACATTTATAATTATTATATAATAATTTTGATAAAAATTATATTTTTATAAGAAGAAAAAAAAATTATATTTTCGGGATACCAATAATTTCAATCAAGACAATCCATTAGAATAATTAAGGAAATTTTCAAATTAATGATATCTTAATAAATAATTATTTTAAATTAATATTTATTAAATATAAATGACAATATTATTTTACAATTTCAAATATAATTTTTAAAAGGGTTAGAAGAATATTATTGTAGAAAAACAATATTTTTCAATAAATGGATATTTTCTTTTTAAAATTTGTAAATTTTAATTTTTAAATAATTATTTTGATAAAATAAATATTATTTTTGAAATCATCATGTTAAAATTATGTTATGATTATTTTTTAAAAATTCTATGACAGAATAGAAGTTTTTGGTAACAAACTAATATGGGGTAATTTTATAGTATATAGAATGACACCATAAAAGAACAAAAGTGATGTAATTAATACTATAAAGAGTATACACAACCAAAAAATTTTCCCATAACATCCCATGACCTTAAATCCTGGATTTAGTACTAAAAATGTAAACTCTACACTTTTTCTTTTATGCCTATAATTGGAACAGATTTTTTTCATCCAATCCATACAATATCCAATGGAAAAATTGGATCACATACATTATCAAGGAAATTTAGGTTTATAGTTTTAGAGAATTAGTAAAAAATAATACATAAATAATACCCTTTTCTTAAATTGGTAATTTATCCCACTTAGTTCAACTTTTCTTATTTATCATTAATTCATAAACATCATTCATATGAAATCAAATCTTGAAATAATTAGTTCAACCAAATTATTTATAACCTTTGGGAGAGGAAACATAATAATGGTGAGATTAAATTATCATTATGGGTAAATGTGAGCTTTAAAAATTGAATGTCATCTATGATAATAGTATTATCATATGGGTATGATGAAATAATCAAAGTTCATGAGTATAACATAAGAATATTCATACACATCAACGCCTAGATAGTAAAACATGAAAACATGGAATAAGACTATAATTTTTAAAAGAGTCATAATAATCAATAGTAATGAGACATGTGGTATAAATTTATATCTAATGAAAAGGAATAAACCTATAGAAATAATAGACAAATTTTTTAAATATATTGGGTCACCATTTACATCGAATACTTACAGAACCCTTAAAATCCCATTATAATTGGAATAACCATATGACTGACATATAATATAATTCTTTGGATAACATAATAATTTCCCAATTCATTAGAGTAACATATAGTCTTACCCATAATATATCCTATAATTGGCCTACCCAGTGCTATTTGGGTTCACGCATCATATATAAAGTCCAAGAACCACACCATTAATAAAGTACATCATGTTTTATTTATAAAGCTCATAGAAACAATCATTATTATGTTATAACATTATTAATAAAATTTAAATACAATTATTTCACATCAATATCTTTGATACATTATTAAACTATGGAAAATAAATGGCTTCTATAATAATCTCTTTAAAACATCACTAACCCATAGAAAAAATGAGTTCCATTACAATTTATTGTAAAGATAATGAACTCATGGAAAATAAATGGGTACCAGAAAAATCTCTTTGAAAAAAATAATAAATCCATCCACAGGAAGAATATGGATAGTTCAATTAATAAATATCCCTAAATGGTTCATAAGTAACAACAAGGGTTGTTGATGTTGATGAATGAAAATTACAATAAAAATTAATTAAAAACATTTTTATAAAAAATAAAATTTTCATTTTGAAATCACTTTTAAAAATGTTAAAATTCATTAAATTTTATAAATATATTTTTATCTGAGAAAAATCTTTGAATCGTATAAATTAATCTTTAAAAATGATTTAAAACATTTCATGAGAATAATATCCTTTCCGCATGAAAAAAAAATGTTTCAAAAATAAAAAAAATTCGAAATATTTTTCATTGAAGACCAATTTTAAAAACTAATAATTTATAGAATATAATAAAAATGTTATTTAACAATATCCATGTACTATTTTTAAGGAACGTTCAAATAATTTTTGGTTATGAAGGTGGGTAATTCTTTGCATTCCATACAAGTTAAAAAGAATATTTCTTCTATCTATACAGTGGATCGGTTAGTGATTAAAACATTGGACAATAAGTAGCACATAGATTGTGAATATTCAAGTTAAAAATTGACAGTTATGGTTTATTAATACATGTATAAACCTAAGAATAATTTACCTCATGTGCTGAGGGGGGACAAGACCCTTAATTCTAGTCTTGTTAAGTGCCCAAATTATTTCTCTATTGATGTTATGCTTACTCAACGAAACATCAGTATGGTAACTTCCCCTCATTACAAGGATGATGTAATATTTGGGACCTCATGTCATAATAATTCTAGGAATTTAAATATGGAATTTTTTGGAAACATTACACAAACTTATACTAAACATATTCTTATTGAATAGGGTATGGTTCCCAACTATGATACACTTATGTTACAAGGTAGAAACACTTTCATTCCCTTGGCTATCAATACCAAGGGGGTTGGTGGACCTATTATTGTAGTCTAATATCATTATTTATAGAATTAAACACCTCCCTGGTTTCTGGAATAATGAAAACATTCTATGACTATGAATAATGAACCTTCATTAAAAGTAATTACTTATAATTGCATTGATCTTCTTGGTTCAGGTAGTAATGAGGAAGATGTTCAAATAATCTTTTTTGAAGTTATGATATTGAGATGATGGATATTGTTGATGATGGCCTACATGATAGTAGGGTAGACCATGGATTTATGCCAAATCACGGTCAATATAAAGATATCCTTGAGTTATTGGTGTCATTTCCTTTCATCCCATCATGTTTAAAATATCTAGTTGAAGGTGATTTCTTGTCTTTCTCTTGTATTCATCTTATGTTTCTCGACATTTTTACTTTGTGTTTTTTGATTTAATAAAGGGGCTAGTGACTCAAATTTTCAAAAAAATAACATTAAATGAAACTTATAATATAATTATATTATGTAGATTCATTATTAAACACGTAAATTGGATGTATATAAGCGTCAAATAATAATATTTTAGTATAACAAAACATACATGAAAAAAATAAAAAATTCAAAGAAAAAAACCTTACCATTTTAGTAACATTGAAACTACAAACCACATAAGAGAGAGATCATAAAATGTTTTTGTAAAGAACCATAAATTTATTGATAATAATCATAAAATAAATTAATTGGAAGTATATACAGCACACAAGAAAATATTTTTGCAATATGGAATATATCTCACATAAATAAAAGTCGGATGAGAAAACCCTTACATCAAGTTTGATTCATCACGCTTATTCTTTATCTTCCTAAATAATAAACTTATGTTAATTATTTATTTTCTTAATAAAATTTATCAATTTCAATATTATTTTTATTTCACTTATTACCATTCTATATATGACTACTTATTCAATTAGTTTTACATCGTATGTCTTGACCATATTTGAGTTATGTATCAACAATTACATTGGAAGATTGACTATGGTCAAATAAATAATTATATAAACATATAAAGAATAATAATAATGACATAATTATTGTATTTATGTATAAATTACACTTTTAAAGTCATTTAGGAATTATGCTTACAAAAAATTGTATATGTCTAAAACATGGAGACAGTTGGTCGTACATAAGTGTTAGTAAAATTTCCATTTTTCAATGATCTTTATAGAAAGGAGGTAATTAATTTTTTATCTTTACAAATTGATAGTAATATGACATACATACCATAATATTTATTCAAATAAACATATATATATCATTCTTGTGGTGTGGTGATGAAAATAGTGCCACGTCACTTTCTGAAAGAAGTTGTCAACCCATAAATAAATGATGTTATCATATTTTAAGTGTAAAAACAAAAGATATATTATAATTACTAAATGATTACTATGGAATGATATAATAATTATTTCATTTTAATAAAATATTTCCATTATTATTACACTTATTACCTTTTATGTCATGCATTTGTGAAAAATTAATCATGTCACTATGTGAGGCTATAGTCCATCATACACAAGACGGACGTTATTGTATCCATTACAGAATAGAATGTAAATATATATAAATATATATTATATGATGAATCCGAAGGTAAAAATATGTTACAAATAATACACATATATATATACTTCATATAAATCATCATACCCAACCATGGGAGGAGGTAATGGAAAAATAAATGACACCATTTCATGAGGCAGTTGTCTACAATACATACAAATGATGATTTCATTACCCATTTAATGGAAGAGGAAAATATTTTGGTTATTATATTAACATAATAACTTCTAATTATATGCAATATATTGAGGTTTTTATATAATCATGGTGTAATATGAATTTCAGGATGTGGAGAAATAAATAATATAAAAATGGTCAATGAAAAATGTTTCCCCTTCTTCACATATCCACCTTTGGGTCCATAAAAGGCCTTGGAAGGATGGATTTATTCCAAAATTAAATAATATTGGTCTATAGGATGGAATTTGGGAATTGATTCTGGATGATCTTGTGTGAAATCAAATGGTTTGAATTTGTTATGAGAGGAGGAGAGGGGGTGGCCTTTTATAATTGGGGAGGGGGAACACTTAGTATTTTTAAATATAATTGAGTGATCTCATGTTTTTCATATATAAAAAAGTTCCAATGTATACCATTATATATCCCTATAGTTTTAATGGTTTAAATATGTCCTTGTAATAGTTTTTAAGCAATTTTATATGTCAATTTTACCCTAATCATTTTAGTTCAACCCCCAGTAAACTCATTTTTACCTTAAATGCTGTAAATCATTTTTACTAAATTCACTATTTATTTTGGTAAAAATTAAAAATTAAATGTTAATAAATTATAAATTATTATAATTAAAAATATCTAATCTATTTTTCAAAATTCAATTCAAAAAAGTGGCGTAATTTTATTTAAAAGTAATCCAGCAAACGTGACGAGAGAGAGGGTTTTTAAAGTGAAAATGATCAAATGTTTAAAATGTTTTTATATATATAAATTATATATTAAAATTATTAAAATTTTATAAATTTTATTAATTGATTTAAAATTTAACTAATTTTACATTTAAAATTTTTAAAATTTACTTTACCTTTATAAATAATCTAAATTAAAAGGTAGTTTTTAATTAAAATTTTGTATTTTCACGATTCAACAAAAAATAATCATTTTAGATAATTATGAAAACTTTACCCTGATATAATTTTACATTATTATTTAAAATCAATAATTTTATCTTTTTAAATTGATTTTATAAAAGTGGTAAAAATTAATTTTAAAACCAAATTCCACAGTCGTAAAGAAAAAGATGGATTTTAAGACGTGTATTTTCACATGCATAATACAATTTTCTCATGCATTATAATATTATTAATCTCAAATTATATTTATTGATTCATAATATATAATTTTAATTTTAATTATTCCTTATTAGGTGTTATTTTTATTAATTTATGTTGATATACATTATGTACTTTAAAACTGTTTTCAGAAAAATTCTTTTTTTAAAAATAATAAATCCTTTACGAAAATAAAATATAATGAGGAATCAAAAGTAATTAGGGGGTTAAATTTAACAAAATAATACTTATGTAAAATTAAATCATATTCAAAACAATAAATATATTTAAAATTACTGAATTCTTTGAAAAGAAATGACATTTTTACAAAAATCGGTATTTTTTATATTCATCAAAAAATAAATATTTTCAGAAAAGTACCAAAATTTCACAAAAGTAAATTTATATACTAAATTTAAAAACATAATGTTAATTTTATTATAAAAATTAAAAATGTTCTAAAATTCGATAAAATAATTTTTTCATGAAAACCATTAAAATTTATTTTTTTAAGAAAACATATTTTTTTAACAATAAAATTACTTTAATAAAAAATTGATTGATTTTTTAAAAAAATATTATCAATAGATTATATTGAGTGTATCATTTATATATATATATATATGAATTTCATAATGTTTTTTAAACAATTCATACCCTCCAATTTAATTACTAGGTTATAATAGTTATATATATCGTGGTTATTTTATGCTAGATGTTGCATGTTGAATACACTATTTAACATAAAAAATATTAGTGTTGGGTTTATGGAAAGATAAAAAATACATTTTATTTATCTCAAAATAAATATAAATTAATGTATCATGGAGTTATATTCTCGTCTATGTTTACTGTTTCATGTCATTTACACTATCAAGCATAATATAATTCGTTTATAATTTCGGGGTATTACATACTAGCCCCTATTAATAAATTGTACCCTTGAAATTTGAACCTTATCATTATAATCAAAGGTTTGATATTTGAACATAAATTTTTTAACCTTGCATCGTAAAACGAGTTAATAAAACATTATATTGATAAATGTGAATGTGATGTACGATGGTAATTTGGTATAATACGTAACTAGGTTTCCAAATATGAGAACATAGGTGGGAATTGAAGAAGAATGTATATAATTATAGAGAGTGATTCATATTGTAACACCCTGACCCAATGGTCACAATAACCAGTCCCCTGGTCTGGGTCACCACGTGACCTCATGTGTGCCTCTCATATGTAAAAGGCTTCTGACTAGCGGTGTGGGCTTATTGACAATCATCGATAGACTATACTCGCATATCAGTGTAGTGACAAAATATAAGTAATATTTACAAAATTAATTTCCATCAGGAAAAATATATGGATAGAATGAATAAAAAGATAATTGGTTACAAAGTAACACATTCTATAATAATATAATGGATACATAATACGTCAGACATTCTTAAAAAGAATGAATCTAATAACAAAATCCTAAAAGATCCTAAACACAGTCCTAAATCCCAATCTAATCTCAACATCCCATGCTACAACCCAATAGCCCTTCCATACCCAAACACCAAGCCTCTATCCAAAACCTATGGAAAAAACATATATCATCTTCTCATGTGCCCATGTTCGGTGACAACCCATGCAGGGTGTGAGGACAACTCGATAGTCCACCACCAAAAGTGTGTAAAACAATAACCACCCTATAATATAGTGTATGAAAATTCATCAAATTGTGGTAAATAAATAGAATAACTAATTAAGCATCTATCGCTTTTAAATAAACATACACAAAATATTTTATCCATTAAGTTTTATTATCTAATCTAATAAACTGAACCATTTATGGTCATTATAGGAGCCTAACCATAGAGTAAATAGGTTATAAACTTTTTGATATAAAGGGTGTTCACTAATCAATGAAATCAAACCATGTACCTTGGACCATAAGTCCATGTAACAATATCTTGTTGATCATTCAGGAGCATAGTTCTCCAATACAACATCCAAAAATGTACAACAAATCAATTTTCCTAGAGAATCAGTCCATCCCAACCCAAGGAGAGGAGCCCCTTTCCATCATCTAACTCATGAAATACATCAATGTTCCTAGAGAATCATTCTAGCCTAACTTAGGGATAGGATCATTAGTCTTACCACCTAGTCATCCCATGCATTGGTGGGCCTAAAGTATCGGTATACCCCGACATGTGGAGTGTAGCGTTAGTCCAAAACCCCACACAGACCACTTACTACATAAAAATGTATCATTAATCATTTATCACATTTACCCATTTGTTTAATAACTTATTTAACTCTCCAATTTAAGACAAATATCCCTTTATGTCATTACTCCTTTTCCTTTTTATTTATCATGTTATGAAGCACTCAGTATAACTACCCTCTTTAGAACATCTAAAATAAAAAATTTAAAATATGAGACTTACATTTATAAACTAAACCACTAATAGAGGTTTTTGAATTCCATTTCTGTGCATTAAAATTAACAATTAAATTATTTTCACAAAAGGGGAACCACACCATCATTTCAAATCCATGACTTGAAAATTATAAATAGAACCCCCTTCTCAAATCACATTTAGATTAAAAAAACCTTTTAAAACATTACCCATTTTCAAAACAATGTATTCTATCATATAAAACCATAACCAGATCAAAATCAAAAACATATTTTTTAAACCATTTCAAAAGCCCCTTGGAAATTTAAAAATCCTAACTTGTAAAAATTCCAATTATCCCATTATTCATACCCAAATACCAAATTAAAATACACAACACATTAATTTTCATAATCTCCTTATCATATTTTTTAACAAATATTTTCACAATTTCAAAGGGTTTGAAATATCTTATGTGTAGCCCTACGTTCATCTCACATCATCAATGAACCCAACAGGGTCTATGAGGGGTATCACACCTCAATTTAAGTCCCAAAAATTACTTTCCTTATCCAATGGAATAACAACGCAACGAATCATAAAATTTGGACAACCACATAGAAAAATAAAAAAAATAAGACTATGGGAAAAAATTATAGACAACTTTCCTCTTGATTGTTGAAAACTACTCATCTAACCATGTCCATTGATCCAAGACCAAATAAGCTTTATCATCCAAACATATAATATGTTAGAAATTGAGGTTTTTAAGGCATTGGAAGGAGAGAAAACATCACACCAATAATATTTCAGAAAATGGAAGGAAACATAGTTTTTGACTTACCCAGAGCTTCAATTCAAAACCAAGAACAATCCCAACACATAAAAATAGAGAGAATAAAGAATGGTGGTTGAAGAGGGTAGTGGTTTGTCACCATATATGGAGGGGGTAGAATGGAGTGAAAATAATGTAAGGAATAAATAATAATTTGACCAAAGTGGTAAAACTCTTTTTTTAATGAGGTGTACAGTTTGGATAGAAAATTTTCCAAACCATGCGACAATCGTGCAGTTCCCTCTATCCAAGTGAAAATTGAGATGAACGGTTAGCCTGACAACCCATATAGGCTGAAATATCATGTAGATGTTGGTCACTATCCACTGTTCGATGGGAGTTTGAGATGCATGGTCTTAAAGTCACCCTGCATAGTTTTCCTAACCATTCACTGCTCATTATAGGTCATACAGTTATTGATAATGGATAGTATAAATCATGTTCCAACCATTCTCTTAGCTCATATATTCCTCTTTTACATATATTTCATGTCACAAACAGATGTAACATCCCTAAAACCTACACTAGTCTTGGAAAACATTCCATAAACCAAAACATAAATCTAGGACAAACCTTACCATAGTTTTGGGACCTTACAACCTCAACACATTATAACATCTCATCCTCAAGATACATTCCCCCACACCAACAAGACTCCAAAATAAACAGTTCGGCCACAAGGCCCACCTATCAACATCTATCCTCTGGGCTTCTCCTGAACATTACAATTTCATCACAACACTCAAGAAAAATAAATACTCTTACCCTAAATAATTTTCCCATAGTTATTCACAATATAAACCTAATGCTTCTCAAAGGATGCATCAACCTTAACTCAACATGACTAACGTCCACACTAAATAGGGATGACTTGGTAACTAAAATTTAACTATCACACAAAATCACATTGAAATGAAAATTATTTCCCTAGTAGATCCAAACAATACCCCTCTGATATGATTCCCTTCAAAAGGCTAAACCACCTAGCATACCAAATTACCAATCTATCCTGCTTTCCAAAACTGAAGTTGACCTAAACATGGAATCACCCAAAGAAACGTATGAATGACCAACCACATGCCCAAACACACTTTAGTCCAAAATTCAAGGCATGAAAACTCGATAATATAACCATAAACCATAAACAAAACCAAGTATAACACTAATCTTCAAGACACTCTACTGATCAAAACATGGAATAATGCTCATTTTCAAAACAAAAACACAAATATGGTTTTTTAAGAAATCTTGTCCAACCCATAACATCAATCACATCATCAACCGACCACTTGACTACTATGGTTCTCCCAACTATATGATTTATGTCACCGCCCTTAAACTCTATTATTTATAACACCCATTATCATGGAAGACTTATAGAACTTCAAATAAAATTTTTTACAATATAATGGACATGCTTCCCAACTCAATACACCCAAAAATCCACATGAATTTTATAAAATACCAACATCCTACATTTCCATCAAACCCACCTGTAATTAAAACACCTCTATCATCTACACATCAAATTAATACAATTTAGTTCTTCCGGAAAGCCAATTTCCATTCCTGAAATGCACTTATCATTTCAAAAAAAAACAACAGTTGATGGTGGATTACATCTCACCACTTCCATTATTTTTACCCAGCCATGTTGGACCACCCCTAGCCAAATCATCTCGGTGATTCCCAACATTAACTGTTGAAACATCACAACATTACCAAGTAATGGTTACCTTTCACTTAAGTAACATGACTAGTATCATATGAACTTACCTTAGTCTATCAACGAATTCTAGTAAAAATCCACCGTCATGGAAAATATTTCTACAAAAAATATCATCATCACATAGTGAACCCACTGAAACCTGTATAATTCAACACCATGTTTTTCCTGTAGAATCATCCCTATCCCAAATCCAACACTCATCTTGGTCAACCACCACATCCAAGGCCCTCCTAGCCTTACTAAACAGTACAAACGTGTACCTCGCCTATTTTTCATTGGAATTTGGATTCCACCACAACTGATCCATGGTCTTATACACAAATCTATGGCTAATACCTCACTCACCACCTTCGGAGTTTCTTTGACAATGCCTGACTCAAACAATTCCAACTACCATGACTAATTATTTAGTTATTAAAGATCCCAATAATAGGACTTGGTCATCTCATCCAAACATGAGTAATAAAAAAGAACATAAAACATCACCCATCAATATATTCCACAAATATAAATTTTAACATTATCAAAAATTAAATCCACCACATGAATCTCATTTGGATATGGATGTTGGTGCACCACCCAACACTCAAATTCACATAAAATGATCCCCAAATAGAATCTCCAATAGGTTTGGTATCTGACCCAAAGAAAAACCATTATATAGATTGAAAGATTATCAATTTTCTTTTAGTGTACCCGAGATGATGTAAAGATTTTAGGAATGATAATCTCAAGACTATAAGTACTCCATGATGTCCTTGATGAACTCCACCACATCAAATTCAAACCAAATGTTCTCTCGCATAACCAGTGCTTCCCACTATGATCACACAAAAAATTAAAGGTGTTTATCTCAATACACCTGTCACACATCAAAAAATGGAACTATTCTTCCCAATCACATGACCACATATAGACCACATCAGAACCCTTAAGTACAATAAATTTCCTTTGACCACTCACTGATCTCAACTCCAGATTCCCTGAGTCATAAATCACCGAATCTAGGATTGAATATATGCTTTCACAACTATCCATGTCTCCTATTCTGTTATCCTCATTGGACTCATGGAATTATTGACATACAAATAAAAAAACCAACTCTTCACACAAATAAAATCAACCACATGACCACCCATGACCCTACGTGTAAAATCCATAAAAGATAACCCATCCATTCTCTTGTGTCCCTTAACTTATCCACCCAAATTCAACAATGATCCCTTAATAAATCATCTTCAAACAATTGGGTTGGACACCCAAACGGTCATTCCACATTTGAAACCAACATCATAATGATTAATAATAACTCATGTGATTTCTTGAGAAAATAAAATTTAAAACCATGGAATTGTATAGAAAAATATGTGGTACCCAACATGCATCAATTCCACCTCTAAAGCACCCAATTATGCTACACATTCCATGTCAACTGCAATAATAGGATAATATTTTTCTATGTTAACATATATTTCCAAAAACAACTGATGTTTGACTAAAAATCAAGTCACACCTCCAAACTATTGAATCTATTACTTATCCCTATTGTCCAAACCCATGCTAGTTAGCACTCATTTCCTAACATTATCGATGTCCAAAATGTCCACCTACACCAAACTCGCCAAAAATCACTAGAAACCCATAGAACCCCTCACTTCGGTCTCCCAAGAAGATAAAATGATATCAAATCCCTAGGTAGGATCCATGTATAGTAAAGGCCATGAGCTCTCTCTCTCTCTAATCCATTCTCATAAAACCATAAACAACTCACTATTCACGAGTAGCACTGCCATTCTGAAACACATTATATCTAATGCACCAAGAGAACATTTACTCTAAGTCCCACATTAGAGATACTCACACACATACATCAACACTATGAACCAAAAAACCCACTCTATTTTACAAAACACAACTCATAATGTCTTAATCCACAAGGTCCACGACTTTCACATTTTTTCCACAATAGATCACAACTTCAAGATCACAGTCTGAATAGAGGAACAACATGGAACACCCCTACAACCACATATCAAAACACAAAAAATCCTCACATCCCATAACCAAGATCTCAAACTAGGTCAACATCACTTCCCAAACCCACCATACATGGGGTCAAAAAACAACATAATGGACACTCAAATCCATGGTCCCTAAAATTCCCACAATTTCATATTATTTTTTTTAATTTACCTTACCATTTAAAAAACATGAATTAAAATTACAAAACCTTTAATGATCCATCATTTCCAAAATATATTTAAATTAATTTTTCAAAACATTTTCATCAAAAAATATTTCAAAGATAGATAAAAATATATAAATCATAGACAGAAGGCATATTACCAGAATATAAATCTCCGGGAACTATCAATTATAGGAAATAAGAGGATGACCCATAAATCTTATGTACTTATCATTGTACATGAAGCCACACACCCTCTCTTTCCATAATGTTACAAGAAAATAAACCTCAGAAAACAATAATATAACATTCAAGTTCACTACTCGAGGTGGAAGTATCAATAAACTTAAATGGATATAATTTAACAACAATTCCCACCCTGGAAACTTAGGTTCTCCCACATGCATGGGGCTACAAGCACCCAGGAATGATCTCATTACCAAGCCCTGAAAAGTTCCATGTCTCTCATCTACTATTCCCCAAATATTAAGACAATAGTCATTAGATCTGATACCATTTTTTATTTCCATGACCTATTGGGAACTATTGATAGTGCCTTGATCCGGGTCACCACATGACCATTGGTGTGCCTCCTTGTATACCAGAGGCTTTTAACTAATAGCGTGGGCCTAAATAAAATCAAGGAAAGACTATATCTACATATACTAGTATAGATACAATAGAATTAAAAAGAACAAATGTAATAGCCTTCCCGAAAAATAAATGGACACTATTTAAAAAAATTCAACATGTTACCAAGTAACACATGCTATAATGATATTATTGATACACTATAAGTCAAGAATTCATAAAAATAAAGGCTCCAATACCAAAACCATAAAATATCTCAAAAAATATCTAGAGTCCCAACCCAATCTTGATATCCCATGCACCAACCCAATTTCCATTACACAACCAAGCACTAGGTCCCTATCTTGAACCTATTCTAGAAAACAATTTGCATCTGCTCGGGTGCCTAAGTGCCATGGAATCTTGAGAAGGGTGAAAGTAAAACTCAGCAAGCCCACACTAATGGTGTATAAAGAAATATATTTCCTACAAAACACTGTATGCAGATATATCAAGGTGATGTAAATAAATATAGCAACCAAAGAAACAAGTTCCACATTATAATAAATATTAACTAACCAATATATCATTTATGTGTTTTCATACAATCCAAACAATAAAGCATGAGAAAATAATTCTAATAGAAATACTACAATATAAATAGGTTATATACCTTTAGTTACAAAGGAAAATCATAAAATAATTAAATCAAACCATGTACCTTGGAGCATCAGTCCAGGTAACCATATCATGTCCATACATTGGGGACCTGGAGCCTTTGTCTGAAATCCCAAACCATAAATTACATCATTGGTCTTAGAGAATCAATCAAGATAAATTCAAGGATAGGATTATAACCCAAACAACCCAGTCAAAACAAACATTGGTAGTGCTTGAGAAATAGTCTATCCAGGCCCAAAGAGAGGAACCTTGGTCCAGCCTCCTAGTAAACTCATACATCTGTGTTCCAAGATCATCCGTCTAACCTTATCTATAGATTGGAGCCTCATTATAATACCCCCAAATTTCCAATTACCACATAGATATTTCTTATTAATCATTTATCACATATACCCCTTATTTGAATTAATGTATTTAACTCTTTAACATAAGTCAAAGATCCCTTTATTACATTCCTAATTTCTATTTTAATTTATCATGTTATGAAACACATAGCCTAACTACCATATTTAAAATATCAATAAGATACTCCTTAAAATGTGGGACTTACTTTGAGAAACTAAATGATGCCTTGAGGTTTTAATTTCCATTTCAACCTAATAAAATTATCCATTAAATCATTTTCCCAAAAGTGGACTATGCTTAAATTTCAAATCCATCCTTTGAAATATATTAAGAGAAATCAATTTTTTAGTAACCTTTAGGTGGACACCTCCTTTTAAAACATTACAAAATTTTAAATCATCATATTCAATAATAGAAAACTATAAGCAGATCAAAATCCAAAACACCATATTTCAACCATTTCAAAACCCATTGGGGACATAAAAACGAAAATTTATAAACATTAAAATTAACCCATTAATAATTCTCTCATACCGAATTAAAATACACACACAATTAATTTTAATAAAATCCCTATAATATTGTTTAATGAATCACTTAACTATTCCCAAGGGTTTGGAATACCCTATGGTATTTCCCTAGGTTCATCCTCACATCATCAATGAACCTAATGAGATATATATAAGGTATTTCACCTCAATCTAAGTCACAAAACTACATTCATTATCCAAGGACATATCAACACACAAAAAATTGAACAACTGCATACCCATATATGACAATAAGACTACATGAAAAATATTTTTGACCACCTACCTCATGCTTGTAGACAACTGATTGTCCCACCATAGATATAATCCTATCCCAGAAAAAATTTAACTCCCAATGTAATGCACCGACCCTAGTTACCCAGAGTCGGTGCATTGTTACATAACATTGGCATGATCACAAAATATCAAGTCTCGAAAGACCTATTAGTTTAGTAGCTTTAGAAACACTAGATACATTCATAAGTCATACATTACATGCTAAAATGGAAAACGCAAACAACATAGTCTCCATAGTCCACACTCATATCCCCTTAGACTATCCCTACAGGTCATTCATAAAATACTTCTTCACATCCTGGGAAAAATAAAACATAGAAAGGGGTGAGCTCAGATGCTCAGTAAGGATAAAAATATAGCCGAAACTTTCATAAATAAGAATAAACATTTAAGGCAATGTATATCTAAAACAAAAGCCATTTAATCATGAAATTCAACATAATATGGGAAAAATAAAATGAAATAATTCCATTTACATATTCACATGGATATTCTATTAGTCGAATAATCACATGCAATATTAATAACCACTTTCATAATTATGGAATGCATAATGTCAGACTATCAAAACCACATAGTCAAGGCCTTGTGCCAAGAATAAAAATAGTATTTTGTCAAGGCCTTTTTCCAAGACACTTTTTTTTCTCATGAGACCTATTTATGCATCGATGGGCTATAGAGGGCTCCACCCATCACTTACTAAGTCCAATCCATTCCTCACATTAATAGGCTTAAATATAACATAATCATTCGTATTAAAACTAGCATGCGAAATGTTAATACTTTCTCCATAAACCATGAATGGTATAAAAAAAACATCCACAGTAAAACATATCACAAAACCTTCAATACAATATGTAAGTTTTTTATCATAATAAATCAACTTCAAATATGATTAAAATCAATCAAAGGATGTTGACATAGATGAAATCAAAACTATTTGAGAGAAATATCTCTTTTTTGAAATAATTTAAAAGTCACATAATTATAAAGCAAAAAAATTACTTTGAAAATATTATTATAAGCTTGTAAGGGAAGTTTCGAAGATTTTATTACGGTGGAAAATAGCCACACCCGCCGTATAAGTTAAAAAAACATTCTTACCTTAATTCTATAGAAAAGGATAAAAAAGAATTTGTTTGAAAAATGATGGAAAGATTCCTTTATAAACATCTTATAAAAGTAAAAAAAGGGATTAAATGACTTTAACACATTTTCTATTAAATATTAAAACTCTTTTAAAATATATTTTTAAGAAACATGGTTGTGGATGATAAAGAGGTCCCAGTAGATAATTACGTATAAACAACCTCGGATAATGAAGATATTGTGAAAAAAACCCTTACCTTGTACTTTTTCTTTGTCAAGGGTAGATTAACCTCACATATGATGGTGAAATAATTATTATTAAATTATAAAATAATCATATACATTAATATGATATCATATATGATCTTTTAACATTGCTTCGTTAATAATATCTTAGTATTATCGTCATTATGGGTGTTAACGGATTCGTTTTACATTATATTTTTTGTTTTGTGAATCATATTTGTTATGGATGGGGTGTGTATTATTAATATCCAGTATGATATAACGTCTTTAAAAATTATTTTTATTCCTCTAATTATAATTAGTCCTGAATGGATACGATGGGGAATGAATCTCATCGTGTTCGTGGAGACGGTAATCCGTACGAACGCACGAGCGACAATGTCATTATTTGGATATTAAAATAATATATAATTGGATGGTTAATTATATATACAGAATTATTATCATGTTATATTTTTTATTTTCATCAATTACACATCATTATTATACCCATCCAAATAATAATGTATTGAATAACAATTAAACCACGACGTGGAGACGGTAAGTCGTACGTACACACGTATGGTGACATGTTATTCAAAGGATGGATAAAATAATGAATTTGGTTGTAACATATTTATAATAACATCATAGTATATATAAGATAATATATTTATTATTTAATAATTGAAACATCAATGAAAAAGGATGTGGAAGAAGAAAGAAACTTGAAAGAGGTGATGAAATATTTACCTCTTCTTCGGGTTCTTCCTTTTGATTTGATCAAAAGGGATCCTTAAGATGGATTTCAGACTAAAGTAGTGCCTCTAGGATGATTGGAATATATTTTATAGGGTATTTGGGAATATTTTGGCCGATCAAAATGGATTTGAAGGTGGGAATTTGAGATAAGGTGGAGTGCCCTTTTATAAGAGGGGTGAGGGGAACCTTCGGAAAAGATAGAAATATTATTTTATAATAAAATAATTTTCAGATTATAATGGCTAAAAAATGGAATATTTAAATTATAAGGCATCTATGTGTATATAACCACCCAACCAATAGGTTTTAGACAGGTTTGGGTCACTATATTAACCTTATCTTTTAGATTTAACTCCTAGTTAAATAGTTTGACATTTACCATGTCTCTTTCTATTTTTATATTATATGGTTAATAAACATACCATTAACTACCAATTTTACAACAAGCGGTTAATTAATAACATAAATATCATCATATAAGTCATTTGGCCGAACCTTAGATTTTTAGAAATAATATATCAATTAATAATATAATATTTGTTTTAAAAACTCTTTTAGGTCAATTTTGCCACTATTTAATAATTGATTTTTGTTAAAGTTATAACAAATTTATTAATTCAAAATAAATTTATTTAATAAATACTAACATGCCATAGTAACCTATAAAATTATTTTATGGCATCAAAATATTCAAATTATATTTATTTTAAAATTTATTATACCATTTATTTGATTCTTTCATTAATAAGAAAAGCATTGCATCATCATTGTGTCATAAATAAATTTAATTTTTCAATGTCAAAAATTTATAAATAAAATAACATTATGTATGAAATCTATTTAAATTTCTAATTAATATTTATAGTCAAAAATATAACATATATAACCCTATGTAAAAATTGTTTTTCGAAAAGTTATATGCTTATGTCATTTTGTATTTACATTATCTTAATTAATATAAAGTGTCATTATCACTTACAGGTGGCTCCATGGGGTCCCAAAATCGACCAAAAGATGACCATGGTCAGAAATGTATCAGAAAATAGGGTTAGGACACGTGTTAAGGTAATTTAATATTATTATAATAATATTTTCACCCTTATTTACAGGATTTACCCTTTAAACATGGTAAATAAAATATTTACCGAAATAATTATTCAAAATGTCTAAAAATAAAATTTACCTATTTACACAATTTGGACCACCTGATTCTAAATATGGAATCCATTTTTCTAAATTAAAAACACAAAAGTGGCAGAAATTAATTTAAAATTAATTCCTATTTTCAGAACAAAAAAGCGTGTTTTAAAAAAAATAATAAATATCAAAAGATTGACACTTGTTTATGACTAGTTTAAATGTGAAATTAATTCCAATGACCAAAATTAGATTAAATGGTAAAAATATATTCTAAATATACTTTAAAACCAATAAATAGTCTAATTTATCACTATAAATTATTTAAATTTTAAAAGTTGTTTTTAATTGAAGTTTAGTATTTTTCACTATTCATCAAAAATTAGAAGTTCTCAGAAAAATACCAAAAACTCACTCTAAGATAATTTTGATATCAAAAATCCATAAATGAAGTCCAATTTAAATAATACATTTTATAAAATTTCAAAAATTGGGTATTACTATTCATAACGGCTATTTTGATTGGTTGTGGTGTGTGTTAGAACCTCGATGTTGCATACAACACTCGCTACTGTATTATTCAAAGAGATGTGTACCGTGGAAGCTTGGGGTGTTAAATTATACCCTTCTTCAATAAATTTAATCCTCACAATTTATTCACAGTATTGGAAACTTGGGGTTGACATTTTAAAATATCATAGTCGAAATCCCACATCGAAAATGGATTAATAAGGCCTCTATTTTAAAATAATGAATGGTAAGTATAAAGGTAACCGAAAATAACACATACTAGGGTTCCATGTAGGAGAACATGGATATGTAAGAGAAAAATAATCATCAAGTTCAGATAGAGAGTGATCAATAATATTATTAGGAGAAAGTTAACGATCTAAAAGCCATAAACTTGTGATGGGTTGAAAGGTCTTTGATTACCCCGTAGGAAAAGTAAACATACAATGTTTTTGTTCTAAGTTCCTTTTATTAATGTTGAGTAATTTATTTATGATATTGGCCATGATCATAAAGAGGTATAATTACTTTATATTTATAGTTTTATCCATTAATAAATTTCTCCCACAAACTCTTCTTTCACTCCAAAACATAATATAACTCAAAAATACTCTATTTATCCTAATCGTGTAGGGTTTCAAATATATACATATACCATTTAATTGGTGGAAACTATTTTGTAACAACCAGGGACTTCCTGTGGGCTATTGGTAAGTAATAAAGGCCTCTCTCACTATGATTGTGGGTTCGATTCCTAAAGATTTGTCCGACGCGACGGGTTATCGCCCGTCCTACAGGTTGTCATTTTCCCAAGACTATAGTATTATAATATTCCTAAAATAGTATTAAGAAATGTTTTAACCTTTCACATTACTATCCAATGTTCAACTTAATCCATTAAAAACATTATAGTTATTCAAAATACCTCTTTCCAGATTCTCTGTAAAAGGTATCTAAATTCCAAAATCAATTGTAACATCAGAATCCCCAAAAAAGGTAATGTTTATCTTATTGTCACATACTGAAAATATGATTACCTTAGTCATATTAAAACCTTAATAAAAACAACAAGTACTGTAGTACAATCTTTATATATATGACATTATTCTTCTAACCATAATATAGTTCTTGAATCCAAAAACAAAAATACAATAATTATTCAATCTTCAACTATAGTAACAACATAAGCTTGGCCTTGCTCCCTTGGCCTTTTATAACATAACTTTACTTGGTTCTTAGGACATTCATTTTCATAATTCCACATTTCTCTACAAATATAGCATTCAACGTTGACATCAACTTTCTTTCCCTTGCAATCATGAGCTTGGTGGCCTTTTTCACCACACTTGTAACAGACTCCCATTCATTTTTGGAAAGTACTAGGGTGTTTCTTCCCACAATTATCACATAATGGAAAATATTTATTTCCATTTTTCCCATTACCTGTCTCTTGATCCACCGTTCTCTTCTTCTCTTGCTTTACCTTATTGTCATAAGATTTAGAGAATTCCTTTTCTGTCTTGATATCACATTAGACAATATCTTCGTACGACGAGAATGATTGTGATACCAATGCTCAACGGAGAAATGGTTTTATCCCATAAAAGAAACGATCAACATTTATTCTTATTATACATATATAATCTGCAAAATGCATCGCCAACCTTATAAATTTAGCTTCATAATTTGAGACATTCTCATCCTCCTTTTGACTCACACTCAGAAATTGCCTTTCTATATCTGATCGATGGTCACGAGGAAAGTATTATTCTAAGAAAAGATATTTAAACTCCCTCCAATCCATATTTTATAATTCATCATCTTCCTTTTTTGTTTTGAATCAACGACCACTGTTGATCAACATCTCCTGTGAGGCGGTAAACTTCCATGACAACTTTTTCCCTTTCGCTACTCCCCAAGGCATGGAATATTTTCTCTAAATAATTTATCCATTGCTTAGATACTAATGGAATTTTTTTCCCATTTAACGTTGGTGGTTGTTTCCTCATGAAGCGATCTAACATTGATCCACCGCATTGTGGATCAGGGTGATCCATACGGGTAAGGTTATTATTCCTAACCTGCGTGAGTTGTCCTAGTATGGTGATAAATTGATCAGCACCAGTTGTATCACTAGCTCCACTATAATAATCTTGATTAGTAGGTAAATCCCTACATTGAGTACGTGCATTGATACGATTTCCATTCCATACACTAGGTTCCATTTCTAAACAATGGCATAAACTAGATTTGTTTATGAATCGAAATACATAATTCCAAACTTGTAAAACAATTAACATAATATGAACAGGTTATAAATATAATCCATAATCATAAAAATCTTTTATTTTAGAATGTATATACTCATAAACCATTCATAATGGTTTGTAAAGAGAATGAGAATTGTCCTAAGAATATCCCCCAGGAGTGTCGTAACCAAGAGTGCAGCAAGGCCCGTTGTCGTGCACCAGTTCTCGTTCGAGTCTATCTCAAAGCGGTGTTTTCTGGTTTTACACCTTGGTACATCTATGCCAAAGCCACCTCTACATGCTCGTATCCAAATAGGTATGTATTGTATGGAATACTCAAAAAATCTCTTCATTACAAAAATTCTAGGAAGTTCTTCTATAATAATCCTCAAAGTCTATCATAGGGTAATGTGCTCTAATCAGAGTTTATCTAAATCTAGCTTCCAAGGTATATTCTAAACATCCTCTGATACCAACTGTAACGCCCTGACCCTAGTTACCCAGAGTCAGTTCATTACTACATAACATTGGAATGATCACAAAAGATCAAGTCTCGAAATACCGATTAGTTTCGTAGCCTTGGAAACACTTGATACATTCATAAGTCATACATTACATGATAAAATGGAAAACTATAACAACATAATCTCCATAGACCACACTCATATCCCGTTATAATATACCTGCAGGTGAGTCATAAAATACTTCTTCACATCTTGGGGAAAATAAAACATATAAAGGGGTAAGCTCAGATGCTCAGTAAGGATAACAATATAACAGAAACTTTCATAAATAAGCATGAACATTTAAGGCAATGTATAACTAAAACAAAAGCATTTTAATCTTTAACTTAAGCATAATATGGAAAAAATAAAATGAAATAATTCCATTTACTTATTCACAAGGATATTCTAATAGTCGAATAATCACATTAAATATCAATAACCACTTTTATAATGATGGAATACATATTGATAGACTATCATAACCACAGAGTCAAGGCCTTTTTCCAAGACTACAAATAAGATTTTGTGAAGGCCTTGTGCCAAGACACTAGTTTGTCTTATGAGAGCTACCGATACATCGAGGATCTATAGAAGGCTCCACCTGTTACTTACTAAGTCCAATGCATTCCTCACATGAATAGTTTTAAACATAACATAATCATTCATATTAAAACTAGAATACAAAATGTCAATACTTTCTCCATAAACCATGAATGGTATAAAAATAGCACATCAACAATCAAACATATCACCAAACCTTCAATATAATATTTATGTTTTGTATCATAATAAATCAATATCAAATAAGCTTAAAATCCATTAATGGGTGTTGACATAGATGAAATCAAAACTATTTGAGAGAAATATCTCTTTTTTTAAATCATTTAAAATTCAAATAATTATAAAAGAAAACATTTACATTAAAAATATTCTTATAATCTTTTAAGTAAATCTTCGACTATTTTATAACCGTGGAAGATAGCCGCACCCACCGTATAAGTTAAAAACACATTCTTACCTTAATTCTATTGAAATGGTTAAAAAGACCTTGTTTGGAAAATGACGGAAATATTACTTTATAAAAATCTTATAAAATTAAAAAAAAGGGTATAAATGAATTTAACCCATTTTCTATTAAATAGAAAAATATTTTAAAATATATTTTTACGAAATATGGATGTGTATGATAAAGAGTTCCTAGTATATAATTACGTATAAAAAACCTTAGATAATAAAGAGATTGTGAAACAAAACCTTACCTTGTACTTTTCTTTGGTCGAGGGTAGGTTAAACTTTTGTGTAATGATGAAATAATTGTAATTAAATTATAAAATAATCATATACATTAATATTATATCATATATCATCTTTTAACATTGCTTCGTTAATAATATCTTATTATTATCATTGTTTCGGGTGTTAACGGATTCGTTTTCCATTATATTTTGGGTTTTGTGAATCAAATTTTTATGTATGGGATGTATATTATTCAAATACAGAATTATATCAAGTCTTTAAACATTATTCTTAATAATCTAATGAAAATTAGTCTTCAATGGATACGATGGGGATTGAATCTCATCGCCTTCGTGGAGACGGTAATCCGTACGTACGCACATGCGGCAATATCATAATTTTGATATTAAAATAATATATAATTAGATGGTATATCATATATACAGAATCATTATAATGTTATATTTATTATTTAAATCAATTATACATCATTATTATACCCATCCAAATAATAATGTATTTAATAACAATTACACCACGGTGTGGAGACGGTAAGCCGTACGTACGCATGTATGGTGACATGTCATTCAAATGATGGATAGAATAATGAATTTGGTTGTTCAATTTTTAAAATAACATCACCGTATATAGAATTTACTGGAGTTATTATTTTATAATGGAAACAACAATTAAAAATGAAGTGGAATAAGAAAAAAACATGAAAGAGGTGATGAAATATTTACCTCTTCTTCGGGTTCTTCCTTTTGATTTAATCAAAAGGGCTAATTAGGCTGGATTTATGACTAAAGTAGGGACTCTAGTATGAAGGTAGGATAGTTTATAGAGTATTTTGGTAGGTTTTGTTTGAGACAAATGGCTTTGAAGGTGTGAATTAGAGAGAAGGGGGAGTTCCCTTTTATAAGAGGATGAGGGGAACCTTAGGAAAAGCTAGAAATATTATTTTATAATAAAATCATTTTCGATTTATAATGGAAAAAAATGGATTATTTAAAGCTTAAGGTGGGGATGGGTATAAAACCACTCAACCCATTGGTTTTAGACAGGTTTGAGTCCTTATATTAACCTTAACTTTTAGATTTAACTCTTAGTTAAATAGTTTGACATTTACCATGTCTCTTTGTATTTTTATATTATATGGTTCATAAACAAACTATACACTACAAAGAGAACCCCAAGTGGTTCATTAATGACATTAATATTATCTTATAAGTCTTTAGGACGAGCCTTAGGTTTTTATGAATATTATATAAATTAATAACATAATATTTGTTTTAAAAACTCTTTTATGTCAATTTTGACACTATTTAATAATTGATTTTTTTAAAGTCATAACAACTTTATTAATTCAAAATAAATTTATTTAATAAATTATAACATTCCATATTAACCTATAAAATTCTTGGATGGAATCAAAAGATTTAAATTATATTTATTTTAATATTTATAATACCATTTATGTGATTATTTCATTAATAAGGAAAACACTCCATCATCATTGTGTCATAAATAAATTTAATTATTCAATGTCTAAAAATTATAAATATAATACCATTTTCTAGGAAATATTTTTATCTTTCTAATTAATATTTATAGTCGAAATGATAACATATATAACCCTATGTAAAAAAATTTGCTAAAAGATATATGCTTATGTCATTTTTGTATTTACATTAACTTAATTAATATAAAGTATCATTATCACTTATAAGTGGCTCCATGGGGTCCCACAATCGACCCAAAGATGCCAATTGTCATAAATGTATTAGAAAATAGTTTTAGGATATGTTTTAGGGTAATTTAATATTATTATAATATTATTTTTACCCTTATTTACTAGATTTACCCTTTAACTACAGTAAATAAAATATTTACCGAAGTAATTATTCTAAATGTCTAAAAATAAAATTTTCATATTTACAAAATTTGGACCTCTTGATTAAAAATATGGAATTCATTTATCTAAATACAAAACACAAAAGTGACAGAAATTTATTTAAAATTAATTCTCGTTGTCAAAACAAAAAGCATGTTTGCTAGAAAATAATAACTATCAAAAGATTGACACTTATTTATGCCTAGTTTAAATGTGAAATTACGTGCAATGACCAAAATTGGATTAAATGGTAAAAATATATTCTAACTATAATTTAAAACCACTCAATAGTATAATTTATGACTATAAATTATTTGGATTAAAAAAAGTTGTTTTTTATTAAAGTTTAGTATTTTTCACTATTCATCAAAAATTGGAAGTTCTTATAAAAATACCAAAAACTCACCCTAAGATAATTTTGATTATCTGAATCCAAAAATGAAGTCAAATTTGAATAATAAAATATATAAAAATTTTAAAATTGGGTATTACTATTCATAACAGCTATTCTGATTGGTTGTTGTGTGTGTTAGAACCTCGAAGTTGCGTACAACACATGCTACTATATTATTCAAAGAGAAGTATACCATGGAAGCTTGGGGTGTTACACACAACCATATAATCCTCTATAAATAGATTATTTTATGTCATTGGAAGGAGAAAAATTGTCACAATTAGACTCTTCCAAAAATTTTAAGGAATTGAAATCAAATACTTACCTGGAGATTTTATTTATACCAAACATCAATCCAAACGCCTAAGAGACACTGGATAATAATCGATGTAGGAGGAGGAGGAGGGTGCTAGTTCATAACCCTAGTTATAGAGGGTTGAATAGGGTAAAAATTTGGGGAAAAAAGAAATATCATCGGTAGGTAAATTTTTTATAACCCTACTTTTTAACGAGGCACATGGTTTAGCTTCACAGTTTTCCAAACCATGCACCAACTCTGCAGTTCCTTCTGTTTAAGAGAAAACAGAGCTGCACAGTTTCCCTGGACAACCATATGGATTGAAAAACCATATGGTAGCCATGTTATTTCCCCTATTTGAGGGGATTCTAATTCTCTTGGGCTCCTAGGACACCCTTCATAATTTCCCCAACCATGCACCCCCTTCCATAAGCCTCCTAGATAGGGTACCCATTTACTATTAAATGTGTGCCAATCATGATCTCAACATATGTTGGACTCTTCTCCATATTTTCTATGTCCCAAACCACCAGAACACCCCTGATACCTAACATACTCATGGGAAACATTCCATCAACCAAAACATCAATCTGGGATTTACCTTATCTCAGGGTTCGGATCCTACACAGTTTATTGATCACAGGAAAGTTAATGATCAATAGAAATTAAAGAGCCTCAAAACCATAAATCTATAATGATCTAAAATATCATCTCATTCATCGGATATGAAAGTAATATGATAACATTTTTATAATATACTCTTACTTGAGTTGAGGAATTATTTCATCATATATAATGAAAATATAGTTAAATATACCTACATTTCATGTATAGTTTCATCCTTTATCCAATTTCAACCTGAATATAATCTTTTTCTCAAAATTATTAGTATTTATAATGATTTTTTCATGCCTAAATCACTAAAAATATTAAAGGATCATATAGACAAAAAATAGATAATTATTTATTCCACCTGTCTTTTAACATTAACACAAACCAAAATGGTTAGGACATGGTTTAATAATTCCCAAACTGAGTAAACCATCAAATAATACATTATTATTCAAAATTAAATAGTAATACCCTATGTTTAAATTAAATAATTCCTAAATAATGTCAAAATTAATGGGTGTTTTAATAGAAAATTTTATCTCATACCTTTCAACATTAAAGCCCAAAAATATAATGATATCTATTTTTTTGAAATATCATTAATCACTTGGTCACCAACTCACATTTCAATCTCATGGTTATCTATATGATAAAAAAATTCCCATAATTACATAAATATCCAAGATCATATAAACCCTAAAGGATATCAATACCTTAAACCATATTCCAACCAAATGTAAATTCATAATTCTCATTAATCCAAAGATTTACATATATATAAACCAAATAAAAATATCCTAACATTTAATTAGTCATTTCAGATCTCATTTCACAAAACCTAAAAGGGGTTTCTATTACATAGAACTTATGATAAACAAAAATCTTATAGACCTAAGAAATTACACATTACGCTTAATATAACCTCACATGATAACATCATACTATAAAAAATTATCTAAAAAACCTCTAATACCAAATTTAATTTCCTAGAACCCACATTTCATGATCTAGTGTTGAATATGTAAACCTTACCTTTCTAGATTTTATGTTGATAATTGTGACATGAATTTTTTATATAGACTGTACAACATGAAATGAAAAAAATTGTATCACATACATTCATGAAGACAATTTAGTTTTATATTTTCTTATAATTAAGCCAAAATACTATATAAACAGTACTCATGTCATCAAATGAATATTTCTCCAACATAACCAATCATTTCTTATTTCACATTATGTCATAAAAATCATCAATATGAAATCAATTCTAGATATTATTATTTTTCAACCAAATTCTTTTAAATCTATGTTAAAGGAAACATAATAAGGGTGATTTAAAATTCTTAGTAAGGGTAAATGTAAGAATTAACAACTAAATTTCATCAATGAGTATAACAATAGGATAAGGGTATTATGACATAATCAAAGTGCATGAGCGTAACATAATAATTTTCATACCAATAAATACATTGATCATCAAAAATGAAAACAACCAATAAGGATTTAGCAAAGTAAAGAATCAAATTAAACAATATTGATGAGCCATGTAATATCAATATTGATCTAATAAAAAATCATAAACCCATAGAAATCATATAAATAACATGTTGGTATCTGGGACATCATCTTAATAGATGACATACAGAACCCTTATAAATGGAATAACCATATGGTTAACAAACAATAAAATTCTCTAGAGAACAAAATCATTACACAAATCATTGAAGTGTTGTATGGATTCAGATATCATATAAGCTGTAATGGGGTCACCCGGTGCTATTTGGGAATACCCACCATATATATTGTTAAATAACAAAAAATGAATAAAGTACATTGTGATTTCATCATAAGACTTATAGAAACAATCATTGTTCTTTTATAAACTGATGAACCCATGGAAAATAAATGGGTTTAATTTAAATACTTTTGAAATATGATTAGATCGTGGAAAATAAATGGGATTCATAACAATATTTTTGATGTATTATGAAACAATATAAATGATATGGGTTTCATAAAAATCTCTTTGAAACATGATTAACCTTTAGAAAAGTAATGGATTCGGTAAAAATTTATTTGAAATAATATTAATACATACATTGAAATAATGAGGATAGTATCATTAAAAAATATCCCTAATAGAGGATATGTAATACAAAAAATTTATTGATTTTTATGAAAATAAATACCATTAAAATACTTTTAACAAGATTTTTGAATAAAATAAATTTTCAATTTTCAAATACCTTTTAAAAACATAGAAATTTATAAAACATTGAAAAAATATTTTTCATTTAAAAAAACCATAAGAACAAATAATTTAAGCTTTAAAAGGAATTTAAAATTTTTTTGGTGTAAAATATACTTTCTTCTTTGAAAACATTTTTTAAAATTAAACATTATGAAAATTATTTTCTTCTAAACCCACTTTGAAAAACATAAAATTTCTAAAATATTAAGAAAAAATATTCTTCAAAAATATCCACGTAAAATTGATAATGATTATTCAAATAAATTTAGTTTTTGATGGAGGGTGATTTCATAAATTCTATATAATTTAAAAAGAACATTACTTTTACACTTTAAAAATGATAGAAAAATACTTAATCAGAAAATGACAAAAATATTCTATTGAAAACATTTTGTTGAAAGAAAAAATGTGTAAAAATTCCTTTAATAAATAATTTTTATTAGTTTAAAATTATTTTTTAAATTAAGTTTCAAAAACATGGTTTTAAAATAAAAAACATTCTGAACAACGAGAGAAGTAAAGTTAAATTCTCATAAATATGTTTTCTAAAGCATTTGAAGTATTAAGAGGGGGGAAACGGTATTATTACTTGTAAATATCATGAATAACCATAAGAGAAAAAAATAATGATTTTATTGATATATGGATAATAATGTCACATCATTATAATAATAATCATAAAAATCACAATAAATGATGAGATTGTAACATAAGACTCTTTCCATTTTGGTTGTAACACCCCGAAATTTTTAAGTAAGAACCTTCTATTTGATAGCACAGAATGACACATGACACCAAGTACATAAGGGAATATTATACACTAATAATTAAAAATATAATTCATATTTTAAATAAATTCTATATTTTCTATATTTTTAAATTCACACAACATCGAGTTAGCATGTGTTACATGCATGAGTGACGTACTTAAAAATATTACATTAAACCCAAGACTGAGTTTTGTCGAACCAGAATATATTATTTTTTAATATAATAAGAATTAACGTAACCATTAAATTAATTGTTATAAGTAGTAAAAATATATAGTTTATATAAATAAAAAATCAATTCATTGATAACAAATTAATGAGAAATGAATATGAAACTTGATAGAATAAAATAAAAAATGTTATTATTTTTATCTTCACAATGTTGTTATACCATAGTGAAAAAATTAATTACAATTATTGCGTGATATTAATGTGATATATATATATATATATATATTATTCAGAAAAATATTTTTTATATTCATCAAATAGATTTTATAATAATAATATAAGAAAAAACCAAATACTTCGCCAAAAAATTTATATTTTGTTAATGCACTTTTACAGCCTTTTAATGGAGAAACAATTTTAAATCAAATTTTAGACCCTTTTATAAATTTATTCTGTTAAAATATTCTTAATATTTGAAATAGAAACACAAAAAACAGATTAGGTTTTTTTTTGAAGTTTCATTTTTTTAATGAATAGTTAAAAATACTGCATTTCAGTTCAAAACTTATTTTTCATATAATTCATTTATGTGGATAAATTATATTATAAATTCATTTTAAAGTTTAAATATATCCAATTTTTATAATTTATTCTAATTTAGTTTATTGTAATCTATTTCATTTTAAAATTTTCTATAAAAACATAGACAATATTCAAACTTTTTTACTTTAAAACCCTGCATTGTCGTCCCATCTGCGAGATTAAATTTAAAATTATTTCTTCCACTTATGTGATTATAATTTTGAAAAATAAATTCCATATTTTTAATAAGAATAATATATAATTTCAAATATTTTCAAAATAGTTTTTTACTAAAAATATTATTGAATTAAATTAAAATTAATTAAACGATTAAGGTAAAATTAAGCATAGTGTGGGACTAAACCATAATCTTAAGGGCCCAAGTGACCAAAAACTTTTCAGAGAGCCATTTTATGGACAAATATAGACCCTATAATCCATTTTAGTAAAATTTTACCATTCTTGGAGCCACTTTCAACGTGGAAAATGTGTATGGAATTCCTTTTTCAAAATATTATTAGAGTGCCAACCCTTTTCAACTATAAAAAAAGAAATCATATCCACCCACTTCATAACACATCAGGACAATTTTTAGAAACCAATATCATCCCAAATTTAACCTCCAAATACCTCTCCTAATCTTATAATCCTACCCTTTTTTAGTAATAAAACCAAGGAATCCTTTAGGTACAAACCAAAAAGAGGTACCCAATTAAGAGGTAACATCTTCCGTTAATCTCTTTTGTTTTATTTCAATTATACACCCCTTAAACTCTTATTATTACATGATTATATAAAAAAATATTTATCCTAAATATTCTATGATTTTTTATGATGTGGTTTATACATAAAATTATACAGAGTCCCATCTAATGGGTAATGAACATACTATATTTGTGTATGGTGAACTACCACCTTAGAAAATGATGGGTTTTCATTTTTCCTTTACCAACTTTAACGGTTTCCCCTTATAATGAAAAATATATTTATATATGATATATATTATATTTATACATTTTTTACACTATGGTAATTATTTTATAAAATATACCTCTATACATTCCATTTTATATAAATATCATAACATCATTTGAAGAAGTCTGGACTACTGCCCCTCAAAGAGATATAGATCGTTCACACTAAACATGAAATTTTTAAAAGATGGTTTTAATTAAACATATGTGAAAAAAAATAAATTCTATATTATATTCATTAAATAATTAAATTTCAATAAATATAATATATATCATTTTATTTATTACTCATTCACACACTTAAAAAAGGCTAAGGTCGTTCGTGGACATGT
Organism: Viscum album; assembly: GCA_963277665.1. Lineage (NCBI taxonomy): Eukaryota > Viridiplantae > Streptophyta > Magnoliopsida > Santalales > Viscaceae > Viscum > Viscum album. The sequence goes on from OY728157.1 coordinate 403,551,984, forward strand.
GGACTACCACATCATTGACACGATGTGATTCGTTTTACATCATAATAATTCTATATATAAGTATATATAATTTAATAAATTAGTATTTATGATATAATTATAATTTTTGGAAAACATAATGTTTCTTAATTTCGTTCCATAACTGTCACTGAGAAATGGGAATGTTACTCATGCGTACATATGACCTACCATCTCTATGATTGTAACAATGATTCATTTTTCATAAAAATAATTAATGATTGTTTTTAAATTTATTAATGATGAATAAATATAAAAATTATGTCATTATTACTATTCTGGATATGTTTATTTTAAGACCCCTTTTACCATAGTCGACCAACCAAAGTTGCTTTTATCACATGAATTGAATTTCATCAAAACAACCGATGTAAACTTATTTGTTTAAATAGTTATATAAAACATGGTAATAAATGAATTCAAATGAATAGTAAACATTAAAATGGTTATATAGAAAGTAAATAATTAACATAAGTTCATCACTCATTACTATAGAGACACACCTGACAAGTTGGACTCAAGGTAATGGAATTTTGTCTTAATTTACATTCAATTGAGCCTTATTTGTTATTATGAACCAATTCGCTTTTGTTTGATGTATATACGACCTTTTGGAATGTTATATCATGAATATATTTAATATCATGATATTATAAGTTTCATTTAATATAATTCTATCATATGAAATATTTCTAAAATTTTAAAGTGGTATGGGAAACTTTTGAGTGTTTAAATATTATTCTCCAAAATAATATTTTTAATGAATATCTTCTAAATCTCACTTCCTTTTGTGATTGTCAATTTTATATTAAAAAAATTAGTTTATTTTAATAATTTTTCATTAGAAATTTAATTGAATATCTATATTTCCTTATGATGGTTATTATTATTTCCTAAATCATATGTAATTTTACATAGAGTGTTTACATTGATAGTTATCTAATAAATAGATGAATTATAAATAAATATGTATAATTTAGTCTATATGGATATTTTATGATAAGTAAAATTTGTTATTAATTAGATCAATTGTTCAATATATGAGGAATCATTTGGACTGGCAGACATGGGTGGGTCCTGGTTATAGATAGCTCGTCAATGAATTGGTAGTCTCATAAGATGAATAAATTTGAAAATTCATAATAATCTAAACTATCATGAGAATAGGTCTTGATGGTATAATGGTTCATGTTCTAGATACATGACTTAAAATATTAAATCATTTCCTTAATTATAGTTATCATATTTATCCATGATATTTTATTATTACATATCTATGGATGCATTTCATATTTAATTCATTGATTAAATGGAATGTGTTTTCAATTTCTTAACTTTACATATTGATTTTTCATTATCTAGTTATCTTAATGGAATGTTCTATCAGTTTTTTCACTTTACATTTATTCTCATGGATCCATTATTTATTCTGTTTTAGTTACCCTTACTAAGAATTTTATCTCACCCATATTATGTTTTATTTCCCATGGTTATGAAGAAGAAATATTTTAATAAGCTTTCAAGGACACAATTTATTTATTTTGTTTATGTATCATATTTGTATTTTCGATTTCCCAATATATAATGTGTATCTTGTATATAATATGAATTTCCAAGACTACTAAAAAGATTGGTCCTTTGGGATTTTATTCTTTATAATCCATCCAATGTAATAAATTAACACATCATCTCTGAGCATTATGGGTCGGGGCGTTACAGTTAGTATTAGAGGAATTTTATCAGAATCCTTCGAAACTTGATTTAGAAAAAATTGACTAGGTATCAAAACCATAAGATAGATTTTAAGGATAATTATAGATAAATATGCAAGAATTTTGGTAATTTAGATATTATGTGGGTGTTCTTAGAAATACATACATATCTGGATACTACAAGTAGATGTAGTCCTAGCATAAATATGCCTAGGAGTAACAACTCTGATAAAGTGTGTTGCGCTTGACTCGGAATAACCTGGTAAATAAAAAGCAACCTTACTGTACATCTTGTTTGACACTCATATGGGATATTCATAGGATAGTTCATATTTTCTTACATACAATTATGAAGGATTTAGAAGTAAAGATATCCCAAAAAGAATCCATATTTATTATTATTATATTAGTTGGTCATAAATTTATTAATTTATGATACACCATATTTAGTGTTATAAAAAGCAAATAATTTTATGATCTAATCTAGTATATACAAGTGTTTAGAAAAATCCATTGAAAGTAATAATGGTATCAGTACTCGAGGAAAATGTAGATATTTCCCAGCTAAGGAAACCAATACATCTAGTATTAGAATTTAGAATGTTATAGAAATATTAGGATAGATTAATCATATTAGGACATGTAACCTTTCCCATATATAGTAGCCTATTCCATAATGAGATTCTCTAATGATGGATCACTTTATGTGATAGAGGCTTCTTTTATTTATTGTAACCACTGATCCAATGGTACATGAGGAATGGATTAATTATTTGGAGAATATATTTCTATCATTGGTATGTGGTGAAAAGGAAAAGATTAAACTTATAGTATATTTTCATAATGGAGATGAGTATTAGTGGTGGTCTTTATTTCAAAATACAAGTGAATAAGAAGAAATAGAACTCATGGAATGGATTTCTTTTAAAGAGATATTATACGATAAATACATACCTTATGATCAACAAATTGAGATGAAGAGGAAGTTCATTGACTTAAAGAGAAAGGAAGAACTGATTTTTGTAGACTATGAAGCTGGATTTACAAGGTCAGGTAGGTATTCTACTAATTATATATGAAATAAAGAGTTCAGAATCAACAAATTATTTAAATTTTATATACCAAATCTCTAATGGGTACTGATTTCACTGAATTTTTTATCATATGAAGAAATTGTATTGTGTTCCAAAAAAATAGAGAATAAATATATTTAAGGAAAACCAAGGGAATAAGACTCCACCTAAGAACCATGAAAAGGATAATGAGACAAATTAGAACGGAAATAAGATATTTCCCGCATATGATAGTTTTGGGAAGAATCACCCTGGTAAATGATTGAAGGGAATTGGAGTTTGTTATAACTGTGGAGATAAGGATCACCATGAAAAATAATTAAAAGGGAAAAATAAAAAGGCTATTATTCAGTGTTATAATTGGAAGAATATAGGGCGCTATGTAAATGAATTCCTCAAACATCAAGAGTGTGTACCTCGTAATAAGCTAAGGTATTAAGGTTAATCATATGTTATTGACATGACCAAAGTGGAATGATTCATGTACATCAATATCTATACATAATAAATATATTGTAAAATTAATTCATTGATGATTTTCTCATCATATGAATTATTATATATATAAGGATTATTCTATATTACTTTTCAATAATGATTTTATTTTATATGGTGAATAGTACAAAGAAAATTTATTTTTTAGAAAGTTAAAATTTTCCAAAAACACATGATTTTGGGAAATACAACCCTTAATATAGTCATGATGTTGAGATAATTATAAAGAAGTGGTTGATTTAGATAAGTTCAGACTACCTTGGAACTGACTAATGTGCTTTCAAGAAGTGGTCTAGGCTATCATTGATAGAGTTTACAACACTTTTTTATTAAATTAATATATCCAATAACATGTGTATTACATAATAAATAATGAATAACGCAAGTTTATAATAAAGTTTTATGGTGATTCGGTTCATTTATATATGTCAAGAGGATGCATGATGAAGTTATTAAAATGTTTGTAATGTGAAAAATTAGAGCTACTTCATGTTGATTAATGTCAAATAATATGTTCATTTTAAGAATTCCGTAACCATCCTTTCAAACTATTGTATCATAATATTTTGTAAAATTTAACCATTTATAAAATGGTTTAGGTTCGTCATTAGATGAGATTTTATATGATAATGTATTATTTATCTATATGATGCCTGTTTTTCAAAGAGATGAAGTAGAAATAGTTCAAGTCATAATCAATGAAAAATATTATGTTTATAGAAATCTATATTTACTTATATACATAGAGAGTTAATTAATTATTCATCTCTAGGAAAAGTATAATAAATGAAATATGACCTATTATCGTTATTTTTCATGATATTAATTACCTTTATTCACACGTATGATTTATAGATTTATTGTCAAAAACATTCATCTGAACATGTTCTCTATCACTCTCCATCAGAACATGATTGTTTGATTTTTTTATGTATCCATGTTTCCATTTCCTACCTATGTTGTCCTACTAGGGAACATAGTTACGTGACCACTGTACATTACTTTCTCTCTTATTAAGAATAATTGATATTAACCATTCCTTCCATGTGGGTCTTTCAACAATAGTTTATTTCCAACCCCTATATGATTTTTAACAAGTATAAATTGTGAGGACTCAATTTATTTAAGGTGGGGATAATTCAACACCCAAAAATTATTAAGTAAGGACCTTATATTTGACAGTGTGCATGACATGCAACACAAAGCATGTAAGATAATATGATACCCCCATGAATTAAAATATATTTAAAATTTTAAATAAATTATATATATTTATATTATGTTTTACAATGCATGAAACACTGAGTTAGCTTATGTTACATGCATGAGATACTTTCTTTGAAATCATACATCACCTGTAAGACTAAGTTATAGAAAAAAAAATTTATTATTTAATATAATAAAAATCAATTTAACTGTTAAGTTGGTTTTTATAAATATTGAAAGTATATGGTTTATTAAACTATAAAATTAATTCCTTGGACTCAAATTAATTATAAATTAATGTAAAAAACTATTTAATACAAAGAAAAATATTATTATTTTTATCCTCACAACGTTGTTTTACCCTAATAAATAAAATTAATTACAATTAATGGGTGATATAAATGTGATATATATATATATATATTATTAAATAAAATATTTTTGATATTCGACCAATATATTTCATGAGAATTAGATAAGAACAAACTCAATACTTTGTATAAAAATCAATATTTTATTTAGCCACTTTTACCACCATATAATGGAGAAAAAATTTTAAATCCAATTTTTCACCGTTTTAAAATTTTAATATGTAAATAAAAACATCATATTTGAAATTGAAACATATAAATTATGTATGGGTTAATTTCTGATATTTTTCAGTAAAGTTTCATTTTTTAATAAATAGTGAAAATAATGAATTTTAGTTCCGAATTGGTTTTTAATCTAATTTATTTATAAGGAAAATTTAAATTTTAAATTTTTCCAAAAAATTAAATAGATAAAATATATATAAATTTATGCAATTTAGGTAATTTCAATCAATTTCACAGTGAAATTGACTGCAAAATCATGTCAAACTTTCGTATGTTTTTACATTAAAACACACATTATCGTCTCATCCACGGGATTATAATTGAATTAATTTATACCAACTATATTATTATAATTTATGAAAATGTATTCCATATTTTTAGTAAGAATAATTTATAATTTTTAATAAGTTTAGATTAGTTTTTTACGACAAATATTAGTGAATGTAATTAAAATAAATTACAATGATTAAGGTAAACTTATGTTTAATAAGGTACTAAACATTGATCAGAATGGCCTTAGTGAAATAGAAACATGTCCAAGAGCCATTGGATTGAAATATTTCGAGAATTTTATAACTTTTATCTAAATTATACCATTATATGATCCACTTTTAATGGGAAAAAATGTGTATGGAATTACTTTTTCAAAATAATACAAGAGCCACACTTCTCCTCCACTAAATAATGGCCTCCTATCCTCCCACTCCCTCACACCTCTCAAGTAAATTTTGATCAACCAATATCTTCCAAAATAACTTCGAAAAATATATCCCTTCATACTACAATCCCACCCTTGGTTTGGAATAAATCCTAGGAAGCCTTTTGGTACAAACCAAAAGGAGTTTCCCTCTTAAGAGGTAACATATTTCATTAAGCACTTTAGTTTTATTTCCATTATCCACCCCTAAAATCTTATTAATAAATGAATATATAAAAACACTTGTATCCTAAATGTAAAAAGATAGTTATTTATATTAATTTTCATACCTAAAATTACACACACTCTTATCTAATGGGTAACGAATATAATGTTTTTGTGTATAAAGAACTATCACCCCACGAAACGATGATTGTTCAATTTTCCTTCACAAACATTAGTGCTTGGAAATTGTGATGTAAACTATATTTATATATGATATATAATATTTATATAATTTATTTATGTTTCTTTAATTCTTTTACAAAAAATACCTCTATAAATTCCATTTTTCTGTAAATTCATAAAATTGTTTATGATGTGTGGACTACAACCCCCTCAAAGTGATTTGGCTCATTCACACTATACATGGAAGGTACGAAGAATGGTTTTAATTAAAAATATGTTGCATATAAAAATTAATATTATAATTATGATATAATTATCTTCATGTAAACTAAATATATATCATTTTATATATTACTTTTTCACACACACAAAAAGTGATAATGTCGTTCGTGAACATGTGGACCCCCGCCTCCCCAACACAAAGTGATACCTTTTACATCACAAAAATTAAATATACAATATATATGGTTTAAAAAAATTGTATTTGTGATATAATTATAATTTTTTGAATATATACTTTTTCTTACCTTCATTCCATAAATATCACTAAAAATGGGAGCCTCACTCATGCTTACGTACGACCTACCGTCTCCCTGATTGTAACATTGATTCATTTTTAATAAGCACAATTAATAGATATGTTTAAAAGTATTATTGATGTATATATATGATAATTATTTCATAATAATAATAATAATTATTATTTTTATATAAATCCCCATTTGACCATATTCGACCCGCCAAAGTCTTTTTAGTCACATAATCTGAATTTTATCAAAACAGTCGATGTAAACTAAATTAGTTGAGTAGTTGTATACTACATGGTAATAAGTTAAAAGAATTGATAAACAGGAAAAGTGTTATGAATCAAGTGAATATTTAACCTATGTTTATCATTTAGAAATATAGAGACATAAGAGACTAGTCTAACTCAATGTAAGGTAATTTTATCTCGATTTACATTCCATTGAGACATATTTGTTATTATGAACAAATTCACTATTATTTGGTGTGTATAATGCATTTTGACATGTTATATCATGAATATCCTTACTCTTATGATATTATAGGTTTCATTTAATATTATTTTTTCATTTTATTGTAATTTAAATGTTTCAAAGTTGTATGGGACACTTCGAAATGTTTAAATATTATTCTCATAAAGAACGTTCTTAATTATTATCATTGTAATCTCACTTCATTTTGTGGTTGTCAAATTTATATTGGAATAATAAATTTTTTTTATCATTTTTCATTATAATTAAACTTTGATTTCAATATTTTCATATAATAGATTTTATTATCATTCCCCAATCCATATATAATTTTACATACAGGGTCTATATTGATAGTTATTTGATTGATTGTGGATGTATTGATAAATTTGTATCCATTATTCAAAATAGATATTTGATTATATTGATCATTTATTATACATTATAGTTGAGGAATTATTTGGACGGTCAAACATGTTTGGGACCGGTTATAAATAGCAACTCGATGCTTCAATAGTCACATGAGATGAATTATTTGGCCAAATAAGAATAGTTTAAAAAATTATGAGAATAGAACTTAATGGTATAGTGTATCTTGTTCTAGATAGATGACATACAATATTAAATCATTTAATTCTTTTTTTATCATTTTTAAACATGATATTCTGTGTCAACATATCTATAGATGCATTTTATTTTTAGTTTATTGATTAAATTGAATGTGTTTTCAGTACCTTCCATATTGATATTTCATTATCTAGTTATTTAAATGGAATGTAACATTAGTAATTTAACATTCCATTTATTCTAATTTTTCATTATTGATTCTATTTTATATACCCTTACTGAGAATTGTATCTCACCCTTATTATATTTCATTTCCACATGTTATGAAGAAGAAATCTTTAAATTAGCACTCAAGGATGCAATTTATTTATTTTTATTATGTATCATGGTTCTATTACCTATTTTCCAATGTATTATGAGTATTATTTAGGTAATATATCTTTCCAAGATAAATACATTAATTGGTTCTTCCAAATTTCATTCCTTATAATCATTCCAATGTAATAAAATAATGCACCGGCTCTCAGATTCTAGGGTTGGGGCATTACATGGGAAACATTGAATTGTAATCCCCATGAAAGAATAACATTAAATAAAACTCATAATATCATTAAATATTGGATATTAATTATTTAACATGCCTATGGGTCATTATATAAATTTTATAAAATAAGATAGGGGATAACATTACATACAGCTCAAATTAGGAAAATTGAGACAAAATTCTCGTACTGCTTTGGTAACATTGAAACCGTAAACACCATAAAAGAGATATCCTAAAATAGATATGTAAATCCATATAAATTTAAGGATGATTATAGTAAAATTATTTAATGTTAATCATGTACAATAAAGAACAAAATATGTGGTCAATATGGAATATATCTCATAGAAATAAAAGTGATATTAGAAAACTCTTACCTCGACCTTGATTTTCTACACTTGTTATTTATATTCATGAGTAATATACTTTTGTTAATTATTTACATAATTAAAAACCTTTTAAAAGAATAATATTCTTTTTATTTCAAGTATTACCATATTATATAATGTTACTTAATATGTTAGTTTTACATCAGATGTTTTTACTATATTTGACTTATGTATCAAAAATGAATTTGGTTGGTTGATTATGGTCATAGAGGTCATTAAGTGAACATATATAGAAAATCAATCATTAAATAATTATAATATTTTTACATAAAATAACTTTTTAAAAGAAATCATTAAATATGGTTATGAAAAATAGGCTTTGTTAAAATCATGGAGATGGTAGGTCGTACGTACACATGAGTATCATTTCCATTTGTCAATTATCTTTATGGAAATGAGTTCAGTAATATTTAATCATTAAAGAGTGATAATAATATCATTTGTACAATATTATTTATTTAAATATATATATATATATATATCAAATTTTTGGTGTGGTGATTAAAGATAGTCACATCGCTTTGTGAGGGGAGTAGTCCACATATACATGAATGATTTTATCAAATTTTTATTTTTTTAAATATAAAATAATATATTTTATTTAAATAATGTTAAATATGTTATTAAAATCATAATAATTTCATTTATATCACATAAATTCATTTTTGTTACCCTTATTACCTTCCATGTAATGTGTTAGTGAAAAATGAATCATATCGCTTCAAAAGACGGTAATATGGTATACATTCGAGCGACATTATCAAATCTCCTTAGAAAGGGAATGTACAAAATTTATATATGATATAATTACTCAAAAGGTATAATTATTCTATTATTATAATATATATATATATATACTTTATATCCATCATCATACCCAACCTTTAGAGGTGATAATGGGAAAATGAATTACATTGGTTCATGAGTCAGTAGTCCTTCACCCACACGAATAATGATTTCATACCCCATTTGATGGAAGAGGGTGAATATTTATCTTATTAAATTAATTTAATAATATCTAAATATATTATATATTCTTTTTTATTTTATAATTCTTTTTTTAGACTAATTGAAGGATATGAATAAAAAAATAAACTAAAAATGCTCATTAAAAAACATTACATCTCCTTAGGGTATCCTCTATAGGTTTCCATTAAAGGAAATCCTAGGCTAGTTTTCTACCAAATTTAAGGCTTATAAGATGAGATTAGGGATTTTTTCAGTAATTTGTGGAGGTATTTTATGTAAAAATTGGTTTTAAGGTTTTAATATAGGAGGAGAGTGGGTGGCCTTTTATTTGTGGTGGAGTGGAGACACTTGATATTTTTGAAGTGAATTGAGTACTCTCATGTTTTTCATATGTAAAAAGTCTCAAAAATACATCGTTGAAGAAAATAAAAAGTGGTATTATTGAAATATTTCCGTAAAATATTTTTTGGGGATGATTAAAGGTCAAATTTACCCATATCATTTTAGTTAAACCCCACGATAAACCCAGTTTTACCTTAACTATGATAATTAATTTTTAATGAATTAAATATTAATTTTTCTCAAAAATTAAGTTTAAACATTTATAAATTATAGATTATTAATATTGAAAGTATGGAATACATTTTTACAAATGACATTTACATAATAGAAAATTTTTAATTTAAAATTAATCTCACAGATGTGACAGGAAGTAGGGTTTTAAAGTAAAAAATGTTTAAATTTTTTAATGTTTTTATATCAAAATTCAATATTAAAATTACGAAAATGACATAAATTTTATTATTAGACATATAATTTAAATAATTTTACTTTAAAACATATTTAAAAATATAATTTAACTTTATAAATAATTTAAATGAAAAGGATATTTCAATTAAGATTCCATATTTTCATTATCGTTAAAAAATTAATTTTTTTAGAAATTTTTAAAAACCTCACCCAAATATTATTTTTAAATTTTAATTAAAAATTTAAGATTATTTTACAAGTAAATTTTTCAAATTTTCTAATATTAAATTTAAAACAAAACTCACTAGCTGGAAAAGAAAGCTGGTTTTTGAGAAGGGTGCTTTTCTTAAAGTATAAGATGATTTTATGTTAACTATATTTGTAATAATAATAATTATAAGAATATAAATTAATACTCATTAATATATAATATATAAATTTCACTTAAATTATTCCTCATTATAGGTTATATTAGTTAATTAAAATTAACCAACATTATTTACTGTAAAAGAGTTTTAAGAATAATCCATTTTCATACCAAAAATAACTTATACTAAAATAAAATATAATGATGATTAAAATGTATTTTTTTTGTTTAGAAATAATTAAATAATACTTATGTTACATTAAATAAAATTAAAATCTAATTTTTAATTTAAACTACATAATTTATTGAGGGAAATGAAATTTTTTTCAAAAATAAATAATTTTCACCATTCTTGGAAAATTAATATTTTCCGAAAAAATCCCCAAAATATTTCCTATAGTATTTATAGATATTATGATACCAAAAATTATTTTCATTTTTCAAATAAATTTTCTAAATAATCCAAAAATTAATAATAAATTTGTTTTCATGAAAATCATTGAAAATCATGTTTGAAAAAAATATATGGTCGAAGAATAAAATTACATTACTAAAATTTAATTTATTAATTACTAAAACATAATCAATATATTATATTTTGTGTAAAATATTTATATATATATCATAAATTAGTTAATACTATTCATACCCACCAATTTAATAACTAGGTTATACTGGTTATATATATCATGGCTCGTTTAAAATTGTTGTTCAGTGTTGAATATGCTATAAAACATAGAAATCACATGGTTGGGTTTAAAAAATTATATTTATGAGTTTATATTTATCTAAAAAAATTTTGGAAAGTCATGGGGAGTTACATTATAATCTATATTTAATGTTTTGTTTTTCGTAAAATTTCAAACATAATTTTCATTTTTTAAAATTTCAGGCTGTTACAATCCCCCTTCAAAATAATGTGTTTTTAAGTTATTTTATTGCATTTATAAAACCCTAACAAAACCCTAAAACATATATTATATTTAATGGTTTAAAAATAAATTCTTTATAAACATGAATCACTTACACATCAACATGGACATTTTTTTAATTTTTTTGTTTCTTAGCCATATAAAATAATGAAAACCACTCCTATTTGAAAAAATATATGGTTATAAACCATGGTAAGATTTTTAATTTGGATTAATTTATCATATAGAGTCCAGAACCTTTTCATGGAAATTAATAAATAACTCTCATATCTTTTTCTATATAAAATCACCCAACTGAAGAGCTCACTATTTGTAGGAGTGGTATTTGTTTTCATTTATTGATTTTTGTTATAAATAGTGATCTATCGAATAAATATTACATTTATGTAAATATGTTGAAGAACATAGAAAGAATGATGTTATTATAAATTCTGTATCCAAGATATCCAATATATTAAATCACGATTAATGTAGCTTGGAGGAATGTATGAAGAAGTTTGTACCCAAGTTTTATTATTTTAAAGGATGTTCATTTGAAGAATTTGAGTTTATAAATCTGGTGACTAGTGAATCTATTATTTAAATTTCAAAGACATTTTCATAGGAAATAACATTTCATTAAACAAGTGGGAGACCATAAAAATGAATATTTTCATGAAGTAAATAATATTTCAGTATTCCATTAATAAATAATATATTTCATAAATAATTTAATGGTCGTGAAATGTTTTATTATTTTATGATGAATTGAATGAATGAAATATATAATTTAGTTAAATTTAACATGAATAATAAGTGAGGAGAAAGATAATATGGTTGAGAAGTGTCTTGGAATTTTGTCATGATATTATATTCTACACATAGAATATAGTGGAATGTGTTTATATGCAATTATAAAAATATTCATTCCAACTATGAAGCCACATGGATAAATTGAACCCTACACATGTGGGAGGAGGAACTCAACCACACTGAGTAATTGGTACATAGATCCTGAATGATAGAAGCGGGTCATGTGTAAGCCCCCAAAAGAACGCACATGTATAAAGTGCACATAGATTTGGATCATTGGACCTACAGGGTGCTGGTAGGCTAGTATAGGTTAGGTATGGCCCATGAGGGCCATTTCATCGATATCACCCACAATATTCAACCTCCCTACCTTCAAAGGATATGTTCTCACTCTAAGGTATCCATTCATCAATGCTATCCTTGATTTTAGACATTTCCATTGATCTTTCCATGATAATTTGACTCAGATGGTAATCTTAATATCATGCATTAAACTATGTCATGTATGTATGTGGATATTCAAAGAGATGCCTAGACCAAATGTAAATGAGGTTTTATGAGGCTATATGGACATTTGATAACCATGGATGAGTTTGAGCATGGTTAAATGAATAAGAGTACATGATAATATGAATGTGAGTAATGAGTTCATTATGAAGGATTATGAACCACAATTATCAATGTCACCAAGTTTCAATGGAAAACGCATTAAAAAATATAAAATTTGATATCTCTGGGATTTCAAAGTATTGATAGACAAAACAAAAAAATGAGATTAGGCAGTGAAACGAAAAGAGGTTTTACTTTAAATATTGAGGCATTAACCCTAGGATAGTTTTTTCAACATTGAGAAACACTTGTTAATCCTTGAAATAGAGCAGCACAAAACATTGTTTCATGAAGAAGAGTTCCATGGGGCTTTCTATCTATGTGAATAAGTGAATATCTCATGACCCTCCGGTATTATGAATCACACACTCAGGGTCTTCACAAAGAACTGGTTCTATGATGCCACTTTAGTTTAAATGATACACTCAAGTGTTATACCCTTGGTTTTCCGTATCATAATTAAAATATTGTGATACAGTGTCACACAAACTATATTTTTTTATATATTACTTCCATTTGCACACAATTATTACATAATGAATATATTTAGTAAAAATATATTGTTTGAAAAGCATAAGTATGAGAAGTGTACAGTATGTGCATCGAGAAAAGGACATCACATACACATGGGGAGACAGTGCACTAGACTTTCATGAAGGACATAAAGATCCACGAATATAGTTTTTTAAATTGTTATGTGGAATATATGGTGAACCTAAACATATAGTATGTGTGTGTGTGAAAATAAAGAATGAATATAGAATAATTTTTGAAATTCCATACATGTATATGTACAGACATTAAAATGAGTACATTTATATGATCATCATACACTTGCACAACATTAAGATACCCAAAACAAAATTTTTTGAAGCACATAAAAATTTAAGAATAATATTCTATATGTGTTTTAGGGTTTTTATTACAATAAGTAATTGTTCTGTACAGTCACACATTCACAAAGATTAGATAGGGAATAATAAGATAACATTGATGTGTGGATGAATATTAATGAGAATAATAATGAATTCAGGAACCTTGAATTAATATTAATTACGGTTTGATAAAATTTCATACTTACTGGCATCACCAATGACAATAAAGGAGAACTGATACATTAAAAATTGTAAATATTTTGTGTCGAGGAATTCGGATATTGTCAGTCAACTACACATTCATATAGTTTAGACTAAAGAAGAGAAATATTGTTCACATTAAAAAATTAATTATTATACAGGGTATAATAATTGTGATGATTCTATGTTGAGAATTTAATTATGTTGATAATCATAGATAATGTTTGTGATTCTAACAGGAATAAGACAACAAACTAAGGAATTGAATTTTTTACAAAAGAAGAATAAGATGTGCTAACCAAATTAAAATATTATTCATTATTATTTGGGTCAATGAAGTATTATGATATTATTAATCCACAACAAATTCATATTATTATGAATGAAGTCTAAATAATAAGGGTTTCTTTCCCACTACTGAGCAAGTAACGGTTAAATAAGTGGAAGAAATAAGAGGCACGATGACATAAAATAGGTCTCAATAGGTGGAAGACTCTCTTGATGTTACAAACCTTTAATGGATAAAAGTCTATCATCGTAGGAAATATAAAGATCCATCTATTTAACACCCCTTAGTTTTTATGAATTAATTTTTTTGAGTAAATTAAATTTCTTTGATGACTTTCATTGCATGCTACCCCAAGTTATAATTACTTTATTCATGAAATCAATATAATTTTTTTAAATAAGAAACACTTATATTATCTTTTGGTATATTAAAAACAATTTAGGGTTTTTGTTACACACAATTTCTAGTTGCTTCAATAGCTTGCATTGCACATTGGACTTTGTTTCACAAAACTAGAATATAATAATAATATTATAATTATTAAAACATTATAATATTTTTCACTCATCCATTAGAATAGAGGCTATGAATTTTATTAAAAAAATAATAAAAATAATGTTTTCAAATGTATAAAAGATAAATTATTTGGTGAAAATTTTTCTATAAATGAAAATAAAACCCTTTTGAAAATATGGAAAATATTTTTCTAGAAAACTATAATTATGAAGTAGAAAATATTATACACCTTTCATTAATGATTTTAATGATATATATATATATGTGTGTGTGTGTGTATTATTCATTAAATTATTTAACAACTGTCTCATGTCTTTTTTTAGACAAGAGATAAGAAAAAATCAATTTTTTTCATATAGATATATATTTTTCTAAAAATAAATTTTACCATCTTTTAATAGTGAACCTATTTTAAATATAATTTGAATATATTTTAAAATATACGTGACAAAATAAAATTTATTTTTTAATGAATAATTTCTGTATTATCTTAGAGTGTTTTTCGTATTTTTCTAAGATGTTTATTTTTTTCATGAATAGTGAAAAATATTGAATTTTAATTGAAAACATCATTTTCATTTAATTTATTTATATAGAAAGATTATAAATTGATTTTTTTTCACCATATTTAGATCAATTTTTATATATAAATCCAATTTATTTCATTGGGATCAATTTCACATAGAAATTGGGTATAAAAGCATTTCAAACATTTGATCTTGTTTACATGAAAAACACATTGTTTCGTCCCATATACAGGATTAATTTCAAATTAATTTGTGCCACTTATGTGATTATAATTTAGAAAAAATTGATTAAATATTTAGATTCAGGATAATATATAATGTATAATATGGTCAAATTAGTTTTGGACGAAAATATTTGTGAAAACAGTTGAAATTAATTACAATGATTAAAGAAAAAATGAGTTTTCATATTGGTAAAAAATTAATCTTAAGGGGCCAGGTGACCAATAAAATTGACCTAAATACATTTTTGTCACATATTGAAAACATAAAACCTATTTTATCTAAATTATATCATTATTTTAATAATATTATGTATGGAATATCTCTCTATAGTGTTAAAGATTTTATATTTACAAGAATGCCACTCATCCTCCATTATAAAATAAAACTCACCCCCCCACACACTTATTCACACCTAAAAATCAATTTTTATCATGAAAAACATCCCAAATACTCTACCAAATCACATCCCTTTGTCCTAGAATCATCCATTTTGGAAGAAATCTAACCAAGAAAGTCCTTTGGTGTAAGCCAAAAGGAGCCACCCAAAGAAGAGGTAACATCATTAATCAAGCAATTTTGTTTTATTTATTTTCCATCAATTAAATTTATTTTATATCATGATAATATAATAAAATAATTACCCTAAATATAATTTTATTTTATTATATTATTTTAATACCTACACTCTCACACACATCCATCAAATGGGGTATGCATTCATCGTTTGTGTTTATGGAAGGCTACCGCCTTGCGAACTCATGTCCTTTGTTATTCCATTTCCACCTCTCAAGGTTGGGAATAATAATGTAGATAATTTTTATATATGATATATATGATATATTTTATGTATTTTTTCTCATATAATTATTATATAACATATACCTTCATTCATTCCATTTTGTTGGAATACGATAACTTTGTTTGTGGACGTGTGGACTACCACCTCCTCAAAGTGATGTGATTAGTTCATGATTTGCATGGAATTTATTAAGGATGAGTTTATTTAAAACTATGTAATATTTATAAAATAATTATTATGATTTAATTATAATATATATATATTTATATATATCATTCACATTTCATTAAAAATATGTAAATCAAATGGAAAAAATGTTCACGCTTACGTACGGCCTACCAACTCCATGGACTTTGTACTTAATTTCATATTTCTATCTTTTATATATTATTATAAATAATTTCATGATAAATATGTTATATATATATATCACAATTTAAATTCTTTAAATAAGTAAATCATTATATATGTATCATGATCAATAATAATAAGTAAAAGCATATAAGAAATGAAAAGTGCTTATTACCCGAAACATAACCTTAAAATGGAATTGTTAATAAATGGGTAATATAAATTCATGGAGAAAATATATGGTATTATATATATGAATATGATTCTTTGATAAATTTTTAATAAATTTATATTTATTATACATTTGGTTTGAAAAAGTATGTTGGGAGTCAAGACATAAAGTAAGGGAATTTCATCTTACTCTCTTATATTCATGAGATAAATGCCATATTAACCACCCATTTCATTTATGTGGTGTATATGCTACACATAAATGTATTATATGATTATTATACTCAAATTGAGGGTTATTTTATTATCCATTTTATGATCCATCTTTCATGGGGTTTACAGTTCAAAAGTTACCAAATCGATAAGGTAATTTTGTCTCAATTTTCCTTCTGTGAGACACATCTTATGTTATGAACCTATATTCTTTTAAAATGATTATATATGAATCTTTCAAATGTATATCATGAATATAATTTTTTTAATTTTATTTTAAGCTTCATTTAATGTAATTATTTTAGGGGTATTATGATTCAAATTTACCATAATGGTAAGAGTTTATTGCTATAATCTCATCGTTTACCTAGATTATTTAGTATTATTCTTATATTGATGAAATATTATGATCAATATCTCAATAAATATCATGACTTTTCTTCTCCTCTGGTTATTAATGATAACATCATATAAGGTTATGGTTTTTTATTTTTGGTACTTCATATAATTATGAATTTTTTCTACGAAAATATTTATCTGTTTCTCTCTTTGATCAGAAATATATTTTATTCAAAAACCATGATAACAAAAAAATGTTTTCAAACATATTTTTAATGGTTATATTAACTTAATTTTCAGGGAAATTTAGTTTAATTTTTGATTATGTTTTATAATGTTTTTCAAAAAAATTCAATATTCCATTATAAATTTTCAAATATATTTTCAACAAAAAAAGTTTCAAAAAAATTATAGATTCCATTATAGTTTTTTAAAAATCCTTTATAAATTTTAAAATATATTTTATAATAAAAGGTTTTCAAAAAAATTTCAAGATTAATTTATTTTATTTTAAATATATTTTAAATGAAAATGTAATCAAAATAATTTGATATTCCTTTATAATTTTTCAAGTTTATTTTTCAAATATAATGGTTTTAAATATTTTATTTTTAAAAAATATTTTTCAAAATATAAAAGATATTACCATAAATAAATGTTTTAAATAAACTTTCAAACTTATTCAAAATCTAATATAACATCCATGGATGTTACCTATTCCTTAATGAGGTTATGATCCAAGGATGTCATTCTTATTCTTTCTCTAAATGTTTTATGCTTTTGATGACATGTTTTTTATGAAACCCATATCTATTCCATAAATTATACCACGATAGATTATTACGAAACTCACTACTTTTAATAGGTTATTCTATAATGAAATAATTATGAATCCTATCTCTTTCTCTATAGGTTATGATGTGATGAAAAGTTTATGATACCAATTTTTCTTTTATGGGTTTTGATATGTTTAATGTTTTATGATCATGTGTCACACATGTGTATTATTTTCATTATGTGACTAGTGGTACCTAAATATCCCTCTGGTAAATTTGGTAATGATGTATAAATCTTAATTATATTTATTTTGAGTAAACCAAATTAGATGTTCACAATTTTTTATGAACCTAATTACATGTTCACAATGTTATGATTGAACCTTATTACTTAGTCCTAATTTTATGCATGAAACAGATTACATGTTCATAATGTTATTCAGGGACTTAGTTTCATGTCCATAAGTTTGTTTGTCAACTTAATTTCACTTTCTCAATGTTATGTGTGAACTTTACTGCAGGTTCACAATGTTATTCATGGATTAGGTTTCATGTCCATATGTTTATGTGTGAACATGATTTCATTTTCACAATGTTATGTGTGAATATGATTACATGTTTACAATGTTATGCATGAAACTAATTACATATTCACAATATTATGTGTGGACCTTGTTTAATTTCTATATGTTTATGAGAGGGCATGATTTAATTTTTTAAATTAATTACTGAACATGTATCTATTTATATATATTCAAAGTGTCATATTAGTATGTGTATGTCACAATTCTAGGTATTATTCTAATTTCATGCTCTTATAAATCATGTTCTTCGATATCCTTATGATTCATGTCTTATGATCTACTAATATTTATTCCATGATTCATTTTTATGATGATTATTATGCATCATATGATCTTTTAATGTTATTATCATAATTCTCTTACACCTATATTCATATTATTCTTAAATATATCCTTTATTTATCCTTACTAATCATTTGAGCTCTCCCATTTTTATTTTTTCCTTTACCTAGGTTTTGAATAAAAGTTTTCAGTTGTATTAATAAAAAGAATTCCTTAATGGGGGATGTTTAATGTCATTAACCAAGTTAGAATATTGTGTTCCACGTCTCCATAGACACTAAACTATTATGGTCCTCAGTCTTGAAATTTTTTATTGTGATTAATATTCATCTAAAATGATGTAATATAAATATATGTTAAGCCTGTGTGGAAATAGTTTGTATCAAAGTAAATGTTCAGTAAAAATTTGGAGAAGGTGATGATAAAACATTTGTAACATCCCTAGGGATATTTCTAGAGATTTTTATAGGGATGTCTATAAGGATTATTCTAAGGATGACTCAAATCATAGGAATATTTCATGGAATTTTGGTAATGTATTGTGTGAGTGGATTCATAAAAATACATATCTGTCAGGATACTATAATAGGATGTTGATCTGGAATAGATGTACACATGGGTAACTTGAAAACACAATATTGAGCTAGACTTGATCGGGAATGGGTGCACGATAATGGGTCTTTCTCCACACATAGTTTGATAATATTAGGGGACACTCTTTGGAAATTCATATAATCTTTTTGAACCATTATGAAGGATTTAAATATAACATGATTATGAATAACCATGGATAAAACTAAGGTGTCATAGATTAAAAAATTAATTTTCATTATCTAGAAATACTATTATTATATTTTCATGATTATTTATTTTTCCACTCTGATTAGAGTTTCTCACACTATGTTTTTGGGTTTAGTCAATGGCTTGAAACCAAAGGAACTACATTAATGAGGAATGAAATGGATAATGAAATGATTATCCTCTTGATGAACTGAGCATTATGGGAATTGGAATAAAACACCTCATTGATATGCTTAGAAAAATTTCTCAATATATTCATAATGGTGGAAATTCAAATGAGGAAAGTAGGGAACAATGTTCTGTTGAGTCTTTCATAAGGAAACAACCACCTTATTTCAGAAGTTCTAGTGACCTATTAGTTTCTGAGTAATTGATCGGTACCAATAAAAATATATTATCCATTATCCGTTATCTAGATCATGAAAATGTCATACTAGTTATCTAATTCATAGGAGGTGAGGCATATTAATGTTGTAATCTTATTGAGAATATTAGGAAATAATAATAATTTGACTCTATGATGTGGGACAAGTTTAAATACATGTTTTTTTAATAAGTAATTTACCCATATTGTTCATACATAAACAGAGAATAAATTCCTAGATCTTAAGCAGGGGGTGATGAATCTGCTGGTTCCTATGAAGTAAATTTAACAAGACATAAAATTTTCTATTTCGGTATTATAATTCACCATGAAATTAATGTTGACAGATTCTTTAGTGGCTTAAAATTGAATCACCACAACTCTATATCCATAATGGACAATATATTCCATTAATAAGACGTTAAATGTGCACTAAAAGTGTACATGGAAGCTAGAAACCCTCTTATTTATGGTTATAAGAAAAGGAAAATGGGTTTCCATGGAAAATAAAATGATATATCACATTTAGGGAAGAAGAAGATTCAAAATACTATTTGTTAAAACAGTGGGAAGGATCACTTAGGTGGGTACATAAAGGGGATAGGAATGTGTTTCAGGTGTAGGAACCCAACATATTGAGGAAATGAATGTAGAAGTTATGTGATTGGAGAGAGTTATCAAAAAATGCACCACCCACACTTCAGTGTTTTAAGTGAAATGAGTTTGGGAATTATGTGAATCAATGCCTTAATATAGAGGAAAATATGGATGATAAACCACATAATCCTCTATGGATAAAGGAAAAAAGGGAAATCTTATGAAATCACAATGGATGATGTGAATCCTATAATTATGGCACACATATCCTCCTCCCGGGAATTTGGAATTCCAAGTTTTTTTTTGTTTGGATAAGACCTAAAAAAATTATTGTTCATCATTTAGGGAATTTTAATGTGATTAACACCCTATATATGGATTTTGGAATAATAAAAAAACTTTCGAAATTATATTGATACATTTATTGACATAAGTTTCCAATGAAACTTTTTTCTATGTTAGAAAAAAACTTAATTAAAAAATAAAGGGTGATTTATATTTTGAAATAGTTATAGGAAACCCATTTACGGAATGGTTTGACTTGAAAATTGGGTGAGGTTTTGGAGAATAACGCATTATTTTATCATATGAATATCAATCCATCTTAGATAACTTTTACTAATAACTTTTATTTGGTGATAAATGAAGATATATGGAATATATTATTCTTCTATATATGGATCTTATGATCAATAAGTTATTTGGGGATAACAAATTCACCATCATTTCTTTTAGTAATAGATGAAATAGAATGTGATAAAGGCATAAAAATGGTGATATGGTGCTTATACAAGGTCATAAAATCAAGTAATTATATTTTCTTGTGGAATTTACTCAACTTCTTGTAAAGGGTATTTATATAAAATTATGTCATGTAATCATCATTTATGATGATATCAATGACATTTTTCAAGACTCAATGGTTTATGTAATTGTCATCATTAACCTTATCCTAACCATGTTCTCTATCACTCTCCATGAAAACTTTATAGTTATATTTATCTCTCATTCCCATGTTTTCACATTACCTTGATGTCAACCTATGTGGAAACATAGTTATTAGTTACTATGGATAAACATTATATTTCTAAATTTCATTTTTTAAAGGAAGTTTTGGAATTCATTTTATTGATGTGGGTGTATACGAAATAAACTTTACATTGTTAAATAATTGATGATATAGATGAATTTTGAGGTTGAAATTACTTTTATGATATTAATAAATTACACCCCGGGTTTTTTTGGAATTATTTTTTTCAAATAGATTAAATTTCGTTGATGGCTTTCATAGTACTCTATAAAAACTTATGCTTCATTTATATGCAACACCATGATAATATTTCTCTACATTAAACACTTATATTAAATTTTGGTTCACAAAAAACTATGTACACATTATGTTACACAAAATTTTGAGTTCCTTTAATATCTTTTGTTACACATAAGACCTAGTTTTACCAAACTACAATATACAATAAATTTCATTATTAATATATTATTTTTTTTCACCTAGATGTTAGAATGAAAGTTATTTATAGGATTAATTAAATTATGATAATATTTTTTACACATGTATATAAGAAAAATTATTTGGTGACCAATTTACTAAAAATGAAAATAAAACCCTTTTGAAAATTTAAGAAATCTTTCTAGAAAAGAATATTTATGCAGTCTAACGTTTTTTACATTAATAAATCAATTAAAATACTTTTGATAAAGGATTTTAATGAAATATACATATATATATTATATTAAATAAATTATTTAACGTTTATATCATGTGTTTTTTTAGACGAGATAAGCATTATTATGATTTTACACAAAAAGAGATATATTTTTCTACAAGGTAATTTTACCACCTTTTAAGGGTGAATATTTTTTAAATGAATTTTATTACACTAATATAAATTATATTTGATTAAAAAAGCTTTATTTATGAATTTTTAATGTAAAAAATATCTTAAGGTGAATTTTGGTATTTTTAGAATAAGTTTCATAGTTGATGAATAGAGAAAAAAGTTATTTTTAATTGAAAATCGTTTTTCATTTAATTTATTTATATATTTAAATTATATTTTTAATTGTTTTTAAACTATATTTATTTTAATATAACATCTATAAATCCAATTTAGTTAATTTTAATCCATTTCACATTAATATTGGATATAAAACCATTTTAAACCTTTGTACATTTTTATACTAAAAATATATTGTTTCATACCTTCTATATTATTACTTTTAAATTAATTTATACCACTTATGTGATTATAATTGGAAAAAATGTATTAAAAATTTGGTATACTAATTTATAATGTATAATAAGTTCAACATAGTCATTGATAAATTATAATGGTAAAATTATTTATAAAAAATTACAATGATTATGTTAAAAATGAGTTTACATAGTGGTTAAACATTAATATTACGATGTCAAATGACCTATAAAACTGAAAAAAATTCATTTTAATTCCATATATAGACCATTACACCTCTTTTATCTAATATTGATCATTATTGGAGGAATAGTATGTAAGTGACACCAATAAATAGGATTTTTCTATTTATATTTACAACAATGTCACTCATCCCCTATTATTAAAAGGCATTCACCCGCCTCGCTTATTAACACCTCAAAATCACTTTCTATCATCAAAATCATTCCAAAATAATATATCAAATACTAAAAATTCATCCTAAAAGCCACTATTTTGTAAAAAAACTAAGATTTCAAATTACATTACCACTTTATAGTAATTTAATAGATTATATAGTATGCAACACTGACTTCATTTTCATTATATGAAAGATAGAGTTTCTACAAAACAACAAATTAGTATTATAATTATTTAAATAATATATTTATTTATCAATTAAATATTTTAATATGAACAGACACATTTAAATTTCAAATGATATTTATAATGTTTTCACATAAATAAAACATAATTATAATGAAATGTATATGTTTTGTTAAAATAGTTATATATTTAGAAATGCTATTTTCTTAAAAGAACTACTTTTATGTCCTTTTGTGAACAATAATAAAATTAATTTTAGACTCTTACAAATTGAAATTTGTAAAATAGACATTATTTTTGAATTCCAAATATAAAAATTAGCTTAGTGCAATTTTTTGGATTTTTTCTGAAAACATTCCATTTTTTATGAATAGTTAAAAAAATACTACATAGTACATAGAAACCGATGTTTTCATTTAAAAAATTATTTTTAATTAAAAATTTCTCTTAATGTAGAAATATATATATATATATAATGTAATAGTCCAATGTAATTCATTTGAGTCATTTTATAATAATATTATATGTATAAAATTTTATTGAACATTTTAACGTCTTTTACCCACCTTCTAGGCACATTTGCAAATATTCATAAAACGTAATTTTACCACTTCTGTGAATTGAATTTCAAAAATCTAAGAGACACGGTTGAAATAACTAAGTAAAATCTTGTTCAATATGATGAAAATAATTTTGATTAATAGTAACTTTTGAATTTTATTTACCATTGTTAAAAGTAAATAGGGTAATGAAAGGTAAAAATAATATTATAATAATAAAAAATGACCTAAACACATGTCCTAATTATATTGGATATGTTTTTATACCAAAATAAACCTTATGAAAAAAATATGATCCATTTTTATTCACTTGGGTTAGATTAAGACATTTATTATATTTTATTTAATGAAGAGTTAAAAGTGTTAAATTCAAATTATAATAACTAAACTATTTTTAATAAAGGGTTATAAATAAGATAAATTCTACTATAAATATTAATTAGAAATATAATAATATTTCACATATATTGGTATTTTATTTATAAATTTTCAACATTAAATAATTAAATTTATTTATAACATAATGATGATCCAGTAATTACTTTATCAATGAAGGATTAAAATAATTGATATTATAAATATTAAATTAAATGTAAATTAAAAATTTTATGCCATACATAAATTTTATATGTGAATATGAAATGTTAGGGTTGATTCAATGTATTTTCTTTTAATTAATCATGTTTTTATGACTTAAAAAATAATAATAAACAGTGTCAATTTTGACATAAATGAATTTTTGAAACAAATATTATATTATTAAATGATATAATATTCCTAAAAATATAAAATTCGTCCAAATGACTTAAATAATGCTAGATATGTCATTAAATATAAAAGATAAGGTTAATATGGTGACATAAATTTTCCTAAAAACTATTGGATTATAGGATTTAGTACCATACCCAACTTATAATAGAAATAAATCCATTTGTATCCATTATAAAACGAAAATAATTTTATAATAAACTTCTATTTCAAGCTCTTCCTAAAGTGCCCCTCACCTCTCTTCTAAAAGGGTACTCCCCCTTCTCTAAAAATCACACCTCTAATTCCATTTTTCTCGGCCCACCCCTGATAAAATCTTGTCCAAAATATCCTCACTTCATTCTAGAGCCCTTACATTGATCATAATGTCAACCTACGGATCCCTTTTGTTCAAATCACATGGAAGAACGCGATGAAGAGGTAATTATTTCAACACCTCTTTCAATGTTCTTTTCTTCTTCCACTTCATATTTCTTTATTGTCTCCATACCAAAATAATAACTCTAGTACCATATACATATTGTGATGTTATTATAAATATTTAACAACCATGTTCATTATTCTATCCATCCTATGAATGACAAAGTCACTATACTTGTGTACGTACGACTTACCGTGTCCAAGTAGTGGTGTACTTTGTTACACAACACTCCATTATTTGTATGGGTATAATAATTAGTATAGTTGATGTAAATACTAAATATAACATGTTATTAATTTCTTATATACAATATAAAATCCAATTAAACACCGTTTCACCATCAATAGAATGATATTGTCGCTCGTGCGTACGTACTGCTTACAGTCTACACGACGCGATGAGATTCATCTTCAACGATCACCCTTCAATAATTTTTATAAATATATATATATATTTATTAATTATGAGGTATATGAAATAATATTTTTTCTTTAATAATATATTTTTTATGTAGATAAATATATGTCATTTACTTACTTCTATAATATATGATAAGATAACAAAAATAACGTTCATGTGTACGTACGGACTACCGTTCCATGAACGGTGTAACCATTTCATTTATCTATCTATTATACATATTTATATTCTCAATATATATGATATATATGATATATAAATCATGTATTATATTATGGAAATATTTAAATCATAATTTATGTTATACAATCAAGAATAAAAAGGTAAAACATGTACGAAAAAGAATGTGATTATTACATGAAATGTTACTTTAACATGGAAATTATTATTAAATGGGTAGTATAAAGTAATAAATGAATAATATATTATATCATGAATATAAATATGTTTCTTGTATAATTTAATAACATACTATGGTCATTATACAAGAGGTTAAACATACCCTCGACTAAAGGAATGTACAAGGTAAGGGTTAATTCCTCAATCTCATTATTATCTGAGATTGTTTATGTGTAAGTATTTACTTGGAAATATTTATCATAAAAGTCCATGTTTCATAAAATAGTTTTCAAAAGGATTATTTTTAAGGGATTCATTAAAAAACATCATTTTAAATGTTTTAAAAATTTATTCTTCTAAATATTTCTCATTAATTTCCATCTTTTCAAAACGGTTTTAAGGATTTATTTATATGGACATTAATGTTTAAAAATTTTGATTCTGTTAACAAGTATCTAAGTGGTATGGGAAACTTGGATTCAAAAATATCTTTTAAATTTATTCCTTTATAAATTGTGTGACTTTTAAATGATTTCATGAAAAGGGGATATTTCTCTAAAAGAGTTTCACTGATCATTTTCAACTATATGAACAACTGTTACTGGATATTATTCTTGATTGAGGTTGATTTATTATAATACAATATTTCATATTTTATTTAATTAGTTATGACATGTTTGACTATGGATGTTCTATTTTTTCCATCCATGGGGTATGGTTAAATTATTGACATTTCGTATGCAAATTTTAATACGAATGTTTATGTCATGTTTTAATATTTTCATATGAGGAATGCATTGGACTGAGTAAGTTATGGGTGAGGCCCTCTATAGCCCATCGATAAACAAGTAGGTCTCATAAAACAAACTAGTTTCTTGAAATAAGGCCTTGAAAAATTTTATATTTATATTTTTGGAACGAGGCGCTGACTTTGTGGTTAAGCTTTCTAGAATTATGCATTCCATTAATATAAGATTAGTTATTAATGTTACATGTTATTATTTGACTAGTAGAATATCCATGTAAATAAGTAAATGGAATTATTTAATTTATCATTGCAATATTATTCTGATGATTGTGTTTAAATGGATTGTTTTTCAATTTTATAACTTTCCACAAAAGTTTATGATTATTTAACATAGATTTTTCTATATTGTTTATCCTTAATGAGCATCTGAGCACCCCCATTTCTTATGTTTAATTTTCCCAGGATTCCAAGAAGTTTATTAAGATGATTATGAAGTTTTATTCCTAGGGAATAATGGAGTTATTGAAGGATTATTTATGATGTGTTTTATGTTAGAAAGTGTAATGTAATGTTCATGTGTGTAATCTATTTTCCAAGACTGCTAAACCAATCAGTCCTTCGGGACTTGATTCCTTTTAATCATGCTAATGTATTAAAATAATGCACTATCTCTGGGCTTCTAGGGTCGGCGCATTATATCTTCAGTTATAAAACTATCCAAGAAAGTTATTTAGTGTAATCCCAATGGAGTTACTAAAAGAAAAGGAATCCTTCGTCAACAAGTACTTTTGTTTTATTTCTTTATACACCCATTAAATTTTTTTATATCATGATTATATAATAATCTAAATATAATAAATATTCTTTGATATTATTTTTTTAATTTTATGACCTACACTATCATACACTTCCATCAAATGGGATTCACAATTATCGTTCGTGTGTATGGTGAACTGCAACCTCAGGAACTGATATCATTCATTCATCCATTTCTACCTATAATGGTTGGAAATAATGATAGGATTAATTTTTTTAAATAATATATACTATATTTATTATGAATCTATTCCACAATAATTATTATATATTTCATACCTTTATTCTTTTCATTTTTTGTTAATATGATATCTTCTTTTGTGGGCATGTGGACTACCACCTCCTCAAAGTAATGGGACATGAAATGTATTAATGATGGGTTTATTTAAACATATATGATATTTATGATAAAATTTATACTGATATCATATAATATATATATGCATAATTTACTTTTCTTTAAAAATATTACAATAAAATGAAAACAACTTTCATAAGTACGTACATCCTACGATCTCCATAAACAGTGTATTTCATTTAATATTTATATCATTAATAGACTATTATAAATACTTATATACGGAATATTTATGTCATTTATATCATGTTTTACGTGATTTATATAAATAAATAATTTTATATGTAATATTTTTAATAGTAACGAGTAAAAAATATATGAAAAAAAGAAGTTATTACCTAAAATTTTGTGCCCTCAGTTTCAAGTAAGTGTCCCTTTCTTTATAATTTTTATGTATATAAAGAGTTTTTGGGTTTTTTGGAAGGGTTTGGAATAATATATTATCGTTTTGAAGTCTTTTATAAAGTTTCACATTTGGATCATGGTTAGTGGAAACTATGAAACTACTACTGAAAATCATGCAAGTTGGAACATGGCCTTCTGGGTAAGCACATAGTTCGGAACACGGTTTGGATAGAGCATTTGGAAACCAATGATAGACCCTAAAAAGTTATATAGAAGGATTTTTAAAGGATTTATAATTTTTTTTCTAACCTTTTGGGCCAACCATGTGCGGTGGTCTTTTAGGCAGTGGTCAGTGCACGATTAGTGCATGGTTTTCCAAATCGTGTGACTAAGAGTGCACGGTTTAAAAGTGAGATCCTTAAAAAGTGTATCTCACTCATTTTAACCTATAAGACCTTATTATTTCCTCTAATTTATCCCTAACCCTATATTTATTTTTTAAAAAGGCTATGTATTCTTTTCTCATTGATCTAGAAGTGATTTTATGGATTTTCTTGGTGCATCGAAGCCCGATTCCCTTGATAAGTCATCTTTTGTTTTTGTAGTTTTAGTTAGATATACTTCTATAACATCTCTATGATTCTTATATATAGTCTTATTTGGATAGTTATATGTTTTTTACACCAATAATGTTAATATATTGTTGTTTTGATATAAGGGAAAGAGTTCTAAGGTGAGTTTTTTAAGATTAAACTCAATTTTGTAGGTGTTTTCATGTCATTAATTATTTTCACAATAATTCCTAAGTTAGGTGTCTTCACTGATAACTTTTATTCTTAAAACTTGATGGCTTAGTTTCAAATTGTTTAAATTTATTGAAATTTATTTTGAATTTATTGTCAAAATTGTGATATAAACCTTATTTAGTGATGGTTTCTAGATTATTTATTTGTGGATATTGGTTGTTTAAATTTATTTGTTTCCATGATTTTAAAATAATAATTTTAAAATAATAATTTTTTGTAGTTAGGAAAATTGTTTTTTTTGTTTATAAACAAAATAATGGTTTTATTGAAATTTCTAGAAATGTTTGATCTGAATTTTTTTTTTCATATTTGGTTGAAGTGAGTTCATGCTTTCGATAAGAACCTAGATAATGGTGTGTACCATTGGGGTATAAAGGGATGTGAAACTCGATAACGAGCATGTTTCATTGGAGAAAATGAGATTGGAAACTTTTTGAAAACTTATTTAACGGATAAGAAAACTCTCATGAGTATGGAACTGTCCTAGAAGTATGCATGTGTGTTCTATGTGTGAATCATGGAATGGTATTCCATAAAGGAATGTGAAATGGTTTAAATAATTCTTAGTTTTCATTCCTTGGAAACTTTTTTGATATGAAACTGTTTGGATTTTTCATTGATTGTTAAACTACATAAAATGGTTTTCATATAAACTTTTTATATAAATGTTCTAAATTGTTCTATTCTCTTGGTGTGAATAGGGATATCATTCCGGGGAAACCTATTAAGATTCATTTCTTTAATCTACTCTGGAACCCTGGTACTTTTGAAGATATTGTTTATCATGGAACTATAAAAGGTAATGTATAAAACTTATTTAGGGTTTATTCATGATACTTGGGATATATTTTGGAGCTTGGTTATGGATCATGTTTTAATCTATGGAGTTATTTATATGGAGTATTTGGGTTTTTTGGGTTTGTCTTCTTCTATGTACTTTGGTGCCAGTAATATTCTGTTTTGGTACTCTATTGTAGTTTGGTTTTGATATCAATGGTATTAATTTGAGTTATTTTAAAATTGTATCATGCATCAATTAGTAGTTTTTTATGGAATGTTTGGTTGGGATTTCTTATTTCTCAAAGGGAAAATCATCCCCAATTTGTATTTAATCCCTTAGAATTTATTTCCAGACATTGAAACCTTGGGTACGTCACTTAAGGCCATGTATCTATTCTTCTTGACTCAATTCAATTATGGGGGGGATATTATAAATGGTATAATCCTGTTCATTACTATATTTAAAAGTAGTATATGTTGGTTAGATACATGGTCATTTTTTGTGTCGGTCTTGGTGTTGATAATTCATTCTGGTAAGTCCTTGAGTTGGGATGGTATAAAAGAGTAGGACTGTCTGCACATAAAATGTAGAGCTTAAAAAGATATTTACAACCTTTTTATTCTAATCCTCATGTTACCAAAGAGTTGGGTACATAATTTTTTGGATACAATTATAGGAGGTGTAATCACATTTTCATGAGTTTAGCCAATGATACT
This sequence comes from Viscum album, assembly GCA_963277665.1. Taxonomy (NCBI): domain Eukaryota; kingdom Viridiplantae; phylum Streptophyta; class Magnoliopsida; order Santalales; family Viscaceae; genus Viscum; species Viscum album. The sequence goes on from OY728157.1 coordinate 403,582,829, forward strand.
AGCATGACTTGCATTATATAAATGACTACCTACAAAGAGTACATATTTAATTTCGAGTATTGATTTATGATTTTTTTTAAACTATTAATTTTTGAAATGTGTTGGAATTGTTTTCATAAGGAGTAAATTGAAAAGGGAATTGTTGTGGGATTTTTAAAATAGATTTATTTTAAAAAGCTTGGGGAATTTTTAAAAACATGTGAATGAGGACAATGTTAAATTTTACAAAGGAATGTTGTGATAGTATGATGTGGTATAATTTTAAATTGTTAAGGCTCCATCTGCTAGAGAGTGAGACTTATGGTGTATTTTTTTATTTATAGAAATATATCCCAATAGGCGCCATAGAAACCAACTAGAAGCGGTTATTAAGAATGTGATTTTACCTAAGTAACTTGTGATCCAATTGCTGGTTCTGAGTATTGTCTAGGATTTTCAATCTATAGATAGAGGGAACTGAAGGGTTGAATCAAGAAAATTATATCATTCCATTCAATTCCAGAACTATAATCCATGTATCTTTTGTGATTGTTTAGAATCATATAAGGTAGATGTGTGGATGAAGAGTATGTATTGAATCTTTTATTTGTTAAGAACACCAGTGGAGTTGAATCTCAATTTGGAAACATATATACTAGAGGATCTTTCATGCTAGTGGTAGGATTTATTAGTTCAGGATAAATTAGACTAAGGCCTTTCATGGGAGTATATTGAAAAAAAATTCATCAAACAATATTTTCCTCATACGTTCATGATAGAAAGAATGATATAATTTTTTAGACTGAAGAAATAGAATCATTTGACAAAATAATAAGTTTCTAAATTGATGAATTTAGTCCACATTTAACCCAATGTTGCTGCAAGTACATCCTTGAAAGAACACATTTTTGAATCGGGGATAATAAATGAGATTCTCTTGAATGTTTTCATTCTTTTTATAATGGATTACAAAATGATGGTCAATAGAGAGACATTGGATTAAAGAGACATCTTAGAAGAAATGGGTGGAGGAAGCATGTTTATGCCTATGGGAATTGGTGGTAACTCTAATGTTGAGAGGAAGTAGAATAGGGACATCTATTTCCAAGGTACAAGGATGACTCAGAATCAGATAGCTTGATTGGAGAATATTCCTCCAATGGCTAATACTAAAGAAGGATGTTTCATATGTGTTTTGTTTGACCACAAAAAAAAGAGTATATAAAACCACTTAGATAATGTAATAATTTTTATCAGATGTAAATATTCAATGCTATTATCATAGTTCTCCAAGTATGGGTGTTCGGGACACTTCTCATGTGCCACATACGTTATAAGATTGAACTGGATAAGGGAAGTAGAGTAATTCTCATCAACATAATAGATCTATCCATGGTGATTCTAGGAATACCATGACTCATTACCAATGAAAATCTCAACATGTAAATAAATAATGAAGTGAAGAATGTAAGAGTTATATGAAGCTATGTAGGTGATGGTGGATGATTATTCTGGACCATTGATGATGAGAGGTATGATTATTTTGAATTATACCCATATGAAATATTTTTTTATATAGGTGAATCCAATTCCTTTATTTATTATCATGCTATTGATTTTCTATGTTTAAATGTTGAGATTATTCCTTCTGTATTTAATCTTTATACTCCTATTGGTCAAAGAGAATATTGATCCTTTATATATAAATCTATTTTTCTAACTATTGATAGAGAATAGTTGATATGGGATTTCATAGTGATTGAGATGGATTTCAATGATATAATCATGGGAATGGATAGGTTTACTAGGTTCCTAGGTCATGTCAGTTGTTATCAATGAAAAATAAGTATTATGAATGATGATGGTGTCCATCATCTCGTTAGAGGAAACTGAAATGTAATATCAGGTGAAATGTGATTATTGTCACTTAAAGTTGGAACTATCTCTTATAAAAGGGTATAATTGACATTTACATTGACATTTACATTGATATAAGAGATCAAGAATATTAGTTTTATGGTGGTTTTTGATCATTTTAGGATCTCGTTCCCAAGAACTTCAAATGGTGTCCACCTATAAGGAAAATGGAGTTTATGATTTATCTTCTCATATAGACCAATAATATTTCCATTCCCTCTTACCGAATGAAACCAAAATAATTAAGTGAATTAAAAATGTAGTTAGAAGAGCTTTAAATTAAAGGATTCATTCAGCCTAGCACTTCTCAATAGAAATCACATGTCTTGTTTGTTTAAAAAGAGAAAAAAACTCAAATTTTTTTAACAATTATTGTAAGATTAACAAAGTTATGAAAAAGAAAAAATATCAACTTCCACACATTAATGATTTGTTCTATAAATTGAGGGATGCATATTGGTTCTCTAATATTTAATTTCACTCATGATATCACCAATTTTGGGTTTATAATGAGGATATTCCAAAAAAACTTTTAGAAGTAGAAATGGACATTACTAATATATGGCTATGCCATTCAGTCTTACAAATGAACCATCAATATTTATGGAATTTATTAGTCAAATATTTCAAGGATATCTAGATTTTTTTGTGGTAGTATTTGTGGATGACGTATTCTTGTATACAAGGACAATGGATGAGCATGATAATAACATAGAAACTGTGTTGGGAATATTGAGAGATCACCATATGTATTCTATGTTAACTAAGTGTAATTTTGGGAAATAGGAGGTGAATTTAATTGGCCACTTAATCTCTAAAATAGGTGTTCTAATGGATCCAAAGAAGGTAGAAGCAATTATATCTTGTCAACCTCTAAAAATATCTTATATAGAAGAAGTTTCCTTGGTCTATATTGTTATTACTGAATCTTTGTGCATGAATTTTCCTAACTATCTTCATATAAGAGAGACTTTACATGGAAAAATATTCCATTCCAATGGAAGGATGAATGTGAGTCGTCTTTTCAAGAGATAAAATCTCACATTACATCAATATTAATATGGATATTGTCGAAATCCAGATAAGGTTATGTGGTGTATTGTGATCCCGTGGGATCTATGTAGGGATGTGTTATAACATAGGGTTATCATGTTTTCTCATATGTCTCAAAAAATTATGGTTTCATGAGAAGAAATACCCAACACATGATTTAGAGTAACCTATTGTAGTCTATGATTTTAAAACATGGATTTTTTACCTCTTTGGTGAGAAATTTACTATGTTTATAGAATATAAGAGCATGAAAAATACTTTCTCAAATATGGGTTTGAACATGAGACTAAGAAGATGAATGGATTATCTCCAAATGTTTGACTTTGACTTGATGTATACATTGAGTAAAGTCAATATAGTGGAAGATACATTAAGTAGAAATTCAAATGATCAGTTTAAAAAATATTCTTCCAACCAGTTGTAAGAACCCAGATCTTCTTTTCAGGTATGTTTTTCCTTTTCTGGTCGTTTTTGAGAAAAATAGGAAAATCTGGAAATTTTCGAAGTACGCGTGATGTACTTTATGAGAACACGTTGTGTACTGCGATGTCGTAGGAGGCTGTGTGTTGGTCGTGTCATGGACACACACACAACCATGTGGGAGTGACTTGGAGGCCGCTTAAAGCGGAGTACGGAAAAGGAGAGTACACGCCGTGTACTTCAAAATTCCACGCTGTGTACTTTCTTTTTTTTTCATTAAATGAATTGGGGTCACGTCTAATCACAAGAAAAAACTCCTTTTAGGTCTCGTTCATCCGACATCAACGAGCAGCCACAGATCCTCAACGAGCCCCCGAGCCTTCGTCTGTCCTCTGAATCAAACATCGTTGATTGTGTTGGAATCACATCGGTGAGTTCTATCTTTTTCTGGAACCTCATTTCATGATTTATCTTCCTTTCCTAGTTATCATGGGTTTAAAGTTTTACACATTTTCATATATCTGCGGCATTCTAAGCCGAATCAAGCCTCATGGTTCAAGTATTTTGATCTTCTAAACCCAAGGTAGGTGGTTGATGCCTTTATGTAGGAATTCTTTAAGTTATATGTGAACTTTTTCCAAATACCCCTGAACAGGGTATTGCGTGTTCACCATTATAGCCCTATTGTTTTCCTGCTATGCTTGTATTCTTGAGTAGATGTTAATTGATTGTGAATAGGGTAAATCGGTCTGCTTTGGCTGTGTTTCCCATGCTTTTTTCCCTATTTTGACCTTTGGGTCTAGTTTGCCTAATAGGTTGTTGTTTACTTTCCCATGCCTAGTATTGTAGTATGGTGTGACTGTCGTTCTATTATGATACTATGTTTTATAATGTTAGCCAAGTAGTTCTTGAGGTTTACCTTGGAAGATATGCACTACTACACTTTCATAAATTATATAGGGCTATGAGAACCTGGTGTATAGACCATAGGGAGAATGGATGTTGAAGGCTTCTCTAGAGTGTCTTCATAATTTTTACGATGCGAGACCATGGGGGGAATTGATGTTGAGTGCTTCCTCATAGTGTATGTAGTTCCTCGATGTGGCCCACAGAGTGAATTTGACGTAATTTCTTCCCTAGAAAACCTTTAGTGCGATACAAGACTATAGGAAGAATTCACGGTGAGTGATTCCTCAGAGAGTCTATACATTAGTTGAACCAGAGGGGTGAGACTGTGTGTGCTGCCCAGAGGGTTGCTTATACTTGACAGGTAGGACCATAGGGGATAGGCTGTGGGTACTTTCCAGAGGGTTACATGTTGTGTTATCTGTTTTTATGTTGCATTATGTGTGGTGTTTTGAATGCTTAAAATGTGTATTTTTTACTTCTTAGTGATTACTTGTTACTGCTTCTGTAATTTTACCTTCCATATACTCACTGACAGTTAGGCACATATCTTCGGGTGGTTTCCTACTGAGATTTAGTCTCACACCCTGTGAGGGCCATGCTTCTGGGCCCAAACAAATTATATTTCTGCGGGTATAGACAAGATCAAGCACCCTTCGACTTCATATACTTGATTGGATTGGAGCTGGAGATCACGGGGCCAAGATTAGGCTTGCGATGCTGTGGAGCTGATTACTGTTTTTCTTTTTTTTACTTGGTTTAGAATTGTATTTGAGCATTGTTCTTTGTTTCGCTTCTTTCCTAGACATATGTATCATGCATAATTTTATATATGTGCTTCATTTTATTCTACCAGTCTTCCGCTATTTATTTTTTTATGATATTATTACTACTTTCTCTCTTGTATGTATTTGTTTACTTATACTATGTACTCTTCCAATGAGGGTATATTTTCCCCACTATCACAACCAAGTCCCTCACTGCTAATTAGAAGCCTCTGGAATTTGGGGAAATGTGCTTGAGGCCATGTGACCAACCGGGTATGGGGCACCTCTGGGTGGCTTCTGGAACTGGGAGGTTACAAAGTGGTATCAGAGGAATTATTTTCTCTTGACTTACTGTTTAGATCCTATAGTTAGGGATAGTATATAATAAGTACTTTGTAATAAACTGTGCCCGGTAGTAGCTAAACCGTGTACTTGGAAAAGCATATCTTCCTCGTTAATGCTATTTTCTGGTTTTGCATGATTACAGTTGATTTGATTTCACCTTGAGCGATTCACATGATTTGGGTTGTTATTGTTGATGTTATTGTGGTTCTATTTATATCGCAATCTGATGAGATGAGGGTATGCCATCTCATGCATCATATAGGAACTTTATAGAAATCACATGTCATGTATTCTTGGCATGCCATTCAGGATGAATTAGTGATTTCATATTGTTGTGATAGATGTTGTGTAGAATATGCATGCTATTGTGATAGATTCCTTGATAAAATACATGTTATTCAATAGGGTATTGTTTGTGTATGGTTTTCTTTGAATGAAATCCAAAAATTGGTTCTTGAGGTATTATGGTTCCTCATGGACCGGAATCTTGTGGATCATTGACTTGTTACATTGTTATAACATGTTTAAGATGCCAAGATTTGATTCACAGGAAGTATGGGCCCTCAAGGATCGGAATTTTGCACTTTTAGTGTTTGTTTTATTATTTTCTGACTTCCATAGTAGTTTCTGAGGCTTACTGTCTGGAAAAACCCAGAATACACTCCATGTATCATTAATTACATGCCATGTGTTCTTCTTTTTGGGAAGAAACCATTTTTATTAAGTACATGATGTGTACTTTATGTACACTCGGTGTAGTATCTAACCATGTCGTAGGTCATGTGGGAAGAGACATGGGATGTGGAATGTCTAGTGGGAACACGTCATATACCATTCGAACATGTCGTGTATTGTTGACCATGTGTCCGCCCGTGTAACTAACAACACAGACAAATAAATCGTGATCTATAAACGCCGTGTCCATGATGAACACACCATGTAGTCTGACCTATGTACCCGACCGTGTCAAAAACAACATGGGTCGGTTTTATCCATTCAAGTACACACCATTTTTGTCTGGAACAAGTCGTGTAGTGTGATTTTGGAACACAGGTCGTATGACAAACAACACGGGCCGGTGAAGCTTGTCGAGTACACGCTGTGTTCTCCTTAAACACATCGTGCTGTCTTGTCTTAAGAGAGTCATGTGGCTTGACTATGTATAAGGACTCGGGTAGAGAAGGGGATTCAAGTATACGTTGTGTGTTAGGATGACATGGCGTGTATTTGGGGTGTTATAGGGCCAGTTTTAGATGAGGTACATGCCAATGTGAATGACATAAAGGAACACGTCGTGTAGTAAAAGTACACACTGTGTGGTCATGTTTTGCAAAACATGAATTCATTCCTTCTTCTATTCCTTTCTTGTCCTTCCAGTTTTCAGTCGTTGATAATCTTGAATCTAAGGTGTGAATTTGACCATGCAGAATCATGCCACCAAGACATCCTTTGGTTGTCTGCCAGTTGTAGGGCAGTGATCAAACGCCAGATATGGCTGATTAGGTGCTTCCTATAGATCCTCCTGTTGTGCCAGCCATGGAACCAGCAGTGATATCGGTTACAGGTGCTGATGCACTATTTATGGAAGGGTTTCTAAATATGATTCAGACCTTCTAGGGAGCACCACCTCCTTCCTCATCTATGGAATACTTGACGCGGGTTTTCTAGCAGCAGCATCCTCCCACCTTCTTAGGAGAATGAAGACCTCAGGCTGTAGATACATGGCTAGAATCCATGCTGACAATCTTTGAGAATCTGGAGACGCCTTCAAAAAGTCGGTTCAGGCTCGCCACCTACATGTTACGACACTCCTCCAAGAGGTGGTGGGACGTGATCTCACAGGAGGGTCATCAGCAGGTTATGGCTTGGGAGGAGTTTTAGTGCGTATTTTATGACTACTTCTTTCCAAAGACTTTGAAGGTCGACCGAGCCCGGGAGTTCATGAGTCTGGAGCAGGGTACTCTTTTAGTTATGGAGTATTCCTCTCATTTCCCCGAGCCTCATCGTTTCACACCCCTCCTAGGTGGATATGGGTTGTTCTTGGAAAGGAATATTGAGGATGGTCTCAGACGGGAGATCCTCTCACAGGTAAATATCATGAGGTTGAATTCAATCGCTTCCATCGTAAACCATGCGTTGATTGCAGAGCGCAGTCTGAGAGATTTCGGAGCTGAGATCCAGGGCAGTTCCACTTCCAGAGTTAGTACTTCGCTAGTTGATATCAGGAAGCAACATAGGGATTCTAGACATGGGGATCCGAGGTAGAGAGACACATCTTTAGGTAGCCAGGTGATATGCTACCAGTGTGTAAGGGATGGGCATATGAGGCTTTAGTGCTAGAGAGACCCAGTGGAGTGCCGATCTTGCGGAAAGATGGGTCACCTTCAGTGTTTCTGTCAAATTTTCTCACCAGCAGTTGGTGACATCAGTTCATCCATTACTCCTCGTTCGGGAGCAGCACCAACAGTTTCTCACCAGTCTAGGAACTAGAGTTCTTCCGGCCATTTGGGCCGAGGTGGAGGTCGAGGATGCGGTGTTCAGTCACCAGGTAATCAGTGACAACAGGGTGGATTGGATTAGAGTGGTCAGGCATGGTTATAGGGCCGTGGTATAGTTCAGACTTTTTCAGGGGAGCAGACCCAGCAGAAGCAGGATCCCGGACCCTCTGCAGTTCGAGGTACGATCCTAGTAGCCTCAGTTTTATCTTCTGCTCTTTTCAATACAGGGGATTCACATAGCTTTTTATCCATTAATGTTGTAGAGAGCCTTGGTGTCTGCATCTTCTCCTCTACCGATATCTTGACACTAGACACTCCGTTGGGGACTAGGACGACTAGTGTACATCAGTGCAGGGAGTGCCCTCTAGAGGTTGCGGAGTGTCACTTTTTATGGGACCTTGATTTCCTAAAGATGACAGGCTATGATGTCATTCTAGAGATGGACTGGCTAGTTCCCTTCCAAGTAGTCGTTGACTACTATCGTCGTTGGGTGAGTTTCATGTCACCGGATGGTGGATCGTTTCGTCAAAGAGGCGAGTGGGATGTCCAGGCGAGTCCATTAGGACCCAAGCATCATGGGATAAGAGGAGTTACAGCCTAGATTTCTAGTCTATATCTAGATGACCAGGGTACTTCGTTGTTAGATTTTCCTCGAGTTGTGGATCGTTTCCTAGATGTCTTTCCCGAGGACTTTTCAGGTTTGCCTCTGGAGTGTGAGGTAGACTTTTCTATTGATCTCGTTCCAGGAGTGGAACCAGTGTCCATTCCTTCATATACTATGGATACACCTTAGTTTTAGGTGCTCAAGAATCATTTGGAGGAGTTGTAGGCAATGGGTTTCTTCTGACCCAGTACTTCTCCTTTGGGTTTGCCTGCCCTATTTGCGTAGAAGGCAGATGGTACCCTTGGGATTTGTGTGGATTATCAGAAGCTGAAGCAGTTGACAGTCAAAAACTGATATCCTTTTCTGAAGATTGATGATCTCTTTGACCAACTTTGAGGATCCCGAGTGTTCTCGAAGATTGGATTGAGGTCCGGTTAGAATCAGTTGCATGTGAGACCATCAGATATACCTATTACAACCTTCTGGAGTAGTTATGGTCTATATGAGTATATGGTTATGTCATTCGGTATCACAAACTCTCCAGCCATTTTCATAGAACTGATGAACCAATTGTTCTATCCATATTTGTATTCCTTTGTGGTCATCTTTGTTGATGATATCTTGGTATACTCTCACACTCAACATGACCATGCTACCCATCTTGAGATTATTTTGAGTACACTGATAGAGCTTCAGTTATAAGCTAAGCTCTCTAAGGGACACTTTTGTATAACCCGATTCACTTTTTGGGTCAGGTTATCCCATAGATAGGCGTATATATATACCCAGAGAAAGTGAGAGCAGTAGTTTCTTTGGAGAAGCTGAAGAAAGTCTTTGAGGTATGAGGTTTTCTAGGGCTGTCTGGATACTACATACACTTCATAAAATACTTTTCACGCTTAGTAGAACTGCTGACGGTTCTGACTAAGAAGGGTGAAATGTTCTTGTGGTTAGATTCATATGATTCAGCCTTTCAGGAGATGAAAGGGAGGTTGACTTCAGCACCGATTGTAGTCTTTCCAGATCCAGGAAAGAGATGTAAAATTTACTATGATTCTTCATGTGTCAAGCTGGGAGTTGTGCTTATATAGGGAGATAGAGTCGTTGTATACGAGTCTCGAAAGTTGATTCCACATTAGAGGAACTACCCAATGCACGATCTGGAGTTGGTAGCTATTGTTCATTCTTTACGCTGTTGGAGACATTATCTCATGGGAGAGGATTTTGTGGTTTTCGCCGACCACAATTGTCTCAAGTACGTATTCACTTGGCATGATCTAAATTTTAGACAGCCAAAGAGGGTTGAGTACCTACAGTCCTATGACTTCGAGCTTGCCTATACGCCTGGGAAAGGCAACGCTATGGCTGATGTGTTGAGCAGGAGGACTCAGATACAAGAAATTTAGGAGGCCAGCAGTGAGTAGCAGCATATGGATCTATTCTCTGAGATTCATTTGAAGGTGCATGACAGATAGGGGTAGACTTTTCTATTTTCTGTAGTTGTTACCTCTAACCTTATTGATCAGGTGCGGATGATGCAACTATTAGACTCAGAGGGTCTAGTCTTGCAGGAGAGTGTGTCGAGAGACTAAACTCTTCCTGGATGGACAATAAGTTAGGATGAGATCTTGCATTTCTAGGGGCGTGTATGGGTACCAGCAGATATACGCGAGGAGCTGATGCTGGATTTTCATTCCTCTGTTTGGGCAGTTCATCCTGGCATCACCAAGATGTATCATGATCTACACCGCCAGTATTGGTGGCCAGGTATGAAGAGAGATTTTGCTGGTTTTGTCTTGGGGTGTTCTACTTGTCAGCAAGTGAAGGTAGGGCTTCAGCGGCCAGTAGGGCTCTTACAGCAGTTACCCATTCCTAAGTAGATGTGGAACAATGTCGTGATGGACTTCGTGACAAGGTTGTCGAGGTTACATCGAGGGAATGATGCCATATGGGTTATCGTTGACAGTCATAAGAAGGTTTCTCACTTCTTACTGATCGAGGAGACATTCAATGTTGATGACCTGGGGAGGTTGTAAATCTGAGAGATTTTACGTCTATATAGACTTACACACTCCATTTTTTTAGACAGTGATTCATGTTTTACTTCTCGGGTCTGGTAGGGGATTTAGAAGGCTTTGGAAACACAAGTACAGTTGAGTACAGCATACCATCCCCAAATAGATGGCCAGTCCGAGCGTATGATTTAGGTGATTGAGGACATACTCCGAGTATGTTTTCCAGACTTTAGAGGTTCTTGGGAGAAGCATATACCTTTGGTGGTGTTTTCCTACAATAATAGTTTTTAGGAAGCTATTCAGATGAAACCTTATGAGGCTTTTTAGGGTAGTCCATGTCGATCACCCTTATGTTTGATGAAGGTAGGAGAGGAAGCTTTGCTGGACCTCATCTTGTTCAGGAGACCATGGGGTAGATAGAGTTGATTCTGAAGAGGATGGCTATTACATAGTCTCGACAGAAGTCATATGCTGATCAACGGAGGCGACTTGTGGAGTTCGAGGTTGGTGATCAGGTTTTCTTGTGTGTCACACCGAGGTTGGGCACAAGAGGATTAGTATACCGGGTAAGCTTTCACTGACGTATGTCAGACCGTTTGAGGTGTTGGAAAGAGTTGGGTTGGTCGCTTATCAGTTGTAGTTACCTCAGAGGTATCGGGCTATGCACGAAGTTTTTCACGTTTCTCAGCTCCGACATTACTTTTCAGACTTGTATCATGTCTTGTAACCCGAGGAGGTTGAGCTAGATATGGATGCATCATTCGAGGAGCATCCAATCCGGGTTGTTGATCGCAGAAAAAAGGTTCTTTTGGCTGGTCTGTTCCACTAGTACGAGTGCTATGGTAGCACGGGTGGGTACAGGACGAGACTTGGGAGAGAGAGGCCAATGTACGAGGACAGTGGTCAGAGCTATTCGGGGTTTCTTCTTCCATGCCACGCTAGGGAAATTCAGGAAATAATTTCATTAAGGGGGAATCTTTTAACAACTTGAATCTTCTTTTCAGGTATGTTTTCCCTTTTCTAGTTGTTTTTTAGAAAAAGATAAAAATTTGAAAATTTTCAAAGTACACATTGTGTACTTTATGAGTACACGTCGTGTAATACGATGCCGCTAGAGGCCATGTGATGTCCATGTCATGGCCACACACACATCCATGTTGGAGTAACATAGAGGTTGCTTAAAGCAGAGAATGGAAAAGGTGAGTACATGTCGGGTAATTCCAAATTACACTCCGTGTACTTTTTTTTCATTAAATGCAATGGGGTCGCGTCTAATCGCCAGAACAAACTTGTTTTTGGTCTCTTTCATCCAAGAGTACTGAGCAACCGTAGATCTTCTAAGAGGCATTGAGCCTCCATCCTTCCTCTAAATCAAATACCGTTGATTTCGTTGGAATCGTATTGGTGAGTTATCTCTTTTACTGGAACCTTGTTTCATGATTTATCTTCTTTTACATGTTATCGTCGGTTGAATGTTTTAGATGTTTTTGTAGATATATGACATAATCAGTCTATTTAATCCTTGTGGTTTAAGTATTTTGATCTCCTAAACCCTAGTTAGGTGGTTTGTGCCTTTCTGTAGGATTTCTTTGAGTTATATGTGAAATTTTTCCCAATACCCATGAACGGGGTATTGCGTGTTTTCCATTTTAGCCCTATTGTTTTCCTTCTAGGATTGTATGCTTGAGTAGATGATAATTGAATGTGAATAGGGTAATTTTTTTTGCTTTGGATATGTTTCCCATGCATGTTTTTGTTGTGTTGACCTTTGGGTCTAGTTTTCCTGGTAGATGGTTGTTTACTTTCCCATCCATAGTATTGTAGGATGGTGTGACTGTAGTTATGTTATGCTAATATGTTATAGAAGGCTAGCCGAGTAGTTCTTGAGGTTTACCTTGGCCAATACGCGCTGCTACACTTTCTTGACTCACACAGGGCTGTGAGAACCTGGTGTATAGACCATAGAATGAATGGACATTGAGGGATTCTCCATAGTGTCTTTATAATTTTTACGATATCAGACCATAAGGGTAATTTATGTTGAGTGATTCCTCAGAGTGTCTGTAGTTCCTTGACATGGGACACAGAGGTAATGTGACATAAGTGCTTCCCTAGAGCGCCTTTCGAACGATACGAGACTATAGGGGGAATTAAATGTGAGTGCTTCCTCAGAGACTCTGTACTTTAGCAGAACCAGAGGGGTGACACTATCTATGCTTCCTAGAGGGTTTCTTGTACTTGATAGGTAGGACCATAGGGGATAGGAAGTTGTTACTTTCCAAAGGGTTACCTGTGGTGTTATCTGTTTTTCTATTGCATTCTGTGTGGTGTTTTGAATGCTTAAACTATGAAATGTTTACTAATTAGTGCTTCCTTGTTACTGCTTCAGTAATTTTACCTTACATATACTCACTGACTGTTAGGTAAAGATCTTCGGGTGGTTGCCTACTAGGATTTAGTCTCACGCCCTATTTGAGACATGATTTTGGGCTCAAACAGATTATATTGCTGCAGGTATAGACAAGGGAAAGCGCCCTTCGACTTCAGCTACTTGATTACATTGGAGCTGGAGAGCATGAAACCAAGCATAGGCTTGCGATGCGGTGGAGCTGATTACTATTTTTATTTTGTACTTCGTTTAGTACTATATTTCAGCATTGTGGTTTGTTTCACTGCTTTTCTAGACATATTTATCATGAATCATTTTATATATGTGCTTATGCTTATTCTACCAGTATTCCACTGTTTATTTTTGTATGATATTATTACTGCTTCGTTTCTTGTATGTATGTTTTTACTTCCACTGTGTACTCTGACAATGAGGGCAGAGATTCCCCACTATCACACCCAAGGCCCTTACTGCTAGTCGGAAACCTCTAGCGTTCAGGGAAATGAACTTGAGGACATGTGACCGACTGGGTACAGGGCGCCTCTGGGTGGATTTCGGAACCGGGACGTTACATCAGTTGTAGTTGATGTCGATCATAGCCAACTTGCACATGGAATGTGAAATTTGAGGTGACGTTGTAGTTTTCATTCTACTTGTTTTTGTTCTTGACTTGGTGTATATAGTTAAATAGGTGCAGACATCTGATTCAGATTGTATTTCTATGAGGAAAAAACTTAATGGTTAGGATACTATTAAGGGATCAAAACAGGATGTGAATTCAGTTTTTTGGTTTAGAAATCGGATGGTCATACATATATATTGTTTGTAATAACTCATTAATTCTTACTAACATTTGAGCTATGTTGTTAATCATAGAATATAGAATATTTATAAGGTGTTGGAAGAAAAAATTTTGTGGGTAGTATTAAAAATAAAATGGGTGATTTTTTTAAAAATGATAAACTTGTCAACATGTTAATTCATAACATTAGCGACTAGCATGTATGATGTAGTCTTTTCATATTACTATTTCTAAATGGGAATAGATATCCACAGATTATGTAATAGGTCCCCCAAGAATGGTTCAGAAACACAATGTCATATAGGTGATACTAGAATGTCTCACAAAGTCGTATCATTTCATCCTTATACATGAATCTTATATAATAGAGGAGTTTTCAAGAATATATATCTGAGAAGTGGTGAAGAGGCATGGTGTACTAGTTTCAACAGTATCATAAAGATATCTATGGTATATTTAACATTTTTTAGAAATCATTATAGAAAAACATTGGGACATGGTTGACTATTTGTATGGAATATCATCCATAGATGGATGGGAAATCCAAAAGGATGATAAAAATGTTGGAAGATAGGTTTTGGGCTAATGTAATGGATTTTTGTGGATCATGGTAAGAGCATGTACCATTACCGGAGTTCTTATATAACAAACGGTATTTGGACTCGATATATATGGATCCTTTTGAATCATTATATTGGAATCCTTTTCATTCTCTACCTTTTTTTGGGTGGAAATAGGCGTGTCTTCTCTGGTTGGGCCATGCCTTTTCCATGAAATTATGGGGAAGATTCAGTTGATTTGGAAATGGATGTAGATGGCTCATGGTCATAAAAAATTGTATGCTGATCATTATCGATGTCCATTGTCATTCGAGGTGATAAACATGTCTTTTTTAGGATCTCTAAAAGGCTTTTAAATCATTATTTCAAGAAGAAGGGTATGTTATTTGTTCAATTTATAGTCCCTTTTAAGATACTTTTATGGTTTAGTGAGGTGGCATATAGATTTTATTTTTCCCAACGGTTCATTGAATTCCATAATGTGTTTCACATATCTCAGTTGAAAAGTGTCAGTATGATCCTAACAACAGAATTTTATGGGATTACATTGACCTAGTTCTATATGCATCATTCATGCATGTGCCAGTGTGGATTGTGGATAGGCAAGAGAAATTCTTTTAGTAGAAAAATAATCAGTCTAGTGCATGTTTTTGAGAAACATGGTTGAATTAAAGAATATACATAGGAATGGGAGATCAAAATAATCGATAAATGGCCAAAACCCTTTCATAAAAGTGGCACTTTTCTAATTTTTAGGGATTTAAATATTGATGGTTAGAATAACGTAGCATGATCTGTTTCAATTAAGTATAAGTTTATTTATAATTTTAGGTATGTAAAGTGTTTGGATGATGTTTAGTAGGGTTTGGAATACTTGTGGAATGCTTTGTGTCTTTTATAATGGTGCACAGTTTCATCATGGTTAGTGGAAATTGTGAAACTATTCTATAAAATCGTGCAAGGTGAAATGGGGGGCTTCTGGGTAGGCACACGGTTAGGCGCATGGTTTATCCAGACAGTGCAGGCACCTAGGTGAGACTGTGAAAAGTGGGATATATGGATTTTTCATGGATGGTGCATGATTTTTCTAACCATTTAATCCAACTATGAGGTGTGGTCCTTTGGCTGAGGGTGGTGCACAGTTAGTGTACGGTTTTCCAAACTGTGTGAGTAACCTAGGAAAGATTAAAAGTGATGTCCTAAAAAAGTATATCTCCATAATATTCACCCATAAGGACTTAAATTTTAACAATTTTAACCATAACTCTATATTTATTCCTCTCAAATTATATGGAGTCTTTCCCCATTGATTCAAAATAGATCTTAAGGATTTTCTCAGTGCGTTGAAGCCCGATTCCCTTGGTAGTTATTCCTTTTTGGTAGTTTTACTTAGATATACATCTTTTCACTCTCTTGGATTATTATATCTATTCTGTTATGGATATATATATGTTTTTTGATTCTAATCCAGTTGATATATGGTTGTGTTGATTTTAGGGAATTCAATTTAACGTGGGTTGTTGAGATTCAACCATGTTTTGTTGGCATTTCCGTGTTGTTCTTCATTTTTGACGAAATTACCAAGGAAGGTGGCTTCACTCTCGACTACTCTTCTTGGAAAATGAAGGATTAGTTTCAAATTGGTTATATTGATTGAATTTTATTGGGATATTGGGTTTTAAATAATGTCAAAAACCTTTTAGTAATGGTTTGTGGATTGTGGATTTACGGATATTGTTTTGTAAATTCTTTTATTTTATTGATTTTAAAATTAGGATTTTTTAGATTTATGAAAATGGTTTGTTTAAATGTTTTCAATAAAAAAATAATTTTATTAAAATGGATTGTAATGGTTTATTTGAAATGTATTTGTTATATATGGTTAGTGTGGGTTCATTATTTGAACATGACCCTGAATAAGGGGAATGTGCCATTAGGGTAAAAAGGGACATCACACCAGATAAGGGGCCTATGTCATTTGGGAACAAAGATATTGAACATTTTTTGATGACTTAATATATGGAAAAGAAACCACTAATGAGAATGGAACTATTATAGAATCATGCATGTGTGGGTGTGGGTGTGAATCATGGAATAGTATTCCAAAAACTAATGTGAAATGATTTTAATTTTTTTAATTTTCTTTCCCTAGAAACTATTTTGATATGAAACTATTTTTTATGTTACAAATTGTTAAACTACTTAAAATGGTTTTTATATAGATTGTTTTATATAAATGTACTAACTTTTTCTCTCTTAGTGGCATGAGTAGAGAAGTCATATGGGGAAAACCTACTGTGTTTTATTACTCACCCTTACTTTGTCAACTTGAGGATTTTGTAGATATTTTTTATTAAGACATAGGAAAAGGTAATTTATCACACTTATTTACTGGTTCTTCATGATATTGGGGATTATTTTTGAGTTGAAGAATTGATCATGTTTAGAGGTATGGAGTTATGTCTTTAGAGTCTCTGGATTTTATTAGTTTTATCTTTCACTATGTTCTTCTAAGTTTGTATTCATCCACTATGGAACTCTGTTTTAGTTTGGTTTTGATAATAATGGTATTACATTGAGTGTTTTTACATTTTTATCATACATCATGTAGTGAAAATTTTTTAGGGTATGTTTGTTAGGGTTGTTTTATTTATCCAAGGGAAAATAATCCCCCAATTTTATTAAATACCTAGAAATTTATTTCCATTCCTTGGTGCCTTTGGGATTTAACTTAATGCCAAATAGCTATTCTTCTTCAAATCAATACAATGAGTATGGGAGGTACGTCACACGAAATATAACTTCAAAAATTAAATTGTTAATAAATTAGGTTATATAAAGTCATAAAAAATAATATATGGTAATATATATATGAATATGGTTCTATCATAGATATATAACAAACTTGTATTTATTATACAAGAGGGTTGAACATGTACACTGAGATTCAATACCTAAGGTAAGAGGATTTCATCTCACATTCTTATATTCATGAGGTACATGCCAAATTCACCAACAATTTCTTTTATATTGTGTATATAAAACCCATGAATGTATTATAATATTAATATACATAAATATATAGGTATATAAATATCCATTTTATGATCCATATTTCATGGGGTTTATAATTAAAACATTACCAAAATAGTATTTTAATTTTGTCTCAATTTGTTTCTTTGAGACAAAAGTTTTTCTATGCATGTATATTATTTTTCAAGGTTTATATAATGACCTTCGACATATTATATTATTAATATCCTTATTTTCATGATATTTTAGGTTTCATGTAATATTATTCCTTCCTGGGGATTGGGATTAAAATTTTCAATAGTTGTAAGAGTTTATTGATACAATCTCATTGTTTATTAGGATTGTTTAGGATTATGCTTCCATTGATGAAATTTTATGATACATCTATCAAGAAATCTCATGAATTTTCTTCTCCTATATTTATTCATGATATCTTAATTTAATGGTTACATTTTTTTACTCTTTGTTACTAATGATAATTAAGAAAATATTTTTACAAAAATCGGATTTTATTTCTCTCTCTATTAGGAAATCTATTTTATTCAAAAGCCATTTTCCTAAAAATGTTTTCAATTTGTTAAAATGATATATTAAGATAATTTTTAAGGAAAATCGATTTTAAAATTTTTTTATGTTAAAATAGTTTTTAAAAAATGTTTCAATATTTCATTATAATCTTTAAAATATATTTTCAACAAAAGGTTTTTCAAAAATAAAATAAAGCTTCCATTATATGTTTTCAATGTTAATTTCAAATAAATATCTTTCAAAATGTTTTCAAGAATAATTTTTATGTTTGAAATTTTATTTTCATTGAAATGGGTTTCAAAATGTTTTTATGATTCTTTTATATGCTTTCAAGTTTATTTTTCAATGAAAAATGTTTTCAAAATGTTTTATTTTTTAAAAATTATTTTTTTGTGAAAGAAAGTATATTTTTCTCAAAAAATGTTTTCAATTATCTTTCAAAATTAGTTTACGTGTAATATAACATCCATTAATGTTACTTTTTCCTTACTAGGGTTATGATACAAGGATATAATTCTCATTATTTATCTAAATGGTTTATTTTTTTTGATGGCATGTTATTTATGTAACATGTTTCTCTTCCTCTAATATTATCATGATAGATGATTATGAAACACACTTCTTTTCATGGATGATTCTACTACTTAAGATAATGAAACCTATAACTTTTTTATATAGGTTAGGATATGAGAAAATTTTTGTGATACCTATTTTATTTTCATGGGTTATTATATGATTAATGTTTTATGATATTATGTAAAACATGGGTATGATTTTTATCATGTGACGGGTGGGACATATATCTCCTTCTAATGAATTTGGGAATAATGGATAAATAATGAGTATATATGTTACGTGTGAACCTAATTTATTATGGCATTATATAAACACCAAGACAATATTGTGCTACATGAAACACTTATATTATTTCGTGGTACATGAAACACTATTTATGGCTCATGTTACACATAATTCCAAGATTATTGAATGTATTTCATTACACATAATACCTAGATTTACCAATCTACCATATCTAATTACTATTATTGGTAAAATATTAATATAGTTTTCACCTAGTCGTTGGATTGTAAATTATGAATAGGATTAATTTATTTATTTAAATATGGTTTAAACATGTATATAAGATAAATTATTTGGTGACCAATAAAATATAAATAATAATAAAACCCTTTTGAAAATATAAGAACTATTTTTCTAGAAAACTATATGTATGAAATCAAACATATTTAAAATTTACTAACTAATTAAACCCCTTTTGATCAATAATTTTATTAATTTAATATATATATATATATGATTCAATAAATTATTTAACGTTAATCATATGTGTTTTTTAGACAAAAGAATATAATAAATCAAATTTTTTGAATAAAGTGATGTATTTTTCTAAAATGAAATTTTACCACATTTTAATGGTGAACCAATTTTAAATCCAATTTTTGACACTTTAATAAATTATATTTGAAAAAATAAAATTTATTTATGAAATTGGAAAGTCAAAATTATCTTAGGGTGATTTTTTGGTATTTTTATGAGATGTTTTATTTTATGATAGATAGAGAAAAATACTAAATTTTAATTGAAAACTATTTTTTCAATTAATTTATTTATATTGATAATTTTTTTAATTGATTTTAAATGATATTTACATAAATTTTAACATATATAAAGAAAATTGATGTTATTTTAATAAATTTCATGATGAAATTGTTCATAAAAACATTTCCAACTTGTGAACATTTTTTCTTTAAAAACTCGTTGTTTCATTTTGTCTATAGGAATAATTTCAAATTTATTTCTAATTATGCTGTTATAATTTGTAAAAATTTATTATGTACTTTAAATCATAATAATTTATAATTTATAATATTTTCATCTTATTTTTTGAACAAAAATATTAGTGAAGGAAATTAAAATTAATTACAGTGATTAGGGTAAAAACGAGATTACTTAGTCCTTACACATTAATCTTAAGGGGACAAATGACCTATAAAAATTTATAAAATCTATTTAATGGACATATTTATACCATTAAATATATTTTAATTAATTTATATCATTATTGGAGGTTCATGATTTAAGTGATTCTTCTCAAAATTGTTTACCTTTTTATATTTACAAGAAATTCACTCCTCCTCCACTATAAGAAGGCACTCACCCCTCACTTATTCACTCTTATAAAGCCCATTGCCTCATCAAAAACCTTCAAAACTAATATCCCAACTCTAATAAATTAATTATTGAAGGATTATTTTGGTTAGAAAGCCAACCAAAAAAATCCTTTAGTGTAAACTGAAGGAGATACCCAAAGAAGAGGTTACATCCCTCAACAAGAACTTTTATTTTATTTATTTCTCCAACCATTAAATTTATTTTATATCCTTGTTATATAATAAAATAAATGTCCTTAATATAATTATTATTTTTTGTTAATATTAATACCTATTATTTTAAAATCTTTTATGGGACATGTAATCATCATTCATGTGTACAACAGACTATTACCTTATGAATAGATGTCATTCATTCTTCCATTTCCACCTATAAAGGTTGTAAATAATGTATATTTAACTATTTTATATGATATATAAGATATTTATGATTTATTTATGCTTATTTAATTATTTTATAAGACATACCTTCATTATTTCAATTTTTGGGAATATGATTACTTTGTTTTTAGACGTCTCGAATACCACCTCCTCAAAGCGATGTGATTCATTCATGATTTTTATGGAATGTACTAAAGATGGGTTTATTTAAAAATGTGTGATATTTAAGAAAAAATAATTATATTATATTTATAATATATATATTTATTCATAATTTACTCTTCTTTACAAATATGACAATAAAATGGAAACAGTGTTCATGAGTACGTAGAACCTATAGTCACCATGAACGGTGTATTCCATTTCATATTTATATCTTTTATATATAATTAAATATAATTATATACTGGATATATATGATATTTATATCAATTTTTAAATTATTTAAATTATTATATTATTACATAATTAATAATATCAATAATAAAAAGTAAAAATATACATCAAATCAAAGTGGTTATTACACGAAATGTAACATTAACATGAAATTCGTAATAAATGGGTAAAATAAAGTCATTAAAATAATATATGGTATTATATATATGAATATGTTTTTGTGATATGTGTATAATAAACTTATATTTACTATACATGAGTTTTGAAAAATTATGCTCATTATCAAGACTTGAGGTAAGGTAATTTCATCTCACTTTCTTATATCCATGAGATACATGACATATTCAAAACCAATTTATTTTATGTCGTGTATATACTGAAAATGAATGTATTATATTAATATCATCAATAAATTTATTTATATTTACATATCCATTTTATGATATATCTTTCATGTGTTTTACAGATCAAAAAATGCCAAATCAATAAGGTATTTTTGCCTGAATTTTCCTTCTTTGAGACACATGTGATGTTATGCACTTATAATCTTTTAAAATGTGTATATAATTCCATTTAACATGTTATATCCTGAATATAATTATTTTAATTATATTTTTAAATTTATTAAATGTTATTATTTCATGGGTACTAGGATTCAATGTTACCATAGTGGTAAAAGTTTATTGCAATAATCTCATTGTTTATCAAGATTATTTAGGATTATGCTTTTATTGATGAAATATTATGATCCATATCTCAATAACTATCATGAATTCTCCAGTCCAATATTTATTCATGATATATTCATGTAATGGAATGACTTTTATACTCTCTGATACTTAATATAATTAAGAAAAAAAATTATGAAAATTTGACTTTATTTCTCTCTTTGGGAAGAAATCTATTTTATTCGAAAACCATATTTCCTAAAAAAAATTCAATTTATTTAAATTATATATAAAGATAATTTTTAAGGAAAATTATTTTAAATTATTTTAGGTTTTAAAAAATTTTCAAAATTTTTTCAATCTTCCTTTATATGTTCTTAAAAATATTTTCAATGGAAAGGTTTCCAAAATGTTTTCCTGATTAATTTATATGTTTTCAGTGATATTTTAAAAGAAAATTATTTCAAAAAGTTTTCAAGAATATATTATATATTTTCAAATATATTTTTAAATAAAATTTTTTTCAAATAAAAAATCAAGCTTCCTTTATAACTTTTCAAAATTATTTTTCAAATAATATGGTTTTCAAAATGTTTTATGTTTTAAAAAAGTGTTATTCAAATCAGAAAGGATCTTTTTTTCAATGAACATCTTAAATTATCATTCAAAATTATTTTCAATCTATGATATAATCCATTGATATTTTCTATTCCTTAATTACCTCATAATATTGGGATACTAATCTTATTCTTTATTTGAGTGGTTTATGCATTTGAAGACATGTTGTTTATAAAAACCATTTTTATTACATTGGTAATACCATGATATGTGCTTATGAAACCCACTTCTTTTCATGGGTTATTCAATGATGAAATGATTATTAAACATTCCCCTTTTTACATAGGTTATGATATGAATAAATATTTATGAAAACCATTTTCTTTTTATGGGTTATGATATGTTTAAAATTATATAATCTTGTGGAACAATTGTGTATGATTTTCATTATTTGATGGGTGGGGCCTATATCTCCCTCCAATGAATTGGGTAATGATTGATAACTAATGAGTATATATGTTATGCCTGAACCTGAGTACATGTTCATAATTTTATGCGTGAACCTGATTACATGTTCACAATGTTATGAGTGAACCTTCTTACGTGTTCACAATGTTATGCATAAACCAGATTACATGTTAATAATTTTATGCATGGACCTGGTTTCATGTCCAAAAGTTTATGAGTGAACCATGTTACATGTTCACGATTTTATGCGTAAACCTAATTAGATGTTGAAAATATTATTTGTGTTCATAGTTTCATTTCTATAGTTTATGTTTGAACTTGATTGCATGTTCGCAATTTTATACATGAACCTAGTTACATGTTCAAATTATTTTGTGTTAACCAAATTACAAGGTTACAATGTTATGTGTGGACCTAATTATGTGTCCATAAGTTTATTTTTGGGCTTGATTTCATATCCCTAACATAATGAGTGAACCTATTTCTATTTATACCTCTTCACAATGTCATAAGATAATGTTAATGCCAACATTCGATTTCATATTCCAATGTTATGATCTCACGAGTCATTTTCTTTGATATACATATCATTCATGTCTTATAAACTTTCAATATTTATTCAATTATTAATTTTTATGATCTATGTTATGTAGGTAATTATCTTATAAGGGTATGATCATGATCTCATTACCATTATGTTCATGTTATGCTTACATATCTTTTTTAGGTACCCTTACAGAGCATCTAATATTACCCTTTGTTAAGTTTCATTTTTACATTTTATAAATAATGGATTTAAGTATGATTACTAAGGGGAATGTCATTAAAGGATAATTTCATGTTCATTAACCAAGTTAGAAGATTATACTCCATATTTCCAAATACACTAAACTATTATGGTCTTCAGGCATGTAATTTTGTAATGTGATGAATATTCAGCTAAAATGATGTAATATCCACGTATATTAATCCTAGGTCACAAAATTCTAGGATCTATAAATAAGAACATTCAATTAAATATAGTGCAACAAAAGTAAAAGTATATTCTCTTTTATATGTAACAATGTTTAACAGATTATTTTCTAGTAGTTGTGCGGTTGTGTGGTTATATTATTTTCATAACATGCCTAGTTACCCCCATTGAGTAATGAATGATGTAAAAACATCATGTGATATCATTTAATTATTTAAAATACCTTCATGTGACAAGATAATGAGAATAAGATAATCAAGATTCTAATATATCTAATATATAAAATGGATAAAATTTAAATTGTTGAAAGGGACCCGACACTAATCCCCCTCCCAAGTTTTTGAATATCCCAAAGTTGACCTATCAATTGGTATCAAAGAATAGTTTCACATATTTTTGATTCCCACTAGTATATCTACTATCTTTTTAATGATTTCAGTTTCATTATCTTTTTTACAATGAAGTGATGTTTTGGGGAAGATTTAGTTATCTCTAAGAAGAATTCTATTTCTACCAATACGATGATGAGTTAGATAGATAATGAGAAAAAATAATTTAATAAGAATACACTATTATCTAAATAAGATGAATGATTATTATATTATTTCCTTCCTAAACAACAATATTGATCAAGATTGGAAACTGAAGAGCAGGTGGTTCAATTTTCCACCAAGGATAATGTAAACATTCCTACTTCAAGTGAATCAATAATGGTAACTAATCATGAGTTATATAAAAATCCTTTACAAACATTCCTTGAGAAGAATATTATATCCTAATTGGTGACGATAAACATTCTATAATTTCTTGAGATATATCAGTTGATATATTAAATATATTCTTCATTTTGCTACCAAAGAAAGATTTTCTTTTATTTTTTGAGTATTGTAATGTCCGTATAAAGTTATCACCCAGTTATAAGAAGAGGTATACTATTTGTAGAATTAATTTCAAGGAAAATAATTATAATTTTCAAATATCTCTAGATATTTTGGAGAAACTGAAAACAAAAAATTGGGATCTTGAAACAAGTGCCTCAAAATGGCTCCATGAAGTTGCTGAGAATGAGGCCCTAGAATAATGGATCCACAAACATAAAGAGAAATTAAAAAACATTCATGTCAAGGATTTGGAATTATAAGAAACACTCAAGAAAAACATAGATATTGACTATTTTTACCAAAAAAAAAGTTGTGTGAAGAGGACGATGAATGAATGAAGAGGGCTTGTAAAGACAAGGTTGTCATGATTTAAAATTATCCTTAATATGAAATGTCTAGAATTTAAATTAAAACTATCCAATATTGATAAGAAACTTATTAAGACTTCCAAAAGGTATAGATAGTTTAAACTAGTACTTAGGGGTCACCATAGAAATCTATGGTTGTTTGACCTCCAACATATGATAAGAAGATCATGAATTCATTCAATTATCTATCTCAAAAAGTTGTTAAGAAACATGTAACATTACAACCATCCTTTAATAATATTTCTAACTCATTTATTATGAATAAAATATGTCAAAAAAACAAAATCTATACAAGTATATGTGATGAAAGGTGATGGGAAGCCTACCATCATGAAAAAAGTTGATAGGAAAAAGAATGTGGATGTTTTCACCCCACAAAGATTCAAACACGTTATGAGGAAGACTCAAAACCCTAATATATAATAAATTATAATATTATGTTTTTTGGGCTACATTTGGTGCTCCAATAGGTTCAGTCATTGTGAACTAGACTGTTTGTACAATGATAAAAATGAAAATTCAAAAAGGAATGACATGGCAAGGGAGAGAGTCCTAGGGATAGACATGAAACACACACAGTTCCAAAAAATAGGTATACCTTAAAAAATTGGAAATATTGAAAACATATGTGATGTATGAAATAGAATAAGTAATAATATTGATTCATCCTCATATTAGAATGTTTCCAATGATTATAAGAAAAAATGACCATACAATTTGGCTAAAAATAAAGAAACATCCTTGGGAAGAAAGAAAATGTTTTTTGTAAACATAAATCCTCCCAAGAGGGTATAAAAGAATAATTTTAAGAAGACCATGTATTCTAATTCCAAGAAGTTGATGACAAATGATTCATCTAAAATAAATAACAAAAGGGATTGCTGTCAATACCCATCCTCGGGGCATGTGTCGTGACTACCCCAAGCCCGCCTTCCACAGGCCAGGGGCTGGCGACTAGCACCAAAAGCATAAATCTAGATAAAAAGGGAAGGAATTTCCTTTATAAAGTAAACAAACACCACAGAGTAATCAAGATGAAGTAAACACTAAGTAAACTAGGTATAACTGTAAGTGATGGAAAGTAAATGGGCCAGAATACAAACCCAAATGAAGTAAAGTACAACTAAAAAGAAAGTACAACAACTGAAAAGTAAAGCAGCAACGCCGAGCCGTCCACTGGAAATCCCACCTGAAGGGTGGGTACGGATAGCCTCCTTAGCTCCTCGGTTCCATCTGTCCACTCCGTGTATGTCCCGCCCAGTGGTCCACCTCCAGGTACTGACTTGCTCCACAAGCCTCAACCACGATCAGTGCTGTCTGTCTTCTACATCCAACACAACGTAGTGCGGGCATAGCCCATGCAGGGGTGAGTATACGCTACTCAGTAGGGACCCTGAGACCCCCGAAGGTCTCCCATAATCCACAAAGGATAATCCACAATGGAAAGATACAATCACAAAGTAACAACTAACTCAACTTAGGTATATACCCATACATATACCTAAGTCATCAATTCCAGTTCAGCTCCAACATCCAAGCCCAAGTTTGATCTACTCCACACAGGATAGCACAATCCAATCCACACAGGATAAAAAAACCTAATCCACACAGGGTAGAAAAACAATCATATCGAAGACAATGATTGAAAGTCAGGACTCATCTCACTCAGGTATACTTCTTCGTAAGATTATAGAGATGATCAGATGTAACCACTGATTCATCTAAGCTATCAGACCCATGTAGGATACAAGACCAGCTTAGCTGTCGGACCCACAAAGGATACAAGACCAGCTACTCTGCCGGACCCATGTAGGATACAAGTACAGAGTCAAATACTGTCGGACCCACGTAGGATACAAGAACAGTAGTCATGTACTACCAGACCCACATAGGATACAAGAACAGTAGTCATCGCCGCTGAACCCATGGAGGATTTCAGTACGGTCGTCGTCGCGGTCGAACCCATGGAGGATCCCAGTACAGTCGTTATCGTCGTCACAGTCGCAGCCAGCTTTAGGGTTCCCGCACACAGCATGCTCGATTCCGGGAGGGTCCGCTCCATCATCCAAGGGGTCGATACATCAACTGACACGAATTCTAGAGTTGATGTATCCCAATCTTCCGTCTCATCAAAAGAAACTCAACGTGACAGACGACGCGTCAATCGGACGCCCGGTCTGAGAGTTATTGGCTTTTTCGTCCTAGGGGTCCGGTTTGTTTTTATGTCAAAACCAACCCAACCATACTCCAACTGCATCCAAACCTCAAGTGGATTAAAACAAAAGGTCTGTCTCAGTAAGAGGAAACCAACAAAGTCGACGGCACGTCAATCGTACGTCTGGAGCTCAAGTTATAAGTGTTTCCACTCTGATGGCCTGGTTGGTGTCGCATTCAAACCAACCCGGACATACCCAAAGTTCTATAAAACCTTAGATGGAATATACCGAAAAGACTGTCTCTATACAAGGATATCTACGCAACTGACGGTGCGTCGATCGGAGGTTTGTATCCCAAGATATGGGTGTTGAACGAAACTGTCCGAAAACAGGGGGTTTGGGCCAGGTCTGACCCGGCCCAATACCCCCTGGGTCGGCCCGAACCGGGTCGACCCAACCCGGGTCCAGGTCCGGCCCACTAGGGTGTAGCCCGGCCCGGTGCGGGAGTCCGGCCCGACCCGACCGATTCGGCCCGGTCCGGGCGCCCACGTGCTGAACGGACGCAGAAGGGCGTGAGCTGCCGCCCCCTTCGAACTGAACGGTGGACCCGCGGGGGTTTTGCCCTGCTGTGCTGACCTGGAATTCAAACCCCCAGTTTTTCCAGATCTGGCTGGCCATAACAGCCGGCCAGTTGTGCTGCGCGGGACCGGTTTGTCCCACCTCATGTAGCACCGGCGGCCGGCGGTTCCGGCCGCCCTCCCCTGCTCTGCCGCGGCCAAAGGCCGTGGCCTTAGTCAGATCGGCGCGGCGCGACGGTACCGCGCCCCTCCGCCGTGGCCCACCCCAACCCCGGCCCTCCATGGATCTCTGGCACGACGTGATGATGACGCGCCCCTCCGTCGCGGCCCCGCTCCTATTGCGGCCTCTTTCGGCCTCAACGGCATGACGCGACGGCGCAACGCTCCTTCGACGTGGAGAAATTCCTCGTTCCCGTGCGGTGCCATTGCATTGTGCCGCCTTCGTCCCAAACCGCAACGGTGAACATCAACAAAGGTGGAGGAGGATCGGATGTGTTCATGTAGTCCGACCTCCTCCCATGAAAATGATAACAGGCGGCCCAAATATTTAACGATGAACGCAAAGAATAATCACATCGTAAAAACACACCCCTACCTTGAAGTTGTTATCGAAAGAAGATCGTCGTAAAAAATAGCGTCGTGAGGTAAAGCTCTATCTGTGCTTGACAGAGAACATCTGAGGTGGAGCAGTGCCTCATGCCAGCTGTGGAGAGGAGAAGAAAGGCACCACGATCACTCCTTGCGGTGATGGTGTTCTTCGTCGAGGTCTTGACGTTCTTCGCATTCTTCAATGTGGAATATGACATTCTTCAATACTAGAGCCCTCCTCTCAAAAAAACTCCACAAAACGATTCAAAAATAATAAAATAAGGCATTGCGTTATTTTATAACTCATGCCAACATTTTCAAAATTCCAATTGAATTCACCAAATTAATTAACTTGAACTGTCCAATTAATTTGGCGTTTTATTGGCATGTAATTTAATGAGGAAGAATTACAAAAATAATTGATAGAGGTAGTGTTTAATGGGTTGTTGGGGAAGTTAAAGGAGGTGGGGGCTCATGTGGTCCGCACCCCAACTTCCTCACATCTTCCATTCCCTTAACACTTAAACCATCAGTAAAGAAATAAAAATAAAATTTTAAAACAATTTTATTTTTGTTCCTCACATTTTTAACATCTCCTCCTGAGAAAATGCAACTCCAAACAAAGTCTTCCTAAGCAATTACCGGTGCTGCGGTTTCATCAGTGTCCTCAGATTTTGATTCCAAGCACCGGTTCAAATGTTAAGAAAACCCGCTCGTTCATTCACTAAATGTACCCAGTCTAAACATAGGAAAATGATTCCGGGCACACCAGGCATCGGAATCAGGTTCCGTCAGAAAGTTCATACTCGAAAAATTCCAAAAAAATTAAGAAAAAAAAATTCATGAAATTTATGGGTCTTTACATTACTCCCCCCTCAGGGCTTCACGTCCCCATAAAGATACATCAGAAACTAGGGAAACAAATGAGGGTACTGAGCACGCATCTGAGCCTGCTGCTCCCAAGTGCTCTCCTGTAGGTTCCCGTGATGTCATCTGATGCGCACTAGAGGAATCGACCACCCATGTAGGACCCACTCCTGTCGATCCTCGATCTCCACCGGGACCTCCGCAAAAGTCACCTCTTCATCAATGTCCAGCTCCCCATGGTTGATGATATGCATCGGGTCATGCACGTATCTCCTCATCTGAGATACGTGGAAGATGTTGTGCACCTGGTGCAACTGAGGTGGTAGAGCCAGGAGATAAGCCACCTCGCCTATCCTACTAAGAACCTGGAATGGTCCGATGAAGCGTGGAGATAACTTGCCGCCCCGACCAAATATCTGTAATCCACGTCGAGGTAAGACCCACAAGAAAATGTGGTCTCCATCCTCAAACTCTAGGGGTCTCCACCCCCTGTCAGCATAAGATTTCTATCAGCTCTGAGCTATCCTCATCTGCTCCTGGATGACCTGGACTTTCTCTGTCATGGCATGGACCATTGTTGGTCGCACAAGTGTTGACTCCCTAGGGTCAGTCCAGCACAGAGGTGATCTACAAGGTCGGTCGAACAATGCCTCGTATGGTGCCACCCCGATGGTGGAGTGGTAGCTGTTGTTGTATGAAAACTCCAGCAAGGGTAGGTGATCCTCCCTACTGCGACCAAAGTCGAGGACACATGCACAAAGCATATCCTCAAGTGTCTGAATGGACCTCTCCGTCTGACCATCCGTCTAAGGGTAGAAGGCGGTGCTCAGACGTAGTTGTGTCCCAAATGCCTCCTGTATCCCCTTCCAAAGCCGGGAAGTAAATCAAGAATCCCGATCGCATAATATATATGATGGCACACCATGAAGTCGTACGATATCTTGAACGTAGAGTCACCACAAGATCTCCACTGAGCCCTTCTCTCCGATGGGAAAAAAGTGGGCCGAATTGGTGAGTCGGTCGACAATCACCCAAATTGAGTCGTGACCTCGGGAAGTACATGGAATTCCAGCCACAAAATCCATAGATATTCTGTATCACTTTCACTTTGGGACCTCGAAGGGTTGTACCAATCTTGTTGGTACTTGGTGCTTCGCCATCACCTGCTGGCAGGTGAGGCATCGAGAAATGAACTTTGCTACAACCTCTTTCATACCCGGCCACCAGTGCTGTCGTCTTAGATCCTGGTACATCTTCGCCACTCCGGGATGTACCTCTAAAGGGGAAGTGTGAAATTCTCTCAGTACCTCCTCCTGTAAAGTAGCTGTTACCATGGTACGTCCTCTGAAAATGACGATGTGCCCTCCTTCCATAGAAAAACCATTAGGTTCTTATCCTGTGGAAATCTGTGCACGTCGCGTCTCATAGTCAACGTACCCAAGCTGTGCCTCTCTGAACCACTGAAGAAGTGGAGGAGTGACTATGAGTGACTATAGAAAGGCTGATCCATCTATATCTATGAAGGATATCTGCAAAGCGTCTAACTGCTCTATCGCCTCCCCAAGTAGTTGAATGCCCGTCCTCCTGTTGAGAGCATTGGCTACTACGTTCCCCTTTCCAGAAGTATAGACTATCTCAAAGTTAGAGTCCTGGAGGAACTCGAGCCATCGCCACTGTCTCAGGTTCATGTCCTTCTATGAGAAGATGTACCTAAGACTCTAGTGGTCAGAGTAGACTGTAAAGAGCTTTCCCATCAGATAGTATCGCCGCATCTTCAAGGTAAATACCACTACTGCTAACTCCAGGTCATGGGTAGTGTAGTTCTGCTCATGCTTCCTCAACTGTCGTGATCCATAGGCGATCACTGCCCGCTCCTACATCAGGACACACCCGATTCCAGTCCCTGATGCATCGCTGTAGACTATGTACCCTACTCCCTCCTATGGTAGCCTCAAGATGGTTATGCTGGTCAATCTCTGTCTCAGCTTCTGGAAGCTCTGTTGACATCTATCTGACCACACGAAGGGTTTCCCCTTCTTCTTCAAAGAAGAAAGTGGTGTCGCAACTCTGGAGAAGTCAGGCAAAAACTTCCGGTAGTATCCAGCCAGTCCAAGAAAACTCTGCACCACTATCATGCTCATGGGTGGCTCCCAAGCTAGCACTGCCTCGATCTCGCTGTATCCACCACAACTCCCACCTCAGATATGATGTGTCCCAAGAAGTGGACATCATGTATCCAGAGCTGATACTTTGAGAGCTTACCATAAATCTGGTGCTCTTGGAGTGTGTCCAGTAAAACCCGTAAGTGGTAGGCGTGCTCCTCCTCAGTGGTCGAGTATATCAATATGTCGTCGATGAAGACCACGAAAAATCGATTGAGGTGAGGCTGGAAGATCCTATTCATGAGACTCATAAGCACTACTGGAGCATTGGTTACACCTAAAGGAATAACCAAGAACACATAGTGGCCATACCGACATCTGAAGGTCGTCTTCTGCACGCCCTCATCCTGAACTTTGAGCTGATGATAGCCTGACCTGAGGTCTATCTTTGAGAACCACCGTGCTCCCTTGAGGTGATCGAAGAGGTCTTCAATCCTTGATAGCGGATACTTTTTCCTCACGGTCACCTGGTTTAGGTAATTATAGTCGACACACAGTCGCAAGCTCCCGTCTGCCTTCTTGGCGAACAAAATTGGGGAAGCCCAGGGTGAAACACTAGGTCGGATGAATCCCTTTCCCTACAAGTCCTCCAGCTGTACCCGTAGCTCTCGAAGCTCAGCAGGAGCCATCTGATATGATGGAGTGGGTATCGGGGCTGTCCCGGGGTACATGCCAATATAAAAGTCTACCTCTCTACGAGGAGGTAGTCCTGGAACGTCGTCAGGAAAAACGTCCGCATACTGATCCACCACTACAGGAAAACTCGGACTCCGCACGTCAACTGCTCCTAGGATGAGGCTAGCCAACTTATGAGTGATCGGATGTCCTCTCATCTACGTGAGTCCATCATGTGCTACAAATTCTTCCTTCTCGCCGGTGAAGGTGAACCTGCTCCCATCGGTGTGGACACACTGCACTTTACGCCTAATATAGTCGATCTGAGCATGGACTGTAGATAACCAATCCATGCCCAAGATAATGTTGTAAGGCCTTGACGATGCTACAAAAAGATCCCAGCCAAAGCTCTCGCCTCCTAGAGTAAGCTCACACTACCGACACTAGTGCGTAATCATCTAGTTTTCTCCCGTAGGAGTCTCTAGCCGTAAGGATCGAGCCAACGGCTCCGTCAGAATCTCCAAGCTCCGAATAAGGGCAGCGGAAATGAATGAATGACTTGATCCTGTGTCTATAAGAACTATAGGAAGGGTGGAGTAGACATAGATAGAACCTCAAATCATCTCTGGTGTGCCGTGATCGTTTCCATCGTCTGCCTGAAGCTGATCCTGCCTCTGCCCGCTAGCTCCATGTGGTCCGGGTGGACCTCCTGGTGGTGGTGGTGGTAAAGCCTCAAAGCGTCGCCCACCACCTACTCCTCATCCAGCTCCTCTGCCTCATCTTCCTGCTCCCTGCGGACCACCGTGGTTGACCCTCTGCCTCTCCCTGGGTGGTCCCACAACCATCTACTGCTTCTTTGCATGGCGGGTCGGGCAGTCACGAGCCATGTGGCCCTGCCCGCCGAATGTGTAGCATTGTCTGCTCCTCGTAAGACTAGCTCTGCGCCGTGTGCCCCGCACCTCTGAGCCAGTGTCCTAAGGTCGTCTTCCTGATGGTCTGGTCCGCCTACACCCCTGTGACCTCCGTCGACTACCAGCTGCAGAAGACTCAGCGACGTGCCGCCCTGCGGTAGGTCTCGTTGCTGGTGTACGCTAGCAAGAAATCTCTCTATGAGAAGGGCTCACTCCAGTACTCCTGCCTGCGTCGGAATGCCGAGGGAGATCATCAATTCCTTGATCTCATGCCTCAGTCTCTGCTCAAAGGTCCAGGCCCGGAAGAATGGGTCTCATACCATGTCTATCGAATTGCGCGAGAGATCGGTAAATCTCGCCGAGTACTGGGCTACCGTCATGATGCCCTTCCACAACTTTAGTAGCTCTTGAATGTGAACCGCACGTTGGGTGGCTAGGATGAACTCTGAGCGGAAGAGGCTCTCAAATTCATTCCAGAGGAGAGATGCATCGGCATGAACCTGGAGCATCAGGCTCCACCATCTTCCTACCGCCGCGTGCTAGAGACTCGCTGCAATGGTCACCATGAGGTCAGCTGGTGTCCCTACTGACCTAAAAACTCATAAAATAGACTCCACCCAATCCTCAGCTGTCTGAGGTTCCATCTCCCCATGGAACCTGGGTAGTCTCTGATGCTGAAACTCATGCAGTGCACTAAGGTGACGTGCACTCTCAGCGGCTGGGGCTAGTGGCATCGGTGGCTCGGCAGGTAGAGGTACCGCCGGTGCCTCTACTGTAAAAGGGCCCTGCACCGAGGCCTCATCGCTCGGTGGGCTATCGTCTCGTACAATGCTCTGAACCATAATTGGCTGCCGTCGTGGGGCCATACTGAAAAGAAACAGGTGTGCCACGGTCAAAACAGTATACCTGGTGAGCTGACACAAAGTAATCACAAAGAAAAATTTTGAAACACACATGCGATCAATGTTTTTGTGCACTGAGTGGGAAATCAGAAGTCAGGGTCCTAGTGTATGGATACGTTGGCCTCCGCACCAAAAATGGATTCCCTGGACTAATAACCACCCTCAATACCCTTAACACTATTGATTCACATAGAAGAAAGATCAGAATCCTGTGTTCTGCGGTAGAACCTAACTCCTCTGATACCAATTTGTCCCGACCCGTCCTCAGGGCCCATGCCGTTACTACCCCAAGCCCGCATTCCATAGGCCAGGGGATGGTTACTATCACCAAAGGCATAAATCCCGATATAAAGGGAATGCATTGCCTTTAAAAAGTAATCAAACACCACAGAGTAAGCAAGCTAAAGTAAACAATAAGTAAACTGGGTACAACTGTAAGTGCTGGAAAGTAAATGGGCCAGAATACAAACCCAACTGAAGTAAAGTACAACTGAAAAGAAAGTACAACAACTGAAAAGTAAAGCAGCAACGTCGAGACATACACTAGAAATCCCATCTGAAAAGTGGGTAGAGATAGCCTCCTCAGCTCCTCGGGTCTAGCCGTCTGCTCCGTGTACGTCTCGTCCAGTGGTCCACCTCCAGGTACCGACTTGCTCCACAAGCCTCAACCACGATCAGCATTGTCCGTCTTCTGCATCCAACACAACGAAGTGCGGGCATAACCCGTGCATGGGTGAGTATACGCTACTCAGTAGGGACCCCGAGACCCCCTAAGGTCTCCCAGAATCCACAAAGGATATTCCACAAAGGAAAGATATAATCACGAAGTAACAACCAACTCTACCTAGGTATATAACCATACATATACCTAAGTCATCAATTCTAGTTCGGATCCAACATCTGAGCCTAAGTTCGATCTAGTACACAAAAGATAGCACAATCCAATCCACACAGGATAACACAACCCAATCCACACAGGATAGGAAAACAATCATAACGAAGACAATGATTGAAAGTCAAGACTCATCTCACTCAGGTATACTACTTCATAAGACGATAGAGATGATCAGATGTAACCATTGATTCATCTAATCTGCCAGACCCACGTAGGATACAAGACCGGCTAAGCTATCCGACCCACAATGGATAAAAGACCATCTACTCTGTCGGACCCACGTAGGATAAAAGTACAGATTCAAATACTCCCAGACCCACGTAGGATACAAGAACAGTAGTCCCGTACTGTCAGCCCCACATAGTATACAAGAAAAAGAGCCATCGTCGCCGAACCCACGGAGTTTTTCACTACGGTCGTCGTCGCTGTCGAACCCATGGAGGATCCCAGTACAGTCGTCATCGTTATCGTAGTCGTAGCGATCTCTAGGGTTCCCGCACACAGCATGCTTGATTTTGGGAGGGTACGCTCCACGAGCCAAGGGTTCAATACATCGACTGACACGAATTCCAGAGTTGATGGATCCCAAAGTTCCGTCTCTTCAAAAGGAACTCAACGCGACAGAAGGCGCGTCAATCAGACGCCCGGTATGAGAGTTATTGGCTTTTTCATCCCAGGGGCCCAGTTGGTTTTTAAGTCAAAACTATCCCGACCGTACTCAAACTGCATCTAAACCTCGAGTGGAGTAAGCCAAAAGGTCCGTCTCACTAAGAGAAACAAACAAAGTCAACGGCACGTCAATCGGACGTCTGGAGCTCAAGTTATAAGTGTTTCTGCTCCGAAGGCCTGATTGGTTTCGCGTTCGAACCAACCCGGCCATAACCAAAGTTCTCCGAAACTTTGGGTTTAATATTTCTAAATGACCGTCTCGATCCAAGGATTGCTATGAAACTAACGGTGCGTCTATCGGAGTTACGTAGACTAAGATATGGTTTTCTAAACAAAACTGTCTGAAAACAGAGGGTTTGGGCCCGGTCCGACCTGGCCCAATACCCCCTGGGTCGGCCCGGCCTAGCCCGGCCCGGCGCGGGCGGTCCGGGCGCCCACGTGCTGATCAGACGAGGAAGGGGGGGAGCCTCCGCCCCCTTCGAACCGAACGGCGGACCCGCGGGGGGTCTGTCCTACTGCGCTGACCAGGGGTTCAAACCCCCAGTTTTTCCAGATCTGGCCGGCCGTAACGGCCAGCCAGTTGTGCCGCGCAGGACCAGTTGGTCCCGCCTCCTGTAGCACCGGCGGTCGGCGGTTCCGGCAGCCCTCCCCTACTCCGCCAAGGCCGAAGGCCGCGGCCTTGGTCCGACCGGCGCCGCGCAACAGCATCGCGCCCCTCCGCCACGGCCCACCCTGGCTGTGGCCCTCCATGGTTCTCCGGCGCGGTGCGACGGTGCCGTGCCCCTCTTCCGCGACCCCGCTCTGGCCACGGCCTCTTTCGGCCTCAACGGCGCGGTGTGACCACACCACGCTCCTTTTCCGCAGTGAAATTCCTCATTCCCACGCGGTGTCGTTGCACCGCATCGCCTTCGTCCCAAACCGCAATAGTGAACATCCACAAAGGGGGAGGAGGATCGGCCGGGTTCGTGTGGTCCGACCACCTCCCATTAAAATGATAACAAGTGGCCCAAATATTTAACGATGAGTGCAAAGAATAATCACATTATAAAAATACACCCCTACCTTGAAGTAGTTGTCGAAAGAAGATTGTCGCGGAAAACAGCGTCGCAAGGTAAATCTTCGTCCATGCTTGACGGTGAACGTCCGAGGTGGAGCAGTGTCTCATACCAGCTGCGGAGAGGAGAAGAAAGGCATGGTGATCACTCCTTACGGTGATGGTGTTCTTCGTCGAGGTCTTGACGTTCTTCTCATTCTTCAATGTGGAGGACGGCGTTCTTCAAGACTAGAGCCCTCCCCTCAAAAAAAACTCCACAGAACGATTCAACAATAATAAAATAAGGATTTTCCTTATTTTATTACTCATTCCAACCTTTTCAAATTCCAATTGAATTCACCAAATTAATTAACTTGCGCTGTCCAATTAATTAATCGTTTTATTGGCATGATTTTAATGAGTAAGAGTTACAAAAATAATTGCTAGAGGGGGGTTTAATGGGGTGTTGGGGAAGTTAAAGGAGGTGGGGGATCGTGTCGGCCCCACCCCAACTTCCTCACATCTTCCTTTCCCATAACACTTAAACCATCAGCAAAAGAAATAAAAAAAAATTGTAAAACAATTTTATTTTTATTCCTCATATTTTTAACATATCCTCCTGAGCAAACACAACTCCAAAAAAAGTCTTCCTAAGCAATTACTGGCGCTGGGGTTTCATCAGTGTCCTCGGATTTTGATTCCGAGCACCAGTTCAAAAGTTAGGAAAACCCTCTCATTCGTTCACTCAACGTACCCGAGCTAAACTTCAGAAAATGATTCCGGGCACACCGGGCCTCGGAATAAGGTGCCGTAAAAAATTGCATACTCGTAAAATTCCAAAGAAATTAATCAAAAAAAAAATTATTGAAATTTACAGGTATTTAAATTATACCCACCTCAGAGCTTTACATCCCTATAAAGATACATCACAAACTAGGGAAACAAATGAGGGTACTGAGCATGCATTTGAGCCTCCCGCACCCAAGTGCTCTCCTGGAGGTTCCCGTGCTACCATCTGATTCACACTAGAGGAATCGACCGCCCATGTAGGACCCGCTCCTGTCGATCCTCAATCTCCACCGGACCTCCACAAAAGTCACCCCATCATCAATGACCAGCTCCCCATGGTTGATGATATGTATCAGGTCGTGCACGTATCTCCTCAGCTGAGATACGTGGAAGACTTCGTGCACCCGGTGCAACTGAGGTGGTAGATCCATGCGATAAGCCACATCGCCTATCCTGCTGAGAACCTGGAATGGTCTGATGAAGCATGGAGATAACTTGTCGCCCCATCCAAATCTTCGTAATCCACATCGAGGTGAGACCCCCAAGAAAACGTGGTGGTCATCCTCAAACTCTAGTGGTCACCGCCTCCTGTCAGCATAAGATTTCTGTTGACTCCGAATTGTCCTCATCCGCTCCTGGATGACTAGGACTTTCTCTATCATGGCCTGGACCATCTCTGGTCCCACAAGTGCTGACTCCCCAGGGTCTGTCCAGCACAGAGGTGTTCTGCATGGTCGGCCGTACAATGCCTCGTATGGTTCCATCCCGATGGTGGAGTGGTAGCTGTTGTTGTACGCAAACTCCACCAAGGGTAGGTGATCCTCCCAGCTGTGACCAAAGTCGAGGACACATGCACGGATCATGTCCTCGAGAGTCTGAATTGTCCTCTCCGTCTGACCATCCATCTGAGGGTGGAAGGTGGTGCTCAGACGTAGCTACGTCTTGAATGCCTCCTGCAACCCTTTCCAAAGCTGGGAAGTAAAGAAATCATCCAGTTCAGAGATGATATATGATGGCACACCATTAATCCGTACGATATCCTGAACGTAGATGCATCCCAAGCTCTCCACTGAGCCCTTCTCTCTGATTGGTAAAAAGTGGGCCGACTTGGTGAGTCGGTCGACAATCACCCAAATGGAGTCGTGACCTCTAGAAGTATGTGGAAGTCCAGTCACGAAATCCATAGATATTCCGTCCCAATTCCACTCTAGGACCTCCAAGGGTTGTACCAAGCCTGCTGGTACCTGGTGCTCCACCTTCACCTGCTGGCAGGTGAGGCATCGAGAAACGAACTCTGCTACAACCTTCTTCATACACGGCCACCAGTGCTATCATCTTAGATCCTGGTACATCTTCGCCACTCCTGGATGTACCGCTAAAGGGAAGTGTGAAACTCTCTCAGCACCACCTCCTGTAAAGAAGGTGGTACCATGGTATATCCTCTGAAAAGGGCGACGTGATCTCCTCCCATAGAAAAACCATTAAGTGCATATCCTGTGGAAATCTGTGTATGTCGTGTCTCACAGTCAACGTCACCAAGCTGTGCCTCTCTGAACCACTGAAGAAGTGGAGGAGTGACTATGAGTGACTGTAGAAAGGCTGATCCATCTCTATCTATAAAGGATATCTACAAAGCGTCTAACTGCTCTGTCACCTCCCCAAGTAGTTGAATGCCCATCCTCCTGCTGAGAGCATCGTATACTACGTCCCCCTTTCCAAGAGTATAGACTATCTCAAATTCATAGTCCTGGAGGAACTCGAGTCATCGCCACTGTCTCAGGTTCAGGTCCTTCTGTGAGAGGATGTACCTAAGACTCTGGTGGTTAGAGTAGACTGTAAAGCACTCGCCCATCTGATAGTGTCACCACATCTTCAAGGAAAAGACCGCTGCTGCTAACACCAGGTCATGGGTAGCATAGTTCTACTCGTGTTGCCTCAACTTTCATGATCCATAGGCGATCACTGCCCGCTCCTGCCTCACTACACACCCGAGTCCGGTCCCTGATGCATCACAGTAGACTACGTACCCTACTCCCATCTCCAGTAGCCTCAATATGGGTGCACGGTTCAATCTCTTTCTCAGCTTCTGGAAGCTCTGATGACATCTATCTGACCACACGAAGGGTCTCCCCTTCTTCATCAAAGCAGAAAGTGGTGCCAAAACTCTGGAGAAGTCTGGCACAAACCTCCGGTAGTATCCAGCCAGTCCTAGGAAACTCTACACCTCTGTCACGCTCCTGGGTGGCTCCCAAGCTAGCACTGCCTCGATTTTCACCGGTTCCACCAAAACTCCCGCCTCAGAGATGAAGTGTCCTAAGAAGTTGACCTCACGTATCTAGAACTGACACTTCGAGAGCTTACCATAAAGCTGGTTCTCTCGGAGTGTGTCCAATACAACCCGCAAGTGGTAGGCGTGCTCCTCCTTAGTGGTCGAGTATATCAATATTTCATCGATGAAGACCACGACAAATTGATCAATGTAATTCTAGAATATCATATTCATGAGACTCATGAACACTTCTGGATCATTGGTTATGCCGAAAGTCATAACCAAGAACTCATAGTGTCCATACCGACATCTAAATGTCATCTTCTGCACGTCCTCGTCCCGAACTATGAGCTGATGATAGCCTGACCTGAGGTCTATCTCCGATAACCACCTTGCTCCCTTGAGTTGATCGAAGAGCTCGCCAATCCTCGGTAGCTGATACATGTTTCTCACGGTCACCTGGTTCAGGCGACGATTGTCGACACACAGTCGCAATCTCCCATTCTCCTTCTTGGCGAACAAAATCGGGGAAGCCCAGGGTGAAACACTGGGTCGGATGAATCCCTTGCCCTGCAAGTCCTCCAGCTATACCCGTAGCTCTCAAAGCTCAGCGAGAGCCATCCGATATGCTGGAGCGGATATCGGGGCTATCTCGGGGTATAGGTCAATATAAAAGTCTACCTCTCTGCGAGGAGGTAGTCCTGGAACGTCATCAAGAAAAACGTCCGCAAATTGATCCACCACTACATGAATACTCAGACTCTGCACATCAACTGCTCCTAGGATGAGGCTATCCAACTGATTAGTGATCGGTTATCCTCTCCTCTGCATGAGTCCATCATGCACTGTAAAGGCTCCCTTCTCGCCGATGAAGGTGAACCTGCTCCCATCGGTGCGGACACACCGCACTTTACGTCTAACACAGTCGATCTGATCATAGACTGTAGATAACCAATCCATGCCCAAGATGACGTCGTAAGGCCTTGACGCCACTACAAGAATATCCCAGCCGAAGATCTCACCTCCTAGAGTAATCTCACACTAACGGCACCAGTGCGTAATCGTCGAGTGTGCCCCCATAAGAGTGTCTAGCCGTAAGGATCAAGCCAATGGCTCGGTCGGAATCTCCGAGCTCCGAATAAGGGCAGCGACAATGAAAGGATGACTCGCTCTAGTGTCTATAAGAACTGCAGAAAGGGTGGAGTAGACACAGATAGTACCTAGAATCATCTCTGGTACACCGTGGTCATATGACTCCACATCCTGAAGCTAATCCTGCCTCTACCCTCCAGCTCCCTGTGGTCAGGGTGGACCTCCTGGTGGTTGTGGTGGTAAAGCCTCAAAACGTCGCCCACCACCTGCTACTCCGCCAGCTCCTCTGCCTCGTCTTCCCGCTCCCGGAGGACTACCATGGTCGGCCCTATGCCTCTTCCTAGGTGGTCCCTCAACCCTTTATTGCTGCTCTCCATGACGGGTCAGGAAGTCACAAGCTATGTGGCCATGCCCGCCGCATGTGTAGCATTGTCTGCTTCTCGTAAGACTGGATCTGCGTCATGTGCCCCGCACCTCTGAGCCAGTGTCCTGAGGTCGTCCTCCTAATGGTATGGCTTTCCTGGACCCCTGTGAAATCCGTTGAATTCCATCTGTAGAAGACTTAGCTACGTGCCGCCCTGTGGTAGGTCTCGCTTCTAGTGTAGGCTCAGTAAGAAAGCTCTCTACGAGAAGGGATTGCTCCAGTACTCCTGCCTGTGTCGGACTACTGAGGGAGATCATCGATGCCCTGATCTCATGCCTCATTCCCTGCTCAAAGGTCCAGGCCCAGAAGAATGGGTCCCGTACCATGTTCGTCAAATAGCCCTAGAGATCGGTAAATCTCACCGAGTACTGGGCTACCGTCATGCTGCCATGCCGCAGCTGTAGTATCTCCTGAATTCGCACTGCACGTAGGGTGGCTAGGAAGAACTCTGAGTGGAAGAGGCTCTCAAAGTCCATCCAGAAGAAAGATTCATCTTCGTGCACCTAGAGCATCAATCTCTACCATCTTCCTGCTGCTGCGTGCAGGAGACTCACTGCAAGGATCACCATGAAGTCAGCCGGTGTCCCTAATAACCTGAAATCTCGTACAACTGCCTCCAACCAATCCTCGTCTTCCTGAGGGTCCATCTCCCTAAGGAACCTGGGCAGTCTCTGATGTTGAAACTCATGCAGTGCACTAAGGCGACGTGCACTCTGAGTGGCTGGAGCTGGTGGCATCAGTGGCTCGGTGGGTAGAGGTACCGCCGGTACCTCTACTGTAAAAGGTCCCTGAACTGAGGCCTCGTCGCTCGGTGGGCTGTCGTCTAGCAAAAATTTCTGAACCCTATCTAGTTACCATCGTGGGGCCATCGTGAAAAGAAACAGGTACAGAATGGTAAAAATAATATACCTGGTGAGCTGACACAAAGTAATCACAAAGGAAACTTTTGAAACACACTTGCAATCAATGTTTTCGTGCACTGAGTCGGAAATCAGAATTCAGGGACCTGGTGTATGGATATGTCGACCGCCGCACCAACACTGGATTCCCTGGACTAATAACCACACTCAATACCCTTAACACTATTGCTTCACATAGAAGAAAGATCAGAGTCCTGACTTCTGTGGTAGAACTGAACTCCTCTGATACCAATTTGTCACGACCCGTCCTCGAGGCTCGTGTCGTGACTACCCCAAAGCCCGCATTCCATAGGCCAAGGGCTGGCGACTAGCACCAAAGGCGTAAATCCTGATAAAAAGGGAAGGCATTGCCTTTATAAAGTAAAAAAACACCACATAGTTAGCAAGTTGAAGTAAACACTAAGTAAAATGGGTACAACTGTAAGTGCTGGAAAGTAAATGGGACAGAATACAAACCCAACTGAAGTAAAGTAAAACTAAAAATAAAGTACATCAACTGAAAAGTAAAGTAGCAATGCTGAGCTGTCCACTAGAAATCCCACCAGAAAAGTGGGTACTGATATCCTCCTCAGCTCCTCAGGTCCAGCCGTCCGCTCCGTGTATGTCTCGCCCAGTGGTCCACCTCCAGGTATTGACTTTATCTACAAGCCCCAACCACGATCAACGATATCCACCATCTACATCCAAAAAAACATAGTGCAGGCATAGCCCGTGCAGGGGTGAGTATACGATACTCAGTAGGGACCCCGTGACCCCTAATGGTATCCCAGAATCCACAAAGGATAATCCACAAAGGAAAGATACAATCACGAAGTAACAACCAACTCTACTTAGGTATTTGCCCATACATATACCTAAGTCATAAGTTCCAGTTTGGCTCCAACATCAGAGCCCAAGTTTGATCTAGTCCACACATGATAGCACAATCCAATCCACATAGGATACCACAACCCAATCCACACAGGATAACAAAACAATCATATCGACGGCAAGGATTGAAAGTCAAGACTCACCTCACTCTGGTATACTTCTTTGTAAGATGATAGATATGATCAGATGTAACCACTGATTCATCTAAGCTGTCGGACCCATGTAGGATACAAGACCAGCTAAGCTGTCAGACCCACAACGGATACAAGACTAACTACTCTGCCGGACCCACGTAGGATACAAGTACAGAGTCAAATACTGCCGGACCCATGTAGGATACAAGAACAGTAGTCACGTACTTCCAGACCCATATAGGATACAAGAACATTATTCATCGCTGCAGAACCCACAAAGGATTTTAGTATGGTCGTCGTCACTGCCGAACCCATGGAGGATCCCAATACAGTTGTCATCGTCGTCACAGTCGCAGCCAGCTCTAGGGTTCCCGCACACAGCATGCTCGATTCCGGGAGGGTCCGCTCCACAAGCCAAGGGGTCGATACATCAACTGACACGAAGTCTGGAGTTTATGTATCCCAAAGTTCTGTCTCATCAAAAGGAACTCAACGCGACAGACGGCGCGTCAATCGGACGCCCGGTCTGAGAGTTGTTGGCTTTTTCATCCCAGGGGCCCGGTTGGTTTTTAAGTCAAAACCAACCCGACCATATTTCAACTACATCCAAACCTCTATTGGAGTAAGCCAAAAGGTCTGTCTCATTAAGAGGAAACAAACAAAGTCGACGGCACGTCAATCGGACGTTCGAAGCTCATGTTATAAGTGTTTCCGCTCCGAAGGCCCG
This sequence comes from Viscum album, assembly GCA_963277665.1. Taxonomy (NCBI): domain Eukaryota; kingdom Viridiplantae; phylum Streptophyta; class Magnoliopsida; order Santalales; family Viscaceae; genus Viscum; species Viscum album. The sequence continues at coordinate 403,626,131 of OY728157.1, forward strand.
GTTGGTTTCGCGTTCGAACCAACCCGGCCGTACCCAAAGTTCTCCAAAACATTGAGTGTAATATACCGAAACGACTGTCTCGATCCAAGGATCTCTACGCAACTGACGTTGTATCGATCAGAGGTCCGCATCCCAAGATATGGGCGTCTGAACGAAACAGTCCGAAAACATGGGGTTTGGGCCCAGTCCGACCCGACCCAATACCCCCTGGGTCGGACCGAACCGGGTCGACCCGACCCGGGTCCGCGTCCGGCCCACTCGGGCGCGGCCTGGCCCAGCCGGCGTGGCTCGGCCCAGCACGTGCGGCCCGGCCCAGCGCGGGCGGTCTGGACGCCCCCGTGCTGGGCGGACGCGGAAAGGGGGGAGCTGCCGCCCCCTTCGAACCGAACGGTGGCCCCGTAGGGGGTCCGCCCTACTGCGCTGATGGAGGGTTCAAACACTCGGTTTTTCTGGATCTGGCTGGTCGTAACGGCCGGCCAGTTGTGCTGCGCGGGACCGGTTGGTCCCGCCTCCTATAGAACCGGCGGCCGGCGGTTCCGGCCGCCTTCCCCTGCTCCGCCGTAGCCAAAGGTCACGACCTTGGTCCAACCGGCACCGCGCGATGGCACCGCGACCCTCCTCTATGGCCCGCCCCAGTCGCGGCCCTCCAGGGTTTCCAGCGTGGCGCGATGGCGCCGCACCCCTCCGCTGTATCCCCGCTCCGTCCGTAGCCTCTTTCGGCCTCAACGGTGCAGCACGACAGTGCCACGCTCCTTTGCCACGGTGAAATTCCTCATTCCCACGCGGAGCCGTTGCACCGCCCCGCCTTCATCCCAAACCGCAACGGTGAACATCAACAAAGGGGTGGGAGGATCGGCCGTGTTCGTGCTGTTCGACCTCCTCCCGTTAAAATGATAACAGGTGTCCGAAATATTTAACGATGAACGCAAAGAATAATCACATCATAAAAACACAACCCTACCTTGAAGTAGTTGTCAAAAGAAGATTATCACGGAAAATGGCGTCGCTAGGTAAAGCTCCGTCCGTTCTTGACGGAGAACTTCCAAGGTGGAGTGGCATCTCATGCCGGCTGTGGAGAGGAGAAGAAAGGAACAACGATCACTCCTTGCGGTGACGGCGTTCTTTTTCGAGGTCTTGACGTTATTCGCGTTCCTCAACGTGGAAGACGACGTTTTTCAAGACTAGATCCCTCCTCTCCAAAAAAAAACGCCCCACAATGATTCAACAATAATAAAATAAGGCTTTCCCTTATTTTATTACTCATTCCAACCTTTTCAAAATTCCAATTGAATTCACCAAATTAATTAACTTGCGTTGTCCAATTAATTAGGCGTTTTTTGGCATGTATTTTAATGAGGAAGAGTTACAAACATAATTGCTAGAGGGGGGGGGTTTAATGGGGTGTTGGGGGAGTTGAAGGAGGTGGGGCTCGTATTGGACCCACCCCAACATCCTCACATCTTCCTTTCCCATAACACTTAAACCATCAGTAAATAAATAAAAATAAAATGGTAAATCAATTTTATTTTTATTCCTCACATTTTTAACATCTCCTCCCGAGCAAACGCAACTCCAGAAAAAGTCTTCCTAAGTAATTACCGGTGATGCGGTTTCATCGGTGTCCTTGGATTTTGATTCCGAGCACCTGTTCAAAAGTTATGAAAACACGCTTGTTCGTTCACTGAACGTACCCGAGCTAAACTTCGGAAAATGATTCTGGGCACACCGGGCCTCGGAATCAGGTGCCGTCAGAAATTGCATACTTGTAAAATTTCAAAGAAATTAATCAAAAAAAAAATTCCTTGAAATTTACGGGTCTTTACATTACTCCCACCTCAGGGATTTATATTCCTGTAAAGATACATCACAAACTAGGGAAACAAATGAGGGTACTGATCACACATCTGAGCCTCCCGCTCCCAAGTTCTCTTCTGGAGGTTCCCGTGATGCCATCTGATGCGCACTAGAGGAATGGACCACCCACGTAGGACCCACTCTTATCGATCCTCGATCTCCACCAGGACCTCCCCAAAAGTCACCCCGTTATCAACGTCCAGCTCCCCAGGGTTGATGATATGCGTCGGGTCGTACACGTATCTCCTCAGCTAAGACACGTGGAAGACGTCGTGCACCCGGTGCAACTGAGGTCGTAGAGCCAAGCGATAAGCCACCTCACTTATCCTGCTGAGAACCTGGAATGGTCTGATGAAGCGTGGAGATAAATTTTTACCCCGGACAAATCTCTGTAATCCACATCGATATGAGACCCCCAAGAAAACGTGTTCGCCATCCTCAAACTCTAGTGGTCTCCGCCTCCTATCAACATAAGATTTCTGTCAACTCTGAGCTATCCTCATCCGCTCCTGGATGACCTGGACTTTCTCTGTCGTGGCCTGGACCATCTCTGGTCCCACAAGTGATGACTCCCCAGGGTCTATCCAGCACATAGGTGATCTGTAAGGTCGGCCATACAATTCCTCGTATGGTTCCATCCCGATGGTGGAGTGGTAGATGTTGTTTTATACAAACTCCACCAAGGATAGGTGATCCTCCAAACTGTGAACAAAGTTGAGGACACACGCACGAAGCATGTCCTGGAGAGTCTGAATGGTCCTCTCTGTCTGACCCTCCGTCTGAGGGTGGAAGGCGGTGCTCAGACGTAGCTGCGTCCCAGATGCCTTCTGCAACCCCTTCAAAATCCAAGAAGTAAAGTGAGCATCCCGATCGGAGATGATAGATGATGGAACACCATGAAGTCGTACGATCTCCTGAACATAGAGGCATCCCAAGCTCTCCACTGAGCCTTGCTCTCTGATGGGTAAAAAGTGGGCCGACTTGGTGAGTCAGTCGACAATCAACCAAATGGAGTCGTTACCTTTGGAAGTACGTGGAAGTCCAGTCACGAAATCCATAGATATTCCATCCCACTTCCACTCCAGGACCTCCAAGGGCTGTACCAAGACTACTGGTACCTGGTGATCCACCTTCACTTGCTGGCAGGTGAGGCATCGGGAAACGAACTCTGATACAGCCTTATTCATACCCAGCCACCAGTGCTGTCTTCTTAGATCCTGGTACATCTTTTCCACTCCGGAATGTACCACTAAAGGGGAAGTGTTAAACTCTCTCAGAAACTCCTCCTGTAAAGCAACTAGTACCATGGTACTTCCTCTGAAAAGGAAGACATTCTCTCCTCCCATAGAAAAACCATTAGGTGCCTGTCCTGTGGAAATATGTGCACGACACATCTCACAGACAATGTCCCCAAGTTGTGCCTCTCTGACCCGCTGAAGAAGTGGAGGAGTGACTGTGAGTGACTTTAGAAGGGCTTCTCCATCTTTATCTATGAAGGATATCTGCAAAGAGGCTAACTGCTCTATCACCTCCACAAGTAGCTGAATGCCCGTCCTCCTGCTCAGAGCATCAGCTACTATGTTCCCCTTTCCAGGAGTATAGACTATCTCAATGTCATAGTCCTGGAGGAACTCGAGCAATCACCGCTATCTCAGGTTCAGGTCCTTCTGTGAGAAGATGTACCTAAGAATCTGGTGGTCAGAGTAGACTATAAAGCACTCGCCCATCAGATAGTGCCGCCACATCATCAAGGCAAAGACCACTGCTGCTAACTCCAGGTCATGGGTAGTGTATTTCTGCTCATGCTGCCTCAACATTCGTGATCCATAGGTGATCACTGCCTGCTCCTAAATCAGGAAACACCCGAGTCCGGTCCCTGATGCATCGCAGTAGACTACGTACCCTACTCCCTCCTTCGGTAGCCTCAAGATGGGTGCGCTGGTCAATCTCTGTCTGAGTTCCTGGAAGCTCTGCTGATATATACCTGACCACACGAAGGGTTTCCCCTTCTTTGTCAAAGCTAAAAGTGTTGCTGCAACTCTGGAGAAGTCTGGCACAAACTTCCGGTAGTATCCAGCCAGTCCTAGGAAACTCCGCACCTTCGTCGCGCTCCTGGTGGCTCCCAAGCTAGAACTGCCTCGATCTTCACTGGATCCAACACAACTCCCGCCTCAGAGATGATGTGTCCCAAGAAGTGGACTTCACGTATCCATAACTAACACTTTGAGAGCTTTCCATAAAGCTGGTGCTCTCGGAGTGTGTCCAGTAGAACCCACAAGTGGTAGGCATGCTCCTCCGCAGTGGTCGAGTATATCAATATGTCGTTGATGAAGACCACGACAAATCGATCGAGGTAAGGCTGGAAGATCCTGTTCATGAGACTCATGAACAATGCTGGAGCATTGGTTATGCTGAAAGGCATAACCAAGAACTCATAGTCGTCATACTGACATCTAAAGGCCGTCTTCTGCACGTTCTCGTCCTGAACTCTAAGCTGATGATATCCTGACCTGAGGTCTATCTTCGAGAACCACCGTGCTCCCTTGAGCTGATCGAAGAGGTCATTAATCCTCAGTAGCAGATATTTGTTCCTCACGGTCACCTGGTCCAGGCGACAATAGTCGACACACATTTGCAAGCTCCCACTTTCTTTCTTGGCGAACAAAATCGGGGAAGCCCAGGGTGAAACACTGGGTCAGATGAATCTGTTGCCCTGCAAGTCCTCCAACTGTACCTATAGCTCTTGAATCTCAGCGGGAGCCATCTGATATGATGGAGTGGATTTCGAGGTCGTTCCGGGGTACAGGTCAATATAAAAGTCTACCTCTCTTTGAGGAGGTAGTCCTGGAATGTCGTTAGGAAAAATGTCCGCATAGTGATCCACCACTATAGGAAAACTCGGAATCCGCACGTCAACTGCTCCTAGGATGAGGCTAGCCAACTGATGAGTAATCAGATGTCCTCTCCTCTGCGTGAGTCCATCCTGTGCTGCAAAGGCTCCCTTCTCGCCGGTGAAGGTGAACCTGATCCCATCGGTGCGGACACACTGCACTTTATGGCTAATACAGTAGATCTGAGCATGGACTGTAGATAACTAATCCATGCCCAAGATGACCTCGTAAGGCCTTAACGCTGCTACAAGAAGATCACAGCCGAATCTCTCGCCTCCTAGAGTAATCCCACACTATCGGCATCAGTGCGTAATCATCGAGTATGCTCCTATATGAGTCTCTAACAGTAAGGATCGAGCCAACGGCTCCATCGAAATCTCCGAGCTTCGAACAAAGGCAGCAGCAATGAAATAATGACTCGCTCCTGTGTCTATAAGAACTGCAGTAAGGGTGGATTAGACACAAATAGTACCTTGAATAATCTCTGGTGCGCCGTGGTCGTAGGCCTCCACTGCCTGAAGCTGTGCCTGCATCTGCCTGCCAGCTCCCTGTGGTCAGGGTGGACCTCCTGGTGGTGGTGGTGGTAAAGCCTCAAAGCGCCGCCCACCACCTGCTGCTCGTCCAGCTCCTCTGCCTCGTCCACATGCTCCCTTAGAACTACCACGGTAGACCCTCTGCCTCTTCCTGGGTGGTCCCTCAACCGTCTGGTGCTCCTCTTCACAGTGGGTCGGGTAGTCACGAGCCATGTGGCCCTGCCCTCTGCATGCGTAGCACTGTCTTCTCCTCGTAAGATTGGCTCTGCGCCGTGTGCCCCTCACATCTGAGCCAGTGTCCTGAGGTCATCCGCCTGATGGTCTGGTCCGCCTGGACCCCTATGACATCCGTTGACTGCCAGCTACAGAAGACTCAGCTATGTGCCGCCCTGCGGTAGGTCTCGCTGCTGGTGTAGGCTCAGTAAGAAAGCTCTTTACGATAAGGGCTCGCTCCAATACTCCTGCCTGCGTCGGAATGCTGAGGGATATTATCGATGCCCTGATCTCATGCCTCAGTCCCTGCTATAAGGTCCGGGCCCAGAAGAATGGGTCCCATACCATGTCTGTCGAATAGAGTGAGAGATCGGTAAATCTTGCCGAGTACTGGGCTATCGTCATGATGCCCTGCCGCAGCTGTAGTAGCTCCTGAATGCGCACCGCACGTAGGGTGGCTGGGGAGAACTCTGAGCATAAGAGGCTCTCAAAGTCCTTCCAGAGGAGAGATGCCTCATCGTGCACCTAGAGCATCAGGCTCCACCATCTGCCTGCTGCCGCATGCAGGAGACTCACTGGAAAGATCACTATGAGGACAGATGGTGTCCCTACTAACCTGAAAACCCATACAACAACCTCCATCCAATCCTCAGCTGCTTGAGGATCTGTCTCCCCATGGAACCTGGGCGGTCTCTGATGCTAAACCTCGTGTAGTGCACTAAGGCGACGTGCACTCTCAGCGGCTGGGGCTGGTGGCATCGTTGGCTCGATGGGTAGAGGTACCGACGGTGCCTCTACTGTAAAAGGGTCATACACCGAGGCCTCATCGCTTGGTGGGCTGTCATCTCGCACAAAGATCTGAACCCTAGCTGGTTGTCGTCGTGGTGCCATCCTGAATAGAAACAGGTGTTCCACGGTCAAAATATTATACCTGGTGAGCTGACACAAAGTGATCGCAAAGAAAACTTTTGAAACACACATGCAATCAATGTTTTCGTGCACTGAGTCCGAAATCAGAAGTCAGGGTCCTGGTGTATGGATATGTCGGCTGCCGCACCAACACTGGATTCCCTGGACTGATAACCACACTCAATACCCTTAACAATATTGCTTCACATAGAATAAAGATTAGAGTCCTTAGTTCCGCGGTAGAACCGAACACCTCTGATACCAATTTGTCACGATCTGTCCTTGGGGCCCGTGTTGTGACTACCCCAAGCCTGCCTTCCATAGGCCAGGGGCTGGCGACTAGCACCGAAGGCGTATATCCCAATAAAAAGGGAAGGCATTGCCTTTATAAGGTAAAAAAACACCATAGAGTAAGGAAGCTGAATTAAACACTAAGTAAACTGGGTAAAAATGTAAGTGCTGGAAAGTAAATGGGACAAAATACAAACCCAACTGAAGTAAAGTACAACTGAAAAGAATGTGCAGCAACTGAAAAGTAAAGCAGCAATGCCGAGCCATCCACTAGAAATCCCACCTGAAAAGTGGGTACAAATAGCCTCCTCAGCTCCTCGGGTCCAGCCGTTCGCTCCTTGTACATCCCGCCCAGTGGTCCACCTCCAAGTACCGACTTGCTCCACAAGCCTCAACCACGATCAGCGTTGTCTGTCGTCTACATCCAACGCAACGTAGTGCAGACATAGCCCGTGCAAGGGTGAGTATACGCTACTCAGTAGGGACCCCGAGACCCCCGAAGGTCTCCCATAATCCACAAAGGATAATCCACAAAGGAAATATACAATCACAAAGGAACAACCAACTATACTTAGGTATATGCCCATACATATACCTAAGTCATCAATTCATGTTCGTCTCCAATATCCGATCCCAAGTTCGATCTAGTCCACACAGGATAGCACAATCCAATCCACACATGATAACAAAACCCCATCCACACATGATAGCAAAACAATAATATCAAAGACAATGATTTAATGTCAAGACTCAACTCACTCGGGTATACTTCTTCGTAAGACGATAGAGATGATCAGATGTAACCATTGATTCATCTAAGCTATCGGACCCACGTATGATACAAGACCAGCTAAGTTGTCAGACCAACAAAGGATAAAAGACCAGCTACTCTGCCGGACCCACATAGGATACAAGTACAGAGTCAAATACTGTCGAACTCACGTAGGATACAAGAACAGTAGTCACGTACTGCCGGACCCACATAGGATACAAGAATTGTAGTAATTGCTACCGAACCCATAGAGGATTTCAGTATGGTTGTCGTCGCTTCTGAACCCATGGAGGATCCCAGTATAGTCTTCATTGTCATCACAGTCGCAGCCAACTCTAGTGTTCCCGCACACACCATGCCCGATTACGGGAGGGTCTACTCCACGTGCCAAAGGGTCGATACATCAATTGACACGAAGTCCGGAGTTGATGTATCGCAAAGTTCTGTCTCTTCCAAAGGAACTCAACGCGTCAGACGGCACGTCAATCAGACGCCCGGTTTGAGAGTTATTGGCTTTTTCGTCCTAGAGGCACATTTTGTTTTTAAGTCAAAACTAATCCGATCATACTCCAACTGCATCCAAACCTCGAGTAGAGTAGTCCGGACAGTCCGTCTCACTAAGAGGAAACAAACAAAGTCAACAGCACGTCAATCGGACGTCTGGAGCTCAAGTTATAAGCATTTCTGCTCCGAAGGCCCGGTTGGTTTCATGTTCGAACCAACCCGACCATACCAAAGGTTCTCTGAAACCTTGAGTGTAATATACTGAAATGATCGTCTCGATGTAAGGATCGCTACGCAACTGATGGTGCATCTATCAGAGGTCCTTAGCCCAAGATATGGGCGTCTGAAAGAAACTGTCCGAAAACAGCGGGTTTGGGCCCAGTCTGACCCGGCCCAATACCCCCTGGGTCGGCCCGAACCGGGCGACCCGACCCGGGTCTGGGTCCGGACCACTAGGGTGAGGCCCAGCCCACGTGGCACGGCCCGACCCAACGCGGGCGGTCTGGGTGCCCGCGTGCTGAGCGGACACGGAAGGGGGGGAGCCGCCGCCCCCTTCGAACCGAACGACGGACCCGTGGGGGGTCCACCCTGCTGCGCTGACCGGGAGTTCAAACCCCCAGTTTTCCAGATCTGGCTGGCCGTAACAGCCGGCCAGTTGTGCCGCTTGGGACCGGTTGGTCCCGCCTCCTGTAGCACCAGTGCCTGGCGGTTCCATCCGCCCTCCCCTGCTCCCCCGCGGCCTTGGTCTCACCGGCATGGCGCGACGACGCCACACCCCTCCGCCACGGCCCCGCTCCGGTTGCGGCCTCTTTCGGCTTCAACGGCGCGGCATGATGATGGAACGCTCCTTCTTCGCGGTGAAATTCCTCGTTTTAGCGTGGTGCCGTTGCACCGCGCCGCCTTCGTCCCAAACCGCAACGGTGAACATCAACAAAGGGGGAGGAGGATCGGCCGTGTTTGTGTGGTCCGACCTCCTCCCATTAAAATGATAATAGGCGGCCCAAATATTTAACGATGAATGCAAAGAATAATCACATCATAAAAACACACCCCTACCTTAAAGTAGTTGTCGAAAGAAGATTGTCGCGGAAAACGATATCGCGAGGTAAAGCTCTGTCCGTGCTTTACGGAGAACGTCCGATGTGGAGCGGTGTCTCACGCCGGCTGCAGAGAAGAGAATAAAGGCATGACGATCACTCCTTCCGGTGACAATGTTCTTCATCGAGGTCTTGACGTTCTTCATGTTCTTCAACGTGGAAGACGAAGTTCTTCAAGACTAGAGCCCTCCTCTCCAAAAAAAACTCCACACAACGATTAAACAATAATAAAATAAGGCTTTGCCTTATTTTATTACACATGACAACCTTATCAAAATCCCAATTGAATTCACCAAATTAATTAACCTACGCTGTCCAATTAATTAGGTGTTTTATTGGCATTTATTTTAATGTGGAAGAGTTACAAAAATAATTGCTAAAGGGGGGGGGGGGTTTAATGGGGTGTTGGGGAAGTTGAAGGAGGTGGGGGCTCGTGTGGGCCCCACCCCAACTTCCTCACATCTTCCTTTCCCAAAACACTTAAACCATCAGTAAAGAAATAAAAATAAAATTGTAAAACAAATTTATTTTTATTCCTCACATTTTTAACGTCTCCTCCCGAGAAAACGCAACTCCAGAAAAAGTCTTCCTAAGCAATTACCGGCGTTGTGGTTTCATCAGTGTCCTCATATTTCGATTCCGAGCAACAGTTCAAAATTTAAGAAAACCCACTCATTCGTTCACTAAACGTACCCAAGATAAACTTCGGAAAATGATTCCAGGCACACCAGGTCTTGGAATTAGGTGCCTTCAGAAAGTGCATACTCGTAAAATTCCAAAGAAATTAAGAAAAAAAATTCCTTGAAATTTACGGGTCTTTACAATAGTACTCAAAATAACATATGTGGAAGATCCAAACTTAGTACCACTATTCCAAATGATAGGTTAGTTATATACAATAAATATTTTGAAAGAATGAGGAAAATTGATGAATCATAAGAAAATTATTCTAAAAAATTGAATGAAAAGAATATGCATGAAGAATCAGAAGATATATTTTTTAGGTGCAACATGGCTGGTCAAATTATGATAATTTTTTCAGTAATTATTCTAATACAATAATAATTACTCAATAATTTGAAAGTTGCACAGGATGTTATATATGATTAAAAATATCATGAAGATAGAATATTATCACATAAATAAATTGAATAAGTAATCGGATCCATTATTCCCTAATAGAAATAATAATATAAGTTCAAAAATACAATCGTCAATACTAAAGTAAATGGAGACACTTGGTTGTGAAAACTATATCAACCTAGTTTTTCCAATTGATGAATCAAGGAAGATTAAACTTAATATATGTGTATTTTATCTGTTTCTTTAATGTAGTTCTTCACCAGTAAAATATGTTCTCATGGGGAGAACTTAGGAAGAAGTACGAGTTTTAAATTCTAGACATCAATGTTAAAGAAGTCACCATCCTTGAATGATTTTTCAATTGTTATTAAAAAAATATGATATAGGATAATCATTGATGAAGTTAAATACTATTTTTCATATCCTTAACAACATTTTAAAAGAATATATCATATTATTTTAGTCTTACATTTTTGTATCATAAGGAACAAGTATTGAATAAGATCCTTCCTGGTGAATTTTTGGTAGTTATCAACCCTAGACAGTCACACGTTACAGATAAATTCTTCTGTATTCCCCATATTGGATCATCTTGAAATGATTTTTTGAAGAGATTCTCTATTATGATAATGATTAAGAGTGTTTCCCTTGTGGGGTGACAAATAAAGAAATAATGGAACAGATTCCAGAATAAATATTTCAATTGGTATCAAATTTAATTATTCTAGAAATTTCTTGAGGATAATGTCATTGGAAATGGTATATATTTTATTTATCTCAAATAATTGGTTGTAAAAAATATAGGAATTTACCCAAAGGGGAAGTAATTGAATTAATTGTGACATAAGAAAATGTGTAATCTTGGATGTTCTCGAAGGACACTTATCCAAATTGTTTCACTTTAATATTTTTATCTATTTTATAAATTGAGTGAAGGGGTTTTTTATAGTTCTATTTTAATAAAAAAACATATCTCATTTTGGTATCTTATTCCTAGAATCAAATTAGAGTACCCATGAAGACAATTACATGAGTTCTCATTTCGTATGTTATTAAGATCAGTTTGTATTGGAATGATTTTTTCTAAATAAAATCTTATTATTTTCTACATTAACCATGAATCATATAGACAAGGAGTGAAATGATGTATGCCACATTTCTTAACTATGGGTTGATACCCTTTTCCCATGAACATTGTATTTATTTTCAATACATGGGAGAAAACTTAAAATGATTGTTTGGAAAGGTCAAGGGAACAGATTCACATATTGACATATTCGTTTGGAAATTGAATTGAAGGTGTTACCAATAAATACATAAGGGACATTAAAGAGAATAATTTCTATATGATTTATATTTATTGTCAATGATTGATAATGGTTATCAATAGTGATCAACTGAATAACTATTTAATTGATTACAATGTAAGATTCTTGGTTTTCCTATGAGGTGTGGATATTTTTATTTTAAATGGTTTTTGTGGCCATGTATAAATACCATTTGATTTTATTGGTGTATAAGGATGTTCTAAGAATTTTTTAAAGATTGGAGACTTGATTTTTGGAAAAAACCGATAGGCCACATGGTTAGGAAAAAATAGGTAGGACATGCTACATGGTTACCCCTAATAGTGTATGGCCTGACTATGAGGTGCAAAAGTACAAAAAATTTCAGTTAACCATATAGCCTCATGTGCATGCCTATTTGGTCCTATATAGTTTTTTAATATATCTTAAGAAATAGTTTGTACATGGTTTTTAAAATAGTGATCATAAATCTGTGTGAGTCCCATCATCATGAAGATAAGGTCACATGATTGGTACATGGTTTGTCTAACCATTCCACTAAACAATGTGGTCAGAAAAATATTATGTAAATTACAATTTCACCCTTAAAATTTTTTTAAACCTAGATTTTTTAATATTTTCCCTCTGTTGGATAGTACATTGGTCATCGGAGCTCATTTAAAGCTCAAATGGTAGTTTTTTTCCTCAATTTTCCTTCTGAACTACAAACAAATGTAGTTGATATCATTAGATTCACATAAGTATGTTCTTCTTTCATCTTGTACCATTATTTATTTGACTTTGTTTTGATAGGGTTTTTTAGTGAAAGATAATATGTCATATTTCCAAGATTTTTGTCCTTTTTTAGTTTTTCTAGTAACCTTAATTGAATCAGAATACGATGCTAGATGATTTCTCGACTACGAACCTATGGTTGGTTGTCTATGCCTTTCCCTTGGAGTTTTATTCTTTATAAGTATAGTTTTTATTTTTTTTCATGAATATTTTTGTTAAATCCCATTTAATTTTTTAGATACTCAAATTGAATGAATTAGAACCTATTAGGGTTTACTCTAGTTCCTTGAATTTTATAGAGGGTGAGGTTCCATCCTAGGCCACCCATAGGGTGTGACTTTGTAATTTTCCTTTGTTATACCACATGTTGGGTGTGCATGTGATTGAATAGTAAGATGAAATCCATTACAATTGAAAGATATTGAATTTAATTTTTATGAGATGGTGATTCTTCCTTTGAATTGTGATAGCATGATGTGAATTGTTTTGATTTTTTTTAATGGAATTTTTATATTATTTGAGTGAACTTAGGAAATTGGTTGAATTTAATTTATTATAAAATGATGAATGATATGATGAATTAAAATATTTTTTGATTCCATGGTTTGTATAAATTGGTTCCCAATTCCATTATATGATATGGATTATTCTCAAATAGATATTCATTATGGTAGTGGATTCCTTTGACCTATTTCCTCCTCAGGTATTGATTTCGAAAAATGCCTCAGGCCTTGCTACCCGTTTGATCCTACATGCTTGGGCTCATAGTGGATATGCTCCTTGGACCCCACTCAAGTCTTTACTGAGTTTCCATTAATATTATCCTAGTTCTTGATGTGGATGACTTGGTCTTATATAACTTGTATTTGACCATTCATGGTCTAAAACTTTTCATTACATTACAAGGCCAATTATGATAGCTTGATTGTATGGTAAGTCCATGATGAATGTTGTACATTGAATTATATGGAATGGTCATGGGAGTATTTTACTCTTGGTTGTATGGCATGGTTTTGGTTGATCTTTTAGCATGATTTATGGGTAACCTTATTATGGGAATCATATTAAAATGGTTAGACCATACATGGTTGTTTTCTTATTTATATTTTACTACAAACCTTGACATGGGATCCTGACTATTATTTGCAGGAATCTTTATTTGGATAGATAGTATTAGTTGACTTATTTTACATTTCATTCATTTTTTTTACCTATGATTTATATTTTATATTGTTTAGCTTGTATTTCACATCCTATATTTGTAGTAGACACAGTTGGTGGGGACCAATTGAGTGTTATCTCACACCTTGTTTGAGATACAATTGGGTAACGGAACAAACTATATGGATTCAGTTAGAGACTAGGGAAAGATCCCATAGTACAATTCTAGATTTATTATATTATTAGGAGAATGGGGGCATGGGACCAAGATAAGGCTCGTGACACTACCTAGGATAGCTCTTTTTTTTCTTTTTTTGGTATTTTCATACATTTTTTATACTGATGAATGTATACCTATTTTAGATTATTTGTAGAGGAATGACATGACACATCATATTTTATATGAGATTACTTCTATAATTGATTATATATTCTTATCTTGTATGTTTATCTTATTTATGGTTTACATACTGCTTCCACTATTAGTGTTATTTTTATTCTTCGATGTTACAATGTAACATGGGGGAATATTCTCCCCACAGACACATCCCACTCTCTCGTTGCAGGTTGTTTGCCTTTATAATTAGGGGAGATGATCTTGAGTCTATGTCACCCACTATCTTTGAGAACCATTTAGTGAATTATATGGTGGGAATTTACAAATTGGTATTAAAGGAATTTTAATTTCTATCATACTATTTTTCAAAAATAGACATGAGATTAAGAATCTATTGGAATTAGGTAATAAGTTATTCCTTTGAGTCTCTAACCCTTATATAGGTAAAATCAAAATTTACATGGATCAAAATTATTGATTTCTAGATTTTGACTATTATAGTTGATTTGATTCCACCATTGGGTGGTTCACATGATTTTTTATATTATTATTGATAAGATTTAACATTCTATTTTACAATTACCTAATGACATGGGGATATACATCTCATGAATCAATTTATGCCCCTACTAGATTTCATATGCCATGCATTTTTTAATTCTATATAAGATGAAATGATTGTCTGAATGACTTTGTGATATGTGCCTTTTGGGATATACTTGTATGTTGATAGGTTATTTGTGTATGAAATTGGGAAACATTGCTAGTACATAGAGTGTCTTCTTTAACCTAAATATGTTTTTTCTAATTATGCTATAGAATACACCCTCAATATTCAACTATGGAACATTGACTCATGGACTATTTTTTGCATGGACCGGAACGTGTAATGAAATTGATTAAGTGAGTGAAATATTTTAGGTCTTGAGGTGTATGGGACCTTATAGATCAGAAGTGATGAACCATTTGGTTCAACCATTTAAATATAATTGTAATACAAATGTGAAATCAATAAGAATTAAAATGGAAATTGAAATTGTGGAACATAGAACTGGACCTTGACCCAACTTTTTAGTGGGCATTGGGCAGTGTCTCTAGTGATATTTATAGCTATTTATTTTTACAAAGTGCTAACTTTAAGAGTAAAAATAGGGGTTTGATCTATTTATAGGATGCTTTTGACCTATCCTACACTTTTATTTATGACCTTTCCATTGTCGATATTTTTTTGGAATGTATTTGGTATTTTAGATAAATATCATTATGGTGACCTCAAGTCAAACACCAAGAGGCCGGTGAAGACCTTGCTTTGTATGTGGTGGGACATGGGATACCAGTAGATCCTCATGTAGTTACATCTAAGTAACTATTAGTATAAATAGAAATAAATTATGAGGCATAGTTCCATGTTGGGTTTTTATACATTATACAAGACTTTTCATGGAGCACCAAATATTTCATCATCTTTGGAAGAAGTGAAGGGTGTGTGTTCAAGCTATAGAATCTTCCATTTTTTGGGGATGGTTGTCCATAGGCTACTGAGATTTGTCGTGATAATTCTTTTTTTATTTTTGAGCATTCGGAGACACCTTCTGATAATAGATAGAATCTCACGATAAATATTCTATTTGGATAATCCAAGAACTTCTATGATGTTTTGAACTATTCTGATAGGCTGTGAGACAAGGTTTGGTGTGATATCCAAACTGGGTTCAATGATTAATTTTTCCTCGAGACTTTGAGAGAAGAGTGGTCCAGTGATTTTATTCATCTGGATCCTGGAATAATGGAAGTTAAGGAATTTTAGGCATGCTTTATATATTTTTAGTTTTCTTCACTGAAATATATTTATTTTGAGGCATTGAGTGTGAGATTCTTTGAGGAATGTATCAGACATGTTATTCAATCATAGGTCAATGTTTTCATGATTAAAACTATTACTGATATATTGAATCTAATTATGATTATAGAGTGGAACCTGAGGGAATCTAGGGGCACATAGTAGGGAAGTTCAGACTCTCGACCTAGTAGATCAGCAACTAATGGAAAGAAGAAATGTTTTGAGGCTTCCCATAAGGTGAGTTCCAACAAAGATAATATTTCCAGTCACATATTTTTCTATCATCTATTTGGAAGATGGGGACACATGAGAAATCAATTTTATTGGGACCTAGTCAAGTGCCAAGCTTGGGTAAGGATGATCCACATACAATGTTTATGTAGGACCTTCTCTCTAACATTTAGTGGAAGGGGAATCTCCGACACGAGGTTGAGGAGTGGGTTTCATAACTCTGCATTAGGTTTGGATATAGAGTAGTATCATTCATTTAGCACAAGGTGATGGTCATGTTCAACGTAGCCAGGAACCAGTGAGAACTAGACAGTAGAGTGGGCCTACTCTAGGTTGTGAGGTTGTTTCATGGGTCAGAATTCATGCCAGATTTATTTTATATAGCCTACACTCAAGGAGAATTGTGTTGGGAAATAAATGGTGAGAGTTATTATCTTATTTTTATGTAATCCTATATCTTCTATTTTAGATATATGTACATCACATAGTTTTTATTTTTACCTATGTTGGAGAGACTCAAACATGCTTTCTAATTTTCTAATGTCATTATGACCTTGTATAATCTATTGGGTATTATGACAGAGGGTGTACGTCAATGTAGGGAGTGTTCCCTTGAGATTATCAGGTGTCACTGCATAGGGGAAATTTTTTTCCCTTGATAATACCAGGTTTTAAGTCATAATCAAGATGGGTTTTTTATTGTTCATATGTTTATTTTTATCCCTGAATGGTTACTTTCACATGACCATAGAGTACAGTTTTTATTCAAAATGGTGAATGCAATGTTCAGGTGACCAGAAATAGACCACAACATTGAGGTCTGGGTGGGATGATAGCTCAAATTTCCTGTTTATATATGGATTACTGGGGAATTCATCATGGGGAATTCCCTTCGGTGGTTGATTATTTCAAGGAAGTTTTCCTAGAATAATTTTATGGTTTACCTCCAAAGAGAGAGGATGAATTCTACATAGAGCTTGTTCTAGGAGTTTCACCAATATGAATTCCTATTTATAGGATGGATACCTAGGAGTTATAGGAGATTAAGAGGTATCTAAAGGACATAGAGGAAAAGGGGTTTATATGACACAATAATTCATTATGGGGTTCACTGGTCATTTTTGTGAAGAATTTGGATGTTTCCCTTAGGAATTGTGTGGATTATAGGAAATTTAACCCATTGATGGTTAAGAACCATTATCCATTACCATGGATATCTGGACTTCTTTATTGGCTCTGAGGAGCTCAGGTGTTCTTGAAATTTGATTTGAGATATGGAAATCATCATTTTCATGTTTTACCAAGTAAAATACATCATAAATATTTTCCTAGAAGGTATGTTCTATATGATTATTTGGTTATTATGTTTGGTCTCATGAATGTTTCCGTATTTTTCATATAGTTGATGAACTGAGATTTCCATCCTTATCTAGATTCATTTGTGGTGGTATCTATGGAAAATTTCATGGTGTATTCCCATAATCTACATGACTATAAAAAACATCTGGTGATTATTCTGGATACCCTAAAATATCATCATTTATATGAAAATATCACAAAGTGATACTTCTAGATGGACATGTTTCACTTATTTGTTCAATTGTCTCAGTGGTTAGAGTATAATTTGGCCCAATAGAGGTGAGAATTGTACTTTCTTATGATCAACCCAAGAATGTGTTTGATATTTAGAGATTCTTGGGGATGGATGGATATTACAAGTGTTCCATATAGTAATTATCACACTTAGTCACATTTTACAGCCTTGAATAAGAAGGTCATGAATTTTTAATGGATAGATACCTATGAGAAATCCATTCAGGAGCTGAATGGTAGACTGAATATAAGGAAATTCCTAATTCTAATGGAGTTGAATGGGAGATACACTGTGTATTGTGATGCATTAGGTACTAGTCTATGATCAGTTCTGATGTAGGGAAATAGGGTCATAGAATACAGGTCTTGGCAGTTGAGGCCTCATAAGAGGAATTACACCAATTCTTGATCCTGAGTAAGCTATAACTTTTCTTTCTTTGTGTTTTTGGAGACACTAGTTACTAGGAGAGAGTTTTTTTGTGTACACATACCACACAATCCTCAAGTATATATTTATACAGTGTGATCTGAATATGTGGTAGGGAAAGAGGATTGAGTACCTATAGTCTTTTGACATCTAGCTTGCCTATATTACTAGAAAGGGAAATGAATTTACCAATGAATATAGTAGTATAACTCAGATAAAGAAAGTTTGGGAGGCCAGTAGTTAGTGAAATATTATGTATTTATTCTATAAGATTCAATTGGATGTTTATAGTTTCTAGGGGAAGACATTTCATTTATCCTTCATTGTCACCTCTACCCTTTTGGATAGAGTGAGGATGATGCCACTTTTATATTATGATTTCCTAGTCCTACAAGAGAGTGTGGTAGGTGAGGACCTACCTCCTATTTGGACTATGGATAAGGATGGGATCCTATGTATGCATGGTCAAATTTGGGTCCCACTAGACATACATGATTTGCTGATGTAGGAGTTTCTTGAAATGATTTTGGTAGTGCACCCCAGTGTCACTAAGATGTATTTTGACTTACACCGTAAGTACTATTTATCAGCTATAAATTGAGAGGTAGATAGTTTTTTCATGTGTTTTTTCATCTATCATCCATGGAATGAATAATGTTAATGACTGGCTAAGCTTTTACAGCAGTTATCTATTCTTGAGTGGAAATTGTATGATGTCACGATGTATTTCATGATTACTTTTCTAAGTTTGCCTCGAGGTAGTGTTATAGTGTGGGTTTTTGTGGAAAGGCCCATGAAGGTCACTCGTTTCCTTCTATTTAGGGAGAAATTCTCAATAGATGATCTTGGGAGGTTTTATATTCATGAGATAGTGTAACTTCACATTTTCCCTCATAATATCATTTTAGATCAGGATTACTGGTTTAAGAATCATTTTAAGAAGAGTTTTCAGATGACCTTGGGTCCATAGGTACTTATAAGCACATCATATCACCCTTAAACTATTTTATAGTTAGAGATAATGATTCAAAAGTTTGAGTACATGTTAATAGAATGCATCATGAATTATAGGGGTTCTTGGGAGAGGAATATTTCCCTAGTTTATTTTCCTAAAAAATAGTTATCAGGAGGTGATACGTATAGAAACATTTGATTCTTTATATGGTAGGCAATTTCGATCTCCAATGTTCTATTTAGAGGTTGTGACTTGTGTAGGAGACTTATTAGAAGGTGTCATTGATTAGAAAGTGGATGGATACTATGATGTCATGACAGAAATATTGCATCAATCATCATTGATGACATCTAGTGTTAATGGTTTGAGATATGATATTATTATGTATCTCATAGAGTCTAAGACATAAGTAGATTAGAATACAGTGTAAGATGTCACATGAGATATTTTAGACCGTTCATGATTCTAGAGGGAGTTGGACCAATAGCCTATCATTTGCAGTTAACTTAGAGTTATTGTGTCATGCATGGCGTCTTCCATTTGTCTCATCTATGCCATAATCACTCAGAACCATCTCACAATATATAGCTAAATGATGTAGAGTTACTGGTAGATGATTCCTTTTGAGGAATATCTAATTCATATCATTGATAAGAGCACAAAGGTCCTATAATTTTGGTCAGTTACTCTAGTAAAGGTGTTATGTATGAACGATCGTTTGTATAATTAGACATGGGTGTGGGAGGCCAACATATGTGCTTAGTGGCTAGATTTATTCATTGTTGATTCATAACCACCCTTGAAAGGGATATTTGGGGATGAATTTCTTTAAGGGGATTATTTTTTATTCCTTGTATATACTCTAAGGTACAGATATTTTTTTTGGGTTTAAATGTTTTTATGTCCTTATATGACAACCCATTGAGGTTGTTGGTGTATTGGGGGACTCTAGGAATTTTTTGAAACTTATATACATACTTTATGGGAAAAACCTGATAGGTCACATGATTAGGAGTAGTCATGAAAGACATGAAAAATGGTTACCACTAACCATGTAGGGTTTGACATTGACGTGCATCAGGCTGCATAGTTTCAAATAAATTGTGCTCCCTTAGGTACACACCCATGTAGGACTCTATATCTTTTGAAAAGATACTCTGATAGTGTCTTTTCATGTTTTGGAAAACTATTTTCATGAATCCATGTTATGCCCTTCTACAAATAGATAATGGAGAATGATTGGCGTATGATTTAGATAAACATTCATAAAAAAATGTGGCCTAGTAAATATTAGAGAAATTATTGTTTCTCCTTTAAAATGATTCAAAACCTAAACTTATTTCTTTTTCCACTATTGGATAGAACCCTCTGGCTGTGGGATCTCCATTTAAGATCAAAGGGTATATTTTTCTCCTGATTCTAAATTCAATCTTGCAATCAAATGTCATCAGTATCGTTAGATTTTCACCTGTAATTTCTTCAATCATATTATTCCATTATTTATTTTAATTCATCAAGATTTATTTATTTACATGCAAGATAATATTCTATGTTTTCAGGATTTTCTTCTTTTCTTCATTTTTCTTCTGATCCTTACTAAATCAGAAGTTTATATTGGATGAGTGGTCTACTATGGACCTACAGTAGGATATATATAAATTCTCCTAAGGGTTTGGTGTTTTATAAACATATTTTTTTATTGTGCCGTGTGTCTTAAATATTAGTGGTGCCCCTTTTATTTTTTTAAATGATTTAATTGAATGAATTGGTAGTTGTTATGGATTCTCAATAGTTCCTATAGATCATTGGAGGTCGTTTCCCCAACCAAGGCTACCCATAGTGTGTGGATTTATAATTTACCTTTTTTATACCACCCATGGGGTGTCCCTAAGCTTTACTAGTTAGAGTAATCCCTTTATAATTGAATATATTTAATTTAATGTTCATGATATGGCGATTAATCCTTTTATATATGATATCATGATGTCAATTATTTTAATTTTATAATCGAACTGTCATATGAGTTGAGTGAACTCATGGAATGTGTTGAATTGAATTTATTATTAAATTATGCATAGTATAATGAATTGATATGGTAGTGGATGAATCCGTGGGTATATCATG
Organism: Viscum album; assembly: GCA_963277665.1. Classification (NCBI taxonomy): domain Eukaryota; kingdom Viridiplantae; phylum Streptophyta; class Magnoliopsida; order Santalales; family Viscaceae; genus Viscum; species Viscum album. The sequence continues at coordinate 403,647,027 of OY728157.1, forward strand.
GATCTGGATTCCATTAGATTCAAAATGAGTTCCTCCAATGAATTTGGATTATGGTGGTGGACGCCTTGGACCAGTTTCCTCACTTGGTCTTGATTATGTAGGATTCCTTAGGTCTTTCTACCCGTTGGATATGGATATCTTGGGATCATTGTAGACATCATCCTTGAATCCTATTCATGTATTTACTAAGTTTCTATCGAGGTATTCTCAAGACTAGACATGAATTATTTGATCTTCTATACCTTGGATCAATCCCTTCATGGTATGAACCATTTTATTATATAGTGAGGTTGTTGTGGGTGACATGATATACAGAAATTCTGTGATGACTATTGTATGATGGATTATATAGAATGGTTGTGGTAGTGTTTCGCACTTTGTTGTATATCATGGCTATGGTGGATTTTTTGGCATGTTTGAAAGATAGACTTGGTACATGTATCATCTTATAGGGGTTAGAATGGACAGGGATACATTATTATTTATATTTTATGGCTTGCCTTGACATGGGATCTTGACTTTTGTTTCAACGGATCCTAGTTTGGATAGAGAGTTTCACATGAATTTTTTAACTTTGGTTTCATTTATGTTATACCTACGAAATATGTTTCACATTACTTAGCTTGTATTGCATAGCATATATTTTTTATATACACCATTTCTTGTGGCTTACTATGTGTTATCTAACACCCTATTCATTCTATTTTTGGGTACCCGGACAAACTATATTCATACAGGTAGGGACCGGAAAAGGTTCCCATAGTATGATGCTTGATTTGTGAAATGACTATGATTATGGGAGCATAGGACTAAGCCAAGTCACATGATTCAAGATGGGATAAATGTTTCTGTCTTTTTTAAATTTGGTACATGGATTGTACTAATACTGATATACATATTTTTTAAGCTTTTTATAGACATGAGCTGACACATCATATTGTATATGCGATTACTTTTTATAATGTTTATATTTTCATGTCTTTGATGTTAATATTCTATCTACTTGACTTAATGCTTCTATTATTGACTATTATCATTATTCTAATGTGTTCAAGATTAGTAAAATGAAAAAACCATTAAATAATAAGCATATGAGTTAGGATTTCATTGTGAAAGAAGAGGTTCCATGATTATTGGCATCAAGGGGTTTAAAAGGAAAGATTGTTTTAAAAATATGAATTTAAATATCTTTAATATTTCTAGGTTTTGATAGATATTGAAGAAAATGTAGAGATGAGTTTGTGGAATAAAATGTGGTTTTTCCTATTAATATTGAGGCATGCACCCGATGAGAGTATCTACCACATTGATAGGCTTCTCATTTCTCCCTAAAACTTAGCACCTAGAATATTTATTCTTTGAGTAATATTTTTGTGAGGATTTCAGCCTATGTCAATAATGGAAGATCATGTGACCCTCTTTCCTTGTTAATTATTTACTAAGGAGATTAATAAATAACTAGTTATGTGAATCCACTAAGTTTTACGTGATACTCTCACAAATTATCCACCTTTTTTTTAATCTTAATTGAGATACCAGAAGATTGTGTCTCCCACAATGTACTTCAAGATGGCATGGTTCCATTTAGATGAAAGGATTACATAGTGAGTTTATACGGTACATTCATACCATTTTCATAAAGTATTTATGATAAGTATATAGTGTTTTCATTGATTAAAGGACATTTCATATTTATGTGGACATATTGAACTACACTTTCAAGAAGGATTTTAATATACATGATTATAGTTTGTGAAATTTTTTTATGGAGTTAGAGAATATACACTTGTATTTTTTCTGTAAAAAACAAATAAGAATGAATAATTTTTTAAGGGAATACATTTCTATGTTCATTAATAATAAATGATAATGTGCATGTGATCATCATACAGAAAAAAAAACATTGAGATAACCAAAACTAAATTGTGAGAAGAATAAAAAATATTAGGAATGATATTATATATATGTTCTATGGTTTTTTATTACAATAAAATGTGTTTTCGTGTATTTTCACTTGCATTATTATTTGAGAGGGAATAAAAAGAAGTGAATATTGAATTTTTTATGCATGGTAATGAGAATGATAATTCAAACATGACCAATGAATTAATATTGAATGTATGGTGTGGTAAAATTTCATAGATTATAAATGAGAAAAACATTCATATTATGGTGAATTAATCCAAAAGAATAAATGTTGATTTACTACTACTGAGAAAGTAATTTGTAAATAATTGCAAGATCATAAAGTCAAATGGACATTAAACTTATCTCAAAAGGTGGAAGACTTTATTGGTGTTAAAAACATTTAACAAATAGAATATTGTATTCATAGGTAATATAAATATTTACCCAAGAGCTTCAAAATGGTACTATCAATTTACTATAGTGAAATTCAAGTAAAATTATATTCCTTAATTTTTATAACCATGTTTAAAGGATTAGTTTCTAGTGGTTGTGTGGTTTTATTATTTTTATAACATGAAAAAGACTAACAACTCTAATTGGGTATTGAACCTTGTAAAAACAACATGCTAAAATCTATAATTATTTCATATACTTACGTTATATAATAAAAAGATAATCATAGAATCAATATTTAAACTAGTCTAAGAGGAAAAAAGGTATAAAAGATTAAATTAATGAAAAAGGCCCAAACAATGACTCACCCCCAATGTTTGGAACATCCAAAAGTGGTCCTCTAACACAACACTAATTAAAATTCACAAAAATCCCATGACTCAAAAATTTACTCTACCATTACTTTTATATATATTTCTTAAGGTTACCCAATATCTTTAGAAGCTCCTCTTATTCATTTAGAACCACCCTCTCAAGGTAAGGGATCCATGCCTTCTCCTCTTTATTCAAGCGTGTTTTTTATGTCAATACTTTTTATTTACAATTATTTATGTTGGTGTGTGTTTTAACACATCCCTCTTACTATTAATGTGATTTCTATGTAATTATATTCCCGTTTATCTCTTAGTCACCCCTTTTATAAACCATTGTGAACAAACATTGTGTTGTCGAAATTATCCTGTGATTTTCCATGCCTACTATTTGTGTGGTAAATACGGATCTCCATTTACACTCAACTGTATTCACATACTTGTACCTATACATAATTTTTTTGGGATTTAGATTTATTTAACCATCACTCCATAGTCATTAGGATAAAATTAATGAATGATATCTTTATGTTGTATGATCTGTGTGGAACACTTATACATGTATATGATATGAAAGTGATATGTGGGCCCAAAATTATATATCCATCAAATTAATTAGGTAATGTTTTTATCTCATTATATTCCATGTATGGTTCATGATAGGTCATCCTAATAACACAATGCTATTTTTTCTTGGCAGTAATCATTTCTTTATGTTTATAATGTCATATTTTATGTTATTACCAAATTAATATGTTGCCTTGATGTTATCATGTAATATCATGCCTCATTATCAAGTATTATTATTTTCATCCCTTTTATGACTGTTTGATAAGCCTTTTTAATCATATTTATAAATTTCATCATGTTATTATTTGATCATTCCCTTACTGGGATTTATTGCTTACCCATTTCTTATGTACATTTGAAGGTTGGCGTGTGTAGTTTTAGAAGATCTATGGAATATAAGTTCCTGTTGTAGAGTTTTAAAATTAATTTTTTATATTTATATTATAATTTTTTATGTTATGAATCTAATTACAAAAATAAACTATTCCTCCCAACCTTATAGGGTTGTATTAATTGTATCTTTATGTAATAATTCATGAAATACAGTGTATTAAAATATAGGTTTTCATTTTATCTCTATTAAAAAATAAATGTAAATGATATTTCTTCTTTTTTAATATGTTCAAAAATCCTAAAAGGCATTTTTTATAATATTTAAATACTTTTTTTTCTTCCAAACTGGATTTCTTCTCTTTCCATTCATCTCTTTTCAAGCTTCTGTTGTTGGGGATTATTTTGAAAATATGATTTCTTAATACCTCTTTCTCCCCATGAAAAAGATTTTAAAAATTTATTAATGTATTTTTCACTTGATGAATCCTTACACATAGAAACTAAGGTAGAGTTACAGATAAGGTATTCTTGTAATGGTATGAATTGTTTTTCAAAAAAGTGTTCTTATATTTTGATTTTGAAACTATAAATTAAGTTAGATAAATATAATATTATTCTATTTTATATAAAAAATATTATTGAATAAGACACGAAAGTGTGGTAAAAATTCTAAAGATTAATATGATTAAATATTATTAAGTAGTTATATTGTTTACTTTTCTATTTAAATGAAATAAAATTATGAGAATATATTTTATTTAAAATTGTGAATGTGATAACCCATGTATTTTAAAAAATTCATAATTTTTATGGTTTTTTAGTAATCATAATTATGAATTTCTATATTTAAATTGAACAGACACACACACACACATATATATATATATATGAATTTCATTTCATGTGATATATTATATAATTTAATTTTAAACCCATTATATAATTTAAATTATTATGTTTACATTATGATAGATAGAGTTTTTACTTAGTCATTAAATATGTTTTCATAAAATGATTTCTTATTATGATGTATTTAAATAATTTTTTAATTATTGGATATTTTATAAAAATATATTTATTGATTTGAAATTTTCTTTTAATTTTCATATTAATACCTTTTCCACGTTATGAAACTAGAATATGATTTTTTAATTTGAGAAAAAAAAGTTTTTAAACTAAATAAATTATTTTCCCTTGTATTATACATTTTTACATAAATGTTTAAATTCTAAATTTTAAAAGTTTAATGTGAAAAAATTCACTTCATTTTTATTTTCATATTTTTTAAATTGTCTTAGGGTGAATATTTGGTATTTCTGTAAGCATGTATATTTTTTGTGTATTGTTAAAAAGTAATGTTTTTATGAATATTGTATATATCAAGTATTTATCAACAAAATAATATAATTTTTTTTTGAAAAATATGGAAGATAAAATAAATTATTTTATAATCAAAATATAATATAAAAATGATCAACTAATATAAATTAATTTTTATGTCAAAATAAAAATTTAAACAATTAACGAGGATGATGCAATTCTGTTAAAGAATTATAAAAAGTTAGATTTCATGACATTGTGAAAATATTCAATATGATATATGGTTATTATGAACATAAAATATAAATATGAGGACTAATAAATACTTTTTACTTATATTTATTAACTTTTAAATTATATAATGTGTTACTTATACAAATGATTACCCAATGCCATGAAAATATAAAAAAAGTCAAAAACAATTCAAAAAAATTCATTAATGATATAAATGGGAGAAAATAATGTTATATAATATTGTATTTGATTAAATATTTTAATAATAAAATATTTTTATGTTCATAATTTATAATTAATATTATATTATAGAATAATTATCCAAAATTCTTACCTAGCAACGACATTGAGCTTGTACGAAGAGGAGAAATTTAAAAAACAAATGGGAAAAAAATATTTAAAATCATATGATGGAGATTTATTATCGTGTTTATCATTTTTATGATAAAACGGATAATTAATAAAGTATTTAAATGTTTTAATTTTAATTTTATAGTTACCTATATATTTTTAAATCCAAATTATTAGAATAACACTGAAAATGAATTTTTAATGTTTATATAATGTTATAAAGGATTTAAAATTTAAAAATATATAATAATTTTTTTTTGAGTCAAATAGGAATGGGTAATAGTATATAATATAGTCTATTTTCATTTAAGAGACATTTTTTTTAAATTACATTTATCACCCTCAAACACTGAATATTTGGAAGAACAACATCAAATTTTTCCTATAAAAAGAGATTTATTAAAAACTTTCCAAAACATATAGCTTGGTCAATATTCTATCCATATTCTACCAAAATACCACTCTAAAAATATTTTCCCACATTAATACAGATTTTTCCTTAACTAAATTCATTTATTTTATGTTATAATAATCAATCATAATGAAGTTATTTAATGGGTAAGGAAAGGGTTCCCTAGCATCTTTATCATTTCTTATTTTTGATTCAGTGTCTTAAAAATATATATATATTATATTATTATTCTTATATGATTATATAACAAGGGTATTGGTAAATATTTTACCAATTAATAATATGATATTACCCATTACCACTAACTAAACTCTTTTTCAAAATCCATTACTTTTTCAATATATAGTATTCTCAAAAATTGTGTCTTTTATATTTTCCTCCTAATCATTTTAAATATATAGTAATAATTAATTTGAAACCTAAAATATTAATTATATTATATTATCATCTTTTTATATATCAAAAATATTAATTTATATTTCTTTCATTTAAACTCTTTGTAAAAATTATCTTACCATGGTAGTTTTACACTTCATATGTAAATGAATATGTTTTTATAAAATAAAATGTTTCAGAAAATTATTTCAAAATTTGCATCACTATTTAATATAAATTTAAATTTATGTTCATTTCATGATTTCAATATATATGTTAAAATATCCAAAATAAAAATTAAATTAAAATTAAACAATCATATTCATTTTTTACCATAAAAAAAGTTGTATATGAATATTATTTAAATGGTGATTTTTCATGATCTATTGGATTATTTTTCTTATGGAATTGTATAGAAACTATTACTTAAAATTTATTTAACATTTAGAACTATTAAAAAATTAAATTTTATCATTAAAAATAATCTAATAATTCTTTAGATATTATGAACTTAATGTCCTCAAAAGAACAGATATGAACTATTACAGTTTCGTAAATGAATTAAACACAATCAAAAAACAAAATAAATGGAATAATAGTAAGAAAATTATAAATTTTAAAATTTTTCAAGAATGTAAATAATTCATATAATCTTGTTACTTAGGAGGTTATATGACATTCAATGTAAGTAGGGACTTAAGTTAAATAGATTCTTAACTCATTTTACTTTCATTTATTAATATATTTTATTCATTCACTATGTTATTCTAAGAGTATTTTAATTATAACCTAAAGAAAATTCATTACAATTCCCACCAGGGCCCACCTAGGTGATTGTAAATCAACAGCGATGCCCCAATACCACCTCTAATAGGTCACGGTCTACCAAATTTCATCATGTAGACATATCACACACATGGGTGGCCTAAGGATAAAGTACACATACACATGCACACATCTCCGTACACTAGACTGATATATAAGGTAAAAAAATTATATTTTAAATGAATTTATAACCTCTAATACCACATCATAGCATGGAAAAAATATAGAAAAAATGAAAAATGTTCCAAATATATTCCCATAAATAATATAAAGGTGTCTAATTATCTAATAAAAGAGTAGATATACCAAAAAAACATTGGGATCTATCAACAATATTTATAGCAAAAATAATCTCCACCTACTCTTGGTCCACCTAGAAGTCCTTCGAAACACTAGTGATCTACATAAGACAAAGAAATTATGGGTAGATCTTGTGTCAGTTTGAGTATATACTTACACAATATTACCCTAAAAAATCACCAAACACGAAGCATTAAAGAGGGATAGAAGTCTAAATTAAAAAATTTTGGATAATAAAAAAGGTAACACAAATATTCTCAAAGGAAGAATCCAAGTCTCAATATGAGGTCTATCCTCACTTCCAGCCTAAATATTCTACTGAAGACTCTATGGTAATACTCAACAAAGATAACTCACTCATCAAATCATGATAATAAATATGGAACTCATCTAAGAGGTTGTATTCATTATAATATTCCATATTAAAATATAAATTAACTTATAAGTATAATTCGAGATACTCACTCTATCGGATTTTGTTGTAAGTGGGTTCTTTATGCACAAATTATGTATGTATATTGATTAATATTACATGTATACTATATGATATATATATGGGTTTATCTTACCAAAATAGTTTTGATACATGTGCATCCACTATATTAATCATAGTTTCCTTAGATTAAATTTCATATAAAAATGTTATAGAAGTTCCTAGTATATAATGAGAACCTACAGTATAACATAAAATACATTTTAAACATATACATAACATCTAACAAATTTAATATTCATTACCTAACATAAAAAACCATTCCATAATCATGTTGATTTAGTGTCTTTGGAAAATTGGAAACATAAATAATTCATTCATAAAACATCTTCATAATATCTCAATTATTCTTTCATAACTAGAACCCTTTCAACACTTCTTACTTAATAACATTCTTCATATCCCGGGGAAAAGTAACCAAATAAATAGTGATATCATATGCTCGGTACAGGTAATCATGGGAGAAAACATAACAATAAGGGAATTAGAACATGAAAATAACTTTTGAAAATTATACCATACATATAATGGATCATGAAATTGAATCGTGGAATAAATCATCGAAGTTCATGAGACATGAATTATAAAATAATAAAAAAGCATAATGCATTGTATTATAAAATAAGAAATGGAAGTTTGGGATTCACATAATCATAAAAAATAATTTTTATATTAGTAAAGGATCACTTTCAAGCCCATAATAGTGAAAAAAGTCATTTTCCGAAATGATTTTACTCCCCGTTCCATCTCTATATTACTAAAACCCTTTTAATCTATGTTCCATTCTTGTATTACTGATTAGGGTTCACATCCTATTCTAGTGTCGTCTATATTATGAGATATAAATCTTTACCCAATGAATTTGAGGGAGATATATGTCCCACCCATCACATAGTTAAAACCATACATATGTGTTCTACAAGAAAATAAATCATTTATCATATCAGAACCCATGAAATGAAATGGGTTAGATAAACATTTCATCATAACATAACTCATGGAAAAGAAACAAAATTCAAAAGAATAAATTCATTATAAACATAAACCATTCGTAGAAATAATAAGAATGGTATCATTGGAGAATATCTCGAGTAAAACATAAGTAACATAGAATACATTTTCTTAGATATAAACTTATTTTCAAATGTCAATTGAAATAATTCTTGAGAAAAATATCATTTCTATTTTGAAAACATTTTTTTATATTCAGGAAATTAGAAAGGGAAACAAATTTCTTTGAAAATAAACTTAAAATATTACAAAGGAAGGTTAAAGACATTAAGACCTTATGAAAGTGGAAAAATACCCTCATGTTTTGTAAGTTAAAAAACATTAATTTATTACTTTTTTCTAGAAAAATCACAATGAACTTCATTTGGAAATGAAAAAAATATTCCTTTTAAATTGTTTAGAAAAAAATCACACATGTAAAAATGACATTAAATAATTATGAAAAATAGTAAAAATATTTTTTATAACATGTTTAAGAAATATGTATATGGAAGATAAGTATTATATAGAAAATACTTACATACAACCAATCCCGGATAATATTGAGATTGTGAAATTAACCCTTACCTTAGATTTGATTCCCTTCGAACATATATGAAACTCTTATATAATGGTTTAAATAATGGTATTAATTTAAATCAGAAAAATATTCATATTTATGATATACTATATTATTCTATTATTTCATCTTATCACCTATTTGATAACAATAATAATTATTACCTTTCTTTTGGGTGTTAACTGCTTCATTTTTCGATGCATGTTTTATTGTATAAGTCACATATCTTATGCATAAGATATAGTTCTGTCATCTCCAAAATTATATTAAGGTAATATATATCATAATTATTCATTATATACATTTATATAATCATTATTTAATGCTTAACATGGAAACTAAGTCACATCTAGTCGTGGAGAGATTAGGTTGTATGTACGCATGTGTGATGGTATCATTCCCTTAATGGTAAAATGTTAAGTAAGAGGATCACATGTTAATTTTTTTCTATAATTAATAAAATTTTGTAATTATAATATATATATATATATATATATTATTCACATCATTTTATCCATCCAAATAAAGTGGTTATGGAAAAGATATTACACCACAACGTGGACACGTTAAGTCATACATACACACACATGGTGGTTTGTTTCTCGTAGGATGGATAAAAGGGTGAATATGATTTTTCAATAATCATAATAAAATACAATAATATATTTGATACTATATTTTTTATATTATTTTGAAAACATCATATTAATATAATGTATAAGATGAAATAAAAATGAAATATTCAGTAAAGACGAATACCTCTTCTTTAGAAAACATCCTTTAAATATGTTATTTAGGACACTAGGGTTAGTTTTTTGAGAATATAATAACCTAGAGAATGTGTCCAGTAATATTTATAAGAGATATTTTAATGGTATTATAAATATTTAAGGCTCAATTTTATATAAATAAGTGAGGGACTAGGTTCCCTTTTATAAATGAGGTGAGGAGTACTTTATGGAATTTCTACAAATATTAATTTATAATAACTTAAATCTCAATCCACATACCTCAAAAGGTCCATGGATTTGAATGTAAGATAATATAAAATTTTAATATCTTCATGTAATATATTTTATACATTTTATGTTATTATTTTAAACCTTATCATATTGATTTTCCCTTAATTAACCAATTTTAATTTTACCTATGGTAATAAATTATTTAATATTAAAAGCTTGTAATTTTTACTTATGTGAACTCAATTAGAAAATAAATGAACAATTTATAAAATTTTAGACCATATTTTAATTATTTTTAATTTTTAAATGTGTTTTATTATTTAAAAAAAATAGAATATTATTTTAATAAACTATCATTACCGTCAATTTTGACACTATCCATTACATGGACTTTTCAAAATACAAATATAATGTGTTAAATATAAAAAAATTATTTTATTATTTATCTAATAGATAAAGGTCATATTTAATATTATTTGATCACATTAATTATCTCAAATTATATTTATTTTAATATTTTTAGTAACATTTTTTTGATATTTCTATTAATGAAATAATTTCTGCATTACTATTGTGTAATTATTTAATATTATTATTTATTTGGTAAAACATTAATAATAGAATACCATGATGAATATAAATATTCTATATATAATTATAATATTTTAATTCAAATTATAATCTTGGTTACCCTGTATTAAAAATAATATAGCATTTAGAATATAAATGTGACATCTTTGAATTTTTATTAAATTAAATATTATAAATCTCATAATCTCATCAAAGTGTCCCGAAAAATTATATCATGAAAATATTTTTATTAAGTTAAAATTTTAGATTTATGTTTATTTATAACATTCCTTTTTCCCATGTGAACAGATAATGGATATTTATGACAAAAAAAGTGAAATTTTATTATTTTCATTGATTTAAATATTATATTATGAATTTTCATGGAAAAGCATCAATTAAACAACTTAATATAGATCCTTATGTAAAATGGGACGAATTATAGTCATCCCAAAAAATTAGCATGTTTGAGGGTCATTTTCTTGTCTTTATCGTTTTATTTTTAAACTAAATTACTCAATTTACCTTTTATCATGGTAATAAATTTTACTAAGGTTATTATTAATATTGGAAAAAAATAAAAGGGAATTATTTGATAAATTTTTACATTATTAAACATAATTTGGTAACAATTTTTTATAATTCAAAACATAAAATATTCAGAGTTAAATTTAAAATAAATTTTGAAAAAGGAAATAAAGATCAATTTTTCAAAACAAAATACCCCTTTAAAACATAAAATATTATTATAATATATTCATGTATAAAATCTTTTTCAAAAACAATAATTGAATTATTTTAAATAAAAATTAACTAATGAAAATATAAAACTAATATATAACATAATTTTACCTTGTAAATGATTTAACGAAAATATAATTTTCAACAAAAATCTATATTTTCACTATTCCTTAGAAAATAAATGTTCTCAAAAAATTATAAAAAATACAATTTTAAGAAAATTTTGACATGATGAATTAAAATTGAAATTAATTTTGTCAAATATAGTTAATTAAAATTATATAATTTAATATTCATTTATAAAAATGAGAAAAACTCATTTTTATAGAAAACATTTTTTTTTGAAAAATAATGTGACATTACTAAAAATTGTGTGATAATTTTATAGTCACTTACCAATACATTTATATTAATTTATAACTTTATATTTATTTCATAAATTATTTATTCATATTTATTCCCTTCAATTTAATGGATATATTATAAAGGTCATTTTAAACTAAGAATAATTTAATATTTTTCCAAGGTTCATTTAAACTCGATTTTGTGTGCAATAAAAGATATCAAAGGAATAAAATTATTTAAAGTGAAGTATTTATTAAAAATTTAGGTTGTTACATTCTACCCCCATTAAAATTAATTTCCCCTTATAAATTTATCAGTCTGATAAAAATAGATAAGGATACATATGCCTCATCATATCCTCAGTTTCCTATGTAGCTTCCTCAAACTGGTGGTTTCACCATAAAAATTTGACCGTGAAAGTGTTATTGTTTCATATAAGTTTTTCTCTTTGATTAAGAATCTATATTTTTTTTCTCCATAAGAAACATCTTAATCCAGTAGTATAACTTCTGATTTTAGTACATGTAAAGGATTAGGTATTTAATTTCTCAAGAGAGACACATAGAACACATCATGAACATGATGGAGGTTTGGGGTAAACTCCAATCAATAATCTCTTTTCGAAATAAAATAATTAATTGAAAAAGGGAAGATATACCAAGGTCTTATATTTCCATTCAATATAAATCACACCACTCTCTTCTAGTGATATATTCATCTAAATACCATGTCTCCTACTTCAAACACTAGTTCTTTTCATCGATTATCAAAATAACTTTTTTGTTGACTGTAATCCTCTATTATGTGTTGTTGAATAGATATAACCTTCTCTACCATTTAATAAAATATATTAGGTCCAAATAAATTCATTTCCCTGACTTCATTCCATCATGTTGAAGTTCTCCACTTTTTACCATATATAGATTCATAAGGTTTCATATAAATACTGGAGTGAAATATATTATTTTATGAACATTTTACCAAATGTATCTGTTGATCCCAACAACCATTAAAATCCATAGATAAATCTCACAACATTTCTCCTAGATTTTAAATTGTCCCTTTAGATATACCGTCTGTCTAATGATCAGAATAGTGCTGAATGTTTACTTTGTACCCAGGGTATACAAAAAAATTCTCCAAAACATGGAGGTAAACCTCAGATCTGGATTTGATATAATGGAAGTTGGTACTCCATAAAATCTTTCCATTTCCTTAAAATATATTTTGGGAATATGATCCAAAAATAAATATTATTTGATATCAATTAAGTGTGACAACATCATATGTACATAAACTATAACTCATATAGCATTACAATTTTTAGATGTTTCTGGAAGTCAAAAGAAAAAATATATGGTGATGTTTTATCATTTCCATTCTGGTATGGGTAATGATTATAACTTCCCCTTAGACTTCTAACTCTTATCCTTAACATTCTAATAAACCATTCACATATAATAATATTCTAAAATATCATTATTTATGAAATCAATTAAAAAAATACTCTTTTAGATCCTAATATAACTATAAACTTCTAGTATGAATAATGAATGATGAACTATGAGCCTCATCCAATAGATCCTTCTTTAATTATGATATGGGAGGGATGTAAACATGGTTTATGAACCTTATTATTCTAATATAATCAAAGTTGTACTTAGAGTAATTTCTCTCCTTTTTTTGAACTCTCCATCTTACTTATACACCTTTTAAATATTCAATTGTATAGATGGTTGAACATTCATTTGATCTAGATAATATTTGTCCATTTCCTTTAAATATTCTAGATCTATCCTTTAAAAATCTATAAATATTGGGTCTTTTTTATCCTCATCATTAATAGGTTATCATGGTCCTTTTGAATGAAATCATCTGTCATGTTGTTTGATTTCCCAGAGTAGTAAGGTATTGAGAAATAATAATCTTTAATCAACTCCAACCATATTCTTTGGATCAAATTCAGATAACTTTGAGTGAAAATATACTGTACACTTTTATGATCAGTATATATTTCACACCTTTCTCCATTAAAATAATTCCTCTATATCTTTAATTCAAAAATTACTACATCTAACTCCAAATCATTAGTAGTGTAATTTTCCTCATGTATTTTCAATTGTTGTGTGGCATATGCTATCACCGTATCATCTTTTATTAGAAAAAATACAAGCCACTTATTTAATGAATCATTGTAGATCACAAACATTTCTCCACTATATGGTAGTGTGAGTATAGGTACACTGATAGCCTTCTTTTCATCACTTTAAATTCTCTTCACATTATTTTATATGTATTAATGTAACTCTATTTCGAGTCAACATGTTGAGTCTATTAAATAATCCTGAAATATATTTCACAAAAAGTTTATAATATTAAGATAAACCAATAAAACATCAAATATCAGTTATCATTGTTGGTTTAGGACAATTTTCAATAACCTCTGTCTTTGGTGGATCCATAGATATACCCTCTATGAGGTTATGTGGCCCAAAAATGAAAATTTCTGAAACCAAAATTCACACCTGTTTAATTTTACATAAAGAATATATTCTATCATGGTCTTTAATACCATACATAAGTGATCTTAATGTTCTTATTTTATCTTTGAATATAAAATAATATTTTCTATAAATACTACCACAAACAGATCAGTATTGTATCTTAATACTCTATTAATTAAATCCTAAAAGATAGTGGGGGAATTAGTATGACCAAAATGAATAATTATAAATTCATAGTGTATATACCTTGAATGAAATTATCTCTTGGGTAAATAATACTTAAATATCAATTGATGTTATCCAGAATGAAGATCAATCTTAATAAATTATTTATCTTCAAGTAGTTAATCAAATAAGTCATCAATATGGGGGAGGTGATATTTTTTCATGATAGTGATCTTGTTATGTTCTTAGTAATCATTATTGAGTATCATTGATCCATATTTATTATAGAAAAATAGTTTTACCCCAAGGTGATTGACTAGGTAATATTAGTACCTTTTCATGATTCTATTAGAGTGTATTCTTCAATTATTTCCAATCAATTGGGATCATTCTATAAGGATTCTTTAAAATAGGCATAATACTCAGTATTAGTTCTATTGAAAACTCAATATCAAAATTCAGTGGAATACCTAAAAATTATTTCAAAAAGACATAAAAAAAACTCCAATACAATAGTTTTATAATTAATAGTGAGCTTCGTGCAAACCATATATGTTAGATAACATTTATTTATAGGAAATAAGGCCCACATGATGGCATTAATTTCCAATATAAGTTCATATTCATCCTTGCATGGATAAATGATCATAGATTTATTATTAATATGAAATGTATCTTACATTATTTATAGATTAATATGATCTCCATACAGTGAAATCCAATCCATGCCAAAATTACATAGAATTCATACTAAAGGAAGGATCATATGATTTGTAGGAAGAAATTTTCAATAAACTTAAATCAGATAAGAATTATAAGCATCTCATGCGACCATTGTTCCATTATAATTTTCATAGATAACTGATTAGATAATTAATGAGGTCCATATTCATTATTAATATATATAATATTCATGTTCTTTATTATTAATAAACACCAATTTAGTTCATTTTACACTTTGAACATCATTTCACATTATGATTGTAATTCCCGCTTAAAATACACTATTACATGGTACAATTTTGAAAACCTCATAAAATACAAAATGGAATTCATTTTATTTTCATGTTTTTTAGGTATCTCATGATACAAGGAAATATTCAAACTTTTTAAGTATTAGAAGATTCACATTTGAAGACCACCAAAATGGGATTTCAATGCAACACATTCTGGGAAAAGTAAACTGGACAAAAAATTAATGAGGAGACTGTATCGGCCATGATCTAATTCCAACGACTCTAAAACGTTACCCAAATATATAAGACATCATGGGGATAAGTTAACTCAATAGTATACAAAGATAATTTGGATGTTTTAATGGAGTTTCAGGCGACCCAATTTGGAGATAATTTTCTAGGCCAGATTCTGCGGCCTAGAAAAATAGCCCACCATTTTACACATATCTCGTAAATCATAAACTTTGTTGGGATGATACTTTATAGAAAGTTAAGGGACACTAGTATATCCATTTTCGTCTTCTATGGATCACTCCAATTCGGACTTCTAGAAGTCCATATAAGCGCCCCTGTTAAGTGGATGAAAGATGGTTGCAAATTCATGTCAGGGGTGGAAAAGTCTCTTCTCCCTTACTTTACACCACCCTAGGACCACCAAAATTAATTTAGGATACTTGAACTGATGGGGGGTCAACAAAATACTCCAAAAATTACTATTGAAGTTATTGTTTTTGGAGTTTTTAAGGATCTTTGGTGCCCTCTTTCATTATAATGGTATGCTATATTTTTGTCTCAAGTTGTCTTTCACAAGTAATTTGTTCTAATTCATATAAGTTTCTTAATAAAATTTCTTATTTTACTCATACTTATTTCTTATTCATATCACATTAATACCGTTGTCTCAAGGTGTGAATTTATTCACACCAATCCTTGTGAGATTATCACACAACGATGGAGTGATCGTTATTTCATTTTTTTTACTTCTCCATTTCCTCCATCGTGATTCTAATTCCCATTTCCATTGAATCCATATAATCAATGGAGGGATAACCACTTATGGGTTGATCCAAGGGGGTATCGAGGGTATTAATTTGATGTTATTTATCACCCCATTAATGTCTAATCACTTTTTTTAATTAATATTTTTATTTGATGATTTTAAAACTTCTTCGACATTGTTGAATTTTAAGTCCACATACTTCAAGTGCTAATAAATTTGATCCTCCAAGTGTATAGGTGATTAGTATTATGTTGTGTTGTAATAAAACCAGAAAGTTATTAATTTGATTAACCTTCTTGAAAAACCCCATCTTGAATATAAAAAATTGAAATCGTTAAAAAAGAGTTGCGTCCAATATACCCCTTATAATAACCTACGATCAACCCTTCTCATAATTTGATTTCACTTCATTCATGCAGTGTTTGATTAAACCTATCTAAAATCAACTTAAATTTATCCCCTTAATAGCCAAAATAAGTCCATAGAATTTACATTTCTATAGGTTTCTTCTTAGGTCTCTGAAGATTTGACAACCCAAGCTAAACTACAAGTAATTGCTTAAACCTAATATATTGGTTAAATTTGGGAAAGACCACTAACCCAACATCTAATTATTGAGGTAATATAGAGATATCCTTCTAAAATCATTTACAAATAAAATAGTGGATAGATCCATAATCAAATAAGACATTATCTCTTTTAGAGTGGATGATATGTTTACCTCTTACCCCATCGTTGTCATGATCCACATTATAAATAGTGATCGCATATGATTTTACATTGTATTTTTCATTAAGAGGTTCCTAACATCATTCATAATTGATAAAACTAGAATTTAGGCATTGGTTAGCATAATTATCAATTCCCTTGAACTTGAAAATTTAATTGTGGGAGGTTCATTCTATACAACCTTTTCTCTATTTTTATCATTAGTTATTTTTTTCCCTCACATCAGCTGTCAATTTCCTTACTACCATCCTTTCCACAATTAAAACATTTACTAGTAAACTGAATTCAATTTCCTCTATTTTTATTTCAAAACATTGGAATAAATTAACTCTCATATTCTTCTCACTGTGGTTTTTATATTTTTCTATCAATTCCATTATTATCTTCCAAATAAACCCATAAGAGTAATGGGTGAATCCAATATCAATCTCAACCATGAGAGAAAATTAAATGTTTTCTTCATATATGGTGAATTCCTTTGAGCCTAACTAGCTCTGGAGACTTGGTTTCATGCCACTGAAGAATATATCAACCTTAATTTAGGTTTCATGATAATTATATAAGTGAACCTTGAAAGTATTGTAAAATCTTCATCATAGGTACCAACATGTTTGTTATATTTTTTCTTAATCTCATAGAAATCCTATATTTTCATAACAAGAATATGAGGAAGGTACTTATTGAATAATTATTTCTTGAACTCATCCCAAATGTATGGAGTTGATTTCATCGCATTTCCTAGAATTCGTATTTTGACTATACCATTGATATAATTCAACTTCCAAATGATAGACTGCTAAAATGAATTTCTCATGTTCTAAACAATGGAGAACTGAAAATATCTTTTTATTGGTAATGATCTATTTATCATTAATAGAGGATCATAAGACCCACTGGAAGATGTTAGATTTTGCCTCATGAAGAAATAAAAAAAATGGTGTTCCATATTTTTCTTATTTGGAAGACCTATGGGATAACTATATTGAGAAAGTTGTGTGAGCATAGTAGCTGGATTTTTTATTCTATATTCAATAACATTCCATTTCTTAGGAGTAAAAGCATTACATTATTCATCGAATTCAACATTAACGCGGTTCCTTGAGGTTCCAACCCTTGAATAAAATCCAAAAACATAGCGTGGGAAACACTAATCATAGTGGGAAAACCAAGTAATAAAGGGAAATTACATAAAAAATAAATTCGGGACACCTGAGATTTTATCCTAGGTTACTTTTTATTGTCACTATAACTCTATGATTGTATCATACACATTGACTTAACCTTATGGTTCTTACTAAGGTTTTCTCATCATATTTTTCAAAGGTTAGCTAAACATTGATATGATTCTAACAATAATGAACCATACATTTCATACATAGATATTAAATCTAAATAGAAGAATATTTGTTATATAAAATAACAAAACTATATCAGAATAATATAGGTTTAGGGTATTTAGAAACTTGAAAATATAAAAAACGGATTCCTAAACCATCTACATCTTCTCCCACTTATTTATTATAACTAGGAAACCTTTTGAAACATCTTACTTAAAACCTTTATTAATATCATGTGGAAATGGAATATAAGTTAGGGTGAGATTAGATGATCAGTAAGGGTAATCAAGGGAGATAACATAAGAATAAGGGTATAAGAAATTGATTTTTTTGTAAATTACTGCCTGTAAATCAAGGATAGTGATATTAAGTATTGAAATAAATCATATAAGTTCATAATAAATGAATTATAAAATAATAAAATCACATGATTCATTAAAGTACAACAAAAGATATGAAATGACGACATATGCATAATCATAGAAAATAATTTTCATATTAGTCAGTGCTCACTACAAAAAATAGCATAGCAGAAAATCTCTTTTACCAAACCAAGTTAACTCCTTGTTCTAGACCTATATTACTAAACTGGTATTACACCCCATTTTAGTCTATTATTTTTTAGTTGGGTTCACTTCCCATTATATTCATGTCTATATCATGAGATATATATATTTACCCAATGAATTGTAGGTAGATATAGGTCCAATCCATCATATAATTAAAACTATACATTTGTGGGCCATAAGAATATAAATCATTTATCATATCAGAATCCATGAAAATAAATGTGTTTCTTAAACATTTTATCATTAAATGGCTCATGGAAAATAAAAAAAAATCATAAGAATAAATCCATCGCAAACATAAACCATTCAATGAAATAATAATAATAGTATCATTTCCTCATATCCCTAGTAAAATATAAGTAACATAACATATGTTTCTATATATTGGAATTCCGTTTTAAAATATCACTTGAAATAATTATTAGGGAAAATATCCTTTCCATTTTGAAATTTTATTTAATAGTCATGAAATTAAAAATAAAAAAAAATTCTTCGAAAATAACAATGTAATATTGTAATGTAAGATTAAAAAAATTATGGAATCATGAAAGAGGAGAAATCCATTGATTCCATATAAGTTAAGAAAATATTCTTTTCATACCTTTACTTGAAAAGCAACAAAAAACTTCATTTGGAAATGACAAAAAGATTTCTTTCGAATCATTTAGTAAAAAATTATACATTTATAAAAATAAATTTAAAAAATTATAGAAGAATTGTAAAAAAAATTTGGAAAACATTTTTAAGAAAAATGGACATTTTAAATAAATATTTTCTAGTAAATAAAAATATATAAAAAATCCTTATTAATATTGATATTGTAAAACAAACTCTTACCTTATGTCTTATTTCCTTTGTACATATCTGAAACTCTTATATAATGTTCTAAAGAAAGTTATTAATTTATACTCGAAATTTATTCATATTTATGAAATCATATATGATCCTATTATATCATTTTATCACCTATTTGTTAATAATATTAATTTTTAAACTTTTTTGGGGTGTCAACTACTTTATTTTCTTATGCATTTTTTCCATATAATACTTGTTATTTTGAATAGGATATAGTTTTTTATCTCTAGAATTATATTACCGTAATATATATCATATTTATTCATTATATTCATTTATATAATCATTCTTTACTGGTGAACATGGAAAATAAATTTCATCGCATTGTGGAGACAATAGGTCATACATACGCACGAGCAACGGTATCATTCCCTTAATTATAAAATGGTATAAAAGTGGCTGGTATAATAATTTTTTTCCAGAAAAAATATATATTTTTAACTATCATATATATATATATATTATTTCCATCATTATACCCATCCAAATAAAGTGGTGATGAAAAATAGATTACACCGTGTAGTGGAGATAGTAAGTCGTACATAAGGACATGTGATAATTTTGATTTTTAGGATAAATAAAATGTAGAATATGGTTACTCCATAAAAATAATAACATCTAAGAATACATTTGATACTATATTTATTACTTTAGAATATAAAAAACATTTCAATATAATGTAGAATAATAAACAAAATGGAATGAGTTGGTAAATATGATTACCTCTTCTTCAGAGAACTTCCTTTATATATACTCTTACAGACACTCGGAATGGTCTCTTAAAAATACTAGCACCTATATAATGTGGATAGGGATGTTTATATGATAATTTTTTATTGAATTATCTATCTTGGATTCTCAATGCAATATGAATAAGTGATAGTGGAGGTATAATTTTATAATTGAGGTGAGGGGAACATTTGGAATTTCTAAAAATGTTAATTTATAATAAATTAAATATTAAAAAAAATACATACAAAAGGACATTGATTTGGATATAAGATGAGATAATTTTTTAATATCATCAAAAAATAAATTTTAGACAAATATATGTATTATTTTATACCTTATCATAAAATAAGTAAAAATTAGTATGGTACTGATGTGGGGTACTAGGTTGATCAGGGAAAAAAGGCATTCTATGGTCATTTCCTTCAATGCTTTCATGGGTAGAGGTGACTCCCTCATAACAGAGGCTCAAGAAGTGCTCATCGGTCTCCTTATATGTATTCATAAAAATATTCAACTTACGGTGGTCGAACATGATTAACTTACAATTTACAATGCTCTATGTGGACATGGGCCTACCCCCAGGTCTATCGAATATACTATCTTGAGGTGAAAAGGTATGATCCATAGCAGCATGGAGGTGAGTCACACATGGAATCAAGGGAATAAAATTACTGATTTTTTGGGATCCAAGGTGAGTCATGGAGTTTCACTCTATTGTTTCTCATGTCTTGTATCTTTTCCGTCTAAGGGAGTCAATCTTGTGTGTGCGGATTCCCTTGGGATCAACCGCTTTATACCCCCAGGAACCATATTTTCCTACCTTTTTCTTCCCATTTTTTCTCCTAAAAACTTTCTATAAATAATAAAATGTTTATTTTCTTGTGGTGGTATTTTCATTATTCCTTATAAAAATGTTTTTAGGAAATTATATAAAATTAATTTTTTGATATTTTTGAATTGATGATTTAAAAATAGATATTATTTTTTTCAATTACACTTTCTTAACTTATAAAAATTATTATCAATTAATAAAAATAAAAAATACTATTTTATAATTAATATATTTTTTAAAATATAAAGTGACATTACTAAAAATATTGTAATAATTTTCTATGAACTTACCAATATAATGATATTGAGTTTAAACTTTATATTTTTTCATAAATTATTTATTCATATTTGTTCACAATAATTTCATATCAAGGTAATAATGGTCATTTTTAACTAAATATATTTTAATAGTGTCTTGTGGTTTGTTTGAACTATGTGTTGCGTGCAATGAAAGCTGTCAGAGGAAAAAATAATTTAAAGAAAAATATATTTTAAAATATTTTGGTGTTACATACAAATTCCATGATAGTCATCTCAAAATAGTTTTCTATGGTCTAGATTCATCAAAATGGTCGGATACATATTATATGTGACCATCAACTATTGGGGGATCACTCATAAACATTAAGAATTATTCTTTTAAAGATATTTATTGGTGATCTCTATTAGGTGTGATCATAAGGATAAATCCACCAATAGAAACACCACATTTTTTGGTTTCATTACTTGTTCCTTTATACAAACATGTGTATTAGACTCCTAACTTGAAATCATTATCAATGTATACTATTTGATTTCATACTTTGATAAAAAGAAAAAACTATGACATTGAAGTTTTGGAGAGGTTTATCGAGTTTGGTATATCATTTTTTGTATGGAATTAGTATAATAATAAAGATATAATTTGCCACTTTTGAATTGAGGAAGTGATATCATAGGTCTAGTTGATCAGGTCAGTATTACCTTTATTAATCTATGGTCATGGTAGTCAAAGGTAAGTATTTCATGTTATAATGAAAAATAATGAAGCCAGAATGGATGATGACACAAATTTTGTGACAAGATTTTTGAGATATCAGGATACAAATAGATTATAATGAATTTCATGTTTATAAAAATGTTCTTAATTTCTATGAATTTTCTTTATATTCTTTGGGTCATTAATGGGTTTCTTGATGTCGCTCCTAATCTGTGAATATTATTCACTGCTATTGAGATAACATCATAGAGGGTCACACATAATAGTGTGTTCGATTGTCTACCCTATTTCAGTGAATATATGTACAGGACATGGTGGGACCTACCCTAGGGTCTAATGGTTGTCCATGTATTAATGATCACCAATGAATAAATAGATTAATTACTTTGAGTATAGAATAATTTAAGTTTATTTTTTTATTAAAAGTATTAATAAATTATTAAGGAAATACATGTAAAAATATTGTTTTAATATTCAATGTTCATTTAATATTTATGTGATTTACAAATCTAGTTAATGGAACTATTTCATCAGAAAATATATTTAATATATATATATATTATAATTATTTGATAAAAATATTAATGAAATTATGACACATTTGGGTTTTCATAAATTGTTGTGTATCACTTACTTAGTGGGTGTTGCTTAAACTAGGGTCGGGATACGTTTTTTAGGAAATTGACTCCCACTATATAAGTATAACATAGATAATTTCTAGGGTACCATTAATGCATTAAAATTCAAGAGCTCCTCACTTCCTTACCATATCTAAGAGAGAAAAAACTCTCATCCAAGGGTTTTATCGTTGATCATCGATGCAGATCAAAGGAATGAGATTATAGTGATCATCATGACACCGAAGGAATTTTTAGATATTACCACTAGAACCATAAATTAAATAATTGGTGTTTGTATAGATTCTTGAATTTTGTGCCAACTATATATAGGGGTTCGATCTCAATTATTTTGAGCAAAAATCTCTAGTGATGAGATTCAGTCAAATGTGCTTCCAAATTGAACAAGTTAATAATTCATGTTTAGTTTGTACTTTAAAATACCCACATAATATACTATGACTTCTATCAGAGATCATACCACTAAAGATGACATAGTTTCATCACTCTAATGATGTAAATTTTTAAATCTCCAACCAATATAATTATGATTTACACCTGGATACCATCAATTGATATTAATGGGATTGTGTGAATTTTCTAAGCCAATAAAAAAATAATTTTTGTAATATAAGTAGAGGTATTTGAATTTGTACTAATATATCTGACTACACATTAATTCGATCTCAGATGTCCAAGTTATGACCACCAAAGAAATTAATATAGATTACTTATTGTCTTGAAGGGTTTTAAATTTGAAGGACATATATTTTTATACATGTTATTTTACTTGATTTCTGTGGCCAGTGGAGATTTTGGTCAACAATGTTTTCTGATCATGTTACAGCTTGATTCTAGAAACCAGAATAGTTTTGGATGGTAAGTAATGATTCCACACAATTAATGGAATTATAGTAAAATAAAAAATAATCATTCATACTATTCGATATGATTTGGAAAATTTGGGATAAAAATTAAAGCATAAAAAATAAAAGGGGATAAACATTTTTGGGGGGTACAACCTGCTGGAAAAAGAAAAAGAAAAAAATATTTTTCTGGTATCCATTATTCGAAGTACAAATTTTTTTTAAAAAAACTAGTTTCTACTAGA
Organism: Viscum album; assembly: GCA_963277665.1. Lineage (NCBI taxonomy): Eukaryota > Viridiplantae > Streptophyta > Magnoliopsida > Santalales > Viscaceae > Viscum > Viscum album. The sequence goes on from OY728157.1 coordinate 403,671,485, forward strand.
AAATTTCCCCACCACAAAATCTACTCCCTATGATCCCTTAGAGAATAACCACCATTGTCTTCAACCAGCAATCAAAACTCCTTCATTTGGTTACTACACTAGATTTCACCCCATCGTGAAGGCTCAACAAATCCAGAAGTCATCGGTCGGTTGCAACAACATCATCCCCCGTAATGGCTCCTCCACATGCATCAATCCGTAGTTGGACATTGTAACTACTAACTATTAATAACCAAATTTGGTGTCACCTCCCCCATCCATCCTCTATTTTCGTGTAGTAAATGGATGTTTCTCCCAGAATTTCAACCTGACAAGCATGTATCCCCCAGCACTCAATGACCAATTCTCCCTTTACAAATCCTCTTTTGTCCTAATCAGGTGAGCTAGGACTAAACCAGGATAGTTCAGCCTAAAATTGGTTGGGTGGGTCTATTCAACCGAAAATAGGCTTAAACAAGTCTCACTGACTCATATAATCCCTACACAAGTGTGTGGGATTCGGAATAAGCGTGCAAGGGTTCATCCCAAACCATAACAGGCCTAGACGGTGTTCTGGAGCACGTGAAAGTTTTAAAAAATAAAATAAATGAATTTATTAATTTGTGGAATTTAAAAACAATAATATTATTATTATTATAATTAATTTAATTTTGGTATTAAATTTAATTAGTTGATAAATTAAATTATTGAATTAATGATTAAATTAATTATGTCATGAAACAAAATTTTATTATTTGAATTTTAATAATTATTTGAATTTATTTAAATTATCTCAACCTAAATTTGTTACATTTTAATTATTATTTAAATTTTCATTTTCTCAAAAACTAGTCTTGAGAAGTGACCAACCCATTATTTATCTAGTTTAATTTTATTTAATTAATTATGATAGTTGTGAGTAATTCTTGTAATCTTTAATTAGTTTTCGACATGGTATGTACATAATTTATTTCTTAAAATGATTAAGGGAATTCATTTCCATAAATTTTATTTTTGTATGTATATTTATCTTCTCAATCCCCCTCGCCTATGTGTGATTACATTTGTACTATTGATGATGATATTATAGGACATAAACCACACCTAGATGAGGTGGCATCCAGATAAGAAGCAAAAACACTAAATTGGGGATGGTCTAAGATATTAGTCAAGATCCAAATAAAGTATTATACCCATATATCATGAGTGATATAGTGAGTTTAAAAGGATAAACCATTATTGGATGTTCAAGTCCAGTTGAAAAATTTAATTTCTTTAATGAATTTTTTAATATTTTATGTGTTTTCACATCTATGGGAAACCCATAAAATATTAAACAGATAAATTCATAATGAGATGATTAATGTATTATATTATTGTGTGTTCATTTATAAGCATGAAAACATATTATTAACATATTTAATTAAAAAATATTACATTTTTTCAAGAAATAATAAAGTTTATAAAGTAATATTTAGTCACGAATTCCATCCATCAATCAAATTTAAAAAAACCCAGTTGTACAGGTTTCTCCTTAGCCTTAGTTAAGAGTTCCTCCTACTACTGACATGTTCTTATGATATTGATGGGTTAACTTAACTATATATGGTAGAAAAGAAGAAACCCTAGATAGATTTCTATAACTTTAGAGGAAAAACATTGAGGAAATTTAGGTTACAATTCTGAGAAGTTTGAAATTCACACAACAGTTCAAGGAACTATGAGTAAATGAGGTTGGACAACCTAGTTCCTATCATTGAACTCTCTAAGAAGTGGTGTATCTGAATATTATAGACTATGAGGATGGGTCTCTTTGACCCATTATTATAGAATACTCAAGAGAAATTTTATACTACATATAGTAGTTATGGATACTAGTCTTCGACAAAAATAGTGTGATATAGTTAAAAAATTTATCGGTAATCTATAAATCAGTAATAAAGATGAATTAATAAATAATAAATTTATTTTTTATAGATAAAATAGAAATAAATAATGTTTGTACATTTTCATTGTGTTCTATTATGGATTAAAAAAATATCATGACTGGCCATAAATTCAAAGTGTGGTATAGGGACTTAAGTATAGTACTACACTAAGAAAGAAATATTTTGTGTTGGATTCCTCACATACTATTGAGTCTTTAAATGGATCAAAAATAATGATAAAGAAAAAAAGGAAAATGAATATAGATTATGAACCTGATTTATAGTGGGTAATGGCCCAGACTTTTGAAATAATATTTGTCTCGTGAATAAATGTGTTCTATATATTATATAGTATTATACGCATACAGAATACAATCAAACCAACAAATCCTTATCTCTTCAGTAAATATCATTATGTTAGTCATATATGAAACAAATAAAAATTCGAAACATTATAGCCAAAAAAATAATATAAAATAGAATAGATAAAATGGAAAAATATAGGTCACCCTAATCTACTATAATCTTCGTCCCCATTATAATTGTTATAGAAATAAAAAAAATATTATTAAATGAATATAATTATTAATAAATGAAAATATTACCTTAGTTAGAATTTTAGTGACTATTTATTGAAAGAATGAAGTGGTATTTATAGGTTATAAAGGGAAATGTTATTGTTGGTATTTGATAGTTATATGACTGTTGGTCAACGTAATTATTGTTCAATTTTACTGTTGAGAATTACAACCAGTGGTAAATATTTTACCATTATAATTAGAGTTTATAAGTAGTAATTTCACATTATAATTGAGGTAGATGTCACGACCCATCCCCCGGTTCCCATGTCGTGACTACCCCAAGCCCACCTTCCATATGCCACGGGCTAGCGACTAGCACCAAAGGCATAATTCCCTAAAACGAGGAAGGAATTACCTTTATAATCTATAAATGCACACAAAAGAGAAAACAACTAGATAGAAAACACTAATTAAACTGTATAACAAAATAGTGCTGAAAAGTAAAAGGGGATAGAAATACAAGCCCAACTGTAATGTACAAGGAACTGGAAGTATAACTGAAGAAAATAAAAATTGTCGATGGGTCATCCTCCAAAGTTTCTACCTGAATGGTAGGTATAAATCGCCTCCTCAGCTCTCCAGGTTCATCCATCTTCTCTCTGTACCGACTCGCCATATGGTCCACCTCCAGGTATTTTCCTGTCCTTGTACTCTCAGCCGCATTCAGCATTGTCTTTTGTTTGTAACCAACACAACAAGGTGCGAGCATAGCCTGTACAGGGGTGAGTATAATGATACTCAATAGGGACCCTGAGACCCTCAAGGTCTCACAAAATCCAATAAGTATAAACCACAAAGCATGAAATCAACAGAAGATCTTACTTAGGTATATGCCCATACATATACCTAATTTATCAAGTGATTCATCTCAATCTTGAGAAAAAAATACAAAAACTGACTCAGCTCAAACCAAGAATTAATCTAGGGGTAAACCATTTTGAACCCTCGACTGCTAGATAAATCCTCCTCTATCGAGTACAGTGGGCCTGCCGCTAAAACCGGGTTCTTCCCACTAACCTTATACTATTGAGGTACTCCTTTTGTCGAGTACCACGGATCTGCTACGTCACACAGAGGTCCTCCCCACCATGGGTCTCTACCAAAACTAGGCGCTCCCCTTCATAGCCTATAGAGGTACTCCTTGGGTCGAGTACTATGGGTCTGCCACCACAACCAGGCACTCATTCGCCGTGGGTCTACCACTACAACCAAGAGCTCCCCACTGAGCTAGTTTAGTCACTCCGAGTTAATCAGTCAGCAGTCATCAAGTCTCATCCAGCTACTAGGTTCCCACAATAATTATTTCTTGCCTCCATAATATCCGCTACACAAGCTACTGGTCGATTCTCCAACTACCACGAAGTCCCACGAAGAAGTATCCCAAAGTTCCGCCACGTCGTAGAGGTCTCAACGCAACTGACAGTACGTTAATCTGACTCCTGGTCTGTAAATTATTAGTCTTCTAGTCCCGGTGGCCCAGTTATATTTGCACATGATCCAACTTGATTGTATCTCAACTATACCCCAAACTCTATTGGGGTATACTCAAAGGGACTGCCACACTCCAATAATTTCAGCGCCGCTAACGGTTCGTCAAACGGACGTTCGGTGCCAATGATATGGCCAAAAGAAGCGCAAATGGGTCGTAGTGGGCCCCGGTCCGGTCCGACCTGAATCGGGTATACCCGGCCTGACCCGTTGGGTCTGGCCTAGCCCGTTGGGGGGGGATATTCCATTGGGTTCGGCCTGGCCCACTGGGCCCATCCCAGCAGGCCGCGAGGGCGGTTCGGCCCGGAGGGCACCGCGTAGGCGACTCGGCCTGGTGGCAAAGAGCCGGTTCGGACCGGAGCACCATGATGGCACGACCGGTTCAGTCGGAGCAGCATGTCCGGGGTACGGGGGCATAGTCAGCGGGGTGGAGCGGCCGGCAAGGCGGCATGACTGGAAGGGCGGTGGAGCCGGCACAACCGTCATGGTGGCGCGACCGGCAGGGCTGTGGGGCCGGTGCGGCAGCGCGGCCGGCGGCGGGGCGGCACGGCCGGTAGGCGGCGTGGGTGGCACGGCGGCGCAGCCGGCAGGGCAGCATGGTTGGTGTGCTCATGGTCGGGACATGGGGCATAGTTTAGCCAGCAGTCGGAACGCTTCGGGGGCGGCGCGGGTCGCGGGTGGCGCGATCGTTGCCTTTGTCGCCTTCATCATTGTTTCGAAGAACACCACAAAGAAGATTGGCCAGTGATCGGTCCATGTTAGTTTGGCCCTCACCCTCCACATTTAGAGTGGTAGCATACGGTTCACATGAGTGAAGCAAAGAACGTCATGGAAGATATCTTAAAAACATCAATTCCCATAATTCCTCATTTAAAAAAATATTTCCAACCCGCAAGGAAAAACATCTGTGGAACAACTTGATAATAAGTTGATCTTTGTTCTTTGTTTTAGAAGGAAAGAATGAAGCGAATAATAACATACTTAAAATAAAATCTTTATCCTGTTATTTGTTCGTCGACGGGGTCGCGGGGATGAAGATGAACCATTGGGAAAAGACGGACATCGATTCACGGCGGACGAGGACGTCTCACATCGGAAGGAGTTCCGTGAAAGATGGTCAAAGTTGAGGTCAGAGTTCTTCATCAGTGGAGAATTCTTTACTGGTGAAAGCATTCTTCATTGGATATTTTTCTCCCAAGATCTCTAAATTTCTTTTACCAACCTTTTTCCAACAAATGAACAGGTAGCCCCTCCAAATAATAGATTATCTTAGTATTTAGTTTTTTGGGTTTAAAATTAAAATTATTGCATTTAATTAAATGAGTTGGATCACTTAATTAAAGCGGTGATGGTTGACACCATTAATTAGGGGGGTCATGGCACCATTAATGGTAGTGGAGTTCAAGAGGATCTCCCTCAATTATGAGGGAGTTGAGAGGTTTTCCTCAACTAAATGAGGGGGTTTAGTCCCGGGTGGTCCCCACACCATATCCTCTCATAGAAGGTTAGGTTTGGGTGGGTCCCACCTCCAAAACCTCTCATGGGAGGATAATGTGTGGTGGTCCCCACCTCGAACTTCCACATGGGTGGTTATAAAAGGTAAAATAAAATAAAACATGTGCTTATATTATTTTATTATTTCCATGAAAAACCAAAAAACTTACTCTCACCCTCGACCAACTGCCATCGAGGTGAAAGACATCTTAAGATAATACTGGCATTGTGAGTTCAATGGTGCCCTCATATTTCAATTCCAATCACTGGTTCAAAGGTAAAAAAACCGCTCATACGTTTACTAAACGTACTCGAAAAAAACTTCATAAATTGATTTCGGGCACACCGGGCCTCAAAACCGCGTGCCGTTAACATTCGTGGACTCAAAAATTCTCATTTAAAAACACTTTTACATGGAAATTTCTGGTTCTTTATAGTAGAAGTGAGAGATAATGGCCTCAACCAGTAGAGTCATCTCATTTGAATCCCATTTATCAAAACCTGTGATGGTGGTAGCATCACTGGTGTTTTGCCTTGACCAATCCCAATTCAATATTAAATAAGTGAAGCTTGAACTAAATCACCTATTAGAGAATCTCATGTTTGTAAAGATTACCACATTTTCTATTTTAGCTGAGAAACCCCATAACACTACAATTATTTCCCACCTTACTCTTATGGAATATGCGGGTGAAATAATGGGATATGTTTCTATACCTTAGTTCCATAAAGTGTAATTTTCTTAATTATAATTGAAAACTTTATTCCATTAATTACTTTTAATAATATTTTTTCTAAATAAAATATACATTAATTAATACAATTTTATAAATTGATTTCTAGACACAAATAAAAAATAATTATATTTTTTAGAAAAAAGATACATTTTTATAATAATATAAGGTATTGTAAATAATATTTTCTTTAATTAAATAGTATTTTAAAACACGTTTTTAAATATAAATGATAAAATATTTCAATAATGTCGTAGAAAAATATTATATTTGTCAAAAAATTGACTGTCTTCAAAACTGATATTTTTTAATAAATAAAAATTTTATATTTAAAAACTAATATTCTCATATATGTTAAATTATTCTAGTAAATTAATCATTATATTTTAAATAAGCATATCGAAATTCTTTTATGGTAAATTTATGAGAGTTTTCTAAAATACATTATTTTTCTTGAGTAGTAAAAATATAGTTTTGGGTTTTTTGTTTGTTTGATGACATCATATTTTATTTCATAATAATGTAATAATTATTTAAACACAATAAGATAAAAGTTTTTTATTTTTCTTAATATTAATTATTCTAATATATTCTAAATCAATTTCCAAAAGTATAATTGTCTTTCCAAAGTATAAAATGACAAAATTGATTTTAAAAACATTATTTTGTAGAATATTTACTTTTACATACCAAAAAAAGTATTAAAAAGGGTGTTTGGTTCTATTCAATTAAATTATCATAAAATGTGACTCAAATTTCCAAAACCATGAGAAAAAAACAAGGGAAAGTCAACCATTTTCATTTTCCATAACCTAATTTTCGCAGACCTATTTTTAAAAATTATTAAACAATTCCTCCACTTTTTCTATAAATACCCACCCATTTAACCATTCCCCTTCACTCCCAATCCATACTCAAAATATTTCCTGGTATTTTTTCTCCCATGGAATCACCCCAAGGTTTCTTAAATCCCCCAAGGTTTCATCCTCAATTATAAGGAATAACTCTTCAATGCAAGGTAAATATCAACTTATTATTTCCTGTCAAGAACTATTTTTTGTGGTATGTTGTCTTATTTTTAAACAATGTTATTTTTCCACTTTATATTATTCCATTACTATAATATTATTATTTTATCAATGGGGTAACTTCATTCTCCCTCATTTTACACTTTTCAAAAAACATGTTTTTACCCACCATGCTTCCGAATTTACTTCTCAAATTTATCTCTTTTGAATTTGAAATTATATTTTATTTTTTATTTAAAAACCCAAAACCCTTTTATTTTTAATTTTTATTCAAATTGATGTAAACATGACTTTTTTTATTTGTATTTTTATATATAAGAAACCCACATTTCCTTTCATGGGATAAAGATGGTGTAATGATCAAATCATTAAGAACTTTTGTACCCCCAATATTTTTAAAATAAAATAATTCTATATTCTCCCTAGGTTAGTAATGAAATGATTTATTATTATATATTTGGGATTAATTAAATAATATAAATGGAGGGTGTGACCTGATAGATCTCAGATGCATTAGGTAAATAATTTAATCTCTAGAGATGGAATGTTTTATGGTGTCTTGGGGAATAACCATGGTAATTTAAATTTATGACACCTTAGTGATAATCTTTGGTGATATTATTAAAAATGACTCATTTAAATATTATTTCAAAATTTACATGTTATGATAATGTTCATATTATTATGATATGCCTCCTATTCATGCCTCATTTCAATTTCTCAAATTCTTATTAATATGTCTTATGATTAGATGTTTTTTGTCTCCATTGTTTTCCCACTTACTAGGTTTTATGCTCACCCATTTTCTTTGATATATATCCCAAAGATATGAGTTGTAGTAAAATTAACATAGTTTGAACCCATGAAGATGTATTTTATGTGTATTTTGAATGATGTTTTATGTTTTCATGTATTATGTATCGTATTTCAAAGAAAATAAACATTAAAAGATCCTCTTTTTTCTAATGTAATGAAATGTTATGTAATAAAAGATTTTGGGTTTCATAGTTGGTATCAAAGAATGGTTTATTTATTTTTTGAAATTGGAACATGATAACATTAGGAAGAACCCTAGGGACAAGTCTAAATATAGGAAAGCATCATATTATTTTTTTGAGTATTAAGTAAGTGGTTTCCAATAAAACGCACCCCTATCAAGATACTATAAGTGGATGTGGTTCTGGAACAAATATACCTAGGGTTAAAATTTGAAAACACCACATTAAGCTAGAATTGGATGGGAACTGGATCACAAAAATGGGCCTTTCCACACACCTAGTTTGACAGTCTCATGGGATATGTTTGGTGAAACACAATATTTTTATAAACCATTATGAATGATATATTTAAAATGTAATTTATATTATAGGATATTAATAACATATTCATGAATTATGTTCTAAGAAAAAAAATCCATTTACATTTATAATATTCATAAAAGTAACATTTATTCACTAGGTTTTTTTATTTAAGAAGAAATTCTTGAAAATAGGAGTAACCATGTAAATTATGTGTTTAATAAACAATGAACTGATTGAATTATAATAAAATTTGTAATGGAAAACATCGTTAGGATGATGAATCAAGTAACTCGAGTTATGAATAATAACTTGAATCATGTGAAGAGAACATATTCACAATGAAGGGAACAACGTTATGTTGAGTCCTTTATGAGTCAATGACCACCATGTTTTAGTAGATATACGGACCAATTTATTGTTGAAAAATGAATAAAATCTATTGAAAATATATTTTGAGTACTCCATTGTTTGGGGAAAGATAAATTCACCATTAGAGTATACCACTTAGAATTTGAATCCCATTGGTGGTGGAAACTAATTAAAAACATAAATCCAAGATTGGATATTGATGTTATAGTGTTGGAAGATTTCAGAGGAATGTTTTTCAAAAAAAAATTTTATGTTTGATGCTAAAAAATAGCAATGTAATTCCTAGAGTTGAATAAAATTAAAAATGTGTTTGTGGGAAGATATGAAATTATGATTATAATACTTTATCGACACACCTCTATATTTTCATCATTCCTTTGGGAAGTGGTTATAGACTCTTCAGTGGTTTCATATCCCATCTATGAAGGAGTATAGAAAATTGAGATAATGAAAGCTATGATCAGATAGTACAGAGTTATATAAAGGTTGAATTGGATTTTGGTGAGATCTAGTAGTCGTGTAGGTTGAATGAAAAGAAGATATCAATGGATCCAAACTCTAGGAGAAAATTTGATCACGGAAGAGGTAGAAAGAAAATGAAACTTCCCAATTCAAAAAAATGTGGGAAGAATAATTTTTGGAACTAATTATATGGGAATTGAAAATTCTAAAAATGTGTAAGAGTTGAGAATATAGCTTGATATAGTTGTGCTGAGTTGAAGCCTCAACTTCTCAACATTAACGACAAAGAGAAGATGGTTTATGACCATCAAGATGTCAAATTCTTCAAGTGTGGATATCTTGAGAAATTTTCAAATAAATGTATAAATAAGGATATAATGGAGGGGAAAATCATCCCCTACATATTCCAAGGGAGGAAGGTCGAGCATTTAATATCATAAAGGCTGACGTAGAAGTTGCAAATAATGTGGTTGTAGGTACACTCATTGTGCTCTAAAATATAGCAAGTACCTTTTTTATTCTTGTTCTATGAATTCCATTATTTCCCAAAAGTTTGAAATGAATATAGAGTCAATCCATAAACTACTAGAATTATTGTTATCATTCAATATTCTTGGAGGGATTATCTTCGCATCAACAGTGTATTGAAACTCTTGTATTAACTTTGGCATGTAAAATCTCTTTTTAAATATAGAGGCAATTCCCATGTTGGAATTCGACACTGTACTAGTTAAGTATTTTCTCTGAAATTATATTGCTAATATAAATTTAAAAAGTAATTAAATCTCAGTATTAATGAATGAAAAATATATAGTTGTTTTCAATGAAGATATAACTCAGCCTAATCGTTATCTTGAAGAACCTTCCATATTCATCTTTATGGATATGATTTGTGAAGAGGGAGAAGGAAATGAAATTATAAAGATGGGGAATTCCCCATTATTCATAAATATATTAACGTAATTCTTGATAATATACCTAGACCTCCCCTAGAAAGAGAGGTATAGTTCTCCATTGAACTAATACTTGGATCCAAGACAATATCAAAGACCCTCTATAGAATGGAAAATGATGAGTTAGAAGAATTAAAGAAACAATTTCAAGATCTTATGGAGAATGGATTTATCAAACCAAGTGTGTCTTATTAGGGAGAAAATATTTTATTTGTGAATAATATATATGTATCAATACAGTTATGCATTTCATATAGAGAACTTAATGGGATCAGAATGAATAAAAAATACCCTCTCCAAAGGATTTATTATTTATTTGGCCAACTTCTTAGGGATAAATTATTCTCAAAGATGGAAATCCAATCTTGTAATTATCAATTGAGGGTAAAGATATAAGATATTCCAAAGACTACCTTCTGAACAAGATATGGGGATTATTATTCTTTTTTATTCCATTAGGATTGACTAATTATTCTTCTATATTTATGGATTTTATGAATATAGTTTTTAAGGACTACCTTGATAAAAAAATTAGTTTTTATTGATGAAATTATGATATATTCTAAAATTCATTAGGAGAATGAATAGAATCCAAGGTTTATATTAGAAAATATAAATAAGTAGAATTTTTTTAAGAAAATTAAACAAATTATAGTTATATTAACAAAATTTATCATTATTTGAGCACAATGTAACCAATGAAGAAATCTCAGTTGACCACAAGAACAAAAAGTTTGTAGACAATTTTCCACATCATGTAATTGTAACTGAGATTCATAGTTTCCATGGTTTAGTAAGATATTATATATTTTTTTTGGAAAAAATTTCATGACTATATAGTACACTAAACATGTTAACAGAAAAGGGATATATGTCCATCAGGAAAAAATAATGTGAAGAAAGATTTGATGAACTGAATAAGAGATTAGTTACTTCATTCTGTGTAAGATCTACCTTCTATCAAAGAAGGTTTTTTTAATTATAGTGATTCATATTTTAATGGTATTGGGTTCACCCTCATGTAAAATTACAAGGTGATTTTATATTCATTTTTATATTTAATTTCTCATGAGTAGAATTATCATATGCATGAATTGGATCTAATATTGGTTATTTTTTCTCTAAAAATTTGAAGGCAATGTCTTTACGGGGATAAGTGTGATATACACACAGACCAAAAAATATAGAAGTATATATTACCAAAAAATTAATTTAATAAGAAAAAGATTATATTGTTGGAACTTATTACAGGATATGACTATTCAATTCATTATCACACCATAATACCCAAAAAAGTCCCATATGCATTAAGTAGGAACGACCTTGTTGTGCAGGAAATGATGATAATTCATGGAGATCCATTGATCAAGGGCCAATTATAGTTAGGAATTAAAATTTTTAAGGTAAGGGGTATCATCATCCCTATCCCAAATGATTTTTCAACCATAATTATTATAGATGGTCAAGAGATCCAAAGGAGAAAATCTTTTGATCCAAAAGAAGATAGATTATGTGAATAATGGGAAGTTTCTTGATTTTAATATTGATAAAGAGGGTATACTAAAATTTTAATCAAGGATATATGTCTCCTCTATCCTAATTATAAAAAAGTTATTAATGGACAAAACTCATAGATCGACATTATATATAAATATTAGATGTACTAAAATGTATTTAGACCTTCATAATCATTATTGGTGGGATAATAAGAAAAGGGATACTTCTGACTACCTTGTAAGGTTGTTTGTATGTCAACAAGTGATAGTGGAGTGAAACCCTCTTAAAGGTTTATTTCAAACACTACCCATACCAACATGGAAGTTGGATAATATCACTATGTAATTCATAATTGGTCTCTTAAGAACATCTCAAGGAAACAATGTGATATAGGTTATAAGGGATTGACTCACTGAGACTGCCCATTTCATCACTATTCGAGAATATTATTTCTTGAAAAACATGCAAATATATACATAAATAAAGGGTTGAGTCATTATAGGGTGATAATTTCTATCATTTCAAATCATAAAAAATGGTTCACATCAAAATTATGGATAAGTCTTCAATGTGATTCGAATATTGAATTGAATTTTAGTATGTGGTATCACCCACAAAATGACTGTCAATATGAAAGGCCTGTTTAGACACTTGGGGAAATGATCATAACATTCTTAATGGAATTTAAAGGTGGATTGGATTAACACATTCCATTAGTTGATTTATCATACAAACAAAACTTCAACTTGAGTATTCAAAAGGCACCATATGAATATCTATATGGGATGTGATATAAAACTCTTACAGGTTGGGATTAATTTTGTGGGACGGAAATACTTGAGCCCTATCCATTTTAAGAGATGATAGAGAAGGTTCATGCAATCCAAAAACAAATAAAGGTAAATCATAGTCAGTATAAGAGATATTCTAACAACTAAAGAAGTTATTTGTGGTTCAGTGTTAGAGAAAAAAAATTCCTTCATATAACATCATGGATTAAAGTCATGCAATTTCGAAAGAAAGGGAAGCTTAGCCCTATATACATTATCCCCTTTGAGATCCTTGATCATGTAAGAGTGGTAGCCTATTGGATAGCTATTCCAAAATATATGGATAAAATACATGATTTATTACAAATATCTCTCTTGAGTAAGAACATACATGATCCCTCACTTGTAATAAATCTAGATGTGTTATAGCTCGAACATGACCTATTTTATAAGGAGTATCTAGTAGAGATCTTAATAAAAATATTATCTTTATTAAACATTAATTTCATGATTTATTACATAAATGTAAACATAATAAAACCCAAAATATATATAATTAGAGTGTCATTGTGAATTAGGTATATAGAATAAAATGTTGTATATGGTATAAAAAACATTATTGAAAACCACCTAAACATGATTCTAAAATTCTGTGGATTTTAAAACTGCATGGGATAACCTGGGCACAAAAATAAGAAAGTGGTGAGCTATAAAGCCCAGTAAGGGAATAAACATTGAATAAAGTGATAACTATTATAAAATAGTCATATCAATAGGTCATAAATATTTCATCAATTATAATAATGAATAATGAGACATGATATATCATGATAATCATAACATGAGAAATGTGGAATCATCCTTAAATAGTGTATCATAGATATAGGTTGAGTATAAATACCAAGAAATAATAATGGAAAAAGTACCATAAATGAATCAGGTTCACTCCCTATCCCAACCTGACGTCACATGATATTTAACAGTACCCAATGCGTTAGATTGATATATAAGTCTAGGCATACCTGTCACTTTCATTTCATTTTCGTGCTTAAGTGTTCTACATAAATCTTACAACATGGAATTATTTTTTATCATATTTTATTACATGTTAAAGGTGTGTGAAATATATACATGTAGGTACTAAATCATATAATTATAAGTTTATAAGGGTGAACACCCTTGATAGTAATTGGTTATGTGTATTAACTATAAATTTTTTTGGCATGGAATCTCACTGTAAAATTTTGGCAGCATAAAAGAGGCACTTAAATGTTCATGGGAGATATTAATGAGAGAGAAAGGGGTAAATTTTAATTTATAAATCACAATTTAAATATAGGGGATGTGTAAAAACACACCCCTATATTAAGAATTTAAAATAAAAGTGTATAAAATAATGAATATTATATAATAAAGTGGAGAAATAGAGGTTCTCTTACTTGAGTATGTGACTCAAAGATACTTGGTAAGGGATTATTGAGAGATTTTAAGATCCTTTGGAGGAATCTAGAGTGTGTATGGAGGAGTATGGATGTCTTAAAAAGAGTTTTAGTAAAAATAAATAAGCGCTTCAGTGGGTTTATATAGGAAAAGAGACAGGTTTCTTTATTATTTAGGTTTTGGACTCTATATAATAAAATAACCCAAACCATAAACCATACCATGGTGTTTTATTATAGTTTCTTCAAAATTGGAGTGGTTATAATTTTCTTATATGTATAATTTCCATACATAGTAAAATAATACCCTTGCTTATGTGTATGTGATTCATACTCTTAAAGAAATGATTTTGAAACCTTAATATTTATTAAGGGTTTTGGAGGATTCACAAAGGATTTATAAAATTAATAAAATAAACATAAAATCATATTTTTTAATTTAAAAATATATATTTGTTCATGGATAACCATTATATTATTTATTATATCATTGTTTAATCATTATGATGCAATAATACACAAAGTATATTTATATAGTTATTAATTTTCACCTGAAAATTTGATTGTCTGAGAAAGTTATGAAAAAATCACCGTTGGATAATTTGGATGTACTGATTCTAAAAATAATATTCATTTTAACTAAATATTTTTTTAAAGATTTTCATTTTTACTTTTTAATATAGTAATTTATATTTACTGAGAAATGATGGGTTTTCTGACAATAATAGTTTTTGAACCCTTATAATTATTACATTGGAATTTATAAATATTTTATGATAATTTATATTTAATAAAAATTATTTAATAAAAATATTTTATTGAAATATTATTTATTTCAAAAATCCATTAATTCATCAAAATAAATTCTTTAATTGAATTTGAATATTACCCAAAATTTCCATTTGTTTTTTACTATATCTAAATAAAAATAATTTAAAAAGTAACCATAATATGATAAAAATATATTCATATTATATAAAAAATAATGTATATACTCATATTTAGAGGTTCTTGATAAATATCCCTTTAATACACTAGAAAACTCCCTAAGAGTAATTTGTGCAATGGTTAGACTTTCAGGGGTGGTTTAAAATAATAGTTTGGGTCCTGATCTCGATGAGATTGAACTTATCACATAAATGGTTTCAATAATTCTTAAGTAGTTGGATATAATCTTAGGATTGGTCAAGGGAAAAGACCATTTATGTTATCTCCCATGGAATCTTTGATAAATGGTATTCAAAGGGGATTATCATACTAGTTAAGGCCATCACTTCCTTTGTCTGTTTTGATTGGATTTTTTAAAACCCTATATGTTTACTAATAACGTGATCACTATTCAATGGATATACTATTAATGATAATGATACTTAATAGATTTTGAAATCTAATTGGATATAAAAACTAAAATAAGTACATATTTTTTCTAAACCATATTATATAATAATAAATTTAATTAAATTAGATGTGGACTTTTATTTATAACAGACTAGGTTGTTACAATCTTCCCGCCATAAGAAATTTCACCCTTTAAATTTTCATTTTCCACATTAAAATAGATGAGGGTAATGTTGTTTCATAACTTCCTATGGTTTCCATGTCACTTCTTAAAATTTTTTGTTTCTCCATAGAACATTGACCAAGTGCATCGTCTTATTTTTTATAACTCGACCTCTAAGAACAAATATCCTCACCGGCTACTCCTCGTATGAAAAATCATTCTCCAATGGTACCACCAATGGATTGAGTATATTTGTGGGTATGGTATATACTTTCTCAACATGGATAAATGTAATACAACATGTACTTTAGATAGGTTATGTGAGAGTGAAATTTGGTAGGCCACTACTCTAATGTGATCAAGGATCTCAACATAACTAGTTGACCAAATCATCAATCTATGGAAAAGGATAATTTTTCTTTATCGTGATCCTCTTGATCTCATAATAATGAATGAAAAGTAACATTAACCAATAGTTCTTCTTTATGAATATTAATGGTGCACCCTATAATGAAGCACTTGGTTGTATGAACTCTTTATCTATATTCTCATATAGTTTTTTATTTAGTTAATCAAGTTCCACAATAGCCATTCTATATGAAGTCTTGGATAATGGAAACAACCCATGTATATGATCAATTGAAAATTAAACCTCTCATCTAGGAGGTAGACCATGATATTCCTTGGGAAACACATTAGAGTATTCCCTCATAACAGTCATGTATTTGAGAATGATTCATTCCTTAGACTCTCTTTTTTGAGCTGTATATACCTTCTTAGAGGGAAGTAAAACTCATGCATGTGATTTTGGTGCTAAAGAAGATCCATTCTCTTGCTTATAATTGTATATAATCCAAGTTTGATTCTCAATATTGATATTGATTTCCTTCTCGTGTAAATTTATGTAGCATATATATTGGTAAATCTAATCCATGCCTAGAATTGAATCAAATTTCACTAAAGGGAGTATGAAACGGTTTACTAAGAAGTTATTCATACAAATTGTGATAGGGATGAGTTATATACTTAGTATTCAATAATTTAACCATTTTATATTTTCATCCACAACTCCACTTCCATTCATTTGGGTGGTGTTTGAATATTTCTACTAAACATTCACTATATGAAGGAATTTGTTGAAATAGAATAGAAAATTTTGTTCTCTATTCGTGGATGAATAACTAGAATACCTATCACCACTTCATTGTCTGGATCCACATAAGCGGTTATGATTGAAAAATATCTCCCTTTCTACTTGGGATATTTTTGTTTGTCTCCAAAAACCCTTGGGATAGTGCATTTATTTTCACAGTTCCATTGTTCCTTACAATTGAATCAGTGAAAAATATATTGAAATTTTCTTGGAGAATTCATCTCCTCTACCACATTAGTGGTTTCCCCTATTAGAAATCGATAGAGAATTCACTTATTTCTTCCACATAATGAATTTCCTCACCCCCATTTCAGGTTTCTTCTTTCCACTCCTTTGACCAGTGGGATATTGAAATTTCATGGTGTTATATTTCTCCATCAAACATCTAGAATTAAACTCCACCTTCTACTTCGTATACCCCTGATACTCTTGTTATTGTATGATCTCCATTTCCACATTGAGGGTATATCAGATAATTCACTCATAACTATAAAATTCATGGATCAGAGTGGATTTTCATAGACTGAGTTATAGCTCATTAAAGAAGTAGTCAACCTTGTATTTGAGGGTAGCGACAATGATGGATGAATATCATAAATGTATTTTAAATTTTTCCTTGTACGCCCTGATTGATTATTATTATTTTTTCTTTCATGTAAAGAAATTATTTAACATTTTATGTAGGAGATTGTGAGAAAAATATTTATTGAAAAATATTTTATGAAATTCTTTACACCCAATCGTTTCGATCTCTTACTAAATATTTTTATTCTTGATAAATTTCCACCACTTATTAGCTTCTCCATCAATATGATAAATATATATAGAACTTTATCTTGTTTGGAACATTTAAGGATGTGGAAGATATTCTCAATGGTGTTGATCCATTACTTTTCAATTAATGGATCAGGTGTTCCATTGAAATATGGAGACATTTATCATATAAAAGACTTAAGTTGAACTTTTTGATTCATAAGGGGGTTTGGGTGCTCCTCTAGATTATGGTTTATATTTAAAACTTTATTATGATAAGATAGTATCATTATAAAGTTTTTTATTATTTCCCCCATCAGGTTAGGTATCTCATTGGGGCGGTCATCACATTGCCCTTCTCATTGATTTTTTACCTAATTCTTTCTATTTCTAGACATTGGATAGAATAAAAGAAACAATTAGGGATGAGTTTTTTTAAACTATTAAACAAATAAATGATAATACAATGACATTAAAGGGGTAACTTGTAAATTACATATATTTCATAACTTATGAATTTCTAGGCTTCAATCTATATTATCCATTATCTAATTCATAACATATAATGTTATTGAATTTTTTTTTATATTGTTAATGGTTTGTAATGAGATAATGAATTTTACCAAATCATATCTCTCAAGAGTATAGGTGTAAGGTAAGGTCTATTTTTGTGTACCATGTTAGATTGAGTAATCCTCAGCACACCTTATTGGATTTGTTACCTCCTGGTACATCTTTGTCAGAACCAAATCTACCTGTAGTATCCAGATAGGTATTTCTTTTCTTGATAAACCACTTAATATATAATTACAAAAATTTAGGGATATTTTTTTATACTTAGTATTATACCAATTTATTTATCTAGATTTTTATAATTCTAATACAAAAAATAACAAAAGTTTTCCTCAGATGAAAAATATAACAACTCTTATCTTTATTAAACATTAATTTCGAAATTTGTTACATAAAATTACACATAATATGAACTGAATGATCAATAAGTCAAGTGTATTTTGAATTAGGTACATGAAAAAACATCTAGAACATGGGATACAACAACATTATTGAACAATTCCATAAAATTATTTTAAGATTCCATGTATTTTAAAATAGCACGAGATAAAATGGGGAAAACATAAAAAATGGGTGAGCTATAAAGCCAATTAAAGGAATAAAAATGAAATAATGTGATACCTATTATAAAATAGGCATATTAATGGGGTATAAAAAGAGTATAAACTATAAACATAAAAATTGAGGAATTATAAAACATGATAATCATAACATCAGAAATATAGAAAAAACATAAAACATTTCATTATAAACAAGGTCAAGGAAAACTATCAAGACATAATAATGGATAAATTGCCATAAAATTATCAGGTTCACTCCTTGTCTCGACATGTCGTCTCATGAGACTAAACATTACCCAATTCAGTGGAGAACTATATAATTTCAATCACACCAGTCACTTTCATTTCATTATCATTCTTGAGTGTGCCACATAGATCTTACAACATGGAATAGTTTTTCATCACATTTAATTCAATGGTAAAATAGTTTGTAAAATATATATTTTTTCCCCAATAAAATATTTAAATGTGAATAAATGTGAACACCATTGATGGGAATTGGTTATGGGTATTCACTACACATTTTTGGCATGAAATCTAGTTGTGAAATTTTGGAAGCATAACAGGGAACATAAATGTTCATGGGAGGGATTAATAAGAGAGAAATGGGTTTATAATGATTTATACATCATAAGGTCACTATGGGGGTGTGTAAAAATACACCCAAACAATATTAATTTAATACAAAAGGGGATAAAATTAAGAATATTCTTGATCAAATGGGATAAATATAGGATCATGTACTTGAGTGTGTGACTCCAAATGATTATAAGGGGTTTATTGAGAGATTTGGTGTGTAATTAAAGATATAGAGTGTGTTTGGAAGTTTATGGATGTGCTCTAAAGAGTTTTAGTGAAAAAATGTGAGCATGGGTGGGAATATTAGGAAAATAGGGGGATTTCATTATTATTTATGCATTGGACTCTTCATAATAAAATAACCAAAACCACAAACCGTTTTATGGTTTTTGAACATTATTTATTCAAAATGGGAGTGTTTCTAATTATTATACAATTCAAAGGGATTAAATTCATAAAATTATACCCTTACTTATGTGGGGGTGAGTCATACTCTTAAATAAATGGTTTTAAAACATTGAAATATATTGATGGGTTTGGGGGATTCATAAGGGATCTATAAAATTAATAAAATAAACATAAAATCACATTATTTTAAATTTAAAACATATATTTGGTCTTTTATGACATTTATTGTATTTATTACATCACGTTTTTGTCATTATGATTTCATAATACACAAAGTGTATTTATATGGTATTTAATTTTTAACTGAAAATTAAATTGTATCAAAAAATTATAAAAAATCACCGTAGTATAAGTTAGACATGAAGATTCTAAAAATAATATTAATTTTATCTAAATAATTTTTTAAATATTTTAATTTTCCATTTTAAAATTTTAATCTATATTTATTGAGAAATACTGGGTTTTTTAACAATAATAGTTTTTTAACCGTTAAAAAAGTTACATTTGACATCATAAAATTATATGATCATTTATATTTAATAATAACTATATAATAATAATATTTTATTAAAATTTTATTTATTTCAAAAAAACATTAATTCATTAAAATAAATTCTTTAATTTAATTATAATATTAGCTGAAAATACTATTTGTGTTTTATTTTATCTAAATAAAAATAATTTATAAAGTAACCATAATAGAAAAAAAATATTAATTATTCTAAAAATGATGTACATTCCACTAATTCTATTTTATTGATACATATCCTTTTTATACACAATAAAACACCCAAAGAGTAATATACAAGATAGAGATAATTTCATGGGATGGTTTGACATTCATCGTTTGGGACATTATCTCGATGAGCTTAAAATTTTCATGTAAGTTGTTTCACTAATTCTTAAGTTGTTGTGTATTATCATGGGCTTGGTCCAGTGGGAAGCCCAGTGATATTACCTCCCTTTTAATCTCAAATAAATGGGCTTCATGGGGTACGATACTTCTAGTTGAGGCCATCACTTCCTTTTTCTTTGTCTATTGGATTCGTTAAAAACTTATATTTATACTAATCATGTGATCACTATTCAACATCTATATTATCAATGATAATAGTAATTAATATTATTTTAAAACCAATTGGATATAGAAAAAATAAGTTCATGTTTTTTCAATAACTATATTACATAATAATAAATTTAATTAAATAAAAAGTGGAATTTTATTTATAATGGGCCGGGTTGTTACAATCTTGGACCAAAGAGACAAAGTTCTAAAAAACAAGATAACTCCCCTTATAATTTTTTTTAGGAGGAACCATAAATATATAGAAGAAATGTGGAAATAGAGGAATAAATGAGACAGAAGTACACTCTCCTTTTCTCAACTGGGAGAATGATTTCAAATTTCAAGGATGAATTTTCTTAAGGGAGTAATAATGTAATATCCCAGAAATTTTAAATTATATTTGTTCCCTAAATAAATGGTTTTTATATATTATATAGTATTACACACATACAACCCACATGGGAACCAATAAAACCTTATCTCATTTATAAATATCACTTCATTAGTCTTATATGAAACCAATTAAAATTTTCCATAATAGAATCAGGAGAAGAATATAAAATATAATATCTATAAGTATAAAATACAGTTTTCCCCAATCATCATGAATAATATCCCCTAAATCAAATGTTATAGAAATAATAAAAACTATTAGTAACCCAATCAAAAATCTTAAGAAATGAAAATATAAGCTTAGAAGGAACTGTAGTGAATATTGAGTGTAAGAGTGAAGTAGTATTTATAGGGTATAAAGAGAAATGTGACTATAGGTATGTGACCATTATATGAGTGTTGATAAAATATGACAATTGCTCAATATAAACATTGGTAAATTTTACCATTGAAAACTATTACCATTATTAATAATTTTATTATTATTATAATTTTTTATAAGTAGTAATGATAAAGGATAATTGATGAATAAAGGAGAAATTATGGCCTAAACTAGTATATTTATGCCATTTGATTCCCATTTGTCAGAACATAGGAGAGAGGTAGTGCCACTGGTATTCACCATTGACAACAACCAAGATGATCTTCTACAAGTGAAACTTGAACAAAATCTCCTATGGGAGAAGTTCAAGTTAGTGGAGATTACCACTCAGTCAATGTAATCTGAGTCACCCTATGAAACTATCACCATCATAAACCTTACTATTAGGGTTTATGAAGGTGTAATAGGGGGTAATGTGTCCAAAAATTAGTTACTTAAAGTGTAATGTAATTTTTATAATTAAAATTTGTATTCCATATATTCCTTTTAAGGATATTTATACTAAATAAAATATATGTCTCATTGATTTTAATTTGATGAATTGATTTCTAGACTCAAATAAAACATAATTTCATTTTTTAAGAAAAGGTATTATTTAATTTTAATATAAATATGTACATTTTTTAATTAAAAGATTTAAATCTGTTTAATTAAGATGAATTTGATATACATTTTTTTTAGAAAATATATAATTTTTTATAATAAACAAATTTATTTTGGATAAATTTTTTTAAATTAAATATTCTTTTAAAACACATTTTTTAACATAAATGATAAAAAAGTTAATAATGTCCAAGGAAATTTTTATAAGTGTCAAGAATTTATCTGTGTCTTAAAAACTGTTGTTTTCAATAAATAAGTATTTTTATATTTAAAAAGTAAAATTATCATATTTAGAGAATTATTTTGATAAAATAAATATTATATTTAAATCCATCATTTCAAAATAAGGTTAGAATAAATTCATGAGAATTTTCTAAAATAATTTATTTTTTATGAATAGTAAAAAATACAATTTTTGGGCTTTCTATTTGTTTTATGAATTTATATTTATGTAATAATGAAGTAAAAATTAATTAACCACTAGTCATGACCAATTTTTTTTATTTTATTAATATTATATGTTTTAAAATATTTTAATCAATTTCTAAAACTATATGTGATGTTCCAAAGTCTAAAATGGAAATATTCATTTTTTAAAACATTACTTTGTGGAATATTTAATTTACCTTTCCAAAAGAAGTATTAAAAATGATATTCGATTCTGGTGGATTTAAAAATAATAAAATTTGTCTCAAATTTCAAAAACCATTTGAAAAAAACTTTGGTAAGCCAATGGTTATTCATTTTATATAACATAGTTTTCTAATACCTATATTTAAAAATTATTAAACAATTCCTCCATTTTTTGAGCAGATACCCACCCATTTCACCATTCCTCTTAACTAATAATTCAAACTCTATGAAGTTATGGGTATTTTTCATCCTAATAAGTCCCCCTAAGGTTTCTTAAATCCCCCAAGGTTTATTCCTCAAATATTAGGAACAAATCTTCAAAGTTAGGGAAATATCCACTCCTTATTTCCATTCAAGTTCCCTTTTTTATATGTTATGTATTCTAATTTTCAAAATAAGTTATTTTTACAACATTATATTATCCCATTAATATAATAATGGTTTTATATCATAGGGTTACCTTCGATATCCTTCATTTTACCCATTATGCAGCCGAATTTACTTCTCAAATTTCTCAGTTTTACATGAGAAATTGTCTTTTCTTTCTTACTTGAATACCCAAACCACTTTTATTTTCATTGTGTGTTCAACTACATGTAAACATGACTTTTTATATTTGGTAATTTACATATATAAAACCCATATTTCCTTTCATGTGTTTAAAATGAACTAATGATCATGTCATTTATCACTTTTTTATGTTATGATTTTGATAAGAAACATGTTCTTTATTCTCCACAGGTTATTAATGAAATGA
This sequence comes from Viscum album, assembly GCA_963277665.1. Taxonomy (NCBI): domain Eukaryota; kingdom Viridiplantae; phylum Streptophyta; class Magnoliopsida; order Santalales; family Viscaceae; genus Viscum; species Viscum album. The sequence goes on from OY728157.1 coordinate 403,694,869, forward strand.
TTTATTATGATGTATTTGGATAAAATTAATTAGTAAATATGGGGGGTGTTATAACACCACTGAATTATAAAGGCTTAAATGGATAAATGATATGACTCATGTCAACAAGGTGCACCTTCCTTTTTGGGAGCTTACCTAATTAGAACTCCATAGTTAAACATGCTTGGACTAGAGTAGTGATCAGGATGGGTGACCTTCTAGGAAGTTTTTCAGGGTGTGTGCGAGTGAGAAAAAAACACACTGGAAAGGACATATATTTTCATGTGGGGATAGTCATTAGTCAAAAGACCCATACAGGCACATGGGTGAGCCCTAGTGTGGGGACCACGTGTCTGCGTGGCAGCTAGTGGTACCTAGTGGGTGGGGACCCAACAGCCATGTTAAGGAAGGGTGTCTATGCTGTCACTGGGGCCCACTTGTTACATTTGGTATGCTTGTGTTGAGATGTTGGGCCCACAAAGAGAAAATTGTGCTCTAAAGGGTGGGAGATTATAATAACCCTAGATGATAAATGGTTAAATGGATTAATAATAGGACTCATGTCAACAAGATACAACTTGTTTTTTGAGATCCTACCTGATTATAACTCCATTGTTAATCATTCTTTTCATGGAGTTGTGATCAGGATGGGTAACCTTTTGAGAAGATTCACAGAGTGTGTGTGAGTGAGAACAAAGCACACTAGAAAGGACATGTGTTTTCTTATCAGGATATCCATTAGTCAGATGACCCGTGCAGGCATGTGGGTGAGCCCTAGGGTGGGGACCACAAGTCTACGGGGCAGTTGGTGGAACATGGTGGGTCGGGACCCAATGACCGTGTTAAGTCGGGGTTTTTCTGCAGTCACCAGGGCCCAGTTGTAACAGATATTCCTTAGTAGAGCAATAATTATTTGTTTAATGAAATTAATCTCTATATATGGCATGTCTTATGTTACCTTGGTAAATAACATTAGTAATTTTCACATATGACACCTTGGTGATAAACCTTGGTGGTGTTCGTTATAATGTATCATTTAAATGTTTTATCCACATTTCCATGTTATTATTCATGTTCTTATTATTATTATATTCCTCGTTATAATTCCTTATTATTATTCATATTGTTCTTATTGATATTTCTCTTGATCATATGTTTTTTCTCCCTTTTTTAGTCCCTTTGTAGGATTTATTTTCACCCCATTTCATCGATGTATATCCCTAGGATTGTGATGTAGTAAAAGTAACCTATAGTGAACCCATTAAGGAGTATTTAAAATGTATTTAGAGTAATGTTTTATGTTTCCATGTATTGTGTGCCTTATTTCCAAGAATCTAAACTTTAAATGTGCCTCTATTGTTTTAATATAATGAAAAGTTATGTAATAAAAAGGTTTGATTCCATACAGAGTGTCATGTTGTCATATATATCTAGTAAATTGTAGAAAATACATGAGGTTAAGTATTGCAAAAATATGATAATTTGTCTCTAATATTTATATCAGCTGATATCTAGGAATGAAATGTATGAGATATCAAGTGCACTTTATAGGTGTGGACTAGAAAAATGGAATCAAGAATAACATCAAGTCCTCAAGTTGGTCATGAACATTGAGATACTTCAAGTCCTTAGGTAAAAAATAAAACCAAGAAGTATAAAATGATCTTATTCAGGACTCATTACATCAAAACTTGTTTAATTTTATTATTAATTATAACATTAATAAGATAAAAAAGTCGCTCCCAGATCTATTGGATTTAGTTTTCAAAACTGATAATAATATGAATAATGTCAATATTAAGTATTTATAGTGAGGAATATGAGTAATGGAAAATATAAGGAGGATAATGCTAAGTCCATACTGAATACACAAATTATTCATCCTCTATAAGGAAAAAAATAGATAGGGAAGGTAGTCATATGTAGGTTATCTCCTTTAATGTTTCAATAAATTCCATTGGATGAAGAATTGTAGAGCTGGGTATAAGCAATGTGATGCTTATTCTTTAGGTATTTATTTCATTGAATTCAATATATCATTATCTAAAATCTAGTTATTGGTTAATAAATCTAGATGACACATTTGTATTCATATACAAGAATCAAGAAGATATCAGAAGAATCCAAAGGGTGAGGTGGATCTCCAGGCTGCATATGGTGTGATTCTATCATCCTTTGTAGTTAGATATTATCATCTAACATTTACCAGTGGTTTGATTATTATATTGAACAATTTTTAGTATGTTCCTTCAGTTTACATAAAGATAATATCACTGTCATGTCTCATCACTATGGGATTTTATTTTATGTTTTGAAATATATGTAGTCATTATTATTAGGATAACATGTGTTATGGTATAGAATATATAAAAAATGGTTTTTATATACTTAAACTAAAAAACTATATAGTGTAAATAAATGAAAAAAAAGAGTCAAAATTAATCATATGAAACCCATCTATGGAACATCAGGCTTATTCATGTAAATAAGAATCATTTACAGAAATTATATCAAGCATGGTTTATTTACTCGATCGAGTTAAAACCCCAGGATGTCTTTCATAGTTGTTTACTAGGTAAAATGACCAATTCACCCTTCTTTGGGAAGGGAATAAGAGCTACTCAATTACTATAATTTATTCTTACTAATTATTGGGGTATGTTTCTAGTAGAGGAAAGGGGTGTGTTTTTTAATTTATTAATTTTTCTAGTGCCTGTATAAGGAATGGTTATATCATCATAATGCATTATAATTCAAATTATTTTTATATGATTCAGGAATATTATATTGAATTATAAAAATATATTGGAGTGAATATTAATGCAAACTAATTATACTAAGGTAGAAATTATCTTAACTAATGATTAATTTATCACTTGAAGGAATGTAGGATAGTATCCCAACTCACACCTCCTTATACACCTTAGTGGAATGAAGTTAGTGAAAGGATGAATTAGAAATTGATAAAAATTATTAAATCAATGATGAGTCCGAAAACTCTTCCATTATATTTTTGGGGATATGTGTTATAAATATTAGTACAAAGAAATAGATGAGATTCGTTATGAGTTGTGGTATGGAAAGAAACTCAATCTGTCACACATATATATATGGGGATGTGGGGAATTTTTCAAGAATATACCTAGTGATAAATTAACATCCTGGTACACTAATTGCATATTTATAGGTAATCCTAAAGAATAAAAAGTTTATTTCCTATATTACCCTTTCAAATAGAAATTTTTTTTGGGAAAGTCATTCCATGTTTATATAAATTGAACACATTTCCAATAGAAGTGGTTTGAGTAAGATTAACTTTAGTGGAGTTGATAATCGAGAAGTGGTTTGAGTAAGATTAACTTTAGTGGTTTGAGTAAGATTAACTTTAGTGGAGTTGATTAACTTTAGAAGAGAGGTTAAAAAACTGTTATAATATGGCTTTCTTATCACTAAGTCGGCTGAAAAATTCCTCTCAGAGAATGATGAACTTCTAACCAAAAAGGAATATTTCTAAGGAAATGATGTTTTTAAATGTCAAGATTCTATGTATTCAAAAATGTATTCCATGTATCTAAGTAATTTTTTTTATATCCCTCATATGTAACAAAATCCATTGGGTTAAAATGGGTATTTAAAAAAAAAATTGGAACATGGATGGCAAGGTCAATACCTACAAATAATGACTAGGTGTGAAGGGTTTCCTATTACTTTAATGAATATACTATGAAAAGACCTTCTCTGTTGTACTGATGTTGAAATCGATCAGAATATCTATTACAATATTATCCTTATATAATTATTAGATTTTGAAAATGGATGTGAAAACTTCTTTCTGAACTAGGGAGTTGGTTGAAGATGACTATATTAATCAATTCAAAGGGTTTATTAAGTCAAATAATTCCAATAATGTATGAATGATTCATAGGTTCATGTATGGGTTGAAGTAGGCATTGTGATCATACAATGTTCCAATTGATATGTTCATTAGAAAATTTGGATTCATCAATAATGAAATTTATCCATGTGTTTATTATAAGGTTGATGAGAATTCCATCATTTTCCTAATATTATATTTTTAGGACATATTAATTATGGGAAATGATGTCAAAGTATTATAGTCGATTAAGGCTTGGTTAAATTTGTGCTTCTCTATGAAATAATTAGGTGAATCAACCTATATCCTAGAGATTAAAATCTATTTAGATAAATCTTAGAGGATTATTGGGGTAAGGAAAGGTATAAATATTAATAAGGTAATCAAAAGGTATGAAATGGAACAATCCTAGAGAGTATTTCTTCCAATGTCATGTGGTATCAATATCCTCAAAAAAATGTGTCCCCAAACATTAAAGTAGATTGAAATAATGAGTAGAATCTGTTAGGATTCAGTTGTGGTATCAATAATGTATGTCATGTTATGAACTAGGTTTGGCACTCCATTTTCATTAATCATGGTGGGAAAATATAAAGATAATCTAAGAGACATTCATTAAGAAGCTATGAAAATTATCCTAAATTTTTAGAAAATTACAAAGGATGTGTTCTTGGTGTATGGAAGAGATGAGGTTCTAGAAGTGAGAAAAAACACTAAATCTAGTTTCTAGATTGATCAATATGATATTAAATCATAGTTATGATATATAATTTTCATGAATAGTGGGTCATTGAACATAAGAATATCAAAGAAACATGTTTTCACTAACTTTGTACTAAAATCTAAGTATATCATTTCATCTGATGCAGCTAAGGTGTAATTGTGGATATGAAACTTTTTCATGGATATTTGTGTTGTTCCTAGTAGTGAAAACCAAGTTCCAAATTATTGAGATAACACTACTGCATTTGTTCCTTATAAGGAGCCTAGGTCACAATAGAGGATAAAGAATATTATTTAGAAGTTTCATCTCTTGAGGGGTCTTAATTATAGAGGTGAAGTCATAGTTAATAGATTATCTATATATAATAACTTCTAATACTCTAAAACTAAATCTATTTCGCAACAAAATCATGATTCTCATGTTAGAGCTAGTGGATTGAGACTTGTTTTTAGTTGATCTAATGCAAGGGGGAGTGTTGTAAGTGGGAACCCTATTCCCAGCTTATGTTTTACAGTAATTACAATTAAATGTTTACATTTTCATATATACATGTATTTATCTTACTAGAACTATGTTGATAATTTTTTGTCCACTATATTTATGGTAATGTACTTATATTATGTGTTTTATCAAAAGGTTATAGAAGTTTCCATAATATAATGAGAACTGAGAGATACCATGAAAGTAATCATAAACTAATGTCATGTGGTCCAGTTATATCATATTGGTAGGGCATATATAATGTGTGAAAATTTGGTTCTAGGAGATCATAAGAAATGAGACTTATTTATATGATGTTTTATCGTTGTGATCTCTAGTAGGTAATATCATAAAGACAAACCTACCAATATGAATACAAACTATTTCAGGTGTCATTGGTTGTTCATAACTAAAAACATGTATATTGGTCTCCTGAATTGATTCATTATCAATGTATTCCATTTGACCATGTAAATTTATGGATGAAAAAAACCATGACATTAAATTTATGGTGATGCAGTTTTTGTTCTATGTGTCATTGGTGGTATGTAATTGGTTGAACGATGAAGATAGAATTTGTCAATTTCAAGTTGTGGAAGGGGTATTATGTTCCTAGTTGATCAAGATGGTAGTGTTCTTATAAATCCATGGCCATGGTAGTCTAAGGAACATCATTCTAGTGCGTTCAATAAATAATAAATCAATAATTGATTATGACATAATTTGGGAATCCTGCTTTATAATATATCATGACATAAAGATATTATATAACATAGTGTGTGTTCATATGAAAGTGTATCATTGTTATAACTTTTCCTTATCTACTTAGGGGCCTTCATGGGTTTCTAGACTCTGGTCCAGTCTTTGAATAATATTCACTGCTATTGAGATAAGGGCCTAGAGGGTTACATACAATAATGTATTCAAGAATCTACCTTATTCTAATAAAGAGGTCTATAGGAAATGGTGGTCCCCTCCATGGGGTCTATGTATTTTCCATGTATTAATGATCTGTAATGAATAAATTAATTCATTATTATTTGAGTATAGAATAGTTGGAGTTGAAATTATTTTCCAAAATTATTCATAAATAATTAATTTGATACATGTAAAAATATTGTACGAATGAAGATTATTTTAATATTCAAGATTTTATAATATTTTTATGAATAATGAGTCAAGTTAATGGATCAATTTTATCATATAATATATTTAGTATATATATATCATGTATGTGAGAAAAATATAAATAAAATTATGGTATTTTTTAGATCATAATAACATTATAATCTCGTGTTTAGTCGATGTTTCATATATGAGGGTCGAGGAACCCTTTGAGAATAATTAATAGTCATTGTATATGCAAGGAGGAGCTCATTACTAAGGTAATATTCATACCCATGAATTTGAGAGCACCGATATCTTCCTTCCTAGATTCAAGAGAGATAAATATCATGTCCTTGATTTCTATCTTAAAATATTGATGTGGATCAAAGAAATGATATTATAGTGATCATCTTGATAGTCAAGGAATTGGTAGAGCTCAACACTAGTACCCATAATTTAATGATCGGTGTTAGTATGGATTCTTAAAGCATGTAAGGATGAACTAGAGGGGTTCGATCTTAGATCCTTTCAGAAATGATCACTGAAGAAGAACTTATATTAAATGTGATTCCAAATCAAACAAGGTAAACATTCATGTTTATTTTTTTCAATAAAATATTTATGTGAGATCTTTGGACCTCTATTGAGGATCAAATTATCAAAGATGACAATGTTTTCCCACTCTGTAAAGGAAAAATTTTAAATCCCCAACCCACAAACTTTCAATATGCACCTTTCTACCATCTTATCACACCTCATCATAATATAATAGATATTTATGTATATATAAAGGATAAAACCTATAGAAAATGGTAGATACCTGACCAAAACTAGGTTAACCAACTAGGTAGGGTATTTTATTCCTATTGTGAAGGGTACATTATACCTAATTGTACCATGTTATAATTATGGTGATGAGGATAAAATATTGGTCATCATGGATGGATATCATCTCTAATCCATTATGGGGATCATATGTCTGATGATATTGACTAGATATATCACTCAACTCTCATGGGGAAATATAATGGAATTTTAATCAGGAATAAGGAACCTCAACCTTACTAAAATTAAATCTTTAATATAGTGATAAAGCAGAATAACATGATATAAAATGAGAACACAAAGTGTAAAAGGGACACATGGTGTGTCCCTATAGGTCTGGTCCTTTATGTGTTTGTGTCGGTGTACTCTGCCTATGCTAGTGTATTATTCCCATGTCTAGGTACCCTTCCCATATATGTTCTTGTGTACACTGTAATGTACATGAAAATATTTCGACTTATCGGTCAAATGGTGTGCAGGTAACATGCATGGATTTGTGATATTTTTCATATAACTAAAAGCCTACTATCATAATAAGTTTCCACATGTGGTGTGTTCTTATAAACTACTTGATTTGTAGATCAAAATTTCAAAAAAAAAATCACGATCATCATGTGTATCTACCCATTACTTCACCACATTAAATTTTATTACTAATCTAACCCATAAAACTCGAATCCACAAATACCAACCCATGTACTCGTTATTGGATATATTCAAGCCACCATTTACTCGAGATCATATGTCATCATCATTCCAGAGTACCTGTAATATCTATCTTATGAAACCACTAGTACCTTCACCGCCATCCAGTTTTTATCATCACTTCCACTCCACTATTGTTCCTTCATTCTGAAAAACCGAACTCACAGAAATAACTAAAGAAATAATAAATCTATTACATCATGAAGAGAGTTCCCAGATATAGTCAAATCATCATCAAAATAGAATACTGGTGATAAATGATCAAATAATTAGGTGAGAAATGATGAAACATAATGTTATAAATAGATTATGTTCATGTAATTTTTGGCCAACAAAATCAATGAATGAGTGAGGAATCATTGTGTTTTCAAAAGGATTGTCAATTTATAAGTCTAGGAATAAAAATAATAAAAATAAATTTGGTGAGAATGATCTATGAATTAATTTGTTTAATAGTTAAATCTTGTTAATCATAGAAGATAAAGAATGAGGATTTAAACCAATGAAATAAAATTATCTACCTCGTGTTTAGATTAATCATTTAAGGAGAACACATCTTCTAGTGATATGGTCGATGAGTCTACCTTGCACGATGTTGGATCCTCAATTTTCTATGTTTTTTCATCAATGGTCCTCAATATCGAGATCACCTGCCAATGTGGTCACGAAAAAAGAGTCTGTTAACCTATAAAATCTTATGGGATTATATGGATAACGGTAAGGAATTATCTAAATAGTTAGTTAAATATAGTATTCATTATAGTTATAAAATAAATTGGTATTAAATTAATAAATTAATTTAATCTTTTTAATTATAACATGACTACACTCTACCAAAAACTCTAACCAAGATAAACATAGGTCGAATCTAAGGTAAAACCCATGTTATAGATTTACTAGAAGCCTCATTTTTCCTATCCACAACAAAAATCGGGTGATATTCCATTATTTATGAAAAATGTGTGCGTGTGATATATTTTATTTTTTATTTTTTATATTTTCCCAATGATTCCCTTTAAGGATCAAAACATCACACCAGTTCTATGTATAACTATGAAAATATTATATAAAATATTCCAATGTTTCATAGATAAATAAGAGAGTCATTACATTCTCTCTACCTTTATGTATTTTTATCCAGAAAATAAATAATCTACTCAAAGGGATGACTGTGATGAGATTGATTTTATTTTTTCTACTCAAAAATGTTTACTTGAATATTCTTACTCATGAAATGAAAAAAAGGAAATTTCTTACCCATGAAGGATCTTCTCATGATGATCCTTGATACCCACTAGGTAATCTGAAAAATGATATTATGCCCTCATTGTCCAGCTTACCCTAGTAAATAACATATGACATATTATTCACATTTATCCTCAAAAAAACATGTGAAAAAACATCACGCTTCTAATATAACTATGGTGGTAAGAATAATAGAAATTCCTCCACTCCAAACCAATATAATGAATTGAAATTTCCAATGAGTCTAGATAAATAATATCACCTAAACCAAAACCCTATCATCCTTTTCTAGGTTAATCCTTATGAAACACATGACCTCCAATAAACCTTTTTATTGGTCATCATAGGCATGTGATAGCTCTGGGTAGTCTCAATCCACTATTATATAATATGCACCTTCTATATCATCACTTGCACCAACACTAGGATCATAAGAACAATATCTCCAAGATCCATCAAGAAATACAGTGACCAAGAGGGTATCCTATACAAGTCATAGAATGATTTCAAAATAATGGTGTAATGGAAAATGTTTTTATATGAGAAAACCAAAAAGGGTAGGAGATCTTACCAACTATGGAAAAAAATCCAACACACAAGCCTACAACATAACCTCAAATAACCTAAATGGTTTACTATATCTGGCCATATTTTTTGTAACACCCTGACCCTGGTTTCCCAGAGTCATTGCATTATTACATAAAATTGTCTTGATAACAAGAGATCAAGTATCAAAATATCTATTAATTTAGTATCCTTGAATGTACTAGACGCATACATAAGTTTTACATTACATTATGAAATGGAAAAACAAAAAAATTGTGTCCCATTTTGAACACACTCATATCCATTAGCCTATTCATTCAGATCAATAATAAAATACTTCTTTGCATCTTGGAAAAAATAAGCAATAAGAATGGGGTGAGATCAGATAATCAGTAAGCATAAAAATATAGTGGAAACTTTCATAAATAAGTATAAAAATTTAAAGAAATGTATAAGACTAAAAAAATAATCATTTTAAACTTAAAATTCAGAATAATATGGAAAATATAATTCAAATAATTTGATTTACTTATTCACATCGATATTATGCAAGTGAAATAATCACATGTAATATCAATAGCTAATTTCATAATGATCGAATGCATAATGTCGGACATCATAACCATATATTCAAGGCCTCGTGCCATGACTAAAAATAAATATTTTTTTAAGACCTTGTGCAAGAAACTATTTTGTCTCATGAGACATACTGATTCATTGAGAAGCTATAGCAGGCTCCACCAATCACTTATTATGTTTAATGCATTCATCATTTGAAAAGGTTGAAACATAGTATAAACATTCGTATTAAAACTAGCATATGAAATGTAAATACTTTAAACATAAACTGTGAATGGTATAAAAATAACACATCCACTATCAAACATATTACAAACCCTTCAATAAAATATGTATAATTATATCACAATAAACTAACTTCAAAAAAATGTAAAATCCATCAATGGATGTTGATATATATGAAATCAAAACTATTTGAGAGAAATATATCATTATATTTTGAAATCATTTAAAATTCATGTAATTATAAAAGAAAAAATTTATTTTGAAAATATTTATATAATCTTATAATGGATGATTAGAAGGTGTTATAATGGTAGAAAATAGCCTCACCCACCGTATAAGTTAAAAAAACAGTTTCCCCTTAATTTTTCAAAAATGTCATAATGTACCTTGTTTGGAAGGGGATGAAAATATTCTTTTCAAACTGTTTTATACATATTTAGACAAGGGTTTAAATTACATTAACATATAGTCTAGTAAATAGTTAAAAAATTTAATACATTTTTAAAAAACACATATTTGGATTATAATTAGATCTCAGTAGATACTCACATATAAACAACCTTGGATAATAAAGATATTCTAAAATTCACCCTTACCATGTAATTTTCCTTAATAGAGGGTACATTAACCTCATTTATAATAGTTATATCATTGTAATTAAATTATAAAATAACCAAATAGATAAATATGATATCATATATGACCTTATAATATATCTCTGTTAATAATATTTCAGTAGTACCATTGTTTCGGGTGTTTACTTATTCGTTTTCTTTTATATGTTTTGTTAAAAATGCTATGTTTTTTATTGATAGGATGTATTTGATTTATATCCATAATTATATTAAGTTCTTAAAAATTATTTTTAATAATAAAATAAAAACTATTCTTGAATGGTTACGATGGATAATGAATCGCATTGCATTCATGGAGACGGTAATCCGTACGTACACACGAGCGACAATATCATTCTATTGATGGTGAAATTGTATGTAATTGGATGTTTTATTATATATAAATAATCATTAACATGTTATATTTATTATTTACATCAATTATAATCATTATTATACTCATCCAAATAATGAAGGGTTGAATAACAAACTACACCATGACATAGAGACGGTGAGTCATATGTACGCACGTATGGTGACTTTGTCAATCATAAGATGGATAGAATAATTAACATGGTTTTACCATATTTATAATAATATAAATTTTTTCTGAAGGTACTGGAGTTATTATTTTGATATGGAAACAATAATGAAATAGAAAGTGGAAGAAGAAAATAACTTTGAAAGAGGTGATGAAATTATTACCTCTTCTTCGGGAGCTTCTTTTTTATTTGATCAAAAGGGAACCTTAGGTTGAATTTTTAATCAAAGTAAGGCCTATAGGTTGAATTTAGGGTAGTTGTAAAGATAGTTTAATTGGGGTTGTTCCAATACAGATGGATTTGGTAGTGTTATTTTTGAGATAAGGGGAAGTACCCTTTTATAAGAGAGGTGAGGGCTACTTTATGAAAAGTTTGAAATATTATTTTATTATAAAATCATATTTGGTTTATAATAGATTAGAATGGATTTATTTAGAATCTAATGTGAGTATGGGTCGAAATACTCTCAACCAATATGTTTTAAGAATGTTTAGTTCACCATATTTACATCATCTTTTAGATTTAATTCTTAGTTAAATAGTTTAAATGTTACCATGTCTTCCTGTATTTTTATATTACAAGGTTAATAAATTTACTATAAAATTACAAGGGAACCTCAAGTGGTACATTAATTACATATATATCATTATATAAGTCCTTTGGTCAAACCTTATATTTTTAAGAATATTATATCACTTAATGATATAGTATTTGTTTTAAATACTCATTTATATCAATTTTGACACTATTTAGTATTTGGTTTTTGTGAAAGTCAAAAAAACATTATTACATAGAAAAAATACATTAAATAAACCCTAACATTTCATATTAACCTATAAAATTCTTGGAATGCATCAAAATACTCAATTTATATTTATATTTATAATATCAATTATTTTAATATTTCATTAATAAGATAATTACTACATCATCATTGTGTCATAAATAAATTTAATTATTTATTGTATAAAAATAATAAATAAAACACCATGATATAGGAAATATTTTTAGATTTATAATGAATATTTATAGTAGAATTTATCTTTTGTATAGACCTATATTAAATATGTTTTAGTTATTAAACATTGAATTTAACACTTTTAACTCTTCTTCGAATAAAATAAGAATAAATGTCCTAATAAAATTCAAGTGGATCAAAAGGATCATATTTTATTACTAAAGATTATTTTGGTCGAAATACACTTATCCAATTTAATTATAACATGTGTTAGAGTAATTATAATAAAATTTTTACCTTTAATTACCCTATCTACTTTTAACCGTGATAAATAAAATTCAAAATTTATTATTCACCAAAAAAATATTTTCATCTTATTGAACCAAATTTTACATAATAATGTAAATTGGATCTCTTGGATTTTTTAAATTCAATTCAAAGAAGCGGTAAAATTACATTTTATGCAAATTTACCAATGTGCCAAGAAGGTGGGTAAAAGACGTTAAAAAGTTCAATAAAATTTTATATATCTAGTCTTATTATAAAATGAAACCAATGAATTATATTGGACTAATATAAGTATTATATATTTATTTTGACTTTAAAATAAATTTAAATAAAAATTATTATTATTTAAATAAAAAGTCGGTTTTTATGTAATATGCAGTATTTTCAATATTCATCAAAATTTGAAAGTTTTCAGAAAAATACCAATAATTTCCCCTAAGATAATTTGGATATTATGAATCAAAAAATGAATACTATTTTACCAAATCCAATTTTTAGAAGAATCCAATATTAATTTTATAATTGTTCAGAAAAGGACATAAAAATTTGTTCTTTTAAGAAAATAGTTTCTCTAAATATATAACTATTTTAACAAAACCTATAAATTTCATTAAAAATATGCTTTATTTATGTGAAAATATTATAAATGACAATAAAAATTTATTTTCTACAATTAATATCAAAATATTTAATTGATAAATAAATATATCAATTATATAATTATAATATTAATGTGTTGTTTAGCAGAAACTCAATCTTATGTATAACACAAGACAAGTCGGTGTTGTGTGTAGTATATGATATTGAATTATTTTAAAGATATAAATTACTATGAAATTTTGGGGTGTTACATTCTCCCCTCCATCAATAAATTGTGTCCTCATAATTTGATATTATTCTTTTAAAATAAATGGTTAAAAATAGAAAATACCTTTTTAGAAAACCCACATCGAAAATAGGGTTAATATAATTTAGTCTTAATAATAGGGAAAGGGAAATGAAAAAGTTACCACCAAATTAGGATTTCAAATAGAATAAAATTGGTGGCAATTTGAGACACATAATTGAAGGAAAACGTAAATATTTTTAGGGAGTGATTGAGGTCATTAATTACAAACAAGTGACCAATAAATAGAAAATTGAGGGCCTCAAAGCCATAAATCTATGATGAATTAAAATATCAGTGGTTTATCAAAACATAAGGTATTAGGATAACAATTTTTTTGTTTTATGATCCTTTCCCATAGGTTTAATAATTAATTTCTTCATAGAATAAGAAACAAATACTTGAAATGTTGAGTTCCATCCTTTAACTAATTTCTACCGAAAAATCATCCTTAATTATAAAATACAATAGAACTAAAAAATATTCTATTTGTCCTAGTCATATAGGGTTTTGAAAAAAATGAATTTATAATTCACTTATCAGATCATTTAAAAAAACTTCATTATACAAACCAGGACATCACGTAGGACAGTGGTAGGTGATTCACCCTTGACGCAATTTGGTTACGGGTTCAAGTCTCACAGCCTTACAGGATGTGCCAGGTTGTCACTGGACTTTCAGGTTGTCCTTTTTTTAAAAATCCAAAAATAATATAACGAAATGTTTTAATCTTAAACCATAGTATCAAATGTCCAAATTAATCCATTCCAACATTTATACTTATCTAAAATACTTTTTTCTAAACTCATAGTCCAAAAATTTATAAGGAAGGTCAACATAACATAATGAAGATATCTTTTTTCCACATAATAACATGTGATTACCTTCATCATGTTTTCTCTTAAAACTAGGTAACACCCTGTATTACCATAAAAGCTTATTTATTACATTCATTCTCCCTTTTTCCTTATAGAATATGAGATATATTCTTTATAACCAAAATTTCAAATACACCAACAATGATGGAATAAACAAACCAATAATCAGTTTAAAGGTAATCGATAATATCCAATACAATTTATCCAAATCAACCATATCTTATTCCAAAATCACTACCTCAATATCAGAACCATATTAAGGTTTATCTTTATTTCAACCATTTATTTTCCAAAAAGTTTAACTTTATGTTGATTCACTTTTATTTGTATCATATAATCTCAAATACTGAATGATATAGTATTGCAGTACAATCCTTATTTATTTCCATAATTAATATAACCATTACATCGTTGATACAATACTCAAATGACATTATTCATTAATAAAAATATAATAACACTAATAATTCCTCTTCATCTGTGGTAGTATCATAACTTGATTATTATCTAAAAGCATCATTTGGGGTATACACTGATGACTAGGACATTGATTCGCATAGTGTCCCAACTCCTTGAAAATGAAGTAGTGTATATTTGAAACCTTTCTCTTACCCTTTCAATCACGTACTTGGTTTCCTTTTTCTCCACACTTATAAAAAACTCTCATTTCCTTCAATAATTTTCCAAGGTGATTTTTTCAAAGTTAACACATATGGGAAATCCTTTTTTTCCTTCTTCTATTTATCTATATTTCTCTCTTCCATCCTTTTCTTCTATGGATTCCCATCAAATCTATATGACTCAGAGAATTATTTACATATCTTATTAAAACATGATAATATTTATTAATATGATGAGAATACATGGGAAACTATTTCTTTTATAAATGTTGTCTTAAGACCATGAAAGATATGATCCTTCTTACTCTTTGGATCTTGCATATTGTGAGAGTTGGCATTCCTTCTATTGGGCACCATTTATAAACAATGGAATACACTAGCTTAGTTTATGAATCACAATACATAATTCCAAACTTGTAAAATACTGAACGTGAATTTAAAATTTTATGCATATAATCCATAATCATAAAAATGTTCTGTTTAAGGAAGTATTTACTCAAAAATCATTCATAATTGTTTGTAAATAAAATGTGAATTATCCTAGGCATATCCACCGGGAGTGTCAATACCAAGAGTGAATCAAGGCTCGTTGTTGTGTACCAGGATACCCCAGGTGAAGCCGAGAACTCCTTGTCGGAGCTTTCACTCCTAGGTACATATGTTCTAGATCCACCTCTACCTACTCGTATCCAGACATGGATATATTTCCTGGAAAATTCTCAAAATATCTACATTTACAAAATTCTAGGAAGTTACTCTATACTAATCCTCAAAGTCTATATAAGTGTAATATTCTCTAATCAGAGTTTTTATTAATCTAGTTTCTATGATTTGAACTAAAATTCATATGATACCAGCTATAATGCCCTCACCCTAGATACCAAGATTTCGTTCAATATTACATAACATTGGCATGATCACAAGAGATCAAGTCTTGATATACTGATTAGTTTTGTAGCCTTGGAATTAATAGATACGTACAAAAGTTTTTTATTAAATTATAAAATGGAAAAACAACAACATTGTGTCCCATTTTTAACACACTCATATCCCTTATCATATTATTTCAAGTCAATCATAATATATTTCTTCTCATCCTGGTAAAAATAAAACATAATAAAATGGGTGAGCTCAAATGCGCAGTAAGGATAACAATATAGCAGAAACTTTCATAAATAAGCATTAACATTTAAGGAAATGTATAAAACTAAAACATAATCCTTTTAAACTTAAACTTAAGCATAATATGGAAAATATAAATCAAGTAATTCCATTTACTTATTCACAAGAATATTCTACTGGTCTAATAATCACAATAAATATCAATAGCTAATTCCAAAATGATGGAATGCATAATGCGAGACATCATAACCACATATTCAAGTCCTTATTCCAAAACTAAAAATAATGATTTTTTCAATACCATATTCAATGAAACTAGTTTGTATCATGATATATATCAATGTATTGAAGAGATATAGAGGTATACACCCTTCACTTACTAATTCCAATTCATTCCTCATATGAAAATGTTGAAACATAACATAAACATTCGTAATAAAACTAGCATACAAAATGTTAATACATTAACCATAAAAAATGAATGGTATAAAAATAAAACATTCATGGTAAAAAATATCACAATATCTTCACTAAAATATTTATGATTCTATCATAATAAACTGACTTCAAACAAAGGTAAATTCCATCAAAGGATGTTGACATAGATGAAATCAAAACTATTTGTGAGAAATATATCCTTATATTTTGAAATCATTTAAAATTCAAGTAATTATAAAATTAAATATTTATTTTTTAAATTTTATTATATTTTTTTAAGGGAAACTTAGAAGGTGTTATAATGGTGGAAAATATTCTCAAAATCCATATAAGTTAAAAAACATTCTTTCCTTAATTTTTCGAAAAGTTCATAAAGTAACTTGTTTGGAAAACGATGGAATGATTCTTTTCAAACCATTTTATAAAAAGTAAAAAAGGGTATAAATTAATTTAACCCATATTCTACTAAATATTAAAAATTCTTTTAAATATATTATTATGAAACACGAATGTGGATGATAAAGAGGTCCCAGTAGATACTTATATATAAACAACCTCAAATAATAAAAATATTGTAAAATTAACCCTTACCTTTTACTATTGTTTAGTATAGGGTACTTTAAACTCCTGTATAATAGTTAAATAATTGTTATTAAATTATAAAAAATCCAAATACATAAATATTATATAATATATGTTCTTCTAATATTGCTTTGTTAATAATATTTCAGTAGTATCATTATTTTGAGTGTTAACTGATTCGTTTTCCATCATTTTTTTTGTAAGTCATGTTTAATATTGATAGGATGTATTTGATTCATATACAGAATTATATTAAGTTCTTAAAAATTATTTTTAACTATAAAATAAAAATTATTCTTGAATGGTTACGATGGGGAATAAATCTCATCACGTTCATGGAGATGGTAATCTGTAAGTACGCACGAGCAAAAATATCATTCTATTGACGGTATAATCATATGTAATTGGATGGTATATTATATATAAAGAATCATTAACATGTTATATTTATTATTTACATCAATTTTACTCATTATTATAGCCATCCAAATAATGAAGTGTTGAATAAAAAACTACACCACGACGTGGAGACGGTAAGCCGTACGTATGCATGTATGGTGACTTTGTGATTCATAGAATAGATAGAATAATGAATATTGTTGTAACATATTTATAATAATATCACATTATTTATAAGGTACTTGAGTTGTTATTTGGGTATGGAAACAAAAAATAAATATAAAGTGGATGAAGAAAATAACATTGAAAGAGGTCATGAAATTATTACCTCTTCTTCGAGTGCTTCCTTTTGATTTAATAAAAATGGATCATTAGGTTGGATTAATGATCAAATTAATTACTATAGGTTGAATTGAGGATACTGGGGAAGATGTTTTAGTAGGGTTTTTCTGATCCAAATCACTTTGGAGGTGTGATTTTGAGATAATGGGAAGTACCCTTTTATAAGAGTTGTGAGGGTCACTTTTGGAAAAGCTTGAAATATTATTTTATTATAAAATCATATTCATCTTCTAATGACTCAAATTGGATTTATTTCTAGGATAAGGAGGTTAAGGTTCTACATCCTCTCAACCAATTGGTTTCAGACATGTTTAGTTCATCATATTAACCTTATCTTTTATATTTAATTCTTAGTTAAATAGTTTAACTTTTACCATGTCTTCCTGTATTTTTATATTACATGGTCAATGCACATACAATAAAATTACAAGAGAAGATAAAGTGGTTCATTAATGACATATATATCATTATATAAGTCCTTTGGCTAAAATTTATATTTTTATTAGTATTATATCATTTAATAATATTTTATTTTTTTTAAATACTCTTTTATGTCAATTTCGACACTATTTAGTATTTGGTTTTTTTGAAAGTCAAAAAAACTATATTAATTCAAAAACAAAATACATTAAATTAACCCTAAAATGTCATATTAACCTATAAAGTTCGTGTAATTCATAAAAAATCTCAATTTTAATTTATTTTGATATTTATAAGATCAATTATTTTAATCGTTGATTAATAACGTAATTACCGCATCATCATTGTGTCATAATGAAATTTATTTATTTAACGTATAAAATTAAAAAATAAAATACCATTATTCATTAAGTCTTCATATATTTATAATGAATATTTATAGTTTAATTTATCTTATGTATAACCCTATATTAAAAATTATTTAGTTATTAAACTTTGAATTTAACACTTTCAACTCTTCTTTAAGTAAAATAATAATAAATGTCCAAATATAATAAAAGTGGATCAAAATGATAATATTTTATTCCTAATGTTGATTTTAGTCGTAATAAACATATCCAATAGAATTAAGTCATGTGTTAGGGTATTTATAATATCATTTTTATCTTTAATTACCCTATTTACTTTTTACCGTGGTAAATAAAATTCATAAATTTTTAATCATCAAAAATTATTTTTATCTTATTGAACCAAAGTTTACTTACTTATGTCAATAGTTTCTATCATATTTTTAAAATTCAATTCACCAAATTGGTAAAATTATGTTTTATGCAAATTTCCAAATATTCTTAAAAGGTGGGTAAAAGATGTTTAAAAGTTCAATAAAATTTTATATATCTAGTCTTATTATAAAATGACTACAATGAATTAAATTAGACTAATATAGGTATTATGTGTCTATTTTTAATTCAAAATAAATTTAAATAATTATTATTATTAATTCAATAAAAAGTCATTTATTATGTATTATGTAGTATTTTTTACTATTCATAAAAAAATTGAAAGTTTTCATAAAAATGAAAAAAAAAATTTAACTAAGATAATTTTGATATTCCAAATCCAAAAATGAAGTCTATTTTACCAAATTAAATATTTTAGAGTGTCTAATATTAATTTTATTATTGTTCACAAAAAGGCATAAAATGTAGTTCTTTTAAGATAATATTTTTCCTAAATATATTACTATTTTAACAAAACATATACATTTAATTAAAAATATTCTCTATTTATGTGAAAATATTTTAAATTACAATAAAAAATTATTTTTTACGATCCATATCAGAGTGTTTAATTGATAAATAAATATATCACTTAAATAATTATAATAATAATGTGTTGTTTAGCAGAAACTCAATATTGCGTATAGCACAAGACAAGTCGGTGTTGTGTGTAGTATAAGATATTGAATTATTTTAAAGATATAAATTACTATGAAATTTTGGGGTGTTACATTCTCCCCTCCTTTAATAAATTTCTTCCTCTCAATTTGAAATTGTTCTTCAAAAATAAAAGATTAAAAATATAAAATACCTTTGTGTAAAACCCACATCGTAAATAGTTTTAATAAACTTTAGTTTTAATAAGGGGGAAAGGGAAATGAAAAAGTGACCACCCAATTAGGATTTCTTATAAAATAACATTGGTGGAAATTTCAGACACATAATTTGAGGGAAAATGTAAATATTTATAGGGAGTGATTGAGGTCATCAATCACAAACTAGTGAACAATAAATGTAAAATTGAGGGACTCAAAGACATAAATCTATGACAAGCTAAAATATCATTGGTCCATAAATACATAAGGTATTAGGATTACACATTTTTTTAAGATCCTTTCCCAAAAGTTTAAGATTTAATTCTTAATAGAATAAGAAAAAAATTACTTCATAAGTAGAGTTTCATCCTTTAACTAATTTCTACCACAAACTCATCTTTCACTACAAAATATAATAGAATCCAAAAATATTATATTTATCCTAATCATATAGGGTTTCTAAAAATAAATTAATTTATAATTGATCTATCATATCCTTTAAAAAACTAAATTATACAAACCAGTACATCACATAGGCCAGTGGAGGGTGATGCCCCCTTGTCGCCCTTCGGTTATCGGTTTCATTCTCGCGGACTTACTGGATGCAATGGGTTGTTGCCCAACCTTTGGGTTGTCCTATTTATAAAAATCCAAAAATAATCTTAAGAAATGTTTCAAGCTTAAACCATAGTATCCAATATCAAACATAATCCATTCCATCCTTTAGACTTATCCAAAATTATTGTGTCTAAACTCATAGTCCAAAAATTAAATGGAAGGTCAGCATAACATAATGAAGATCTCTTTTTCCCACATAATAACTTATGATTACTTTTATAATTATTCTCTTAAAACATGTTAACACTGTGAATAACCATAAAACCATATTGATTACATTCATGCTCCGTTTATTCATTATAGAATACATTATATATTCCTTATATCCAAAAATGTTGAATACTCCAACAATGATGGAACAAAGAAAGAATTAATCAGTTCCAAGGTAGTCAAGAATATCCAATATAATTTATCAAAATAAAACATCACATATTCCAAAAATAGTACCTCGGTATCATGACCATATTAATGTTTATCTTACCTTCAACCATGAATGTTCCAAAAAAATTACCTTGTTATTGAGTCACTTTTCTAAGTATCATATAATCTCAAATCCTAAATGAAATAGTATTACAGTAAATTATTTATTTATTTATATATTTAATATAGCCATTACATCATTGATACAACACTCAAATAAAATAATTCATTAATAAAAAATAAGAATACTAATTATTCCACTTCATCTATGGTAGTATCATAACTTTATTATTATCCAATAGCATCATTTGGGTATACTCTGATGATTGGGGAATTGATTTATGTAGTGTATCAACTCCTTGAAGATGATGCATTGTACATTTGAAATATTTTTCTTTCCCATTCAATAACGTACTTGGTATCTTTTTTGTCAACATTTATAAAAATCTCTCATTCCCTTCAGTAATTTCCCAATGTGATTATTTCCACAGTTATAACATATGGGAAAATCTTTTTTTCCCTTCTTCCCTTTATCCATCTTTCTCTCTATCATCCTTTTCTTCTCCGGAATCCCTTAAAATCCATAGGGCTCAGATAATTCTTTACTTATCTTATTAACACATGATACTATTTCTTTGTATGATGAGAAAATTTGGGAGATAATTTCCCTTCTAAATGTTGGCTTAAGACCATGAAAGACACAAGCCTTCTTACTCTCTGGATCATGCCTATTGTTGGAGTTCACATTCTTTATACTAGGAAACATTTCTAAATAATTGCATATACTAGGTTATTTTATGAATCATAATGCATATTTCTAAACTTGTTAAATACCGAATGTAAAGTTAAATGTTTATTCATATAATATATAATCATAAAAAAATCGTTGAGAAAGTATTTACTCATAAATACTTCCGAATTGTTTGTAAATAAAATGTGAATTATCTTAAGCATATCCCCTGGGAGTGTCAATACTAATAGTGGAGCGTGGCCCATTGTCGTGTACCAGGATACCTTAGGTCAAACCCGAAACTCCTTGTCATAGTTTTCACTTCTATGTACATAGGTACCAGAGCCATCTATACCTGATCATATCCAGAAAGGGATTTATTTCTTGGAAAATTCACAAAATCTCAACATTAACAAAATTTTAGAAAGTTCTTATATATTAATCTTCAATGTCTATCTTAGTTTAATGCTCCCTAAATAGAGTTTTTCTAAATCTAGTTTACGAGGTTTGTAATAAAATTTTTCTGATATCAACTGTAATGCCCTGACCCTAGTTACCTAGAGTCATTGTATTATTACATAACATTGGTATGATCACAAAATATCAAGTCTCAAAATATCAATTAGCATAGTAGCCTTGGAAGTACTATATACATACCTAAGTTTTACTTTACATTATGAAATCAAAATACAACAACATTGTGTCCCCTTTTGAACGCACTCATGTCCCTTAGCCTATTCTTGCAGGTCAATCATAATATAATTTTTCACATCCTAGGAAAAATAATACAAAAGAAAGGGGTGAGCTCAGATGCTCAATAAGGATAAAAATATAACAGAAACTTTCATAAATAGGAATAAACATTTATGGATATGTATATAGAATAAAACATAAGCTTTTAAACTTAAACTCCATCATTATATGGAAAATATAAATCAAATAATTCCATTTACTAATTCACATGGATATTCTCCTAGTTGAATAATGACATGTAATATCAATAGCTAATTTCATAATGATAGAATTCATAATGACGGACATCATAACCACATTGTCAAGGCCTTGTTACAAGACTACGGATAATGATTTTTTCAAGGACTTGTGCCAAGACACTATTTTGTCTCATGAGACCTACTGATGCATCGAGGAGCTATAGCAGGCTCCACCCATCACTTACTAAGTCCAATACATTCCATATATGAAAAGTCTGAAACATAACATAAACATTCGTATTAAAACTAGCATAATAAATGTTAGTAGTTTAACTATAAAACATGAATGGTATAAAAATAACACATCCACAATAAAACATATCACAAAACCTTCAATATAATATGGAAGTATTTATCATAAAAAACCAACTTCAAATGAATATAATATCCATCAAAGAATGTTGACATAGAAGAAACAAAAACTATTTTAGATAAATATAACTTTCTATTTTGAAATCATTTAAAATTCACATAATTGTAAAATAAAATATTTATTTTGAAAATATTATTATAATCTTGTAAAGAAAGATTCTAAGGTTTTATAATTGTGGAATATAGTCGGACCCGCCGTATAAGTTAAGAAACATTCTTTCCTTAATTTTTCGAAAAGGTTATAAAGTACCATGTTTGGAAAGAGATAGAAAGATTCCATTCAAACCATTTTATAAAAATTAAAATAGGGGTATAAATGAATTTAACCCGTACTCTATTAAATATTAAAAATGTTTTCAAATAAATTTTTAAAAAACACAGATGTGGATGATAAAGATGTCCTAGTAGATACTTACTTATAAACAAATTCCGATAATAATGAGATTGTGAAATTAACTTTTACCTTTTACTTTTCCTTAGTCGAGGGTATTTTAAACTCTGGTATAATAGTTAAATAATTTTTATTAAATTATACCAGAACCACATACATTAATATGATATCATATATGATCTTCTAATATATCTTTATTAATAATATTTCAGTAGATTAATTGTCTTAGGTGTTAACGGATTTGTTTTCCTTTATATGTTTTGTTATGTAAGTCATTTTTGTTATGGATATGATGTATTTGATTCATATAGAGAATTATATTAGTTCTTAAACATTATTTTTAATCACAAAATTAAAATTATTCTTGAATGGTTACAATGGAGAATGAATCTCATTGCGTTCGTGGAGATAGTAATCTGTACATACGCACGAGCGATAATTTCATTATATTGATAGTGAAATCATATGTAATTGGATGCTATATTATATATATATAATCAGTAAAATGTTATATTTTTTATTTATATTAATTATACTCATTATTATACCCATAAAAATAATGAAGTGTTGAATAACAAACTACACAATGACATGGAGACGGTAAGTCGTACGTATGCACGTATGGTGACTTTGTCATTCATAAGATAAATAGAATAATGAATATGGTTCTACCATATTTATAATAATATCAAAGTATGTTGAAGGTACTGTATTTATTATTTTTGGTAAGGAAACAACAAAGAAAGAGAAAGTGGAAGGAGAAAAGAACTTCGAAAGAGGTGATTAAATTATTACCTCTTCTTCGAGTACTTCCTTTTGATTTGATAAAAAGTCCTCCTTAGTTTGGCTTTATGATAAAATTAAGGCCTTTAGGTTGGATTGAGGGTATTTCTAAAGATATATGATCAGGTTTTGTTCAGTACAAATGGATTTAGAGGTGTGATTTTGAGATAATGGTATGAACCTTTTTATAAGAGAGGTTAGGGTCTCTTTAGGAAAATCTTCAAATATTATTTTATTATAAAATAATATTTGGATTCTAATGACTCCAAGATGATTTATTTCGAACTTAAGGTGGGTATGGGTATAAATTCTCTCAACCAATAGGTTTTAGACATGTTTCACTCACCATATTAACCTTATCTTTTATATTTAACTCTTAGTCAAATAGTTTAACTTTAACAATGTCTTCATGTATTTTTATTTTATATGATCAGTACACATACTATAAAATACCAAGATAACCTAAAGTGGTAAATTAATGATATATATATCATTATATAATTCCTTTATCCAAACCTTATATTTTTAAGAATATTATATCGTTTAATAATATAGTATTTGTTTTAAATACACATTTATGTCAATTTGGACAATATTTAGTATTTGGTTTTTGTGAAAGTCAAATTAACATGATTAATTCGAAAACAAATACATTAAATCAACCCTAAAATGTCATATTAACTTATAAAATTCATTTAATTCATCAAAACTATCAATTTTCATTTATTTGGATGTTTATAATATCAATTATTTCAATCATTCATTAATAAAGTAATTACTGCATCATCATTGTGTCATAATGAAATTTAATTATTTAATGTATAAAAATTATAAATAAAATACCAGTATGTAGGAAGTCTTTTTAGCTCTATAATTAAAATTTATAGTCTAATTTATCTAATTTATAACCCTATATTTAAAAAAAATTAGTTATTAAACATTGAATTTAACTCTTTTAACTCTTCTTTAAATAAAATAATAAGAAATATCTTAATCTAATACAAGTGGATAAAAAGGATAATATTTTATTCCAAAGGTTTATTTTGGTGTAAATAAAATTATCTAATAGAATTTGGACATGTATTAGGGTAATTATAAAATCATTCTTTTACATTTAATTACCCTATTTACTTTTAACCATGGTAAATAAAATTCACAAGTTACTATTCACCAAAAATTATTTTCATCTTATTGAACCGCTTACTGATTTCAATCATATCTCTCAAAAATTTTAAATTAAATTCATATAAGGGTTAAAATTACATTTTGTACTAATTTTATAATGTGATTAGAAGGTGGGTAAAGACGTTAAAAATTTCAATAACATTTTATATATCTCATTTTATTATAAAATGAATCCAATAGATTACATTGGAATAATATAGGTATTATGTATCTATTGTGGATTTTAAAAAAATTAAATTATTATTATTATTATTATTTAAATAAAAAGACATTTTTTATGTACTATGCAGTATTTTTCACATTTTATCAAAAATTAAAAGTTTTAAGAAAAATAACAAAAATTCACCCTATGATAATTTTGATATTTTGAATCCAAAAATAACGTCTATTTTAACAAATTCAATTTTTTGGAGTGTCTAATATTAATTTTATTATTGTTCATAAAATGACATAATATGTAGTTCTTTAAATAAAATAGTTTTTCTAAATATATAACTATTTTAAATAAACATATACATTTCATTATAAATATAGTTTATTTATGTGAAAAAATTATAAATGAATATTAAAATTTATTTTTTACTATTCATATCACAATATTTAATTGATAAATATATATATCGTTTAAATAATTATAATACCAATGTTTTGTTTCGCAGAAACACAATCTTGTGTTTAACGCAAGCCAAGTCGGTGTTGCATTCACTTTAAGATATTGACTTAATTTAAATATATAACTTAATATAAAATCTTTGGGTGTTACATTTTGGGGTGGATTATTTTCCTCATCTGTAACTGAGTCCCAAAATACTATTATGATATTCTTTTCAAAAGATACCTACAGTGGTCATCATGCTATAAAACAATATTTCAGGTAACACAATAAATCGAAACTATATACTACCTGTACAGGCCTCCCAAACCCTACATTGAACTCTACTCTTAGATAGATTGGAAGTGGGATTAATTTTTTATTCAGTCTATTATCACCAAGATAGCATCATGTCCTATTTATGATCACGGAAGTCCCATCATAAAATCTATTGAGTTACCATACCACTGCAATTACGACACCTCAAAGGGTAGGGATAAACCTGTTGGTACCTGATGATCATCCTTCAAATGCTTACAAGTGAGGCCATGAAAGATGAACTAAAAACTCTCTAATTCATCATTTTCAACCAAAAATATTATCAAAGGTCTTTTTTACATCTTTTACAATTCAGGATGTACTATTAATGAAGTGTATATAACTCTCACAGTGCCTTACCTCATAGTTTTTCTGGTACTATAATCTATCCTTAAAGAAGGATAATGTGTCCTCATTTTAGGAAATCCCTTGAAATCATATAGTGTGGAGCTCTATTCATGAAAATAATGGAAATATATATCTTAAAACTACACTTCCCTATTGCACTGGAGAAGAGTTGGGATGAAAACCATCGACTAGAGATACACCACTCCAACATCATCTTCAAAGGTCTACTATAAAGAGGTAAAATTATCTGTTTCCTTGCTCAATAACTGCAAATAGAATTTCCTACTAAGAGTTCTGCCAGCATTTTCCCTTTCTTGAGAGTATAGACTGTGTGAAATTCATAGTCCTATAAGAACTCTAGTCATTTCCTCTTTCTTGGGTTAAAATAAATATATGATAATATATAAAAAAGATGCATATGGTCATCATATAAGGTGAATCACTGATCATACCATGATTCACTGTTTCATTTTCACCCTTACACCATTGTTCTAAACTTGTTTTTTATTGAATATTATAAAAATAATAAAAAATTGAACTCCATGTTTGATAAAATTATTTTTTTTTATCACTATTAAAATGGGAAATGTTACTTGTTTTGATGATTTCAATGTTGGAGGAGATGATTTGGAGGGCCCATGATGAAGTGGAAGAAAAATGGGTCAAAATTGCATGGATCCATGAAGACATGTCCACCTTTTTTCCTGTTTTGAAAATTACATGAATTAAAATGGTCTCATATTTTTTTTTTCTGTTCTACCATTTAATTTTCTACAACTCTTATGAAGACACCCATTCCTAGTTCTTCCATAAAAGGGCCCAACCAACCAGATCTATCCAGAACACTGAATTCGTACAAAGTCAAAAGTGGTGTTCGGTAATATATCCATACCTCCAAATCCACATGTCCAATGGATTACAAACATTCTGTGAACATATTCATGAGATGGGGCTAAAACTTTCCAGTTTTTTCAAAAGAGAGATTCGATTATCTACTAGGCAAAACGTGTGTTACAAGTGGTTTGAATAAATCGGTGTGACCAAAACCACCTTCCAAATTTCCTATAAAATGGTACCTTGGTCTCTCTATTTGGGGATTCCAAATAAGGAAAAGGTGCTTCCATTTTGGAGTCCAATAAAATTCCTCTCACAAATATTTAAAGTTCTGGAGGCCATTGGAAGTTCCATCTTGACATCTTTCTCTTCCTCCCCTCCCATGAGTTTCGAAACCCCTCTTGATTACCCAGGGAGGAACATGTTGTAAATCCCAAGATTAATGTTATAATATTTGAATAATATTTTTAATTCCAGGATTGTATTTTTTTATTCATCCTCTATTTTAATTTAATTGCGTTATATACTGGAACGTCATACTCGACTCATATGATCGTTCTTGGGGGTACCCATTTATGTGATGTTTCACACACCGTTCACCACTTCTTCTTCCCCCTTTCAATTGTAGTGATTGTGTCGTTCATATTGTTCAATTGAACACACATAAAAAATCATGGCCATGTACTTAAAAGTCATGGTAACACATTTAAATAGCATACTAACCTGGACAGCGCATCGAGTTCTTCATGTGTTTCCTTGGTGAGTTTCGGTTATGAAGTCGAACACAAATCAGCCAATCATCAGTGGAATCCGGTGAATCATTTCATGTTTCCGACTGAATGCTAGGAGGTATATAGGTATAAAATTAGTATAATTCTAGTTATAGGTGTTAAAAACTAGGGATTAAAAGATCAAAACCCTATCTCTTGAATTGATGATGGATGAACATCATGAGATATCCCTAGGTTGATCTCACATAATTATTCTTTTTTATTCCAACATTGTTTTAATGATTTCATATTTCCTATTTTCATGTTTAATAATAAAACCCAAGAATTATAAAACCCCATTTCTCTTTTTTTTACTATAATAATTAGAACCAAATTTTTGAATTAATTATCTAAGTCTCTATCGAGAGACGACCTTTGGTTGCTGCTATACTGCAGAAATTCTAGTTAAAAATAAACATCTAATTTGGCATGCTCGACGACGCGATCAAATTTTGGTGCCATTTCTAGGGATCCAAGATATTTTTTCCTTATTTCATTTTATTTATTTATATTAATTATTAATTTTAACTATTTTAAATACCCCATCTCCCATTTGATTATTTTTCTTTTGGTTTTTTTGTTATTTTTGTTTTCTTTTTTCTGCTTTCTCTCTCTCTGTCTCTCTCTCTTTTCTCTCTCTCTATCTCTCCCCACTTTCCCCATTTATCTATATATAATTATATATTATAAAATTGCATTCTTCCTTCACCCACCTATAGTGATTTTATGCATATTCAATATTAAAAAAACAAAAAACAAACTTCACAACTTATTTTCATGACCTGATCAGAAAAAAAACTGCTTGAATTTGACCCTAAAATTGAAAATACATTTCACACACAAATCAATTAATCTAGAGAATATCAATCATGTAAAACTATGGAACCACTTGTGGAACCTCAATTGGTCATAAATCAATCAAAAATTGAACCTAATCAAATCCAAGAAAACATGGCTGCAAATAATCGAAATTTAAAAGAACTGACCACCCCGGATGTGGAGTACCAAACTGCGTACATCCAATATCTCTAAGAAGAAGCCAGTTTTGAGCTGATATAAGTACTCATCCACCCTATTCATAAATTACATGGTCTTCACTGTGAGTACCCCCATAAACACCTTAAGAAGTTTTACAAAGTGTGCTCCACCATTATACCCCAAAATGTGTCTAAGGACCTAATTACGTTTAAGGCCTTCCCTTTCTCCCTTTATGGTGTATTAAAAGATTGGATATACTATTTACCTACCAAAATTGGGGGATGAAATGACCTAAAAGACTATTTTTAGATAATTAATTCCCTTCCTCCCAAACTGCATCAATTAGGAATGAAATTTGTGGCATTAGTCAATCACAACGAGAGACCCTTCATGAACACTGGGAGAGATTCAAACTACTTTTCTCAATTTTCCCCCACCACAAAATTAGTGAACAAATATTAATCCAATACTTCTATGAGGGACTTATCCCCATGGATTTTGGAATTATTGATGCAGTAGCCGGTGGTTCCTTGGTTGATAAAACTCATTCCACCGCTCGTGATTTAATAGCCAATATGGCTCAAAATGGACAACAATTTGGTACACAATATACTGCACAAACCTAAGGATTTCATGAGATAATTAATTCATACCTAGAAAAAAAAGGTAGATAATAAACTTGATGGCATTCATACCCTTCTAAGGTAATTATATCAAGAACAAGTTAACTCACACTCTTCTTCAGTTGCATTACATTGTGGTATTTGGTCTGACAATACTCCTTTTTTGACTAGTACCCACAACTTCAAGATTCACCTGAGTCTTGTGCAGCCATGTTCCAGGGCGTCTATACCAACAGAAACCTCTCTTCACATAACAATCATTCATGCCAAATCCAGACCCCAGGTGGCAAGCACAACCCTAGCACCGACAAGGAGGAAACTCAAGCTACCCCAAGAAGAAGTGGTATCAATGAGGCCAATGTATGAAACCTTATTATCCTTTAACTTCTAAGAAAAAATCATTCCTCTCCTCCCAAAGCTGAACCAAGCCTGGTGTATATGGTAAATAAAATAGCAACCTAGAACCTCCAATTCCAACAGACCAGAAAATCGAAAATTCAATACCTATGAACTCAAGTGGGGCAGTTGGAAAACACCATCGATGAGCTTAATATGCAAGGTTTTGGACAACTACCACCGTAACCCATTACCTATCCGAAAGATAAGGGTAATATATGTGTTGTTACAAATTGTAGTGGTAAATATGTTTCTCTTTCTAAGGATTCTTCCCAACAAGTATGTCCCCATAATGAAAACAATCTTTCTCCAAACAAAAAATATTCTAATGAAGAAAAAAATAAAAAGGATAATAAAATTATCATTGATGATTCAAATGAAAATTCCATTCCTCTTCCTTTCCCCCAAAGACTCTCTAAATCTAAGAAGAATTTCGATAATGATATTGATAAATAAATAATCGATATATTTAAAAAAGTTCAAGTTAATATTCCATTGTTGGATGCAGTTAAGAAAATTCCACGTTATGCCATACTTTTTGAAGAACTCTGCACCCATAGACATAGGTTGAAGGGAAATGAAAGATTCAACCTATGAAGAAATGTTTTAGCCTTGATTCAACTAGAAATGAAAACCAAATGCAAGGATCCAAGAACATTCATGATACCATGTACCATAGGGGAGATCTTCTTTTCTGATGTTATGCTATATTTAGGTGCTCCATTAATGTAATGGCTCACTCTATTTATACTTATCTATAGGTTGGAGAGATTCAACCAACATGAATTTTCATTCAAATTAATAACCAGAGTACTGCGCATCAAATAGGAGTGATTGGTGATGTCCTTGTAAGAGTGAGGAATCCAATCTTCCCCACTGATTTCAACATTCTTGAGATGAGAAATACGAAAACCCAAGGACATGCCCCTCTCATACATGGGAGGTCATTCCTCAAAACAGCAAAGAAGATCATCAATGTTCACAATGGTATGATTTTAATGGAGTTGAGAGGAGAAATCGTAAGTTTTAACATCATTAAGGATATGAAACACCCCATTGAAGATCACTCCACTCTTCATGTATATTTTATTGAAGTGATCTCAAATGATGCACACACACACTTCTATCCTCAACCCATAATATGATTCATTTTCTTCTTCTTTACCCTTGGATGATTTGAGTTTTGATTCATATTTTGAGTGTTGTTTGGGTTTTGAAAAGTGTAAATATTGTGCTTTAATTTATGAGTGTCTTCATTTTGAGGTACTCATGACCATCGATGATTCTGCAAATCTCGTTTCAATAGATTCTCTATCCTTAGAGAATAAACATGAGCATATAGACATTTTCATGGACCTCATTACCCCTAAAACCACTCCCTCAGTCTAAAAACCCCTAGTGTTGGAATTAAAACCACTTACATATAATTTAAAATATTCAAATTTTGAGGGTATTGACAAATTTCCCATCATTATTACCCATAATATCTCTCAAAAACAAAAATCAAAACTGCTCAACCTTTTAAGAGAGCGTAAACGTGAAATAGGATGGACATTGGCTGATATTCCCGGGATTATCCCATCTATTTTATAAACCATATACTTTTTCATAATGAGTCTAAGACTGTGAGACAATATCAACGCATGTTGAATCCCACTCTCCATGAAGTGGTGAAATTAGAAATCAGTAAATTACTTGTTCTGAGGATCATTTATCCTATATCTAATAGTAAATGGGTTATCCAAATGAAAATTGTGCCTAAAAACCATAATAACAATTGAGTCAAATGAAAGGAATGAATTGGTTCCAACACATGTGCAAAATAGTTGGTGAGTCTGTATTGACAACTATTGATTGAATCAAGCCATGCAGAAGGACCACTTTCCGCTAACTTTCATTGGCCAAATGATAGACTGATTGTCTAGTAAGTCCCATTATTGTTCCCCTAATGGATATTAGGGTTATTTTCAAATCCATATAGACTCTAAGGATCAAGAAAAGACAACATTTACCTATTTTTTTAGCACATTTTCATACAGAAGGATGCCTTTTGGTATATGTAATGCTCCTGGTACTTTTCAACGATGTATGTTGAGTATTTTTTCTGAGTACCTATAGAATTGTATGGATGTTTTTATGGATTATTTCACAGTTTATGGAACTTCCTTTGATGACTATTTGGCTCACCTAGGTTCTATCCTCCGTCATTACATAGAAAAAGAACTTGTATAAAATTACAAGAAATTCCATTTCATGGTTAGATGGGTGATAGTTCTCGGGAATGTTATTTCAAAAGAGGTAATTCAAGTAGATAAATAGAAAATTGAATTAATTTCAACCCTTCCAAATCCAAAATGTGTTCGTGAGGTGTGATCATTCTTGGGTCATGCTATGACAACCCAACTTTTTATTTCACAATTAAACATATTTTATTACATAAATTTCACTTGATACAACATAGAAGATAAACAGGTCTAGTGTCTTTGGGGATTAGGATCATTATATAACAACTGAAAACGTGAAATACAACATCTTTATTGAAAACATCTTTTACATGAACACTACATTCCCTCGTACTTAGCATTGAATGGGATAACGGGAGGACATTCATAAGAAAAGGGTGAGCTATGAAGCCTAGTAATATAATAATCATGGAATAACATGAGGAATACAATACATTTTAGACTATAGTCATATCAATAGAGCACAAGATAAGCATAAACATAAGTTCATGATAAAGCATGATAATCATAACATGGAAATGGGGCAACAACACTTAACATGGAATTAGCATGAGCCAAGGATCATTGCACATAGAGCATGAGTAAACCCTCATTGCACATGAATAATGAGTAACACCTCATTGAACATGAATTATCATGAGTCAACACACATTTCACATGACTTATCATGATACTATACTTTATCCAATGCATTGGAGCACTATCACGGCACACCCTTCTTAAACATTTTATTTCTTGCATAAGTGTTCCACATGGATCATATAACATGGAATCAATCAACATCATAAGCTATTCCATAATTAAGTAATGGGGAATAAATAAATGAAAGAACCATTCAATATATATATGTTCATAAAGTTGAATACCCTTGATAGAGATATGGGTATAATATTCACTACACAATGATCTTGGATTGTAAAAATGTAGTGCAATTTCGGCAGCATAACGGCGTGACATAAGGATTCATGAAAATGGTTATTGAGAGAGAAAAGGGTGTCTCATCATATGTACATGAAATGGATAGTAAGAGGATCATATAGATACATGTCCTAAAAAATTTAATGGAATTTAGATGTATAATACAAAATAATTACTTGGATGTAAAAGATGAGAGAGAAGTCTCTTACAGAATTTCGGCATAGTAACAGGTGTACCTAGGAGTCATATAATGAGAGAGAAAGGGATCTCCTGTCATTTAAACATAAATATGTAAGTATGTGGGTGGTTAAAAACCATACCCCAAAATTTATAATTGAACTTAAAAGGTCATAACAATTTAAAGAATATTCGACAAAAATGAGAGGAAGAAAAACCCTTACTTGGAAGTCTGCTTCCAAAGGCTTGAGAGAGGATTGAGAGAGGATTATTGAGAGCTTGGGGAACCTTGGGAGGATTCTAGATAGAGGAGGGAAAAGGTTGGAAGGTCATTTATGTCTTTGAGTGAGGAGGAAGTGGGATATTGGGTGGGTTTATATAGGAAAGGTGATGGAATTCTTTATTATTTAGGTTTGGGACACCTCACATTAAACTAATCCCAACCACAAACCATTCCATGGTGTTTGCCCATGGTTTTTGGAAAAGGGAAGTGGAAAAAAATATTTTATAATTCCAAAGTCCTAAATTATTAAAATAATGGGGTTACTTATGTGGAGGTGAGTCACACTCCCAAGGAAAACAATTTAAAAAGACAAAATGTTTAATAACTCTTGGAGGGTCCACTAAAGTTTTGTAAAATAAATCAAACAAACCTAAAATTACATTATTTTAATTATAAAACATAAATTTTCAAACATAAAGATTTTATTATTTTATTAAATCACTTTTTTGTCATTATTATGTCATAAATCAAATTATATATTTAAGTGATATTTAATTTTTATCCAAAAATTTGACTGTCTCAGAAAATTATGAAAAATTCACCGTTGGATAATTTCAACGTCATTATTCAAGAAATAATATTCATTTTATATAAATAATTTTCTAAATATGTTAATTTTCACTTTTAAAATAAAAACTGACATTTATCGAAAATTCATGAGTTTTGAAAAGAATTGCTTTCAAACCTTAATAAAAATTACAATTGCATTACTAAAATTATACGATAACTTATATTTAATAAAAATTAATTTAATAATAATAATAATATTTTATTAAAATGTTATTCAATTCAAAAATACATTAATTCATCAAAATATATTTCTTAGTTTAACATTAACTAAAAATACTATTTGTGCTTTAGAAACTATTTACAAGGTAACAATAATAAAATGAAATTATATTCGTTATTATATACAAAAATAATTTACATAACCATAGTACTAGGGTCTTGTTACATAAACCCTTATAGCACCTGTATAAGACTGAAGAGTAAGGTGCGTGATGGTGACAGACTCTTGGAGTGGCTCAGATAACATTGATCGGGTGGTAATCTCTATCAACTTCTATATCTCTCATAGGTGGCCCCACTCGAGCTTAACATATTCCATCTTGGATTGGGATTGGTCAAGAGAAAATCCCAAAGACGCAACCTTCTTTCCAATCTCTGACAAATGTGATTTGTATGGGGAATGTCTACTGGATGAGGTCATCAATTCTTGTATCTGAGTAAATTGGATTTGTTAAAACCCTATATTTATACTAATCATGTGGTCACTATTCAACAACTATATTAGAAATGGTCAAAATTATTAATATTATTTTAAAATAAAAAAACATAAAACCAAACAAGTTGATATTTTATATAAAGATTTCACATAAAGAGACATTTAATTAGATCAAGAGGGATTTCCATTAATGAAATTTTTGGTCATTACACATGCTAATTATTACCACTGATTCATTAAAGACTTTAGTAAGATCTAAATTCCCTTGTCTCATTTATTACAAAAGGATTCTGAGTTTTTGTTTGATAAAAAATGTGCGGATGCTTTCAGTTTTCTAAAAATGAGTCTCGCATCACCTCCATTCATCCAACCACCAAGGAGGGATATCCCCCTTTGATCTTATGTGTGATGCATCTAACATTGCACTTGGGGTAGTTTTATCACAAAGGGATGAGAAGGATCCTCTTGTCTTTATGTATGCCTCACATACCCTTGAACTTTGTTTGACCTTCTACAACATCGTGAAATATGAGGGCTATTTTGGATCTCAACATATAGATCGAGAGGACCATGATTCTGGACTTTATTGGACAACTTTGTATAGTGATTCCCATAGATTTTGAAAGTCATGTAGTCATTTTCAATTCACAGGTAATATCTCTATGAGGAATAAAATTCCCCAACAATCCATGTTTTTTTGTGAGATATTCGATGCATGGGGTATTGAATTCATGGGGCCTTTTCCAAATTCATTTGGGTTTTTTTACATCTTATTGGTTGTTGATTATGTATCTAAATGGGTGTAAGAAAAGGACACTAGGACCGATGACCCTAGAGTGATTGTTGATTTTGCGAGGTCCCAAATTTTTGGTAGGTTTAGTTTACTTAGATTCATAATTAGTGATCAAGGTTTACTTTTTTGCAATCGCAACAAAAAAAATTTTCTTCATATGTATGGGGTTGTTCATAAAGCCTCTACAACATATCACCCCCAAAATAATGGAGAAGAATAAATCTCAAATCAAGAAGTTGATATAATCTTATAAAAATGGTAAAAACCAACTGGAAAGATTCAATTTTGCACTTGGATGATGCACTTTGGGTGTACCGTACAACTTTTGAAACCCCAATCATAATGTCACCTTACAAAATTGTGTTTTTAAAGGATTTTCACCTCTCTATAGAGGTAAAACACCGTGAATATTGCATTGTTAAACAATGTAATATGAATCTTTCAGATTCTTGTGAGCATAGGAAGATGCATATTCAAGATTTGGATGAAATTCGATGTGATGCATATGAGAAATCTCGGATATATAATGATAAGACAAAGTCTATCCATGATATCATGATTCATCAGAGAGAGAGTTTCATATTTCTGAGAAGGTTCTCATGTATAATTCTGGGATAAAGCTCGACCCAGGTAAGCTTTGTTCTCGATGGCTCTATATTTATATCGTTACTGATTTCTACCCATTTGGTGTTATATAGGCTTTGCATGAGAAGAGTGGAAAAAGGATTACTATCAATGGGAAGAGGATAAAACACTTCTTTGAGGATTTTCCAAAGAATCTTGTAGAGGAAATCCAACTGATAGATTCCACACAAGACACCACTTAGCAGTTTTTTCCTTCTCTATACCTTTATTTATTGTCTATTTATTTGAAATACTGCCATTGAGAACAATGTAACTTTTTGGTGTGGGGGTGGTGACATTTCATAGTTAGGATTAAGAAAAAATAAAAATTTAAAAAATTAAAAAAAACGTCTGTTTTCATTTTGATTTCTTTATTTTTTTTGTTTTTATATAAAAATTGATCTTAAAAAGAATATCCAAAATCATTTTTCATGCTTGAGTCGATTATATGGAAAATTCTATTGTTTTTGGAAAAACGTTTTTCAAATGAATGTTGATATGGAATATTTTTCTGTAATTTTTATTTTCAAATCATTGTTAGGTGTTTAATTAATTTTTGAAACCAATTCCTCATTAGCACTGAAAAATATTTTAATCCATCACCTGAGAGATATTATAATCCCATTATTGCATATTATTTTTTGATATCACATTCTTGAGAGTCTCGGGTCATATATAGAAACTATAACTTGCCTTTATTCTATTTGAAACCATAATATTCAAGTATTCTACATTCATGATAGAGGCAATCCTCCATTACAAATACCTTTGTACAATTATCCTCTATTTTTAGCCACCTTTACATTTTATCCTTCTTAAGCCTTAGATACCATGAAATGCCTATTAGGTAGCCACATTACAAGACAATATATCCCTACCTACCCATCTCTTGTTTATATTCTTATTTTATTTTCATCAAGTGTGTGAGAGAGGGTGTTTCCATGGTAATTCTGGGGAGATAATCATTTTTATGCACTAATATAATGGGTGCCTATATTTTCCTTGGGAAATGGGTTTACAAGACATATTACATCATTGTTTTACACATGTTTCCCTCTTTATCTCCAAAAAATATATATATTAAAAAATAGTTCTGTACATTAAAAAACATAAAAAAAAGAAAAAAATGTAGAAAATAAAAGGTTTACTCATTATTATTCACTACAAGGTTGTGACCCACAAATTTGGACAATGGGGGGAGTGAGTTGGAATTGATACAATTTATATAGGGTTGAGTGTGTACATTAATTGTGAACACTTGTTTAATTTTGACATGTTTTGTACATAAGATATCAAAAACTCCTCTTCTGTCTTAGATTTTTAAACATTAAATCTTACCAACCCTTGAACCATAGAATAACATGTTGGAAGACCTCTTGAGTGTCACACTAATTTCTGCTGGTAGAGAGCTGAGAATCCTGGAAAGAATATGGTAATATCACATAAACTCTGGGAAAAGAGCATAAATCCACATTCATGTGATCCTTCAGTGAAGAGGGAAAAATTTTAGGTGGGGTAGGTTGTGACATGTTGCATGGGTGAGAAAATGAAGTTGAACAAATTTGAATGTGAGAAAAGAAAAATGATAGGAAAAATGATTCCATAAACATGACATGATAAATTTAATTTAAAAATAATCTTGGATGTTTTCACACATTTGACTTAGGAATGGGTCATGATTATGATATTATACTTTTCCTAGTAGTGCAAATGTTTAGGTGTGGGGGTGTGATCGTACCACAATTCACTGTTTCATTTTCACCCATACACTATTATGCTAAACTTGTTTTGTATTGGAAATTATAAAAATAGTAACAAATTGAACATCATGTTTCATACCATTATATTGTTTTTATCTCTATTAAAATGGGCAATGTTACTTGTTTTGATGATTTCAATGTAGGAGGAGATCATTTGGAGGTCCCATGATGAGGTGGAAGAAATATGGTCTAAAATTGCATGGATCCATGAAGACATGTCCACTGTTTTCCTGTTTAGAAAATTAAATGAATTCCAATGGGCACATAATTTGTATGCTGGTCTAAATTTTAACTCGATACAACTCTTATGAAGAAACCCAAGCCCAATTCTACCAGAAAGGGGCCCAACTGACCTGATCTGTCCAGAACACTGAATTTTTGTGAAGTCAAAAGTGGTGTTCTATAATCTTCCCAAATCTCCAGATCCACTTTTTTGATTGATGCCAAAAATTCAGTGGATATATTTTGGAATTGGTTATACAACTTTCTAGTTTTTTCAAAATAGACATTAGATTTTCTAATGGAAAAAACATGTGATTCAAGTGGTTTGTAGAAATATGTGTTCCTGAAACCACCTTCCAATTTTCGTATAAATTGGCACCTTGGGATATTCATTTGGGGGATCGAACCAGAGGAAAGGTGCTTCTATTTAAGAGTCCCAAAGGAGCACTCTCATCAATATTTTATGTTCTATAGGACATTGTATGTTCCACATAAACAACTTTCTCTTCCTCCCCTCCCATGTGTTTATAAACCCCTTGTGATCACATGGGGAGGAACATGTTATAAATCTCGAGCTTACTGTTGTAATATTTGAATGGTATTTTTAAATCCAGGTTTTTATGTTTTTTTTTCTTCATTCTATATTTTTATTTAATTTAGTTATGTACTAGTACATCATGCTCGACTTGTATGATCATGGTTGGGGGTACCCATTCATGTGGTGTTTCACACAGCATTCACCTCTTCTTCTCCCCCTTTCAATTGTAGTGTTTGTGTGGTTCATATTGTTCAATTTAACTCACATAAACACTATCATTTCCATGTAATTTAAATTCATGAAAAAAAATTGAAATATTA
The DNA here is from genome assembly GCA_963277665.1 of Viscum album. Classification (NCBI taxonomy): domain Eukaryota; kingdom Viridiplantae; phylum Streptophyta; class Magnoliopsida; order Santalales; family Viscaceae; genus Viscum; species Viscum album. The sequence goes on from OY728157.1 coordinate 403,734,294, forward strand.
TAAAAACCTGGATAGCGCATTGAGATCTTCATGTGTTGCCTTGGTGAGTTTTGGTTGGGAAGCCGAACACAAATCACCCAATCATCGGTGGTATCCGGAGAATCATTGTGGGTTTCCTAATGAACTCCATGAGCTGTTCTAATAAAAACTTAGTAACAATCTAGTTATTAGTGTTACAAACCAAGGATTAAAAGATCATAATCTTATCTTTTGAAGCGATGAAGGATGATCATCATGATATTTTCCTAGGTTGATCACACTTAATTAATCATGTTAGTTACTTTTTTCTTTTATTGATTTCATATTTTCAATTGTCATATTCAATCATCAAACCCAATAATTATAAAACCTCATTTCAATTTTTATACTTTCATAATCCAAACCAAAATTTGGAAGTAATGATCTAAGGCTCCATTGAGAGATGACCCAGGGTTACTGTTATACTATATAAATTCAATTGAAAAATAAACATCTAATTTTATGTGCTCAACAACACGATCAATAACTCTCCCATAAAATAGTTTTACCAAGACTATTGGGTGAAAAAAACCTATTTCCAACTCCACATCATGTTTTTTGTAATTCTACTCATGGGTTTTTTCTGTTTGGACCCATAAGAAGTCATTTTATACCTCTACATCTGAACGCATAGAAGACCATTTCTAGTAGAATCATTGAACACATTGTAAATAACACCCTCCTATAATAGTTTCAATATGGGGAACTCATCAACCTATACTATTGCTCCTAAAAATCATAATTCCACTCCTATATCCAGATTAATGGTTACCCCTTTAGTAAAAAGGTATTCATTGATTCCATAATCGAGTAGAACTCAGGCACAAATATCTGATAGAATCCTACCAACCCAAGTAATCTCCACACCTTAGTCATTTATCTTAGGCAACTTTTTAGCTAGAATTTCCTTGATCAATGTTGTTTCCACTTCCACTCCCTCCTATGAGATGAAATATCTTAGCAGGTGGAACTCTTGAATCCAAAATAGACACTTCAGAACATCCTTATAAATATATTTCTCCCATAGTATGTCTAGGACCATCCACTAATATCTATCATTATCCTCCATTAATTTTATGTACAAAATTATGTCATATATTACTACATACATGAACATGTATAATAAGGGATAAAATATTTGGTTCACGATTACTAGGAACATTATTAGGGTGTTTATTATTTTAATGGGAATATTCAATTATTCATAGTTATTACATTATTAGTGGAATTTTATCTTTATTATATCCTCCTCCCAAACTTGGATTAGGTTATAAACAAAACCGAGGTCAATATTTGAGAACCAATTCACCCATTTCAATAGGTCGAAGAGTTCAACAATTCTCAAAATTGGATAGGTAATCTTGATTTTCACCTGATTCAAGTGACAATAATACATTAATGGCCTCTAACCCTCATTATTTTTCTTGGTGAACAGCATTGGGGATGACTAGTGGGAATCACTTGGCATAAAAAGTCCCTTACTTTTAATATCCACTTACTAAACCTTCATCTCTTACAACCCTATGGTGGTTATAAAATATGTTGGCTTAAAAATATGGGTAATACTATAATAAAAGTCTATGTAGAATTTGGTATCTCAATATAGACGTAAGCTCAGCATGCCCCTAAGGAAGGAGTCATAATACTCCTCTACTACTATAGGAAACTGAAGTTCCATATCCTCCACTACTCCAAGGTTCATACTATCCAATTTATGATAAATAAATTATATCCTTCTACATAATTTAGTGTCCCAATATTCTTATGATTTATTCTCTCTAAAAAGGAAAATCTCATCCCATCATCCCGAAGGCACCATAAACTCTGCCTAAGGTAGTCAATGTGTGCATAGACTTTAGAGATCAAGTCCATACCTAGGATGAAATAATAATTCATCATCATGGATATGAAAATATAAAAAAAATAATCTATATCATCTAATATATCGGTCACACTATCGACAGAGGTGAGTGATGACTGAATCTCCTTTAGTAAGAGTCTCTAGTCATAAAGGATGGTCTAATGGACCAACTAGAATCTCCTAGTCTCAAAAAATAAATATTTCCCTGAAGGAATAACATTCCACTATGTATAAAATCTATAGCTAAATTATAAAAGGAATGGATCATACCTAGGATCATATGTGGAGCCTCTAGGTTCTAAGCCTCCACTACACGAAACTATCTGTGTCCTTAACCACTGCCCCCAAGAGCCTAGTGTAGACCACATAAGGAATTATAGTAGTGGAAACCCATAATAATATTAAAAATCTCATTAATGTCTCTATGATCCATCATTATTGATACCCTACGATCCTCTCGGATTAAGGTGATGCCTCTATATTAGAACCCCATTGACCATCATCCTATTTGGTACATAATGTGTTGATAACCCTATGTGATGTTCCCTCATCCATCATAGGAGAAGAACCGCTACACCCTTGGCTGACTAGAACCTCCTTGATAGACATGATGGATAGCCCTCCATCCTGAGACTTCCTATGAATCTGCCTCATGCACTTAGATTACTGATTATAACATTAACTATTGGTTGTTGACATCTCAACTCTAGAGTGTCAATTGTCAGAACCAATTGTATGAAACTTCTCAAATAAGAATCTCTCCATAAACAAAGAATGCTCTAACACTGTTGACGCTCCTTTCGTCACAGAATCTAAATATCGGAAAAGGGAATATCTCAGCTGAAAGTGATTCATCCTTTGAAGAAAACATCAAAAATCGACAAAGGCCTGAACAAAGGATCAACAGTAAATCCACCGCGCAAGTGATACCACTGCCGCGCAAGTATACTTGCGTGGCTACCTTGGTCGCGCAGGTGACTTGCGCGACCTAATTGGTAACCGCCCGGTAACCGCCCTGGGTCTTCTTTTGCCTATAAATAGACCCTGTGGGCCCCCCATTCGAGAGGATCTTTTTTCAGAAACTCGGATTGAAGCTCCCGACGCCCAAGTCCCTTCTCAAAGCTTCCGGAACACTTCTAAGGTAATTTCTTACCTAGAACGGAAGATCTAAAGAGAAGAAGGAAGGCCTAAGTGTTGAAACTTATCAAACACTTGCGCGCCGACTTAATTCCTTCAATATAACTTGCGCGTCCCTTCTCTGGAAGAACCTCAAGAGGATTGTAAAGGGTTTTCTAAAGAGTCGCTCAAGCATTTCAATGCTGGTTGAAAATCGCGCAAGTACCACTCATGTCGCGCAAGTATACTTGTGTGACCAATACTTGCGCGCCGCCGCAGAACTTGCGCGCCTTTAAAGACTTGCGCGCCCCTAACTTTTTGGGTGCCCATCTTGCCCATTTTACCCCTCTTAATCCATTTCACCTTTCCTGTTCAAGATTCAGTCTTCAAGATACTCTTCAAAGCCATTTATGGCATGATTTCTTGATTTGACATCCTTGTCTGAAAGGAATTCTGTGAAATATCTCTCAAAGTCTAGTGATTTAAATGTCTTTATGTCACCAAAGATTGAGAGTTCATTCATTCAACCTCATCCTTTAAAATGAGAGAATCCTTAACCTGGGTATCCTTTTCAGGAATAATCCCCAGTTATAAAACCTTTGATCTGGGCATCCTCCTCAGGAGTAAGCCCCAAATCTTAATCCTTAACCTGGGTTTCCTTTTCAGGAATAAGACTCAGTCATAACCTTGGGCTTCCTTTTCAGGAATAAGCCCCAAGTCCCCTTAAACTTCTCTTAACCAGTCATAAATTACCTTTGATTTGGGTTTCCTTTTCAGGAATAAAACCCAACCATAAGTCCCCTCCTAACTTGGGCATCCTCCTTAGGAGTAAGCCCCAAGATTAGAGTATACAAATCTCCATGAAGCACATATAACTTTGTGGACCCTGTTCATGGATTTTCTCCCTAAAAGTAAATCCTAAACCTTCATCTATCTGGGCAGTCATCTATACATAAGCCCCAAACAAATTCTTATGATTGCATCTTTTATGGCACAATTGTCTAAATTTTACCAATACCTCTTGTTTCTCACACCGAGCATGACTCACGTGAGCTTAGAGTGTAAAAGTAATTATGACATTCATCTTTGAGCCATCAATCATAAACATCATACTCCATAATTCGAACTACGTGGGTTCTGATTCCTTTTTAAGGATACGTAGGTAGCCCATTTATGGGTTCGATCCCAACTTTGAAATAATCTATGTCCTTCTGAATGACAATAAACTTCAAGTGCCCCACTGAGTGGCTTTAAAACCAGCCTGGTCATCATAAATGACCAAGAGACTTTTATATAAATGTTTTGAAGGATACCATTGACCAAGAATCTCTAAACAGATATAGATGATTCTCTATTGATGAAGAACCTCGAATACCTATAAAAGATTCTCTGAATTTCTTGCATATTTAATCATTGATTGTTAAAACTAAAGGAAAGCACATTTTATACTTGGTAATGTAATAAGGATTCACGAACATAACTTAAATCTATAAAGAGAGTCCTGGAGTAGACAATAATTCCCCTCAAAAAGGAGTGATGAGTCTGACCTCCCATCCTCTCGACCAATGCAAATTCCCAAGCCTCATTAGCCCACAAGCTAATGAGCGCCTGCCTTTGGAAAGTAGGTCCAAACGGATGGGGAATCATTGGATGTTTCCGGTTCTACGAACAAACCCGTTAGAAACCGATCGGAACGTTTAAATCTCCCGTCCAGGAGGTCATCCCCGGATTCCGTGCGAAACAAACACCCAGTACTAATAAAAGTTGAAAATATATTTTACTCCATCTCAGATATCTTAGTGATTACTGAAATCAAAGGACTATTATCAAAATTATTTGTGATAAACCATTTCCATTTAATACAATGAGAGGATGGTGAACCGCAACACATACTCTTAGGCTATCATGTTTCCCTAATGGAACTCCAAAATCTCATTGATGTAAAATGTCTACCACATCACTAGATTAAACTCCTATATAAATAGATTACACATCATCAAGAGATAATATATGTCAATTATACTAGACCTAATCATGAGATAATAGATTTTATCACACATATAGGGGATCAAACCTATGTCCATTGTTGGATACATTACCCTAACTAGATTAAACCACTAGGTAGGGGATCAAACACCCCACATAAATGGTATATGATACTTGGCCCCACCAATGGACAGTGATGGGAATGAGGATCCAATCTCCGGCCACAGCGAGGTAAACTAACTCTAATTCACCGAGGGGATCAAATTATATATTCTTGGGACTAGGCACCTCATTGATCCATCATGGGTATGGACTGAGGAAATTCACCCCAGTATAAGGGACCTCACCCAAAACAAAATGAAATTTTTACTAATGATATTGAGGGATCTATCCTATCTTGTAGAGTAAATTATATGTATGAGGGATGCCAAAATGTCTCATTAAGCCTAATCATGTTGTTTCCTTGTTGGTATACCCTTATGTTCCCATTCACTCTTTTAATATCAGGGTTCCCTACCCATTTGTATTCCATTATACATAGAATAGTACACATTGAGATAGAATCCTAAAGGTCACACATAATGTAGGAAAAAACAACAATTTTTGATATTTTCTTCAAACTAAAACCCTAGTGCTGCACGGAGGGGTCCACATTGTGCGTGTTCTTCAAAAATACATGTTGTGAATATCATAATTTCACAAAAACTCCAAATATTTACACATATACCTCAATAAATTCAATACCGATTATTCCCTACTCATATAAACCATAATTATCATATCCAAAAAAACTAGCCTGCATCATCATAGGTTTCTAGATTCAAGACACCCATTTCTCATAAATAATCTTTCATGTTCATTATAAATTACCAACATGATCCAGCTTATGAAACCACCATCAACCATACCACCAAATAATTTTCATCATGATTTTCACATCCCCTTCATTTATTTAATCCCAAAACAAACCCTTCTCAAACAATCCAAAGATATAAAAAATTAATCACATCATGAAATAGGTTTCTGGATATAGTTGTATCACTAACCAAGTGGAATACTAGTGATGAACAATCAAATAACATTGGGAAAAAACCATGATACAAATATATGAAAAATCAACATTGGTTATGTTATGATTGATCATCATCATCGATTTAAGATAAAGTAATCATTGTGGTTTCAAAAGGGCTTTAAATTCCAAAATATAATAATAATAATAATTAATAAAAATAAATGAGCACAATCTAAGAATTTATGTATAAAATAATTAATTCACATTTGTCATAGAAAAGAAATAATAGATGGATAAACCTATAAAATCAAATGCCTTGTCTTGAGTTTTAATATATTTGAAAGAAATTCATCTTCTATCCATAATGTTGACGAATTTATGGTTCTCAACATTAGATCCTCAATTATCTGAGTTCATTCACCATTGCTCCCTAATCCTAAGATCACCTGAAAATTTTCTCTCCACCGGAGCTTCATCTACCCTCTCAAATCCACTAGGGTTATATGGATAACCCTAGGGAATTATCCAAAGAGGTATTTAAATATAGAATTCATTAGGGTAAAAAAATAAATATTAGTTAATTTAATAAATAAATTTAACCTATTTAATCCTCCCATGAATGAAATCTACTGAAATTTATGATGCTTATAAAATTTATGATGTATCTAGGGTAGATCATATGTTCTGGATTTATTAGTGGTATCATTTCTTCAATATGAGACACTAGTTGGGTGATATTTCATTATTTTTGAAAAACATCACCTCTGTGATATGTTGTGTTTAATATTTTTTATTTTTCCACACTAAGGATCCTTAGGGATTTGAACTTCACACCAACTTAGCACCTAAATCTGATAATATAATTTAACATATTCCAAATTTTTAAAAAAAACCAATTCATTATAGTTTTATGTTTTATTTCGACATTATTTATGTGGGTTTAAAAATTTTCTCCATAATCCCTTCTTTTATATTTTTTTACATCACATGTTCTTATATTAGTATAAATTTATTTTGAAATCTCTATTTGAAATAAATATTTCATATAAATAAATTCTTATTTTGGTAAATTATTTGTTATTTCCCCCTAAAATACCAACAATTTTATTTTATTTCATGTCCATATTATTTATTTTTATGATGTTATTATCAATTATTTTATAGTTCATTGAGTTAGTAATATTATTTCTTTGACTTCACTTTCAAAAGTGTAAAAGTAATCTCTTCTTTAGATGTTTTTCAAATGATATTATTTTTTAACCAATTTTATTGATTTTATTTATAGAGCATACATTATGTATTTTCACTGTTTTACCAATTATTTTCTACTCTCATTATTTTATATATCATTTTATTTAGAATAAAAATTATTAACAATTTAATGGGGTTTTTTCTATAAAACATCAAAATTCTAGAATTAAAGTATTTTTTATCCACATCCATTCAACTATGTTCCATGAATTTAAATTATTAATGATTATAAGAATTATTTTATTCATTATTTTTATCTTAACCTTATTTTATGGTTCATTTTAAAAGAATTTTATAAGAGTTAAATATTTATTTTCAAATGTTTTTTAATGAAAAAATGAAATATTAAAAAAACTTATCAAATTATATTACTTATAAATTTTGAATATATATGGTAAATTTCAGGATGTGGCTCTATAAATAATTGGGTAATGATTTATTCCCTATATAAATGATTTTTGAGTTATCTAATTATAACTTATTCCACTGTTAGTAAATATGAGTAAATATGAGTGATGAATATAATGTCCTAATATTCATTCATGGGTTTTCTATGCATCCAATGAGTTCAAATGAAATTTTTTGTATTTCATGAAATTAGAAGTTTAATTTATTAATAAAATAGTTTTTTTAGATTTTTTCAATGTTAAATGTTCTTATTTTAACTGATGGTTATTCTCTTTTAAAGATATAATATTTTAATATGATTTCTCATTTTCTCAAAGGTAATTAAAAATCATTTCATTTCCTTCTTTATTATTATGATCTTACTTTAGGAAATTATTTTGAAAAAAAATGGTTATATATTTGAAAGTATTTTTTATATAATCTTAATATTCTATGATTAAATAAAATACAGTTAATTTTTTTAAAGGATTCCAAAAACCTAATATATTTTCTCTTTATTTTTATTCGCTTACTGTGTGTCATGTTCTCATTTCACATTTTAAAATTATTTTTAGATAGATTAAGGATGAGTTGGAATAGTTATGGAGTAAAAATTCATGTATGAGGTTTCAACATTGGATTAAGTAGGTGTATAAATTAAATAATTTTAATCTCTGGGAAAAAATTTACATCTTGTAGAAAAAGTATAATTTATAGGTTATGTTATGTAATGGATTTTTCTAATTCTATAAAACTGTAAAACTAAAATTTCTTGGTAATTTAAGTGATGAAGTATTTTCTACCACTCATGGGATTATAGATTTATTATATTTGTGACATCATAGTTGGTATCAATGTATGGTTTATATAACTAAATAGGTTAGGCTATTATCATTTTAGGATAAACTATGAGTTAATGATACCATTATGGGTTTATTAGTATAAAGGAAATTTTAAATTAAATGTAATAGATACACTTTTGGGGTCATATATGATTTAAATTTATGGATTTTAATGATAGTTTGGTATATTTTTCTTGGGTTTAAGAAATAATATATGATTAATGAATATATAAACAATAGGTTTAATATGTGATTTAGTGTAAGTTCATTAAATATTTTAATAGATGGATTCTCTCTCAAAAGGAGATATTCTCTCTCCTCCCTACTATAGAGCTCACTTAAAAGCACTTAGTTTTGAGGATGATCAAATTCAATTTAATTTTATATGGTAAAAACATCTGTTTTACCTTTTTTACAAGAAAAAGGATTGACATTCTTAATGTTGATTTGGAAATAGTTGTAAAAATTATTATCCTATAAAATACCCAAGCCAAGACATTTAAAAGTATAATTGAACCCAACTAGATCTGATTAAGGATAAACTAGTTATTGAGGAGATCATTTTATATTCTCCCTATTGTCTCATATAGGGGAACTCTATCATTATTTTTCATATTTTTTATACCTTTTTTGAATCCTCCTCCAATGGGGTGATGAAGTCATGGATAGTGTGGCCTATAGTCTAAATGGCTATAGGTATCTGGGTGGTTGTATCCCTAGAGATTATGAAGCGAGTGTGGTGGTTGATGACTTTGTTGGATGTCTCTAGCCTTGGTCATCAGGGATTAATAATGTGGTGGGTGGGGAAACATGATAGATATTATGGTGATAATTATGAAGTATTGTGGATTAGTCGTTCGTGATCCATATTAGAGATCTTGTATGATAAAGACAAGTGGTAGACCTTAGGTTGGAGACCGTCTAGAATACATTGATGTGGTAATTAGGATGGTGACTATGATAATGTGAAGACCTTAGGATTTGGTGGACAAGTAATGACAAAAAAATGAACTTCCGATTATAGGTTGGAGACCGTCTGGGATAAATGTGTTTTGGAAAAAATTTCTCTTCATGATAGTAACAACCGAGGACTAGATGGTAAGAGGAGTGGTCGACCATTGGTTGGGCCTTTGACATATTATGATCCTTTGTTCCATTTTTTATGACTAACATTTCATATGTATAATCATTTATATTGTGGTATTCTTGAGAGGTTATTGAATATGGGGTGGTTGTGGTGTTTGATTCCCATGGAGACCATTAATGATATGGGATGTCGATAGGTGAGATTGCCTCAATTTTCTTCAAGTATTGGTTGAATTGTATTATATTGGGTTTTTAGAAAATGACCCATGAGGGTTTGTTAATTCATGAATGATTCACATGTGGCATTTCTGGGGGGGATATGCCTTTGGGGTCGAGGTTAATGGACGGTGGAACGACGACATATATTATTTGGGTATGAAAGGTCTCTCATGGGATAGAAGGAATAGATGTTAGATTGGATCCATAAATAGGGAATCATCCCATTTTCTTTTAGGGAATTTGACTGTTTATATTGCGTTGATGGGCCATATAAAAATTCCATTTTTCAGATCTCAATTTTCATTTTATGGATAAGGCTATTGATTCAACTATTTATTTTTTGTGGTTGAATTTTTTTCACATTCATTCTTAGTGGTGATTTATATTCCACATGATTTGAGTTTGTCCTCTAACCCTTTTTCTTCTTCTTCATTAAATTCTAGGATCAAGCATTCCTAACTTTTGAACCTTCACAATTTTGTGATGATTATTTGGGAAGAATGTTATTTTATTTCTGGGGACATACGATGAAAGGTGAAACTAAAATTTTGGGTTATTATATGATTTTTTGTTGTGATAATTATTTGTAACTAAGATAAAGGTTATTTTATTATGTGAATATAATTTTAGTAAAATAAATAACCTTTGAGGGTTAAAATTATTTTTGGTTACAAGGAGCTTAAATTTAATTTTGAAAATTTTCAATTTAATTTTAGAAACATTACATTATTAAGATATATATATATATAATTATTTGGTTAGTATGTAATTATTTTTTAGGTGGTTAATATTATTAGAGAGATAAAAATTTATTTATTTTTTGAGAGCATGTGTGATCTAGGTGGTCATTAATTTCGGTTTTAGAAATTTAAGAATATTATTAATATTATATTCATTCTATAATATTAAAAATGATATTAATATGTTTTCTTCATAAAGTACATGTCATCAATTTTTCATGTTTTTAGATAATTTTTTAGTCTTCATTATTTTCAATTACTTTTCCCCTATTTCATTGTTTTACCTCAGTGTCTCAAATATAATATATTGAAATGAATTCATTACTCTTAAATTTATTACAGTTTTAAAAATATTTGAAATGATATGATTGGGATGAATTATATTGTTTTTTGATTTTTAGGGATACAAATCAAAGGTAATAAATTATTTTAATGATTAAATTTAATAACATAGTAATATATAAATTTTTAAAGTCAAATTAAGATAATAAATCTAAAAATTACATTAAAAGGGTATTTAATGTTAAAATTGATTTATAAATTATTAAAACATTATCTTAAGTCAATTAGGGATAGATAATGACATATGATATAATCTATTTTAAACTTATGCGCTACTATATATGTGAATATTTCATTCCATACCATTAATGATTTCATATTTACCAAAACACCATAGAATTTTTCCTATAGAAGGAAAATCATCCTAACTTCTGTAAAAATCATCTAAATTTCAATTTTCTATGAATATAATACATAAATTTACAGTATAAAAACCCATTTTCCAATTCCATAAGTCTATTTACTTAGAAAATATTGTTTATTTAAAGGCACAAGACTCAATATAAATGTGGTAATTCGAAAAAGAAAGGAAAGGGTTCCTAACCTGATATCTCATTTCTTATTTAGGATTGATTATCTTAAAAATATTTTCAAACATATATTATTTTTATTATATGAATATATTCCCAGGTTATTATGATCTATATTATCTATAAATGATAATATATCACTAATTCCATCTCACCAGACGGTTTAAAAAGTCATTACTATATCAAAATATTGGTTTTTTCATTTTTGTGTATTTTAGACTATCCTATTACTCTTTTGATTAACATAAGTAATCATGGAAATTAAAATAAATTAGTTTAATTTTTTTAAAAAAAATTATAAATATCAAATATATTTGTGGTTTTCCTTATTTAAAACTCTTTTGTAAAACATCTCCTGTCGGGGCAGTTTTACACAACATAAGCAAACGATGGTTTTTTTATAAACATACATGTTTCATTAATAATCATAAAAATTTATTTAATTATTTAATATAAAATTAATATTTGACCAATTTAATTATTATTATATTATAAAGTAAAAGTATCCACCATAATCATGAAATTAAAAGCAAACAATCATAGTTATTTTTAACTGTAAAAACAACATTATCATTGAATATTTTCTTAATGGTGGATTTATAATGACCTATTGAACTCTGTTTCTTAAGGATTGATATTGTAATTATACCATGACACATCTTAAACATTTTTAACTATTAAAAAGGTACCATTTACCATTACAAATATACAAAATATATATTGGAGATTGTGAAACAAACAACATCAAAATGATTGACATGAACTATAGTAATTTGGTAACTAAAAAACAATAATAAACAACGAATAAAATGAATAATAATTATGTATTGAACAAGATATTTGTTCTAAGTTATGTAAATAATTAATATAATCTTATTATCCATGAGATTATAGAGTGTAATATGTGAGTTGATAATTTATGTAAGGGGATTATTAATTCAATTTACACTCATTGAGTTATATCAATTCCTCAATGAATTATTATTCTAAAATTATTTGAATTATAAAAAATGATTTTTTTTATGTTTTATATTTACTTTTTATGTACATTTTCATTTCTTTCTGATAATATCTTCTTTTATATATATTTTCTTCACATTTTATTATCTTTTAAATGGTTTCATTTCTAATCTCACTTTAAAATCAAGACTCTCTATGGAAAAAATAATATTACTTATAAATTTATATTCGTTCAAAATAAAACCACTCAAATTTCATTATTATTCATGTCTACCCTATTTATTTTATAGAATATCTTCTCTCTAATTATATGATTTCTTAAGGTTGTTCCCTATTGCCCTTGTTTTTCTTAATAAATGAGTGAAATAAATCTCTTTTTTAAATGTTTTATATATGATCAAATTTTCCTACTATCTTTAGAGGATTTATTTTAAAATATTCCTTTCTATGTTTTCATGGTTTTCCAAATTAATTTTTTCTCTCATTTTTTATAAATTATTTTCTTCGATATGAAAGTAATTAAAATGTAATGGTATTTTTCTTACATATTATATACTTTTTTATTTAATGTATTTTCCCTCTAAAATATTTCAAGTATGTTCCATTAATATATCTTTTATAAGATCTTAACTATTGTTTAATGTGTTCTTTTAAGGATAACCTTTTTTATGTGTTGGTTTAAGAGTTTTTTATATGTTGAATAATAATTATTAAGTGTTTTATTATGAAAAATTTAAGATTCTAATTGTCTTATCAAATCAAGGTACACTAGAATTATATATGAATAAATATGGTAATAGAATAAAGCAATATAGATAATTTTATATTGACATATTCTCTATAGAAATCGTGTTCGAATTATGTGATTGTATGTTATTTTATTATGAGTGGATATGATTGAATATGGATAATGAAAATAATATCTTGAGATTCCTTCATGGTTTTTCATTGAATGAAATGAGTTTTAATGAAAAAATTTAGATTACATAAAAAAATAATTTTATTTTATATGAAAATGGATTTTTTTTATCTTTTAAAAGGTAATGGTTTTTATTTTAATGAATGGTTTTGGTCCTTATTATTTTTCAACAATAATATAAAATATTTATTGAACATAAAAAAGGGGAACTAGGTGATGAGTAGGAATTAGAAACAACAATCACAGTGTTCTGTAGAAGTAAAGTCCAATAGCATCCCGAAAAAACACCTCTATAACACTCGAGGGAGAGAACTAATGGAATAAAATATAAAAATAAGGGATTTTGATATTCTCTAGAGGATAAGAATTTTCCTAGCTGGTTTCCCTCATTCCATGTGTAGAGAATATAGGTGTTGTTAGAGAGAAGATCCCTGAATTTACTGTTATGGTACATAATATGCCAAGTATCAGAAGAAAACCCCTTAAGAAAACTAAAAATAATTCTATAATATGCCTCCACCTTAGAGAATGGGATATTCAATGAGCTGTAAAGTTATAACCCATTGAGCAGGGCCTTCGCCTCCACCAACAAAAGGTTTTCATTCCCGTAATGTGTGTTGAATTCCAAGACCACTGAACCAGCTGGGTCACGAACTATTCCACTTCCCCTCATGGATCCTTGACAAAAATCTCAATCATTTTTACATTAAAAGTCCTAGGATGGATGGGACCATCTCACCTAAGTACCATCCTACAAGGGTTGTGAAGTGGTATGAGGTAGGACACTGGTAGAATAACCCCTAAGATAAGGAGTCTTCTCTTACATTCTATAGAGGTTATCCATCTCAAAAGTGATCTATCAATTTTTATAGACCAATATATGGGGTTAAAAATGGGTATAATTGTGTCTTTCATTATTATATGCCTACCAAATGTACTAGAATCCTGTAGTATGAAAAATGGAATGGGAACTTTCCTCATGATTATTAACAGACCCTCTAAAATAACTCTGAAATAAATCCTCCTAAGAATCAATTCCCTTTAACATGCCACTGAACTCACCAAGATCATTCCAGACATGGAATACCCATTCACCATAGAAAAAAATATGGATCATATTCTCCTCCTTAGGGGAGAGGAAACAAGTACACAAAAATTCTAGAGGAATACCTTTAGATTTTATTTCCATCTTTATGGGGATATCATTATAGAGGGTAATCCAAACTCGAAAGTTGTACTTGGAAATGATATATTTTCCGCAAAGGATTTTACCCAAGTGATCACTAACTAGCTATCAAAGTTTGGCCTCTCCATAAGTCTTAGAAAAAATCATATCATCATAGGAGTTTGAGATGATTCACCTATCATAGGATATGTCCAAGATGATATTGTTTAAAATACACACTTGGTTGGGGTTGAGAATATACTTGATGAAGAATGGATGAATATTATCCTCCACAAAGGAGATTTCATGGTTTAGGAAACCCAAAAATACTAGAATCCTACTACCACAGTTTCATTCCTATAAATTTATGTCACCTAGGATAATAATCAATTGAGATTATTCCTGGAGAAATAGGATGTGTCTGCGAAGAGAATTCCACAGTAAGGAGGGAATCCTTCCAGTCTCCCATAGGATATAGCCATACTACTTCCTAATTAATCAACTCTAAATAGATTTACCCTTAATCACATCCCAATCCAACTTGCCCTATAAGAAGAAAATCTACTCCTTCAAGCTCCTTACATTAATACCTCTAAGATCCATATGATTTTCAATCCTATCCCAAGAGGTTGAAAGTAACCTACCCTCTTCTTGGTCATCCAATAAAAATGAATTTAGAACTTTATCCATTTGATTGATAGTAGTTTTGTGGATGTTGTGAACTAACATTATGTGCATGGGAATAGATGATAACACAATGTTAATAAGGGTGATCCTGCCACCAAAAGAGAAGAAAAGGTTTTTGTAGTTATTAATGTGGTTGATAATTATATTATCAAAATCCTCAAAATTATAGATCTATACTTTTCTAGGAGCTAATAGAGCACCCAAATAGGACAAGAGAAACTTCTTACCATTGATACCAAGAATGGAATCAATGTTAATCCTTCACCACCCTGGGAAATGAGGAGGTATGAAGATCCTACTCTTATCTTTGTTAATGACCTGAACACTCTACTTAGAATACTCCTCCATCATCTTGTAAAAACTAAAAAAAATATGAGGTTTTATCATTGATTAAAAACATAGAATCAACTACAAATAGATGATGTAATATACTAGAGAAATTATTTTCATAATAGAAGGTATAAACCATACCAAGATGCATTGTCATTGAGATATATTTACGTAGAGAATCTTGAGAAATGATAAAAATGTTCAAGGATTGGGGGTCCCCTATCTTAGTCCCCTAACTGATTTGATGAACCCACACTGCCTCCTAGAAAAAATGATATTGAATCACAATGATCTAAAGAAATGAAACAAATGATCAATGACAATCTCATAGAATCCCATACATCTCATGATATGAATTATGAAACTCCATTCATAGCATTCATAGGATTTTTCCATTTCTAGATTAATAATAATATTTGTCCTAATCATCTTTCAACCCCATCCATTTCCATGGAAATCACAATTGATCTTTGGAAAGAACATTAACAGATGATGGAATGTTGTTATTCTATGACCCATTCGTTGGTGAACCAAGATATTAAATTGTTGATAATGTTATCCAGAACCTTGTATGAAAATTTTCATAGGCTAATGGGATGGTCCTGAGAAATAGTAGAAGGAGATCCAATGCTTGGGATTATAATCATTGTAGTGTCAATATAAAATCAAGGAATATACCCCCTAATGAAATCTTAAATATCATGAATGGGGTCTATCATGGTGATTCTCTAGGACGACACACAAAAATACCACAGAAACATTCATATCCTAGAGTGTTTTCCGGGTTGAGGAAGGTAATCGTCTCCCATATCTCTTTCTCATTAGGAACACTTCCTAAATTTCAATTCTCTTGGATTAGTAAAATGATGGGGATTGAGTCAAATAGGAATATTTCTATATAGGGATATATATTCCTGAAACTATAATGAGTGTCACACAATAGAGATTTAAAATGTGAGTACATCATGACATCAATGAGGTCCAGGTCAATGGAGAAAGATCTGTACTTAAGTGGAATGTTTGGGATATGATAATGTTGTTTATCCTTCAAACATGCATGAAAAAATGTTTTATTATATCCCCATTTTCTGATCTAAGAGATATGAGAATGTTCACAGTGGTTTCACTCTTTCTAAAGCAATATCTCATTCATGAATTTCTTTTTGAGACACAATAGGAAGAAGGTTTCAGCATTCCACTCCTCCCATAAGAAAAATTTTGTTCTATCAATTTCCTTGGTTATCTATTCCATGAATTAATAGTCAGTATCATATTGGGAGGACCAGGCTGAGATAACCAGATTCAGATGACATAATTTGGTGTATAACCCCACCCATCCCCCAGTCCAGTAAGATAAGTCTTATGAACATTTCACCATATCCATAAACACAGGATATTGCATCCACATCTTGGAGAAGAAGAAACATTTATTTCCCAAAGGTCTGGTTCTACGATGGATAAAAAAGAGAGAGTGATATGATAAATCATGGAAAATATGTTATAATTCATTGTTCTGTAAGTTTGATATCACGTAAAGGTTACCAAGGCACCGGTCTAGTCCACACCAGGTTCACCTGTTACCCCTCTAGTTGTTGCATTAGGTGAACCTATCACCTGATAAACTGTGATCATGATGTCCCTCTTCTGATGTGAAGGTGGATAAAGAAAGATAATCAAGTCTAGGAAGATAACTTCCACCGTTATTATCTGAGGGTTTTATAATCATGCTAAAGTATCCTATCATAATCCATGGAAGCTCCCCTAAGTTAAAGTCCCCAAGGTCCTTCTAGAATTGCTTCTACAGACCTGCTTCACACTTAGAATACACAAATGAGAAATAACATTATTGATACACCTTTATGAATTTAATATATACATGCAGATCAGATGCCACCAACTTATCAATCATTAATGTAGACTTCCAAAAATTCCAAACATGGTGATTTATGGGCTCTCCACGCAAGCAAGATAACATTCCCATACTTTTTGCAAACATTCTTATCTTAGATGAGAACTGCTTAAGCTCCATAATCACAATAGTAGAGGATTTTAAAGAGTTGTATTTTTATGAAAGAAATTCCATTTTCACCCCATCCTCAAGACCACGAGAATTCTATATAATCAATGATATCATGATAATAGAGTATGTCTTGCACTGGACCCACGTGTGGAAGGATTCCAGATATTCTACTTCATAGTGGAATAAGACACCATTGATCGGGATCTGGTGCACATTATATTCGATGAGGATCTATGAGAAAGGGGAGATTTGGTCACCCCCTCAGAATCATGGTGAAAAAAAAAAGACACCTTCATCTAAAAGTGAGACTCAGGGAGGGATAGTCTTCTACATGAAATAATGCCTCATAAGAGATGGATAACGAAATAGGAGTTAGGGATTGAACTGGGCCACCAAGGAATGAAAAATAAATGGGGGAGAAAACCACAAAATAATCATGATTTTGAGGATACAAAAGAGGAAGGCCAACATACAAAAGAGTTATAGGGAAAGGTGTGGGATAAAGGAAGGGGTGAGAAATGGATGAGGTCCATGCATGGGGGTGAAAAATGGGGGAGGGAAGCAAGGAATGAGAGAGTGAGGTGGGGGGGAGATGGATTGAGGGAGAGGTCAAGGTAGGATAGGGGGAGTAGGGGGAACAACTGAGCTAGGAGTATGATGGTCACATGGATCAGGAATAGGAGAATGGGGATACATTAGATCATGTGGTTGGTGGGAGTCCAAAAGGGTCTAACTATGCTCAAAATGATGTCATTTTCCTTTTGTGTGATGGGAAATATGTTTCCTACAATCAGAAGATGCATGCCCTTAGAAGTGACAACCGCTGAAGAACCTTAGTTTAAAGGGGTAAAATAGGCACTCTAACCATTACATGGAATCCCAAAAATAGAGGAGAATCTAGGGGAATTAGTGTTGAGTGATCCATGTCCACACAGATTTCGGCAGTTGTAGTGTCAAGGAGATGAATATTTTGATCATCTTTACACATAAAATCACTAAGGGAGTTCCCAATCTCTTCTAAGAAATCCATATTCATAAAATGAAAATGGAGGTCCATCAGGCCCATCCAAACCAAAGCAACTGAAGGTTCCTGACCTTTGTGAGCTTCCATGGACCATTGATAGATACTAATGTTCCAGTGATTCAAAAGTCTAGGGCACCACAACCAATATTAAACTAAATCTTCCATATAATCAAGAATAATGGGAAAATATTTCTTGTTGATTTTAGATACCCCCATAGAATGATTAAGCCTCCATCCATTGAAAAAATTCTAGAAGAGTCCCAAGGGTAGTCATTCAAACATGAATCGGGTCACCAGAGACCATCATAACAATGAAGACGCTTCATCAAATACTGATTCTGAAAAAGAGATACCGGGGGACATGTTAAATAGTGATTAGATTTATTTATGAAACTATTTTGATAAAATAATATGTTTATATTTTTAAAAATAATTTTATACAATCATAGAGTTTTAGGATTAAAGTAAATATATTTTTATCGTTTTTGGGTATTTCTATGTCTTAATAGGTTTTCTCTTTATTTTTTATCCCTTATAAAGCTCTATATGTTCATCCCACATTTTAAAATGATTTTTATGGATTTATGATTATCATGAATGATAATGACTTCAATGTTTAAATTGTGGTTCTATCCATGAATGAATTTAGTTTATCATTTATAGAATTTTGGTTTAATAGAAAAAATTTCCATTTATTAGGAAAATTGTAAATTATCTCTTTTTTTATTAAAGGGATTCTATTAATTATCTAAAACTATAATCTTAAAATGTATTGGGTATGTATTATATCTAATTTTTATATAAAACATTTATTATAGGTTATTATGTTTGGGTATTTATATATGGGATTAAATAAGATTTATGATAGCTTTATGGGTAATGTTTGTATATGTTTAGGATATTTTAAGAGTTATGGATACCATAATGAGATGATATGTTTAAAAGTGATAAAAAATTAAAAGTCATATATACCCTTTTAAGGTCTTATATGATTTTATTATAAGGTGATTAATGAAATTTTTAGAGGCATTTATTATATTTTATAAATAATACATGATTTAGGTATATATAACTCAAAGGTTTAATATTTGATTTTCTATGAAGATTATTTAGGAAGAATATTGTAATATATTTGGAGACATAAGACCAAAGTTATAGATAACCATTGTGGTTTGTATTTGAGTTGATGTTGAGGTAATTAAGGTTATTTTAGATAAAGGTTCTTATATTTTGGGATTATAAGTTGAGCCATATAGATAACCATGTGGATTAAATATTTATTTGGTGAAATTGAGATAAAATTTATTTTGGAGGAATTTAAATATATTTATAGATAAATTACATGATTACTATATATAGAAATATTTTAGTTATTTTTTGAATTTATGTCAAATAGATAATATTATTTTAAGTAAAACATATTTAGTTAAAATTTAAGTGCATATTTGATCAAGTTGATCATGAATTTTGGGATTATAAATTTAAAAATATTTTGATGATTGGTATGGTTCAATAATATTGGTAGAAATTTTATATTTCTTTTTTAAGAACATGTGATCAATGTTTTTTATATTTTTAGTGTTTCATTACCATGCCTCTATTTTTTTATGTATTTTTAGCCTATTTAATTTTTTTCCCAACTATACCTCGCGTAAAAAATAATGAAATGACCATGTCACTATTTAATAATCATTTTGGTTTATTTAATGGCCTTTTTTCCTCAATTATGTATTTATAGTTAACACACCTTGTTGTTCCTTTCAGAGTATCTATTATATTCATGTATTATTCTTCAATTTCATATTTTCTCCCTTATAACTCAAATAAACGATTTTAAAAATGAGTATATTACTCTTTTACAATCATTTTTGTTGATTTTATGGACTATTTTCCTCTCTTATGGTTTATAGTTCACACACAGCATTTTTCATAGGATTTTTTTAAATCTAATTTCGTTTAGTTAAATTATAATAATTCTTCTTGAACTTAATCCTTATAAGTTGTGGGAATTTTTCTTTATGATTATATTATATTACAATTACACTAATGTTTGTGAATAATTTCCATTATATCTCACATGTACATTATATATTGATTCTTGCATCATAATATATGACATTCTAAGTGTTTTGGTTGACTTAACCTTAATTTATAGGTTCATATACTATATTCATTGAATATTATCCTATAAATTTGGTTTGTTATATACTATGATTATATAATATTTTATTTAATATATATTTTCTATGGATTTAAATTTCTTTAGAAAAATTTAATTTTAAAATGACTCCTGTTTTATAAATTACTATGTTGTTAAGGGACTCTTGGTATTAATATTTTTTCCCCATGTCATGTTCTATATTATGCACCAATTATCTTATACATGGTGTACTTACTACTCCATTTCCATCCCTTTTCATAATTTTATATGATTACAGGTATTTATAATTCCATTTCAAGTTAACTTTTTCATTGTATATTGATTCATATGTTACCAAAATTATAATCATTTTTCTTGAATAAATCTATTTCCTTTGTTTCGTAATCCTTCTTATTTCAAAATGATCTTTTATGATTAATATATTCAATCATTCTATTTCTCAAATGTAATTTTCACATTTTCTATGGTGAATTATTTATTTTGTCCATGATCTTCTAATTTGAAGAATTTATTATTTAGAATAACTTTACAAATCCTTATATACTATTTTCCTCCTCAGTGTACATGCTCTTTCTTACCAAAAATTTATTTTCTCATATTTTGATAGAAAAATAAGTATTATCTTCTAAAACATAAATATTTCACATTATCTAAATTTAAATGGAAATATTATAGATTTTCGTTTCTCTAATTATGTTAAAAAATAATAAAAGGAATTTTTTTCATGTTTTTATAATACTTTTATCTTTTACTCTACATTTCTTCTCATTTCATTTAATTTTTTAAATGATACATTATTGGGGATTCTTTTGAAATTTTTCTTTTTTAAGTCCTTATTCACCCATTAAAATAATTTTTTTTTAAAAAATAATAATGTATTTTTACATCATAAAACCCTACTCATCAATATTGAGGCAAAAATGGAATTTGGTGATTAGAGTAAAGTATTGAATTTTTCATAATAGGTATTTTGTATTTTGATTTTAAACTATTATTAGATTTATAATTATTGAATATAAATATCCATTATATGTAAAAAAATATAATGGAGTAATATATTAAAGTTTGGTAATTAGTTTAATGATTTTTATGAATAAATATTAGGAAGTAGTGATCTTTTTACTTGTTTGTTTATGATTATAAAATTATGATGATGTAATTTCATAAAGGAGGAATGTGAAATCCTCAGTTTTATTAATAATACATCACTTTTATGTTTTATTAATATCCATTATTATGAATTTTTTATTAACATTGATCATATATATATATATATATTGAGTCAATGTCATAAAATATATCATAAATTAAAATTATATAATCAGTATAATTTTAAGAATATTAGATTTATAATATAACATAAAATATTTTTTATTTAAGGAAAAAATATATATTTATAATATGATATATAATTTTGATCTATTTAATGAAACATTTAATAATACTTATAATTTATAAATGTATATTTATGTATTTATATTCATTATTCTGATATTTATATAAATAATTTTTTCATGGTTTGAAATAAGATTAGGATTTATTATTTGTGAAAAAAATTATTTTTATTATAAATAAATTGTTTCTCAATGTATTAAATGTTTTTATTTAAATTATAAATTTATATATTTTAGAAATTTCATTTTATAAATTGGAATTTATTTTTGTATTCATCATTTTTAAATTATCTTTGTGAGAATTTTTAATATTTTTTATAAGAAGGTTTATTTTTTGGTGAGTAGTTCAAAGATACAGCTTTGATGAATATTGTATATTTTATGAAATAATAATTATATAAATATTATATATATAGTTATTAAATTTATGGAAATTATGTTACTTTATTTATACTTATAATATCATATAAATATTATATTATTGTTGAAAATTAATTATTATATGATGATGAATATTAAAACATTTATTAGTGTAGACGCAATGATTGTGCAGAATTGATAAAGTAAAACATGGAGACATTATGATAATATTTAAAAAAGGATAAAGCTATAAAAAAAAATTAAATAAATAAAATATGAATAATAAATTATTTTGAATTATTTTTATATTTTAGAGTTATATAGCATGTTACTTATCCAATTAATTACCCAACATTTGCACAAGGTAGAAAAAGTCAAAAAAACTATCTTAAAATGATATCATGATATAAATGTGAAGAAATAATGTTATAGATGATTTTAAAAGATTATAATGGTGGGTAATAAAAAAATTGTGAATTTATTTTTGAAATTATATAATTAAACAATTATCCAAAATGCTTACGCAGCGACAATGTAGTTCTTTTTCATAAAGGAAGAAAGTAAAAATATAAGACATTAAAAATATTAAAAATGATATGATTGGGATAAATTTTGATGTTTCAATGTTTTTAATGATAAAAATTATAGGTAATAAATAATTTAATTTTTTAAATTTGAATTCTAAAATCCTCTAGATATTTTTAAATTCAAATTATGATAATAAATCGAAAATGCATTAAAATGGATATTTAATGATCAAATTGATTTATAAATAAAAAACAATTTTCATTATTCAAATAGAAAGTTCAATGGACCATGATATCTTATGTGTTCTATTCATGAGCCACATGTTATTTCAAATTTACAAACATGACCCATAATGACTTCATATTAGTGAAAACAACAGCGAGTCCTGCCTATAAAAGGGGAATCGTTATAATAATTACAAAACACATCTCAATTTAATTTTAGTCTAGATATTATTCCAAAATAACTCTCTAAACCTATATTTCAAGGTTTTTATGGCTCTAAAAAGAAAAATTACTATTCTTTGAAGGCTTAAGACTTAATCCAAAGGAGGCAATTCAGAGATAATGGTAATGGTCCCGAAGTCTATTTCTCCATCTAAATTAAAAACCTTTTAAAACATCTGATATTCATGTATAATGAATATATTAAAATTTTATTAGAATATATTTTTACTATAAATGACCATATATCACCCATTACCACTCATTGAACTCCTTTTCATAAGTTGTTACTACGAAAAAATACAGGTTCCTCAAAAACTCTTTCTTTTTTACTCTCTTCTTACTCATTTTCCTGATATAAGTGATATTTGAAAGTAAAAATAAAATATAATCTTAATTATATGATAATTGTTTCATGAATATTCAATATTTTTAATTTTTCCTTCATTAAAACCATTTTGAAAAAAAATCTTATCATGGCAGTTTTATGCTCCCTATGTAAACAATTATGTTTTCAAAAAATTATGTGTTACATGATAATTCTTAAAAATTGATTTCATGATTAAAAATAAACATAATATTAATTTGATTTCATAATTATACTATTTTAATGGTATGATATTTATCATAATAATGATAATTAATTTAAATAATCATAGTAATCTGTAATCATCAAAAACAAACTTATCAAGGATGATTTTATGAATAGTGACTACTACATGACATGTTGAACTATTTTTATTATAGAGTGATATATAATTTATAACATGGATCTTTTATAACTTATGGAACCATAAGATAATGAACCTTTATTGTTATAAATATATCGAATATTTTTTGAAGATTGTGAATTAAACAATCACTAAACGTCAAACATGAACTATACCAATTTGGTAAATGAATAAAATATCATTATAAATGAAATAAGAGAAATTTTAATAAGTAAATAAATATATAAAAGGTTTCTATTGAATTAAAAAAATTAATAAAAAAATTGATAGTGTTATATATTTCATCCCCCCTTTTTAAATGCCCAAAACTTTCATTACATGAAACAACACTTAATAATACGGATGATATTTTGAAGTTTAGTTTCTTTTAAATTGGGAATTAAATAAATTAAAAACATTAAAATTATTCTAATACACTTAAAATTATTCTTCATTGGTTCATTATATTTTACTTTTACTATATCTCATATCTTTGGAACATACATCAAGAGAAATTAGTGAGCATAAAGCTCGATAAGGGAATAAAAGAAGGAGATATTTAGAATGTGGCCAAGAGTATTATCAATAAAGATTTAGAATAATAACATGAGACATATAATAATAGAGAGATAATGAATCATAAAATTTAAATATAGAGACAACCTAAAATTATACAAACATAATCATATCACCAAGGTTTATCATCAATGTGTTATAAATCATAATTACTATGTTAACTGACTAATGTATTATAAAACATGGAATTTCTAGTGCTTAATTATTTACCTAATGAATTGGAGAACTATAATGGGGAATAAATCATATTTAATAGTTCATGTGATAAACATTTATCATAATATATCATTTCATCAATAACCTCTGCGGAAAAATAATGGGTTTCATATAAAATCAATTAGTACAAAAGTTATTAAAGCCTGGAATATTTCATCATTTTTATACCCATAGGGAAGGTAATGTGGTATTAATACATGTTAATCCATAATAAATAAATTATTATTACATCTTTCTGAATACCCATATAAAATAAATAGGTTTTTATATTGACAATAGAAGAAATTATCATTTAAAAGAGAGACATTCATGAAATAAATTCATTACCATGATGGGTATTCAATGTGCGTTAAGGAAAGGTCATAATGACTAGGAAACAATATCTCCAATTAGTAAAAATATATTTTTTATGTAATGTAAAAATAAAAATTGTTGAAAAAATAATTCATTTCAATATATAGAATCATTCCAAAAAAGTGGTACTTGAGTGGAAAAGGATGAGAGAAAAGTTATCTTACCATGCAGAGTTGCTTCTTAAAACATGAGTATTTCACCTTAAGACTAAAAGGAAAACTTGTAGGGAATTTTTGGGATGTGAAAGTTCTAGAAATTGGTGGATAATAGATTTTTATTTCATAGGATTGGGGAATGTGTGGGTATTTATAATAAAAGATGAGGAATTACTTAATAATTCCCAAATTTATGTCTACGAATTTGAAGTTGTAGAAAATACAAAACCATTATCTAACCCATGGGTTTTCATCATTAGTTTAGACATTTAAATAATTTTTTATAATATTTTTTCCTATTATAACCAAAATCCATTTTTATAATATTACTTTTCACATAGAAAATTATTTTTTCCACAAAATATAGCTCTCCAAATAATAATTTCTATTTTATAATTTGGAAGTTCATTATATTTTTGTAAATTGATTTAAATACATTAAAATAAATGAAATTAATAAAATAAAATATTTCTGGAAATATATTATTATTAGTTAATTATTATATCATTATTAGATATATAATAATTCATAATATATATCGAAAATACCAAACTGTATTTTCATTATTCACTAAAAAATAATGTATTTTAGAAAATTATCAAAATTTTACCCTAACTTAATTTCAATGTAATAATTTCAAATGTAATTTTTATTTTATCAAAATAATTGTGTAATTATGATAATTTTAAATTTTATCTAAAAAATACACAGTTAATAAAAAAAGATCATTTTTATGACAAAGTCAACTTTCTAACACTTATAAAAATGTTATAGGACGTAATAAAATTATAATAAAATTTATATTTAAATTAATATTATCTTATAGGACTATTTCATGAAAATAAATTTTATTTTGAAGAACTATGTTTATTATAAAATCTTATATATTATCAGAAAATACTATTTTTTTATTTTTTTTCAAAAATCTATTTATCAAATTCATCTTATATTCATGTATATTTTATTTTAAAAAATAAAACTGAAAATTATATTGATGAAATAAATATATGTTTTATATAAATTAAATTACACTTTTATGATACTAAGGTTTAGATATACACACCCTTATTACATAATCGTATTCCCTAAGCGTATAGTGTAAGATGGTGGTAGTTTCATAGTGTGTCTCGGATAACATTAAACTCGTGGTGATCACCACTGACTTGAACTTACCCCATTGATGATTTAATTCAATCCCCAATTGGTGAAGTGATATTTAGTATTTATAAATAATGAACCCTAGTGATGTTACATCTCTCCCATATTCTGAAAAATAGTCTTTAGAAGGCATGACTATACTGGTTAAGGCCATCATTTCTCATTTTTTCATCAATTTTCATTTGA
Source organism: Viscum album (assembly GCA_963277665.1). Taxonomy (NCBI): domain Eukaryota; kingdom Viridiplantae; phylum Streptophyta; class Magnoliopsida; order Santalales; family Viscaceae; genus Viscum; species Viscum album. The sequence goes on from OY728157.1 coordinate 403,761,030, forward strand.
CATTTCCATTTATAAACACTAATTGTAGTGGTAAAATTATTACTAATGGTTGTAGTTTCCAAAAATCTTATTAATATATGGTTATATTGACCAATGGATAGGTAATGATCATATCCCAATGATCAATTTTCCTTTTATACAACATATTTAATCCATGATTTAACAACATTTACTACTTTATTCCCAATGTTTTTTACAATTATTTTGGTAATGTTAACTATATTCCTAATGTTTCTTCTTATTTTAGCAATTCTCATTGAAAGTTTAATATTTTAGGAATACTTTGAACATGTGGAGTATACAATTACGTGATCAATATTATATTGTTTTTATATCCATGTACTAGTCTATAACATCATGTTACCTTCTTTTGGGTATTTTTCATCTCCTTTTTTGTTTACCATTTTTTGTGGTGTTTTTTTGGATTATGAGGATAGAGATACTTTTCTAAGGAAAATATTTTAATTTTAAGTGGTGTACGTTATTTTTAAATTATTGGAGTATGATTATAAATGTGAAAAAAATTTAAGAGGAATCCTTTTTTCATCCTGGTTGACCCTGAGGATTTTTCTAAGTGTTTCAATATAATATAACTACTGAATTATTTCTAATCATGTAAGGGTCACACAAACTGAATCTATTCTTGGGATAACATCATGAATTAGTTCACAAAGTAAAATTTTTACATGTAGTGAGACTGGTTCAGATTATAAATAGTTCAATCTGTGTTTTTTTAAATAAGGTGATGACTTTTTTGGAATATATGAATGTTATGGATTTCATGTCGTTAACCCAAGATTCAAAATGTATTAATGTTCTAAATTTTTATATCCTAGTGGTGTGAGTAGTGATGTCATATGGGGAAAACCTACTAAGTTTTATTACTCACCCTTGCATTGGAACCTTGGGTATTTTTCAGATATTTTTTATTAAGACATAGGAAAAGGTAATGTATCATTCTTATTTACTTGTTCTTCATGATATTAGGGATTTGTTGTGGAGTTAGAGTGTGGATCATGTTTAGATCTACGGAGTTATGTCTTTAGAGTCTTTGAATTTTTTTGGTTTTATCTTTCACTGTGTACTTTTATGTTAATAGTCTTCCACTGTGGATCGCTATTCTAGTTTGATTTTGATAATAATGATATTAAATTTAGTTGTTTTACATTTTATCATATATCATGTAGTGGTATTTTTTATGGTATGTTTGGTTGGGTTGTTTTATTTATCAAATGAAAAATAATCCCCCAATTTTATTTATGCCTTGGGAATTTATTTCCATTATTTTGTGCCTTGGGGATGTCACTTAAGGGCAAATAGTTATTTTCTTCAACTCAAGCCAATGAGGAGGTGAGGTATGTTAATCGAAATGTTACTTCCAAATGAAATTGTTAGTAAATTGGGTAATATGAAGTCATAAAAATCATATATGTTAATATATATGAATATGGTTCTATAATAGATGTATAATAAACTTGTATTTATTATATAGGTGGGTTGAACATGTACGCTGAGATTCAACACCTGATGTAAAAGGATTTCATCTTGCATTCTAATATTCATGAGGTAAATTCCAAATTAACCACTAATTTATTTGATGTTGTGTATATTCAACCCATGAATGTATTATAAGATTATTATACATAAACTTATAGATATTTACATATCCATTTTATGATATATATTTTATGGGGTTTATAATTTAAATACTACCAAAACAGTAATGTAATTTTGTCTCGATTTGTCTTCTTTGAGACACATGTTGTGTTATTAATTCATATTATTTTACAAGGTGTATATAATGACCTTTGAAATATTATATCATTAATATCATTATTTTCATGATATTTTAGGTTTCATGTAATTTTATTCTTTCATGGGTATTGAGATTAAAATTTTATATAGTGGTAAGAGTTTATTGCTGCAATCTCATTGTTTATCAGGATTGTTTAGGATTATAATTCCATTGATGAAATGTTATGATACATATATCAAGAAATCTCATGAATTTTCTTCTCCTATATTTATTCATTATATCTTAATTTAATGGTTACATTTTTTTACTCATTGGTACTTAAGATAATTAAGAAAATATTTTTATCAAAATCTAATTTTATTTATCTCTCCGTTAGGAAATATATTTTAATCAAAAACCATTTTACTAATAAATCAATTTGTTAAAATGATATATTAAGATAATTTTTAAGGAAAAATGTTTTTAAAATTTCTTTATGTTAAAAGGGTAATTAAAAATTCTTTCAATCTTCCTTTATAATCATTTAAATATTTTTTAAACAAAAGGTTTTTCAAAACAAAATCAAGCTTCCATTATATGTTTTCGAATTTATCATCAAATAAAAGTATTTCTAAATGTTTTCAAGAATATTTGTTATGTTTTCAATTTTATATTCATTGAAGTGGGTTTAAAAATGTTTTTATGATTCGTTTATAAGTTTTCAAGTTTATTTTTCAATGAAAAATGTTTTCGAAATGTTTTATGTTTTAAAATTTATTTTTTAGTGAAGAAAGTATATTTTTCTCAAGAAATGTTTTAAATGATCTTTCAAAATTATTTTCCACGTAACATAACATCCATTTATGTTAATTATTCCTTTCTAGGGTTTTTATACTAGTATATCTTTCTTGATATTTCTCTGAATGGTTTATTATTTTTATGGCATGTTATTTATCTAACATGTTTCTCTTCCACTGGTTATATCAAGATTGATGATTATGAAACACATTTATTTTCATGGATGATTCTGCTATAGAAGGTTATGAAACCTATAACTTTTATATAGGTTATGATATGAGAAAAGTTTTATGATACCAATTTTATTTTCATGGGTTATGATATGGTTAATGTTTTGTGATATTATGTCACACATGGGTATGATTTTCATCATGTGAAAGGTGGGACATATATCTACTTCTAATTAATTGGTAAATTATGATTAACTAATGAGTATATATGTTATGTGTGAACCTAATTAAATGTTCCCATGTTTATGTTTAAGAATAATTACATGATCAAAATTTTCTTAGTGAACCTTATTACATGTTCACAGTGTTATCCATGAACCAGATTATATGTTCATAATGTTATGAATAGACCTAGTTTCATGTTCATAAGTTTATGAATAAACCTTATTAAATGTTTAAAATGTTATGAATGAACTTGATTACATGTTCAAAATGTTACTCATGGACCTGGTTTCATGTCTACAGGTTCATTCACAAACCTAATTAAATGTTCACAATATTGTGTTTATACCAGATTACATGTTCATAATGTTATCTATGAACCTAATTACATGTTCAAAATTTTATATGTGGACATGGTTTCATGTATATAGGTTTATTTGAGGGCCTAATTTCATTTCCCTAACTTAATGATTAAACCTTTTTTTCTATTTATACATGTTCACAATGTTACAAAATGATGTGTATTCCAAAATTTTATGTCATTTTCCAATTCTATTTTATCACAAATCAGGTTCATTTATATCATTATGGTTCATGTATTATGAACTATGAATCTTTACTCTATGATTAATGTTTATAATCTTTGATATATAGGGTATGATCTTCAAATGTTATTCTAATTATCTAATATCCCTATATTCATGTTATACTTATATATGATATTTATTTACCCAAAATGATCATATGAGCTCACCATTTCCTATTTTTCTTTTTATTGGGTTATGAATAAAGGTTATGATTATGATTACTAAGGGGGTATCTTTAAGGGACATGTTCATGATATTTCACCATGTTAGAATATTGTGTTCCATGATTCTAAAGACACAAAACTATTATAGTCTTCAGTATTTTACTTTTGTAATATGCTGAATATTAATCTGAAATGATGAAATGTACATGTATGTTAAGCCTGAGTCGCTAAATTTGGTATCAAAGGAAAAGTTTACTCATCCTTTAGAAACTAGGATAAGAAAACTTTATTGAGGTCCCTAGGGATATTTCTATGGTTTTGTCTAGGGATGTCTCCAAGGATAAGTCTAAGGATGAGTTAAGGTATATGAAAATTTCCTCAAATTTTGGTAATGGATATATAAATTGGATTCATAGAAATACATTCATGTCTAGATAATATATGTGGATGTTGATATGGAATAGATATACATAGGGGTAACTTGAAAACACTGTAATGAGATAGAATCAATCAGGAACTGTTGTATGAAAACGGTCCTTATTGCACACCTAGTTTGACACTCCTTGGAAATATGATTTAGAAAATTACAAACCATTTATGAAAAATCCTGAAGAATTTAAATATAAAATGACTATGAATAATATGGAATTTCTTGTGTGGGAACCCTGTACATAGAAAAAAATAATGTTGAAGTGATATGATTAGAGAGACATTTCAACATAATTCTCTACCCACACATCAGTGTTTCAAGTTCATTGAGTTTGGGAATTATGTGAATCAATGCATCGATCCAATGTTTAATATTTGTGATACAGGAAAAAAACCTCTAAGGGAAAAGGATTAAGGGAAAGAATATGTAATCACAATTATTGAGGTAAATGATGGTAATTAAGGCACACTTATCCTCCTCTCCATAAATGGTAATTCCTTGTTTGATTTTGTATAAATAATCTCTATGAAAATATTATTGTTCATCATTTTGTGAATTTTCATGTGATTATATCCATTAGCACGGATTCTGGAATAATAAAATCACATTTGATATTATATCAGCACATGGATAGGCCCAACTTTCTGATGAAAATGTTTTCGATATTAGAAAAAATCTTATTTAAGGAGTAAAGTGTGAATTATATTTTGAATGGTCTATAAGCTTAGCCATTTATATAATAGTTTGATTATTTTAATTGGATTATATTTTTGATATTAACATTATATTTATGCATATGATGATATATAAATATTGGATAACCCATGTTAATCACTTTTTTATGATGATTGAAGATAAACGAAATGACTTGTCATTCTATATATGGATCTTTTGATCCATTAGTTATCTAAGGATAACAATTTCACCATCATTTATTAGAGTAATAGATGGAGTGGACTATTGTAAGGCCACAACCAAAGTGATAGATTTTTTTATTAAAGGGAATGAAATCAAGTAACTATATATTCTTCGGCCTGAATGTCCCAAAGGAATTCATTTTTTATTCATTTTTGATAATCCCCCTTTTATGGGTTTAAGGGGAACCCTTGCATGACCCGTAGGTTTAGTGACATTATAGAACCCAAAAATATTATAGAAATTCATCCTAGACTTTGAAAACTTGAAATCACCCCTCCCCAGTATCTAAATTGTGATTATCTCTCCACCTCTACATGGTTGTTCATCTAGCTATCATGTGAAAATATGCACAGGGCTGAAACATATGGAAATTTTCATACACTCCCTTTCATTCAAATCTGATATCTCAGTTTTAGTGAATGCACCTTGCTCTAAATCCTACTCTCAATCTTGATCTTTATATAATTTATCTAGTTTGTGTCTGTATATCATGTGGCTCAAAGGCCTTTAGGTGGCCCAATGACCTTGAAGAATCATGAGATAAAATGTAATCCAGTATTAATATGTTTTGTTGATATCAATAAACTTTTTAAATCCCCTATGGTTTATGGAATTGTGATTGTTATTGTTCTTCTGACCATGTTCTCTATCATTGTCCATCAGAACATTATATATATATTTCTCTTCCATGTCCATGTTTTCACTTCCCACTGATGTACTCCTATGCGGAAACCTAGTTATGAGTTACATTGGGTAATATTTATCTTATCGACCTCATTTTTTAAAAGAATGATTGGAATTCATTTTTGCGTTGTGGGTTTCTATGAAATGAACTTTCAATTAATAAATATTTGATGACATAGATGAAGTTTTAGGGAAAAATTTATTTTAAGGGTGGTATAATGTTACACTACGTGTTTTTATGAATTAATTTTTTTAAAATAAAATTTCTTTGATGAAATTAATTTTATGTTAAACTAATTTATTCTTGCATTATATGAAATACCAAGACAAGATTATGCTATATGAAAAACTTATATTATGTTGTGGTATATGAAACATGTCACGACCCGTCCTCGGGACCCGTGTCGTGACTACCCCAAGCCCGCCTCCCATAGGCCATGGGCTGGAGACTAGAACCAAGGCATAAATCCCTACAAAAAGGGGAAGGCATTGCCTTTATAATGTAAACAACACCACAGAGTAAGTAAGAAGATGTAAACACTAACTAAAACTGGGTACAATAGTAAGTGCAGAAAGTAAATGGACCAGAATACAAACCCAAACTAAAAGTAAGGTACATCTGGAAAGAAGTACATCAACTGAATGTAAAGCAGCAACATCAATCCGTCCACTGGAAGTCCCACCTGAAGGGTGGGTACAGATAGCCTCCTCAGCTCCTCAGGTCTAGCCGTCTGCTCTATGTACGTCCCACCCAGTGGTCCACCTCCAGGTACCGACTTGCTCTACAAGCCTCAACCACGATCAGTGATGTCCGTCGTCTGCATCCAACACAACGTAGTGTGGGCATAGCTCGTGCATGGGTGAGTATATGCTACTCAGTAGGGACCCCGAGACCCCCAAAGATCTCCCAAAATCCACAAATATTAATCCACAAATGAAAGATACAATCATGAAGTAACAACCAACACTACTTAGGTATATGCCCATACATATACCTAAGTCATAAATTCCCATTCGGCTCCAACATCCGAGCCCAAGTTCGATCACGTCCACATAAAAGTACAACCCAATCCACACAAGATAACACAACCCAATCCACATAGGGAAGCAAGTCAATCATATCGAAGATATTGATTGAAAGTCAAGACTCAGCTCACACAGTTATACTTTTTCGTAAGGTGATAGAGATGATCAAATATAGCCACTGATTCCTCTAAGATGGGACCCACGTACAATACTAAACTAGCTAAGTTGTCGGACCCACATAGGATACAGACCAGCTACTCTGCCAGACCCACCTAGGATAGCAAGAACAGAGTCAAACACTGCCAAACCCACATAGGATACAAGAACAGTAGTCATCGCTGTCGAACCCACGGAGTATTTCAGTACTTTCTTCATCACTGCTGAACCCACGTAGGATTTCAGTGCAGTCTTCATCGCCGTCGAAGCCACATAGGATTTCAGTACGGTCTTCTTCGCTGCCGAACCCACATAGGATTTCAGTACAGTCTTCACCCCCGTTGAACCCAAAGAGGATTTCAGAACGGTCTTCATCGCTGCTGAACCCACGTAGTATTTCAATGTAGTATTCATCGCCGTCGATCCCATAGAGGATTTCCGTATGGTCTTCATCGCTGCCGAACCCACGTAGGATTTCAGTGCAGTCTTCATCGCAGTCGCAGCCAGGTCTAGGGTTCCTGCACATAGCATGCTCGATTCTGGGAGGGTCCGCTCGATGAGCCAAGGGGGGTCGATACATCAACTGACACGTAGTCCGGAGTTGATGTATCCCAAGGTTCCGTCTCGACAAGAGGAACTCAACGTGACAGACGGCGCGTCAATCGGACGCCCGATCAGAGAGTTATTGGCCTTTTCGTTCGAGGGGCCCAGTTGGTTTTTCAGTCAAAACCAACCCGACCGCACTCCGACTGTGTCCAAACCTCGATCAGAGTAAGCCAAAAGGTCCGTCTCACTAAGAGGAATCCAAAAAAGTCGACATCACGTCAATCGGATGTCCGTAGCTCATGTTATAAGCGTTTCTGCTCCAAGGGCCTGGTTAGTTTCATGTTCGAACCAACCCGGCCATACCAAAAGTTTTCCAAAACCTTGATTGTAATATACTGAAACGACCGTATCGTTCCAAGGATCGCCACGCAACTGATGGTGCGTTTATTGGAGGTCTGTAGCCCATGATATGGGAAAATGAATGAACATGTCCGGTTAAGGGGGCTTTGGGCCCGGACCGACCCAGCCAGAGACCCCCTGGGTCGGCCCAAACCGGGTCGACCCGACCCGGGTCCGGGTCCTGCCCTTTAGGGAGAGTCCCGGCCTGGGGGACGCGGCCTGGCCCAACCGGCGCGGCCCGGCCCCGCCTGGGCGGCCCGGCATGGTGCGGCCGGTCCGGCCTGGGCGGCCGGTTGGCCTAGCGCGGGCGCGGCTTGCGGGTGGCTAGCTCAGTGCTGGCCGAGCTGAGCGGAAGGGGGGGCACTGCCCCCTGATTGAAACTGTAGCCCCCCACGTGGGGGCCGCTCCTTTTTTCCAGCCAAGGGTTACGACCCCCGGTCTCCCCCTGAAATGGTTGGCCCGGTCCGACCGGCTGGTGCTGTTGTCGCAGGACCGCTGCGGTCCCGCCCTCCGAGGTGCCGGTAGCCGACGGTTATGGCCACCCTGCCTTGCACCACCACGGCTTTGAGCTGCGGCCTTGTCCAACCGGCACTGCGCCACGGCGCCGCGCCCTTCCGCTGCGGCCCCGCTCCAGCCTCGGCCTCTTCGTGGTTCTCTGGCACCGCACAACGGCGCCACAGCTTTGTTCGACCTCAACGACGCGGCTCGACGGCGCCGCGCTTCTTTGCCGCATCCCTCCATGTTTCCGCTGCATGGTGTAATTGCACCGCGCCGCCTTCTTTCGAGCCACAACAAACACAACAACCAAGGGGGAGGAGGGTCAGCCGTGTTCGTGCGGTCCGGCCTCCTCCCTTTAAGTTGATAACAAGAGGCCCCAAATAAAAGAAAAAGAACAAAAATTATCATTCCACGAACAAAATTAACCCCTACCTCAAGGTGTCGTCGAACGAAGGTTCATCGCGGGAAATAATCGGCGTGGAAGACGGTGTCGTGGAACAAGGTTCCATAAGCGTCTTCGGCATCACGAAGAAGAGAATCGTCGGCGTCGCGGTACACGGCGTCACTTCTTTGATCTCCGAGGATTCAGAATTCTCCGTCGTCCTTCGTCGGAGGCCGGCGTTCTTCATCGGCGATGGTTCGTTCTTCGCGTTCTTCAAGGAGGAAGAAGAGGATTCCAAGGATTGAGAAATTCCTCTCCAATCCCTCTCTCAGAACGAACTAACCCTTAATGAAATAAGACTTGTCTTATTTAATTAAAACACAAGACAACGTCTCAATTTGAAATTCAAAATAATTCATTCCATTAATTGAATTAATTGAAGAGTTTTAACCGTCCAATTAATGTGAGTGTTGACTCGGAATTTAATAAGGGGTGCGGGTGTGTTACAAAATGGGGGTTTGAGGAAGTTTAATAAGTGGGTCTCGTGTGGGCCCCACCCAACTAATATCCTACCTAGTGGAATAGTATATTGTGGGTCCCACTCCAACCACCAAGCTTAGGTTTTCACTACTTAGAAATTAAACATAAAATTGGTTGCACAAATTTTATTTTATTCATTACTTAACATGATATTTTAATAACCACACCCGAGCAAACGCAACTCTAGAAAAAGTGTTCCTAAGCAATTACCGACGCTACGGTTTCATCGGTGCACTCATATTTCGATTCCGAGCACCAGTTCAAAATTTAGAAAAACCTGCTTGCTCGTTCACTTAATGTACCGGAGCTAAACTTCGGAAATTGATTTCGGTCACACCGAGCCTCGGAATCAGGTGCCGTCAGAAACTGCGTTCTTTTAAAATCCCAATGAAAATTAAGGAAAAAAATTTCCCTTGAATTTTACGAGTCTTTACATCACTCCCAGCTCAGGGATTTACGTCCCCGTAAAGATACATCATAAACTTGGGAAACAAAAATGGGTAATGTACACGCATCTGAGCCTCCCGCTCCCAAGTGCTCTCCTGGAGGTTCTCGTGCTGCCACCTGATGCTCACTAGAGGAATCGACCATCCACATAGGACCCGCTCCTGTCGATCATCGATCTCCATCGGGACCTCCGCAAAGGTATTCCAATCTTCAATGTCCAGCTCCCCATGGTCGATGATATGTGTTGGGTCGTGTACGTATCTCCTCAGCTGAGATAAGTGAAAGACGTCGTGAACCCGGTGTAACTAAGGTGGTAGAGCCAGGCGATAAGCCACCTCGCCTATCCTGCTGAGTACCTGAAAAGGTCTGATGAAGCACGGATACAAATTGCCGCCTCGGCCAAATCTTTGTAATCCATGTCGATTTGAGACCCGCAAGAAGACGTGGTTTCCATCCTCGAACTCCAGTGGTCTCTGCCTCCTATCATCATAAGATTTCTGCCGGCTCTGATCTGTCCTCATCCACTCCTTGATGACTTGAACCTTCTCTATCGTGGCCTGGACCATCTTCGGTCCCACAAATGCTAACTCCCTAGGGTCTGTCCAGCGCAGAGGTGATCTGCATGGTCGGTCGTACAATGCCTCATATGGTGCCATCCCGATGGTGGAGTGGTAGCTGTTGTTGTATGTGAACTCCACCAAGGGTAGGTAGTCCTTCCAGCTGCGACCGAAGTCGAGGACACATGCACGGAGCATGTTCTCGAGAGTCTGAATGGTCCTCTCCATCTGACCATCCTTCTAAGGGTGAAAGGCAGTGCTCAACCAAAAATGTGTCCCGAATTCCTCCTGCAAACCCTTCCAAAGCCGATAAGTAAAGCGAGTATCTTCATCGGAGACGATAGATGATGTAACACCATGAAGCTATACGATCTCCTAAATGTAGAGGCATCCCAAGCTCTCCACTGAGCCCTGCTCTCTAATGGGTAAGAAGTGAGCCAACATGGTGAGTCGGTCGACAATCACCCAAATGGAGTCGTGACCTCTAAAGTACGTGGAAGTCCAGTCACAAAATCCATAGATATCCCGTACCACTTCCACTCCAGGACCTCCAATGGCTTTACCAAGCCTGCGAGTACCTGGTGCTCTGCCTTCACTTACTGGAAGGTGAGGCATCGAGAAACAAACTCTGCCACAACCTTCTTCATACCCGGCCACCAGTGCAGTCGTCTGAGATCCTGGTACATCTTTGCCACTCCTGGATGTACCGCTAAAGGGGAAGTGTGAAACTCTCTCAGCACCACCTCCTATAAAGAAACTGGTACTATGGTACGTCCTCTAAAAAGGATGTCGTTCTCTCCTCCTATAGAGAATCCATCAGGTGCATGTTCTGAGGATATCTGTGCATGTCGCGTCTCACAGTCAGCATCCTAACACTATGCCTCTCTGACCCACTACAATAGTGGAGGAGTGACTGAATAAAGCCTGAATAAAGGCTGATCCATCTCTATCCACGAAGGATATCTGCAAAGCAGATAGCTGCTTCATCGCCTCCTCGAGTAGCTGAATACCCGTCCTCCTGCTGAGAGCATCGGCTACTACGTTCCCCTTTCTAGGAGTATAGACTATCTGAAAGTCATAGTCTTGGAGGAACTCGAGCCATCGCCGCTATCTCAGATTCAGGTGCTTCTACGAGAATATGTACCTGAGACTCTGGTGGTCATAGTAGACTGTAAAGTGCTCGCCCATCAGATAGTGTCACCACATCTTCAGAACGAAGACCACTGCTGCTAACTCCAGGTCATGGATTGCGTAGTTCTTCTCATGTTGCCTCAACTGACGTGATCCATAGGCGATCACAGCCCACTCCTGCATCAGGACACAGCCATGTCCGGTCCGTGATGCATCCCAGTAGACTACATACCGTACTCCCTCCTCCGGTAACCTCAAGATAGGTGCACTGGTCAATCTATATCTCAGCTCATGGAAACTCTGCCGACATATGTCTGACCACACGAAGGGTTTCCCCTTCTTCCTTAACATTCTGCAAAGCTGTAAATATTTCTCCTTTAAAGAAAAGAGAAATCCGGTTTCATCCCTTGGATGAACCACATTCCTTGCCTAATACAGTCAATCCCATCATGATCAGTTAATTCATGACATGGATGACGTCGTAAGGCCTCGACGCTGCTACCAATAGATCCAACTGTTACTCTCGCCTCCAAGGGTTGAGTCACACTGTCAGCATCAGTGAGTGGTCACTGAGTCTCCTCTAGTAGGAATCTCGCATGTGAGGGTCAAGTCAACAGTTTTTAACTGGATCCTATTAGTATTAACATACAAAAGACAAGAAAGAAAATGTCACTACTGCCAGTGTCTTTTATTACATCAACTCAAAGTACAAGGACACAAAGAAACACAAACAACGAAGCTAGAGGCATTATGGGAAAAGGCCTCCATTCCTGGAGCTAGTCCCGCACTTTTCCACCTGCTTCTGGAGCTCCATGATCGTAAGATTCAGCTGCCTGAAGTTGTGCTCTCCCCTGTGGTCGGGGTGGACCTCCTGGTTGTGGTGGTGGTAGAGCCTCAAAATGCCGTCCACCACGTGCCGCTCGACCAGCTCCTTGGCCTCGTCTGCCTTCTCCCTACGGACAGCCACGGTCGAACCTCTTCCTCTGCCTAGGTGGTCCCTCAACCGTCTGTTGGCACTCTGCATGGTGGGTCGGGCAGTCACGAGCCATGTGGCCCGACCCGCCACATGCGTAGCACTTTCTGCTCCTCGAAAGGCTGGATCTATGCCATGTGCCCCGTACCTCTGAGCCAGTGTCCTAAGGTCGTACGCCTGATGGTCCGGTCCGCCGGGACCCCTGTGACATCTATCGACTGCCAGCTGCAGACGATTCTGCTACGTGTTGCCCTGTGGTAGGTCTCGCTACTGGCGTAGGCTCAGCAAGAAAGCTCTCTATGAGAAGGGCTCGCTCCAGTACACATGCCTGTATTGAAATGCTGAGGGAGATCATCGATGCCCTGATCTCATGCCTTAGTCCCTACTCGATGGTCCGGGCCCAGAATAATGGGTCTCATACCATGTTCGTCGAATAGCGCGAGAGATCGGTAAATCTCGCTGAGTACTGGGCGACCGTCATTCTACCCTGCCGCAGTTGTAGAAGCTCCTGGATGCACATCGCACGGAGGGTGGCTGGGACAAACTCCGAGAAAAATAGGCTCTCAAAGACCGTCCAGAGGAGCGATGCCTCGTCGTGCACCTAGAGCATCAAGCTCCACCATCTTCCTGCTGCCGCGTGCAGGAGGCTCACTACAAGGATCACCATGAGGTCAGTTGGTGTCCCCACTAACATGAAAACTCGAACAACCGCCTCCAGCCAAACCTCGGATGCCTGAGGGTCCATCTCACCGTGGAACCAGGGCGGTCTCTGATGTTGAAACTCATGCAGTGCAGTAAGGCGACATGCACTATTAGCGGCTGGGGCTGGTAGAATCGGTGGCTCGGTGGGTAGAGGTATCGTCGGTGCCTCCGCTAAAAAAGGGACCTACAGCGAGGCCTTGTCGCTCGGTGGGCTCTCAGCACACACAAAACTCGAAACCCTAGCTGGCTGCCATCGTGGGGCTATCTTGAAAAGAAACAGGTGGGCCATGGTCAAACAGTATACTAGGTGAGCTGACACAAAGTAATCACAAAGAAAACTTTTGAAACACACATGAAATCAATGTTTTCGTTCATTGAGTCGGAAATCAGAAGTCAGGATCCTACTGTACGGATACGTCGGCCGCCGCACCAACACTGGACTCCCTGGACTGATAACCACACTCAATACCCTTAACACTGTTGCTTCACATAGAAGAAAGATCAGAGTCCATAGTTCTGCGGTAGAACCGAACTACTCTGATACCAATTTGTCACGACCCGTCCTCGGGACCCGTGTCATGACTACCCCAAGCCTGCCTCCCATAGGCCAGGGGCTGGCGACTAGCACCAAGGCGTAAATCCCGACAAAAAGGGGAATTCATGGCTTTTATAATGTAAACAACACCACAGATTAAGAAATAAGAAGTAAACACTAACTAAAACTGGGTACAACAGTAAGTGTGGAAAGTAAATGGGCTAGAATACAAACCCAAACTGAAAGTAAGGTACAACTGGAAATAAGTACAGCAACTGAAGGTAAAGCAGTAACGTCGAGCCGTCCACTGGAAGTCCCACCTAAAGGGTGGGTACAGATAGCCTCCTCAGCTCCTCGGGTCCAGCCGTCTGCTCCGTGTACGTCCTGCCCAGTGGTCCACCTCTAGGTACTGACTTGCTCCACAAGCCTCAACCACGATCAGCGATGTCCGTCGTCTGCATCCAACACAACGTAGTGCGGGCATAGCCCGTACAGGGGGGAGTATACGCTACTCAGTAGGGACCCTGAGACCCCCGAAGGTCTCCCAAAATCCAGAACGATTATTCCACAAAGGAAATTTACAATCACGAAGTAACAACCAACACTACTTAGGTATATGCCCATACATATACCTAAGTCATCAATTACCGTTCGGCTCCAACATCCAAGCCCAAGTTCGATCACGTCCACATAGGAGTACAACCCAATCCACACAGGATAACACAACCCAATCCACATAGGGAAGCAAGTCAATCATATCGAAGATATTGATTGAAAGTAAAGACTCGCCTCAAACAGGTATACTTCTTCGTAAGGTGATAGAGATGATCAGATATAGCCACTGAGTCATCTAAGCTGGGACCCACGTAGGATACTAAACAAGCTAAGCTGTCGGACCCATATAGGATACTGACCAGCTACTCTGCCAGACCCACGTAGGATAGCAAGAACAGTGTCAAACACTGCCAGACCCACGTAGGATACAAGAACAGTGGTCATCATCATCGAAGCCACGGAGGAATTAAATACGGTCTTCATCGCTGCCGAACCCACGTAGGATTTCAGTGCAGTCTTCATCGTTGTGGAACCCACAGAGGATTTCAATACGGTCTTCTTCATTGTTGAACCCACGTAGGATTTCAGTGCAGTCTTCATCACCGTTGAACCTACATAGGATTTCAGTACGGTTTTCGTCGCTGCTGAACCCACGTAGGATTTCAGTGCAGTCTTCATCGCCATCGAACCCACAGAGGATTTCAGTACAGTCTTCATCGTTGCCGAACCCACGTAGGATTTCAGTGCAGTCTTAATCGCAGTTGCAACCATCTCTAGGGTTCCCGCACACAGCATGCTCTATTCCTGGAGGGTCCTCTCCAAGAGCCAGGGGGGGTTGATAAATCAACTGACATGTAGTCCGGAGTTGATGTATCCCAAGGTTCCGTCTTGACAAGAGGAACTCAACGTAATAGACGGCGCGTCAATCGGACGCCCGGTCTGAGAGTTATTGACTTTTTCGTTCCCGGGGCCCGGATGGTTTTTAAGTCAAAACCAACCCAAATGCACTCCAACTGCGTCCAAACCTTGAGCGGAGTAATCCAAAAGGTCTGTATCACTAAGAGGAATCCAAAAAAGTCGACGTCACGTCAATCAGACGTCCGAAGCGACAGTTATAAGCATTTCCGCTCCGAGGGCCCGGTTAGTTTCGTGTTCGAACCAACCTAACCGTACCCAAAGTTCTCCAAAACCCTGAGTGTAATTAACCGAAACGACCATCTTGTTCCCGGGATCATCACGCAACTAACGGTGCGTCGATCGGAGGTCCGTAGCCCACGATATGGGCAAAAGAACGAACACGCCCTGTTTTAGGAGGTTTTGTGCCCGGACCGACCCGGCCCGAGACCCTCTAGGTCGGCCCAAACTAGGTCGACCCAACCCGGGTCTGGGTCCGGCCCGGTGCGGCCGGTCCGGCCTGGGGGGCCGGTTGTCCTGTCACGGGCGTGGCTCATGGGTGGCCAGATCGATGTTGGCCGAGCTGAGCGGAAAGGGGGGGGGGGGCGCTGCCCCACTGATTGAAACTGCGGCCCCCAACATGGGGGCCATTCCTTTTTACTAGCCGGGGGTTAAGACCCCCGGTCTCCCCTTGAAACGGCAGGCCCAGTCCGGCCGGCCGGTGCTGCCACCGCGGGACCGCCGCAGTCCCGCCCTCTGATGTGTCGGCGGCCGGTGGTTCCGGCCTTCCTGCCTTGCACCGCCGCTGCTTTGAGCCACGACCTTGTCTGACCAGTGCAGCGCGACGGCGCCACACCCTTCCTCCGTTGCCCCGCTCCGACCACGACCTCTTCATGGTTCTCTGGCGTGGCGTAACGGCACCGCGGCTTTGTTCGACCTCAACGGCACGGCGCGACGGTGCCGCGCTTCTTCTCCGCAACCCTCCATGTTTCCGCTGCGCGGTGTAATTGCACCGCGCCGCCTTCTTTCGAGCCGCAACAAACACAACAACCAAGGGGAGGAGGGTTGGCCATGTTTGTGTGGTTCAGCCTCCTCCCGTTAAGTTGAAAACAAGTGGCCCCAAGACGAAGAACAACAATGATCATTCCATAAACAAAATTAACCCCTACCTCAAGGTTTCGTCAAATGAATGTTCGTCACAGGAAATAATCGTCGCAGAATACGGCTTCGTGGAACAAGGTTCTGTAAGCGTCGTCGGCGTCATGGAGAAGATAATTGTCGGCGTCGCGGTACACGGCGTCACGATACACGGCGTCGCGGTACACGGCGTCGCGGTACATGGTGTCGCATCGTCGATCTCCGAGGATTCGTCATTCTTCGTCGTCCTTCGTCGGAGGCCGGCGTTCTTCATCGGCGATGGTGCGTTCTTTGCGTTCTTCAAGGAGGAAGAAGAGGATTCCAAGGCTTGAGCAAGTCCTCTCCAATCCCTCTCGCACAATGAACCAGCCCTTAATGAAATAAGACTTGTCTTATTTAATTAACAAACAATAAAACATCTCAATTTGAAATTCAAAATAATTAATTCCATTAATTGAATTAATTGAAGAGTTTTAACCGTCCAATTAATTTGAGTGTTGACTCGACATTTAATAGGGGGTGATAGTGTGTTACAAAATGGGGGTTTGAGGAATTTGAATAGGTGGGTCTCGTGTAGGCCCCACCCCACTAATATCCTACCCAGTGGAGTAGGATATTGTGGGTCCCACTCCAACCACCAAGATTAGGTTTTAACTACTTAGAAATAAAAAATAAAATTTTTTGCACAAATTTTATTTTATTCATTACTTAACCCAATATTTTAATAACCACGCCCGAGCAAACACAACTCTAGAAAAGGTGTTCCTAAGCAATTACCGGCGTTGCGGTTTCATCAGTGCCCTCAGATTTCGATTCCGAGAACGGGTTCAAAATTTAGAAAAACCCGCTCGCTCGTTCACTGAACGTACCCAAACTAAACTTCAGAAATTGATTACGGGCACACCGGGCCTCAGAATCAGGTGCCGTCAGAAACTGTGTTCTTGTAAAATCCCAAAGAAAATTAAGAAAAAAAAATTTCTCTTGAATTTTACGGGTCTTTACAAAACACTATTTATGGCTCATGTTACACATAATTCTAAGATTATTGAATATCTTTCATTACACACAATACCAAGATTTACCAAACTAAAATATATTATTACTATTATTAGTAAAATATTATTATAGTTGTCACATAGTAATTGGATTGGAAATTATGAATAGGATTAATTAATGTACTAAAATATGGTCCAAATGTGTATATAAGATAAAATATTTGGTGACCAACAAAGTAGAAATAAAAATAAATCCCTTTTGAAAATATAGGAACTATTTTTCAAGTAAACTATATTTATGCAATCAAACATATTTTAAATTGATTAATTAATTAAACATATTTTGATAAATAATTTAAATGTAATATATATATGATTCTATAAATTATTTAACATTCAACATATGTTTTTTATAGAAAAATAAGAATAAATTAAATTTTTTAAATAAAGTGATGTATTTTTCGAAAATGAAATTTTACCACATTTTAATGGTGCACCTATTTTAAATAAAAATTTTAACACTTTTATAAATTATATTTGAAAAAATAAACATTATTTATGAAATTTTAATGTAAAATTTAACTTAGGGTGATATTTTTGTATTTTTATGAGAAGTTTCATTTTTTGCGGAATAGAGAAAACTACTAAATTTTAATTGAAAACTATTTTATTCATTTAATTTATTTATATGGTTAAATTATATTTTTAATTGATTTTAAACGATATTTAAATAAATTTTAACATATATAAATCAAATTAATGTCGTTTTAATCAATTACATGTTGAAATTGTATATAAAAACATTTCCAACTTGTGGACATTTTTTCTTTAAAAACTCGTTGTTTCGTCTTGTCTACAGGAATAATTTCAAATTTATTTCTTCTAATTATGTTATTATAATTTTTAAAAATGTATTTCATATTTTAAATCATAATAATTTATAATTTATAATATGTTCATCTTATTTTTTGACAAAAAATATCCGTGATGGAAATTAAAATTAATTACAGTGATTAGGGTAACAATGAGTTTACTTTGTCCTTACAGATTAATCATAAGGTGCCAAATGACCTATAAAAATTTCTAAAATCTATTTAATGGACATATTTATACCACTAAATCTATTTTAATTAATTTATATCATTATTGGAGGTTCATGATTTAACAGATTCCTCCCAATATTGTTTACCTTTTTATATTTACAAGAAATTCACTCCTCCTCCACTATAAGAAGGCACTCACCCCTCACTTATTCACACCTATAAATACCATTGCCTCATCAAAAACCTTCAAAAATAATCTCCCAACTCTAATAAATTTTTTATATAATCCTTCATTTATTCAAAAATCCAACCAAGAAAATCTTTTGGTGTAAACTAAAGGAGATACCCAAAGAAGAGGTAACATCCTTCAACAATAATTTTATTTTATTTATTTCTTTGACCATTAAATTTATTTTATATCCTTATTGTATAATAAAATAACTTTCATTAATATAATTATATATTTTTATGTTAATAGTAATACCTATTATTTTACCGTCTTCCATGGGACATGCAATCATCATTCGTGTGTACAACAGACTATTGCCTCACGAACCGATGTCATTCATTCTTCAATTTCCACCTATATAGGTTTTAAAAAATGATGAAACAACTATTTTTATATGATATATAATATATTTATGATTTATTTATTCTTATTTAATTATTATATAATAAATAACTTCATTATTTCAATTTTTTGGGAATACGATTACTTCGTTTATGGACGTGTGGAATACCACCTCCTCAGAGCGATGTGATTCATTCATGATTTTAATGGAATGTATTAATGATGGTTTTATTTAAAAATATGTGATATTTATAAAATAATAATTATATTATATTGATAATATATATATATATATATATATATTCATCATATACTCTTCTTTAAAAGCACGACAACAAAATGGAAACAGTGTTCATGAGTACGTACAACCTATAGTCACTATGAACGGTGTATTCCATTCCATATCTATATCTTTTATATATTAATATATATAATTATATACTGAATATATATGATATTTATTTCATGTTTTACATTATGTAAATAATTATATTATTACCTAATTAATATTATCAATAATAACGAGTAAAAATATATATGAAAACAAAGCTGTTATTACTTGAAATGTAAAATTAACACGAAAGTATAAATAAACAGGTAAAATAAAGTCAGGAAAATAATTTATGGTATTATATATATGAATATGGTTTTCTGATATATGTATACTAATCTTATATTTACTATACATGAGGTTTGAAAAATTATGCTCCTAGTCAAGACTTAAGGTAAGGTAATTTCATCTCACTTTCTTATATCAATGAGATACATGACACATTCACCGCCAATTTATATTATGTGATGTATATACTGAACATGAATTTATTATATTACTATTATCATTAAATTTATTTATAATTACATATCCATTTTATGATATATCTTTCATGTGTTTTATGGATCAAAAGATGCCAAATCGATAAAGTATTTTTGTCTGAATTTTCCTTCTTTGAGACACATGTGATATTATGAACTTATAATATTTTAAAATGTGTATATACTTCCATTTTACATGTTATATCATGAATTTAATTATTTTAATTATATTTTAATATTTATTTAATGTTATTATTTCATGGGGACTAGGATTCAATGTTACCATAGTGGTAAAAGTTTATTGATATAATATCATTATTTATTAAGATTATTTAGGATTATGCTTCCATTGATAAAATATTATGATCCATATTTCAATAAATATCATGAATTTTCCAATACTATATTTATTCATGATATGTAATGGAACCACTTTTATAATCTCTGGTTCTTAATATAATTAAGAAACAAATTACGAAAATTCGACTTTATTTCTCTCTTCGGGAAGAAATTTATTTTATTCAAAAACAAAATTTCTTAAAAATGTTTTCCATTTATTTTAATTATATATTAAGAAAACTTTCAAAAGAAAATTATTTTAAATTATTTTATTTTTAAAAATCTAATCACAGTTTTTTCAAGATTCCTTTATATATTCTTAAAAATAAATTCAAAGAAAAGGTTTCCAAAATGTTTTCAAGATTCATTTATAAGTTTTCAATGATATTTTTATAGAAAATTATTTAAAAAAGTTTTCAAGACTCCATTATATATTTTAAAATATATTTTAAAATAAAAGGTTTTCATAATTTTTTTCAAAGTTCCGTTATAACTTTTCAAAATTATTTTTCAAAGAAAAAGGTTTTTAAAATGGTTTATGTTTTAAAAAGTGTTCTTAGAATCAGAAAGGATATATTTTTTCAATGAATGTCTTAAATTATCTTTCAAAATTATTTTCAATATATTATAGCATCCATTGATATTTATTATTCCTTAATGAGTTCATAATCTAAGTATACTAATCTTATTTTTAATTTGAATGGTTTATACTTTTAAAGACATGTTGATTATAAAACCCATTTCTCTTCGATTGGTAATACAATGATATATGCTTATGAAACCCGCTTCTTTTCATGGGTTATTCAATGATGAAATTATTATAAAATATTTCAATTTTTCCATAGGTTATGATATAAATAAATTTTTATGATAACCATTTTCTTTTTATGGGTTATGATATGTTTAATATTTTATAATCTTTTCGAACAAATGCGTATCGCTTTAATTATGTGATTGGTGGGGCCTATATCCCCCTCCAATGCATTGTGTAATGATTGATAAATTGTTAGTATATATGTTATGTTTGAAATTTAGTAAATGATCATAATTTTATGCGTGAACCTGATTACATGTTCACAATGTTATGATTGAACCTTATTACATGTTCACAATGTTATGTATGAACTAGATTACATGTTAATAATTTTATGCATGGACCTGGTTGCATGTCCATAGTTTTATGAGTGAACCATGTTACATTTTCACAATGTTATGTGTAAACCTAATTAAATGTTGAAAATATTATTTGTGTACATGTTTTAAATTCTATAACTTTATGTTTGAACTTGATTACATGTTCACAATTTTTTATGTGAACCTCGTAACATGTTCAAAATGTTTTGTGCTAACCTAATTAAAAGGTTAAAATATTTTGTGTGGACCTGATTACATGTCCATAAGTTTATTTGTGGGCCTGATTTAATATCCCGAACTTAATGATTAAATCTATTTCTATTTATACATGTTCACAATGTCATAAGAGAATTTTAATTCCAACATTCGATGTCATATTCCAATGATATAATCTCACGAGTCATTTTCTTTGATATCGATGTCATTAATGTCTTATTAACATTCAATATTTGTTCAATTATTAATTTTTATGATCTATGTTATGTAGGTAACGATATTCTAAGGGTATGATCATGATCTCATGCCCATTGTGTTCATGTTATGCTTACATATCTTTTTTATGTACCCTTAGTGAGAATCTGAGATCACATTTTATTAAGTTTCATTTTTTACATGTTATAAATAATCATTTTAAGTATTATTACTAAGGGGAATATCATTAAAGGAGAATTTGAAGATCATTAACCAAGTTAGAATATTATGATCTATATTTCTAAAGAAACTGAACAATTATGGTCCTCATGCATTTAATTTTTTAATGTGATGAATACTAATTTAAAATGATTTAATATCCATATATGTTAATAATAGATCATAATATTCTAGGATCTATAAACAGGAACATTCGATTATATATAGTTCACCACAAGTAAATAAATATTCTCTTCTAGATGTAACCATGTTTAAAAGATTATTTTATAGTGGTTGTGTGGTTGTATTATTTTCATACCATGCCTAGATACTCCCATTGAGTAGTAAATAATGTAAAAATATCATGTGATATAATTTAATTATTTAAAATTCATTCATGTGACAAGAAAATGAGAATAAGAGAATCGAGATTCTAATATATCTAATATATAAAATGGATAAAATTTAAATTAGTGAAAGGGACCCAACACTGATCCCCCTCCCCAGTTTTTGGAATATCCCAAAATTGACCTATCAATTGGTATCAGAGAATAGGTTCACCTCTTTTTGATTCCCTATAGTACATCTACTATCTTTTTAAAGATATTAGTTTCATTATCTTTTTAACAATGAAGTGAAGTTTTGGTGAAGATTTAGTTATCTCTAAGAATAATTCTATTTCTAACAATACCATGATGAGTATGAGAAAGAAAAAACAATCTAAATAATAAGACACTATTATCTAAATAAGAGGAATAATTATTATCTTCATGATTTCCAAACAAAAAATATTGATCAAGATTGGAAATTGAAGAGCAGATGGTTCAGTTTTTCACCAAGGATAATTTAAACATTCCTACCTCAAGTGAATAAATAATGGTAACTAATCATGAGGTATGTAAAAATCATCCAAAAACATTCCTTGAGAAGAATATTATATCATAATTGGTGAAGATGAATATTCTGTAACTTCTTGAGATATATCAGTTGATAGATAAAATATAATAATCATTTTGTTACCAAAGAAATAGTTTCTCTTATTTTTTTATTATTTCAATGTTTGTATAAAGATATCATCCAATTATAAAAATAATAGTATTGTTTGGAGAATGAATTACAAGGAAAAAATTTATAAATTTTAAATATCTCTAGATAGGTTGAAGCAATTGAAATCAAAAAATGGGGATCTTGAAAAAAGTGCCTAAAAATGGCTTAATTAAGTTGCTGAGAAAGAGGCCCTAGAATAATGGATCCACACACATAAAGAGAAATTGAAAAAAAACATTCATATCAAGGATTTAGAATTCTAAGAAACACTCAAGAAGATCATAGAGATTGATTATTTTTAACAAAAAATTAGCTGTGTAAAGAAGACGATGAATGAATGAAGAGGGATTGTGAATAGAAGGTGGTCATGATTTAAAATTATCCTTAATATGAAATATCTAGAATTTTAATTTCAACTATCCAATATTGATAAGAAACATATTGATACTTTACAAAAGGTAGAGATAGTTTCTACTAGTACTTAGTGGTAACCATAGAAATCTAAGGTTGTTTGACCTCCAACATGTGACAAGAAGATCGTGAATTCAATAAATTATCTATCTCAAGCAGTTGTGAAGAATCATGTAACATTTTAAACATCCTTTAATAATATTTATAAATCATTTATCTTGAATAGAATATGTCAAAAAATATATATATACAAGTATAGGTGATGAAATGTAATGAGAAGCCTACCATCATGAATAAGGTGGATAGGAAAACGAATGTGGCTTTCTTCACCCCAAAAAGATCCAAACAAATTATAAGAAAGACTCAAAACCTTAATATAGAAGAAATTAGAATATCAAGGTTTTTGGGTTAAATTTGGTGATCCAATAGGTTTAGTCATTGTGAACTAGACTGTTTATACAATACTAAAAATTAAAATTCACAAAGTAATCACGCGCTAAGGGGGAGAATCCTTGGGATAGACTTGAAACATACACAGGTCCAAAAAAATATGTATACCATAAAAAATTGGAAAGATTGAAAACATATATGATGTATGAAATAGAATAAGTAATAAGATTGGTTCATTCTCATCTCAAAATTTTTCCAAAGATTATAAGAAAATATGACCATACAATTTGGCTAAAAATAAAGAAACATCATTGGGAAGAAAGAAAAAGTTTTTTGTAAACATAAATCCTCCCAAGAGGGTATCAAAGAATAATAGTAAGAATACCTTGTATTCTAAATCCAAAAAGTTGGAGACAAGTGTTTCATCTAAAATAAATAATAAAAGGGATGTAACTCAAAAGAAGATATGTGGAAGATCCAAAATTAGTACCAGTGTTCCAAATGATAGTTTGGTTATATACCAAATATATTTTGAAAGAATGAGGACAATTGAAGAATCAAAAGAAAATGATTTTGAAGAAGGAAATGAAAATAATCCACATGAATAATCAGAAGATCGATTTTTGAGGTGCAACATGGCTGGTCAAACTATGATAATTTTTTCAGTAATTATTCTAATACAATAACAATTACTCAATAAGTTGAAAGTTGCACTTGATGTTATATATGATTTAAAATATCATGAAGATGAAAGATTATCATTTAAATAAATTTAATAAGTAATTAGATCCATGCTTCCCCAATATAAATAAGAATATAAGTTGAAAATTACAATCATTAATTTTAGAGGAAATGAAGACACTTGATTGAGAAACTATGTCAACTTTGTTTTTAAAATTGATGAATAAAGGAAGATGAACCTTGATATATGTGTATTTTATTACCTCTTGTAATGTCGGTAATCACCAGTGAAATGCGTTCTTAGGAGGAGAGCCTTGGAAGAAGTATGAGTTTTCATTTCTGGACATCAAATCTAAAGAAGTCACCATCTTTGAATGATTTTTCAATTGGTATTAAAAACAAATATGATATGGGATCACCATTAATGAATTTAAATACAGTTTTTCATATCATTAAAAACATTTTCAAAGAATATTTCATATTAGTTTAGGCTTAAATTTTGGTATCATAAGGAAAACGTATTGAATAAGATCACTCATAGTGATGTTTTGGAAGTTATCAACCTTAGAAAGTCATAATTTTCAGATAAATTCTTATTTATTCCTCATACTAGATAATATTGAAATAAATTTTGAAGAGATTATCCATTGTTATAATGATTAAGAGTGTTTCCCTTGAGGGGGTGACAAATAAATAAATATAGAGAAGATCCCAGAATCAATATTTCAATTGGTATCAAATTTAATTATTCTAGAAGTTTCTTGAGGATCATGTCACTGGAAATGGTATATCATTTATTAATCTCAAATAATTGGTTATAAAAAATATAGTAATTAACCAAAAGGTAGAGTAATTGAATTAATTGGTGACATAAGAAAATGTGTAATCTTGGATGTTCTCTAAGGACACTTATCCTAATTTTTCCACTTGAATATTTTTTATCTATTTTATAAATTTAGTGCAGGAGTTTTTGGTTATTCTATTTTAAGAAAAAAACATATCTCATTTTGGTATATTCATTCTAGAATCAAATTAGACTAACCATTAAGACAATTACATGATTTATCCTTTCATAAGTTATTAAGATTAGTTAGTAATGGAAATATTTTTTCTAAATAAAATCCTATTATTTTCTACATTAACCATGAATCATATAGACAAGGAGTGAAGTAATCTATGCCACATTTCTTAACTAAGGGTTGATACCATTTTCCCATGAACATTGTATTTTTTTACAATACATTGGAGATAAATTGAAATGATTGATTGGAAAGTTAAAGGGAAGATATTCACATATTGACATATTCGTTTGGAAATTGAATTAAAGGTATTACCAATAAATACATAATGGACATTGAAGAGCCTAATTTATGTATGGGTTATATTTTTTGTCAATGATTGAAAATGGATATCAATAGTGATAAATCAAATAACTATTTCATTGATTCCAATGTAAGATTCTTGGTTTTTCTATGAGGTATAGATCTTTTTTATTTTAGATGTTTTTTTGTGGCCTAGTATGAATACCTTTTAATTTGATGGGTTGATAAGGTTGTTCTAAGGTTTTTTTAAAGCTTAGAGCCTCACTTTTTGGACAAAACCGATAAGCCGCATGGTTAGAAAAAAATATGATGGACATGATACATGGTTACCCCTAATAGTGTATGGCCTAACTCTGAGGTGCAGAAGGACACAAAATTTTAGTTAAACCATGCAGCCTCATGTGAATGCCTATTGGGTCCTCTATAGTTTTTTAATATTTATTGAGAAACAGTTTTTACATGGTTTGTAAAACTGTGATAAAAAATCTATTTGAGTCCCATCATCAGGTAGAGAAGGGCACACGATTGGCACATGGTTTGTCTAACCATGACACCAGACAATGTGGTCATAAAAATATTGGGTAAATTACTATTTCACCCTTGAATTTTTTTAAAACCAAGACGTTTTCCTATTTTCCCTCCGTTGGATAGTACATTCGTCATGGGAGCTCCTTTAAAGCTCAAATGGTATATTTTTTCCTCAATTGTCCATCTGAACTCAAAAAAATGTTTTTTATATCATTATATTCACATAAGTAAGTTATTCGTTCATATTGTTCCATTATTCATATGATTTTTTTATAGAGTTTTTTAATGAAAGATAATATGTCCTATTTTCAGGATTTTTGTCCTTTTTTAGTTTTTATTCTAACCTTAATTGAATTAGAAGATGAAACTAGATAATTTCTCTACTACCAACCTACGGTAAGTGGTCTATGCAATTGGAGTTTTATTGTTTATAATCATAGATTATATTTTCTGTGCATCAACCTTGTTGTTAAATCCCCTTTAATTTTTTTAAATGGTAAAATTGAATGAATTAGAACCTAATAGTGTTTACCTCTACTTCCATGAATTTTACCAAGGTTGAGGGCCCATCCTAGGCCACCCATAGGGTGTGCCTTTTCAATTTCCCTTTGTTATACCACCTATGGGATGTGCATGTGGTTTAATAGTAAGATGAATCCCATTATATTTGAAAGATATTGAATTGAATGTTTATGAGATGGTGATACATCCTTTGAATTGTGAAAGCATGATGTGAATTATTTTGATTGTTTGAATGTAATTTTTATATTATTGAGTGAACTCATGCAATTTGTTGAATTTAATTGATTATAAAATGATGAATGTTATGATGAATTGAAATATTAGTGGATTACATGGTTTTATAACTTGGTTCCCAATTCCATTATTTGACATGGATTTTTCTCAAATGTAACTTGATTATGGTAGTGGATTCCTTTGACCTATTTCCACCTTAGGTATTGTTTCCAAAAAATGCATCAGACCTTGCTACCCATTGGATCTTATATGCTTGGGATCATAGTGGATATTCTCCTTGGACCCCACTCAAGTCTTTTCTGAGTTTCCATTAATATTATTCTAGTGCTTGATGTGGAATCCTGGGTCTTATATAACATGAATCTAACCATTTTTGGCCTAAAACGTTTTATTACATTGAAAGGCCAATTATGATGGCATGATTATACGGTAAGGCCATGAAGAATGTTGTATATTGAATTATATGGAATAGTCGTGGTATTATTTTACACTTGGTTTTATGGAATGGTTGGGTGGATCTTTTGGAATGTTTTATGGATTACCCTAGTATGGGTATCAGATTACAATGGTTATATTATACATGGTTATTTTCTTATTTATATTTTACAACTAACCTTTGACATGGGATCTTGACTATTGTTTGCAGGAATATTTATTTTTCTTGATAGTTTTAGTTGACTTGTTTCACTTTTCTTTAATTTCTGTTATACCTATTATTTACATTGTATATTGTTTAGCTTTTATTTCACATCCTAGATTGGTTATAGACACGGTTGGTGGTGACCTATTGATTGATATCTCACACCCCGTTTGGGCTAAAATTGGGTACCTGAACAAACTATATGGAGGAAGTTATGGACTGGGGAAAGCACCGATAGTACAATGATTTATTTAGGCTGTTATTAGGATAAGGAGGTCATGGGGACAAGATAAGGCTCGTGACACTACCTAGGATAGCTCTTTTTTTCTTATTTTTGGTATTTTGATATATTTATTATATTGATGCATGTATACATATTTTGGATTATTTGTAGAGAAACAACTTGACACATCATATTTTATATCATATTACTTCTGGTATTTATTATATATTCTTATCTTGGATGTTTATATTATGTATGGTTTACATACTACTTCTTCTATTAGTGTTATTGTTATTCTTCTATGTTACACTCTAACATGAGGGAATAGTCTCCCCACAGACACCCTCTAGTCTCTCGCTGAAAGTCAGTAGCCTCTGGCATCAGGGGAGATGATCTTGAGTCTATGTGACCCACCATCTTGTAGAACCATTTATTAGAATCTATGGTGGGACTTTACAAATTGGTATTAGAGGAATTTTCATTACTATCATACTATTTTTAAAAAGTAGACATGAAATTAAAAAGTTATTAGAATTTGGTAATGAGTTGTTCCTATGAGTCTATAAACCATATATAGGGAAACTAAAAATATCCATGGATTGAAATTATTGATTTCTAGATTTTTACTATTACAGTTGATTTGATTCAAACATTGGGTGGTTCACATGATTTGTTTTGTTATTATTGATATGATTTAACATTTTATTTTACAATTACCTGATGAGATGGGGTTGTATATATCATGCATCAATTTATGAACCTATTAGATTTCACATGCCATGCATTATTTCATGCCATATAGGATGCCTTGATTGACTGACTGACTTTTTGATATATTCCTTTTGTGATATAGTTGTATTTTGATAGTTGATTTGTGTAGGAAATTGGGAGAAATTGATGGTACATAGAGTGTATTGTTTAACCTAAATATCTTTTTCCTAATTGTTCTATAGAATACAGCCTAAATAGTCAACTATGGAAAATTGACTCATGGACCATTTTTTTCATGGACCAGAACCTGTTATGCAGTGGATTAAGTGAGCGACATATTTCAGGTCATGAGGTGTATGGGCCCTTATAGATCGGAAGCGGTGAACCATTTGGGTTAACTATTTAAATATAATAATAATATTAATGTGAAATCAATAAGAATTCAAATGGAAATTAAAATTTTGAAACATAGAACTGGACCATGACCCAAATTTATAGGGGGCATTGGGCAGTGTCTCTAGTGATATTTACGGCTATTTATTTTTTACACAGTGCTAACTTTAAGAGTAAGCATAGGGGTTTTATCTATTTATAAGATGCTTTTGACCTATCCTACACTTTTATTTATGACATTTTCAATGTCAATATTTATTTAGGCATGTATTTGGTATTGTAGAGAAATATCACTGTGATGACCTCCAGTCGAACACCATGAGGCTGGTGAAGACCTTGCTTTGGATGTGGTAGGACATTTGATAAAGGTAAATCCTCCAGTAGTTCCAGCTAAGGCACCAGTAGTCTAACCAGAAATAAGTGATGACGCACAGTTCCATGATGGGTTTTTATGATTTATACAGACTTTTTAGGGAGAACCAAATATTTACTCATCTTTGGAAGAGGTGATGTGTGTGTGTTTGAGCTATAGAATCTTCCACATTTTAAGGGATGGATGTCCATAGGCTATTGAGATATGTATTGATAATTATTTTTTTATTTTTGACAATTCAGAGACACCTTCTAACAGGAGAAAGAATCTCACAATAAATATTCTATTTTGATAATCAAATAACTTCTATGATGTTTTGAACCAGTCTGATAGGTTATGAGATAAGGTTTGGGGTTATTTCCAAACTAGGTTCTATGATTTCTTTCTCCTCAAGACTCTGAGAGAATATTGTTAAAGTGGTTTTATTCATCTGTAGAATGGAACAATGGCAATTATGGAATTTTTGGCATGATTTATAGATTTGTAGTTTTTTTCACTGATATATACTTATTTTGTGGTATTGAGTGTGAGTTATATTAAGGAAGGTATTATACATGTCATTCAATCATAGGTCAATGTTTTCAAGTTTAAAATTATTATTGATATATTGAATCTAATGGTGATTATAGAGTATAACCTAAGGGAATCTAGGGGCACATGGTAGAGAATTTTAGACTCTCGAACCAATAGATCAGCATCCAATGGAAACAATAAATGTTTTAAGGTTCCCATAAGGTGAGTGCCTACAAAGATACTATTTTTGATCTCTTAGTTTTATATAATTAATTTGGAATATGGGGACACATGCGAAATGATTTTTATTGGGACCTAGTCGAGTGTCGGGCTTGGGGAAGGATGGTCCACATACAATGTTTTAGTAGGACCTTCCCTCCAACAGTTAGTGGAATGGGAATCTCTGACACTAGGTTCAAGAGTGGGTTTCATAACTCTACATCAGGTTTGGATATGGAGTAGTACTGTTCATTTAGGACAAGGTGATGGTCATGGCCGTGGATTCCAGGCACCAGTGAGAACTTGATAGTAGAGTGGGCCTACTCTAGGTTGCGAGGTTGTTCAATAGGGTCAAGATTAATGCAAGATATATTTTATATAGCCTACACTCAAGGAGCATTGTGTTTAGAAATATAAGGTGAGAGGTATGATCTTAGTATCATTTGCTTCTATATCTTCTATTTTTGATACATTTACATCACATAGTTTTTTATTTTTACCTCTGTTGGAGAGACTCGAGCACGTTTTTAAATTTTTTAATGGCATTATGAAATTGTATAATATTTTATGGATTATAAAAGAGTGTCTACGTAAATGTAGGGAGTGATTATTTGAGATTAGTGAGGTTCACTACATATGGGATATTTTTTATTTGATAAGACCAGGTTTGAATTCATACTCAAGATGGTTTTTTTAGTTTCTTATTGACCCTATGTTGATTTTTATCCCTGAATGGTTACTTTCAAAATACCATAGAGTATAGTTTTTATTAAAAATGTTGAATGAAATTTCCAGGTAGCCATAACTAGAACACAACATTGAGGTTAGGGTGGGATGGTAGCTGAAGTTTCTAGTTTATATATGGATGATTAGGGAATTCATCATGGGGAATTCCCTTCAGTGGTTGATTATTTCAAGGATTTTTTACTAGAATAATTTTATGGTTTACCTATAAATATAGAGGTTGAATTCACCCTAGAGATAGTTCTAAAAGTTTCACCAGTATCCATTCCTCTTTATGGGATGGATACTTTGGAGTTATAGGAGATTAAAATTTATCAGAAGGACTTAGAGTAAAAGGGGTTTATATGACACAATATTTCTTTATGAGGGTTCGTCACTCATTTTTGGGAGGAATTAGTATTGTTCCCATAGAAATTGTGTGGATTATCAGAAATTGAACTAATTGATGGTTAAGAACCATTATCCCTTACCATGGATATATGGACTTCTTGATTGGGTCTAAGGATCTCAGGTGTTCTTGAAATTTGATTTGAGTTTTGGATATCATCATGTTCATGTTTGACCAGGTCAAATACCTCATAAATATTTTCCTAGAAGGTATGGTCTATATTATTATTTGGTTATTATGTTTGGTCTCATGAATGTTCCAATATTTTTCATGCAGTTGATGAACTGAGATTTCCATCCATATCTATATTCATTTATGGTGGTATTTATGGAAAATTTCTTGGTGTATTCTCATAATTGATGCGACTATAAAAAACATCTTGTGATCATTTTGGATATAGTAAAATATCATCATTTATATGATATGATCACAAATTGATAATTATGGATGGACATGATTCACTTATTTGGTCAATTGTCTCAGAGGTTGGAGTATCTGTTAGCCCAAAGGAGGTGAGAGTTGTAGTTTCTTAGGATCAACCCAAGAATGTCTTTGACATATGGAGATTCTTGGGGATGGATGGATATTACCGGTGTTCCATATAGTAATTATCACACGTAGCAGCACATTTTACAGTCTTGAATAAGAAGGTTGTGAATTTTTTATGGATAGATACCTATGAGAAATCATTTCATGAGATGAAAGGTAGACTGAATTTAGTGAATGTTACGATTCTATCAGAGTTGTGCTGTCTATACACTACATATTGTGATGCATTAGGTATTGGTCTAGGATCCGTTAGGATGCAGGGAAATAGAGTCATAGAATATGGTTCTTGGAAGCTGAGGCCTCATAAGTGTAATTACACAAATGCATGATCTCGAGTAAGCTATAACATTTCATGCTTTGTGTTTTTGGAGACACCAGTTACTGGGAGATAATTTTTTAGTGTACACATACCACAAAATCCTCAAGAATATATTTATATAGTGTGATTTGAATATGTGGCAGGGAAGAAGGATTGATTACCTATAGTCTTTTGACATCTAGCTTGCCAATATTCTTGGAAAGGGAAATGAATTTACTGATGAATAGAGTTGTTTGACTAAGGTAAAAAAATTTGGGAGGCTAGTAGCGAGTGAAATATTATGTATTTATTCTCTAAGAGTAAATTGGATGTTCATATTTTCTAGTGGAAGACATTTCATTTATCCTCCATTGCCACCTCTTCCCTTTTGGATAGAGTGAGGATGATGCCACTATTAGATTATTATTTCCTAGTACTATTAGAGGGTGTGTCAGGTGAGGACCTACCTCATAGTTGGACTATGGATGAGGATGGGATCTTATGCATACATGGTCGAATTTGGGACCTACTAGACAAACGTGATTTGATGATGTAGGAGTTCCATGAAATGATTTTGGTAGTGGACCCTTGTGTCACTAAGATGTATTTTTACTTACACCGTAAGTACTAGTTGTCAGCTATGAAATAAGAGGTAGCTAATTTTTTCATTAGGGTTTCCATATATCAGCTAGATAATGAATAATTTCTGTGATTAGATAGACTTTTACATCAGTTACCTAATCCCGAGTGAAAATTTTATGATGTCATCATGTATTTCGTGATCATTTTTCTGAGTTTTCCTTGAGGTATTGTTGTTTTGTGGGTTGTTGTGGACAGGCCCATGAAGGTCACTCATTTCCTTCCTATCAGGGAGAAATTCTCAATAGATGATCTTGGGAGGTTTTATATTCATGAGATAGTGTGACTTCATAGTGTCCCTCATACTATCATTTTAGATAGGGATTCCTAGTTTAAGTCTCAATTTAAAAACATTTTTCAAATGAACCTGGGTCCATAGGTACTTCTAAGAACATCATAGCACCCTCATATTGCTGGCTAGTCAAAGTTCGTGATTCAAAATTTTGAGGACCTATTAAGGGAATGCATATTGAATTATAGGGGTTCTTGGGAGAGGAATATTCCCCTAGTTTATTTTCCCTACAAAAAAAGTTATCAAGAGATGATACATATGGTAGCTTTTGATTCTTTATATGGTAGGACATTTCGATCTCCCATGTGCTAATTATAAGTTTTTCCTTTTGTAGGAGACTTATTAGTAGGTGTAGATGATTAGAAAGAAGATGGATACTACAAAGTCATGAAAAAATATTACAGCGATCATCATTGATGACATCTAGTGTTAAAGGTTTAGGATATGATATTTTTATGTAACTCATGTAGTCTAAGACATAGACAGGTTAGAAGATAGGTAATATGTCACATGTGATATTTTGGACCGTTCATGATTCTATTGGGAGTCGGGCTAGTAGACTATCATTTGTAGTAACCTAAGAGGTATTGGGTCATGAATGGAGTCATCCATGTATCTCAACTATGCCATAATCACTCAGAACCATCTCACAATATATAGCTAAATGGTGTAGAGTTACAGGTAGATGTTTCCTTTTTATGAACATCTAATTCATATCATTGATAAGAGTACAGAGGTTCTCTGAGGTTGGTCAGTTACTCTAGTAAAGGTGTTATGTATGGACGCTTGTTTATAGGATGATACATGGGAGTGGGAGGATATAAATATGTCCTCAGTGACTAGATTTGTTCTTAGTTGATTCCTAACCACCCTTAAAAGGGAAATTTGGGGATGCATTGATTTAAGGGGGTGATTTTTTATTCCTTGGATTTCCTATGAGGTAAAAATATTTTTTGCGTTTAAATGTTTTTATGTCCTTATATGACTACCCATTGAGGTTTTTGGTGTATGGGGGGTTTCTAGGACTTGTTTTAATCTTATATACATACGTTATGGGAAAAACTGATAGGTCATGCGATTAGGAGTAGTTGTGCAGGACATGCCAAATGGTTACCACTAACCATATAGGGTTTGACATTGAGGTACATGAGTCTGCACAGTTTCAAATTAATTTTTCACCCTTAGTTGAACACCCATGCAGGCCTATATAGTTTTTGAAAAGATCATATGATAGTGTTTTTCACTTATTTGAAAACTATGTTCATGAAACCATGTTAGGCCTCTCTTCAAATAGATAAGGGAGGATGATTGGTATACAATTTAGACAACATTCATCCAAACCATGCAGCCTAGTAAATATTAGAAAAATTACTGTTTCTCCTTTAAAATGATTCAAAACCTAAACTTACTTCTTTTTCCTCTATGGGATAGAACCTTGGATATGGGATCTCAATTTAAGATCAAAGGGTGTATTATTATCCTGATTTTAAATTCATATTTGGAATGAAATGTCATTAGTCTCATTAGATTTTCCCTGGTAAGTTCTTTGCTCATCTTGTTCCATTATTTGTTTGAATTAATATTGATTTACTTATTTACATGTAAGATAATATTCCCTATTTTTATGATTTTTGTCCTTTCTTCATTTTTCATCTGATCTAGACCAAATCAAAAGATGATACTGGATGATTGGTCTACTATTGACTTATTTTAGGGGATCTATAAATTCCTATTAGGGTTAGGTGTTTTATAATCTTAGTTTTTATTGGGTTGTGTGTATTAATTATTTTTGGTGCCCATTTAATTTTTAAAATGATTTTATTGAATGAATTGGAAGTTGTTATGGATTCCCAATAGTTCTTATAGATCATTAGATCTTTTTCCACAACCAAGGCCACCCATCGAGTGTGTATTTATAATTTAACTTTGTTATACCACCCATGGGGTGTCTCTAATCTTTTCTAGTTAGAGTAATCCATTTATAATTGAATATATTTAATTGAATGTTCATGATATGGTGATTCATCCTTTTTAATGGGATATCATGATGTGAATTATTTTGATTTTATAATGGAATTCTCATATGAGTTGAGTGAACTCGTGGAATGTGTTTAATTGAATTGATTATGAAATGATGAATGGTATGATGAAATGATATGGTAGTGGATAACTTGGTTTGTATACCATGGACCCTGATTCCATTAGATTCAAAAAGAGTTCCTCCAATGGATCTAGATTATGGTGGTGGAAACCTTGGACTGGTTTCCTCATTTGGTCTTGATTATTTAGGATTCCTTTGGTCTTTCAACCCATTGGATTTGGATATCTTTGGATCATATAAGACATGATCCTTGAACCCTGTGCATGTATTTTCTATGTTTCCATCGAGGTGTTTTCAGGACTCGACATGGATTATTTGGTCTTATATTCCTTGGATATATCCCTTCATGGTATGGAACTTTTTATTACATGTTGAGGTTGTTGTGGGTGACATGATATACATAAATTCATTGATGATTGTTGTATGATGGATTATATGGCATGGTTGTGGTAGTTTTTTACACTTTTTTGTATGGCATGGATGTGGTGGATCTTTTGGCATGTTTGATAGAAACCCTTGGTACAGGTATCATATTATAGTGGTTAGAATGGACAGGGTTACATTATTATTTATATTTTACAGTTTCCCTTAACATAGGATCTTGACTGTTGTTTTAAGGGATCCTAGTTTGGCTAGAGAGTTTCACATGACTTGTTTTACTTTGGTTTCATTTATGTTATACCTACGAAATACATTTCACATTACTTAGCCTGTATTTTATAGAATGGAATTTTTATATACACCATTTTTGGAGGCTTACTAAGTGTTATCTAACACCCTATTCAGGCTATTTTTGGGAACCCAGACAAACTATATTGATACAGGTAGGGATTGAAAAAAGTTCCCATATTATGATGCTTGATTTTTGCAATTCCTAGGAGTATGGGAGCACAAGACTATGCCAAGGCACATGATTCTATATGGGAGAAATCTTTCTGTCTTTTTTTTAATTTGATACATGGATTGTACTAATACTGATATACCTATTTTGGAAGCTTTGTGTATACATGAACTGACACATCATATTGTATATGAGATTACTTCTGAAAATGATTATATTTTCATTTATTTGATGTTAATATTCTATCTAGTTGAATTAATCCTTCTATTATTGATTGTTATCATTATTCTAATGTGTTACACTCTATCATAATGGAATAGTCTCCCCACAAAACAACCTAGTCCCTTCATTCTTGTATGAAACCTCTAGAATCAGGGGAGATGTTCTTGAGCCCATGTGACCCCCTAGATTAAGTCACCATTTACTAGCATCCAGGTTGGGATGTTACACATGATGTTAGGGAGACCTCTTAATAGTGTTTATATTTTTTTACTTACATGAATGTCAATACTTCTCCACTACAAAAAGGCACTCACCTCCCCCCCCCATTCTTCACACCTCAAAATCCATTTGGTTCATTCAAAAAATAATCAAATAGTTGGATGAGTAGACACATAAGATGGTACTCAAGTTTTATTGTTTTTAAGGAATTTATTTTGGAAATTTTTTGTTTATAACTCTGATGATTCTCGAAGTAGTTATTTAAATGTAAAATTCATGTGCTTAAGAGAGAATATTTCTTACACCAAGTAAAATACCATGTTAACGATTATTTTCTTGAATTAAAGATCAGTTATTGCTTCCTTGAATAAATAAATTATATATTGCATGAGGAAAGGAATATTGTTCATGAAATTTTTTATTATTTCATGATGAATTAAAACATGGACATATATGTTGTATATATATATTATATGAAGAATAAGTGATGAGGAAGAGTATATGGTTTATAATTGGTTTATAAATTTGGATTGATGTTATATTATACATGTAGAATATAATAGAAGTTATTTTTATGGGAGACTAATAAATATGAATTCCCTACCATGAATCCACATGGCCTAAATCAACACCACACATGAGGGAGGAGGACCTCAACCACATGGAGGAATCAATCCACATAGCTTGTATAGAGGGACTGGACCATGTGTAATCCCACAAGAGTGTTCCTGTGTATATAGCATGTACATATAGGCTACATTGGGATTATATGGTACTGATGGTCCGACATAGGTGTGGTGTGGGATGTGAAGTGTTCAATTGAGATTTTTAGTGAACAATTCTATTCTTCATTTATTCCATATCCAGTAATCACTCTAGGATAATGTGACTTATCTTATCATCTTGATATAATTAATGCAACTACATATTTCATGAATATAGATATTTTAATACATGCCTCAGTAAAATTATAATGTAGTTTTAAGAGGTCATTTGTTTATTCAATCACCATGGATGTGTTCAAGGTTAGTAAAATAAAGAAAATCATTAAATAATAAGCATAGGAGTTAATATTTCATTATGAAGGAAGAGGTTCCATGATTATCGACATCATGTGGTTTATAAGGAAAGATGATTTTAAAAATATGAATTTCAATATCTTTAGGATTTCAAAGTGTTTATAGATATGGAATAAAATGTAGATATGATTTTGTGGAAGAAAATGGGGTTTTTCCTATTAATATCGAGGCATGAACCCGATGAGAGTTTCTAACACATTGATAGGATTCTCATTTATCCCTGAAACATATCACCTTGAATATTTATTCTTTGAGGATGATTTTGGTGAGGCTTTCAGCCAATGTGAAGAATGGAAGATCATGTGACCCTCTTAACTTGTAAATTATTCACTAATGAGATTAATAAATAATTAGTTGTGTGAATCCACTCAGTTTTATGTGATACTCTCACACATTATCCTCACAGTTTTGGTAATGTTAATTGAGATACTAGAAGATAGTGTCACCCACACTGTACTTCATGAAGGCGTGGTTCCATTTACAATAAAGGATTACATAGTGAGTGTATACAGTACATACATACCATTTTCATAAAGGAAGTATGATAAGGATGTGGTGTTTTCATTGGGAAAAGGACATTTCATGCAAATGTGGACACAATGAACTACACATTTAGGAAGGATTTAAAGATCCATGATTATAGTTTGTGAAAACAATTTATAAAGATACTGAATTTAAACATGTATTTTTTTGTAAAAATAGACAAATAAGAATGAAAAACTTTTTCAAGGGAATACATTTATAAGTTTATTAATAATAAATGAGCATGTGCATCTGATCATCATACACATGAAAAAACATTGAGATAACCAAAAAAAATTGTTTGAAGCATATAAAATATTAGGAATGATATTCTATATATGTTCTAAGATTTTTTATTATAATAAAATGTGGTTCTATGTAGTTTCACTTGCATAATGATTTGAGATGGAAGAAGAAGAAATGAATGGTAAATTGTTCATTCAAGGTAATGAGAATGATAATTCATACATGAGAAATGAATTAATATTGAATGTATGGTGTGGTAAAATTTCATAACTATTTGATATAATAAGGAGAGTATTGGAGAACTGATACATTAACAATTTTTGATATTATAAATCGAGGAATTGAGTTATATTTGGTCTGCTACAAATTCAAATAATTGAGATTGAAGAAGATAAAAATTGTACCAGGTTATAAATTGATTATTATTTAGGGAATAATAATTATGAATATGTGGAGATAGGAATTTAATTATTTTGAATGTAACATATGATTTTTTTTATTCAGGCCTGAAGAAGAAGAACTAGTGCAGTCTATATGGAACTAAAGAAGAAGAAGTGTTGGAAAAATTAATATCCGATTCATTATAATTTCATTCAGATAATAATTCATAGATTATCAGTGATAAAAACATTCATATTATGTTCAATTAATATAAAAGAATAAGTGTTGACTTACCTCTACTATGAAGGTATTTTTTAAATAATTGGAAGATCATAGAGGCAAAGTGACATCCAACATGTCTCAAAAGTTGGAAGACTTTATTGGTGTTACAAATCTTTAACAAGTAGAATATTGTATTCATAGGTAATATAAATATATATCCAATATCTTTAAAATGGTATTATCAATTTATTATAGTGAAATTCAAGTAAATTTATGTTCATTTCTTTTTGTAACCATGTTTAGAGGATTTGTTTCTAGTGGTTGTGTGGATGGATTATTTTTATACCATGAGAAGGACTGACAAATCTGATTGGGTATTGAACCTTGTAAAACATCATGTTAAATATTATAATTCTTTCATATACATTCATTATATAAAAAAAGGTAATGATATAATCAATATTTAAATATGTCTAAGTGGTAAAAGGGATAAAAGATTAAATTCATGAAAAAAAACCCAAACAATGATTCACCCCTAGTGTTTGGGATATCCAAAAGTGGTCCTCTAACAAAACACTCATTAAAATTCACAAAAATCCCATGAATCATAAATTTACTATACCATTACCTATATATATCCCTCCTATGGTTATCCAATATATTTATAAGCTCATTTTAAGCTCTGAGAACCACCATCTCAAGGTAAGGGATCCCCGCCTTCTCCTCTTTATTCAAGCATGTTTTTTATGTCAATCCATTTTATTTACAATTATTTAAGTTGGTGTATGTTTTAACACATCCCTCTTACTATTCATGTGATTTTTATGTAATTATAATCTTTTTTTCTCTCTTATTCACCACTTTTATAAACCATTGTGAACACACATTATGTTACCGAAATTTTCCAGTGATTTTTCATGCTAACCATTTGTGTGGTGAATACCTATCTCTATTTACATGCAAGTTTATTCACATAGTTGTACCTATCCATTATTTATTGCGGATTTAAATTTATTTAACCATCACTCCATATTCATGAGGTTAAAATTAATGAATGATATCCTTATGTTGTATAATCTATGTGGCACACTTATAAATGTATATGACATGAAAGTGATAGGTGGGACCAAAATTATATATACATCAAATTCATTAGGAAATGTTTTTATCTCATTATATAACATGTATGGTTCATGATAGGTTATCTTAATAACACAATGTTATGTTTTCTTGGCATTTATCATTGACTTATGTTTATGATGTCATCTTTTATATTGTTTCCCAATTCATATGTTGCCTTGATGTTATCATGTAATATCAGGGCTCATTATCAGATATTGTGATTATAATCCCTATTATGACAAGTTTATAAGCCTTTATAATCATATTTATAACTTTCATCATGTTATTATTTGATCATTCCCTTACTAGTCTTTATAGATTACCCATTTTCTATGTACGTCTTAAGGTTGTCTTGTGTAGTTTTAGAATATCAATAGAATAAAAGTTCATGTTATGGAGTTTTAAAATTGGTTTTTTGTATTTATATTATAATTTTTTATGTTATGTATAATTACAAAAAATAAACAAGGCTTCACGATGTTCTAGGTTTGTATTAAGTATATCTTTATGTAATAATTCAGGAAATAATGTGTATTAAAATATTGGTTTTCATATTATCTCTTTTAAAAAAGAAATGTAAATGATATTTATTTATTTTTATTTTCTTTAAAAATAAAAAAAAGATTTTTCTATAGTATCTAAATTCTTATTTTATCTTCCAACCTCGATTTCTTATCTTTCCATTCATCTCCTTTATAGCTTCCATTATTGGGGATTATTTTCAAAATATGGTTTCTTAATACCTCTTTATCCAGATGAAATAGATTTTAAAAATGTATTAACCTATTTTTCACTTCATAAAACCTTACTCATCAAAACTAAGGTATAATTACAAATTAGGTATTCTCGTAAAGGTATGAATTGATTTAAAAAAAAGTGTTCTTATATTTAGATTTTGAAACTAGAAATTAATTTAGATAAATATAATATTATTCTACATTATATAAAAAATATTATGGAATAGGACACTAAAGTGTGGTAAAAATCCTGAAGATTAATATGATAAAATATTATGAAGTATAAATATTGGTAAATTTTCAATTTAAATAAAATAAAAATACGAGAAGCAGCTTTCTTTAAAGGTGTGAATGTGGTAACCCAAGTATTTTTAAAAATTCATAATTTTATGGTTTTTTAATAATCATAATTACAAATTTCTATATTTAAATTTAACACACACACACACACATATGCATTTCATGTTATGTGATATATTGTATACTTTAATTTTATACTCATTATAAATTTTAAATTATTGTGTTTACATTATGATAGATAATGTTTTTTATTTATTCGTTAAATATGTTTTTATAAAATGGTTTCTTATTGTGACCAATTTAAAGAATTATTTAATTGTTAGATGTTTTATAAACTTATATTTATTGATTTAAAATTTTCTTTTAATATTCATATAAATAATTTTTCCATGTTATGAAACTATAATATGATTTTCATTATTTGAGAAAAAAATTGTTTTTATTCTAAATAAATTATCTTCCCTTGTATTATACATTTTTATTTAAAAGCTAAATTTCTAAAGTATAGAATTTTAATGTGATAAAATTTACATAATTTTTATTTTTAAATTTTTAATATTATATTTGGGTGAATATTTGGTATTTTTCTAAGAATGTATATATTTTGGTTATAGTTAAAAAGTAATGTTTTTATGAATGTTGTATATATCAAGTATTTATCAAAAAATTAATATAATTTTTTTTGAAACTTATGCAAGTTAAAATAAATTATTTTGTACTCAAAATATAATGTAAAAATAATTTAACTAATATAAATAAATTTTTATAGAAAAATTAAAATTAAAATAATTAACGATGAGGATACAATTCTTTTAAATAATAGGAAAAAGTTTGAGTTAATGCCATTGTGATAATATTTAAGAGGTTATATGGTTATTCTGAATATAAAATATAAATATGAGGACTAATAAATAATTTCTACTTATATTTATTAATTTTTATATTATATAATGTGTTAATTATCCATATGATTACCCAATGACAAGAAGATATAATAAAAGTCAAAAATATTTTCATAAAAATTCAAAAATTATATAAATGGGAAAAAATAATGTTATATATTTTTCTGGATGATTAAATATTGTAATAATAAAATATATTTATGTTCATAATTTATAATTATTATTGTATTTTAGAATAATTATCTAAAATTCTTACGTAGAGACGACATAGATCTTGTGCGAAGAGGAGAAAGTTAAAAAAGAAATGGGTAAAAAATATTTAAAATGATAAGATCGAGATGAATTATGGTGTTTCATATTTTTTTTGATAAAATGGATAAGTAATAAAGTATTTAAATGTTTAAATTTTAATTTTATAGTTACCTATAT
Organism: Viscum album; assembly: GCA_963277665.1. Lineage (NCBI taxonomy): Eukaryota > Viridiplantae > Streptophyta > Magnoliopsida > Santalales > Viscaceae > Viscum > Viscum album. The sequence goes on from OY728157.1 coordinate 403,803,181, forward strand.
ATTTTTAAAGCCAAGTTATTATAATAACACTGAAAATGGATTTTTAAAGTCTATATATTGTTATAAACGAATGAAAATTTTAAAATATATAATAAAAATTTATTTTTAGTCAACTATGAATGGGTAATAGTAGATAATATAGTCTATGTTCGTTTAAGAGATATTATATTTGTTTAAATTACATTTATCACCCTCAAACACTAAATATTTGGAAAAACAACATCAAATTTTTTCTATAAAGAGGGAATCAATCCAAACATTCTGAAACATATCTCTTGTTAAATATTATATCCAAATTATTCCAAAATACCACTCTAAAAATATGTCCCCACATTAATACATATTTTTACTTAACTAAATTCCTTTATTTTATGTTATAAGATCCAATCTTAAAAAATTTATTTAATGGGTAAGAAAAGGGTTCTCTATTGTCTCCCATTTCTTATTTTTGATTCATTATCTTAAAATATATACATATTATAATATTATTCTTATATGATTATATTCCAAGGGTATTCTAAAATATTTTACCAATAAATAATATGATATTTCCCATTACCACTAACCAAACTCTTTTTCAAAATCCATTACTTTTTCCTAATATAGTATTCTAAATAAATTTGTATTGTAAAATTTCCTCTTAATATTTTTAAATATATAGTAATAATTAATTTGAAACCTAATATATTATTTATATAATATTATCATCTTTTTATATATCAAAAATATTTCTTTATATTTCATTCTTTTAAACTCTTTGAAAAATGTATCTTACCATGTTATTTTTACACTTTATATGTAAATGAATATGTTTTCATAAAATTAAATGTTTCAGGGAATTATTTCAAAATTGGTATTATTATATAATATAAAATTAAATTTATGTTCACTTCATTATTTTAATATATATTGTTAAAATATCCAACATAAAAATGAAATTAAAATTAATCAATCTTATTCATTTTTAACCATCAAAAGAAATATTGTATATGAATATTATTTTAATGGTGATTGTTCATGATCTATTGAATTATTTTTCTTAAGGAATTATATAGAAACTATTACTTAAAATTTATTTAACATTTGGAAATATTATAAAAGTACCTTTTATCATTGAAAATATTTTAATCCTTCTTTAGATATTATGAAACTAATTTTCTCAAAATGATATATATGAACTATCATAGTTTCATAAATGAATGAAACACAATCAAAAAACAAAATAAAAGGAATAAAAATAAGGAAATAAAAATTTATAATGTTTTTTAAGGAATTAAACAATTCATATAATTTGGTTACTTAAGAGGTTATAGGAAATTCAGTGTGATTCAGGACTTAATGTAAATGAATTCTTAACTCATTTTAATTTCATTGATTAATATATTTTTTTCATTCACTATGTTATTTGAAGAGTACTTTAATTGTAAACTTAATCCAATTCATTACAATTCCCACCAGGGCCCATGTAGATGATTGTAAGTCAACACTGATACCCCAATACCACCTCCAATAGTTCAGGTTCTGCAAACTAGCATCGAGTAGACATATCACACACATGGGAGGCCTTAGGCTAAAGTACGTACACACCTGCACACATCTCCACACACTTGAATGATATATAAGGTAACCAAATTATATTGTAAATGAATTTATAACCTCTAATACCACATTATATCATGGAAAAAAAATATATAAAATTAAAATGGTTCCAAATACATTCCTATAGAAAATATAAAGGTGTTCAATCAGCTAATAAAAGGTTATATATACCAAAAAAAACATTGGGATCTATCTATAATATTTCTAGAAAAAATAATCTCCACCTGCTCTTAGTACACCTAAAAGTCTTTCAAAACACTAGTGATCTGCATATAAAAAAGAAATTATGGGTAGAGCCCATGTAATTTTTAGTATAAACCTACCCAATAGTACCCTCAAAAATCACCAAACATGAAGCATCAAAAATGGATAGAACTCTAAATAACAAAATCATGGAGAATAAACAATGTAACAAAAATATTCTCAAAGGAAGAATCCAAGTCTCAATGTGTGGTCTGTCCTCAATTCCATCCTAGGGATTATACTCAAGACTCCATGGTAATACTCACCAAAGATAACTCACTCATAAAATCATGATAAGAATTATGGAACTTATATAAGATGTTGTATTCATTATACTATTTCATATTAAAATTTAAAGGAACTGATAAGTATTATTCAAGATACTCACTCTATCAGATTATGTTGTAAGTGGGTTCTTTATGCACAACTTATGTATGTACATTGATAAACATTACATGTATACTATATGATATATATAGGGATTTATCTTACCAAAATAATTTTTATACTAATGAATCCACTATATTTACCATAGTTTTCATAGATTATATTTTAGATAAAAAGGTTATATAAGGTCCTAGTATATAATAAGAACCTACAGTATAACATAAAATACATTTCAAACATATATATAACATCTAAAAAATATAATATACATTACCTAACATAAAAAACTATTCGATAATCATATTGGTTTGGTGTCTTTGGAAAATTGGAAAAATAAATAATTGATTCATAAAACATCTACATAATCTCTAATTTATTCTTTCATAACTATATCACTTTCAACGTATCTTACTTAATAAATTTCTTCATATCCTGGGGTAAAGAAACCAAATAAATAGTGATATTAGATGCTCGGTATGGGTAATTATGGGAGAAAATGTAAGAATAAGGGAATTAGAACATGAAAATAACTTTTGAAAATTATATCATACATATAATGGTTCATGATATTTAATCATGGAATAAATTATCAAAGTTCGTGAGACAAGAATTATAAAAGAATAAAAAACATGATTCATTATATTATAACATAAGAAATGAAATGGCGGCATACACATAAGAATAAAAAATTGTTTTCATATTAGTCAAGGATCATTTCCAATACAATCATAGTGGAGAAAGTCATTTTCTGGAATGATTTTACTCCTCATTCCATCCCTATATTACTAAACCCCTTTTAATCCCTATTCCATTCTTGTATTACTGATTAGGGTTCACATCCCATTCCAGTCATGTCTATCTTATGAGATATAAATCTTTACCCAATGAATTGGAGGGAGATATATGTCCCACTCATCACATAATTAAAACCATAAATATGTGCTCCACAATAACATAAATCCTTTATCATATCCGAACCCATGAAATCAAATGGGTTAAATAAACATTTCATCATAACATAACTCATGAAAAAGAAAAAAAATTCAAAAGAATAAATCTATTATAAACATAAACCATCCATAGAATGAATAAGAATAGTATCATTAGATCATATTCTGAGTAAAAACTAAGTAAAATAAAATAATTTTTCCTAGATGCAAATTTATTTTTAAATATCACTTGAAATAATTCTTGAGAAAAATATCCTTTCCATTTTCAAAACATTTTCTTATGGTCATGAAATTACAAAGGAAAAAAATTTCATTGAAAATAAATTTGAAATATTATAATGTAAGGTTAAAAACATTAAGTCAGTATGAAAGTCGAAAAATATCATAATGTTGTATAAGTTAAGAAACATTAATTTCTCACTTTTTTTCTAAAAAATCACAAAGAACTTCATTTAGAAACGACAAAAATATACTTTTCAAACTGTTTAGTAAAAAATCACACATGTGTAAAAATTACATTAAAAAATTATAAAAAAAATACTAAAAATATTCTATATAACAAGTTTGAGAAACATGTATATAGAAGATAAATATTCTATACGAAATACTTACGTACAACTTATCCTAAATAATATTGAGATTGTGAAATTAACCCTTACCTTAGATCTGATTCTCTTTGAACATATATGAAACTCTTATATAATGGTTTAAATAATGTTATTAATTTATACCAGAACCATATTCATATTTATGATATCATATATTATTCTCTTATTTCATCTTATCACCTATTTGATAACAATATTCATTATTACCTTCTTTTTGGGTGTTAACTCCTTCCTTTTTTATGCATGTTTTATAGTATAAGTCACATATCTTATGCATAAGATATAGTTCTATCATCTCAAAAATTATATTAAGGTAATATATATCATAATTATTAATTATATACATTTATATAATCATTATTTAATGGATAACATGGAAATTGAGTCATGTCGTGTTGTGGAGATATTAGGTTGTACGTACACATGTGTGATGGTATCATTATCTTAATGGTAAAATGGTAAGTAAAAGTATCACATGTTAATTTTTTTATATAATTAATAAACTTTTGTAATTATCATATATATATATATATATATATTATTTCCATCATTGTATCCATCCAAATAAAGTGGTGTTGGAAAACAGATTACACCACAACGTTGAGACGGTAAGTCATACGTACACACATGCGATGGTTTTGTTTCTTCTAGGATGGATAAAAGGATGAATATGATTTCTCAATAATCATAATAAAATATCCTAATATATTTGATACTATATTTATAACATTATCAAGTAAAAACATATTAATATATTGTATAAGAAGAAATAAACATGAAAGATTTGGTAAAGACGATTACCTCTTCTTTAGCAGACTTCATTTAGATATCCTCTTAGGGAAACTAGGGTTGGTCTTTTGATAAAAAATAACCTATATAATGTGTCCATTAATGTTTATAAGAGATATTTTTATGGTATTATTAATATTTAAGTCTCAAGTTTATGTAAATATGTGAGGGAGGAGGTTCCCTTTTATAATTGAGGTGAGGAGTATTTTATGGAATTTCTACAAATATTAATTTATATTAAATTCAATCTCAATCCACACACCTCAAAAGTTCCATAGATTTGAATATAAGAAAATATAATATTTTAATATCTTCATGTAATATATTTTATACATGTTTTTTTATTATTTTAAACCTTATCATATTGATTAACCCTTATTTAACCAATTTTAATTTTAACATTGGTAATAATTTTTTAATATTAAACACTTTTAATGTTTACATATGTGTCCTCAACTAGAAAATAAATGAAAAATTTATAACATTTTCGACCATATGTTAATTATTTTTTATTTTTAAATATGTTTTATTATTTTTAAATAATTTAATAAAATATTATTTTGATAAAATATCATTATCATCAATTTTGACATTATTCCTTATATGGAATTTTAAAAATCTAAATATAATAAGTTAACTTCAAATAAAATATTTTATTATTTCGCTAATAGATCAAGCTCATCTGTAAGATTATTTTATCAGATTAAATATCTCAAATTATATTTATTTTAATATTTTTAGTAACATTTATTTGATATTTCCATTAATAAAATAAATTCTCAATTACTGTTGTGTAATTATTTAATGTATTTATTTGTTTATTAAAACATTAATAATAAAATACCATGATGAAGATAAATATTCTATATTAAATAATAATATATTTATTCAAATTATAATTTTGGTTAACCTATATTAAAAATAATCTAGAAATTCAAATATAAATGTAACATCTTTGAATTCTTATTAAATTAAATATTATAAATATCATAATCTCATCTAAGTGGCCCAAAAAAATTATATCACAAATATATTTTTATTAAGTTAAAAATATAGATTTATGCATGTTTATAACATACCTTTTTCCCGTATGGACAGATAAGGGATATTTAAGACAAAGAAAGTGACATTTTGTTATTTTCTTTGAGTTAAATATTATATTTGTCATTTTCATGGAAATCATTAATTAAACAACTTAATTTAGATCCTTATGTGTAATGGAACAAATTATAGTCATCTGATAAAATTTTAGCATGTTTTAGGGTCATTTTCTTGTCTTTATCATTTTATTTTTAAACTAAATTACTTAGTTTACGTTTTATCATGGTAACAAAATTTACTAATGTTATTATTAATATTGGAAAAAAAATAAAAGGGGCCTATTTACTAAATATGGACCTTATTAAACTAAATTTGGTAACAATTTTTTATATTTCAAACCATAAAATTTTCAGAGTTAAATTCAAAATAAAAATTGAAAAAGGAAATGAAGAACAATTTTTCAGAAAAATACCCTTTCAAAACATAAACATTTTTATAATAAAATCATGTAAAAAATCATTTTCAAAAACCTTAATTGGATTATTTTAAATAAAAATGAACTAATTAAAATTTAAAACTAATCTATAACATAATTTTACATTGTAAATGATTTAAAGAAAATTTAGTTTTCAATAAAAATCGATATTTTCACTATTCCTTAGAAAATAAATGTTTTCAAAAAATTATAGAAATAACAATTTTAAGTTATTTTTTACATGATTAATTAAAAAATGGAATTAATTTTGTTAAATATAGTTAATTAAAATTCTAAAAATTAATATTCATTCATAAAAATTGGAAAAACTCATTTTTAAAGAAAATTATTTTTTGAAAAATAATGTGACATTACTAATAATTGGGTGATAATTTTATAGTCACTTTGCAATAAATTTATATTGAGTTCTACCTTTATATTTATTTCATAAATTATTTATTCATATTTATTCCCTCCAATTTAACGGCAATGTTATAATGGTCATTTTAAACTAATAATATTTTAATTGTTTCCCATGGTTCTTTTAAACTCGATGTTTTGTGTAATAAAATATATCAAAGGAATGAAATTATTTAAAGAGAAGTATTTATTAAAAATTTAGTGTGTGAAATTATACCCCCATTAAAATAAATTCCCCCTTATAAATTTATCACTATGATAAAAATAGATAAGGATACATCTGCCTCATCGTATCCTCAAGTTCCTACGTAGCTTCATCAAACAGGTGGTTCCACCATAAAAATCTGACCAAGGAAGTGTTATTGTTTCATATAACATTTTCTCAATTATTAAGAATATATATTGGTTTTTCTCTATAAGAAACATATTAATCCAGTAATATAACTTATAATTTTAGTACATGTGAAGGATTAGGTACTTAATTTCTCAGGAAAGACATGTAGAACACAACATGAACATGATGGAGGTTTGGGGTAAGCACCAATCAATAAGCTATTATCCTAATAAAATAAATAATTTAAAAAGGGAAGATATAACAAGGTCTTATATTTCCCTTCATTCAAAATCACACCACTCTCTTCTAGGGATATATTCATCTGAATACCTTGTCTCCCACTTCAAACCCTAGTTCTTTTCATTGATTATCAAAATAACTTTTTTGTTGACTATGAAATTCTATTATGTGTTATTGAATAGATATAACCTTCTCTACCATTTCATAAAATTGATAGGGTCCCAATAGCTTCCTTTCCCTAACTTCATCCCATTATGTTGGAGTTATTTACTTCTTACTATATAGGGATTCATAAGTTTCTATATAAATACTGGAGTGAAATCTATTATTGTAAAACAAATTACCAAATTTATGTGCTGATCCCAACCACCATCAATATATAAAGCTCACAACATGTCTTTTAGACTATTAATTTTATTCTTAGATATACCATCTGTCTAATGATCAAAATAGTACTGAAAGTTTACTTTTTACCCAGGGTATACAGAAGACTTCTCCAAAACATGGAGGTAAACCTCAGATCTCGATTATATATAATGGAAGTTGGTACTTCATAAAATCTTTCCACTTCTTTAATATATATTTTGGAAATATGAACCAGAAAAATATCTTCTTTCATATAAATGAATTGTGACAACATCGTATGAAGATAAACCATATCCTATATAGCATTAAGATTTTTAGATGTTTTAGGAAGTTGGAAGAAAAAATATATGTGGATGTTTTCTCATTTTCATTACATTATGGGTAATGATTGTAACATCCACTTACACTTCTAACTCTTAGCCTTAAATTTCTAATAAACCAGCCACCGATAAATATATTTTGAAATATCTTTCTTCATGCAATCACATCATAAATATTCTTTTATATCCCTATGAAACATTATATTTTCTGTATGAATAGAGAATGGTGGACTATGAGCCTCATCCAATATCTCCTTTATTAATTGTGGTATGGGAGGTATGTAAATATGGTTTTTGATCCTTATTATTCCAACATAATCAAAGTTTTACTCGGATAAATTTCTCTCCTTTTGGAACTCTCCATCTTCCTTCTACACCTTTTCAATATTCACTTGTATAGATGGCTGAACATTAATTTTATCTAGATAATGTTTATCCCTTTCCATTAAAGATTCTAGATCCATATCTTAAAAATCTATAAATATTGGATCTTTTTTATCCTCATCATTCATAGGTTATCCTGGTCCATTGAAATTAAATCATTTGCCGCATTGTTTTATTTCTCATATTAGTAATGTATTGTGCAATAATAATCTTTAATCAAATCCAACCATCTTCTTTGGCTCATATTCAGACACCTTTTATTGAAAATATACTATATACTATTATGATCAGTATATATGTCACACCTTTCTCCATTAAAATAATTCCTCTATACCTTTTATTCAAAAATTACTAAATCTAACTCCAAATCATTAGTAGTGTAATTTTCCTCTTGGATTTTTAGTTGTTGTGTGGCATAAGCTATCACCATATCATTTTTCATTAGAAAAAATCAAATCCCCTTATTTAATCCATCATTATAGATCACAAACATTTCTCCACTATATGTTAGTGTGATTATAGGTGCACTGATAGCCTAATTTTCATCACTTTAAATTCTCTTCACATACTTCCATCTATATTAACATAACTCTATTTCAAGTCAACTTGTTGAGTCTATTAAATAATCAGGAAATAAATTTCAAAAAAATTTAATATTATTAAGAGAAACCAATAAAAAATTAAATCTTGGTTATCATTGTTGGTTTAGGCCAATTTTCAATAACCTCTGTCTTTGTTTGATCCATAGATATACCCTCTCTTGAGGTTATGTGGCCCAAAAATGAAAATTTTTGATTCCGAAATTCACACTTGATTAATTTTACAAAAAGCTTATACTAACTCATGGTCTTTAATACCATACTTAAGTGATATTAATGTTCTTATTTTCTCTTTGAATATAAAAGAATACTTTTTATAAATACTACCACAAACAAATTAGGATTGTATCTAAATACTCTATTCATTTAATCCTGGAACATAGTGTGATAATTAATATGATCAAAATGAATAATTATAAATTCATAGTGTATATATCTTAAATGAAATTATCTCTTGGCTAAATCCTACTTAAATATCAATTTATTTTATCTAGAATGAATATCAATCTTATAAAATTATTGAGCTTCAAGCAGTTAATCAAATAAGTCATCAATATGGGGGAGATGATATTTTTTTCAAGATAGCGATCTTGTTAGGTTCTCGGTATTCATTGTTGAGTCTCATTGATCCATATTTATTATTAAAAAAATAGTTTCGCCCCAAGGTGATTCAATAAGGAATATTAATACCTTTTCATTATTATCTTATAGTGTATTCATCAATTCTTTCAAATTAATTGCGATCATTCTATAAGTATTCTTTGAAATAAGCATAGTACTCAGTATGTGTTCTATTGAAAACTAAACTTCTTGATTCAGTGAAATACCTGAAAATTATTCCAAAAGACATAAAAAAATTCAACAAAATAGTTTTATACTTAATAGTGAGCATCTCACCAACCATATGAGATAGATAACCTTTATTTATAAGAATTAAGACCCACATGATGGCTATAATTTCCAAAAGAAGTTCATATTCATCCTTGCATAGATAAATGGTCAAATATTTATTCTTAATATGAAATGTGAAATCCCTTCCTTATAGATTGATATGATCTCCATATATTGAAATTCAATACCTGGCAATAATTACACCTAATTCTACTAAAGGAAGGATTATAAGATTTGTGGGAATTAATTTTCAATAAACATTAATCGGATAAGAATTATAAGCATATCATGGGACCATTGTTCTGTTATACGTTTTCATAGATAATTGGTTAGCCACTTGAAGAGGCTCATATTAATTTTTAATATATATAATATTCATGTGATATGTAATTAAACAACATTTTAGTTAATTTTACACTTTGAAAATTATTTCACATTATGATTGTAATTCCCCTTTAAAATGCACTATTATATGGTACAATTTTGAACAATTAATAAAATAAGAAATGGCCTTGATTTTATTTTAATGTTTTATTTTAAAGTTTCTCATGCTACAAGGAACAATTCATTTTTCTTAATTATCTTAAGATTTTCATTGGAAGACCACCAAAATGGGCTTTCAATGCACCACATTTTGGGCAAAGTAAACTGGAGAGCAGCCTAATTAGGAGACAGTATCGCCCAGGATATAAGCCCAATGATTCTAAAAAGTTAAAAGAAGATATATGACATCATGGGTAAATTTTAATTCAATTTTAGAAAAAGATAATTCGGATGTTTGAATGGAGTTTCAGGCAGCCCAAGTTGGAGATAAATTTCTGTGCCAGGTTCTGCGGCCCAGAAAAACATCCCACCATTATACACATATCTTATAAACCATAAACTTTATTGGGATGAAAATTTACCGACGGTTAGGGTACATCTGGAGATACATTTTTTTCTTCTATGGACCACTCTAATTCGGCCTTATATAAGTCCATATAAGCACCTGTGTTAAGTGGATGAAATATGGCTGCAACTTTCGGTCAAGGGTGGAAAAGTCTTATCTCATTTACTTTCCATAACCCTAGTCCTACCACCATTAATTAAGGAGACTTGGACTGATGGGGGTCATTTTAAAGCTCCCAAAATTCCTATTTAAGGTAGTTTTTTGGAGTTTTTTGGGACCTTTGGTGCTCTCTTTCATTGTAATGTTATGCTATATTTTTGTCCCAAGTTGTCTTTCACATATAAGTTGTTCTAATTTATCTTAGTTTCTTAATAAAAGTTATTCTTCTACTCTTATTATGTTCGTATTAATATCATGTTGATGCCTTTATCACAAGGTGTGAATTTATTCACACCAACCCTTGTGATATTATCACACAACGGTGGAGTTATCATATTTCATTGTTTTTTACTTATACATTTCCTCCCTCATGAGTCTACTTACTACTTCCATTGAAACCATAGAATCAATGTAGGTATAACCACTTATGGTTTGATCCAATGGAGTATCAAGGGGATGGATTGGATGTTATTTATCACCCCATTAATGTCTAATAACTTCTTTTAATTGATATTTTTATTTGATGATTTTAAAACTTCTTCATCCTTGTTGAATTTTAAGGGCACGTACTTCAAGTGATAATATAAACCTTTACCTTATAGTGCTCATAAATTTGATCCTCAAAGTGTATATGTGATTAGTATTATGGTGTGTTGGTATGAAACCAGTGTGTGATGATGTTTTTTTACCTTCATGAATAAACCCATCTCAAATAAAAAAAATTGAAATTGTTAAAAAAGAATTTCATCAAATCTGCCCCTTGTAATAACCAAGGATCAACACTTTTCATAATTTAATTTCACTTAATCCATGTAGTGTTTTCTTAAAAATATCTAAAATAAACCCAAATTTGGCCACTTAATAGCCAAAATAAGTCCATATAATTAATGTTTCTATAGGTTTCTTCTTAGGTCTCTGAGGATTCGATAACCCAAGATAAACTACAAGTGACCACTTAAACCTAATAACTTGGGTAAATTTGGGCGAGACCACTAACCCATCTTCTAATTATTGAAGTACTATAGATATTAACTTCAAATATTATTTATAAATAAATGATTGGATGGATCCATAATCAAATAAGATATTATCTCTTTTAGAGTGGACGATAAGCTTACCTTTTACCCCTTCATTGTCATGATCCACACCACCAATAGTGATCGTATATGATTTTCCATTGTATTTTTTCTTAAGAGGTTCTTAAAGTCAATAATCATTTATAAACCGTAAATTTGGGCATTGTTTATCATAATTCTCATTTCCCTTGTACTTGAAAAAATGAAGTGTGTGATGTTCATTCTGTGCAGTCTTTTATCTATTTGAATCATTAACTATTTTTTCCCTCACATTGGCTGTAAATTTCCTTATTACCATCATTCCCACACTTAAAACATTTACTAGTAACCTAAAGACAATTTTCTCCGTTTTTCTTTCAACACTTTGAGAATAAATTAAATCTAATATTCTTTTCACCATGGTTTTTAGATTTTTCTATCAATTTCATTCTTCTCTTCCAAACAAACCCATAATATTAATGGGCGAATCGAATATCTATCTCAACCTTGAGCGCACATTAAATGGTTTATTCATATATAGTGAAGTATCTTGAGGATAACACCCTTTTAAGATGTGGTTTTAATCCATTGAATAATTTATCAACATTAATTTCAGATTTGATGATAATTTTATAAGTGAACCTTGTAAGTATTATAAAAAAACATTTCATGGGTACCAATATATTCATTATCCTCTTTCTTAATCTCAAGGAACTCCATTATTTTTATATTAAAAATATGAGGATGGTACTTATTCAATAATTATTTCTTGAACTCATCCCATTCTATAGATTTGATTTCATCTCAATGCCTAGTATTTTTATTGAGACTACACCATTGATCTAAATCAACTTTAAAATGATAGACTTCCAAAATGAATTTATCATGTTCTGAACAATGGAGAACTGAAAATATCTTTTTAGTTGTACTAATCCATTTCTCATCCAATAAAGGATCAGAAGACCCACTAAAAGAAGTTAGATGTTGGCGCATGAAGGACTCAACAAAATTTTTTTCCCTCTTTTTCTCATTAGGATGTCTTTTGGTATTGATATATTGAGAAATTTGTGTGAGCATAGTAGTAGGATTTTTTATTGTATCTTTAATAGCATTCAGTTTCTTAGGAGGAAAATCATTACATTATTCGTCGAATTCAACATTAACGCAGTTCCTTCGGGTTCCAACCCTTGAATAAAATCCAAAACCATAGTTTGGAGAGCAATAATCAGATTGGGAAAACCATATAATTAGGGAAAATTACATAAACAATAAATTCACGACACCTTAGGTTTTATCCTAGGTTACTTTTTATTGTCACTAGAATGCTATAATTGTATCCAACACATAGACTCATCCTTAGGGTTCTTACTAAGGTTTTCTCATCATAGTTTTCAAAGGTTAGCTAAACCTTGCTATAATACCAACAATAATGGACAATAAATTTCATAAAAAGATATTAAATATAAATAAAAAAATATTTATTATATAAAATAACAAAACAAGATCAGAACGGTATAGGTTTAGGGTCTTTAGAAACATGGAAACATAAAAAATATTGATTCATAAAACATCTACATCATCTCTCACTTATTCACCATAACTAGAATTTTTCTTGAAACATATTACTTAATACCTTTATTAATATCATGGGGAAAAGAAACATAAGATAGGGTGATCTTAGATGATCAGTAAGGGTAATCAAGGGAGATAAAATAATAATAAGGGTATAAAAACATGATTTTTTTGTAAATTGTAAAACATGGATAGTGATATTAAGTAATGAAATAAATTATATAAGTTCACAATAAATGAATTATAAAATAATCAAATCACATAATTCATTTAAGTATAAAAAAAGATTAAAATGGTCGCATATGAATAATCATAGAAAATAATTTTTATATTAGTCAACGCTCACTGTAAAAAATAGCATAGTAGACATTGTCCTTTACCAAACATAGTTCACTCCTTATTCTAGCCCTATATTACTAAACTGGGATTACACCCCATTTTAGTCTGGTATTATTGAGTTGGGTTCAATTCCCATTATATTCATGTCTATCTCATGAGATATAGATATCTGCCTAATGAAGTGGAGGTAAATATAGGTCCAATCCATCATATAATAAAAAACATGCATTTGTGGGCCACAAAAACATAAATAATTTATCATATCAAAACCCATGAAAATAAATGGGTTTTATAAACATTTTATCATTAAATAACTCATGGAAAAGAAAAAAGTCATAAGAATAAATAAATCATAAACATGGACCATTAAATGAAATAATAATAAAAATAGTATGATTTACTCATATCCCCAATAAAATAGAAGTAACATAAAATATTTTTCCATATTTGGAAATTGATTTTGAAATATCACTTGAAATAATTATTAAGGAAAATATCCTTTAAAATTTTAAAACATTTTTTTATAGTCATGAAATTAGAAAGAAAAACATTTTCTTTGAAAATAACCATGTAATATTGTAATGTGAGATTCAAAAAATTATTGCATCATGAAAGAGGATAAATCTATTGATTTATTATAAGTTAAAAAAACATTCCTTTAGTACCTTTTCTAGAAAATTAATAAATAAATTCATTTGAAAATGATAAAAAGATTCCTTTTGAACCATTTAGTAAAAATTCACACATGTATAAATATAAATTTGAAAAATTATAGAAGAGTAGTAAAAATATTTTGGAATTTTTTTTTAAGAAACATGGAAATTTAAGATAAATATTCCCTATTACACACAAATATATAATCAATCTTGATTAATAATGAGATTATAAAATTAACTCTTACCATATGTATGATTTCCTTTGTATGTATCAGAAACTCCTATATAATGTTCTAAAGAAAGTTATTAATTTATACCCAAACTATATTCATATTTATGAAATCATATATTATCCAAGTATATCATTTTATCATCTTTTTGTTCATAATATTCATTTTTACACTTTTTCGGGTTTTAACTACTTTATTTTCCTATGCATGTTTTTCATATAAGTACTTGTTATTTTGAAGAAGATATAGTTTTTTCATCTAAAGAATTATATTATGGTAATATATATAATATTTATTCATTATATACATTTATATAATAATTCTTGACTGGAGAACATGGAAAATGAATCACATCGCATTGTGAAGACAGTAGGTCATACATACGCATGAGCAACGGTATCTTTCCCTTAATTATACAATGGTATGGAAGTTGCTGGTATAATAATTTTTTTCCAGAATTAATATAATTTTTTAAATATAATATATATATATATATATTATTTCCATCATTATAACCATCCAAATAAAGTGGTAATGAAAAATAGATTACACTATATAGTGGAGATAATAAGTCGTATGTAAGGACATGTGATAATTTTGTTTTTTATGATAAATAAAAGGTAAAATATAGTTATTCCATAATAATAAAAACATATAAGAATAAATTTAATACTATATTTATCACTTTAGAATATAAAAAAATATCAATAGAAAGTATAATAATAAATAAACTGTAATGTGTTGGCAAAGATGATTACCTCTTCTTCAGAGAACTTACTTTAGATATAATTTTACGGACACTAGGGTTGGTCTCTTGAAAATACCTGGACCTATAATATGTGGATAGGGAGGTTTATAAGATAATTTTTTATGCTATTATCTAGATTTATTTCTCAATGTGTTGTAAATAAGTTATAGTGGAGGTACATTTTTATAATGGAGGTGAGGGGAACTTTTGGAATTTCTAAAAATAGTAATTTTTAATAAATTCAATATTAATAAAAATACCTACAAAAGTACATGGATTTGAATATAAGATGATATAATGTTTTAATATCATCAAGAAATAAATTTTAGGCAATTTTTTGTATTATTTTATACCTTATCATTTTGATTAACCCTTAGTTAAACTATTTTAATTTTATACAGGGTAAAAACATTTTTAATATTCAAATGTCATATTTATTACTTATTTTATATCAATTAAATCATAAATAAAAAATTTAAAACATTTTAGACCATATTATAATTATTTTTTTATTTTTAATGGTGTTTTATTATTTTTAAATAATTTAATAAAATGTTATTTTGATGAAGTGCCAATAGTGCCAATTTTGATACTATTCATCACAATGAATTTTAAAAATATCAAGAAAACAAGTTAACTTAAAAAAAATTAATTTATCTCTAATAGTTCAATTCCAGACAAAATATATTTTTATCGCATTAATTATCTCAAATTATATTTATTTTAGTATATTTAGTAACATTTATTTTATATTTCAATTAATAAAATAATTATCGCATCAACATTGTACAATTATTTAATATACTTATTTCTTCACTAAAAATTAAGAATAAAGTTCCATGATGAATATATATCTTATATATTTCATAATAACTTTAATTTTAATTAATATTTTGTGTAAACTTGTATTGAAAATAAAATAGTATTTTAAATTTGAATGTGATATCTTTGAATTTTTATTAAATAAAATATTATAAATATCATATTCTCATCTTAGTGTCCCAAAAAGTAAAACAATAATCAAAAATATTTTTATTAAGTTAAAATTTTACATTTATGTTTGCTCATTGCATGCATTTGTCCCCATGTGGACACATAAGTGATATTTAAGACAAATAAAGTGACATTTTGTGACTTTCTTTAACTAAAATGTTATATAAGTGGTTTTTATGGACATGTGTCAATTAAAAAACGTAATTTTATCCTTATATCGTAAGGTTCAAATTATATTTATCCAATAAAATTTGGGCATGTTTTAGGGTCAATTTATGGCCTTTATCATTTTATTTTTTAATGTAAATTGTGCAATTTAACCTTTAATGCAACAACAAACTTTACAAATGTTACAATTCATATATGCCAAAAAAATAAAGGCAATTTGTTCACTAAATGAGTACATTATGAATATAAATATGGTAATCATTTTTCAAAATTCTAAAAATAGAATTTGAAAAATTAAATTTAAAATAAAATTAGAAAAACGCCATGAAACACATTTTTAGGGAAAATTACTTTTTAAAACATAAAATATTTTTATAATAAATTCCTTCATAAAATCCTTTTAAAACCCATAATTGTATTTTTTTAATGAAATTGAACTAATTAGAAATTAAAAATAATCCAAAAAACAATTTGAACATGTAATATAATTGAAAGAAAATACAGTTTTCTTTACAAATATTGTTAGATAGCTCTCTCAAAAGTGCCCCTTTCTACTCACATCCCCATGTCCAATGGACACAATACTAGACTGAGAAAGTGGGTTCAAAGGTAGCCTCACCGTGTGAGCCTCAAAATTAATAATAATGTTTCATGTAGTATGGTACTGATCTGGGGTGCTGGGTTGATCATGGAAAAAAGGAATTTTGTGATCATTTCCTTCAATGCTTTCATGGGTAGAGGTGACTCCCTCATAAAGGAGGATCAAGAAGTTCTCATAATTATCCTTCTATGTATTCAGATAAATATTTAACTTATGGTAGTCGAACATGATTATCTTATAGTTTACAATTCTCTATGTGGACATGGGCCTACCCCCAGGTCTATCGAATATACTATCTTGAGGTAAAAAGGTATGATCCATAGCAGCATTGGGGTGATTCACACATGGAATCAAGGGAATAAAATTACTTATTTTTTGGGATCCAAGGTGGTTCATGGAGTGTCACTCTCTTGTTTCTCGAGTCTTGTATCTTTTCATTCTAAGGGAGTCAATCTTGTGTGAGAGGATACCCTTGGGATCCACCACTTTATACCCTTGGGAACCATATTTCCCTATATTTTTCTTCCCATTTTTCCCCTAAAAAACTTTCTATAATTAATAATATTTTTATTTTATAGTGGTGTTATTTTAAATATTCATTAAAAAATGTTTTCAAAAAATTATAAAAAAAATAAGTTTTGGATAATTTTGAATTTATGAATTAAAAATAGATATTAATTTTTAAAGATCCACTATCTTAACTTCTAAAAATTATTATCCATTCATAAAAATAAAAAATATTATCTTATAAATAAAACATTTTAAAAAAATAATGTGACATTACAAAAAATTTTCTAATAATTTTCTACGAACATACCAATACATTCATATTGAGTTTAAACATTATATTTTTTTTCATAAATTATTTATTCATATTTATTCTCAATAATTTAATATCAAGGTTATAATGGTAATTTTAAACTATCAATATTTTAATAGTGTATTGTGGTTCGTTTGAGCACTATTTTGCATGCAATGAAATATATCAACGGAAAAAAATTATTTAAATATAAATAATTTTTAAAATATTTTGGTGTTACATGAAAATTCCATGATAGTCATCTGAAAATAGTTTTCTATGGTCTAGGTTCATCATAATGATAGGATGCAGATTATATGTGACCATCAATTATCGGGGGATCACTCATAAGTATTAAGAATTCTTTTCCTAAAGACCTATATTGGTGATCTATATTAGGTGAGATCATAAGGACAAACCAACCAATAGGAACACCGCATTTTTGGGTTTAATTACATGTTTCTTTATACAAACATGTGTATTAGACTCTTAATTTGAAATAATTATCAATGTGTACTATTTGATTTCATATTTTGATTAAAGGAAAAAACCATGACATTGAAGTTGTGGAGAGGTTTATTGTGTTTGGTACATCATTTTTATATGGAATTAGTTTATTTATAAAGATATAATTTCTCAATTTTGATTCGAGTAAGTGATATCTTAGGAATATTTGATCATGTCAGTAGTACCTTCATACATCTATGTTCATGGTAGTCGAAGGTAAGTATATCCTATTATAATGAAAAATAATGAAGCCAGAATGGATGATGACACAAGTTTTGTGACCATATTTATGAGATATCATGATACAAAGAGATTATATTACACTGTGTGTTTATAAGAATGTTTTTAATTTCTATGAATTTTCCTTATCTTCTTAGGTCCCTTGATGGGTTTCTTCATATCATTCTTAGTCTGTGAATATTATTCACTATTATCGAGATAAAGACTTAGAGGTTCACGCATAATAGTGTGTTCGAGTGTCTAACCTATTTCAGCGAATATGTGTATAAGACATGGTGGGACCTACCCTAGAGACTGATGGTTGTCCAAGTATTAACGATCACCAATGAATAAATAGATTAATTATTCTTTGATTATTGAATAATTTAAGTTTATTTTTTTATTAAAAGTATTAATAAAGTATTAAGGAAATACATGGAAAAAAATTATTTTAATATTAAATGATCATTTAATATTTATAGGATTTAAAATTCTTGTTAATGGATTTATTTCATCACAAAATATATTTAATATATATATATTACAAGTATTTGATAAAAATATTAATGAAAGTATGACACTGTTGGATTTTTATAAATTTTTTTGTATCACCTATTTTGTGGGTGTTGCTTATACAAGGGTCGGGAAACTTTTTTTAGGAAATTGACTCCCACTATATAAGTATTGGATAGATCATTTCTAGAGTACCATTCATGCCTTCAAATTCAAGATCTACTCACTTCCTTATTATATCTAAGAGGGAGAAAAATATCATCCAAGGGTTTTATCTTTGATCATCGATGCAGATCAAAGGAATTGGATCATGGTGATCATCGTGACACAGAAAGAAATTTTAGATCTTAGCACAAGAACCCTAAATTAAATAATTGGTGTTTGTATAGATTCTTGAAGTTTGTTCCAATGATATATAGGGTTTGAATCTCAAATCCATTGAGAAACAATCTCCAGTTATGACATTCAGTTGAATGTTCTTCCAAATTAAACAAGGTAATAATTCATGTTTAGTTTGTGCTTTAAAATACTCACATAAGATTCTATGACCTCTTTTTGAGCTCATATAACTGAATATGACATAGTTTCATCACTCCAATGATGAAAATATTTAAATATCTAACCAAAAGAATTGTGATGCACACCTAGATACCCTTAATTGATATAAATGGGATGGTGTGAATTTTTTGAGCCAAAAATAATAATAATTTGTGTTACATAAGTAGAGGGATTTGTTTTGGTCCTAATAGATCTGACTACACATAAATCCGATCTCAAATGTACAAGTTATGACCAAAAAAAAAATTTAGATTTTTTATTGTATCTAAGGGTTTTAAATTTGAAGAACGTATATTTTTAAACATGTTATTTTACCTGATTTTGGTGGCCAGTGGAGATTTGGGTCACCAATGTTTTTTGATCACGTTTCAACTAGAATCTAGTGACTAGAATAGTTATGGATGGTAAGTAATGATTACACGCCATTTATCGAATTATAGTAAAATAAAAAATAATCATTCATACTATTCAATAGAATTTGGTAAATTTTGGATAAAAATACAAACATAAAAAATAAAAGGGTTTAAACATTTTGGGGGGTATAACCTAGTGGAGAAAGAAAAAGTAAAAAAAGGATATTGTTGTTAGCCATTATTTTAAATACAAATAAAAAATTAAAAAACTAGTTTCCACTAGAAAATTTCCCCACCACACTATCTACTCCCTAAGATCCCTGAGAGCATATTCATTGTTGTCTTCAACTAGCAGTCAATAATCCCTCATTCGGTCACTACACTAGATATCACCCCATTGTGAAGGCTCAGCAAAGCCAATAGTCATCGGTGGATTGCAACAATATCATCCCTCATAACGGCTCCTCCACATGCATCATTCTATAGTTGACCACTATAACTACTCACTATTAATAAAAAAAATGTCACGACCCGTCCCCTGGGGCTTGTGCCGTGACTATCCCAATCCCGACTTCCATAGGCCAGGGGATGGCGACTAGCACCAAAGGCGTAAATCCCTAAAATTGGGAAGGCATTGCCTTTATAACCTGATAATGCACACAAAAGAGTAGAAGATGGAAGAAAAAAACTAAGTATAACTGTATAAGAAAGTTTATTGAGAGTAAAAAGGGGTCCGGAAATACAATCCAAACTGTAAAGTACAAGGAAACAGAAAGTACAACTAAAGAAAAGAAAAGTTGTCTTTGGGTCGTCCTCTGAGGTTCCTACCTGAAGGGTAGGTACAAATCACCTCCTCAGCCCTCCAAGTGTGTCTGTCTCCTCCGTGTATCGTCACGTCGTATGGTCCACCTCCGGGTACCATCCAATCCCAGTGCTCTCAGCCTCAGTCAGCATTGTCCGTCATCCGCATCCAACACAACGAGGTGAGGGCATAGCCCATGTAGGGGTGAGTATAACAATGCTTAGTAGGGACCCCAAGACCCTCAAGGTATCATAGAATCTAACAAGGATCAATCACAATGTATGAAATCAACAGATAACCCCACTTAGTTATATTCCCATACATATACCTAAGTTATCAAGTAATCTATCTCAATCATAACAAAAACAAAAAAGGTACTGACTCAGCTCACACATGTATAAAACTTTTGTAGAGAGTTAAAGATGATTAGATGTAGCCGGTAAATCATCTATTCTGTAAAATCCATACAGGATCCTAGAACAGTAGTTAGAACTGTCAAACCAACATAGGATCTTGGAACAATAGTCAGAGCTATCGAACCCACACATGATCCAAGAACAGTAGTCAGAACAGTCAAACCCACACAGGATCCAGGAACTATAGTCAGAGCTGTCGAACCCACATAGGATCCAAGAACAGTAGTCAGACCTATCGAACCCACATAGGATCCAGGAACAATAGTCCTAATAGTCATACCCACACAGGATCCAGGAACAGTAGTCTAAGATGTCAAACCCACACAGGATCCAAGAACAGTAGTCAGAACAATCCAACCCACACAGGATCCAGGAACAATAGTCTGAGTTGTCGAACCCAAACAGGATCCAGGAACAGTAGATAGAGCTGTTGAATCCACACACGATCTAGGAAGAGTATTCAGAGCTATCAAACCCACACAATATACAGTATCAATAGTCAGAGATGTCGAACCCACACAGGATTCAGGAATAGTAGTCAGAGCTATTGAACCAACACATGATCCAGGAATAGTAGTCAGAGCCTTCAAACCCATATATGATCCAGGAATAGTAGTTAGAACTGTCAAACCCACATAGGATCAAGGAATAGTAGTTAGAGCTGTCGAACCCACACAGGATCTAGGAACAATATTCAGAGTTGTTGAACACACACAAGATCCAGGAAAAGTAGTCAGAGTTGTCGAACCCATAGACGATCTAGGAATAGTATTTAGAGCTGTCGAACCCACACAAGATCCAAGAACCGTAGTCAGAGTTTTCAAACCCACACAGGATCTAGGAACAACAGTTAGAGCTGTCAAACCCACCCATGATCTAGGAATAGTAGTCAGAAAGTAGCCAGCCATAAGGTTTCCACACAAATCACACTTGATTTCGGGAGGGTCCGCTCCACAATCCAAGTGTCGTTACATAAACTAACACGAAGTCCCAAAAAGAAGTGTCCCAAAGGTCCGCCAAGTCATAGGGGTCTTAACACAATAGACGGTGCGTCAATCGGACGCCCGGTCTGCGAGTTATTAGCCTTTTAATCCCGAGGTCACGGTTGGATTCGTGCACGATCCAACCTGACCATAACTCAACTATACCCCGAAGTCTAGTGGGGTATACTGAAATGGACTGTCATGCTCCAAAATTACCAGTTCCGCTAGCGGTTCGTCAAATGGACATCATGTGCCAATGATATGGCCAAAAGAAAGTAAAGGGGTCGTAGTGGGTCTGGGTCTGTCCGTTAGGTTCAGCCTTGCCCACTGGGCCCGGCCCAGCAGGCACCGAGTAGCGTGAGGGCACGGACTGGTCGTGATGGTATGGACCGCTCGCGGGTCGGTGAAAGGGCGGTTCAGACCGAAGGCACCGTAAGGGGCACAGAAGGCTAGCTCGGCAAGGTGTGCGTGGGGAGCGGCTTAGCAGCTCGGGCAATATGGTCGAGGCTGGTTTGGCCAGCGCCAAGAGGGGCGTGGCTCGGGAGGCTTGACTTGGATGTCTGAGGCTGGGAGGTCGGTCCGGCATGGCTGGGAGGTGGCCGGGCTGGCCAGGAGGTAGCTGGGCAGGCCGGGAAGCGGCAGGGCAGGCCAGCTGGCGGTCGGTAGGTGGCCTGGTAGGCCGGCGGCAGGTCGGCGGGCGGCCGGGTATGTCGGCGGGAGGCCGGGTAGGTTGGGAGGTGGCCGGGCGGCCGGGGGCGGCTAGGCAGGCCGACGAAGGCTCGGCCAGGTCCGGTTCGGCCGGTGGTGTTGTGGGACGCCATGGGGGCAGTGCGAGTCATAGATGCCGCGGGTAGTGTGGCCTTTATCTTTGCCGCCTCCATCGCCTCGTCATTTCATCACCATGCCGAAGGACATCACAAAAGAGATAGACGAAGGGTGTCAGGCAATGTTAGTTTTTCCCGCACCCACTGCATTTAGGGTGATAGCAATCGGTCCATTATAAAAAACCACAACAATCCACCCACAAAAATAAAGCATCCTCCTTCTTCATTTTGATGGAAAGGAAGAACATGAAACTTAAATGAAATTAAACCCCTATATTTGTTTATTTTTCAAAGATGAAGTCATGGGAAGAAGATGGTGTTGTCTTCGTTCATCGCGTCCGCCATGCACTTCCAATCCAAGCTCTTGCGTCGGTTCGTTGACGACAATGAGGTGGGAAGATCGGTTGAAGATGTCCCATGTCGAAGGGGGTTCCGAGGAATAAAGTCGAAGATCCTCCACTCCGGAATTCTTCTTTCTTCATTCTTTGTTCTTCGTTGGCGAGAACTTTTCTCCCTAATCATTCTCTCTTCTCCCAAGTTCTACCAAAAGACAAATGCCAACCAAAATAATAGATTGTAATATCCTATTAAATCTTTGGCACAATATTAAAGTTGGAAGAATTAATTAAATTGGATTCACCTAATTAATTCAAGAGGTTGACACAATTTAATTTAATGAGGAGGATTGGCACAATTTGATGCTAGGGGAGTTGAAGAGGCTCCCCTACACTTAATGGATGTTTGAGGGTTTCTCCCCTTTAATGGGTAGTTTCAAGGGGTTAAAACCCATGTGGTCCCCACCATATTAAACATGAAGAGGAGGTTAGGTTCGGGTGGGCCCCACCACCATAACCTCTCATGGAAGGTTAAGATGTGGTGGTTCCCACCTCCAACTTCCACATGGAGGTTTCAACCAACCAAATAAAAATAAAGCTACAACTTTATTTTTATTTAATTGTTTCATTAAAAACCCAAAAACTATCTTTTATTTCTGCACATCTGTCATCGTGGTGAAAGTCTTTTTAAGCGAAGATCAGTGCTGCGAGTTCAATGGTGCCCTTGGATTTCAATTCTGGGAATCAGTTCAAAAGTTATAAAAACCCGCTCGTACGTTTACCGAAGGTACCCAAACAAAACTTCGGAAATTGATTTTGGGCACACCAGGCCTTGGAATCGTGTGCCATAAATTTTCGCGGACTTGTAAATTTCTCAGGTATTTAAGAAAAAAATTTCCACGAAAATTCTGGGTCTTTACATTCTCCCCACCTTAGGGGTTTAAGTCACCATAAGCTACAACTCGAACTAAGGGAACAAGTGTGGGTATTGCGCACGCATCTGAGCCTTCCACTCCCATGTGCTATCCTGGAGGTTCTTATAATGCTAGCGAACACACACTAGAGGTATCGACCATCGATGTAGGACCCACTCATATCGATCCTCAATCTCCACTAAAACCTCCATAAAAGTCACCCCATCGTCGACGTCCATCTCACCATGGTCGATGATGTGAGAAGGGATGTGCACGTATCTCTTCAGTTGGGATACATCGAAGATGTCGTGACTCGGTACAACTGAGGTGGAAGAGCTAAGCGGTATGCCACCTCACCAACTCTGTTGAGGAACTGAAAAGGTCTGATGATTCTTGGAGATAACTTACCGCCTCTGAAAAATCTCTGTAAACCTCATCGAGGTGAGACCCACAGAAAGATGTGGTCACCATCCTCGAACTCCCAAGGTATCTGTCTCCTGTCGGCATACAACTTCTACCTGTTCTGTGTAGTCTTCATCTTCTCCTGGATGATCTGCACCTTCTCTGTGGTAGCCTGTACCATCTCTGGTCCCACTAGTGTTGACTCCCCTGGGTCAGTCCAATACAGAGGTGATCTACAAGGTCTCTTGTACAACACCTCAAAAGGTGACATCCTTATGGTGGAGTGATATTTGTTGTTGTTGGAAAACACCACTAAAGGTAAGTGGTCCTCCAAGCTGCGACCGAAGTCGAGGACACAAGAATGCAACATGTCCCCGAGGGTTTGAATGGTCCGCTCAGTCTGACCATCCGTCTAAGGATAGAAATTGGTGCTTAAATGAAGTTGCATCCTGAAAGCCTCCTGCAACCCCTTCCATAGCCCGGAAGTAAATCATGCATCACGATCGGAGACAATTGTGGATGGAATACCATGTAAAGTCACAATCTACTACACATGTAGGCATTCAAAACTCTCTATTATACCCTTCTCTCTGATTAGTAGGAAGTGGTCCGACTTGGTGAGTCGATCGACGATCACCCAGATAGAGTCATGTCCCCTGGACGTATATGGAAGTTCTTTCATGAAGTCCATTGATATCCCATCCACTTCCACTCTGGGAAATCTAAAGGCTGCACCAAGCCTGGTAGTGCCTGGTTCTCTTCCTTCACTTGCTGATAAGTGAGGCATCGAGAGACAAACTATGCTACTGCCTTCTTCATACCTGGCCACCAGTGCTGTCGTCTGAGGTCCTGATACATCTTCATTACTACTGGATATAACACTATAGGAGATTTGTGTAACTCCCTCAACACTTCCTCTTGAAGTGACACTGGCACCGTAGTACATCTTCTGAAGAGGATGATGTTCTCCCCACCATCAGAAAATCCATCAGGTGCCTTCCCTGTAGATATCTGAGCACGTCATGTCTCGTAGTCAGCGTCTCTACACTGCGCCTTCCGGACTCGCAAAAAAAGTGGGGGAGTGACTGTAAGAGACTGTAGAAAGGCTGCTTCATCTCTATCCACAAAGGATATCTATAAAGCAGCCAGCTGCTCTGTCGCCTCGCCTAGAAGCTGTATACCTGATCTTCGTGCTAAGTTCATCTGCAACAATGTTTCCCTTCACAAGAGTATAGACTATCTCAAAGTCATAGTCCTAGAATAACTCAAGCCAACATCATTTTATTAGGTTTAGGTCCTTCTGGGAGAAGATATACCTGAGACTCTTGTCATCAGAGTACATGACAAAATGTTCACCCATCAGACAGTGCCACCACATATTCAAGTTGAAGACCACTGATGCTAACTCCAGTTCATGGGTTGAGTAGTTCTTCTCATGTTGTCACAGCTGCCGAGAATCATTTGTGATCACTACTCTCTTCTGCATCATGACACATCCGAGTCTGGTCCCTGATGCGTCGTAGAAGACTACGTACCCTATTCCCTCCTCTAGAAGCCTCAAGATGGGGGGCACTAGTCAGCCTCTGCCTCTGCTTCTAAAAGATCTGCTGACATATCTCTGACCACATGAATGGTTTCCCCTTCTTCATCAAGTCTGTTAGTGGAGCTGAAACTCTGGAGAAGTCTGGTATGAACCTTTGGTAATATCCAGCCAAACCCAGGAAACTCCGTAACTCTGTCACACTCTTGGGTGGTTCCGAAGAAAGTACATCCTCAATATTCGATGGATCTACTACAAATCCAACCTCTGAGATGACATGTCCTAGAAAGTGAACCTCTCAGATCCAAAACTGGCACTTCGAGAGCTTACCATAAAGTCGGTGCTCTCGGAGTGTGTCCAGTACTACCCGTAAATGGTAGGCATTCCCCTCCTTAGTAGTCGAGTAGATCATAAGGTATTCAATGAAGAATACGACAAAGAAATTAGGTTATGGATAGAAAATCATGTTCATAAGTCCCATGAACACTGCAGGAGTGTTGTTTATGCTTAAAGTCATAACCAAGAACTCATAGTGGTCGTACCGACATCTAAAGGTCGTCTTCTGCACATCCTTGTCTTGAACACTGAGATAGTGATAGCCCGATCTGAGTTCTAACTTCATGAACTACCATGCTCCCTTAAACTGATCAAAGAGGTCGTTAATCCTCATAAGTGGGTACTTGTTCTTCAAGGTCACTTGGTTCAGGAGATGGTAGTCGACACAAAGCCTCAAGCTCCCATCCGCCTTCGTGGTGAATAGAATCGGGGCTACCTAGGGAGAAACACTAGACTGAATGAATCCCTTCCCCTGCAAGTCCTCTAGTTGTACCTATAGCTCGCGAAGCTCTTCGGGAGACATTCAATACGCTGTTATAGAAATTGGTGTCGTCCTGGGCTACAGGTCAATGTAGAAGTCCACCTCTCTGTGAGGAGGTAGATCTAGAACAACATGAGGAAAAAAATCTGTGTACTGGTACACCACTACAGGATAAGTCAGACTCTCCACATCAACTTCTCCAAGGGTAAGGCTATCCAACTGATGAGTGATCGGCTACACCCTCCTCCGGGTATGTCCATCATGTTCTGCAAAGGCTTCCTTCTCACCGGTGAAGGTAAACCTCATCTCATCCGTGTGGACACACCGCACTTTGCGCCTAATACAGTCAATCTGAGCATGGAATGTAGATAACCTGTCCATACCCAAGATGGAGTCGTAAATCCTCGATTCTGATACTAGAATATCACAGCCGAAGCTCTCACCTCTTAAAGTAAACTCACACTACCGACACTAGTGCGTAATCATCGAATCTGCTCACGTAAGAGTCTCTAGCTATAAGGATCAAGCCAACGGCTTCGTCAGAATCTCTATGCTCCAAAAGAGGGTGGTGGAAATGAAAGAGTGACTGGCACTTGTGTCTATAAGAACAACAGTTAAGGTTTTGTAGACATAGATCATACATCGATTCATCTCCCGAGCGTCATGATTGTAAGCCTCAGTTTCCTGGAGTTGATCTCTCCCATGTCCACCTACTCCCTTCAGTACGCCTTGATCGAATCTCTGTCTCTGCCTAGGTAGTCCTTCAACCGTCCTCTGATCATCCAAATGGTGGGTCAGACAGTCACGAGCCATGTGACCCTGCCTTATGCATTAGTAACATTTCCCACTCCTGGCATGTCTGGATCTATCTCCAGTTCCCCACATGACCGATCATGAGTCATACGGTCATCCACTTGTAGGTCTGGTCCTCCTGGACCTCTATGACATTTGTCTACTGCCAGCTGCAGAAGACTCTGCTACATGTCGATTGGTGGTGGATCTCGATGCTGGAGACTGCTCAGTAAGGAAAATCTCCACCAGTAGGGCTCTCTATAGCACCCCCCGCCTGTGTCGGGATGCTGTGTGAGATCATCGGAGCATTGATCTCCCATATGAGTCCCTACTCAAAGGTCTGGGCCCTGAAAAATGGGTCCCGCACCATATCGGTGGAGTAGCGCGAGAGGTCGGTGAACCTCATTGAGTACTGTGCCACCGTCATGCTGCCCTGATGTAGATGAAGTAACTTCTATATCCACATAGCACGTAGGGTTTTTGGGACAAACTCCACCTAAAACAGGCTCTCGACGTCTGCCCAGATAAGTTTCACCTCGTCATGCACCCGGAGTATCAGGCTCCACCATCTATCTTCTCTTGCAGGAAGGAGACTCTCGGCAAGGATCACCATAAGTTTGGCTGGTGTCCCTACCAGTCTAAAGACTCTCACAACAGCCTCCAGCCAATCCTCAGCTACCAGCGGGTCCGTCTCACCCCTGAACCTGGGCGGCCTCTTGTGCTGGAACTCGTGCAATGCGCTCAGGTGGCGTGCACTCTCTACTACTGGGGATGGTGGCATCAGTGGACCAACATGGAGTGGTATTTATGGTGCCTCCGCTAGAAAATATCCTTGCACTGAGGCCTCATCGCTCAGTGGGCTATCTGTGCGTACAACTCTCGAAACCCTAGCTGGCTATCTGTGTGGAGGCATCTTGAAAAAAAAATAGGTGCTCTACGGTCAAAAAGCTATACTTGATGAGTTGACTCAAATAATTCACCAATAAGACTCTTGAAAACACACATACGATCATGTTTTTTCATGCACCGAGTCAGAAATCACAAGTTAGGGTCCTAGTGTATGGATACGCCGGCCGCCGCACCAACACTGGATTCCCTAAACTAATAACCACACTCACTACAAATAACACTACTACCGTCAATAATAAAGATCATATTCCTATGTTCTGGGTTAGAGTCGACTCCTTTGATACAAATTTTTCATGACTCGTCCCCCGAGGCCAGTGCAGTGACTACCCCAAGCCTGCCTTCCATAGGCTAGGGGCTGGAGACTAGCACCAAAAGAGTAAATCACTAAATTTTGGAAGGAATTTCCTTTATAACCTGAAAATGCACAAAAAAGAGTACAAGATGGAAGAAAACACTAAAAAAAACTATATAACAAAGTGTACAGAGAGTAAAAAGGGGGGCAGAAATACAAGCCCAACTGTAAATTACACAGAAATGAAAAGTAGAACTGAATAAAAGAAAAGCTTCCGTTGGTTTGTCCTCCAAGGTTCCTACCTGAAGGGTTGGTAAAGATCGCCTCCTCAGCACTCTAGGTCTGTCCGTCTCCTCCATGTATCGTCACACTGTATGGTCCACCTCAGGGTACCATCCAGTCCTGGTGCTCTCATCCTCAGTTAGAGTTATCCGTCATCTGCATCCAACACAATGAGGTGCAAGCAGAGCCCGTGCAGGGATGAGTATAACGATACTAAGTAGGGACCCTGAGACCCTCAGGGTCTCACAAAATCCAACTAGGATAAATCACAATGTATGAAATCAACATATAACACCACTTAGGTATATGCCCATACATATACCTTAGCTATCAAGTAATCCATCTCAATCATGAGGAAAACACAAAAGTTACTGACTCAACTCACACAGGTATACAACATTTGTAGAGATTTAAAGATGATTAGATGTAGCCACTAAATCATCTATTCTGTTGAAACCACACATGATCCAGGAATAGTAGTCAGAACTATCGAACCCACACAGGATCCAGAAATAGTAGTTAGAGCTATTGAACCCACATAGGATCCAGGAACAGTAATCAGAATTATCGAACCCACACAAGATACAACAACAATAGTCAGAGTTGTCGAACCCATACAAGATATAGAAATAGTACTCAGAGCTGTCAAACCCACACAGGATCTAGGAATAGTAGTTAGAACTATCGAACCCACACAGGATCGAGGAATAGTAGTTAGAGCTGTCGAACCCACAGAGGATCTAGGAACATTAGTCAGAGATGTCGAACCTACACAAGATCCATGAACAGTTGTCAGAGCTGTCGAACCCAGATAAAATCCATGAAAAGTAGTCAGAGCTGTCGAACCCAGACAGGATCGAGGAACAGTAGTCAGAGATGTTGAACCCACATAGGATCCAGGAATAGTAGTCAGAAATATCGAACCCACACAGGATCCAGGAACAATAGTCAGAGTTTTCCAACCCACATAGGATCCAGGAATAGTAGTCAGAGCTGTCAAACCCACATAGGATCCAAGAATAGTAGTCAGAACTGTCGAACCCACACGTGATCTAGGAAAAGTATTCAGAGCCGTCGAACCCACAAAGGATCCAGGAACAGTAGTCAGTGCTGTCAAACCCATAGAGGATCCAGGAATAATAGTAAGAGCAGTTGAACCCCCACAGGATCCAGGAACAGTATTCAGAGGTTTCAAACCCACACAAGATCCAGGAACAATAGTCAGAGCTGTTGAACCCACACAGGATCTAGGAATTGTAGTCAGAAGTAAGCCAACCATAGGGTTTCCAGACAAAGCATGCTTGATTCTGGGAGGGTCCGCTCCTCAAGCCAAGTTTCGTTAAATAAACTACCACGAAGTCCCATGAAGAATTATCTCAAATGTCCACCACGTCATAGGGGCCTCAATGCAACAGACGATGCTTCAATCGGACACTCGGTCTGTGAGTTATTAGCCTTTTGTCCTAGGGGCCCATTTGGATTCGTGCACGATCCAACCTGACCGTAACTCAACTATACCCCAAACTCCAGTGGGGTAAACTCAAAGGGATCTTCACGCTCCAAAATTACCATCGTCACTGACGGTTCGTCAAACTGACGTCCAGTACCAAAGATATGTCCAAAAGAAAGTAAAGGGGCTATAGTGGGCTCGGATCTGGTCTGACCCAGTCAGACCGACCTGGTATGACTTTTTATGAGCCGATCAGTTTAGTTTGGCCTCTTCCACTAGGCCTGGCCCAGAATACCGCGAAGTCCATGAGTAGTGCGAGGGAGTGGACCGGTCAGGAGGCCGCGGACCGGTCATGAGGGCACAGACCGGCCACGGGTCGGTGAAAGGGTGGTTCTTCCCAAAGGCACTGTGAGGGGTGCGGAAGGCTGGCTAGGCCAGGCGTGAATGGGGAGCGGCTCGTCCCGGATGTTCGAGGTTGGGAGTCTGGGCCGGCGTAGCTGGGAGGCAGCCTGGCAGGCCGGTGGTAGACCAGCGGACGACCGGGAGGCGGTCGGGCAGGCCAGGAAGCGGTCAGGCAGGCCGGGAGGCGGCCGGGTAGGCTGGTGGGAGGCTGGTCATGCAGGCGAGTGGCGGCCAGGCAGGCCGGTGGGGGCTCGGCCGGTGCCGGTTCGGCCGGTGGCGGTGTGAGATGCTGCGGGGTAGGTGCGTGTCACGGAGGTCGTGGGTAGCACAGCCTTTGTCTTTTCCGCCTTCGTCGCCTCATCATTTCGTTGCCAAGCCGAAGGACATAACAAAAGATATTGACATAGGGTGTTGGGCCATGTTAGTTTGGCCTGCACCCTCCGGATTTAGGGTGATAGCAATCGGTCCTTTAGAATGAACCATAAAAATCTACCCGCAAAAAGAAATAATCTTTGTTCTTTGTTTTGAAGGAAAGGAAGAACATGAAACTTAAATGAAATTAAACCCCTACATTTGTTCATTTTCGACGATGAAGTCGCTGGAAGAAGACGGTGTTGTTGTCATTCATCGTGTCTGCCACACACTTCCAATCCAAGAATGTGTGTCGGTCCGTTGATGATGATGAGGAGGGAGGATCAGTCGAAGACATCCCACATCAAAGGGGGTTCTAAGGAATAAATTCGAAGATGCTCCACACCGGCGTTCTTCATTCTTTGTTCTTTTTTCTTCATTGCCGAGATATTTTCTCCCTAAGCTTTATCTCTTCTCCCATGTTCCACCAAAAGACAAATGCCAACAAAAATAATAGTGTGATATCCTATTAATTCGTTGGCACAGTATTCAAATTGGATGAATTAAATGAATTGGCTCCACCTAATTAATTCATGAGGTTGGCACAATTTAATTTAAAGAGAAGGATTGGCACAAATTAATGTTAGGGGAGTTGGAGAGGCTCCCCTACACTTAATGGAAGTTTTAGGGTTTCTCCCATTTAATGGGGAGTTTCAAGGGGTTAAAAACCTGGGTGGTCCCCACCATATTATACATGAAGAGGATGTTAGGTTTGGGTGGGCCCCACCACCATAACCTCTCATGGGAGGTTAAGGTCTGGTGGTCCCCACCTCCAACTTCCACATGGAGGCTTCAACCATCCAAAAAAAAATAAAGCTACAACTTTATTTTTGTTCAATTCTTTCATTAAAAACCCAAAAACTGTCTTTTATTTCTGACCATCTTTCATCGAGGTGAAAGTCTTCTTAAGAAAATATTGGCGTTGTGAGTTCAACGGTGCCCCTATATTTCAATTCTGAGCACCGGTTCAAAAGTTATAAAAACCCGCTCGTACGTTTACTGAACGTACCCAATAAAACTTCATAAATTTATTTCGGGCACATCGGGGCTCGGAATTACGTGCTGTCAATTTTTGCGGACTTGTAAAATTCCCATGTATTTAAGAAAAAAATCCATGGAAAATCCGGGTCTTTACAAAAAAATTTGGTGTCACCTACCTCATCCCTCTATTATCTTCATGTAGTACATGTATATTTCTCCCAGAATTACTA
This sequence comes from Viscum album, assembly GCA_963277665.1. NCBI lineage: Eukaryota > Viridiplantae > Streptophyta > Magnoliopsida > Santalales > Viscaceae > Viscum > Viscum album. Next base: position 403,835,968 of record OY728157.1, read on the forward strand.
CCTGACAAGCATGCATCTCCCCAATTCCTGTGTCCCCTTTGCAAAACCACCCTTGTCCTAATCAGGTGAGTCATGAATAAATCGGGTTTGTTTGTCCTAGAATTGGTTGGGTGGGTCTATTCGACCCAAAATATCCTTATACAAGTCTCACTGACTCATATAATCCATGTACAAGTGTGTGGGATTCGGAATGGGCATGCACGGGTTCATACCAACCCATAATGGGCCAGGACAGTGTTCTGGAGCATGTAAAAGTTTTAAAAAATTGAATAAATTAATTTATCAATTTTTGGAATTTAAAAATAATAATATTAATATTATGATAATTAATTTAATTTTGGTATAAAATTTAATTAATTGATAAATTAAATTTTTTAATTAAAGATTAAATTAATTATGGCATCAAAACAAATTTTATTATTTGAATTTTAATAATTAATTTAATTTATTTAAATTCTCTCATCCTAAATTTATTACATTTTACGTCTTATTTCATTTTTTATTTTCTTACTAACTGGTCTTGAGAAGTGAACAAACCGTTGTTTATCAAGTTTAATTTTATTTATTTAATTATGACAGTTGTTAGTGATTCTTTTAATCTTTAATTAGTTTTTGACATGGTATGTACATAATTTATTTCTTAAAATACATATGGGTATTCACATCCATCAATTTTATTTTTGTATATATATTTATCTTCTCAATACCCCTCACCTTTTTCTGATTACATTTGTACTATTGATGATGATATTATAGGACATATACCACACCAAGATGAGGTAGTATCCAAGATGAGAAGTGAAAGCACTAGACTGGGGATGGTCTACGATATGAGTCAAGATCTAAATAATATATTATACCCCCATATAATAATTGATCTAGTGAGTTAAAATGGATCAACCATTATTGTATATTCTAGGCCAGTTGAATAATTTAATTTATTTAATGTATTTTTCAATTTTTTTTATTTTTTTGTCTATGGGAAACCCATAAAATATTAAATAGATAAATTCCTTATGATATGATTAATGCATTATATTACCATGTGTTCAATTATGAGCTTGAAAACATAGTATGAACATATTTAATAGAAAAACATTACATTTTTTCAAGAAATAAAAAAGTTCATAAAGTAATATTTAGTCATGAATTCGATTCATCACTCAAATTTGAACAAACCCAGTTGTATAGGGTTCTCTTCAGCCCTAGTTGAGAGTGCCTCCTACTACCAACAAGTTCTTATAATAGTGATGGGTTGACTTAACTATATATGGTAGAAAAAAGTATCCTCAGATAGGTTGTTATCACTTGAGAGGAAAAGCATTGAGGAAATTACAGATAAAATTCTGAGAAGTTGGAAATTCACTCAATAGTTCAAGGAACTATGAGTCAATGTGGTTGGCCAGCCTAGTTCTTATCATTGAAATCTCCAAGTAGTGGTGTATTTAAAGATTATAGACTTTGAGGCAGGGTATCTTGGACCCATTATAATAGAATACTCGAGAAAAAATGTATATTACATCTAGTATCTATGGCTACTAGTCTTCGGCAAAAATAGTGTGATATAGTAAAAAAATTATCGTTAATGTATAAATCAGTTATCAAGATGAAGTAATAACTGTTAAATTTAATTTTTATAGATAAAAAGAAAATAAATACTATTGGTACAATGTCATTGTGTTCTATTCTAGATTAAAAAAAATATCTTTTCCGACCATAAATTATAGGTGAGGTACAGGCACTTGATCATAGTACTACACTAAGAAATAAATATTTTTTGAGGGCTTCCTCACTTATTATTGAGTCTCTAAATGAATCAAGAAATAATGATAAAGATAAAAGGAAAAGGAATATAGATTATGGACTATATTTATAGTGGGTAATGGCCCAGATTTTGGAAATAATATTTGTCTCCTAAATAAACATGCTCTATATATTATATAATATTATACACATACAAAATACAGTCAAACCAATAAATCATTATCTCTTCAGTAAATATCATTACGTTAGTCATCTAGGAAACAAATTAAAATTCCAAACATTTCAACTAGACAAATAATATAAAATAGAATAAATAAAATTGAAAAATATGGGTCACCCTAATCTTCTAAAATCATCGTCCCCATGATAATTATTATAGAAATAAAACAAAATATTAGTAAATGAATATAATTATTAATAAATGAAAACATAATCTTTGTAAGAATTTTAGTGACTATTTATTGAAATAATGAAGTGGTATTTGTAGGGTATAAAGGGAAATGTTATTGTTGGTATTTGATAGTTATTTGACTGTTGGTCAATGTAACTATTATTCAATTTCACTATTGGGAACTATAAATAGTGGTAAAAATTTTACCATTATAATAAGATTTTATAAGTAGTAAAGTCAGAGGATAGTTAATGTAGAAATGAGAGATGATGTCCTCAACCAGTAGAGTCATGTCATTTGAATCCCATTTTTCAGAACCTATGATGGAGGTAGCATCCCTGGGTTTTTCCCTTTACCAAGCCCAATTCAAGATTCAATAAGTAAAGCTTGAATTAAATCACATATATGATATTTTCATGTTAGTAAATATTACCACATTTTCGATGTTAGATGAGAAACCCTATGAAACTACTATTATCGCACACCTTACTCTTAGGGCCTATGCGGGTTTAATAATGGGATATGTGTCTATACCTTAGTTATATAAAGTGTAATTTAATTTGTATAAATAAAATTTTTATTCCATTAATTCTTTTTCAGAATATTTTTTCTAAATAATATATATGTTTAATTAATACAATTTTATAAATTGATTTCTGGACACAAATAAAAAATAATTTTATTTTTTATAAAAGAAATATATTTTTATAATAATATAAGGTATTGTAAATAATATTTTCTTTAATGAAATAGTATTTTAATACACCTTTTTAAATATAAATGATAAAAAAATTCAATAATGTCATAGGAATTATTTATATGTGTCAAAAAATTGACTTTGTCTTAAAAACTACTATTTTTCAATAAATAAAAATTTTATATTTAAAAATTAAAATTCTCCTATATATTAAATTATTATGATAAATTAATCATTATATTTGAAATAAGAATATCGAAATTATTTTAGGCTAAATTTATGTGATTTTTCTAAAAGAATTTATTTTTCATGAATAGTAAAAATATTGTTTTGGGTTTTTTGTATGTTTTATGACATCATATTTATGTCATAATAATGTAATAATTAATTAAACACAATAAAATACCATATTTATTATTTTTTAAATATTAATTATTCTAATATATTTTAAATCAATTTCCAAAAGTATAACTGCCTTTCTAAAGTCTAAAATGGAAAACTTGATTTTAAAAAACATCCCTTGGTAAAACCTTTACTTTTACATACCAAAAGAAGTATTAAAAAAGGGTGTTCTGTTCTATTTGATTAAATTATCATAATATTTGACTCAAATTTAAAAAACCATGAGCAAAAAACACGGGTAAGACAATAGTTTTTCATTTTCCACAACCTAATTATCCAAGACCTATATTTAAAAATTATTAAACAATTTCTCCACTTTTTCTATAAATACCCACCCATTTCACCATTCCCCTTCATTCCCAATCCATACTATAAAAATTTCAAGGGATTTTTTCCCCACAGATTCACCCCAAGGTTTCCTCAATCCCCCAAGGTTTCATCTTTAATTATAAAAAATAACTCTTCAATGTAAGGGAAATATCGACTTATTATTTCCTTTCAAGAACCTTTTTTATGTGTTATGATTTATAATTTTTAATCTAAGTTATTTTTTCCACATTATATTTTTCCGTTACTATAATAATAGTATTTTATCAATGGGGTAACTTCATTCACCTTCTTTTTACACTTTTCAAAAAACGTGTTTTTACCCACCATGCTTTTGAATTTACTTTTCAAATTTCTCTCTTTTAAAAGAGAAATTATATTTTATATTTTATTTGAATACCCAAAACCCTTATATTTTAAATTATTATTCAAATTTATGTGAATATGAATTTTTTTTGTTTGTATTTTTATATATATGAAACCCACATTTCCATTCATGGGTTAAAAAAGATGCAATAACCATATCTTTAAGAACTTTTATACCCCAATATTTTGATAATAAACTAATTATTTATTCTACCCAGTTTATAAATGAAATGATTTATTATTATCTATTTGGTTTAAATTAATTAATATATATGAAGGGTGTGACCTGATAGAGCTCAGATGCTTTGGGTAAATAATTTAATCTCTAGAGATGGAATGTTTTATGATACCATGGGGAATAACTATGGTAATTTTAATTTATGACACCTTAGTGATAATATTTGGTGATATTCTTAAAAATTTCTCATTTAAATGTTTTTTCAACATTTCCATGTTATGATAATGTTCATATTATTATGATATGCCTCTTATTCATGCCTTATTTTAATTTCTCAAGTTCTTATTGATATGTCTCATGATTAGATGTTTTTTTCTCCATTGCTTTCCCCTTACTAGGCTTTATTATCACCCCTTTTCTTTGATATATTTTCCAAGGATATGAGATGTATTAAAATTAACCTATACTGAACCCATGAAGATGTATTTTATGTGTATTTAGAATGATTTTTTATTTTTTCATGTATTATGTATCGTATTTCCAAGAAACTAAACATTAAAAGATACTTTTTTTCTAAATTAATTAAAAGTTATGTAATAAAAATGATAGGGTGTCATAGTTGGTATCAGAAGATGATTTATTTATTTTTTGAAATTAAGACATGAAAATATTAGTAAGAACCCTAGGGACGAGTCTAAATATATTAAAACATTATATTATTTTTATGAGTATTAAGTAAGTGGTTTCCAATAAAATGCATACCTATCAAGATAATACAATTGGATGTGGCTCTAGAACAAATATACCAACAGTTAAAATATGAAAACACGACATTAATCTAGACTTGGTTGGGAACTGGTTCAGAAAAATGGGCCTTTACACGCACCTGGTTTAACAGTATCGTGAGATATGTTTGGTTAATCACAATATTTTTATCAACCATTATGAATGATATATAGAAAATTTAATTGTTATTATAGGAGATTAATAACATATTCCAGAGTGATGTTTTAAGAAGTAAAATTCATATAGATTTATAATATTCCTAAAAGTAAAAATTTTCACTAGTTTTTTTCCTTTTAGAAGAAATGGCTAAAAATAGGAGTAACCATGTAAATTATGTGTGCAATTAATGATGAATTGATAGAATTCCAGTGGAATTTCTAATGGAAAAAATCATTAGGATGATGAATAAACTAACTCGGGTTATGAATAATAACTTGAATCAAGTAAAGAGACCAGATTCACATTGAATGGAACAACGTTATGTTGAGTCATTTATGGGTCAATAACCACCATGTTTTAGTAGATCTACTGACCCATTGATTGTTGAACAATGGATAAACTATATTGAAAATATATTTTATATACTCTATTTTTTGGGGAAAGATAAATTCACCCTTTTAGTATACCACTTAGAATGTGAATTCTATTGGTGGTGGAAACTAATTAAAAACATAAATCCAAGAATGAATATTGATTCTATATAGTGGAAAGAGTTCAGGGGAGTCTTTTTCAATAAATATTTTCCCTATTCGATGTGAAAAAATAGTGATGTAATACCTAGATTTAAAGAAACGTAAAAATGTGTGAGCGGGAAGATATGAAATTAATATTACAAGACTTTATCGATACACCTATAGATTTATCATGGTTCCTATGGTAAATTGTGATAGAATCTTCAGTGGTTTGAGACCCCATTTATTAAGGAATATAGAAAATTGATCTAAACACTAGGAGAAATTTTGATCATGGAAGATGTTTAAAGAAAATGAAACTTCCCAAGTGAAAAAAATATGGGAACAATAATTTGGGGAACTGATTTCATGGGAGTTTTAAATTATACATATGTGGAAGAGATGTGAATATAGCTTGATATAGTTGTGGTGAGTTGAAGCCTCAACATCTCAACATTAATGACAAAGAGAAGATGGTTTAGGCCCACCGAGAAGTCAAATTCTTCATGTGTGGATAGCTTGGGAAATTTTCAAATAAATGTCTAAATTAGATTATAATGGAGGGAAAAAACAATCAACCTTTACATAATCCAATGGAGAACGTTTGAGGATTTTATATCACAAAGGCTAGAGTAGAAGTTTCAAATAATGTGGTTATAGGTACACTCATTGTGCTCTCAAAGATAGAAAGTATTTTTTTTATTCTTATTCTATGAATTCTATTATTTCCTCCATGTTTGAAATGAATATAGAGTCAATCCATAAACTACTATAATTATATTTATCATTCAATATTCTAGGAGGGATTATCTTTGCATCAACAGTGTATTGAAACTCTTGTATTAATTTTGGCAATTAAAATGTCTCGGAAAATCTAGCTGTCATTCCCATGTTTTAATTAGACATTGTACGAGTTATGGATTGTCTCTGAAATTACATTGCTAATATCAACTGAAAATTTATGTAAATATATGTATTATTGAATGAAAAATCTACAGTTGTTTTCAATGGAGATATATCCCAGCCTAATCTTTATCTAGAAGAACATCTCACAGCCTTCTTTATGGATATGATTGGTGAAGAGGGAGAAGTAAAAGAAATAATAAAGATGGGTAATGCCCCATTATTCAGAAATATATTGACGTATTTCTTGAAAAGTTACCTAGAAATCCCCTAGAAAGAGAGGTAAAGTTCTCCATTGAACTAATACTTGTATCCAAGATAATATCAAATACCCTGTATATAATGGAAAATGTGGAGTTAGATGAATTAAAGAAACAATTTCAAGATCTTATAGAGAATGGATTTATCAAAACAAGTTTGTCTTATTGGGGATCACCTATTTTATTTTTAAAGAATATGTATGTATCAATGCAGTTATGCATTTCTTATAGAGAACTTAATGGGATAAAAATGAAGAAAAAGTGCCCTTTCCAAAGGATTCATTATTTATTTGGCCAACTTCCTAGGGATAAATTATTCTCAAAGATTGAAATCCAATCCTATTATTATCAATTGAGGGTAAATATATAAGATATTACAAAGACTACCTTCTAAACAAGATATGGGAATTAAGATTTTTTTTTATTCTCTTAGGATTGAAAAATTATCATTCTAAATTTATGTATTTTATGAATAGAGTTTTTAGGGACTCCCTTGATAAAAAAATTAGTTTTTATTGATGAACTTATGATATATTCTAAAATTCAAGAGGAGGATGAAGATAATCCAAGGGTTATATTAGAAACCATTAGGAAGGATAATTTTTTTTAAAAATTAAACAAATGATAATTTTGTTAACAAAATGTTTCATTATTTGAGCACATTGTAACCAATGAAGGAATCTCAGTTGACCATAAGAACAAAAAGGTTATAGAAAATTTTCCTCATCCTATAATTATAATTGAGATTGATAGTTTCCATGGTTTAGTAGGATATTATATGAGTTTTTTGAAAAACATTTCACGACTATCTAATACACTAACCAAGTTAACTTAAAAGGAAACTAAGTTCATTTGGAAAAACAATAGTGTGAAGAAAGTTTCCATAAACTGAATAAGAGATTAGTTACTTCATTCTAGGAAAGATCTACCTTCTCTAAAAAAAGGTTTTGTTATTTACAGTGATTCATATATGAATAGGATTGGGTTCATCCTCATGTAAAATTACAAGGTGATTTCTTATTCATATCGATATTTAAAGCCTATTGAGTAGAATTATCATATGCATTAATTAGATCTAATAGTGGTTATTTTTTCTCTGAAAATATGGTGGCATTGTATTTACGGGGAGAAATGTGATATACACACAGAATAAAAAAAATTAAGTATATATTACCAAAAAATTAATTGAATAGAAAAAATGTTATTGTAGGAACTTCTTAAAGGCTATGACTATTCAATTAATTATTACACCATAAGACCAAACAAATCCAAGATTCATTAAGTAGGAACGACCCTGTTGTGCTATAAATGATGAGAATTCATGGAGATCCATTGATCAAGGACCAATTATAGTTGGACATTGGAATTTTATGGTAAGGGGTATCATCATACCTATCCCAAATGATTTCTAAAAAATAATTACTATAGAAAGTCAAGATATCCAAAGGATAAAATCCTTTGATCCAAAATAACATAGAGTATGTGAATAATGGAAAGTTTCTTGAGTTCAATATGGATAATGATGGTATACTAAAATTTTATATCATGCTATATTTCTCCTCTATCCCAGAGATAAACATGGTATTGATGGACGAAACTCATAGATCTACATTATATATAAATTATGTATTTACTAAAATTTATTGGGACTTTTCTGATCATTATTGGTGGGATAATACGAAAAGGGATATTTCAGACAACATTGTAAGGTTCTTTATTTGTCCACAAGTGAAGGTGGAGTGAAAACATCTTAAAGGTTTATTTCAAACACTACCCATACCAACATGTAAGTGGGATAACATCACTATGTACATCATCATTAGTCTCCTAAAAAATATCATGGAAACAATGTAGTATGGTTTATAGTGGATTGACTCACTGAGACTGCGCATTTCATCACTATTCGAGAATATTTATTTCTTGAAAAACATGCAAAGATATACATAAATAAAGTGGTGAGGCTTGATGGGGTGATAATTTCTATCATTTAAGATCATAATACATGGTTCAAATCAAAATTATGGAGAATAATTTAATGTGATCCAAATACTAAATTGAATTTTAGTATGGGTTATCACCCACAAACTGACTACTAATATGAAAGGACTATTTAGACACTTGGAGACTTGCTCAAAACGTTGTCAATGTAATTTAAAGTTGTATGGGATCAAAAAATTCAATTATTTTATTAATCATACAAAAACAAATTCAAATTGAGTATTCAAAAGGCACCATAAGAAGATCTATATGGGATTTCATATAAAACTCTTACATATTGGGATTAATTTGGTGGGAGAGAAATACTTTGGCCCTATCTTGTTCAAGAGATGATTGAAATGTTTAATGCTATCCAAAAACATATAAAGGAAACTCATAGTCAGTAGAAGAGATATTCTAACAACTAACGAAGTTATGTGAAGTTCAGTATTGGAGAAAAAAATTTCTTTCATATATCTCCATGGATTAAAGTCATGCAATTTAGAAAGAAAGGGAAGTTTATCCCTACATACATTGTCCCCTTTGAGATCCTTGATCACATAGGAGTGGTGAGATAATGTATAGAACTTTCAAAAAATATAGATCATATTCATGATGTATTCCAAATATCTCTCTTGAGTAAGTACATACATGATCCCTCACTTGTACTAAACCTAAATGTGTTATATCTAAAACATGACCTCTCTTATAAGGAGTATCTGGTGGAGATCTTAATAAAAAAATTCTCTTTATTAAACATTAATTTCATGATTTATTATATAAAATTACATATAATAAAACCCAAAAGATCTATAATTATAGTATCTTTGTGAAGTAGTTGTGTATCATAAAATCATTAACATGGTATACAACAACATTATTGAAAACCACCTTAACATGATTCTAAAATTCTGTGGATTTTAAAACCGCATGGGATAACCTGGGGACAAAAATAAGAAAGCGGTGGGATATAAATCCTAGTAAGGTAATAAACATTGAAAAAAGTTATAACTATTATAAAATAGGCATATAAACAAGTAATAAAAAGTTTATGAATCATAATAATCAATAATTAGACATGATATATCATGATAATCATAACATGAGAAAAGTGTAATAAACTTTAAACACTGCATCATAGACATAGGTTTAGGATAAATACCAAAAAATAATAATGGAAAAAGTACGATAAATGAATCAGGCTCACTATGTATCCTAACCTGATGTCACGTGAGACTAAACTATACCCAATGAATTAAATTGATATATAATTCCAGGTATACCTATCACTTTCATTTAATTTAATTCTTAAGTGTTCCATATAGATCATACAACATGGAATTATTTTTCATTATATTTTATTAAATGTTAAAGGTGTGTGTAATATATACATGTAAGTCATCAATAAAATAAATATAGTTTTATAAAGGTGAACAACCTTGATAGTAATTGGTTATGCGTATTAACTGCACATTTTTGTTGCATGGAATCTCGTGGTAAAATTTTGGCAGCATAACGAAGGCACTTAAATGATCATGGGAGAGATTAATGTGAGATAAAGGGGTAAATTTTCATTTATAAATCACAATTTAAATATGTGGGCTGTGTAAAAACACAACCCTACCTTAGGAATTGAAAATAAAAGGCTATAAAATAAAGAATATTCTAGAATAAAGTAGAGAGAGAGAGGAACTCTTACTTGATTATGTGACTCCAAGATACTTGGTAAGGGATTATTGAGAGCTTGTAAAATCCTTTAAAGGAATATAGCGTGTGAATGGAATATTATGGATGTTTTCCAATGAGTTATAGTAAAAATAAGTAATAGATTCAGTGGTTTTATATAGCAAAAAAGGCAGATTTTTTATTATTTAGGTTTTGGACTCTACATAATAAAATAACCAAAACAATAAACCATACCATGGTTTTTTAGCATAGTTTATTAAAAATGGGAGTGTATCTAATTTTTTTATAAGTATAATGTCAAAACATAGTAAAATAATACCCTTGATTATGTGTATGGGATTCATACACTTAAAGAAATGGTTTTGAAACCTTAATATATTTTAAGGGTTTTGGAGGATTCATAAGGGAATTATAAAATTAATTAAATAAACATAAAATCAAAAAATATTTAACATAAAACAATATATTTTTTCATAGATAACCATTATAGTATTTATTATATCACATTTTCATCATTATGATGCAATAATACACAAAGTATATTTATACAGTATTTAATTTTTACCAAAAAATTTGACTGTCTCAGAAAGTTATGAAAAATTCACCATTTAATAATTTGGATGTACTGATTCTAAAAATAATATTCATTTTATGTAAATATTTTTTTTAAAATTTTCATTTTGACTTGTAAAATAGTAATTTATATTTACATAGAAATGACAGGTTTTTTGACAATAATAGTTTTTGAACCCTTATAAATATTACATATGACTTCATAAAAATTATATGATCATTTATATTTATTAAAAATTATTTAATAACAAAATATTATCAAAATATTATTTATTTCAAAAATCCATTAATTCATCAAATTAAATTCCTTAATTGAATTTGAATATGACCCAAAAATACCATTTTGGTTTTATTATATCTAAATAAAAATAATTTAAAAAGTATCCATAATATGATTAAAATATATTAATTATTCTATAAAATATAATGTACATACTCATATTTATAGGGTCTTGATACATATCCCTTAAACACACTAGAAAACTCCCTAAGAGTAAAGTGTGTAATGGTGAGACTTTCAATTGGTGGTTCAACATAAAGGTTTGGGTCGTGATCTCGATGAGATTGAACTTATCTCATAAATGGTTTAAATAATTCTTAAGTTGTTGGATATAATCTAAATAATGGTCGAGGGAAAAGACCAATGATTTTATCTCTCATGGAAGCTTTGATAAATGGTCTTCATAGGGTATGATCATACCAATTAAGGTCATTACTTCCTTTTTCTATGTTGATTGGATTTTTTAAAACCCTATATTTATACTAATCATGTGATCACTATTAAATGGATATGTTATAAATAGTAATGATACATAATAGTCTTTTAAATCCAATTGGATATAGAAAATAAAATATGTACCTGTTTTTTCCATACCCATATTCTATAATAATAAATTTAATTAAATTAGAAGTGGACTTTTATTTATAACAGTCTAGGTTGTTACAATATTCTCGCCTTAAGAAATTTCACCCATTAAATTTTCATTTTCCACATTAAAATAGATGAGGGTAACTATGCTTCATCACTTCCTCTGGTTCCCATGTCACTTCTTAAAACTTTTGGTTTCTCCATATCACATTGACCAAGTGCATTGTGTTATTTCTGGTAACTATGTCTCTAAGATCAAAGATCTTCACCGGTCATTCCTCATATGAAAAATAATTCTCCAATGGTACCACAAATGGACTTAGTATATGTGGGGGTACGGTATATACTTTCTCAATATGGATACATGGAATACAACATGTACTTTAGATAGGTTATGTGAGTGTGAAATTTGGTAGGCCAACACTATGATGTGATCAAGGATCTCAAAGGGTTCGATGTATCTTGGACTAAGATTTACCTTACAAAATCGCATCACTTTCTTCCATAGAGATATGTGGAGGAATACCATTTCTCTAACATAAAACACTATGTCTCATCAATTATTTTCATCTTATCTCTTATGTAAACTCCAAGTATCCTTAATGTGTGATTGAATGGTCTTAACATTTTCCATTATTTCCTCAACCATTTTATGACCTAGTTTTCTTTATTCCCAAATTTCATCCCAGAATGTAGGTGTTCTACACATCATCCCATAAAGGTATTAACATGGATTCATTTGAATTATTCATTGGAAACTGTTGTTGTATGAGAACTCATACAGAGAAAGATGTTGATGACATACTCCTTTAAAGTCCCCTAGAACATGCTCTCAACATGTCTTCTAATGTATGTATAGTCTACTCAGACTGGATATAAGTTTGAGGATGAAAGGCCATATCTATGTTCAGATTTGTGTTTTGATCTTGTTGGATACATTTTCATAACATGGAGGTGAATCTCAAATCTCAATCAGAAACAATTGATAGTGGTATTCTATTTAGCCATACCACTTCTCTAATGTATATATGTGTAGATTGATCAGGAGAGAAATCCTCTCAAATTGTAATATAGTGATTTTTATTTGTAATAAAATCTAAAACAACCCATATATCATTATTTTCCTTTGATGTATTTGGAATTACTGTAAATAAATGTCCATGGTGATTTTTTCCGATTTCCATGTTCGTGTGGGTAATGGTTGCATCATCTCCTTATAGTTTTTACTTTCATCCTTTTCTTTCAAACATATCAGGTACTTTGATGTATATTAATCATTTTCCTTCTTCATATTTTCTCCCCAATAGTGCTCTTAGAGATATTGATACATATTTGTGCTTTTTGGGTGAACAGAGAAAGTCAAACTATGTGCATCATCCAATAGTTCCTTCTTTAACATAGGATTTTATAGTACACATAGTTGTGTCCCAAATCTCATAACTCCTTCTTCATTAACATTGAACTCTCAGGATTTCCATTTTCTTATAGTTTCTACTTTCATATAAATTCTCACATCATCCCTTTGAGAATCATTTAACCACACCAGAAGATATGGTTGTGAAATAATGTGTGGAAGGATTAATGATGTTTCTTTCTTTATGATTCCCATGTCTATCCTTTTCAAATATAAGAAGATCGGAACCCTCTCAATTCTAATCAATGATATCATTAGTGGATCAATTATACATAGAGAATCTGACACATTATTAGGCTTCCCAGGATGGTATTGAATTGAGAAGTAATATTCCATTATTCTCTCCAATGGTTTTTGTTTTCAAATATTTAGATCTATTTATATGAATATATACTTGAGGGTTTTATGATCTGTATATATTTCACACTTCTCCCTAAAGATATAATGCCTCTATATTTTCAAATATAATATCACTACAACCAACTCTATATCATGTGTTGGGTATTTCTGTTCATGAACATTCAACTTCATTGAATCATAGGCTTTGACTTCATCATTATCCACTAACACATAGCCCAATCCCTTCTTTGAAGCATCGTTGAATACCATGAAAATATCTCTAATTGTGGGTAGTGTGAGAATAGGTACAGTGATAAGAATCCTTTTTCAAATCCTTGAATCTTAATTCACATTCATCATTCATAGAAAACTTAACTCCCTTCTGAGTTTTCATGGTTAGAGAGTTTGAAAATCATGAGAAATATCTCATAAATTGACGATAATACCATGTTAATCCAAGGAAAGTATAGATATCTATCACCGATGCTGGACTCGTCTATTCATAAATAGTTTTAATTTTTTTAATATTCCATAGATATCCCATTACTTGTGATGATATTTCCCAAGAATGAGACATCCTTTAAAAAGAACTCATATCTGTTGTACTTGGCATAAAGCTTCTCCTTTCTCCAGGTCTTTAGCAGAGTGCTAAAATTCTCCTCATGCTCCTATTTGTTTTTATAGTATATTAGAATATAATTTATAAATACTACCATAAATTTGACTTTGTAATATATAAAGGATATATTCATCAATCCCATGAATATTTTTTGGAGAATTAGTGATCTCTAAAGGTATCACTATGAACTCATAGTGACCATACCTTGTACAAAACAAATTATGTATATCATCCTTCTTCACCATAACTTGATAATATCATAACCATATATCCATCTTGGATAATTATTGTTCTCTACATAGCTAGTTGAACAAGTCATAAGTCTATGTAAAATGATAATTGTTTTTTATCGTGATCCTCTTGAGCTCACGATAATGAATTAAAAGTCGCATTGACCAACCCTTCTTCTTTATGAAGAGGAATGGTGCACCCCATAGTCAAGAACTTGGGCGTATTAACTCTTTATCCATATTCTCCTATATTTTTTTCTTTAGTTACTCAAGTTCCACAATATCCATTCTATATGGATACTTGGATAATGGAATCAACCTAGGTATATGCTCAATTGAAAATTCAACCTCTCATCTAGGAGGTAGACCAGGCTATTCCTTGGGAAACACATCAGCATATTCCCTCATAATAGGGATGTATTTGAGGATGATTCATTAATTAGACTCAATTTTTGGAGACTTATATACTTTAATAGAGGGAAATAAAACTCATGCTTGTGATTTTTGTGATAAAGAAGATCCATCCTCCTCCTTAAAATTGTATAGAATCTAGGGATGATTCACAATATGGAGAGTGATTTCATTCTCATGGAAATTTATGTAGGATATATATAGGTAAGTCTAATCCATGTATATAATTGAATAAAATTTCACCAAAGGTAGTATGAAATGGTTTTCTATGAATTTATTCTTACAAATTGTGACTGGGGAGGATTTATATGCTTCAGATTCAATAATTTCCCCATTTTCCATTTTCATAAACAACTCCACTTCTATTCTTTTGGGTGGTGTTTGAATAGTTCTACTAAACTTTCACGATATGAAGGAATGTGTTGAAATAGAATAGAAACTTTTTTTTATTCTTGGATGAATAAATAGAATACTTATCACCACTTCATTTTCAGGATCCACATCATCAGTTATTATTGAAAAATATCTCCCTTACTTTATGGGATATTGTTGGTTGTCTCCAAAAACCCTTGGATTAGTGCATTGATTTTCAAAGTGCCATAGTTCCTTAAAATAGAATTAATGAAAAATGTATTGAGGGTTTCTTTGAGAATTATTATCCTCCACCACATTAGTGGGTTTCCCCTATCATAAATCACTAGTTATGTTCCCTTCCTTCTTGCACTTAAAGTATTTACTCACCCCCCTTAGTAAATTTTTAGATTGCTTCTTTACACTCCTCTGACAAGTGGGATATTTAAATTTCATGGTATTATATTTCTCTATCAAATTTCTAGAATTAAAATCCACTTTCTGCTTTATATCCCCCTGATACCCTTGTTATTGTATGATCTACATTTCCACATTGAGGGAACATAAGAAACTTTTCTCATATCTATCAAAGTCATGGATCACATGGGATTATTATAGACTAGGTTATAGGTCATTAAAGAAGTATTTAACCTTGTATTTGAGGGTAACAATAATGAAGGAGGAATATCATGAATGTCTTTTGAATTTTCCCTCATACACTTAGATTGATTATTCTTCTTTTTTCTTGCATGTATGGAAATTCCTTTCTATTTTATGTAGGAGATTGTGAGAAAAATATTTATTTAAAAATGTTTCCTAAAATTCCTTCCACCCAATCGTTTCAATATATTCTTCAATATTTTTATTCTCAATCAATTTCCACTATTTATTAGCTTCTCCATGAATATGATAAATATCTATAGAACCTTCTCTTGTTTGGAATATTTAAGGAGGAAGAATATCTTCTCAATGGAGTTGATCCATTATTTTTCAATTAAGGGATTGGGTGGTCCATTGAAATTTGGAGAAATTTATCATATAAAGGAATTAATTTCAACTTTTTGTTTCTTAAGGGGATTTGGATGCTTCTCTAGATTATGGTTTATATTTAAAACTTGATTACAATAAGAGAGTATATTTATGAAGTTTTTGATTCTTTCTCCCATCATGCTGGGCATCTCATTGGGGTGGTCATCAAATTTTCCTTCACATTGATTTTTTACCTAATTACTTCTATTTCTATACATTGTCTAGATTAAAAGAAAAAATTACGGATGAGTATTTATAAACTATTAAACACATAAAGGGTAATCCAATGACATTAAATGGGTAACTTATAAATGACATTTATTTCTTAACTTACGAATTTGTATGCTTCAATATAAATTATCCATGATCTAATTCATAACATATATTCTTATGGGAATTTTTTTTCATTATTAATATTTTGTAATGAGATTATGAATTTACCTAATCATATCCCTGAAGAGTATCAAACCAGGTGTGAGGTAAGGTCTATTTTTGTGTACCATGTTACATCGAGTCATTCTCAGCACACCTTATCGGAGTTGTTACCTCCATGTACATCTGTGTCAGAACCACATCCACATGTAGTATCCAGATAAGGATTTTTTTCTTGATAAACCACTTAATATATAATTACCAAAATTTAGGGATAATTTTTTATACTTAGTCTTAACCCTATGTCGTTCACTATAGTTTTCTAATTCTAATCCAAAAAAAACTAAAATTTTCCTCGAATGCAAAATATAACAACCATTATCTTTATTAAACATTAATTTCATGATTTATTACATAAAATTACACATAATATAAACTGAATGATCAATAAGTCTAGTGTCCTAGGAATTAGGTACGTATCATAACATCTATAACATGGGATACAACAACATTATTGAAAACTTCCTTTTCATGCCTCTAAAATTATATGTATTTTAAAACAGTATGAGATAAAATGGGGAAAACATAAAAAATGGGTGAGTTGTAAAGATATTAAAGGAAGAAAAATCGAATAATGTGATACCTATTATAAAATATGCATATTAATGGGGTATAAATGCATAGAAACCGTAAACATAAACATTGAGGAATGATATAACATGATAACCATAACATCAAAAATATGGAAACAACTTAAAACATTGCATCATAAACATAGTTCAAGGATAACTATGAATACATAATAATGGATAAAGTACCATAAAGGAATTAGGTTCACTCCATATCTCAACATGATGTCTCAGGATTCTAAACATTACCCAATGAATTAGTGCACTATATAATTTCAATCACACCTGTCACATTCATTTCATTCTCATGCTTGAGTGTGCCACATAGATCATAAAACATGGAATAATTTTTTATCGCATTTTCTTCCATGGTAAAATAGATTGTAAAATATACATTTATTACCTCAATAAAATATGTATATGTGTATATATTTGAACACCATTGATTGGAATTGGTTATGGGTATTCACTGCACATTTTTGTCTTGGAATCCAGTTGTGAAATTTTGGCAACATAATAGGGGAACATAAATGTTCATGGGAGAGATTAATGAGAGATAAATGGGTTTATAATGACATATACATCATAAGGGCAGTATAGGGTGTGTACAAACACACCCAAACATCATTAATTTAATATAAAAGTTATAAATTTAATAATATTATTGAATAAAGGGGATCAAGATAGGATCACATACTTGAGTGTGTGACTTCAAATGATTAAGAGGGGTTTCTTGAGAGCTTTGGGGTGACCTTTAAGGATATAGAGAGTGTTTGGTAGATGATGGATGTGCTCTAAATATTTTTAATGGAAAACAAATATGAGCATGGGTGGGTTTATTAGGAAAAGAGGGGTATTTAATTGTTATTTATGTTTTGGACTCTTCATTACAAAATAACCAAAACCACAAACCATTCTATTGTTTTTGACCATTATTTCTTCCAATTGGGAGTGTTTCTAATTATTATATAATTCAAAGGGACAAAATTAATAAAATAATACCCTTTCATATGTGGGGGTGTGTCATTCTCTTAAAGAAATTGTTTTAAAACCCTAAAATATATTGATGTTTTTGGGGGATTCATAAGGTCTTTATAAAATTATTTAAATAAACATAAAATCCCATTATTTTAAATTTAATACATATATTTGGTCTTTTATAACATTTATTGTATTTATTACATCACTTTTTTGTCATTATGATTTCATAATACACAAAGTATATTTATATGGTATTTAATTTTTAACTAAAAAAATAAATTGTATCATAAAATTATGAAAAAATAACCATTGTTTAAGTTAGACTTTAATATTATAAATATAATATTAATTTTATCAAAATAAATTTCTAAATATTTTAATTTTCCGTTTTAAAATTTTAATCTACATTTATTGACAAATGCTGGGTTTTTTAACAGTAACAGTTTTTAACCGTTATAAAAATTACATTTGTCTTCATAAAATTATATGATCATTTATATTTCATAAAAATTATTTTATTTAAATATTTTATTAAAATTTTATTTATTTTATAAAATATTAATTCATTAAAATAAATTCTTTAATTGAATTTTAATATTACCCAGAAATACTATTTGTGTTTTATTTTATCTAAATAAATATCATTTATAAAGTAACCATAATCGAAAAGATAAAAAATTCATTATTATATAAAAAATAATGTACATTCTCATAATTCTAGTTTATTGATACATGTCCTTTTTATACACCCAAAGAGTAAGCTGCACGATATAGATAATTTCATGGGATGGTTCGACAAACAAGATTTGGGTCATGATCTCGATGAGCTTAAACTTTTCCTATAAATGGTTCCACTAATGATTAAGTTGTTGTGTATTATCATGGGTTTTTTCAAGGGGTAAGCCCAGTGATATTACCTCCCTTGGAATCTCCAATAAATGGGCTTCATAGGGTACTATCCTTCTGGTTGATTCCATCACTTCCTCTTTCTTTGTCAACTGGATTTGTTAAAAACCTATATTTATACAAATAATGTGATAAATATTAAACATCTATATTATCAATGATAATGACACTTAATAGTAATTTAAAACCAATTGGATATAAAAAAATATAAAAAAAATATGTTTTTTCTATAACCATATTACATAATAAAATTTTAATTAAATCAAAAGAGAAATGTTATTTATAATTGGTCAGGTTATTACAATCTTGGACCGAAGAGACAAAGTTCTACAAAACAAGATAACTCACCTTGTAAAATTGTTTAGGAGGAACCATAAATATATAGAAGAAATTTGGAAAATAGAGGATGAAATGAGACAAAACTACCCACAACTTTTCTCAACTGAGAGAATGATTTGAAATTTCAAGGATGAAATTTCTTAAGGGAGTAATAATGTAATGTCCCAGACATTTTAAATGATATTTATTTACTAAATAAATGTGTTTTATATATTATATAGTATTATACACATACAAACCACAGGGGAACCAATAAAACATTATCTCATTTTTAAAGATCACTACATTAGTCTACTATGAGACCAATTAAAATTCCCAATAATAAAATCTGGAGAAGAATATAAAATAGAATATCTAAAATTTGAAAATATGGTTTTCCCCGATCTTTAAGAAAAATATCCCCTACACCAAATGTTATATAAATAATAAAAACTATTATTAACCCAATCAAAAATCTTAAGAAATTAAAATATAACTTTAGTGGGAATTGTAGTGAATATTGAGTGGAAGAGTGAAGTGGTATTTATAGGGTATCAAGGGAAATGTGACTATTGGTATTTGATTGTTATATGAGTGTTGGTAAAATATGACAATTGGTTAATATAAACTATGGCCAATTTTACAATAGGGAACTATTACCATTAGTGATAATTTTATTATTATAATAAGTGTTTTTAAGTAGTAATGATAGATGATAATTGATGCATAAAGGAGAAATTATGGACTAATCTAGTATATTTATACCATTTGAATCCCATTTGTCAGAAAAAAAGGAGATAGGCAGTGCCACTAGGATTCACCATGATGATCTTCTATAAGTGAAGCTTGAACAAAATCCCATATGGGATAAGTTCAAGTTAGTGGAGATTACCACTCGGTCAATGCTATCTGAGTCACCACATGAAACTACCACCATAGAAAACCTTACTCTTAGTGTTTATGTAGGTGTAATACAAGTAATTTGTCCAGAATTAAGTTACTTAAAGTGTAATATACTTTTTATAATTAAAATTTTTATTCTGTCAATTCCTTTTAAGAATATTTTTACTAAATAATATATATTTTTCATTATGTTTAATTTGATGACTTTATTTCTAGACTCAAATAAAACATAATTTTATTTTTTTAGAAAATATATACTTTAATTTTTATTAAAATATGTACATTTTTTAATTAGAAGATATAAATATGTTCAATTCAGATTAATTTGATATACATTTGTTTTAGAAAATATAAATTTTTTTATAATAAACAAAGGTATTCTGAATAATATTTGTTTTAATGAAATATTCTTTTAAAACACTTTTTTTAATATAAATGATAAAAAAATTAATAATGTCCATGGAAATTTTTAAAAGTGTCAATAATTTATCTATGTCATAAAAACTATTATTTTCAATAAATAAATATTTTTATATTTAAAAATTAAAATTATCATATTTAGAGAATTATTTTGATAAAATAAATATTATATTTCAAGTCATTATGTCAAAATAAGATTAGGGTGAATTCATGATAATTTTCTAAAATAATTTATTTTTATGAATAGTAAAAAATACAATTTATGGGATTTTTATATGTTTTATGAATTCTTATTTATGTCATAATGATGTAAAAATTAATTAACCACAATTCATGACAAAAAATATGTTATTTTATTAATATTATATGTTTTAAAATATTTTAATCAATTTCTAAAACTATAAGTGATGTTCCAAAGTCTAAAATGGAAATATTCATTTTTTTAAAAACATTACTTTGTGGAATATTTAATTTACCATGCCAAAAGAAGTATTAAAAATGATATTCTATTTTGGTGAATTTAAAAATAATAAAAAATTTCTCAAATTTCAAAAACCATTTGAAAAAACCTTGGGTAATCCAATGGTTTTTCATTTTCCACAACCTAGATTTCCAATACCTATATTTAAAAATTATTAAACAATTCCTCCATTTTTTCTATATATACACACCCATTTCACCTATCCTCTTCACTATTAATCCATAATCTATGAGTTTATGGGTATTTCTTCTCCTAAGTAGTCCCCTAAGGTTTCCTCAAGCCCCTAAGGTTTATTCTTCAAATATTAGTAACAACTCTTCAATTAAGGAAAATCTAGAGTCCTTTTTTTCAAGTTCCCTTTTTTATATACTATGTATTATAATTTTCAAAATAAGTTCTTTCACAAACATTATATTATACCATTAATATAATAATAGTTTTTTTATCAATGGGGTTCCCTCATTATCTTTCATTTTACCTATCTTTTTGCCGAATTTACCTCTCAAATTTCTCACTTTTACATGAGAAATTGTCTTTTCTTTCTTACTTAAATACCCAAACCTATTTTCTTTTCAATTTTTGTTCAGCTACATGTAAACATGAATTTTTATATTTGGTAATTTACATATATGAAACCCAAATTCCCATTCTTGTGTTAAAAATGAACTAATGATCATGTCATTAAGCACTTTTTATGCTAATATTTTGATAAGAAACATATTCTTTATTCGGTAAAGGTTATTAATGAAATGATTTATTATGATGTATTTGGATCAAATTAATTAGTAAATATTAGGGTGTTGTAACACTCCTGAATGATAAAGGGTTAAATGGGTAAATGATATGACTCATGTCAATAAGGTGCACCTTCTTTTTTAGAAGCCTATCTGATTAGAACTCCATAGTTAAGCATTCTTGGACTGCAGTAGTGGTCAGGATCGGTGACCATATAGGAAACTTTCTAGGGTGTGTGTGAGTGAGGAAAAATAACACTAGAAAAGACATGTATTTTCCTGTGGGGATAGTCATTAGTTAGATGACCCATCCAGGCATGTGGGTGAGCCCCAGGGTGGTGACCATGTGTCTGCGGGGCATCTGGTGGTACCTGGTGGGTCGGGACCCGACGGTCATGTTAAGGTAGCGTGTTTGTGATGTTACCAAGGCCCAGTTGTTACATTTGGTATGCTTGGGTTGAGACATAGGGCCCACAACGATGACGTTGTGCTCTAAAGGGCGGGTGATTATAACACCCCTAAATAATAAAGGGTTAAATGGATAAATGATATAACTCATGTCAACACGATGCAACTTTATTTTTGGGATCCTACCTGATTAGAACTCCATAGTTAGGCATGCTTGGCCTGGAGTAGTGATCTGGATAGGTATCCTTTTGGGAAGTTTCCCAGAGTGTGTGCGTCTAAGAAAAAATTACAATGAAAAGGACATGTGTTTGCCTATGGGTATAGTCATTAGTCATATGATGTGTGTAGGCATGTGGGTGAGCCCCAGGCTGGGGACCACGTGTCTGTAGGGCAGCTGGTGGTACCTGGTGGGTCGGGACCCAACGGCCATGTTAAGGCAGGGTTTTTGTGTTATCACCAGGGCCCAGTTGTTACAGGTGTTCCTTGGCAGAGCTATAATTATTCTTTTAAAGAAAATAATCTCTATATATGACATGTTTTATGATTCCTTGGTGAATAACATTAGTAATTTTCACTTGTGACACCTTAGTGATAAACCTTGGTGATGTTCTTAATAATGTCCCATTTAAATGTTGTATCCACATTTCCATGTTATTATTCATGTTCTTATTATTATTATTATATTCCTCTTTTAAATTCTTTATTATTATTCCTCTTGTTCTTATTGATATTTCTCTTGTTCACATGTTTTTTCTCCCTTGTTTAGTCCCTTACTATGATTCATGTTCACCCCATTTCATCGATGTATATCCCCGGATTGTGATGTAGTAAAAGTAACCTATAGTGAACCCATTAAGATGTATTTAAAATGTATTTAGAATAATAATTTGTGTTTTCATGTATTGGGTTCCTTATTTCTATGAATATAAACATTAAATGACCCTCTATTTTATTTAATGTAATGAAATGTTATGTAATAAAAAGGTATGATTCCATACAGTGTATCATGTTGTCATATATATCTAGAAAATTGTAGAAAATACATGAGGGTAATTATTCCTAAAATATGATAACTTTTCTCTAATATTTATATCAAGAAATATCTAGGAAAGAAATGTATGAGGTATCAAGGTCGCTTTATAGGTTTAGGCTAGAAAAATGGAATCAAGAAGAACCTCAAGTCTTCAAGATGATCATGAACATTGAGATACTTCAAGACCTTGTGTAAAAAAGAAAACCAAGAACTTGAAAATGATATCATTTAGGACTCGTTACATCCAAACATATTTTTTTTATTGTTAATTAAAACATTAAAAACATAAAAAAGTCACTCCTATATCTATTGGCTTTAGTTTTAAAAAATGATAATAATTTGAAGAATACCAATATTCAGTATTTTTAGTGGGGAATAGGAGGAATGGAAAATACAAGGAGGCTAATGCTAAGTCCAAATTAAAGACACTAATTCTCCATCTTCTAGATGGAAAAAATAGATAGGGAATGTAGTGATATGTATGTTATCTCCTTCAATGCTTCAAAAAATTCCACTGGATGAAGAATTATAGAGCTGGGTATAAGGAAGGTGATGCTTCTTCTTTAGGTATTTATTTCATTTAATTAAATCTATCATTATCTAAAATCTAGTTATTGGTTAAAAAAATCTATATCACACATTTGTATTCATATAAAAGAATCAAGAAGATATCAGAAGAATGTAAAGGGTGAGGTGGATCTCCAGGCTTAATATGGTGTGATTCTAGTATCCTTAGTAGTTAGATATTGTCATCTGACATTTACCAGTGGTTTGGATATTATATTGTACAATTTTTTTATGTTCCTTCAGTTACCATTATCATAATATCACTGTCACATCTAGACACTATGGGATTTTATTTTAAGTTTGGAAATATATGTAGTCACTTTTATTAGGATAACATGTGTTATGGTATATAATATATTAACAATGGTTTATATATACTTAAACTAAAAAATTATATAGTGTAAATAAATAACAAAAGGAGTCAAAATAAATCATATTCACCCATCTATGGAACATCAATCTTAGTCATGTAAATGAGAATCATTTACAAAAATTACATCAATTAGGGTTTATTTACACAATCAAGTTAAAACCCATGGATGTATTTCACACTTGTTTACTAGGTAACATGACCAATTAACCCTTCTTTGGGAAGGTAGTAAGAGCCAATCAATTACTATAGTTAATTCATACTAATTCTTGTGGTCTGTTTATAATATAGTTAAGGGGTGGGTTTTGTAATTTATTACTTTTTCTAGTACCTATAGTAGGAATGTTTATATCATCTTAATACATTATAAGTCATATTCCTTTCATATGATTAGGGAATAATATATTGAATTATAAAACTATATTGGAAATAATATTAATGCAAACAAATTATACTAAGGTAGAAAGTATATTAACTAATCTTTCATTTATCACATAAAGGAGTGTAGGATATTATCCCAACTCACTCCCCCATATACAACATAGTGGAAAGAAGTTATTGAAAGGATGAATTGGACCTTGATAAACTTTGTTAAATCAATGATGATTTAGAAAAATCTTCTATTATATTTTTGGGGATATGTGTTATAAATATTAGTACAAAGAAATAGATGGGATTCGATATGAGTTGTGGTATGGGATGAAACCAAATCTGTCACACATATGTGTATGGGGATTTGGGGAATTTTTCAAGAATATACCTAGTGATAAATTAGAATCCCGATACACTAAGTGAATATTTATAGGTTATCATAAATAAATAAAGTATATTTATTATATTACCCTTTCAGATAGAAAAGTTTTTAAGTAAAGTCATTCCATGTTTATATAAAGGGAACACATTTCCAATGGAAGTGGTTTGAGTATGATTAACATCAACGGAGTTGATAATCGAGATACATAAGAGTTGGTACTAGAACCATATCTGCAAGAAAAAGTAGGAGATGAAGATGTTCCTGAGACACAAACTATAGAGGAATAGAAGATAGGTTAAAAATATTACATTATGGCTTATTTATCAATAAGTTAGATGAAAAATTACTCTTAGAGAATGATGAACCTCTAACTAAAAAGTAATGTATCTAAGGAAAGGACGTTTCTAAATGTCAAGATTCCATGCATTCAAAAATGGATTCCATGTATCAAAGTAATTTTTTTTATTTTTATATATCCTTCATATGTAATAAAATCCATTTCTTTAAAATGGGTATTTAAGAAAAATTGGGACATATATGGAAAGTTAAGTGCATATAAATAATGACTAGTTTTAAAGGGTTTCATGAAACATCAATGAATAGACTATAAAGAGACCTTCTCAGTTGTACTGATGTAGAAATCCATCATAATTTCTCTTATAATAGTACCCTTCCTTGATTATTAGATTTGGAAGATCGATGTGAAAACTTTATTTTGAAATGGGGAGTTCGATGAAGATGTCTATATTAATCAATTCAAAGGGTTTATTATGTCAAATAATTCCAATAATGTATGAGTGATGCATAGGTTCATGTATGGGTTTAAGTAGGCATTGTGATCATAGAATGTTCATATTGATGTGTCCATTAGAAAATTTGGATTCATAAATAATGAAATTTATCCATGTGTTTATTATAAGGTTCGGGATAATTTCATCATTTCCCTAATATGATATGTTGTTGACATATTACATATAGGAAATTATGTGAAAGTATTATGTTCAATTAAGGCGTGGTTAAATGAATGCTTCTCTATGAAAGAATTTGGTGAAGAAACATATATCTTAGGGATTAAGATCTATTGAGATAAATCATAGAGGGTTATTAGGGTAATTAAAAGTATAAATATTAACAAGGTACTCAAAAGGTATAAAATGGAACAATCTTAGAGAGGATTTTTTCCAATGTCAAGTGGTATCAATATCCTCATGAAAATGTGTCCCCAAACATTAGATTAGATTGAAATAATGAGTATAATTCCTTATGGTTTAGTTATGGTATCTATCAGGTATATCATGTTATATAATAGGTTTGACATTCCCTTTTATTTAATCATGGTGGGAAAATATAAATATAATCTGAGAGACAATCATTTAGAAGCTATGAAAACTATCCTAAAGTTTTTGAAAAGTACAAAGTATGTGTTCCGAGTGTATGGAGGATACAAAGAACTAGATGTGAGAAAAAACACTAAATATAGTTTCTAGATAGATCATTATGATATTAAATCGTAGTTAGGATATATCTTTTTCTTGAATAGTGGGGTGGTGAACATAATTAGCTCAAAGAAACATGTGTTCGCTAACTCTATGGTAAAATTTATGTATATCATTTCATCTGATGCAGCTAAGGTGGAATTGTGGGTATGCATATTTTTTTTAGATATCGGTGTCGTTCCTAGTAGTGAAAACCATGTTCGAATTTATTGTGATAATACAACGGCATTGGTTACTTTTAAGGAGCATAGGTCATAGTAGAGGAAAAATAATATGATTCGGATGTTTCATATCTTGAGGGGTCTTAATTAGAGAGGTGATGTCATAGTTAGTAGATTATCTATATAGAATAACTTCTAAGACCCTATAACTGAATCTATATCTCAATAAAATCATGATTCTCATGTTAGAGCTAGTGGAATGAGACTTTATTTAGTAAATCTAATACAAGTGGCAGCGTTGTATGTGGGTACCCTATTCCCAACTTATGTTTTAAATTGATTACAATTAAATGTATACATTTTCATATATACATGTATTTATCTTACTATAGTTGTTTGTCCACTCTATATACGGTAATGTATTTATTATGTGTTGTATCAAAAGGTTATATTAGTTCCCATGAAATAATGAGAGCATAGAGATACCAGGAAAGTAATCTTAAACTAATGTCATGTGGTCTAGATAAATAATATTGGTAGGGCATATATTATGTGTCAAAATTTGGTTCTGGGAGATCATAAGTGTTGAGACTTCTTTATATGATGTTTTATCATGGTGATCTCTAGTAGGTGATTTCATAAAGACAAACCTACCAATATAAATACAAACTATTTCAATAGTCATTAGTTGTTATAATCTACAAACATGTGTATTGTTCTCATGAATTGATTCATTATAATTTTTTCCATTGGACCATGTACATTTATGGAAGTAAAACCCATAAAATTAAATTCATGGTGATGTAGCTTTTTTTTATGTGTCATTGGTGGTATGTAATCAGTTGAACGATGAAGATAAAATTTGTCACTTTTAAGTTGAGGAAGTGATATCATGGTCCTAGTTGATCAATATGGTAGTGTTCTTATAAATCCATGGCCATGGTAGTCAAAGGAACATCATTCTAGTGATGTCAATAAATAATAAATCAATAATTAATTATGACATAATTTGGGAATCCTACTTTATGAGATATCATGATATAAAGATATTATATAACTTAGCAAGTGTTCATATGAAGGTTTATCATTTCTATGACTTTTCTTTGTCTACTTAGGTGCTTTCATGGATTTCTAGACTATGGTCTAGTCTATGAATAGTATTCACTATTATCGAGATAAGGGCCTAGAGGGTTACACACAATACCGTATTCAAGAATCTACCTTATTTTTGTGAAGAAGTCTATAGGACATGGTGGTCCCCTCTGTGGGTTCTATGTATTTTCCAAGTATTAATGATTAGTAATGAATATATAGATTCATTATTATTTGAGTATAGAATAGTTGGAGTTGAAATTATTCTTTAAAATTATCCACAAATAATTAATTTTCTACATGTAAAAATATTGTATGAATGAATATTATTTTAATATTTTCGATTTGTATAATATTTTTATGAATTATGAGTCACGTTAATGGATCACTTTTATCATATAATATATTTAATATATATATTTCATGTATGTGATAAAAATATAAATAAAATTATGGTATTTTTTAGTTCTTAATAACATTTTAATATCCTATTTAGTTGGTGTTTCATGTCTGAGGGTCAAGGAACCCTTTTAGAATAATTAATAGTCATTGTATATTTAAGGAGGATCTCATTACTGAGGTAATATTCATACCCATGAATTTGAGAGCACCGATCTCTTCCTTCCAACATCCAAGAGAGATAAATATCATGTCCTAGATTTCTATCTTCAGACATCAATGTGGATCAAAGAAATGATATTGTGGGGATCATCTTGACACTCAAGGAATTGTTAGAACTCAACACTAGCACCCAAAATTCAATGACCGATGTTAGTGTGGATTCATAAAGCATGTAAGGATGATCTGAAGTAGTTTGATCTTAGATCATTTTAGAAATGATCACTGAAGAAGAACTTATTGAATGTGATTCCAAATCAAACAAGGTTATCATTCATGTTTATTTTTTCATTAAAATATTTATTTGAGATCTTTGGACCTCTATTGGGTCTCAAATTATAAAAGACAACAATGTTTTTTCACTTTGTAAAGGAAAATTTTTAAATCCCTTAACCACAAACTTCCATTGTGCACCTTCGTACCATCTTATCACACCTCATCATAATATAATATATTTTTATATATAGTTAAAGGATAAAACCTATAGACAATGGTAGATACCTGACAAAAACTAGGTTAACCCACTATGTAGGGTATTTTATTCATATCATGAAGGGTACATGATACCTAACCTTACAATATTATAATTATGGTAATGAGGATCAAACATTGGTCATCATGGATGAATATCTTCTCTAATCCATTTTTGGGATCATATGTCTGATGATATTGACTAGATTTATCACTAAACACTCATGGAAAATACAAAGTAATTTTAATCTGGTATAAGGAATATCAACCATACTGAAATTAAATCATTAATATAGAGATAAAGTGGTATAACATGCAATAAAATGAGAACACAGAGTGTAAAAGGGACACATGGTGTGTCCCTATAGGTCTGGTCGTTCATATGTCTGTGTTCATGTACTCTGCCTATGCTAGTGTACTATTCCAATGTCTGGGTAACCTACCCATACATGTTCTTGTGTACACTGTAATGTACATAAAAATATTTCATCCTATCGGTCACATGGTGTGTTGGTTGTAGGATCGAAATAATGATGTATATGCTCAATATATAAGAGGGGGTGAATTGTACACTTTAAAAAAATTTCCTTAGACAAGGAAGAAACTAAGTTTAACAAAGTTAAACAAAGACAATTCACAACACCACTAATTACCAATTAGAGAATTGGAACTAAAGTTTAAAATATGAGATTCTACCTTAAAGCGTATTGAATCTAAACTAATCAGAGTACAAGTGTAAGGAAATATAAGATGATTATACTTTCCTTACAATACTAAATGTAGCGGAAAAAACAACTAATATAACTATAAGTAACAAACAATAACTCTTTTAACCCAAATAGAAGGGTATCTAACAACCTTGGATAAAGGTCCCTTGATTTATACTTTCAAGAAAGTCATTCTTACCCACACCAGGGTAAGCCCTCGATACGAAGATTGGTGTCTCTGTCTTGCTATCCCCGCAAGCCCTCAACTTCAAGGTAGTTGAAACCTCTATCTTCTTCAACAAGGAAGCCCTCGAACATCAAGGTAGTCGGCACCTCTGTCTTCCTATCCCTGGAAGTCCTTGAATGTAATCACCAATATTCGGAGTTGCATAAAGCAATTTGAACGAGAAGTTCTGTACGCACAAAGCATGAAAAGATTCTCTCTCTAGAAATCAACTTAACAGCGTGTGGTCTCTAGATCGATCAAATTGTTGTTGAGCTCTTTCAAATGGGCTCCTATTTATAGTATTGGTTGGCTCCCTCTCCAACAGTCATATTTTCCTTAAAATTCAGAAGGACCTATACACATGTAACTCAACCAGCGGTTAGTTTGAAATAGAATGGACGACATCGTTTAATAACAAACCATGTAAAACTGAATGCACGACATCGTTTTGTAATGGAGCATATGTAAGAAAAATCCATACAAAAAATTCGTAGTGTATGCAAATTATAAGTTCAGAGTCTAACCAAAATGAAATTCGGAGTCTATGTTAAGAAATGTTCGGATTCTGTTTTATAGGAAATCGGAGTCTGGTTTCACCAGAATTCAGAATCTGAACTTACAGAGTTCGAAGTAGAACTAGTAAAAGTTCAGAGTCGAGCTTCATAAGAGTTCAGAGTCGAACTCATGAAAGTTCGGAGTCGAACTTCATAAGAGTTTGGAATCAAACTCAAGAAAGTTCAAAGTTGAACTTCATAAGATTTCAGAGTTGAAATCATGAATGTTCGGAGTCGAACTTCATAAGAGTTCAGAGTCGAACTCATGAAAGTTAGGAGTCGAACTTCATAAGAGTTCGGAGTTGAACTCATGAAATTTCGGAGTCAAACTTCATATGACTTCAGAGTCGAACTCATGAAAGTTCTCATCTAGAATTCGGAGTGGAACTTCATTACAGTTCACATCTAGAATTCGGAGTGGAACTTCATTACAATTCACATCCAGAATTCAGAGTGGAACTTTATTACAGTTCACATCTGGAATTCAGATCCTAAAAACAGAATACACCAATTCTTAACATTATATAATTCCAGGGTTTTGGGTATGAATCCGGTTTTTGTACTTATGAAAAATGTTGATATGTATAAGAAAATCTAGGTTAGGGTAAATTTCATTAAAGGTGAAAATTTTCCTTATGGTGGTAAAATATATATTTTCTTTAGTATAAGGTGTTTGTGTTTTTCAAAAAAAGAAGCAATGGAAAAGTCATAAGGAAAACCTTCTTGACTCAAAAATCTCCCCCTTTTTGGAAAGCACAAACATCCTTACGAAAAAGAATATAAGGACTTTGAAAAATTTCATTAGACTTTGAAATTAAAACTTATCTCCCTTTGTTAATGGATAAAAGTGAATACAACTAACTCCCCCTTAGGAATTGAAACACTAAGGATTGTATTCTGAATTTCTGGAGCGGAGTTTTCATTATCATGGGAATGAAAAACTTCGTAGTGAGAAAATCCCCCTTAGGAGTAGTTCTTTTTCCTTCTCCCCCTTTGTGATTTTCAAAAAGAATTGAAGGGAATGGAAAAGAAAGTATGGTACCTGAAACATTAGTATATAACAAGATACAACCAACCAAATAAAATTTCATTAGAGTTGGGAAAAGTTTACAAAGAAAGACAAATACAAAAAAAGATAGGAGTGCGTTTATTTGTCTTCCTTTTCCTTTGGAATCAGCTTCTTTAACAAATTTTTTTTCTTATTTAGGTCTCTTTGGTCTTCCTCAACTTGCTTCTCCAAGGATTTTCTCTTTTCTTCTTGGTCTTTTAAAGCCTCCGCGTAATCCTTGATAGCTTCTTTCTTCATCTTTAACAATTCATCTTTCTTTTCGAGTCTTTTCTCAAGCTCGATCCTAAGATTTATATCACTTATAAAATTTTGAGCCAAAGAATTAGCCTTTCCATTTAGTTCCTTCACTTGTTGACTCTGAGAACTCTTCTCATCAATCAGCTCATCTTGAAGATTCTTAATCTTTTTATCCTTAGTTTCAAAAGAATCTTTAACTTCATTATAAAAATTATCATACACAGCCAAGTCTTCTTCAACTCTCTTAGACCACAGAGTTATTTTTCCACAAGACTTTCTATGCACATCATAATTGATAAGAAAAATTTTATGGTCGGACTCAATCTTTATACACTTATCCATGACCATGGATAAGGAATCCAATTTTTGATTCATACTCTGTTGCATCATCTGGTACCTGGAGTCTCTAGTTGGAAAAATTGGAATGGTTTCCACCAAATTTTTTAGAGATTCAACCACAAAATCAAGCCCATGAGATGATGACTCAGAATCAGATAAATCTCTTGGAGATTGTTCTTCTTCAATTTGCACCAGTTTCCACTTAGAAGAACCACCAACCTCCTTCTTCATGAAGACTTATTTTGTTGGAGTATCCCTAAGAGCTTGCTTCCCCTTATCAGATTTCAGAATTGGTTCCTCATCTGGAGAAACTTCCTCGGATTCAGAAACTTGAATAATATGGTCTTCATCTGGTTTCTGCTTTTCTTGTCCTTCCTTAAGAAAATTCCTCTCATAGGATTCTTCCTCATCATACAAAACATTTTCTTCTTCTTGTTGTTGCTTATCACCATTCTTACTAGCCTCCTCACTTCCCTTTCTTGGAGTTACTAACTTTGTGGATTCTGCCTTATCTTTATAAACCTCTACTTTCTTGATCAAGGCATCCAAATCTTCACTTCCCTCTTCTTCTTCTTATTCTTCAACCTCTTCCTCTACTTCTTCAGCAGCTTCTTTTTCAGCTTCTTCAACTAATTCATTACCCTTGAATTTTTCCGGAGTGACATAGTTCTTAGCTGTTGTTTCTGGTAAATAAGGTCCTGTAAGGAATGTTTTTGGAACGGAAAGCATTTAAGAAGCTAACTCTGTAGCTTTTAGAAAACATTTCAGCACTTCAGTTTCAGACACTTTCTTTTTCATTTTCTTCTCTTTCACTTGCTTCTCTAACTCTTCTGAAGCTCTTTCTTTTAAGGCCTTAGCCTTTGCAGGGTCCAATCCGAATTGTGGATCCCATTCTTTCCTATTTTCCTTGTCTTCCCTCCACTTCGTAGAAAATTCATCAGGATAAGTTTTCTTCTTCTTCGGCTTGGAGGGAGCAGACTTAGTTTCCTTAGACTTGAGATTTTCTTCATCAACAACAACTTCCTTAAGCTTTCTCTTCTTCCTTGCCTTTTTGGATGGTTCCGGAGTCTGTGTACCTTTCTAATGTGCCTCAACCTCTTCCATATAAGGAGGGTAGAATTATCCGGATTCACTAGAATAACCCATATTCATCCTCTTCAAAGTATCATAACTTACCAACATAAGCCTACAATTCTGGAATTTTGATTTTCATGAAACCTTAAAGGATTCTAAGCATCGAACTATCAGCTTAGATAGTAAGGAAGTGTACATAATTATTTGAGCTCTCAAATTCCTTCCTTTTATGTTCTTGATCGTAATCAAGACATGCCCCATCAAATTTATCTTTCTTAGATTTACAAAGAAATCTAAGACATAGATATCACTTTTCTTCAAATTATCCTTGTCACCTCTTCTTGGTATGAGAAAACCTTGTACCCAAAGCTGTAAAATCTTATTGTTCGGAGTGAGATGAGAAATCTTAGCAGTCGTAGCATCCTTATGTCCAAGAAATTTCAAACCCTTCACCTTGTTGAAACTTCCTTGCTCATCTGGAAGCTTATATGAGCAAAACTCATCTTCCCAATCATAGGACAAACCAACCAAGATTGCGGCCTTGGTGTAGGATAGCTTGTAAGTCTTCCCATAAGAATTAAAAGAAAACCACTCTCTGCTATCTTCCATCTAGAAGGAAACAGACTCATAGAACTCGATCAGCAAATCAGTATAAATTGGATCCTGTTTCTCTGAGTTGAACAAGCAAATATCTTCCCAACTATTAAATTTGATATTCTTGGTTATAATAGAATCAAGCTTGTAAAAATACAGATGCACCAACCTTTCCCTGAAGACTAACCACTTTGATATTGTCTTTGAAGTTGGCATTTCTTGGGATGTTTCTTCAATAGACATTCAGAACAGAGAGATCTGAAGGATTCGGAACGGCTTTGCAAAGATCGGAACCGGTCTTAAGAAGAGGAGCAGGGCTTCGAGACAAAAAAGCTTTGAAAAATCGATGTGGGGCGAGTCTTCGGGTCCCCTTTATATAGGTGATGGATGTGACCTTTGGTCTTACAAAATCCATCTAACAGTTGAAAAACATTTTGATCTGATCTAACGGTTGAGAACACTCTTGCATGGAAAACATGACTCCGATCTTTTGAGGTTTTAAGTAAAACATTCGGATTTAAGGAAAACTAGAATCCGAATTATTTTGAAACTCATGAAAATACCAGTAAGAAAAATATGATTACAAAACATTAGGTAAGAAAATCATACCTTTTGGATTGGCTAGAAAGATTGTTCGTAATTGGAAATATTCTTCTTGAAGAAATGAATTTAAAAGAAAACTCATTACGAAAGTTCCAATATGAAAATATCGTTACGAAAGTTCCAGTACAAAAATCTCATTACGAAAGTTCCAGTATGAAAATATCATTACGAAAGTTCCAGTACAAAAATCTCATTACGAAAGTTCCTGTACAAAAATCTCATTACGAAAGTTCCAGTACGAAAATCTCATTACGAAAGTTCGCATTTCTGGAAATTTCCATTCTGGAAATATCCATTCTGGAAATTTCTATTCCGAGAATTTCCATTCCAGATATTTTCATTCTGAGAATATCAATCCTGAAAATTTCAGTTCCGGAAATTTCCATTCTGGAAATTGCAGTTCCGGAAATTTCAGTTCCGAAAAGTTTGAAAAATTGACTACGAAAATTTTAGTTACAAAAGTTTGAAAAGTAGATTACGAAAAGTTTAGTTACACTAACAATCAAATGTACTCCCTCTATGAAAATGAGTTTATTACTGTTAGAAGAATTGTTCAACAAGAAGTTAATGAAGAATGATTACCTTATGGTTATCATTCCTAAATTTTGTTTAATGTATTCAAATCTATCGGAGGGTAATGATTTTGTGAAAATATCAGCAATTTGATCTTGTGTTCCGATAAACTGAAGAATGATATCTCCTTTAGGTTTGTGATCCCTATGAAAGTGATGCTTAATATCTATGTGTTTTGCACGAGAGTGATGTGCAGGTTTCTTACTGAGGGAAATGGCACTCGTGTTATCACACAAAATTTGAGTCTTAGTAAAAATCGGTCCATAGTCTGTGAGTGTGTGTTGAATCCACAACACTTGAGCACAACAACTTCCACCTGCTACATATTCATCTTCAGTAGTGGAAAGTACTACAGAATGTTGCTTCTTGTAGGACCAAGAAACTAATTAATCTCTTAAGAAATGACAAGTTCCAGATGTACTCTTTCTATCCATTCTACATCCACCAAATTCAGCATTCGAAAAGCTTTTTAGGATAAAATCATTTCCAGAAGTATAAAATAATCCTAGCTTCATGGTTTCCTTTAGGTACCGAAAAATTCTTTTTACCTCCTTTAAGTGAGATTCCTTAGGATTGGATTGATATCTTACACATAAGCATATTGAGAACATTAAGTCTGGTCGACTAGCTATTAAGTAAAGTAGACTACCTATCATACCTCTAAAATATGTTTGATCTACTGGTTTCCCAGCATCATCAAGATCTAAGGAGTTTGAGGTACCGATGAGAGTACTTATACTCTTAGTGTTGTCATAACCATAATTTTTAAGAAGATTTTTAATATACTTATGTTGAGATATATAGGTTCCTTCTGGTCTTTGAGAAATTTGAAAACCAAGGAAAAATGTTAACTCACTCATCATACTCATTTCAAACTCCGATTTCATTAGACTTGCAAAAGAATTAGTTAAAGATTGCTAAGTTGAACTAAATATGATGTCATCAACATAAATTTGAACAATCAAAACATTTTTCTTATATTAATTTATAAAAAGATTTGGATCTACATTTCCCTTAACATAGTTATTTTGAACCAAAAATCTTGTAATTCTATCATACCAGTCTCATGGGTCTTGTTTAAGGCCATACAAAGCTTTGGTAAGTCTAAAAACATGATCAGGATGTTTTGTATCTTCAAAGTCATGAGGTTGTTCAACATAAACTTCCTATTGAACATAACCATTAAAAAAATCACATTTCACATCCATTTGAAAAGGTTTAAAATTTAAGAATGTTGCAAAGGCAAGTAGAATACGAATAGATTAAATTCTAGCTACTGGAGCATAGGTTTCATCATAGTCTATTCCCTCTTGCTAATTATAGCCTTTAGAAGCTAGTCTGGCTTTATTTCTTACAATGACTCCATTTTCATCAAACTTGTTTCTGAAGACCCATTTTACTCCAACAACAGAAGTTTCCTTAGGTCTTTCAACCAAGGACCAAACTTTATTCCTTTCAAATTCATTTAGTTCATCTTGCATGGCTTTGATCCAATCATCATCACCTAAAGCTTCATCAATGCTTTTTTGGTTCTGATTGGGAAAGAAATTATAGATGTTCTACTTCATTTATTAAGGAACTTCTAGTCATTACAGGTTTATTTACATCACCAATGATACTATCACTGGGATTATTCTTAAGGAATACCTGGTTTGTGTTTTATAAAACCTGTTCATTAACATAGGGTAGAAATTCTTCTGGGGTAAATGTTTCAGAAGTATCTTCTTGAACATTTTTCTTATCAGAAGGATCTTCTATCAAAGGTTGATAATCAGTGCTTGAAAACACATCCGAGGATGTAGGTTGGGATGGTTTAAAGACAAAAGGATCAGACTCATCAAATTTTACATGCTCTGTTTCTTCAACAATACAAGAATTTTTATTGAAAACTATATAATCCTTAGAAGTTGTGGAGTAGCCTAAAAAATTCCTTCATCAGATTTTGGTATGAATTTGTTTAAATTATCTTTAGTATTCAGTATAAATACCTTGAAACCCAAAACCTTGATGTAGGAAAGTCTAGGTTTTCTACCATTTCATAACTCATAAGGAGTTTTATTAAGAAAAGGTCTAATCAAAACTTGATTTAGAGTATAACAAGCAGTACTTATAGCTTCAGCCCAAAAATGTCTAGCTATAGAATATTAAATCAACATGGTTCTAGTTATCTCTTGAAAAATTCTATTTCTTTTTTTTAAACTACACCATTTTGTTGAGGAGTTCTAGGTGCTGAAAAGTTGTGAGTAATACCTTTTCGACTACAAAAAGATTCAAAATCAAAATTTTGAAATTCTCCTCCATGATCACTATGAATAGTTTTTAGTGGAAGATTTTTTTCATTTTTAACTTGTGCTCTAAAACTTTTGAAATAAGAAAAAGCTTAATAATTCTTTGCTAGAAAATATATCCAAGTATATCTGGTGTAATCATCAACTAGAACAGACACATAGTGTTTTCCTCCAATACTTCCAGTTTGTGTTGGACCAAAAAGATCCATGTTCACTAACTGTAATGCATCAGTTTTTGAGACTTCACCAATTGATTTAAAACTAGATTTATTTTTCTTTCCATATTGACAAGTATCACAAACTTTAGAAGTATCGAATCTAAGCTCTGGTAGATCCTTAACTAGTTTCTTCTTAGAAAGTTTACATAAGATTCTAAGGTTACAGTAACCTAGTCTTCTATGCCATAACCAAGAATGTTCTTCCATTGCACTTAGGCAAGGTAGGTCTTGGATCTTGTGGTCTTCTAAATTCAATGTATAAACATTCTCTTGCATATTGGCTGAGAGAATAAATTATTCCCTGGAATTGTGAACTAAGAATTTATCATTCCTAAAATTCACAAGGTATCCTTCATCACATAACTAACTTATGCTAATGAGGTTGTGCTTAAGACCCTTAACAAATAAAACATTTGAAATCAAAGTTTTACCAAGAAGAACAATATTACCTATACCAACAACTTCTCCCTGAGCATTATCTATGAAAGTTACCTTTCCTCCTTTCGTCTTGATAATCTTTTCAAAATAAATTTTTTTACCAGTAATGTGCCAGGAACATCCACTATCCATGTACCATGTATTGTTATTGGTACATCCTTTATCTTCCTGAAAACAAGAAAAAAATTATACTTTCGGAATCCAAACTTTTTTGGATCTGAGATTTCCAAATAACAAAATTTTAGGTACCCACACCGTCTTAGAAAAATATGCTTTATGAAAACCTAGAGATTGGGTTTTATTTTAAGAATAATTCTTTTCCCAGTGACCACCAAATTGACACTTGGTACAAAATGGGGAACTTTGTGGAACAAAGTATTTGTTACTAAAAGTTGGTTTTGCATGGGTATAACCAAATCCAGATTTGTTTCTTAAAGGTCGTATTTGAGAATACATTTTATCAAAATTTTATTTACCATGGGTAAAATTTGATAAACACTTCTTTAAGGAAAAAATTTCGGACCTGAGTTTTATAACCAAGTTTTTATATTCGAAATCATTAGATTTAGAACTAAAGATGGACTTGAAAACACTTTTCTTAGAAATTACTTTTTCTAACTCTTTAGAAAGATTGTTCTTCTAAGATCTTACTTCCTCAAGATTTTTTGAAATACTTATAAAATCAGCATTTTTCTTATCAAGATCTTTAGAAAGATATGATATTTCTTTTATAAGAATAGTATTCCTAGAGTTTTCCTTATCATGTTTTTTATTGATTTTGGAATTCTCAATCTCATGAAGTTTAATAAACCTAGAAACTTCTTCATAGGTAGGTGAAGTATTTTCTTCATCAGAAGAGGATTCTTCATATGAAGAGTTATAATACTTACTATCATTAGAATTTAAAGATATATTGGTCAATGATTCAACATTGTGTACCTTAGCCATAAAGAAATGATTATTAATAGGTAATCTGGCTATAAGACCAAGATTCTTCTGTCCTGAAGATTCATAATCAGAAGATTCATCTGAAGAGTCACCACCACTGGCACTCTAGGTGTTATTTTCTTTCAAAATATTATTAGCTTTGGACTTTTAATACTTCTTTATGTTTCTTTTATAATGCCTTTCTTTCCTTTATTTCTTTTTGAGAGAAGGACAATCTGGTCTAATATGTCCAGCTCTCTTGCATTCATAACAAGTAACTTCTCCATCTTTCCTATATTTCCTTTCCTTTTTCTTATACTTAGATGGGAAATTTCTCTGGCCAGCTATCTTGTTCATCCTTTGAGAAATATTTTCTAACTCATTCTCTGAGACTTCACTATCACTAGATTCGGATTGGATAATAACTTTCTTATATTTGTATCTGGTTACTCTCTCAGGAGTCTTTGCTTTCATGAGATTCGAAGTTTTTGTAAAAGCAACAGTACCATTCCCATTCTTCTTCTTGATGTTGTCAGCATCTCTCTTCATTCTTGTTTCATGTTGGAGAAGAGTTCCAAATATCTCATCTAACGAAATTTGAGTGACCTTCCTGTTCTCATCAATTGTTGTTCTCTTTGATTCCCACTCATTAGGCATAATGTCTATAATCTTATCAACAAGGGCTTCATCATCTAACCCTTTTTCTCCCATAGACTGTAAGCTGTTGACTATAGTCATAAATATATTTTGAACGTTAAAAATGGGTTCTCCATAAGGAAAATTGAATCCATGGTATTCATATCTAAGCATAGCTCACCTAGTTTCAATCACTTTAGAAGTGCCAAAGTGTGTAACCTCTATCTTCTTCCAGATACAATTAGCTGCTTCACAAGAAGAAATTTGGATGTATATATTTCTAGTCATTGAACATAGTAAAGTATTGCGTACCTTATAATTGAGTTGATACTCGTTCTTTTCCCGGTTAGTGAAAGTTATAAGTTCCTTATCAGGAATTTTATAATCACCAGTAAGCATAACGAAATTATCCACTCCAGTATTGATAACGAAAGTCTTCATTTGATCTCTCCAATACTCATAATCATTACCATCAAAAATTGGTGGTCTTGTAGGATTTAAGTTGTCGATGGAACCAACATTTAAAGCTGCCATTCTTAAAATAACCTTTTGTACACAAACTTGTTAGTAGTAAAAGTTCGTAACCACAAATTTCAGAATGAACAATTCAGAATGATAATTCGGAATGAAAAAGTTCGGAATGAAAAAAAAAATCTTTCTAAGCAAGGATGAAGAAAAATGAAAAAGTGAGCAAGAAAAACATATATGTGAGTATAAGTATTTCAAAGACCTTCTCTGATACCAATTGTAGGATCGAAATAATGATGTATATGCTCAATATACAAGAGGGGGGGTGAATTGTAGACTTTAAAAAAAATCCTTAGACAAGGAAGAAACTATGTTTAACATTGCTAAACTAAGAAAATTCACAACACCTCTAATTACCAATTGGAGAATTGGAACTAAAGTTTTCAATATGAGATTATACCTTAAAGTGTATAGAATATAAACTAATTAGAGTACAAGTGTAAAGAAATATAAGAAGATTATACTTTCCTTACAATATGAAATGCAGCGGAAAAAACAGGTAGTACAACTACAAGTAACAAACAATAACTCTTTTAACCCAAAGAGAATGTTATCCAACAACCTTGGATAAAGGTCCCTTGATTTATACTTTCAGGAAAGTCCGTCTTACCCACACCAGGTTAATCCCTTGATACGAAGATCGGTGTCTCTGTCTTGCTATCCCCGCAAGCCCTCAACTTCAAGGTAGTTAGAACCTCTGTCTTCTTTAACAAGGAAGCCCTTGAACTTCAAGGTAGTCAACACCTCTGTCTTCCTATCCGCGGAAGTCCTCGAATGTAATCACCAACATTCTGAGTCACACGAAGCAATCTGAACGAGCGGTTCAGTAGGCACAAAGAATGAAAAACTTCTCTCTCTAGAAATCACCTTAACAGTGTGTGGTCTCTAGATAGATCAACTTGTTGTTGAGCTCTTTCAAATGGGATCCTATTTATAGGCTTGGTCGACTCCCTCTCCAATGGTCATATTTTCCTTAAAATTCGGAGGTACCTGTACACGTGTAACTCAACCAACGGTTAGTTTGAAACAGAATGGACAACATCGTTTAATAATAAACCAGGTAAAACTGAATGCACGACATCATTTTGTAATGGAGAATATGTAAGCAAAATCTATTCAAAAAATTCAGAGTGTAAGCAAATTATAAGTTCGGAGTCTAACGAAAATGAAATTCGAAGTCTATCTTAAGAAATGTTCGGATTCTGTTTTATAGGAATTCGGAGTCTAGTTTCACCAGAATTCAGAATCTGAACTTACAGAGTTTGAAGTCAAACTAGTAAAATTTTAGAGTCGAGCTTCATAAGAGTTTGGAGTCGAACTCTTGAAAGTTTCGAGTCGAACTTCATAAGAGTTTGGAATCGAACTCATGAAAGTTCGGAGTCGAACTTCATAAGAGTTCAGAGTCGAACTCGTGAAAATTCAGAGTCGAACTTCATAAGAGTTTGGAGTCGAATTCATGAAAGTTTAGAGCCGAACTTCATAAGAGTTCGGAGTCAAACTCATGAAAGTTTGGAGCCGAACTTCAAAAGAGTTCGGAGTCTAACTCATGAAAGTTCTCATCCAGAATTCGGAGTGGAACTTCATTACAGTTCACATACAGAATTCGGAGTGGAACTTTATTACAGTTCACATCCTGAATTCGAAGTGGAACTTTATTACAGTTCACATCCAGAATTCGGATCCTAAAAACAGAATACTCCAATTCTTAACATTATATGATTCCAGGGTTTTGTGTATGAATCCAGTTTTTGTACTTAAGAAAAATATTGACATGTATAATAAAATCTTGGTTAGGCTAAATTTCCCTAAAGGAAAAATTTTTCCTTAGGGAGGTAAAATATATATCTGCTTAAGTATAATGTATTTGTGTTTTTCAAAACAAGAAGGAATAGAAAAGTTATAAAGGAAACCTTATTGACTCAACATTGGTTACATGGATGGATTTGTGTTATTTTTCTTAGAGGTAAAACCCTAATATCGAATTAAGGTTACCACATGGGGTGTGTTATTCTAAACTACTTGATGTGTAGAGCGAAATTTCATAAAAGAATTCATGATCATCATGTGTATCTACCCATTACATCATCACATTAAATTGCACTTCTAATATAACCCATAAAACTCGGATCCACAAAGACCATTCCATGTCCTCTTTAGTAGACAGATTCGAGCCACCCTTTTCTCCAAATCATATGTCATCATCATTCCAGAGTACCTGAAATATCTAGCTTGTGAAACCACTAGTACCTACACTACCATCCAATTTTTATCATCACTTCCTCTCATCTATTGTTTCTTTATAATGAAAAATTGAACTCACAAAAATAATCTACAGAAATAATAAATCTACCACACTGTGAAGTGAGTTCCTAGATATAGTCAAATCATCAGCAAAATAGAATACTAGTGATAAATGATCAAATAATGAGGTGAGAAATTAATGAAACGTAAAGTTATAAATAAATTTTGTTCATGTAATTTTGGCCAACAAAATCAATTAATGAGTGAAGAATCATTGTGTTTTCAAAGGGATTGTCAATTTATAATTCTAGGAATAAAAATAATTAAAATAAATTCAGTGAGAATGATCTATGGATTAATTTGTAAAATAATTAATTCTTATTAATCATGGAAGATAAAAAATGATGATTTAAACCAATGAAATAAAATTTCCCACCTCATGTTTAGATCAATCATTTAAGGAGAACACATCTTTTAGGGATATGGTCGATGATTCTACCTTGCATGATATTGGATCCTCAATTATCTATGTTTTCTCATCATTGGTCCTCAATCTCGGGATCACCTTCCAATGTGCTCACTAAAAAATATTCCTTTAAACATTAAAATACTATGGGGTTATATGGATAATCCTAAGGAATTATATAAAGAGTTATTTAAATATAGTATTCATTATAGTTATAAAATAAAAAGATATTAAATTACTAAATTAATTTAATATATTTAATCCTAACATGACTGCACTCTTCCAAAGAGTCTAACCAAGAAAAAATATAGGTCGAATTTATGGTAAAACCAGTGTTACAGATTTACTAACAGCTTCATTTTTCCTATCCACAACACAAATCGGGTGATATTCCATTATTTCTGAAAAATGTGTGTGTGTGATATATTATATTTTTTATTTTTTATATTTCTATACCGATTCCCCGTAGGGATCATAAAATCACACCATATCTATGAATAACTATGAAAATATTATATAAAATATTCTAATTAATCATAGATAAAAAAGAGAGTCATTACATTCTCTCTACCTTTATGTATTTTTA
Organism: Viscum album; assembly: GCA_963277665.1. Lineage (NCBI taxonomy): Eukaryota > Viridiplantae > Streptophyta > Magnoliopsida > Santalales > Viscaceae > Viscum > Viscum album. The sequence continues at coordinate 403,879,228 of OY728157.1, forward strand.
TCCTGAAAGAAATAATTTACTCAAATAGATGAGTGTGCTCAGCTTGATTCTATTTTTTCTACTCACAAATGTTTACCTCAATATTCTTATGAATGCAACGAAAAAAAGGTAATTTCTTACCCGTGAAGGATCTTCTCATGATTATCCTTGATGCCTTCTTGGTAATCAAAAAATGATATTAAGCCCTCATTGTCCAGGTCACCCTAGTAAATAACATATGACATATTATACACATTTATCATCATCAACAACATGTGAAAAACAGCATGCGTCTAATATAACTGTGGTGGTATGGATAATAAAAATTTCACCTCTCCAAACATATAAAATAAATTGAAATGTCCAATGAATCTCGATAAATCATATCACCTAAACCAAAACCCTATCATCCTTGCCAAGGTGAATCCTTATGGAACACATGACCTCAAATAAAAATTTTTATTGGACATCATAGGCATTTGATAGCCCAAGGTAGTTCCAATTCACTCCAATATAATCTTCACCTTCTGTATCATCACTTGCACCAACACTAGGCTCATAAGAACAATATCTCCTAGCACCATAAAACAAAATGGTGACCAATAAGGTATCCTATACAAGTCCTAGAATGGTTTCAAAATAATGGTGTAATGGAAAAAGGTTTTATATGAAAACCCCGCAAAGGGTTGGGGATCCTCCCAACTATGGAAAAAATCCAACACACAAACCTACAACATAACCTCAAGAACCTAAATGGATTACTATATCTGGTTATATTTTTGGTAACGCCTCAACCCTAGTTACCTAGAGTTAGTGAATTATTACATAACATTGGCATCATCACAAGAGATAAAATCTCTAAATACTTATTAGTTTAGTATCCTTGGAAGTACTAGATACATACATAAGTTTTACGTTACATTATAAAATGGAAAAACAAAAACATTGTGTCCCCTTTTTAACACACTCATATCCATTAGCCTATTCCTTCAGATCAATAATAATATACTTCTTCTAATATTGGTAAAAATAAAATATATGAAAGGGGTGTGCTCAGATTCTCAGTAAGGATATCAATATAGCGGAAACTTTCATAAATAAGTATAAACATTTAAGGCAATGTATAAGACTAAAACATAAACCTTCTAAATTTAAAATTCAGAATAATATGGAAAATATAAATCAAATAATTCAATTTACTTATTTACATGGATATTATACTAGTCAAATAATCACATGTAATATCAATAGATAATTTCATAATGATGGAATACATAATGTCAGAGATTATAACCACATATTCAAGGCCTCATGCCAAGACTAAAAATAAATATGTTTTCAAGGCCTTATTCCAAGAAACTATTTTGTCTCATGATCCCTACTAATTCATTGAGAAGTTATATAAGGCTCCACCCATCACTTACTATGTCCAATTAATTCATCATATGAAAAGTTTGAAACATAACTTAAACATTCGTATTAAAACTAGCCTACGAAAGGTTAATACATTAACCGTAAACCATGAATGGTATAAAAATAACACATACACAGTCAAACATATTACAAAACCTTCAATAAAAAATGGAAAATTGTATCATAATAAATCAAATTCAAGAAAATGTAAAATCCATTAATGGATATTGACATAGATGAAATCAAAACTATTTGAGAGAAATATATCATTCTATTTTGAAATCATTTAAAAGTCGCGTAATTATAAAATAAAAAAATTATTTTGAAAATATTCTTAAAATCTTGTAAGGGAAGCTTAGAATGTGTTATAATGGTGGAAAATAGCATCACTCACCGTATAAGTTAAAAAAACATTCTTTCCTTAAATTGTCGAAAAGGTCATAAAGTACCTTATTTGGAAAGCGATAGAAATATTCCTTTCAAACAGTTTTATAAAAATTAAAAAAATGGTATATATTAAATTAACCTGCAGTCTAGTAAATAGTAATTTTTTGTTTGAAATACATTTTTAAGAAACACGGATTTGGATGATAAATAGGTCTCAGTAGATATGTATAAACAAACTTAGTTAATAAAGAGATTGTAAAATTTACCCTTACCTTGTACTTTTCCTTAGTCGAGGGTCCTTTAACCTTCTGTATAATAGTTAAATCATTTTTATTAAATTATAAAATAACCAAATATATAAATATGATGTCATATATTATCTTCTAATATTTCTTTATTAATAATATTTCAGTAGTATCATTGTTTCGAGTTTTTACTAATACGTTTTCCTTTATATGTTTTGTTATGTAAGTCATGTTTTTTATGGATAGGATGTATTTGATTCATATACAGAATTATATTAAGTTCTTAAACATTATTTTTAATCAAAAAATGAAAATTATTCTTGAATGGTTACGATGGGGAATGAAACGCATCACGTTCATGGAGACTGTAATTCGTACGTACGCATGAGGGAAAATATCATTCTATTAATGGTGAAATCGTATGTCATTGGATGTAATATTATATATAAATAATCATTAACATGTTATATTTATTATTTACATTAATTATACTGATTATTATACCCATACAAATAATTAAGTGTTGAATAACAAACTACACCACGACAAGGAGACGGTAAGCCGTACGTACACACATATAGTGACCTTGCCATTCATATGATGGATAGAATAATTAATATGGTTGTAACATATTTATAATAATATAAAAAATTTTAGAAGTTAATAGATTTATTATTTTATTATGGAAACAACAAAGAAATAGGTAGTGGAAGAAGAAAAGAACTTTGAAAGAGGTGATGAAATTATTACCTCTTCTTCAGGTGCTTCTTATTAATTTGATCAAAAGGGATCCTTAGGTTGGTTTTATACTCAAATTAAGGCCTCTAAGTTGAATTTATGGTAGTTGGTAAGATATTTAATCAGGGGTTGGCCGAGATAAATGGCTTTGTGGGAGTGATTTTGAGAGAAGGGTAGGTACCCTTTTATAGGAGAGGTCAGGGTCACTTTAGTAAAAGTTTGAAAAATTATTTTATTATAAAATCATATTTGGTTTCTAATGGCTAAAAATGGATTTTTTTTGATTCTAAGTTGGGGATGGTTCTAAATCCACTAAACCAATATGTTTTAGACAATTTTAGGTCATAATATTAACCTTATCTTTTAGATTTAATTCTTAGTTAAATATTTAACTGTTACCATGTCTTCTGGTATTTTTACATTAAAAGGTTAATAAGATATTGAATTATTTTAAAAATATAACATAATATGAAATCTTGAGGTGTTACATTCTCCCCTCATTCAATAATTTTTGTCCTAACAATTTGAAATTCTTTTTCTAAAAAAAGGTTAAAATAGAAAATACCTTTGTGGAAAACCCACATCAGAAATAGGGTTAATAAAATTTAATCTTAATAACAGGGAAAGGGGAATGAAAAAGTTACCAAAAAATTATGATTTCAAATATAAGAAAATTTGTGGTAATTTGAGACACATAATTGGATTAAAAACGTAAATATTTATAGGGAGTTATTGAGCTCATCAATCACAAACAAGTGAACAATAAATATAAAAATGAGGGCCTTAGAACCATAAATCTATGATGACTTAAAATATCATTGGTTAATCAAAACATAAATTATTAGGATAATAAATTTTTGGTTTTATGATCCTTTCTATATGGGTTAATAATTAATTTCTTCATAGAATAAGAAGAAAATACTTGACAAGTAGAGTTCCATCCATTAACTAATTTCTATCACAAACTCATATTTCACTCCAAAAGATAATAGAACTAAAAACTATTATATTTATCCTAATCGTATAGAGTTTACAAAAATAAATTAACTTATAATTAATTAATTAAATCATTTAAAAGAACTAAATTATATAAACCAGGACATCACATAGGCCAGCGGTAGGTGATCCACCCTTGTCGCCCTTCGGTTGTGGGTTTAAGTCTCATGGCCTTGCTGGACGCAACAGGTTGTCGCCCGACCTTTGGGTTATCCTTTTTATAAAAATCCAAAATTAATCATAAGAAATGTATCAACCTTAAACCATAGTATCCAATTTCCAACTTAATCCATTACAAACTTTAGACTTATCCAAAATTCTTGTGTCTAAAATGATAGTCCAAAAATTTATAAGGAAGTTGAACATAACATAATGAAGATTTCTTTTTTCCACATAATAACATGTGAGTACCTTCATCGTGTATTCTATTAAAACATGGTAACACTCTGAATTACCATAAAACCTTATCGATTACATTAAATCTCTCTTGTTCTTTATAGAATACTAGATATATGATTTATATCCAAAATTTTGAATACTCTAACAATGATGGAATAAACAAACCATTTATCAGTTCTGAGGTAGTCAAGGATATCCAATATAATTTATCCAAATCAACCATTTCTTATTCTAAAATCTCTACCTCAATATTAGGACCATATTAAGGTTTATCTTTCCTTCACGAATTTAGTTTCCAAAGAGTTTAACTTGATGTCGAGTCACTTTTCTTAGTATCATATAATATCAAATCCTTAATGAAATAGTACTACAGTACAATCCTTATTTATTTCCATAATTAATATCACCAGTACATCATTGATAAAACACTCAAATGACATAATTCATTAATAAAAATATAAGAACACTAACAATTCTTCTTCATCTGTGGTAGTATCATGACTTGATTATTATTCATTATCATTATTTGGGGTATACACTAATGATTAAGACATTCATTCGCATTGTATCACAACTCCTTAAAAATGAAGCATTGTATATTAGAAACTTGTTTCTTACCCTTACAATCACGTACCTGGTGTCCTTTTTCATCACACTTAAAAAAAATCTCATTACCTTAAAGAATTTACCAAGGTGATTCTTTCTATAGTTATCACATCTAGGAAAATCAATCTTTCCCTTCTTTCATTTATCCATCTTTCTCACTACCATCCTTTTCTTCTCTGGATTCCCTTCAAAGCCATATGACTCAGATAATTCTTTACTTGTCTTATTAACACATGATAATATTAATTCATATGATGAGAATACGTGGGAGACTATTTCTCTTATAAATATTGGCTTAAGACCATGAAATATATGATCATCATTTCTCTTTGAATCATGCATATTGTGATAGTTATCATTCCTTCTACTGGGAACCATTTCTAAATAATGGAATACACTAAGTTAGTTTATGAATCGCAATACATAATTAAAAACTTGTAAAATACCAAAAGAAATTTTAAATGTTTATGTATATAATCCATAATCATAAAAAAAATCTTTGAGGAAGTATTTACTCATAAATCCTTCATAATTGTTTGTAAATAAAATATGAATTATCCTAAGCATATCCCCCAGTAGTGTCAATAACAAGTGTGAATCAAGGCTCATTGTCGTGTACCAGGATACCTCGGGTGAAGACCAGAACTCATTGTCATATTTTTCACTCCTATGTACATATATGCCAGAGCCACCTCTACCTAATCGTATCCAAACACAGATATATTTCATAAAAAATTCATAGAATATCTACATTACCAAAAATCACAGAATATCTTCTATACTAATCCTCAAAGTCTATCTTAGGGTAATATTCTCTAATTAGATTTTTTATAAATCTAGTTTCCAAGGTTTGTACTAAACTTCCTATGATACCAACTGTAATGACCCAACCCTAGTTACCCTGAGTTAGTTCATTATTATATAAAATTTTCATGATCACAAGATATCAAGTCTCGAATGACCGATTAGTATAGTAGCCTTGGAAGTAATAGATACATACAAAAGTTTTTCATTCCATTATGAAATGGAAGAACAACAACATTGTGTCCCCTTTTGAACACACTCATATCCTTTAGCCTATTATTGTAGGTCAATAATAATATAATTCTTCTCATCCTGGGAAAAATAAAACATAATAAAGGGGTGAGCTCATATGCTCAATAAGGATAAAAATATAGCAGAAACTTTCATAAATAAGTATAAACATTTAATGAAATGTATAAGACTAAAACATAAGCCTTTTAAACATAAGATTAAGAATAATATGGAAAATATATATCGAATAATTCCATTTACATATTCACTTAGATATTATACAAGTTGAATAATCACATTTAATATCAATAGATAATTCCATAATGATGTAATGCATAATGTCAGACATCATAACCACACAGTCAAGGCATTGTTCCAAAACTAAAAATAAATATTTTTTCAAGGCCTTATTCCAAGACACTAGTTTGTCTCATGAGACTTATATATGTATCAAGGAGCTATAGCAAGCTCTACCCTTCACTTACCTTGTCAAATTCATTCCCCATATGAAAAGGTTGAAACATAACATAAACATTTGTAATAAAACTAGCATATGAAATGTTAATACTTTAACCATAAACCATGAATGGTATAAAAATAACACATCCACGGTCAAAAATATCAAAAAACCTTCAATACAATATGGATTTTTTTATCATAATAAACCAACTTCAAACAAATGTAAAATCCATCAAAGGATATTGACAGAGATGAAATCAAAACTATTTGACAGAAATATATCTTTCTATTTTGAAATCATTAAAAATTAATGTAATTATAAAAGAAAATATTTATTTTGAAAATATTCTTATAATATTTTAAGGTAAAATTTGAAGGTGTTATAATGGCGTAAAATAGCTGAACCTACCTTATAAGTTAAAAAATAATTCTTTTTTTAATTTTTCGAAAAATTCATAAAGTACATTATTTGGAAAGCGATGGAAATATTACTTTCAAACCATTTTATAAAAATTAAAAAGAATGTATAAATTAATTTCACCCATAGTCTAGTAAATATTAAAAAAAATTTGAAATTAATTTTTAAGAAATACGGATGTGGATGATAAAGATGTCCCAGAAGATACTTACGTACAAACAACCTCGGATAATAAAGAGATTGTAAAATTAACCCACACCTTGTACTTTTCCATAGTTGAGGGTACTTTAAACTCCTATATAATAGTTAAATAATTGTTATTAAATTATAAAATAACCAAATACATAAATATGATATCATATATGATCTTCTAATATTTCATTGTTAATAGTATTTCAGTAGTATCATTATTTTGGGTGTTAAATGATTCATTTTCCTTTATATGTTTTTTTATGTAAGTCTTGTTTTTTATTGATAGGATGTATTAGATTCATATATATAATGATATTATGTTCTTAAAAAAAATTAATCATAAAATTAAATTTAATCTTGAATGGTTACGATGGGTAATGAATCACATCGCATTCATGTAGATGGTAATCTGTACGTACGAACGAGCGACGATATCATTCTATTGATGGTGAAATATTATGTAATTGGGTGGTATATTATATATAAAAAATCATTAACATGTTATATTTATTATTTACATCAATTATACTCATTATTATATCCATACAAATAGTGAACTATTGAATAAAAAACTACACCATGATGTGGAGATGGTAGGTCGTATGTACGCACGTATTGTGACTTTGTGATTCATAGGATAGATAGAATAATGAATATGGTTATACCATATATATAATAATATCACATTATGTAGAACGTACTAGAGTTATTATTTTTTTGTGGAAAAAATAAAGAAAGATGAAGTGGAAGAAGAAAAGAACATTGAAAGAGGAAGTGGAAGAAGAAAAGAACATTGAAATAGGTGATGAAATTATTTTCTCTTATTCGAGTACTTCCTTTTGATTTAATAAAAAGGGATAATTAGGTTGGATTTATTATCAAATTAAGGCCTATGGGTTTAACTTAGGTTATAGGGGAAGATATTTTAGCAGGTTTTGGATGAGACAAATCACTTTCGAGGTGTGATTTTGACAGAACGGGAAGTACCCTTTTATAAGAGATGTGAGGGTCACTTTAGAAAAATCTGGAAATATTATTTTATTATAAAATCATATTCGTCTTCTAATGACTCCAAATTTATTTATTTCTAGGATAAGTTGGGGATAGGTCAAAATACTCTCAACCAAAATGTTTTAAGCAAGTTTAGGTCATCATATTAACATTATCTTTTATATTTAATTCTTAGTTAAATATTTTAACTTTTATCATGTCTTCTTGTATTTTTATATTACATGGTCAATACACATAAAATAAAATTCAAAAAGAACCTCAAGTGGTTCATTAATGACATATATATCATTATTTAATTCCTTTGGCCGAACCTTATATTTTTAGGAATATTATATCATTTAATAATATAGTATTTTTTTAAATACTCATTTATGTCAATTTTGACACTATTTAGTATTTGTTTTTTAAGTCAAAAGAACTAGATTAGTTCAAAGAAAGTACATTAAATTAACCATAAAATTTCATATTAACTATGAAAATCTATTTAATGCATCAAAAGTATCACTTTTCATTTATTTTGATATTTATAATATCAATTATTTTAATTAGTCATTAATATGGTAATTACTGCATCATCATTGTATCATAATGAAATTTAATTATTTAATATATAAAAATTATAATTAAAATACCAGTATTTATGAATTCTTTTTATCTTTCTAATGAATATTTATAGTTGAATTTATCTTATGTGTAACCCTATATTAAAAATGGTTTGGTTATTAAACATTAAATTTTACACTTTTAACTCTTCTTTAAATAAAATAATAATAAATTTCCTAATCTAATACAAGTGGATAAAAAGGATCATATTTTATTCCTAAGGTTGATTTTAGTTGAAATAAATGTATCCAATATAATTAGGACATGTGTTAGGGTAATTATAATATCATTTTTACATTTAATTACCCTATTTACTTTTAACCGTGGTAAATGAAAATCAAAAGTTACTAATCATAAAAAATTATTTTCATATTATTGAACCAAATTTTTTTAAATTATTTCAATATTTTATCTCATATTTTTAAAATTAAATTCAAAAAATTGGAAAAATTATGTTTTATGAAAATTTGCAAATATGCTTAGAAGGTGGGTAAAAGATGTTAAAACGTTCAATTAAATTTTATATATTTAGTCTTATTATAAAATGACTCAAATGAATTAAATTAGACTAATATTGGTATTATGTGTCTATTTGGAATTTAAAATAAATTTTTATAATTTTTATAAATTAAATAAAAAGTCAGTTATTATGTACTAGGCAATATTTTTCACTATTCATCAAAAATTGAAAGTTTTTCGGAAAATGGCAAAAATTCAGACTAAGCTAATTTTGATATTATAAATCCAAAAATGAATTCTATTTTACCAAATTAAATTTTTAAGAGTTTCTAATATTAATTTTATTATTGTTCACAAAAGAACATAAGAAGTAGTTCTTTTAAAAAATAGTTTTCCAAAATATATAACTATTTTTACAAAACATATACATTTTATTATACATATGATTTATTTTTGCGATAACATTATAAATGAAAATAATTTTTTTTTACTATTCATATCACAATATTTAATTCATTAATAAATATATTTTTTAAATAATTATAATATTAATGTGTTGTTTAGTAGAAACTCAATCTTGTGTATCACACAAGCCAAGTCTGTGTTGTGTGAAGTATAAGATATTGAATTATTTTAAAGATATAAATTACCATTAAATTTTGGGTTCTTAAATTCTCCCCTCCTTTAATAAATTTCCTCCTCGCAATTTGAAATTTTTCTTCAAAAATAAAAGGTTAAAAATAGAAAATACCTTTGTGGAAAACCCACATCGGAAATAGGGTTAATAAAATTTAGTCTTAATAAGAGGGAAAGGAAAATGAAAAGGTGACCACAAAATTTGAATTTATAATATGAGAACATTGGTGGAAATTTTATAAACACATTATTTTTGTAAAAATGTAAATATTTATAGGGTGTGATTGTGGTCATCAATCACAAACAAGTGACCAATAAATATAAAATTGAGGGCATAAAAGCCATAAATCTATGACGACTTAAAATATCATTGGTTCATCAAAACATAAGGTATTAGGATAACACATTTTTTGTTTCAAGATCCTTCCCCTAAAGATTAATAATTAATTTTCAATAGAATTAGAAAAAAATACATGACAAGTAAAGTTCCATCCTTTAACTAATTTCTACCACAAACTCGTCTTTCATACCAAAAGATAATAGAACTCAAAAATATTCTAATTATCATAATCGTATTGGGTTTCTAAAAACAAATTAATTTATAATTCATTTAACAGATCATTTAAAAAAACTAAATTATATAGACCAAGACATCACATAAGCCAGTGGTAGGTGATGCGCCCTTGTCGCCCTTCGGTTGCGAGTTTAAGTCTCGTGACCTTGTTGGACGCAACGGGTTGTCACCCGACCTTTCAGTTTTCCTTTTAATAAATATACAAAAATAATCTTAATAAATGTTTCAACCTTAAACCATAGTATACAATGTCCAAATTATTCTATTCAAACCTTTAGACTTATTAAAAAGTCTTGTGTCTAAACTCATAGTCCAGAAATTTATATGGAAGGCCAACATAACATAATGAAGATCTCTTTTTTCCACATAATAACATGTGAGTACCTTAATAATTATTCTATTAAAACATGGTAACACCATAAATTACTATAAAACCTTATTGATTACATTCATTCTCCCTTTATTCCTTATAGAATAATATATATACTCCTTATATCCAAAAAAATTGAATACTCCAACAATGATGGAATAAACAAAGCATTAATCAGTTCTAAGGTAGTCAAGAATATACAATATAATTTAACCAAATCAACTATCTATTATTCCAAAATCACTACCTCAGTATCAAGACCATATTAAGGTTTATCTTTCCTTCAACCATGTATTTTCCAAAAAGTTTAACTTGTTGTTGAGTAACTTTTCTTAGTATCATATAATCTCAAATACTCAATGAAATAGTACTGTAGTACAATCCTTATTTATTTCCATAATTAATATAACCATTACATCGTTGATACAATAATCAAATGACATAATTAATTAATAAAAAATTAAGAACACTAATTATTCCTCTTCATCTGTAGCAGTATCATAACTTTATTATTATTCAATAGTAGCATTTGGGGTATACTCTGATGATTGGGACATTGATTCATGTAGTGTCCCAACTCCTTGAAGATGAAGCATTGTATATTTGTACCTTTTTTCTTACCCTTGCAATCACTTACTTGGTGTCCTTTTTTACCACACTTATAATAAACTCTCATTCCCTTCAAGAATTTACAAATGTGATTCTTTCCATAGTTATCATATATGGGGAAATCCTTTTTTCCCTTCATCCCTTTATCCATATTTATCTCTACCATCCTTTTCTTCTCTGGCTTCCCTTCAAATCCATAGGACTCAGAGAATTCTTTACTTATCTTATTAACACGTGAAACTATTTATTCATATGATGAGAATATGTGGGAGATAATTTCACTTCTAAATGTTTGCTTAAGACCATGAAAGATATGATCCTTATTACTCTTTGGATCATGCATATTTCTGGAGTTTTAATTCTTTATTTTGGACACCAAATCTAAAAAATTTCATACACTAAGTTATTTTATTAATCGCAATTCATATTTCCAAACTTTTTAAATACCAAACATAAATTGAAATGTTTATTCATATAATATATAATCATAAAAAATATTTTGAGGAAGTATTTACACATAAATCCTTCATAATTGTTTATAAATAAAATGTGAATTATCATAAGCATATCCCCCAGGAGTGTCAATACCAACAGTGCTGAAAGGTCCATTGTTGTGTACTAGGATACCCTATGTCAAGCCCAAAACTCCTTGTTAGAGTTTTCACTCCTATGTACATCTGTACCAGAGCCACCAATACCATCTCATATCAAGAAAGGGATTTATTTCTTGGAGAATTCACAAAATCTCAACATTACCAAAATTCTAGAAATTTCTTCTATATTAATCCTCAAAGTCTATCTTAGGGTAATGTTAATCAATGTTTTCTAAATATTGTTTACAAGGTTTGTAATAAACTTCCTCTAATACCAACTATAACACTCTGACCCTATTTACCCAGAGTTAGGGCATTATTACATAACATTGGTATGATCACAAAATATCAAGTCTCAAAAGACTCATTAGTTTAGTAGCCTTGGAAGTAATAGATATATAAATAAGTTTTAAGTTACATTATGAAATGGAAAAACAACAACATTCTATCCCCTTTTGAACACACTCATATCCCTTATCCTATTCTTAAAGGTCAATCATAATATACTTCTTTACATTATGGGAAAAATAAAACAAAAGAAAGGGGTGAGATCAGATGCTCAATAAGGATAACAATATAGCAGAAACTTTCATAAATAAGAATAATCATTTAAAGAAATGTATAGGACTAAAACATAAGCTTTAAAATTTCAAATTCATTATAATATGGAAAATATAAATCAAATAATTCCATTTACTTATTCACATGGATATTCTACTAGTTTAATAATCACATGTAATATCAATAACTAATTTCATAATGATGGAATGCATAATGTCGGACATCATAACCGCTTCGTCAAGGACTCATGACAAGACTACAAATAATGATTTTGTTAAGGCCTTGTGCTAACCGATCATGAGACCTACCGATGCATCAAGGAGCTATATCAATCTCCATCCATCACTTACTAAGTCTAATTTATTCCTCATATGAAAAGAATGAAACATAACATAAACATTCGTATTAAAACTAGCATACGAAATGTTAATAGTTTAACCATAAACCATGAATGGTAAAAAATAACACATCCTCAATAAAACATATCACAAAACCTTCAATACAATATGGAAGATTGTATCATAATAAACCAACTTGAAACGATTGTAAAATCCATCAAAGGATTTTGACATAGATTAAATCAAAACTATTTGAGAGAAATATCTCTTTCTATTTTGAAATCCTTTAAGAGTAGCATAATTATAAAATAAAATATTTATTTTTGAAATATTTATATAATCATGTAATTTAATATTATGAGGTTTTATAATGGTGGAAAATAGTTTCACCTACTGTATAAGTTAAAAAAGAATTCTTTCCTTAATTTGTCGAAAAGGTCATAAAGTGCCATGTTAGGAAAGAGATAGAAAGATTCCTTTAAAAAAAATTTATAAAAAGTAAAATGAGGGTATAAATGAATTTAAACTATAGTATAGTAAATATTAAAAAAAATTGAAATAAAGTTTTAAGAAACACGGATGTGGACGATAAAGAGGTCCCAGTTGATACTTATGTATAAACAACTTCGAATAATAAAGAGATTGTAAAATTAACCCTTACCTTGTAATTTTCCTTATTTGAGGGTATTTTAAACTCTTTTATTTTAGTTAAATCATTTTAATTAAATTATAAAATAACCAAATACATAAATATGATATCATATATGATATTCTAATATTTCTTTCTTAATAATATTTCAGTAGTATCATTGTTTTGGGTGTTAACTGATTTGTTTTCCTTTATATGTTGTGTTACGTAAGTCATGTTTTTTATGGATATGATATATTTTATTAATATCCATAATGATATTAATTTCTATAACATTATTTTTAATAATATAATTCTTGAATGGTTACGATGGGGAATGAATCTCATCGCGTTCATAGAGACGGTAATCCGTACGTACGCACGAGTGAAAATATCATTTTATTGATGGTGAAAATGTATGTAATTGGATGTAATATTATATATACATAATAATTAACATGATATTTTTATTATTTAAGTTAATTATACTCACTATTATACCCATCAAAATAATTAAGTGTCGAATAACAAACTACACAATGGTGTAGAGACGGTAAGTCGTACGTATGCACATATGGTGACCATTTCATTCATAGGATGGATAGAATAATGAATATGGTTGTACCATATTTATAATAATATCACATTATATATAAGGTATTGGAGTTATTATTTTGGTATGGAAACAACAAAGAAAGATAAAGCGGAATAAGAAAATAATTTTGAAAGAGGTGATGAAATTTTTACCTCTTCTTCGGGTGCTTCCTTTTGATTTTCTAAAAAAAGATTCTTAGGTTGGATTTATGATAAAATTTAGGCCTAGAGGTTGATTTTAGGGTAGTTTTGAATATATTGGATCAGGTTTTATCCATTTCAAATGGCTTTGGAGGTGTGATTTTGAGATAAGGGGAAGTGCCTTTTTATAAGAGAGGTGAGGGTCACTTTAAGAAATGTTTGAAATATTATTTTATTATAAAATCATTTTAGGATTATAATGGATCAAAATTAATTTATTTAGATTCTAAAGTAGTTATGGGTATAAATCCTCTCAACCAATAGGTTTTAGACAAGATTAGGTCACCATATTAACCTTATCTTTTATATTTTACTCTTAGTTAAATAGTATAACTTTTACCTTGTCTTCTTGTATTTTTATTTTACATGGTCAATACACATACTATAAAAGGCTAAGATAACCTAAAGTGGTTAATTAATGAAATATATATCATTATATAATTCCTTTATCCAAACATTATATTTTTAGGAATATTATATAATTTAATAATATAGTATTTTTTTTAAATGCTCATTTAGGTCAATTTTGACACTATTTAGTATTTGGTTTTTGTAAAAGTCAAAAAAACATCATTACTTAGAAAAAAGTAAATTAAATAAAACCTAAAATGTCATATTAACCTATAAAATTCTCATAATACATCAAAAAAGTCAATTTTTATTAATTTTGATGTTTATAATTTCAATTATTTTAACCTTTTATTAATAAGTTAATTACTGCATCATCATTGTGTCATAATAAAATTTAATTATTTAATATCTACAAATAATATATAAAATACCATTATGTAGGAAGAATTGTTATCTTTCTAATTAATATTTATAGTCAAATTTATCTAATTTATAACCCTATATTAAAAATTTCTTAGATATTAAACATTGAATTTAACACTTTTAACTCTTCTTTAAATAAAATAATAATAAATGTCCTAATCTAATCCAAGTGTATCAAAAGGATCATATTTTATATTGAAGGATGATTTTGGTCTAAATAAACTTATCCAATAGAATTATGACATGTATTAGGGTAATTATAATATCATTTTTACCATTAATTACCCTATTTACTTTTAACTGTGGTAAATAAAATTCAAAATTTACTATTCACCAAAAATTATTTTCATCTTATTGAACCAAATTTTACTTACTGATTTCAATCGTGTTTCTCATAATTTTGAAATTCAATTCATATAAGTGGTAAAATTAATTTTTATGCAAATTTTTAAATGTTCTTAGAAGGTGGGTAAAGACGTTAAAAAGTTCAATAAAATTATATATATATATGTGTGTGTGTGTGTGTATTCTTATAGAAACATGACTCCAAAAAATTAAACTGAAATAATATTTGTCTTATGTATCCATGTTTTCTTTAAAATAAATTTAAATAATAATAATAATTGAAATAAAGTCATTTTTATGTACTATGCAGTATTATGCACTATTCATCAAAAATTGAAAGTTTTCAGAAAAAAACCAAAAAAATCACCCTAAGCTAATTTTGATATTCCAAATACAAAAATAAAGTCTATTTTTCAAAATTATAATTTTAGGAGTGTCTAATATTAATTTTGTTATTGTTCACAAAATGATATAAAAAGTAGTTCTTTAAAGAAAATAGTCTTTCTAAATATATAATGATTTTAACAAAACATATAATTTCATTTTAAGTATATTTTATTTATGTGAAAACATTATAAATGACAATGAAAATTTATTTTTTACTATTCATATCACAATATTTAATTGATAAATAAATATATCATTTAAATAATTATAATACTAATGTGTTGTTTCACAGAAACTCAATCTTGAGTATAACGCAAGCCAAGTCGGTGTTGCATGAACTATAAGCTATTAACTTATTTTAAATACATAACTTAATATGAAATATTTAGGTGTTACATTTCGGGGGGTGGATTATTGTGCTCATCTTCAACTAAGTCCCAAAATACTCCTATGATATTCTTTACAATAGATACCTACGATGTTCATCATGGTATAAAACAATATTTCAGGTAACTCAATAAATCCAAACTATATACTACATGTACAAGAATCCCAATCCCTACATTGAATTCTACTCTTAGATGGATTTTAAGTGGGATGAATTGTTTATTCAGTCTATTATCACCCAGATAGCATCATTTCCTATTGTGGATCACGGAATTCCTATCCAAAAATACATAGAGTTACCATACCACTTCAATTATGGAACCTCAAGGGGTTGGAATAAACCCATTGGTACCTGATTATCATCCTTAACCTACTTGACAGTGAGTCCTTGAGAGATAAACTAAAAATGCTCTAATTTATCCTTATCAACCAAAACTATTTTCAAATGTCTTTTTTACAACTTTTACAATTTAGGATCTACCACTCAGGGAGTGTATAAAACTCTCATAGTGATTTACCTCATAGTATGATTGGTACTATCATATATCTTTAAAAAAGGATAAACTGTCCTCATTTCAGAAAATCCCTTGAAATCATGTATTGTGGAGATCTATTCATGAAAAAACTAGAAATATATATCTCAAAACTACACTTACCTAATGCACTGAAAAAGTGGTGGGCTGAAAACCATCGACTAGAGATACACCACTCAAACTCATCTACAAAGGTCTACTATAAAGTGGTAAAATTATCGGTTTCCTTGATCAATAACTACAAATAGGATTTCCTACTAAGAGCATCTTCCAACAATTTCCCTTTCTTTAGAGTATAGACTATCTCAAAATCATAGTTCGGTAAGAACTGTAGTCATTTCCTATTTCTTAGGTTAAGATCAATCTAGGATAATATATATCAAATATTCATATAGTCATAATATAAGGTGAAACATTGGTCATACCACAATTCGTTGTTTTATTTTCACCCTTACAGCACTGTGTTAAACTTCTTTTGTATTGAAAATTATAAAAATAATAACAAATTGAACTTCATTTTTGATACCATTATTTTTTTTATCATTATAAAATGGTAAATGTTACTTATTTTGATGATTTCATTGTAGGAGTAGATGATTTGGAGGGCCCATGATGAAGTAGAAGAACAATGGGTCAAAATTGCATGGATCCATGAACACCTGTCCAATATTTTTCATGTTTAGAAAATTATGTTCATAAAAATGGTCAAATATTTTGTTTCTGGTCTATAATTTAATTGGATACAACTTGTATGAAGGCATCCAATCCGAAATCTACAAGAAAGGGGGCCAACTGACATGATTTATTCAGAACACCGAATTTGTGCGAAGTCAAAAGTGGTGTTCTGTAATCTCTCCATATCTCGGGATCCAACTGTCCAATTTATTCCAAACGTTTGGTGGTGATAGTAAGAAAATGGTGCTACAACTTTCTAGTCTTGTAAAAAGGTATATTCGATTATCTAATATCCAAAAACCTATTGTACAAGTTGTTTGACGAAATCTGTGTGCCCAAAACCACCGTCCAATTTTCCTATAAAATGGTACCTTGGGCTCTTCATTTTGCAGTTCAAACCAGAGGAAATGTGCTTCCATTTTGGAGTCTCAAAGGAGCCGTCCCACCAATATTTTATGTTTTTGAGTCCATTTTAAGTTCCACCTCAACATCTTTCTCTTCCTCCCCTCCCATGGGTTTCTAAACCCCTTGTAATCACCTAGGGAGGAACATGTTGTAAATCTAAAGAATAATGTTGTAATATTTGACTGGTATTTTTAATTCCAAGTTTTTATGTTGTTTTTATTCATCCTATATTTTTATTTAATTGAGTTATGTACGGGTACATCATGATCAACTCATATGATCTTTCTTGGGGGCACCCATTTATGTGATGTTTCACATACCGTTCACCACTTCTTCTTCTCCCTTTCAATTGTAATGTTTTGGTAGTTCATATTGTTAAATTGAAATCACATAAACAATATCATAGACATGTACTTTAAATTCATGGTAACTCATTGAAATATCATACAAACTTGGACATCACATCGAGTTCTTCGTGTGTTTCCTTGGTGAGTTTCATTTATGAAGTCGAACACAAATTAGCCAATCATCAGTGGTATCTGGTGAATCATTGTATGTTTCCGACTAAATCCTAGGGGGTATCCTAGTATAAACTTAGTAAAATTCTAGTTCTTTGTGTTACAAACCAAGGATTAAAATATCATAACCCTATCTCTTGAAGCAATGATGGATGAGCATCATGAGATTTCCCCAGGTTGATCACACTTAATTAATCCTGTTCATTCCTACTTTGTTTTAATGATTTCATATTTTCTATTGTCATATTTAATCATCAAACCCAAGAATTATAAAACCCCATTTCACTTTTTACTTTAATAATCAAAACCAAATTTTTGAATTAATAATCTAAGGCTCCGTCGAGAGACGACCTAGGGTTGCTGTTATACTACAGAAATTCTAGTTAAAAATATGCATCTAATTTGATGCGCCCGACGAGGTGATCAAATTTTGCACTGTTTTTAAGGATTCAGGATCTTTTTTTTCTTTATATTGTTTTATTTATTCATTTTAATTCTTAATTAGTACTCCTTTAAATACCTCACCCCCATTTTATTGTTTTTGTTTTGGGTTTTTTTGTTTGCTTTTGTGTGTTTTCTCTCTCTATCTCTCTCTTCTTTTCTCTCTCTCTATCTCACTTTTTCTCCATTTATCTATCTATAATTCTATATTATATAATTATATTCTAACTTCACCCTCATATAGTGATTTTATCCATATTAAATCATTAAAAAACAAAAGAAAAATAAACTTCACAACTTATTTGCATGACCTGATCAGAAAAAGAAAAATTGCTTTAATTTGACCTTGAAATTGAAAATACACTTCACAAAAAAATCAAGGAATATTTAAGAGTTCAATCAAGTAAAACTAAGGATCCCCTTTGGGAACCTCAATTGGTCATAAATTAATCAAAATTTGAACCCAATCAAATCCAATAAAACATGGCTGCAAATAATCGAACCTTAAAAGAACTGACCACCCCAGATGTGGAGTACCAACCTGCATACATCCAATATTTCGAGGAAGAAGACAACTTTGTACTGATATTAGGGCTCATCAACCATATTCATAAATTCCATGGTCTTCCTGATGAGGACCCTCATAAACACATTAAATAGTCTCACATAGTGTGCTCTACCATGAAACCCCAAAATGTGTCTGAGGACCTAATTACTTTTAGGGCCTTCCCTTTCTCCCTTGAAGGTGTAGAAAAATATAGGATATACTATTTACATACCCTAATTGGGGGCTAGAATGACCTGAAAAGACTACTTTTAGAGAAGTTCTACCCTGCCTCCTGAACTGCATCAGTTAGGAAATAAATTTGTGGCATTAGGAAATCACATGGAGAGACCCTTCATGAAAACTATGAGAGATTCAAATGACTTTGCTCAAGCTACCTGCACCAACAAATTAGTAGAAAAAATATTATTCCAATAATTCTATGAGGGACTTATCCTCAGAGATCGTGGAATGATTGATGCATTAGCTAATGGTTCCTTGGTTGATAAAACTCATTCCACTGCTCATGATTTAATGGACAATACAACTCAAAATGCACAAAAATTTGGTACACAAGCAATTGCACCAACCCGAGGAGTTCATGAGGTAAGTCTTTTAGCATTAGACCAAATAGTAGAAAATAAACATGATGATATTCATACTTTTCTAAGGCAATTATCTCAAGCACAAGTTAACTCAAACTCTTCTTCAGTTCCATTACATTGTGGTATTTTCTCTAACAAAACTCATTTTTTGAGAAGTACCCATTACATCAAGATACACCTGAGTCTTGTGCAGCCATGTTCCCAGGGCGTCCATACCAACAAGCACCTCCCTTGAAGCAAGAACAATTCAGTACAAATACAAACCCTGAGTGGCAAGCACAAACCCAGTACTGATAAGGAGGAAACTCAAGCTACCTCAATCAGAATTGGTATCAACAAGGCCAAGGTATGAAACCTTTTTATCCTTCAACATCTCAAAAAAATCATCCTCCTCCTCCAAAATCTGATCAAATACTTGAGGATATGGTAAATAAAATGGAAACCCAAAATCTACAATTCCAATAGACCAGAAAATTTCCAATTCAAGACCTACGAACTCAAGTGGGGCAGTTGGAAAACATCATCAGTGAGCTTAAGATACAAGGTTCTGGACAACTACCATCCCAACCCATTACCAATTCTATGGACAAGGGTAATATATGTGTTGTTACACTTTATTGTGGTAAATTTGTTTCTATTTCTAAGGATTCTTCCCAGAAGGTATGTCCCCTTAAATAAAACACTCTTTCTCCAAACATAAAATTTTCTAATGAAGAAAAACAAAATAAAAAGGGTAATAAAATTATCATTGATGATTCAAATGAACAATCCATTCTTCTTCCTTTCCCCTAAAGACTGTCTAAATATAAGAATAATGTTGATAATGATATTGATAAAGAAATAATGGGTACATTTAAAAAAATTCAAGTTAATATTCCATTGTTGGATGTAGTTAAGCAAATTCCACATTATGACAAATTTCTCAAAGAACATTGCACCCATAGATGTTGGTTGAATGGAAGTGAAAGAGTCAATCTAGGAAGAAATGTTTCAACCTTGATTCAACTAGCAATGCTAACCAAATGCAAGGATCGAGGCACATTTATGATACCATGTACCCTAGGGGAGACCTTTTTTTGATTCTATTCTAGATTTAGGTTCTTCATTAATGTAATGCCTCACTCCATTTATACTTATCTACAGGTGGGAGAGCTTCAACCAACAAGCATTGTCGTGCAAATTTCCAAATGAAGTATTATGATTCCAATAGGAGTGATTAAGGTTGTCCTTGTAAGAGTGAAGAATCTCGTCATCCCCGCTGATTTCTACATTTTTGAGATGGAAGGTACCCGAACCCAAGGACATTCCCCTCTCATACAGGGGATGTGATTCCTCAAAATAGCAAAGACGATCATCAACGTTCACAATGGTACGTTGTTCATGGAGTTTGGAGGAGAAAGGTAATTTTTAACATCCTTGAGGCTATGAAACACCCCATTAAAGAGCACTTCACTCTTCATGTCTATTCGATGGAAGTTCTCTCAAATTATGCACACACACACACTTCTCTCCTCGACCCATACTCTGATTCACTTTCCTCTTCTTTACCCTTAGATGATTTGAGTTTTGATTCATGTTTTTCGTGTTGTGTGAGTTTTAAAAAGTGTAAATTTTGTGCTATAATTTATGAGTGTGTTCATTCTGATGTACCCATGACCATAGATGATTCTTCAAATCTCATTTCAATATGTTCTCTATCCTTAGAGAATAAACATGAGCATATAGATAGTTTCATGGACATCACTCCCCCTAAAACCACTCCCTCAGTCCAAAAACCCCCAGCATTGGAATTAAAACCACTTCCATATAATTTAATATATGCCTATCTTGAGGGTATTGAACAATTTCCTGTCATTATTACCCATAACCTCTCTCAAGAACATGAAACAAAATTTCTCAACCTTTTAAGAGAGTGTAAAAAAGAAAATAGGACATTGGCTGATATTCCAAGGATTAGCCCATCTATTTTTATGCACCATATACTTTTGGATAATGAGGCTAAGCTTGTAAGCCAATCTCAACACCAGTTGAATCTCACTCTCCTTGATGTGGTAAAATTGGAAGTCATTAAATTACTTGTTGTGGGGATCATTTATCCTATATCTGATAGTAAATGTGTTAGCCCAGTGAAAATTATGCCTAAAAATAGGAATAAAAGTTGTGTCAAATGAAATGAATGAATCAGTTCCAACACATGTGAAAAATAGTTGGTGAGTCTGTATTGACTACCGTCGACTGAATCAAGCCATGCGAAAGGGAAACTTTCCTCTACCTTTAATTGACCATATGCTAGAATGATTGGCTAGAAAGTCCCATTATTGTTTCCTTGATGGCTATTCGGGTTATTTTCAAATCTATATAGCCCCTGAGGATCAATAAAAGACAACATTTACCTATTCATTTGGCACATTTTCACACATAATGATGCCTTTTAGTCTATATAATGCTTCTGATACTTTTCAGAGATGTATGTTGGGTATTATTTGAGTACCTAGACAATTTTATGAAAGTTTTTATAGATTATTTCACAGTTTTTGGAACTTCCTTTGATGACTATTTGTCTCCCCTAGGTTATATCCCCCATCGTTGTATAGAAAAATATCTTGTATTAAATTATGAGAAATGCCATTTCATGGTTGGACGGGGGATAGTTCTGGGGAATTTTATTTCAAAAGAGGTAATTCAAGTGGATAAATTAAAAATTGAATTAATTTCAACCCTTTCATATCCAAAATGTGTCCGTGGGTGCGGTCTTTCTTGGGTCATGCTGGTGTTTACTACGTATTCATTAAATACTTCAGTAAGATCACACTTCCCTTTTCATGGTTATTACAAAAGGATTATGAGTTTGTGTTTAATAAAAAATGTGAGGATGCTTTCAATTTTCCAAAAAATATTCTCACATCAACTCCCGTCATCCAACCACCATGGAGGGATTTCCCCTTTGAACTTATATGTAATTCATCTAACTTTGCAGCTGGAGCAGTTTTATCACAAAGGGTTGAGAAGGCTCCTCATGTAATTGTGCATGCCTTACGTACCCTTGACCCTGCCAAGTAAAACTAAACAACCAATGAAAAATAACATCTTTCTGTTATGTTTTCCTTGGAAAAATTATATTCATATCTTATTGGGTAAAAAATTATTGTCTTTTTTGATCATGATGCCCTTCATTTTCTCCTAAAGAAACCTGAAGCTAAACCTCACCTCATTCAGTGGATGCTCCTCCTCCAAGAGTTTAACCTTGAGATTATAGATAAGAGATGAGTGGGATGTGTGGTAGCTAACCACATTTGTTGGATTTCCCCACCGTTCTACCAACATGTTGAATCACCCCTCCCCATTGAATAATTCTTCCCTTATGAGAACCTTTGTGATGTTGTGGACCTTACCCCCTGGTATGTAGACATTGTGAATTATCTAGTAACATCTACTGTCCCCATTGATTTCATCATTTCACAATCCTGGGGACATAATCATGATTTTCGTTTGTACATTTTGGATGACCCATATTTGTGGAGAATTTTTGGTGACCAAGTAGTTCGTCGGTGTGTCCCTGACAATGATTTCACCTCTCTTTTTACCTTCTGCCACACATTGTCCTTTGGGGGCCACATTAGCTCTCAACGTACAGCTCAAAAGGTCCTTGACTCAAGAATTTATT
The DNA here is from genome assembly GCA_963277665.1 of Viscum album. Taxonomy (NCBI): domain Eukaryota; kingdom Viridiplantae; phylum Streptophyta; class Magnoliopsida; order Santalales; family Viscaceae; genus Viscum; species Viscum album. The sequence goes on from OY728157.1 coordinate 403,902,550, forward strand.
ACCCATCTTTGTATAGTGATTTCCATAGATTTTTCAAGACATGTAGTTATTGTCAATTCATAGGGAATATCTCTAAGACAAATGAAATTCCCCAACAACCCATGTTTTTTGTGAGATCTTCGATGCATGGGGTATTGAATTCATGGGGCCTTTTCCAAATTCATTTGGGTTTTTGTACATCTTATTGATTGTTGAATATGTATCTAAATGGGTGGAAGAAAAGGCCATTAGGACCGATGACCCTCGAGTGGTTGTTGATTTTGTGAGGACCCAAATTTTCAATAGGTTTGGTTTACCTTGATTCATCATTAGTGATCAGGGTTTACATTATTGCAATCGCAACATGAAAAATTTTCTTCGTAAGTATGGTTTTGTTCATAAATTCTCTATAGTATATCACCCCCAAACATATGGAAAAGAATAAATATCAAATTATGAAGTTAAGATAATCTTGGAAAAAATGGTACAATCCAACAAGAAAGATTGAAGTTTCCACTTGGATGATGCACTTTGGGCATACCGTACAGCTTTTAAAACCCCAATCGGAATGTCACCATACAGAAACGTGTTTGTAAAGTCTTGTCACCTCCCATTGGAGGTAGAAAACCACAAATATTGGGCTATTAAACAATGTAATATGAATCTTTCATATGCACATGAGCATAGGAAGATACAGATTCATGAGTTGGATGAAATTCAACGTTATGCATATGAGAACTCTTGGATCTATAAAGAAAAGACAAAGGCTATCCATGATAGCATGATTCATCATCGAAATTTCATATTAGTGATAAGGTTCTCATGTATAATTCTAGGCTCAAGATCCACCCGGGAAAGATTTTTTCTCGATGGCTTCGTCCTTATACCATTACTGATGTTTACCCATTTCGTGTTATATAGGTTTTTCATGAGAAGAGTGGAAAAAGAATTATTATCAATGGGAAGAGGCTCAAACACTTCTCTGAGGAATTTCTAAAGAATCTCGTGGATGAAATCCAACTGATATATTCCACATATTACACCACTTAGTAGGTTGTCCCATCTTCCTACCTTTATTTATTATATATTGATTTAAAATACTTTCATTGAGGACAATGTAAATTTTAGGTGTTGGGAGGGTGATATGTCATAGTTAAGATTAAATAAAAAAAATTAATTAAAAAATATTTAAAAAAATGTGTGCCTTCATTTTTGATTTCTTTATTTTTTATTTTTAGATAGAAATTGATCTTAAAAATAATATCCAAAATCATTTTTCATGCTTGAGTCGATTGTGCGAAAAATTCCATTATTTTTGGAAAAACGTTTTTCAAATGAATGTTGATATGGAATCTGTTTCTATAATTTTTATTTTCAAATCATTTTTATGTGTTTAATGAATTTTTTAAACCCATGACTCATTAGCACTGACCAATATTTTAATCCCTTGCCTGAGAGATATTCTAAGCCCTTTATTGCATATTCTTCCTTTAAATCACTTTCTTGAGAGTCTCGGGTCATGTAGAGAAACTAGAACATTCCTTTATTCTATTTGAAACCAAAAGATTCAAGTATTATACATTCATGATAGAGTCAATTGTCTATTAAAAATCTATTTGTGCAATTATTCTCTATTTTTGGCCACCTTTACATTTTATCCTTCTTAAGACTTAGAGTCCACAAAATGCCTGTTAGGTAGCCACATTACAAGATAATATATCCCTACCTACTCATATCTTGTGTATATTATTGTTTTATTTTCATTAATTGTAGGAGAGAGGGTGTTTCCAAGGTAATTATGGGGAGAGAATCATTGTTATGGGTTGATATAAAGGGTCCATACATTTTCCTTGGGAAATGGGTTCATAAGCCATATTACATCATTGTTTTTCACATGTTTTCCTCTTTATCTCCAAAAAATATACACATTAAAAAAATAGTTCTGTACATTAAAAAACAGAATAAAAGAAAAAAAATGGAGAAAAGAATAGTTTTACTCATTATTATTCACTATATGGTTGTGACCCACAAAGTTGGATAATGGGGAGAGTGAGTTGGAAGTGATATACTTTGTGAGGGGTTGAGTGTGTACATTTATTTTGAACAATTGTTGAATTTTGACATGTTTTGTACATAAGAGATCAAAAAATCCTCTCCTACCTCATATTTTTCAACATTAAATCTTACCGACCCTTGAACCTCAGAACAAACTGTTGGAAGTCCTCTTGAGTAGCACACTAGTTTTTTCTGGTAGAGAACTGAGAATCTTTTAAAGCATATGGTAATATCACATGAAATCTAGGTAAATAGCATAAATCTACTTTCATGTGGTCTTTGAGTGAAGAGTGAACATTTTTATGTGAGGTAGGTTGCAACATGTTACATGGGTGAACAAATTAAGTTGAACAAATTTAAATGTGAGAAAAGAAAAATGACAGGAAAATTGATTCCATAAACGAGACCTAATAAATTTTATTTAAAAAGAATCTTGGATGTTTTCACAACATTGATTTAGTAATGGGACATGATTAGGATATTATACTTTTCCCAATAGTGCAAACGTTTAGGTGTTAGGGGGTGATCGTACCATGATTCACTGTTTCATTTTCACCCTAACATTTTTGTGATAAACTTGTTTTGGTTTGAAAATTATAAAAATAATAACAAATTGAAATTCGTGTTTTATACCATTATTTTGTTTTTATCACTCTTAAAATGGGTAATGTTACTTGTTTTGATTATTTCAATGTAGGAGGAGATGATTTGGAGGTCCCATGATGAAGTGGAAGAAAAATGGGCCAAAATTTCATGGATCTATGAATACATGTCCACTATTTTGCCTGTTTAGAAAATTAAATTCATTAAAATGAGCTCATAATTTGTATGTTGGTATAAATTTTAATTGGATATAACTGTTATGAAGAAATCCAAGCCCAATTCTGCCAGAAAGGGGCCCAAAAGACATAATTTGTCCAGAACTCCGAATTTGTGTGAAGTTAAAAGTGGTGTTCTGTAATCTGTCCATATCTATGGATCTAATATTATAATTCATGCCACACCTTTGATAGATATAGTTAAGGAGTGGGGATACAACTTTACATTTTTTTTTAAAACGGTTATTCAAATTTCTAATTGCCTAAACGTGTGGTATAATTGGTTTTAAGAAATCTGCGTGCCCAAAACAACCTTCCAATTTTCTTATAAAATTTACCCTTGGGATCTCCATTTGGGGGTTCGAACCATAAGAAATGTGATACCATTTTGGAGTCCCAAAGTAGTCCTCCCACCAATATTTTAAGTTATTAAGGCCATTGTAAGTTCCACTTCATTATCATTCTCTTCCTACCCTCCCATGGGTTTCTAAACCCCTTGTGATCACATGGGGAGGAACATGTTTTAAATCTCGAGATTAATGTTGTAATATTGGAATAGTCTTTTTAATTCTAGGTTTGTATGTTTTTTTATTCATCCTATATTTTTATTTAATTTATTTATGTACCGGTACGTCATGCTTGACTCATATGATCATGCTTAGGGGTACCCATTCATGTGATGTTTCACACATCGTTCACCACTTCTTCTCCCCCCTTTCAATTGTAGTGTTTGTGGGGTTCATATTGTTAAATTGAACTCACATAAACACTATCATGTCCATTTACTTTAAAGTCATGGTAACACAATGAAATACCATAAAAACCTGGACAACACATCGAGTTCTTCTTGTGTTGTCTTGGTGAGTTTTAGTTGTGAAGTCGAACAAAAATCACACAATCATTGATGGTATCTGGTGAATCATTGTGTGCTTCCTAATAGACCCTAAGAGGTATCCTAATATAAACTCAGTAACATTATAGTTATACGTGTTACAAACCAATGATTAAAAGATCATAATCTAATCTTTTTAAGTGATGAAGGATGAGAATCATGAGATTCCCCCAGTTTGATCACACTTAATTAATCTTGTTCATTTCTGCTTTGTTTTATCACATTCATATTTTCAATTGTCATATTTAATCATCAAACCCAAGAATTATAAAACCCAATTTCTCTCTTTTTTTACTTTCATAATCAGAACGAAAATTTGGAATTAATGATCTAAGGCTTCGTCGAGAGATGACCTAGGGTTTCTGATATACTGTAGAAATTCTAGTTAAAAATAAACATCTAATTTGACGCGCTCGACGACGCGATCAATCACTCTCCCATAAAATAGTTTCACCAATACTATTGGGTGACAAAAACTATTTCCAACTCCACATCATGTGTTGTTTAATCCTAATCATGGTTTTTTTTGTTTGGACCCATAAGAAGTCATTTTGTACCTCTACTTCTGAATGCATACAAGACCATATCTAGTAGCATCGTTGAACACCATGTACTTAACACCCTCCTCTAATAGTTTCAATATGGGGGCACTCATCAACCTCTACTACAGCTCCTAAAAATCATAATTCCACTTCTCTATCTAGATTAATGGTTACCCCCTTTAGGAAAAAGGAATTCATTGATTCCATAATCTAGTAGAAATCAGTCACAAATATATAATAACTTCCTACCAACCCAAGTAATATCCACACATTAGTCATTTATCTTAGGTAAATTTTAAGCTATAATTTCCTTGATCATTATTGTTTCCACTTCCACTCCCTCCTATGAGATGAAATATCCTAGGAGGTGGAACTCTTGAATCCAAAATATACACTTCAAGAGTTTCTTATAAATATATTTCTCCCATAGTATGTCTGGGAACATCCTTTAATATCTATCATTATCCTCCACTAATTATAAGTACAAAATAATGTCATCTATTATTACATACATGAACTTGTATAATAAGGGATAAAATATTTGGTTCATGATTACTAGGAACACTATTACGGTGTTCATTATTTTAATGTGAATCTACAATTATTCATAGTTATTACAGTATTAGTGGAATTTCATTTTTAGTATATCCTCCTCCCAAACTTGGATTAGGTTATTGACAAACCTGAGGTCAATCTTTGAGAACAAATTCACCCATTTCAACTGGTCGAAGAGTTCATTGATTCTCAAAATTGGATATATAATCTTGATTGTCACCTAATTCAAGTGATGATAATACATTCATGACCGCAAACCCTCATCCTCCTTCTTGGTGAAATATATTTGGGATGACTAGTGGGAATCACTAGGTATAACAAGGACCTTCCTTTTCATATCCACTTACTACACCTTCATCTCCCACAACTCTATGGTGGTTATAAAATATGTTGGCATAGAAATATGGGTAATTCTATAATTAAAGTATATGTAGAAGTTAGTCTCTCAATATAGAGGTAAGTTCGGCATGCCACCAAGGAAGAAGTACTAATAATCCTCCACTACTATAGGAAACTGAAGGCCCATATCCTCCGCTACTCTAAGGTTCATACTATCAAATTTATGATAAATAAATTATATCTTTTTACATAATATAGTATCCCGATATTCATAAGTTTCATTCTCTCCTAAGAAGGAAAATATCATCCCATCATCCTAGAGGCACCATAAACACCACCAAGGTAGTCAATGTGTGCACAGACTTTAGAGAGCTAGTCCATACCTAGGATGAAATAATAATTCATCATCATGGATATGAATATATCAAAAAATAATCTCTATTATCGAATATATATGCCACACTATCGACGGAGGTGTGTGATGATTGAATCTCCTTTAGTAAGAGTCTCTATTCATAAAGGACAGTCTAATGGACCAGAAGAATCTCTTAGTCTCAAAAAATAAATATTTCCTATAAGGACTAACATGCCAATATGTATCAAATATATAGCTAAATTATAAAAGGCATGGATCATACATAGGATCATATGTGGAGCCTTTAGGTTCTAAGCCTCTACTACATGAAACTATCCATGTCCCTAAACACTACCTCTAACAGTCTAGTGTAGACCACATGGGGAATTGTAGTAGTGGAAACCCAACATAATATTGGAAACCTCATGCATCTCTATATGATCCATCATGATTGATACACTACGATCCTCCCTTCTCAAGGTGATGCCTCTACATTAGAACTCCATTGACCATCTTCCTATTTGGTATATAATGGGTTTATAACCCTATGTGATGTTTCCTCATCCATCATAGGAGAAGCAACGCTATTCCCTTGGCTGACTAGAACCTCCTTTAAAGCCTTGAGGGATAACCCTCTAGCCTGATACTTCTTTTGAATCTGCCTCATGCACCCAAATTACTGATTATAACATTAACTATCGGTTTTTGACACCTCAACTCTATAGTGTCCATTTTCAGAACCAATTGTAATAATCTTCTCAACTAAAAATTTCTCCACAACAAAAGAATGCTCTAACACCCAATAATAATAAGGGTTGGAAATATATTTTACTCCATCTCGGATATCTCAGTGATGACTGTAATCAAAGGACTATTATGAAAATTATATGTGATAAACCATTTCCATTTAATACTATGAAAGGATGGTGACCCTCAACACATAATCTTATGCTATCATGTTTCCCAAATGGAACTCCAGAAGCTCCTGGATGTGAAATGTCTACAACATCACTAGATTAAACTCCTATATAAATATTTTCACCTCGTAAAGAGATAATATATATCAATTAGACTACACCTAATCATTAGATAATAGATGTAGATACACATATAACGGACCACACTTTGGTCCAATAGTTGATACATTACCCTAACTAGATTAACCCACTAGGTAGGGGATAAAACACCCCACATAAATGTAATATGATACTTTTCCCCACTTGGGTAGAATGATGGGAATGAGGATCCAACATCGATCCTCAATGTTAGAAACTAACCCTAATTCACTGAGGGTATAAAATTTTATTTTCTTAGTACTAGACACCTCATTGATCCATCATGGGTATGGACTGAGGAAACTCACCCCAGTACAAGGGAACTCACCCAAACCAAAATAAACTTTTTACGGAAGAAATTGAAGGATTTATCCTATCTTTGATGGAGTAAACGATATGTACGATGGACACTAAAATGTCATGTTAATCCTATTCATGTTGTTTCCTTGTTGGTATACCCTTATGTACCCATTCACTCTTCCAATATTGGGGTTCCCTACCCATGTTTGTTCCATTATACCTAGAATAGTACACTTTGAGATGGAATCCTAAAGGTCAGACACAATATAGTAAAAAACCACAATGTTTTGATATTTTTCTCAAACTAAAACCATAGTAGTGCATGGAGGGGTCCAAATAGTGTGTTTTCTTCAAAAATACTTGTTTTGCATATCATAATTTCATGAAAACTCCAAATATCCACACATATACCTCAATGAATTCATTACCGATTATTTAATACTCATATAAACCATAATTATCATATCCAAACAAAACTAGCCTGCATCATCATAGGTTTCTAGATTCAAGACACCCATTTCTTAAAAACAACCTTTCATATTCATTCTAGAGTACCAACATGATCCAGATTATTAAACCACCATCAACCACACCACCACATAATTTCCATCATGATTGTCACATCCCCTCCATGTCTTTTGTCCCAAAACAAACCCTTCACAAACAATCCATAGAAACAAAAAAATTAATCGCACCATGAAATAGGTTTCTGGATATAGTTGTATCACCAAACAAATGGAATACTGGTGATAAACAATCAAATAACCTTGGTACAAAACCATCAAACAAATATATGAAAAATATACATTAGTTATATTCTAATTTATCATCATCATTGATTTAAGATCAAGTAATCATTGGGGTTTCAAAACGGCTATCAATTCATAATTATAGTAATAATAAAAATAAATAAAAAATTAATGAGACCTATCCAAGAATTTATTTATAAAATAATTAATTCACATTCATCATGGAAAAGCAATAATAGATAGACAAACCTACAAAATCAAATGCCCTATCTCAAGTTTTAATTTATTTTGAAGGAAATTCACATTCTATCTATAATTTTGGTGAATCTATGGTTCTAAACATTGGATCCTCAATTATCCAGGTTCATTCATCATTGATCCCCAATACCAAGATCACCTGAAAATGTTCTCTCCACTAGAGCTTCCTCTAACCTCTCAAATCCTCTATGGTTATGTGGATAACCCTAGGGAATTATCCAAAGAGTTATTTAAATATAGAATTCATAAGGGTAAAAAAATAAATATTTTTTAATTTAATAAATAAATTTAACCTATTTAATCCTCCCACAAATTCACTCTATTGAAATTTATGATGCAGATAAAACTTATTATGTATCTAGGGTAGAGAATATGTTCTGGATCTATTGGTGGTATCATTTATTCAAAAAGAGACACCGATTAGGTTATATTGCATTATTTTTGAAAAACTTCACCTCAATGATATGTTGTGTTGAATATTTTTAATTTTTCAACACTAAGGATCCATAGGGATTTGAACTTCACCCCAAATCAACACCTAACTCTAAAAATATTATTTAAAATGTTCCAAATTTTTATTAAAAACCAATTAATTATAGTTTTATGTTTTATTTCAACATTATTTATGTGGGTTTAAACTTTTTCTTTATAATCCATTTTTTTATATTTTTTTACATCACATGTTCTTATATTATTATAAATTTATTTTCAAATATCTCTATGAAATAAATATTTCATATAACTAAATTCTTATTTAGGTAAATTCTTTATTGTTTATCCTTAAAATACCACCAATTTTATTTTATTTCATGTCCATATTATTTAGTTTGATGTTGTTCTTATAAATTCTTTTATAGCTCCTTCAGTTAATATTATTATTTCATTGACTTTACTTTCAAAAGTGTAAAAGTAATCTCTTTTTTAGATTTTTTTCAAATGATTTTATTTTTTAACCAACATTATCGATTTTCTTTCTAGAGCATACTTTATATATTTTTATGGTTTTACCAATTATTTTTACTCTCATTATTTTATATATCATTTTATTTGGAACAAAGTTATTAAAAAATTAATGGGGTTTTTTCTAAAAAACATTAAAATTTTAGAATTAGAGTAATTTCTATCCATATCCATTAAGCTATGTTCTGTGAATTTAAATTATTAATGATTATAAGAATTATTTTATTCATTGTTTTTATCTTAAACTTATTTTATGGGTCATTTTAAAAGAATTTTTTAAGAGTTAAATATTTATTTTCAATTTTTTTTAATGAAAAATGAAATATTCAAAAACAATTAGCAAATTATAGTACTTATAAATTATAGATATATATAGTAATGTTCAGAATATAGCTTTATTATGCATTGGGTATTGATTTATTCCCTAAATAAATGATTTTGGAATTATATAATTATAATTTATTCCATTATTAGTAAATATGAGAAAATATGAGTGATTAATATAGTGTCCTAATATTCATTCATGGGTTTTTATGCATTCAGTGAGTTATATTGAAAATTATTGGATTGCATGAAATTAAAAGTTTATTTTATTGAGAAAAGATATGTTTTAAGTGTTAAAGGTTTTTTTAACTAACGGTTATTCTCTTTTAAAGATCTAATATTTTAATATGATTTATCATTTTTTCAAAGGTAATTCAAAATCATTTCATTTACTTCTTCTAAATTATGATATTACTTTAGGAAATTATTTTGAGCAAAAAAAATTTATATGTTTGAAAGTATTTATTATATATTCTTAATGTTCTATGATTAAATAAAATACTATTAAGTTTTTTTAAGGATTAAAAAAACCTAATATATTTTCTCTTTATTTTGATTCCCCTAATGTGTGTCATGTGCTCATTACACATTTTCAAATGATTTTTAGATGGATTATGGATGAGTGGAATGGTTGGAAGTAAAATTTTATGTATGGGTTTTTAACATTGGATTATGTAGGTGTATAAATTATATAATTTTAATCTCAATGAAAAAAATTAAATCTTGTTGAAAAATTATAATTTATAGGTTATGATATGTAATGGATTTTTCTAATTCTCTAAAACTATAAAAATAAAATTTCTTGGGTATTAAAGTGATGAAATATTTTCTATAACTCATGTAATTATAGATTGATTATGTTTGTGACATCATAGTTGGTATCAAGGTAGGGTTTATATAACTAAAGGGGTTATTATGTAATCATTTTAGGATAAAATATGAGTTATTGATACCATTATGGGTTTATTAATATAAAGGTAATTATAAATTCAATGTAAGAGATGCACTTTTGGGGTCATATATGATTTAATTTTATAGATTTTAATAATACTTTGGTATATTTTTCTTGGGTTTTAGAAATAATATATGATTAATGAATATATAAAGCTTAGGTTTAATATGTGATTTAGTGTAGGTTCATTAAATATTTTTAATACATGGCTTCTCTCTCAAGGGGAGATATTCTCTCTCCGCTCTACTCTGGAGCTCACTTAAAATCACTTATTTTTTGGGATGATCTAATTAAAATTAATTTTATAGGGAAAAACATCTCTTTTACCTCTTTTTTACATGAAAAAGTATTGACCTTCTTAAGTTTGATTTGGAAATAGTTGTAAAAAATGAATATCCTATAGAATACCCAAGACACATCATTTAAAAGGATAATTGAACCCAACTAGATCTGGTTAAGTATGAACCAGTTATTGATGATATCATTTTAGATGCTCCCTATTATCTCATATGGAGGATCTTTATCATCATTTTTTCTCAATTTTTAGACCTGTTTTGAAGCCTCATCCAATGGGGTGATAAAGTCATGGATAGTGTGGCCTAGTGTAACAATGGATATGGGTATCTGAGTGATTGTGTTGTAGAGAACCAAATCTTGACATACATAGACATTAAATTACTTTTTTGTAATATCTAATACATAACAAAAAAAAGAAACCAAAGTACCGTAATAGTTTAGTGTCTTTGGAAACTCAGAATATAATCTTCTAATCTTGGTGAAAGATCTTCAACATCTCCCATAAAGATCTTCCTTTTTTTCATACCTAAAAACGTTCTTTATATCCTGGGGAAAAGAAAACATATAAATGGTGATCTGAAATTCTCATTAAGGGTAAGCATGGATAAAATACAACAAACCATATACATTTGAACTTCAAAACATGAACATAATATTTAAACATCAAAATCTTGAGCAATTACATAAAACATGGCAGTACGTAAGGCATAGATCATAATGAATCATCAATCATGATAAAATAGCATGGTAATAAAACATGTAGTTGTGGAAAACCATTAATCACATGATATTATTTCCATAGTAGCCAAGGCATTGCTGTCAAGACCATCTTAGTGGACAAAGTCCCTTTCTAAATCGAGTTCAATCCTCATTCCAGTCCTGTAACACTGAACCAGATTAACATACCATTCCGGCTATGTCTATATCATGAGATATAAATCTTTACCCAATTCATTGGAGGGATATATAAGTCCCACTCATCTCATAATTAAATCATTCTTACGTGATCCACAACATAAACATAAATCATTCATCACAACCCAAAGAATAAAATGGGTTTCATAAACATGATCCCATCATAACATAATCCATATAAAACAAATGGATATCATTTCATCATAAGAGAAGTGAAACCAGGTAAATCATAAAGACATTATACTTGAAACATACACATATGAAATAATGTCATCTTATATGGAAAATGTTTTTGATTAAACACTTGAAATAAATTCTTGAGGAAAATATCATTTCTTATTCAAAATCATTTTCTTTTCACAAAATGCCATGCAATTTTAAAAGAATAGGATTTTTGGAAGTATTCATGAAATCTTGTAGAGTAAGATTCATGAAAATAAGGTGTTATGAAACCGTAAAAATCCGTTCATGCTGTATAAGTTAAAAAAACATTCTCCTCATACTTTTTTCGGAAAAGTCAAAAAGTTCCTCATATGGTAAAAAAGATATATTCCTTTCATAATATGTGGTAAAAGTCCAAAATGGGTAAAAAGTAATTTAAAAATACATAAAAACACTTTTAGAAAACATGGACATGGATGATAACAATAACCCCAGAAATACATACGAATAAACAATCTCTGATAAGAATGAGATTGGAATAATTATCCCTTACATTAGGTCTGATATGCTTCGTACGTATCTGAACCTCATGTATAATGATTTAAATAATGTCATTGATTTATTACAGAATCATATTCATTGTTATGATGTCATATATGGTTCACTTATGACTTTATTTTACCCATTCTTTTGTAAATTCCATGTTAGAGCAGCATTTTGGGTAATATCATTTTATTTATCGTACATGTTTGGACTTGTTGTTAAAGATATTATTATTACTTATATCATGATTTAATTACTTCCATAATTTAAATCGTGATTTATATATCATGTATATTCAGTATATATATATATAATACATAGATAAATGAAATTAAATACACCGTTCATGGAGACAGTAAGTCGTACGTACGCATGAACGTTGTTTTCTTTTACTTATTGACTTGAATGGAAGTAAGTAGATGACATATATATATATATATATCAATTAGCTTTATCATGTCATATATTTTATTATTATTCATTATATATACTTTATAATCATTCTTGAGTGGTTAACATGGAGAATGAATCTCATCACGTCGTGGAGACGACAATTCGTACGTACGCACGAGCGATGATATTGTTCCAATAATTATTGAATTGAATTGGAGTGGATGATATAATATCTCATAATCAGTATGATTTTATAATATCTATATATAGTTATTCTTTACACCATTATACTCATCCATGTAAGGTGGTGGTGGGAAAACAGATTACACCACGGCGTTGAGACGGTATTCCGTACCTACGCATGCATGGTGATTTCATTTTTCATAGGTTGGATAGAAAGTGAAATAGAGTTTTTTAATATTTATAATAACATATCAGTATATAAGTGATACTGATTTTATTAATTTATGATGAAACAAATAAATTAGAAGAAGTTGAAGAAGAAAGAAACATGAAAGAATCGGTAGAAGAGATTACCTCTTCTTCGACACACCCCTTTTATGCTTCCTCTTAAGGCACTGGAGTTGGTATTTTGAGGAGACCAGAACCTCTATAATGTTTATAGGGAAGTTGAGAAGTAAATGGTTAGGGTTTTTATGATCTTAAAGGCTCAAAATTGTGTAAAGAGAAGAGGGAAGAGGTTCCCTTTTATAAGGGAGGAGAGGGGCACCTTAGGAAAAACATAAAATATTATTTTATAATAAAGTCATATTTGGTTTATAATATCTCCGAATTGATTTATTTCTAAGATATAATGGGTATGGGTCGAAATCCTCTCAACCAATAGGTTTTAGACACGTTCAGGTTACTATTTTAACCGTATCATTTAGATTTCATGCTAAGTTAAAAAATTTAACTTTTACCGTGTCTTCTTGTTTTCTTACACTATATTGTTAATAAACATAATATAAAAAGCCAAAAGAACCCCAAGTGGTTCATTATTAATATATATAACTTTATCTAAGTCATTTTTTCGAACCTTAGATTTTTCGGAATAGAATAACAATTACTAATATAATATTTGTTTTAAAAACTATTATATGTCAATTTTGACACTATTTGGTAATTGATTTTTTTTAAATCATAAAAGCATGATTAGTTCGAAAAAAGTTAATTTAATCAATTATAACATATCATATCAACCTAAAAAATTACTGGAATTTATAAAAAGTATCAAATTACATTTATTTGTGTATTTATAACATCAATTATTTTAATATTTCATTAATATTGTAATTAACGCATCATCATTGTGTCACAAATAAATTAAATTATTTAATGTCTAAAAATTATAAATAAAATACCATTATGTAGGAAATATTTTTTTCTTTCTAATTAATATTTATAGTAGATTTTATCTAATGTATAACCCTATATTAAAATTTTTTTATTTATTAAACTTTGATTTTAACTATTTTAACTCTTCTTTAAATAAAATAATAATAAATGTCTGAATCTAATCCAAGTGGACCTAAATGATAATATTTTATTTCTAAGGCTGTTTTTGGTCAAATTACACTTATCCAATAAGAATTATGACATGTGTTAGGGTAATAATATTATCATTTTTACCCTTAATTACCCTATTTACTTTTAACCGTGGTAAATAAAAGTAAAAAGTTACTATTCACAAAAAAATTATTTTTATCTTATTGAAGCATATTTTACTCCTTGATATTAACTGTGTCTCTCAGATTTTCGAAATTCCACTCATAGAAGCGGTAAAATTAAGTTTTATGTAAATTTTCAAATTCTCTTAGAAGGTGGGTAAAAGACGGTGAAAAGTTCAATAAAATTTTTATATGTCTAAAATTATTATAAAAGGACTCCAATTAATTAAATTGAACATATATAGGTATTATGTATCAATTTTGACCTAAAATAAATTTAAATAAAATAAATTATTATTTAAATAAAAAGTTGGTTTTTAAATAGTAACCAAGTGTTTTCACTATTCATCAAAAATTGAAAGTTTTCAGAAAAATACAAAAAATTCACCCTAGGTTAATTTAGATATTCCGAATCCAAAGATGAAGTCCATTTTGAAAGATAAAATTTATAAAATTTCAAAAAGTGGGTATTAATATTCATAACGGCTAGTTCATAATAATATTAAAATAATATCTCATTTAGCGAAACTCGGTATTGCGTACGACACACGCTATCGAGGAAGGTTTTGATTCTGTGTAACGCAAGCCAATTTAGGGTTTCTTGTAGTGAAATCTTTGTTTGGTTTTGCGTATAACATAATCAAAACTTATTTCATTTATAAATTAAACAAAATCTATACTTAATGTTCCGTAGAATAATTTCCACAAAAAGAACTTGAAATTGTGGGTAACATGAGCCAAGAATAGTGTTTCTTATACTGCAAGCTAATACGGTGTTGCGTATAGTACAAGCTAATATTGGTGTAGTTTATAATAGAAGATATCAAAGAAATTAAAAATTATATATCTCATAAAATCTCAGGGTGTTACATTCTACCCCCCTTAAAATGAATTTCTCCCACGCAATTCATCGGGGTAATAAATTGTTTACTACTTGAAAGCTTCATATGTAAAACCCCACATCGTAAAAGGAATACTAAAACTAAATTTTAAAAAGTAAAGTAAGAAATGTAACGGTTACCCAGATTAACTCACCACTGGGTTTCCACATAGGAGAACATAGGTGGAAATATGGATATGAAAGAAAAATCTAACCATCATGTTCTGATGGAGAGTGGTAGAGGACATGGCTATGAAAAATCCAACAATCACAAAGCCATAAATTTTTGATGACTTAAGGTTCCATATGATTCATCGGATATAAGAAAACTAGGACAACGTTTTTTTTTTCAAGATCATTTCCCTAAAGTTGAAGAATTATTGAATTAAAAGAAATACTTACATGATTTTGTTACAATATTACTATTGTTTGTGCCTTGAACAATTTCCACTTCATATCTTAAAGAAATGAATTTGAATTTGTCTTCTGTGAAGTGTTAGCAGATCATGCGCTAGAATGATAGGTCATTCCATCTGTCTCAAACAAAATGATAGCAAAAGTTATTAAATATACATAAGTCCATCTATAGTGAGATTAATCATATATGTTTCTTAAAATGGACTTATACTTCATATTCATAACCCTTAATATAATAAAACTAGTTTTTTCTAACCATGGACTTCTTGTTGGCCAGTGGTAGGTGATAAAGGCATGTCGCACTTCGGTTGTGGGTTTGATTCCCACAGCCTTGTCCGACGCGATGGGTTGTCACTCGTCTTGCAGGTTGTCCTTTTTTCTATAACTACATTATTATAACATTCCATCAATAATATTGAAAAAAGTTCTAGCCTTAAACAGTACTAACTTATGTCCAACATAATCCATTCCAATCTTTAGGCTTATCCAAAATACTTAGGTCCAAGCTTATAGTATAAAGAAAACAATTACTAGAAATGTCATCTATCGAGCATGTGAATACCATAATTTATTCCCCATATATCATACAATATATCTTTCTGGTAAAATTACAAACATGTGAATACCTTAATCATGTATTATCTTGAAAAATGAATACCCATTGAACCTTAGTGAAAACATGAATGCTGTTAAAATTTAACACTTTCCACATACCAAAATCCCAAAAATTTTATATACTCAAAACATGATATAACTTTTTCCTTACATCTTTCATGAGCTCATTTCATTTTTTCATTATCCCTTCATTATGCGCATATCACCTTATTTCCAAAAATATTTCAATCACTTTTCATGGTTACCGATACCATATAATTATTGAAAACCAATACATAGATATTCCAAAATTCCACGATACCATAAATGAGATTCCATGATACTATTTTGAAATACCATTACATAAACACTTAATCATTACACAACATCATTTTCATACTCAACATCACAAATAGTGATCATATTTGACTTCCTTTTATCCTTTTCCTTAAGATGTTTCTCACGTTGATCATCATTAACCCTTGGATTTGGGCATTGATTAGCATAATGCCCCATTTTCTAGCACTTGAAGCATTGAAATGTTGGTGGTGCGTTCTCTACATTCCTTTCTTTATTCACATCATTAGAAACCCTTTTTCCATTACATTAACACTAATTTTCTCTATGAACTTCTTTTCCACACTTAAAAAATTTTCTAGTCCTTTTAAGACAATCTCCACCAAGATTCTTTCAAACCATTGAGCATAAAGAAACATTCATCTTCTTTTCACCATTATTCTGAGATTTCTACTTGAACTCCATCTTTCGTTTCTTGTCAAAACCCTGAGATAGAGATTTAACACCAACTTCCATTTCTACCTTGATAGCATAACACACAATTTATTCATAGCTACTGAAGTCTCTTTTAGCTAATGCCCTTCGAAGACTTGGTTTTACGCCACTGAAGAATCGATCAACTTTACCATTAGGTTGGATGATAAATCTAGATTTATACCTTGCAAGACTTGTAAAATTCGCTTCGTATATACCAACAGATTCATCATCCTTTTTCTTAAGCTCAAGGTAATCATTTTCCATCTTTTTTCTAAGAATACGAGGGAAGTACTTATTGAAAAATAAGTTCTTGAACTCATTCCATTTCATGGATTCAATTTCATCTCGTGGCCTCGTATTATTAATTAGAGTCCACCATTGATCTGCTTCACCTTCGAAATGGTAAATATCCAGAATGAATTTTTCATGTTCTGAATAGAAAATTATGGAAAATATCTTTTCAATGTTACTGATCCAATTATCAGCAACAAGTGGATAAGAAGACCCACTGAAAGAAGGTGGGTGTTGCCTCATGAAGGACTCAATAGAATATTGTTCCCTTCTCTGGTCATTTGGAAGTCCAGAATGATTCATATCTTGGGTAAGTATAGTAATAATATTTTTCACTCTATCTCCCATAACATTGGTTTGTTCAGGAGGACAATCATTTCATTTTCCATTACGTTGATCAACACGGTTCCTTGGGGTTCGAGCCATCATCTAAAACCCAAAAAGAATAGTGTGAGAGGAAAAAATCATGCAAGGTAAAACAACATAATAAAGGGGGAGTACCTTCAATATATAATATATTAGGTTTAATTATAATATTGTTACTATAATTCTAGTACTATAACCTATACTTATACTTAACTTTAGGGACATCCCTAGACATACTTTAGAAATATCTCTAGGGATATCACTAAAGTTTTCGCATCCTAGTTTCCAAAGGTTAACTAAACCACCCTTTGATACCAACTGTAGAGACCCAAAGATTGACATATATAGACATTACATTACTTTTCTGGAATATCTAATACATAACAAAAAACAGATACCAAAGGACCATAGTAGTTTAGTGTCTTTGGAAACTCGAAATATAATCTTCTAATCTTGGTGAAAGATCTTCAACATCTCCCATAAAGATCTTCCTTTTTTTCATACCTGAAACATTTATTTATATCCTGTGGAAAAGAAAATATATAAAGGGTGAGCTCAAATGCTTAGTAAGGGTACGCATGGAGAAAATAAAATAAATCATATACTTTTGAACTTCAAAACATAAACATAATAAATAAACATATAAATCTTTAGCAATGACATAAAACATGGCAGTACGTAAGGCATAGATCATAATGAATCATCAATCATGATAAAATATAATGGAAATAAAACAATTAATTTTGAAAAACCATTAATCACATGATATGATTTCCATAGTAGCCAAGACATTGAGACCATCTTAGTGGACAAAGTCCATTTCTAAATCGAGTTCACTCTTCATTCCAGTCCTGTAACACCAAACCAGATTAATTTACCATTCCATCCATGTCTATCTCATGAGATATAAATCTTTACCCAATGAATTGGAGGGAGATATAGGTCCCACCCATCACATAATGAAATCATTCTTACGTGTGCCACAACATAAACATAAATCATTCGTCATAACCCAAAGAATAAAATGAGTTTCATAATCATCATCCCATCATAACATAATATATATAAAACAAATGGATATAATTTCATCATAAGAGAATTCAAACCATGTAAATCATATATACATTATACTTGAAACATACACATATGAAATAATGTCATATTATATGGAAAATGGTTTTGATAAAACACATAAAATAAATTCTTGAGGAAAATGTCCTTTCTTATTCAAAATCATTTTCTTTTCACAAAATTCCATGAAATTTTAAAAGAGGATTTTGTTGAAAATAGTCATGAAATCTTTTATAGTAATCTTCATGAAAATAAGGTGTTTTGAAACTGTAAAAATATGTTCATTCTGTATAAGTTAAAAAAACATTCTCCTCGTACTTTTGTCGAAAAAGTCAAAAAATGTCTTGTATGGTAAAAAAAGAAATATTCCCTTCATAAAATGTGGTAAAATTCAAAAATGGGTAAAAAGGATTATAAAAATACATAAAAACACTTTTAGAAAACATGGACATGGATGATAACAATAACCCCAGTAAATACGGACGAATAAACAATCTCGGATAAGAATGAGATTGGAATAATTATCTCTTACCTTGAGTCCGATATGCTTCGTACGTATCCTAACCTTGTGTATAATGATTTAAATAATGTAATTGACTTATTAAAGAATCATATTCATTGTTATGATATCATATATGGTTCACATATGACTTTATATTACCCGTTCTTTTGTAAATTCCATGTTAAAGTAGCATTTTGGGTAAAATCGTTTTATTTATCGTACGTGGTTGGACTTGTTGTTATAGATATTATTATTAAATATATCATGATTTAATTACTTCCAAAATTTAAATCTTGATTTATATATCATATATATTTAGTATATATATATATAATACATAGATAAATGAAATTAAATACACCGTTCATGGAGATGGTAGGTTGTACGTATGCATGAACGCTGTTTTCTTTTACTTATTGACTTGAATAGAAGTAATTAGATGAAATATATATATATACATAAATCCAGTAGCTTTATCCTGTCATATATTTAATTATTATCCATTATATATACTTTATAATCATTCTTGAGTGGTTAACATGGAGAATGAATCTCATCGTGTTGTGCATATGGTAATCTGTACGTATGCACAAGCGATGATATCGTTCCCATAATTATTGAATTGAATTGGATTGGATGATATAATATCTCAGAATAAGTATTATTTTATAATATATATATATATATAGTTATTCTTTATACCATTATAACCATCCATGTAAGGTGGTAGTGGGAAAACAGATTACACCACGGTGTGGAGATGGTATTTCGTGCGTACGCACGCGCGGTGATTTCATTTTTCGTAGGATGGATAGAAGGTGAAATAGGGTTGTTTCATATTTATAATAACATATCAGTATATGATTGATAATGATGTTATTAATTTATTATGTAACAAATAAATAAGAAGAATTTTAAGAAGAAAAAAACTTGAAAGAATCGGTAGAAGAGATTACCTCTTCTTCGACGCACCCCTTTTAAGCTTCCTCTTAAGGCACTAGAGTTGGTATTTTGAGGATACAGGAACCTCTATAATATTTATAGTGAAGTTTAGAAGTTAAATTGGAAGGTTTTGGCCGAGCTTTAAGGCTCAAAATTGTGTGAATAGAAGAGGGAGGAGGTGCCCTTTTATAAGGGAGGAGAGGGGCACCATAGGAAAAACTTAAAATATTATTTTATAATAAAGTCATATTCGGTTTATAATAGCTCCAAATTGATTTATTTCTAAGATAAAGTGGGTATGGGTCTAGATACTCTCAAAAAATAGGTTTTAGACACGTTTTGGTTAATATTATAACCTTAACATTTAGATTTAACGCTAAGTTAAATAATTTAACTTTTATCGTGTCTTCTTGTTTTATTACACTATATTGTTAATAAACATACTATAACAAGAAAAACGAACCCCAAGTGGTTCATTATTAATATATATAACTATTTCTAAGTCATTTTTTAGAACATTATATTTTTAGGAATAGAATAATAATTACTAATATAATATTTGTTTTAAAAACTATTTTATGTCAATTTTGACACTATTTGGTAATTGATTTTTATGAAAATCATAAAAGCATGATTAGTTCGAAAAAGTTTAATTTAATCCATAATAACATGTCATATTAACCTAAAAAATTAGTTTAATTTATAAAAAGTCCCAAATTTCATTCATTTGGGTATTTATAACCTCAATTATGTTAATATTTCATTAATTTGGTAATTACTGCATCATCATTGTGTCATAAATAAATTAAATTATTTAATGTCTAAAAATTATAAATAAAATATCATTATGTAGAAAATATTTTGATCTTTCTAATTAATATTTATAGTCAAATTTATCTTATGTATAACCCTATATTAAAAATGGTTTAGTAATTAAACTTTGATTTTATCTATTTTAACTCTTCTTTAAATAAAATAATAATAAATGTCCTAATCTAATCCAAGTGGACCTAAATGACAATATTTTATTTCTAAGGTTGTTTTGGGTCGAATTACACTTATCCAATAGAATTAGGACATCTTTAAGCGTAATAATAATATCATTTTTACCTATAATTACCCTATTTACTTTTAACCGTGGTAAATAAAAGTAATAATTTACTATTCACCAAAAATTATTTTTATCTTATTGAACCATATTTTAATCATTGATATTAACTGTGTATCTCTGATTTTCGAAATTCCACTCACATAAGCATTAAAATTAAGTTCTATGTAAATTTTCAAATTCTCCTATGAGGTGGGTAAAAGACGGTGAAAGGTTCAATAAACTTTTTATATGTCTAAAATTATTATAAAATGACTCCAATGAATTGAATTGAACTTATATAGGTATTATGTATCAATTTTGACCGGAAATAAATTTAAATAAAATAAATAATTATTTCAATAAAAGGATAGTTCTTAAATATTAACCCAGTGTTTTCACTATTCATCAAAAATTGAAAGTTTTGAGAAAAATACCAAAAATTCACCCTAGGTTAATTCAGATATTCCAAATCCAAAAATGAAGTCCATTTTGAAAGATAAAATTTATAAAATTTCAAAAAGTTGGTATTACTATTCATAACTTCTAGTTCATAACAATATTATAATAATATCTCATTTAGTGAAACTCGGTATTGCGTACTACACACGCTATCGAGGAAGGTCTTGATTGTGTGTAATTCAATCCAAGTCAGGGTTGCATGTAGTGAAAGATCTATTTGGTGTTTCGTATAACATAATCAAAACTTATTTCATTTATACATTAAATAAAATCTATACTTAATGTTGCGTAGAATAATTTCCACAAAACAAACATGAAATTGTGTGTAACACGAGCCAAGAATAGTGTTGTATATACTTCAATCTAATATGGTGTTGCGTATCGTACAAGCTAATCTTGGTGTAGTTTATAATATAAGACATCTAACAAATTAAAAATAATATATCTCATAAAATCTCAGGGTGTTACATGTATCCTTAAATATTATGAAGCGAGTGTGGTGGGTGATGACATTTTTGGATGTCTTTAGCCTTGGTCATCATGGATTACTAATGTGGTGGGTGTGGAACCCTGATAGATATTATAGTGATAATTATGAAGTATTATGGATCGGTCGATCGTGATCCATATTAGTGAGCCTATATGATGAAGAGGATAGATTTTTTGTGATGTTTGGTGATAACCTCAGTGTCGTTGGTTTGGGGGTGCTTCCAGCATCAAGAATAAGGTGGTGCATAAAAAATCTGGAGAATATGTTGATTTTGGAATTAGGATGGTGACTATGATAATGTTAAGACATTAGGATTTGGGTGATAAGTAATTACGAAAAAATGAATTTTCGATTGTAGGTTAGATACCATCTGGAATAAATGTGTTTTTGAAAAAATTTCTCTTCGAGATAGTAATAACCAAGAACTAGATTGAAAGAGGAGTGGTAGACCATTGGTTGGGCCTTAGACATCTTACAGTACTTTGTTCCTTTTTTTATGACTAACATTTCATATGTATAATCATTTATATTGTGGCATTCTTGAGAGGCTATTGAAGATGGTTTGGTAGTGGGGTTTGATTCCCATGGTGACCATCAATGATATGGGACGTCAATAGATGAGATTGCCCTTAACACCCCGAGCATCCACGATACTCTTCTCCTTCAATAATGTAATAGCTTTCATTGTACGCAAGTTCGAGTTCTAACACACCGCGACTAATTAAAGTAGCTGTTGTGAATAGTAATACCCACTTTTTAAAATTATAGAAATTTTATATTTCAAAATGGACTTCATTTTTGTATTCGTAATAACGAAATTATCCTATGTTGAATTTTTGGTATTTTTCTGAGAACTTCCAATTTTTTATGAATAGTGAAAAGTACTTACAACAAATTTTATAATCAAAATAATTTATAGTGATAAATTATACTATTGAGTGGTTTTAAATTATAATTAGAATATATTTTTACCATTTTATCTAATGGTGTTCATTAGAATTAATTTCACATTGAAATTGGACATAAACAATTATCAATCTTTTGATATATATTGTTTCTTAAAAACATTCTATTTGTTGTGACAGTGGGAATTAATTATAAAATTAATTAATGCAACTTATATGTCTGGAATTTTGTAAAATGGACATCATTTTTGAATTCGGAATATCAATTATATCTTAGGGTGAAATTTTGGCATTCTTCTGAAAAAGTTCAATTTTTGATGAATAGTGAAACCACTAAGTGGTAGTTAAAAAACTAATTTTTCGTTTAAATGAAACATTACCACTTCTGTGATTTGATTTTCAAAAATCTGGCATACATGGTTGTCATTAGAAAGTAAAATGTGGTTCAATGGGATTAAAATAATTTTTTGGTGAATAGTAACTTTTAAGTTTAATTAATCACGATTAAAGGTAATTAGTGTAATTTAAGGTAAAGATAATGTTATAATAATATGAAATGACCTTTACACTTGTCCTACCCCTATTGTATGAGTCATAGACGACCAATACAATCCATGGGTCAACTTGGGGACCCCATGGAGCCACTTT
Source organism: Viscum album (assembly GCA_963277665.1). Classification (NCBI taxonomy): domain Eukaryota; kingdom Viridiplantae; phylum Streptophyta; class Magnoliopsida; order Santalales; family Viscaceae; genus Viscum; species Viscum album. The sequence goes on from OY728157.1 coordinate 403,926,092, forward strand.
GGTAGGAAAATGACATTAAAAACTTTTTATTTAATGTTAAAATAAAAATGTCACAAACATGAGTTCTTTTACTAAAACAATTTTTAAATGGGGTTATAAAAGTCATATTTTTGACTATAAATATTCACTAGAAATATAAAAATATTTCCTACATCATGATAATTTTTTTATAATTTTTAGACATTAAATAAATTAAAATGTTTATGACACAATGATGATGTAGCGATTACCTCATTAATTAACTATTTAAATAAAATGAAAAGATAATGTAAATTCTAAGGCTTAAACTTGTCAAAATCCTATTGTATGAGTAGATTTAGAACCCTTATCACTTTATACTCTAAATATATAAGTGTGGGACCTTTAAAATCTGAAACTCATTATATAATAAAGTAACATTTCAATCATTCCAAGAGTGCCCCTCCTCTCCTCTTATAAAAGGCCCCCACCACTACCACCTTACTCACACCTTCAATGCCTTTTGGCTCGGCCAACCTCTTCCCAAATACTCTCTCAACTTCCCTCTATTACTCCTAGAATCCTCACTTTGGGAATAATTCTTCCCAAGGAAGGCTTTGGATCAAATCAAAAAGAGTTATCAGTTTTAAAGGTAGTGTTTTCTCTTGTGTTCTTATGTTTTATTTTGCTTCTCCAACCCCATAAACTCTTTTTATTCATTTATTTTGTAACAACACCAGTATCCTCAATATACTAGGATCTTGTTATAAGAATTATTCGAGCTACACTTACACACACCTACATCTAATGGTTAAAGAACATACTAATTCTGTGGATGGCGAATTTCTGCCTCACGAAACGATGATTGTGCAACACTCATATAACACCGTAAAAGGTGTCCATTAAGATGTAACTATATTTATATATGATATATAATATGTTTATTTTTTACTTATGCTTATGTATTTGTCATTTATTTTATACCTTTATGGTTTCCATTATGGGTAAAGGCGATGTTTTCATTTTAGGAAGTGCGGACTACCGCCCCTCAAAGTGATTTGAATCGTTAATGCCATATGTGGGATGTATAAAGGATGGAGTAAATGGTATTATAAATTATATTATACTGGAATTATATTATACCTTTATATAATTATAATTTCATTCCATTAAATATAAAATAGAAATGAAACTAGTGTTCATGTGTATGTACGGCTTACCGTCTCCATGAACGGTGCATTTCATTTCTTACCTCTAAATGTTATGTAATATTATAAATTAATGTATATAATGGATATATATGATTTATATGATATCTACATCATGAATATAATTCTTGAGATAATAGATATTCTACCACATAAACAACTTGTAATTATAAGAAGTTTATTGTTGACTCAAGTACCAAAGATCGACAAAACGATCGTTATTAACTTAAATGACTACATAATTTTCGTAACATTGTAATAAGTGATATAAAAGGGAAAATGAACTTGAAAAAGGTTCTTAAGAAAGTATATATTAACTCTAGTTTATTATTCAGGATGTTAAAGAACGTTCGAGTCAAGTCGGATACGAGGTAAGGGAATTTCTTAACCCAATTTCCATTCTTTGGGTTAATCTCCTACTTTCAAATTATTTCATGATATTATTGTTGGATCGAATAGTCGATATAAAAGTCTATTAGATGGAACAATACAAGAGGGGGGGTGAATTGTAGGTTTTAAAAACCTTGAGTTTTAGTAACAAAGGGATTAGTTTAAAGGATCTTAAACTAATACAAATACAAACACCCACAATTGTATTGAATGTAAAAGGTATGATGTATTGTAATACTAATGTTATGTAAAACAATTGTATTCAAGATGAACACAATAATCAGAGTAATACAGATGAATGATTCTACCTTAAAGCGTATAGAACCAATCAATACAATATGTAATGGAATGATTGTAATTGAAACAATAACAAATGAATATGTAAAGAAGAAAGGAAACAATACAAATCCCTTTCTAATACAACAGCGGAAATGTAAAAGTAATACAATTCTTTTAACCCAAAGAGAAGGGTTATCCTTTCACCTAGGATAAGAGGTCTGTCTCACCAACACCTTGGTGAGCCCTCGATACGATGATCGGACGCACAAGGCTGATGAGAGAAGTCACAGTGTCTCTCTCTAGAATCTTCGTAGTTCACAGAGTCTCTTTCGTTCTCTTCGTTCATCAGTATTTTCTCAGCTTCAAATGACCTCCTATTTATAGGCCTCGGGTTCCAACGGTCATATTGCCTCCAACGGTCATATTGAAACAGAAAGCACGACATCGTTTTGATCAGTATATAACTAACTCAACGACATCGTTTTTTTAGGATAAGAGATATATAGAAATGTAAAACATGAGTACGATTCATATGCAGAGAGAGTTTTTGACAAAGTACCAAAACAAATAATGATCATCTGAATAGCAAAGTCAGTACGATACGATTGACAGAGTCAGTACGATACGATTGACAGAGTCAGTACGTTGCGTTTGACAGAGTCAGTACGATACGTTTGACAGAGTCAGTACGATACGTTTTGGTCGGTACGATCAACATCGTACGATACGATAAACATGATAAAAGACAATTTGTTATTTACAAACATATGATAGAATACATTTGAGATTTCCAAAACATGACATAGTATATATTTGTGATTTCCAAAACATGATGTAAAAGCCAAAAGAATACTTTTGACTTAACAATTATTATGTCTTATCTTGTATTTGTACTTTCTTTTTGTGTAGTTATAGTGAACACACATAATAGATCTATTTTATTTTAAAAATTATCTTTTTAAGGACTTCGTCTCAATCTCCTTTCATTAAGGCATATTTTGTTTTATACACAACTTTCATTTATATGGTGTATAAACCCCTTTGACTTTTACTTTTATTCAAAATGAATCCTTTTATACGAAGCTTTTTTACTAAACGAGAAAAGGAATTTTTTTTCTTACGTATGCGGCGACAACTAATTCTCCGCCGCTGTGACTATTATTTGAGTTTCGGCTTCCTCTATAAGCCATAACTTTTTAAAAATAAAAATAAAAATAAATACTATGTTTTACTTTTCTTTTATTTTGGTATTGAAAATGGTCTTGATAAATTTTTTATTATATCAATGTGTTTTATTGATATCTTGTGATTTAAGTGTGGAAATATTATGTTTCCTTTATACATGTTTTATGTGATACAATTATTTTATGGTTTATGATATGTTTAAACCTGTTCGTATGAGGAATGCATTGGACTTAATAAGTGACAGGTGGAGCCCGCTATAGCTCCCCGATGCATCGGCAGGTCTCATGAGACAAACTAGTGTCTTGGCATGATTACTTGAAAAAATCTTATTTGTAGTCTTGGAACAAGGCCTTGGATACATGGTTATATTAGTCTGGCATTATGCATTCCATCATTATGAAAATGGTTATTGATATTGCATGTGATTATTCGACCAGTATAATATCCATGTGAAGAAGTAAATGGCATTATCTCATTTTACATTTTCCATATTATGTTGAAATTTAAGTTTAAAAGGCTTTTGTTTTAGTTATACATTTCCTTAAATGTTTATTTTTATTGATGAAAGCTTCCACTATATTGTTATCCTTACTGAGAATATGAGCTCACCCCTTTCAATGTTTTAATATTTTCCAGGATGTGAAGAAGTATTTTATGAATGACCTGCAGGGATAGTTAGAAGAGGATATGAGTGTGGACTATGGAGACTTTGTCATTGTAGATTTTCACTTTATGATTTAATGTAAAATTTATGAATGTATCTAGTGTTTCCAAGGCTACTAAACTAATCGGACTTTCGAGACTTGATCTTTTGTGATCATTCCAATGTTACGCAATAATGCACCGACTTTGGGTAACTGGGGTCAGGGTGTTACATTGCCTCAATTTATGAAAATTATTGGTTGAATTTGATGCTACTAGGTTTTTGAAAAAAGACCAACAAGGGTTTTTTGATTCACGAATGATTCACATGTGGAATTTCTGGGGGGAGATGCCTTTGGGGTGGAGGTCAATGGACAGCAGCACAATGATGTATATTATTTGGGTATTCAAGGTCCCTAATGGGATAGAAGTAACAATGGTCACATTGGATCCAACAATATAGAATCATTCCATTTTATTTTAGGGAAATTGACTGTTTATATTGGGTTGATGGGCCATATAATAATACCGGTCCTTAGATCTCAATTTTCATTTTATGGATGAGGCTATTAATTCATATTTTTATTTTTTTGGTTGATTTATTTTCACATTCATTCTTAGTGGTGCTTTATGTTCCACATGATTTGAGTCTTTTCTCTAACCCATTTTCATTTTTTCCTTAAATTCTTGGATCAAGCATGCCTACTCCTGAAACTTTACAATTTTTGTGAAGATTATTTGGGAAGAATGTTGTTTTATTTCTAGTTATATAAGATAAAAGGTGCAATTAAACTTTTGGTTTACTATGTGATTTTTTTGAGATAATTATTTGTAACTAAGATAAATGTTATTTTATTATATGAATATAATTTGTGTAAAATAAATAACCTTGTAGGGTTAAAAAGTTTTTTGGTTACAAGGAGCTTAAATTTATTTTAAAAAAAGATCACTTTATTTTTAGAAACATTGCATTATTAAGATATATATATATATAATTATTTGGTTAATGTTTAATTATTTTTTAGGTGGTTAATATTATTAGAGGAATAATAATTTATTTATATTTTGAGAGAATATGTGATCTAGGTGGTCATTAATTTTGGTTTTATAAATTTAAGTATATTTTTAGTATTATATTCAATAAATAATTTTAAAAATTAGATTAATATGTTTTTTTCTTAAAGAAAATGTTATCAATTTTTCATGATTTTTAGCTAATTTTTTAGTCTTCTTTAATTTCATTTAATTTTCCCCTATTTTATATTTTTTCCTCATTGTCTCAAATATAATATCTTGAAATGAATTCATTACTTTTAAATTCATTATAGTTTTAAAAATATTTAAAATGGTATGATTGGGATGAATTATATTGTTTTTTGATTTTTAGGGATACACATCATAGGTAATAAATCATTAGAATGAATAAATTTAATAACATATTTATATAGAATTTTTTTAAGTCAAATTAAGATAATAACCCTAAATATTACATTAAAAGGTTATTTAATGTTAAAATTGATTTATAAATTATTAAAACGTTATCTTCAGTCAATTAGGGATAGATAATGGCATATAATATAATCTATTTTCAACTTATGTGCCACTATCTACACGAACTTTTCATTCCATACCATTAAAGATTTCATATTTACGAAAACACCATAGAAGTTTTCCTATAGAATGAAAATCATTCTAACTTCTGTAAAAATCATCTAAATTTCAATTTTATGTGAATATAATACCTAAATTTCTACACTAAAAATCCATTTCCAATTTCATAAGTCTATTTCCTTATAAAATTTTGTTTCTATAAAGGAACAAGACTCAATCTGAAGGTGGTAATGCAAAAAAGAAAGGAAAGGGTTCCCAATCCTCAATCTTATTTCTTATTTATTATTGATTATCTTAAATATATTTTCAAACATAATTTATTTTTCTTATATGAATATATTTCCAGGTTATTATGATCTATATTATCTAAAAATGATAATATATCCCTAATTTCATCTCATCGGACACATTAAAAAGTCATTACTATGTCAAAATATTTGTTTTTACACATTTGTGTATTTTAGACTATCATATTACTCTTTTGATGAACATAAGTAATAATAGATTTTAAAATAAAATAAAATATTAGTTTAATTTTTTAAAATAATTTTATAAATATCAAATATATTTTTTATTTTCCTTATTTCAAACTCTTTTGTAAAACATCTCTTATCGGGGCAGTTTTACACTACTTAAGTAAACCATGATTTTTTTATAAACAAACATGTTTCATGAATAATCATCAAAATTTATTTAATTATTTAATATAAAATTAATATTCAAGTAATTTTTTGATTATTATATTATAAAGTAAAATTATCCATCGTAATAATGAAATTAAAAGTAAATAATCATAGTCATTTTTAACTATAAAAAACAAACTTATCATTGAATACTTTCTTAATGGTGAATTTATAATGACCTATTGAACTCCATTTCTTTAGGAATGAAATTGTAATTATACCATCACACTTCTTAAACTTTTTAAAATATTAAAAAGGTACCATTGACCATTAAAAAAATACCAAATATATTTTAGAGATTGTGAAACAAACAACCTCAAAATGATTGACATGTACTATACTAATTTGGTAAATAAATGAAACATTAGTAAAAATAAAATGAAATGAATAATAATTATGGATTGAACATGATATTGGTTCTGAGTTATCTAAATAGTTAATAAAATCTTATTATCCATGAGATCATCGAGTGTAATATGTGAGTTGATAATCATTATAAGGAGATTCTTAATTCAAATTTACATTCATTAAGTTATATCAATTTTTCAATGATGTATTATTCTAAAATTATTTGAATTTTAAAAAATGATTGTTTTATGTTTTATGTTTTATCTTTACTTTTTTATGTATATCTTCATTTATTTCTGATAATATCTTCTTTTATAAATCTTTTCTTCACATTTTATTATCTTTTAAATGATTTCTTTTCTAATCTCACTTTTAAATCAAGAATTTCTATGAAAAAAATAAAATTATTTATAAATTTATATTCCTTCACAATAAAACCACTCATATTTCCTTATCCTTCATGTCTACATTATTTATTTTATATAATATATTCTCTATAATTATATGATTTTTTATGGTTGTTCTCTATTTTCCTTGTTTTTCTTAACAAATGTGTGAAATAAATCTCTTTTTTAAATGTTTTACATATAAAAAAATTATCCTACATTCTTAATAGGTTTTATTTTAAAATATTCTTTTCAATTTTTTCAGGGTTTTCCAAAGTAATTTTTTCTCTCCTTTTTTATAAATTATTTTCTTTGATATGAAAGTAATTAAAATTTAATGGTTTTTTCTTATAAAATTTATGCCTTTTGATTTAATGTATTTTTCCTCTACAATATTTGAAGTATGTTCCATTAATATATCTTTTTTATGATCTTCGCTATTTTTTAATGTGTTCTTTTAAAGATAACCTTATTTTGTGTGTTATTTTAAGGCTTTTTTATATGTTGAATAATAATTATTAAGTGTTTTATTATAAAAAATTTACGATTCTAACTGTTTTATCAATTCTACGCACATGAAAATTATAGATGAAGAAATATGGGAATAGAATATAGCAATATAATTAATTTTCTACTGACTTATTCTCTAGAGAAATGATTTTAGAATTATGTGATTATACGTTATTTTATTATGAGTGGATATGAATTAATATGGATAATGAATATAATATCTCAAGATTTCTTCATGGTCTTTCTATTCATGAAATGAGTTTTAAAGATAAAATTTGGATTACAAAAAACAAGAAGTTTATTTTATAAGAAAATGAATTTTTTTTTATCTTTTAAAATGTAAAGGTTTATATTAGAATGAATGTTTTTGGTCCTTATTATTTTAAAACAATAATATAATATTTTTATTGAATGTAGAAAAAGGGAACAAGGTGAAGAGTGGGAACAAGAAACAACAATCACAGTGGTCTATATAAGTGGATGCCAATAGCATCCCAAAAAATCACCTCTATACCACACGGAGGAGAGAAATAATGGAATAAAATATCAAAAGGGGGATTTGGGGATGATATAGAGGCTAAGATGTCCACCAGTCAGTTTCCCTCATTCCATGTGTGGAGAATATTAGTGTTGTTAGAGAGAATATCCCTACATTTACAGTTATGGTACATGATAATCCAAGGATCTGAGGAAAATCCCTTAAGAAAACTACAAATAATTCTATAATATGTCTCCACTATAGGTAATGGGATATTCTATGAGCTGTAAAGTTATAACCCATTGAGCATGGAACCTACCTCCACTAACAAAGAGTTTTCATTCCCATAATTTTTGTTGAAGGCCAAGACCATCGAACTATCTCAGTCACGAACTACTCCAATACCCCTCATGGATCCTTGACCAAAATCTCAATCAGTATTACGTTAAAATTCCTGGGATGGAGGGGACCAAATCACCTAAGTACCGATCTATAAGGGTTGTGAAGAGGTAGGATGGAGGACACTGTTAGAATAACACCTAAGAGAAGGAGTCACCTCATGATTTCTATAGAGGTTATCCAACTCAGAAGTGATCCATAATTTTTATAGACCAATATATGGGGTTAAATATGGGTCTCATTGTGTCTTTCATTGTTATGAGCCTAAAAAATGTACCAAAATCCTGCAGTAAGAAGAATGGAATGGGAACTTTCCTCATGATTGTTAACAAACCCTCTGAAACAGCATTTAAAGAAATCATCCTAAGAATCAATACCCACTAACATGTCACTAAACTCACCAAGATCATTCCATACATGAAATACCCATTCACCTTAGAATAAAATATGCATCATATTCTCCCCCTTAGGGGAGATGAAACAAGTACACCACAATTCTAGAGGAATACCATTAGATTTTATTTCTATATCTATGGGGATAGAATTGTAGAGGGATCTTCAAACTTTAATGTTATACATGGAAAGGATATATTTTCACCAAAGGATCATACCCAAGGGATAACTAACTAGCTGTCAAAGTTTGGCCTTCCCATAAGTCTTAGAAAAAAACTCACCATCAAAGGATTCTAAGATGATGCACCTATCATAGGATATGTCCAAGATGATATTGTTGAAAATACACTCTTGGGTGGGGTTGAGAATATACTTGATGAAGTATGGATGAATACTATCCTTTCTAAATGAGATTTTAAGGGTTAGGAAACCCAAAAATACTAGAATCCCATTACCCCAGTTTCATTTCTATAAATTTATGTCACCTCGGCCAAGAATCAATTGAGAGTGGTCCTGGAGAAAAGGAATGTGTTTGCGAAGAGAATTCAACGGCAAGGATGGCATCCTTCCTGTCTCCATTAGGTTATATCCATAATTTTTCCTAATGAATCAGATCTAAATAGATTTACCCTTAATCACATCCCAATCAAACTTTTCCAGCAAGAAGAACATCGACTCCTTCAAGCTCCTTACATTAATACCTCTAAGATCCATAGGCTTTTCAATCCTATCCCAAGAGGCCCAAAGTCACCTTCATTCTTCGTGGTCATCCAATAAAAATGAATTTAGAACTTTATCCATTTCAATGATAGTAGTTTTGAGGATGATATAAAATAACATTATGTGCATGGGAATAGAGAATAACACAATGTTAATTAGGGTGATCCTACCACCAAAAGAGAGAAAATGGTTTTTCCAATTATTAATGTGGTTGATAATTCTATTATCCATATCCTAAAAATTCTATATATATACTTTTATAAGAGCTAATGGAGCACCCAAATTAGAAAAGGGTAATTTCTTACCATGGATACCAAGAATAGAATCAATGTTAATCCTACACCACCCTGGGCAATGAGGAGGTGGAAATATCCCACTCTTATCTTTGTTAATGACCTTACCACTCCACATAGAATACTCCTCCATAATTTTATAAAAACTAAAAATATATGAGGTTTGACCATTAATGAAAAACATAGAATCATATTCATATAGAATATATGATATCCTAGAGAAATGAGTTCAATAGTAAAATGGATGAACCCTACCAATATGAACTGTCAATGAGATATACTTACATAGAGAATCTTGAGCAATGATAAAAATGATTAGAGATATGGGGTCCCCCAGTCCTAGGCCCCTGACTGATTTGATGGACCCACACTGCCTCCTAGAAAAAATGACACTGAACCATAATGAGCTGAAGCAACAAAACAAAAGATCAATGACAATCTCAGAGAATCTCATACATCTCATGATATGAATTATGAAACTCCATTCATAGCGGTCATAAAATTTTTACCTTTCTAACATTATAATCACATTTGGCCTAGTCACCTTTCAACCCCAGCCATTTCCTTGGAAATAACAAATGATATTTGGAAATAACTTCAACAGATGAAATAATGTTGTTATTATATGAACCATTCATTGGTGAACCAAGATAGTAAATTGTTGATAATGGTATCCAGAACCTTGTATGAAAAATTTCATAGGCTAATGGGATGGTACTAAGAACTAGTATAAGGAGAGGCAACCCTTGGGATTATAACCATTATAGTATCACTAGAAACTAGGAGAATATATCCCCTGAATAAATCTTGAATATCATGAATGAGGTATCTCTTGGTGATTCTCAAGGATGACACATAAAAATACCCCAGAAACCATCATATCCTAGAGTGTTTACCAGGTTGAGGAAGGTAATCGCCTCCCATATCTCTTTCTCATCAGGAACACTTTTTAAATGTCAATTCTCTTGGCTCAGTAAAATGATGGGGATCGAGTGAAATAGGATTATTTCTATAGAGGGGTATATATTCATGAAATTATGATGAGTTTCACATAATATAGATTTAAAGTGAGAGTAAATAATTCCATCAATGAGGTCCAGGTTACTAGAGAAAGATCTTCCCTCAAGAGGAATGTTTGGGATAAGAGCCTGTTGTTTCTCCTTAAACTGTGAATAAAAAAATGTTGTATTATATCCCCATTCTATAATCTAAGAGATATGATAATGTTCACGGAGGTGCGACTCTTGTTCAATCAGTATCTCATTCAAGAATTTCTTTCTGAGACACAATATGAAGAAGGTTTTATCATTCCACTCCTCCCCCAATATGACTTATGTTCTACCAATATCCTTGGTTATCTATTCCATGCATGAATAGTCAGTATCATGTGAGGAGGACCTGGCTGAGATAGCTAGATTCAGATGACATAATTTGGTGTGGAACCCCACCCATCCTCTAATCTAGGAAGATAAGTCTTATGAACGTTTCACCATATCCATAAACAAAGGATGTTGCATCCAACTCTTGGAGAAGAAGAATCGTCTAGGTCACAATGGTCTGGTTCTAAGATGGATCAAAAGGAGAGATTGATCTAATAAATCATGGAAAATATCGAAGAATTCATTGTTCTAGAAGGCTGAGATCACATAGAGGTTACCAAGGAACTGGTCTAGTCCACACCAGGTTCTCTTGTTGCCCCTCCATTTGTTGCACCAGGTGAACCTATCACCTGATAGACAGAGGTCCTGAAGTCCATTTTGTGTTGTGATGGTGGAGAAAGAAAGCCGATCAACTCTAGGAAGATAAATTATAACTTTATTCTATGAGGGGTTCATAATCTTGCTAAATTATCCTACCACAATCCATAGAAGCTCCCCCAAGTTAATGTCCCTAAGGTCCTCCTAGATTTTTTCTTCAAGGCCCTCTTCACACTTAGTATACACAAAGGAGAAATAACATTATTGATCTCCCTCTATGAATTTAATAGATAGGTGATGATCATATGCAACCAACTTATCAATATTAAATGTAGACTTCCAAAAAATCCAAACCTGGTGACTGATAGGCTCTCCACGCAAGCAAGATCACATTCCCATCCTTTTCGAAAACATTCTTATCTTAGATGAGAACTGTTTTATCTCCATAATCACAATAGTAGATGCTTTTAAAAGATACTTTTTGGATGAAAGAAATTCTATTTTCACCCCAGCCACTAGACCACAGGAATTCTATATAATCAATGAGATCATGATAATAAAGTACTCCTGGAACTGGACCCATGTGTGGAAGTCTTCCAGACGTTCTCCTTAAAAGTGTAAAAAGAGACCCTTGATTGGGATCTGGTGAACATTATATTCTATGAGGATCTACGAGAAAGGGGAGATTTGGTCACCCCCTAAAAATCATGGTGAGAAGGAAGACCCCTTCATCTGAAAGTGGAACTCCGGGAGGGATAGTCCTCTACATAAAATAATGCCTTATAAGATTTGGATAATAAAATATGAGGTAGGGACTGAACTGGGCCACCATGGAATTAAGAAGAAATGGAGGAGACATCTACAAAATAATCATGATGTTGAGGATATGAAGGAGGAAGACCAACATATGAAGGTGGTAGAGGGAAAGGTGTGGGATAAAGGAAGGGGCGAGAAATAGATGAGGGCCATGCATGGGGGTGGAAAAAAGGGGAGGGAAGTAAGGAAAGAGAGAGTGAAGGTGAAAAGAATAGGGAAGGGGGGAGAGTTCAAGGCCGGATAGGGGGAGTAGGGGGAGCAACTGAGCTAGGAGTAGGATGGTCCCATGGATCATGTAGAGGAGCAGGGGGGGTCTATTATATCATGTGGTTTGTGGGAGGCCAAATATGTCTCACCATGCTCGAAATGATGTGATTTTCTTTTTGAGTGATGGGAAAGACGTTTCCTACAATCACAGGATGCATGCCCTTAGATGTGACAACCGCTGCAGAACCTTAGGTTCAAGGGGTAAAACAGCCTCTATGACCATAACATATAATCCCCAAAATAGAGGATAATCTAGGGGAATCAGTGTTGAGCGATCTATGTCCACAAAGATTTGGGTTTTTGTAGTGTCGAGGAGATGAATATTCTGATCATCTTCACACAATAACTAAAAAAGGGAGTTCCCAATCTCTTCTAAGAAATCCAGATTCATAAAATGAAAATGGAGGTTCAGTGGGCCCACCCACACCATAGAAACTGAAGGTTCCTGACCTCTATGAGCTTCCATGGACCATTGATAGAGACTAAAGTTTTAGTGATTTAGAGGCCCAATCTTGAACAAAATCTTCCCTGTAATTCAGAACGATGAGAAAATTTTTCTTGTTGAGATCAGATACCCTTGTAAGATGACTAAGCCTCCATCCATTAACAAAATTCTAGAAGAGTCCCAAGGGTGGTTATTCAAACCTGAATCGGGTCACCAGAGACCATCAGAGCAGAGAAGATGCTTAATCAAATACTGATTCTGAAAAAGAGACACTAGGGGACATGTCATATAGTTATTAGATTTATTTATGAAATTATTTTGTTAAAATAATAAGTTTATATATTTAAAAATAATTTTATACAATCTTAGAGTTTTATGTTGAAAGTAAATATATTTTTTATAGTTTTTGGGTATTTCTATGTCTTAATAGGTTTTCTATTTCTTTATTATCCCTTATAAACCTCTATATGTTCATCCCACACTTTCAAATGATTTTTGTAGGGATTTATGATTATCAGGAATGATTATGACTTGAAAGATTAAGTTGTGGTTCCATCTATGAATGAATTTATTGTATCATTTATAGAATTTTTTTAATGGAAAATTATTCCATTTATTAGAAAAGTTATAAATTATCTCTTTTTTTATTAAAGTAATTCTATTAATTCTCTAAAACTATAATCATTAAAGGTATTGGGTAGGTATTTTATCTAATTTTTTTATAAAACATTTATTATAGAGTTATTATGTTTGGGTATTTATATATGGGAACAAATAAGATTTATGATAGCTTTATAGGTTATGTTTTTATATGTTTAGGATAGTTTAAGATTTATGGATACCATAATGGGATGATAAGTTTATAGGTGATAAAAAATTAAAATTCATAGATACCCTTTTAAGGTCTTATATGATTTTATTATAAGGTGGTTAATGAAATTTTCAGATTCATTTATTATATTTTATAAATAATACATGATTTAGGTATATATAACTCAAAGGTTTAATATTTTATTTTCTATGAAGGTTATTTAGGAAGAATATTGTGATATATTTGGATACATAAGCTCAAAGTTATAGATAACCATTGGGGTTTTTATTTGAGTTTATGTTGAGGTAATTAAGGTTATTTTAGATAAATGTTATTTTATTTTGGGAGTAAAAGTTGAGTCATATAGATAAACATGGGGATTAAATAGTTATTTGGTGAAATGGAGGTTAAATTTATTTTGGAATAATTTTACTATATTTATAGTAAAATTACATTATTGTGATATATATAGGAATGTTTTGGTTATTTTCTGATTCCATGTCAAATAGTTCATATTATTTTAAGTGAAACATATTTAGTTAAAATTTAAGTTCATATTTTATCATGGTGATCATGAATTTTGAGATTATAAATTTAAAAATATTTTTATTATAGGTATAGTTCAATAATATTGGTATAAATTTTATATTTCTTTTTTAAGAACATGTGATCAATGTTTTCTATATTTTTAGGATTTCCTTCACATGCCTCTATTAATTTCATGTATTTTTATTCTATTTCATATTTTCCCAACTATACCTCACGTAAAAGATATTGAAATGACTATGTTACTATTTTATAATCATTTTGGTTTATTTGATGGTATTTTTTCCTCGATTATGGATTTATAGTTCACACACCTTGTTGTTCCATTCTGAGTATCTATTATTTTCATGTATTATTCTTTTTTTTATATTTTATCCCCAATAACTCAAATAGAAGATTTTGAAATGACTATATTACTCTTTTACAATCATTTTTGTTGATTTGATGGACTATTTTCTTCTATTATGGATTTCTAGTTCACACACACCATTTTTCATAGGATTTTTTTTAATCTAATTTCATTTAGTTATGTTATAATAATTCTTCTTGAACATAATCCTTATAAGTTGTGGGAATTATTATTTATTATTATATTAGATTATACTTTTGCTAATGTTTATGAATATTTTCATTTATTTTTCACATTTACATTTTAGATAGATTCTTGTATCATAATATATGACATTCTAAGTGATTTGGTTGACTTAACCTTAATTTATAGGTTCATATACTATATTCATTGAATATTATCCTATAAATTTGGTTTATTATATCCTATGATTATATTATATTGTATTTAATCATTATTTTATATGGAATTAAATTTCATTAGCATAATTTAATTTTAAAATCTCTCTTTTTTATAAATTACTATATTGGTAAGGGTCTCTTTGTCTCAATATTTTTTCCCCATGTCATGTTTTATATTATGCACCAATTTTATTTTACCTGGTGTACTTACTACTCCATTTCCATCCCTTATCATAATTTTATATGATTAAGGTTATTTAAAATTCTATTTCATGATCAATTTTTTATTGTATATTGATTCATATGTTACTAAAATTATAATCATTTTTCTTGAATAAATCTATTTTATTTGTGTCATAATACTTACTCATTCAACATAATCATTTATTATTAATATATACTATCATTCTCTTTCTCAAATGTAATTTTAAAATTTTATATGGTGAATTATATTTTTCAGGCCATGATCTTCTAATTTGATGAATTTATTATTAAGAGTAACTTTCCACATCCTTATTGACTATGTTTCTCCTCTATGTACATGCTCTTTCTTACCACAAATTTATTTTTCCATATTTTTAACGAAAAATAAGTATAATCTTATAAAACTTTAATATTTTACATTATATAAATTAAAATGAAATGTTATAAATTTTGGTTTCCCTAATTATGTTAAAAAAAATACAAGGTATTTACTTTCATGTTTGAATAATTCTTTTATCATTTACTCCAAATTTCTTCTCATTTCATTTATTTTCTTTAAATGTTACATTATTGGGGCTTCTTTTGGAATCCTCGTTTTGTAAGTCCTTATTCACCCGTTAAAATAAATTTTGAAAAAAAATTATTCATTATTTAACTTCATAAAACTCTACTCATCAAGACAGAGGCAATAATGGAATTTGGTGATTCTAGTAAAGTATTTAATTTTTCATAATAGTTATTTTATATGTTGATTTGGAAACTATTATTAGATTTAAAATGATTTAATATAATTATCTATTATATGAAAAAATATATAATGGAGTAAGATACTGAAGTCTGGTAATTAGTTTAAAGATTATTATGCTTAAATATTAGAAAGTATTGATCTTTTTACTTGTTTGTTTAGGATGATAAAATTATGATTATGTAATTTCATAAAGGGAGAATGTGAAAGCCATATTTTTATTAATAATACCACAATTTTATGGTTTATTAATATCAATGGTTATGGATTTTTTTATTTACATTTAACATATATATATATATTGATTTCATGTAACAAAATATATCATATAATAAAATTATGTAATCATTATAAATTTAAAATAATTAGGATTACACTATAATATAAAATATTTTTTATTTAAGGGTAAAATATATTTTCATAATATGATTTATAATTTTGATCTATTTAATGAACTATTTAATAATATTTATATTTTATAAATGGATATTTATGAATTTATATTCATTATTATGATATTTAGATAAATAATTTTTTCATGGTATGAAATAAGATTAGGATTTATTATTTGTGAAAAAGAATAGTTTTTATTATAAATAAATTGTTTTTCAATGTATTAAATGTTTTTATTTAAATTATAAATTTATATATTTTAGAAATTTAATTTTATAAATTGAAATTTATTTTTGGATTCATCATTTTGAAATTATCTTTGTGAGAATTTTTGATATTTTTGAAAAAAGATTTATTTTTTGGTGAGTAGCTTAAAGATACATCTTTGATGAATATTGTATGTTTTATGGAATCCTAATGATATAAATATGTCATACATAATTATGAAATTTATAGAAATTATGTTACATTATTTATACTTATAATATCATATAAATATTATATAATTGTTGTAAATTAATTAATATGTGAAGATAAATATTAAAACATTTATTAGTGTAGACACAATGATTTTGCAGAATTGAGAAAGTAAAACTTGGAAACATTGTGATAATAATTAAGATGGGATAAGGCTATAAAAAATTAAAGAAATAAATTATGAATAATAAATTATTTTTATGTACATTATTAAATTTTAGAGTTATATACCATGTTAATTATCCAAATTATTACCCAACATTTGCGCAAGGTAGGAAAATTCAAAAAACTCTCTTAAAATGATATCCTGATGTAAATTTGAATAAATAATTTTATAGATTAATTTAATATATTATAATGGTGAGTAATAAAAACAATTGTTAATTTATTTTTTAAATTATATAATCATACAATCATCCAAAATGCTTATGCAGCGACAATATAGATCTTTTGTAGAAAAGAAAAAAAGTTAAAATATAAAATATTAAAAATATTAAAAATGATACGATTGGGATAAATTATGTTTTTTCGATATTTTTAATGATATAAATTATAGGTAATAAAATATTTATTTTTTAAAATTTTAATTCTATAATCATCTAGATATTTTTAAATTCAAATTATGATAACAACCCTAAAATTCATTAAAATGAATATTTAATGTTCAAATTGATTTATAAATTAAAAAAATAGAAACAATTTTCATGATTAAAATAGAAATTTCAATGGACCATGATGTCTTATTTGTTCTATTCATGAGCCAAATGTTATTTCAAATTTACATACTTCACCCATAATGACTTTATATTTTCGAAAACACCAGCAAGTCATGCCTATAAAAGGGAAATCATTATAAAAATTACAGAACACATCTCTATTTAATTATATTCCCAATATTATTCCAAAAAAACCCTCTAAACCTATATTTCAATGTTTTTAAGGCTCTAAAAAAAATTACCATTCTTTGAACGCATAAGACTTAATCCAGAGGAGAAAATTCTGAGATAATGGTAACGGTTCCCAAGTCTATTTTACTTTATATTTTAAAAACCATTTAAAACTTTTTTTATTTATGCTCAATGATTATATTACAAGGTTATTAGAATATATTTTAACTATAAATGACAATATATCACCCATTAACACTAATTGAACTCTTTTTCATAAGTTGTTACTCTGAAAAAATACAGGTTCCTCAAAAACTCTATCTTTTTTACTCTCCTCTTACTCGTTTTCATGATATAAGTTATATTTAAAAGTAAAATTACAATATAATATTAATTATATGCTAATTTTTTCATAAATATTCAATATTTTTTTAGTTTTCCTTCATTGAAAAATTTTTTGAAAAAAAATCTTATCATTGTAGCTTTATGCAACCTATGTAAACAATGATGTTTTCAAAAAATTATCTGTTACATTAATATTTTTAAAATTTGATTTCATGATTCAAAATAAACTGAATATTAATTTAATTTCATAATTATAATGTTGTAATGGTATTATATTTATCATAATAATTAAATTTAATTTAAACAATCATAGTAATCTGTAATCCTTAAAAACAAACTTTTCAAGGATGATTTTATGAATAGTGACAACTACATGACCTGTTAAACTATTTTTATTATAGATTGATATATAATTTATAACATGGATCTTTAATATCTTATGGAACCATAATATAATGAACCTTTAGTATTACAAATATACCAAATATATTTTGGAGATTGTGAATTAAATGATCACTAAATGTCAAACATGAACTATACTAATTTGGTAAATGAATACAATATTATTATAAATGAAATAAGAGGAATTTTAATAAGTAAATAAATATAAAAAAGGTTTATATTAAAGAAAAAAATTAATAATTTTTTTTGATAATTTTAGATATGTCATCCCCCATTTTTGAATGCACAAAACTTTTATTACATGGAACAACACTTAATAATACAGATGATATTTTGAGGTTTAGTTTCTTTTAAATAGGGAATTTAATACATGAAAATCATAAAAATTATTCTAATAAACTTGAAATTATTCTTCATTGGTTCATCATATTTTACTTTTACTATATCACATATCTTGGGTACATACATCAAGATAAAATAGTGAGCATAAAGCTCGATAAGGGAATAAACGAAGGAGATATTTAGAATGTGTCCATGAGTAATATCACTAAAGATTTATCATAATAACATGAGACACATAATAATATAAATATAATTAATCATAAAATGTAAATATAGATCCAATATAAAATGATACATTCATAATCATATCGCCAAGGTTTATCATCAATGTGTTATAAATCATAATTACCATGTTTATTCACAAATGTATTGTAAAACATGTCATTTATAGTGCTGAATTATTTATCCAATGAATTGGAGAACAATAATTGGGAATAATTCATATTTCATAGTTCATGTGATCCACATTTATCATAATATATCATTTCATCAATAACCTCTGGGGAAAAATAATGGGTTTCATATAAAATCAATTAGAACAAAAGTTCTTAAAGACTTTAATATTTCATCATTTTTATACCCATAGGGATAGTAATGTGGGATTAATACATGTAAATCAAAAATAAATAAATTATTATTACATCTTGGTGAACACCCATTGAAAATTAAGAGTTTTTGATATTCATAATAGATTAAATTATCATTTAAAATCAAGACATTCATGAAATAAATTCGGTTGCATGATAGGTATTCAATGTGGGTTATGGAAAGGTCATAATGAGTAGGAAAAAATATCTCCCATTAGTAAAAATATATTTTTGATGTAATGAAAAAATAAAAAGTGTTAAAAAATAATTCAATTAAATATTTAGAATCATTCTAAAAAAGTGTTACTTAAGTGGAAAAGGATAAGAGGAGAGTTCTCTTACCATAAAGAGTTGCTTCCTAAAACATGAGTATTTCACCTTAAGACCAAATAGAAAACTTGGAGGGACTTTTTGGGAGGTAATATTTCTACAAAATCGTGGATAATAGATTTTTATTCCATAGGAGTGGCGAATGTTTGGGTATTTATAGTAAATAATGAGGAATTATTTAATAATTCCGGAATATATGTATTGGAATTTGAAGTTGCAGAAAATAAAAAACCATTCTCTTACCCATTGGTTTTCATCATTAGTTTAGACATTTAAATCATTTTTTATAATATTTTTTCCCATTATAACAAAAATAAATTTTTTTAATATTACTTTTTACATGGAAAAATTATTTTTTAGACAAAATATAGTTCTCAAAATAATAATTTCTATTTTATAATTTTGAAGTTCATTGTATGTTTGTAAATTGATTTAAATCCATTAAAATACATGATATTGATAAAATAAAATATGTTGGTCCATATATTATTATTAGTTAATTATTATATCATTATTATATATATAAGAAGTCATAAAACATATAGAAAACGCAAAACTGTATTTTTACTATTCACTAAAAAATAATGTATTTTAGAAATTTATCAAAATTTTACCCTAACTGAATTTCAATGTGATAATTTTTTATTTTATCAAAATAATTATATAGTTATGGTAAATTTAAATTTTATCTAAAAATACACAGTTATTAAAAAAATAACATTTTTATGACATAGTCAACTTTCTAACACTTATAAAAAATTTACAGGACATAATAAAATTATAATATAATTTATATTTAAATGAATATTATTTTATAAGACTATTTCATGAAAATAAATTCTATTTAAAATAACTGAGTTTATTATAAAAGCCTATATATTATCAGAAAATACTATTTTCTTTATTTCTGTCCAAAAATCTATTTTTGAAATTCATCTTATACTCATGTATATTTTATTAAAAAAATAAAACTAAAAAAGATATTGATGAAATAAATACATATTTTATATAAAGTAAATTACACTTTTATGATACTAAGGTTTATATATACAGCCCCTTATTACATCGACATATTCTTTAAGGGTATAGTGTAAGATGGTGGTAGTTTTATAGTGTGTTTCAAATAACATTAATCTGGTGGTGATCACCAGTAACTTGAACTTATCCCATAGGTGATTTCATTAAATCCCCAATTATTGAAGCTCTGTTTAGTCTTTGTAAATTATGAACCCCAGTGATGTTACCTCTCTCCCATGTTCTGAAAAATAGTCTTTAGAAGGCATTAATGTACTAGTTGAGGCCATCATTTCTCTTTTTTTCATCAATTTTCATTTGATAGTACCATTTATAAACATTAATTCTAGTGGTAACATTATTAATAATGGTTATAGTTTCCAACAATATTATTAATCTATGGTTATATTGACTAATGGTTAGGTAATGATCATATCCCAATGATCGCTATGCCTTTTATACAATATATTTAATCCATGATTTAACAATATTTACTACTTCATTCTCAATGTTTTTAACAATTCCTTTGGTACTGTTAATTATATTCCTAATGTTTTATCTTATTTTAAAAAAATTTATTGAAGGTTTAATATTCAATAAATAATTTTAAATTGTGTGTTATACCATTATTTGATCAATATTATTTGGTTTTTATCCATGTACTAGTCTATAATATCATTTTCCCTTTTTGGGTATTTTTCGTCTCTTTTTTTGTTTACCACTTTTTTTGTTGTGTTTTTTGGGATTCTGAGGATAGAGATACTTTTCTAAGGAAAATATCCAAATTTTCAGTGATGTATGTTATTTTTGAATTATTTGAGTATGATTATAAATGTAATAAATTCTTAAGAGGAAGCCATTTTTCATATGGGTTGACCGAGAGTATTTTTCTTAGTGTTTCCATAGAATCTAACTATTAAATTATTTCTCATCATGAAAGGGTCACACATCATGAATATATTCTTGGGATAACATCATGAACTAGTTCAAAAAGTAAAATTTTTACATGTAGTGAGACTGGTTTACATTATAAATAGTTCAATCTGTGTTTTCGAAACTAAGGTGATGCCTTTTTAGAATATATAAATTTCATGGATTTCATGTCGTGAACTCGGGATCCACATTGTGTAATATTCATGGTCTGTATATTTTTTATCCATTTAATATCATATTTTATTTTTATTCAACATGAATGACTCTATTTGGAAACCTAGGATATATCCTAGGATATTTTAGGTATATTCTCTTCTTTAAGGTAATTCAATTCATTGATTGATCTTTGTTGTGGTTGTGTTGTATACCTTCAGGTAAGTGATCTTTATTCTTCTTCATTTCCCTTGGTCGTAGCAGTATCGTTAAAATATGTTTTCAAATCCATTGTTCTTATGGTGTTAATTCTCTTGATCCTTTCTATATTTATTGTGTGATATTCTTCTGGATTCAGACCTTTGTGTTGTCTATTAAGTAGTGTGTAAGTTTATTGAATTACATGTTGTTTTATCTTCTCTACTAACTATTTTTCTTGTTGAATTTATTCTGACATGTGAGGATTGATTCCATGTCTTTAGTCGTTGTATTTTCATTCTTCTATTTTGGTGGATCTTATTGCAGATGTGTGTGACTCGAGTTTGAGGTAGGTGATTTCAACTCTACCATGTGTTGGTTGAATTGTATTTTATAGTTTTAAAAGTTGTTTTATAAATGATTTTTCGTGATTAAATTGTATATATGGAAATGATTTTTTGAGAAATAATGGGCTTCCCCTTATTTTGGTAAAAAAAGGTATTTTCAAATCATTTTGAAATTAATTTATAAAATGATTTTTAATAAATGTGTTTGATTAAATAGTTTGTAATGTGTAGCACATGGGTTTCCTTGCGTACTTGGGTGAAAATGGGTAGTAATAGGCCTGATCGGTTGATACTATTAGGGGGTTCAATCATAGGGTGTTCCTTTTCACCCAATGCCCATTATTTAGGGACTTATTAGACATATTGAGTGTTTCACCAATTGGGATATTCCTCTTCTCTCTAGATTTAATGTATATTTCTTGAGACATGATGCACATGATTATCTATGATTTTGTGCGGGTGTTTTAGCTTTCCTGACCTAGTGTTATCTTTGGGGTGATATTAACTATTAATTGGTTTATAGTAGTTTGGATGTGAGATCATATGTGATATATTATTTGAATAAATTATATATATATATATAATTTGAAACTGTTTTACCTGGATTATTTAGAACTCTGGAAAAAGGGGAAATGTTTTACCATGCTTTTGATATAAAAAATATTTAACTATTTATCATGCCTTGTTTTCTTTAAAGTTGATCATATTCAGATTTTTGTACAGAGACCTGATTTGAAAAACCTGAGTTAGAACCAATTGAGCATTTTTATCTCACTCCTTGTGCGCCCCTTCAGTGTTTTCTAGACTTTTTATGTCTTTAGATTTAGGTAAGTGAAAGGAATCATAGTGAGGAGGAAAGGCTTCCATCAACTATGTCTGGGTAGCTAGTTATGGGATGGTGGATGTTTTACCAAGTTATCACATGGAGTAGTTTTTCAGTTTTAGATATCCTTTGTTGTTGGACCTGTACCTTGGAATATGTTTAGCTATATTTGAGTTGTATCACTTCTACTATTTTTTTTACTATGACATAAATTTCATGTTTTACACTTCCATTATATCTTATTATCATAAGTATATATATATATATTTTTTATTTAGGTTAGGTGAAATAATTAGCTCTAGTTTTTTAATTCCTGGGTTCTAGTCTCCAACATATGAGGATCAAAAATCCATTTTGGTTTGTGACTGTTTGGGTTAGGTCTTGGTTTAAGATGGTATTTGGATCAGGTTTGTCACATAGTATTAGATTTAGTAACAGTTGTTATTACATTACTTGTAATATTTTCTTATTATATTTTTTCTTTTAAAACTATATATGGAAATATAATAAAATAGTAATTATGAAGAAAAAATTATATTAATCATAGAATGAATTTTTATGTTGTTACATTTTTACCCTACCCACTAAGAAATTTTTACCTCAAATTTTTTTTCCTACTTCTAAATAGATAAGGGTTTATTTTCTTTACATCTTCTTCAAGATCCAAATTATACTCCTTAAAATTTTATTTCTCAATAAGACTATAAAATTTCATGTTTTCATGTTACTCATCATTTATTATCTTCCTTCATGTATCTAGATTCTTTCCTATTCATATGAAATCTCAAATTTCAACTCCCCACCATTAGCATCAATTTCACGCATTGGGAAAGATATATTCTTCCTCGGTAGGAATATTTAAAGGAAATCATGGGAATTGGAAATATTTAGAGATAGTGATAATAAAAAAAGAAACTACTCCAACATGATCAAGAATATAAAATGGTTCAATGTACCTTAGATTGAATTTTTACTTATTTCAAAATATCATCATTCCTTTCAACTATGATATCTTAAGAAATACCTAATCCCTAACATGAAATTATGTGTCCTTCCTTCAGTTGATAACATATATTTTCTGTCGACTTTGAGCATCTCTGATCTATTTTTGAATCACGTAAATCTTTTATATAGTCACATTCACAATGTCCAGTTTTAATTGTTTCCCTTATCCAAATTCACCCCAAAATTTCCAAGTTCTACACCTTTTTTCTATAAATATATTCAAAATATACTGTTTGAATTCTTGAGTGGAAAGTGATGTTATAGGATTATTTAACAAGTGGATTATGTTGATCCCAACTCCCTTTAAAATCATGTGAGAAAGTCCTTAATATGACTTATAATTTTTAAATAGTCCTATTAGGATACCCATCAATTTGTGGATGATAGGTTTTCCTTAGGTTTACTTCTATATTTTCATACTTTTAAGGCTCATCCAGAAATTAGAAGTAATTCTTGGATCTCAGTCAAAAAAAATCAATATGGGTACTCTATAGAGTCTCACTACTTATTGAATATAAAGGAAAGCTAGGATTTCTAAGGATAAATCCTATATTATGGAATAAAATGGGTAGATGTTTTCAATATATTGATGATTAATCATATAGAAATTTTTCAATTTGATTTCTTAGGAAATCGAGGGTAAATTTTCATAGTGATGTAGTCCCACTTCAATAAAGTTATGGGTAATGGTTGAAATACACATTTAGGAATTTTTCACTCTCCCTTCAATTGTTTACACACCAACCACCTTGTACTATAATAAAAATATCCCTTTTCATATTATATCACCTATAATGATCCTCAAGGTCCTTATACATTTTCTAAATTTTGAGATGTATAGAGAACGTAGTGTTATGAGATTCATCCATCATATCCTTATTTATATATGGATTATATATAATACATAGCCTTATACCAAATTTTAGTAAACCTTATTGAACAATATTTAATTTTAAAAGATTCCCATTTTTCATAGCCTCTATATTCCATTGAATTAAGGGATCATAACTTTGATCTTTCCTTATATTATCTAGTAATTACAGTTGAAAAATACTTCAGTACAGGATTGATGATGCCTCATCCCTTAGGATTTCTATGTCTAACCACACTAGGTCTCTGATCATTGGATGTCCTATAATAGTCATCATTGCAAGAATACTAGGATATTTCTTACTCAATTCAACTATGATTTTTTCTCTTCCAGATTGATAATGAATTGAATAATCATAGACTGTAAAAAGATCCAACCATCTCCTTTTTCTCATGTTAAGTTCCTTTTTTATGATTATATACTTCAAACATTGGTGTTATATGTAGATATCACACTTTTCTACATAAAGTCAGTGTATCCATATATTCAAAGAAAAAATTACTATAGATAACTCTAGGTTATGGATAGGATAATTTTATTCATGTGGCATTGACTATCATGGTGAATAGGAAATCACTTTTTAATTTTTCATGATAACATATCCAAGACATTTTAGAAATGAATCACTATAAATAAAAAACCCTCTCTATAATAGAGGGAAGATTTGGAATAGGTGCACTGACCAACTTACTATTCTATTCCTAGAAACATGGTTCACACTCTTCTGTCCATATAAATTTAGTTCCCTTTCTAGTTATCATGGTTATTGAATCTGAAATCCATGGAACATTTTTCACAAACCTTCAATATTATCCTAGATGAACAAATAAGCTATAAATATTATTTATAATTATAGGGTGAGGCGGCTCCCCTATAGATTTTTTATTAGTGGACCAATTTAGATTCCCTAATTAGTTATAATGTTCCCTAGGAATGAAACTTATTGAAACCATAAATCACATTTAATGAACTCAAAAAACCACTTATCCTTCCATATAGCTTTTAATATGAACATTATTTAATCATCACACTCCTCACAACATATGTAATATATCATAATATCATAAATAAATACCACCATGAATTTATCAAGGTAGTTTACGAAGACTTTATTAATCAAATATATAAATATGGTAGGGGAATTATATAATCTAGATGGAATAGGAACAAACTCATAAAGTCCTTATATTTTTTGGAAGTAAATATTTAAAATATTTTCTTTCTTAACCCTCAACGGATAACACCCTGATTGAACGTCAATATTGGAAGAGAATTGAGTTGTATGAAGCTTGTTGAATAAATCCTTAATCCTTATAAGAGGATGCTTATTATTTAATATGATCCCACTAAATTATCTATAATCAATGCATAGATGAATTGATCTAGATTTATACATTATAGAGAGAATATATTCTCCCCAATGAGACACTCTTGGTCAAATAAAAACCTTATAACAAAGATATTAAAGTTTCTTTTTTAATTCCAATAAATCTATATATTATATTCTCTATAGTTTCTTTGATATTTTCGGTGATCTAGGTATCAGTTCAATGGATAAATCTACCACTCTTTCTAGAGGAGGTTTAAGTAACTCTTTAGTAAATACATCGAATTATTATTAAACAATGGGGGAATTTATTATCTTTATACTTCTATGTTATTAACCCTCTACATCAAACATCTCAATAAAGAGGTATGTATAAGTTTTTTCTAGATAGAGTCTAGTCCAGTATATTTATCCTTTAAACATAACTAGAGGTTTATATTTAATACCAATGAAATTTTCATGATTCTGCATTTGAACTTAGCATTATACACTAAGAACCAATCTATCCTGAGTATAGTGTTGAATTACACCATGTGAATGACAACTAGATTTTTGATAAGATTATATATAATGTATTTGATACTATAGTTTCTATACACCTTTTATTCTTGAACAATACCTTCAGAATTCTTAACTGATAACTCCACTTCTTAGATTTTGGGGTTTGATTCTTTATTATTTCCAAACATTGACGATATAAAGGAATCCATAGAACTAGATTCAAAAAACAAATATTCTTATATTTTTGAGAAAAATGAGTGTACCTACCACCACATAATTTGTAACCTTTACTTCATCCATTGTGATTGAAAAATACCAACCCTTATCCCTTGGATTATGCTGTAGTTATTATTTTTTCCCTCAATTATCTTTTTATTTGAACATTGATTTTAAAATTTCCCAATTTTTTCACACTAAAAATAATGAAATCCAAGTTATACTTGGATCATCTTATCTTTTTTGTTTTCATTTAGATGTTCTGAAATCTATCTTTAATATATTTTCAAGATATATATAAATATTTTCCACACTTATAACACATTAAAATCCCAAGAAATTAGTTCCTTGAATTTTTTTCCCATATTTTTTCAGGTGGATAGTTATAATTTCTTCACTTATCTTCTGTGACTAAATGTATTCCATGAGTTGGGATATATATCTCTCTTATTTTATTCCACCTATGTGTTTTTTGAATCTCTCAAAACTCAATTCCAACCATCATAATACTCCACACTATCTCCTCATAGACTTCATAGTGTTTATTTTCAATATTACTTTATATATGGGGTCTCATTCTACAAAAATATATAAATTATTTCCTTAGGATCCATATAAAAGTGAATATTTTGTTGAGAAAGTCTTTTAAAGTTCACTTCATATCTTCCCACCAATTGATATTCCTTTTTATCTAGCTCTAAAAATTCCTTATCCATTTTTTCTTATCAAATGAGGAAAATTTTAATTGTAAAAAAATTTATCTAGGACTCTTCCCACTCTATATAATCAATATCTCCTCTTAAGTCTGTGATCTTAATCAGTTTCATTGATAAAATTATTCTTCTAATATGTTTTCTAATAATTTGACTATGTATAACTCTAAACAATGGATTATAGAAGAAATGGTTTATTTGGATTTAATCCATTGTTCGATAATTAATGTATCAGTAGATACAATAAAAGAATGTGTCCATTGATATGTGAAGGAATCAACTATAACTTCTTCCATTTGAGGTGAATTTGGCTGCTCAACATAATTAATTTTATTATTCATTACCCGAGATATGGTATTTATCATCCTCATAATGTTTTACATTCCATATTCCATCATGTTAATAATTCCTTCAATGATTAATCCATTACACTCATTATTTACATGGTTCCTTCTATTTCCCACCATTTTTTTAAATGATGAAAACCTTAGTGAGAAACTTGTTACTTTTTGAAATATTATAATTATAAGGGTATTTTTAAGTGCTAAAAACACATTCTTAAATATGTTATTCTTTACTCTCCTCTAATAATAATTATATTTTCAATATATCCTTTTTAATTTTTCACAAAAATCTTGTGATTTACCAAAAATGTCCCCTGAGAGTGTCAAAAAAAGTGAGAAATAAGGCCTCTTTGTCATGAAAAGGGTGAAGATCTAGTAAATACAAAATGAAACCATTTAAGATTATTACACCTTAGTGAAACTATTCTAGCACCACATCCACTTATAGTAACTATATAGGTATTTCATCACTCAGAATCTAATCTATTAATGATTAACCAAAATTTCAGGATATCTTCTTATACTTAGATTTATCCCTAGGGTTCATACTAATTTTTTATTCCTCATTTAAAAAATAACTAAACCTACATCTGATGAAAATTATTCCATCATTCCTTTTTAATTCATAAAACATTCATTACATGGTATAACATTGAATAATAAAGAGGATGATTTTAGTTGTAGAGTATTGAAAATTAACAATATAATATATGAAGAACATACATACTATTCTAATCTACTTGAAAATATTCTTCATAGGTTTATCCTAAGTTAATTTTACTATATCTCATATCTTAGGGACATATATCAAAAAGAATGGTGAAAGCCTATCCCAATAAGTGAATAAAAAAGAGATATTTAGAATGTGACCATTAGGCATATCAATAGGTAATGATCATAAGAAAATTTGGAATATAATAATGGAATTATCATGAATCGTAACATGTAAATGCTACAATAACATTATATGTTGAATTTTTTGGCATATCACTAAGGTTTATCACCAAGGTGTCATAAATCATAATTATCAAGGTTATTTACTGTGATATAATAAAATATTTCATCTATAAAGATTAATTATTTACACAATGATTTGGATTTATATCAGGTAATAACCTTAAAATTTCATAATTCATGTGTGCCACATGGATCATAATATATCATTTCATCAATGACCCAAGGATAAAAGAACGGGTGTCATATAAAATATTTTAGTATATAAGTGCTGAAAGAATTAAAGATTTCTTCATTTTATACACACAAAAAAGTAATATGGGGTTAATAAATGTATATCCCCAATCAATAAATTATGTTTACATATAGGGGAGAAACCATATAAAATTAAGGGTTTTGGGTAATTATAGTAAAAAAAATTCTCATTTAAAAGAGAGAAATTCAAGAAATGGATTTGGGACCCTGATGGGTATACAGTGTGGATTAACTAAAATCATAATGAGGAGAAATAAAAGTATACCACATGTAAAAAACTTTTTTAGAAGTAATGGTACCATCAAAATTGTTTCAAAATAATTAAATTCACCATTTATAAGGCATGTCGCAAAAATAAGTACTTGAATGGAAGAGAAGAAGAGGGGAGTTCAATTAACATGAAGAGTTGCATCCTAAAACTTGAGTATAAATCTTTGAGACATTATTTACAATATGGAGGGACTCTTTGGGAGGTGAAATTTCAATAACATCATATATAATGTATTTAGAGTGGATAGTAAAGGGGAATCAGTGGGTATTTACAGTAAAAGAGGTGGTGTTGTTTAATAATTTCAATATATATGTCTTGGAATTTGAGGTTGTGGAAAATTATTTAACCATTGGCTTACCTAGGGTTTTATAAATTTATGTAATGTTTTATAATGTTCTAATCCATTAAAACCAAAATATATTTTACAGTATTAATTTTTACATGGAAAAAAATTTTAACACAAAATATGATTTTTAAAACTATAATTCCCATTTTAGACTTTGGAATGACATTTATAGGTAAGAAAATTGATTTAGATGATTTTAAATATATAATATTAATAAAATTAAATATTTTTTGGTTTTTTATTCTATTTAATTAATCATTAAAATTTATTAAATATATATAAAGTCGTAAAACATACCAAAACAAAAAAAGACTATATTTTTAATATTCACTAAAAAATAATGTATTTTAGAAAACTATAAAACATTTAACTGAAACTAATTTATACATGGTAATTTAGAATATAAATTTTACTTTACCAAAATAATTACCTATATATGATAATTTGAGCTGTTAAATAAAAAACCTTATTTATTGTAAAAGGTAAAAAAATTACAAAGTAGTCAATTTTATGACAAATATAAAAATTTTATTTTCCATTATAAAATTAAATTATCATTTATATTTAAAGAAATATTGTTTTATATTACTATTTATTGAAAATAAATTTTATTTATAACAAATAATTTTATTATAAAACTGTATATATTTTCTAAAAATAAAATTATGTTTTACTTGTATCCAAAAATATTTTTATCAACTTCATCTTATGTTCATGTGTATTGTGTTGAGCAATATAGTACTAAAAATTAGATTGATGAAATAACTACTGAATTTATAAAAAATTAATTACACTTTTATGAAAATATTTTCCTGATAAGTAACCCTTTATTACACCTGTATACACCCTTAGTTTAAGTCGTATGATAATGGTGGTCTGGGGTGTCTAAGCTAACATTGACCTAATTGTGATCTCCACTAACTTTAGCCTCTCTTATGTGAGATTTTTTTCAATCCTAACTTCTTGAAGCTATGATTGGGCTTGGTTAAGGGATAACCTGATTAACTCTAACTCCCTCCAAAATTTTGAATAGTGGTCTTCAAAAGGCATGAATCTACTGGTTGAGACCATTATTTCTCCCTTCAGTATCAATTATAACTTTTTATCACCCTTTATAAACACTAATTATAATGGTAAAATTATTAATAGTCATCAAAATTTCCACTGTTTATATTGAATCATGGTTATATTTTCCAATGGTTAGGTAATGGTTAGATCCTAATAGTCACTTTTCCTTTAACAACTAATATATACTCCACTATTTCTCAACATTTACAACATCTTTCTCAAAGGATTTAACTATTAATTTGAAAATTTCAATTATATTTCTAATGTTTATTTTTCTTTAAATAGTGTTCATGGTAGGATTAATATTCTTGGAAGCATTTGAACCCATAAATTATACCATTGTGCATTTGATATTCATTTCTTTTTATATTCCTACACAAGTATTAGATATAGTTATTGGTATAAGAAAATGACATGTAATATTTTTCAATAATAGTATTTCTAACTAATTATATTTTAAAATATAATAAAATAGTCATTATTAAAAAAAATATCTTTTATTAATCATAGAATTAATTTTCTAGTTATTTCATTAGAGGATGTACAAGGTGATTTGAGACTCGAGGTAACAGGATTATTAACTCAATTTCCTTTCATTTAGTCATACAAATTTTCCTTGACTATGTTATTCTAAAATTATATGAACTATAACCTCTAATTTTTTATTTTTTATTTACACTTGTTTTATTGGATATATATTTCACTCATATAATAAATTCATTGATAGATTTTCACTATGCATGTTATGATATTTGTAAGTGTTCTTTTTCAAATATCACTTTGAAATCGAGATTTTCTATGTTGAAATTTTTATTTCGGTAAATTGTATCTTATTTATCTCCAAATCCCTATATATTTTATTATACTTCATGTCCATATTCATTATTTTTTTATGTTATTCTCTATACTTCAAAGAAATCTTGAGGTAATTTTTTATTGTCTGACATTATTAACTAAAGTATAAAAGTTGTCACTTTTTTAGATATATTAATCATAATAATGTTTTCCTGATATATTCTTTATTTTTATTTAAATAAATTCAATTCAAAGTTTTCATGGTTTTACAAATTAATTTTTCTCTCATTATTTGAAAATTTATTTCATTTAAAATTCATTAAAAATATATTGATTTTTTTCTATAAAATATCTACTTTTTAGATTAAATGTAATTTTCATACACAATATTTCAAGTATGTTCTATCAATATACCTTATCCAGGAACATAACTAATGTTTCATGTTTTATTATACATTTAACCTATATTTATTCTTTGGTTTAAAGGGGCATCCTATAGATTTAAAAATAAGTTTTAGTATTTTTTTATAAAAAAGAAAGATTCTAAATGTCTCATCAAATTTTAGTACATATGGATTATAGATGAATATGGGTGAGATAGATATATAAACCACCAATGAATTTGGAAATTATTATTCACTATATATATGAAATTGGAATTAAATAAATTTAATTTATTCCAATATAAGTGAATATGAGTGAATATAGGTTGTGAATATAATTTTGTAAGATTTCGTTATGATTTTTCTATGGTTATAGTGAGATTTAATGTAAATATTTGGATTTCAAAAAATAAGATATTGTTTTTATGATTAAAGTTAATTTTTTTATATTTTAATTGGTAAAGTTTTTAATTTTAATTAATGGTTATACTCTTTTAAAAAATTAATATTTTTATAGGTTTTAATTTTTCTAAATGAACTTTAAAACCCATTCCATTTACATATGCTTGATTATGAGCTTACTTTAGGAACATATTTTTAGAAAATAATATGGTTATATGTTTGAAAGTATTTTTTCAATGATAATAAAGTTATATATTCAAAATAAGTAATTTTTTAACTGGTTTCTGGTATTTCAATGGATTAATAGGTTTTCTCTTTATTTTTGAACCCCTTGTTGATATTTTTGTACTCATCACACATTTTCAAATGATTTTTACAATTCTTAATGATGAGAAAAAATTATTATGAAGTCATTGTTCTATTTTATGGTTTTAACATTAAATAAATCAATTATTTGATTTAGTGGATTTTGGTTTTGTGTAAAGAGTGCCAATTTGGTAAGAATTTACAAAGTGCAGATTTTGTTAGGAATATGATTTTTCAAATTATCTAAAACACTAAACCTAAACTTCATTGGGTAAGTGAGTGATGTAAACTTGTATATATTTAATTAAATTATATAGTTATTATGTTCAGGTGTTTATATTCAATCATGTATTCCCTTGATAATGTCAATCCCTATCATTAAGAAACCGATGGGGCACTTCTTGACCCAAGGCACACATATTAGCCACTTTAAATCCTATATCACAGATATCAATCATTTATTCAACCATCCAATGTTTATTTACTTATCTAGTAATTTAAAAGGGCTACCAAGTTATTGTAATCTCAAATGTACCTTTACCTAACCCATCATTCAAATCAAACCAAAAAGGGCCACCCATGTGTATCTCCCACACATAACCATTTCAGGAAACTTAATCCTAGTAGTCCACTCTAAATGAAAGTAAATTATTTAGAAATTGTATTCATCATATTAGCATAAACTAAAATACACAATGAACTTAGATGTAAAACCTAAAAGTGAACTTCATTGGTCTTGGATGTATAAAATTAAGATGAACTCCAACAGTCCTAGACACAAAACATTAAAATAGAACTTCGTTAGTCCTGGTTTCATTACCTTAATAGGAACCACTATGTTTCTTAACATATGAACTTAACAATTGTTTTATACCTTGTTAAATAGAACCAAACTATATGGGTTCGACTCCCTTCATTGGGATATGTGGGAATCCCTTTTCATGTGTACAATCCCAACTCTATAATACCTACCTCCTCTTAGGATAATGATAAATTCTAAAGTTACCAAATCCTATATTTAAACTATATTTTAATTAATCAAAGAATTATGGGTGATATGAATAACCTCTAAAACATAAATAATCCAAAGATATGAAACATGTAAATTAATCACTTTCAAATCAACAGTAATATTAATGTTACTAATATTTATTTCACAAACACATATTTAATCTATAATAGTTTCTAAAAATAGAAAATATTACCTATAATTTGATTTATTGATCTCCCACACTCTCTATTTCAATGCATAATTTTGAATTTTCATTATATCATTCCAATAACTTCCAACTGTTGGAAAGTGAGTCTATAATAAAAAATCAAAAAAAATACATGAACATTACAAAAATAATATCTTTAATCATTTATATGTATATAAAAAAATAGTCTCTTATACCATTTTTTAATTCCCTAAAATAAGAAAACATACTATGACACAATATAACCTCAAGTATACCACCTCGCACGCCATACGTTATCAACTAATGTAGAATTTTTTATCCAAAATTATAGGGACATAATTCCCTCAATATTATATTTCACAGATAATAAAAATAATAACATTCAAAAATAATATCATGGTATAATAATTAAAAAATACTTAGTCAAAAATCTTATAAAATCTTATATATCCAGATATGCATGATATAAAATCTTAAATAAATCACACATAACACGCAACTATTATACATCAACCCTTTTAAAATTCATATATGTGATAGTAAAATCATGAAAAAATAAAATAATAATGGTTAAATATACCAAATTCTTAAAATCCCAAATTCTCATTTATCCCATTAACATCCTCTATCAACTATTTTAGATCCTTTTACCCTAATTGAATCATAAACTATAATATATTCTTATTTATGAAAAGTTTAAATTATGGGTATGAGTATAAGGCCTGCTATGATAGCACCATTAGGACTCTTTTATATTCAACTATATAAATTACATGCAGGTTATATGATTCCATATCCCATTTATAAAAAACAATCACATATGGCCATTATATGTGTACATGGAAACCAAAACTATTAAACCTACTCTCATTTTCAATGTTGGTGTGTCATCATGTCATCTATCAATAGGGTAAAATGGAATTTAACCCTAGATATACCCCATAAATATTCCTCAATGGTATAAATTAGGAATAATACCTAATTAATTTTAATGAAATTTACCTAATTAGTTCACACTATGATGACTTTAATGGTCTATATCACATGGACTCTAATGGAATCAACTACAAACCCTAATGTTCAATCAAAATTCCCAAGGGTCTATAACATAACATTTATAATGATACCAATATAATGAACCAAGATTTATAAATAAAAATTTACCGAATGCTTTATAAACTAATGATATCTGTTATCCCAACACTAAGGCTAATAGGTTATTTTTATAACATATTCCAATACATAAATTACAATCATAATGAACACAATTAAATATTATTAGTTAATTTTATAATGGTATTTTTCTTCTTTTAAACATATATATATACCTATTAGTCTAATCCCAAATGAGAGTAATTCAAATAATTAATTATTCTATCAAAAATATTTAAACCTAATCATCATTTTTTCTTAACATCAATTTCATTTTATAAATCAAAGGTAGAATGCATTACTAAGAGTCCCAAATCACAACCTTCGCTAGGAAAATATTTTCTCAACCTAAACATCCCATATTAGTCTATATATTAATTTTCTAATTCCTATGATCTCTCTATATATAGTATTGTTTTAAAAAAATTACATTGATCATTCAATAAAGGCCTAGGAAAATTCTCTATTATATGATTATAATTAAAGGTAAAATGATTGAAATTATTTTATTATTTACAATAAAATTAGAATAATAAAATGTTTTGTAATCATTATAGAAATATAAAAATTACAATAGATTAAATTTCTATGCCTATATATCCCACAATGAAATCACTACTCCTTAGGAGATAAATTTTGATCTTATCAAAATGTTTGATTAATATTTTATGTTATACCCTTTTTAAAATTCATTTCAATGAAATCGAGTTAGAAATTAGTATTTTATCGATGATTTTTTTCATTATATCTAGAATTTCTTATCTATCTAGATTTATATTGGGAATTAAATTTAATAATTTTATATCTTCCTTTAATATACTCATCAATTTTATCAAAATAGTTCCCTAATATAGATTGGTCCCTTAAATTTAGAAACATGGGATTAAAAGTTAATAAAATTAATTCATTAATAATCATGAAAGAAATTGATAATATGGTAATAAAATTTGAAGTTCCGTAAATATATCATAATCATCAAGAAACACTTTGTCCCCATATTGTGTAAATTGCATAATTTATTTATCAAAGTGTCTATTAAATACTATAGAACAAATTTTAATGTAAAAATAAATATATATTTTTTCCAAACTATAAAATATATTATTATTAAGACACTAAAACCAATTTCTAGTAACATATTTCAGGATGTATTTAAAACAAGGTTCATTTTTTAAAAATACTTTAAAAGTAAGTCGTTGATTATTTTTTACAAAAACCCAATTAAAGAAAATTTTATAATCACTATGAACTGAATAGCACAAAGGACTTCTTTTTTTATTGAGTTTTGATAACAACCATTTAAAGGGATGAGGGGGAACCCTTACACGGCCTATAGGAAAAGTTATTACATGGCTCATAGGCTTAAGAGGCATTACATGACCCGAAGGTCTTAGGAAATTTAACAAAACTATAACTACAAGGAACTGCCCCTCCTGAGCATCTACATCATGATGTACCTCTCCACCTTCGCATGGTCGTCTAGATAAGCTTCTCGTGCAACCACATACTAGTCCTAATGGCGTTTCCATACCCTCTACTTCTTACAAATCTGTTTTTTCTTCTCTCATGAGTGAGCCTACTCCATTAATAATATCCTAATATATGAATTAAGTTTTATAATTATAGAAATTCTTAACTCCCTAAACCTTAGTTTTTGTGACTATTATTCATAATGTTTTTCTATCAAGTTAGTTCTTTTTTTTGGAATATTCAATGTTATTAATAACTTCATCTTATAATTCTCCCATATCCACTCATTTAATAGTTATAAGAGCATTAGAATGATGAAATAATTTTTGGGAAAATTGTTTTTAGATAAATATAAGATGTTTCTATAGATTTCTTATAATTTAAAAAGTAAATAGATATCATTAAAATATAAATGTACAAAAATAACCCAAATAAAAATTTATTTAACAATAATATTAAAATAGATATGTAAAATAATACTATAATGAATATTTCATCACTAATACTTAATAATTATTCTATATTTTTAAACATTTACATCCTCGTGATATGTAAAAAATAAATTGATAACCCATGAATATGAAATATGATATATCTTAGTGAAAGTTAAAACTAGAGAGAAGTTATGGCTACTAAAAGTATTAAACATGACATTTAAAAGGAAAAAATAAAAAATAATTAAGTAAATAATTATGATTTAGATGATGTAACAAGTTAAATATAATAAATTTCATAAAAAAATAACTATAAAGGAAAATTATTTGAAAATGATAGATGATAAGAGTTTAGCACACAAAAATAATGATAAAGATAATATAAAATACTATCATTAAATAAAAAAAATATAACATTATACAAAAGTATTTTGGTTTTTAATTTTTAAAAAAATCACAAAAAATATTTGAAATTTTTTTCAATACTATTAATATTTTATTACATTAATCTCAATTAAACATTAAGATTAAAAATTAATTCAGTAATGAAAATAAATGTGATCAATTGTTCCATTAATGAATCCTCATTATTACTCTTATTATTAAAAAATTTTATAAAATTATATCATATTATAATATTATATGGATTAATAATTTCATAAAAAAATATAATTATATTCTAGAAAATGGATTTGAAAATTTCAACTCCTATCAGTACATCTACTATTTCCAAAAATAAAAATATATTTGAATACTTTTCTTCTTTTATTTATTTAAATTATTTTAAAAAAATAAAACTAATACTACATTTTTATAATAACTTTTTCATTTAATTTTTATGGCACAATTAAGTTTATAATTCCCCATTAATGTTTTTTATGTCTATTTGATGATTGAATCATTATAGTAAAATTTAAAAGCTTTGGAAATGAAGGATGAAAATAGAACAGAACTAATATGTAGTGATCTATTAAACAAGTTATATTCCTCTTGTGTGAATATAAAACAAATAATTTATAGGTAATTATATTATGGAGGTTTTTAAACATGTGGTACTAGGGTTTTGAAGATGAATAAATGCAACCATGATCTCCACTACATTGTGGTGAAAGTTGTGGTTTCTTATATTCCAAAGAATGTTGAAGGAAAATGACCAAAACCATGGTAGTATAGAACCCCTCTTGAAATTTATGAATAATGATATGAAACCATTCCATGGTGAATTCAATAAATAAATTTCTATTTGATCATGATTTTTATATTTTATATAAGTGATCGCATTGTTATCTCGTAGTATTCAACACTAGATTGGTTAGGAATTTCAAATTAAAAGGGGATTCATACAAAAACCAAATCAATGGGAATGATAATTATCTAAATGATAAGAGTAATTTTTAAATTTTATGAGATCATGTGGTAGAATTTTCATATTTTTAAATCAACAGAAAATCCTTAAGATATAGCCCTTTTGAAACCACATAATGCTCAACCAAGATCTTTAAATATTAAGGATTACAATTTTTATAGGATCACTTTAGAAACATGTAGATTTATTTATTTTTCTCTTATTTTATTAGTTTTTGATGTACATTTCCATTACTGAACAATTATCTCGATGATTTCCTCATTAATTTTACTATTTTGATTTATTTTGAATTTATTTAAATTTTTTGTTCATGTTTTTCATTAAAAATTCATTCTTTAATTCATAATAAAATGTTATTAAGATAAAAGATTCATTGGTAATTTAATTAATTATGACCATGAGTGTATAATACCTTAATAGGTAAGAAATAAATAGAAAATTTATGGGTTACTAGACATTATATTCCATTCCTTCATAATTATGTTCTTTTAACTCAAAATTTATTGTGTCATAATATATATATTATTTATTAATGATTAATTTTTAAATAGATTTGTTAAAGGAGGAATTCAATTATAACTGAGAGTATTAAATTATAAACAATAATTTTTATTTCTTTTTTTATATTTGAGGATGAAATTTATTTAGATTATTTCATGCATCAAAATATTGAAATTAGTTTATGCTAAATAACAAGATTTAACCGTAATGAAATTGAATATGTTTTAATATCGTTTTAGCTAATGAGATAAATATATATATGAATAAAGGAGACATATAATTTTATGAAAAAAAAAATTAAATTTCTTTCTTTCTTCTTTCATTAATTATTTTTTTAACTCATGAGAATTTAGTTAATAGTGAATTTAAATCTTTTTAAGAATTATATTAATGGTTAATAATAGATTCAAAACCACTTATGATATTTAATTCACAATCCTCAATGGAATAAAATTGGACTTAAACTACTCTATTATTATTTAATTTAGTTGAGAATCATGAAATTACATCAATTTCAACACCTTTTCTACTATGAGAAGTAATTAAAAATGAGAGTGGTTAATATTTTGGAATCATTTTTTGGGAAATCATTGAAAATAATATAGTTAAAATAGTTTTTGAATAAATCAAGACACTTCACATCTCATTTATATTTTTATTTTTATTCTTGTTATGGTTGCAGGTATTTTATTATTTTTTCAAATTTTTATTCATGTATGAGTAGTAAACAAATAACATGATATATGATTGAATATTATAGAAAAACTTTAAAGTAAATCTAAAAATTAATATATACATTTTACACCACAAATTATTATCGATGGATGGACACAATCACCCTGATGTGCATGATGAAATTATTGTAAGTTGTTCACTTAAGAAACATTGAGATAGAGTGTAAAAATTTCCATAGATTATAACCCTAATGTAAAATCTATCATCATTATTTAATGAGTATTAATTGATATTTATTTGACATCATACTAAAGAAATAAATTTTGAAATTATTTATAAAATTATTCAAATTATACAACATATGGCACAAATTGGAGGATTAAAATATGAAGATCCTAAAATCTATTTGCCTAATTTCATTGAGATTTGTGACTAATTTATAAGTTTTAATGGATTAAACATGGTTAAGAAAACTTATTTTTAAAATATTTATATGGTTAAATATTGGTTGAATAGTTTTTCAGATAGTTCTATCTTAACTTGGGAAATTTTGGAAAAACAATTTTTTAGATAAATATTTGTCCATCATCTAAGATAATGAAGCAAAGTATTGAAATTAAAAAAAATAGAAAATTAAAAATTATCTTTTTTCAAGTAAAGTATATGTTCTAATAGATATTGATAAATTTACCACAACATGAATATGACATTATGTTCTGAATAAAAACTTATTATTTTAGTTTATAACCAATATCTTAAGATATTATTCATGCTTAAAATGGTGAAACTTTAATGCTAAAAATTCATAATGTTTCATGATACCTCCAATATAAAATCATTCATTGTGATCTATTTAGAAAAAATTATATAGAAACACTAAGAAGAGGAATATATCTATTGTATGGGACTACTTTATTAGTTTCCCATGTGGAATCATTATCAATGAATCTTGATAGTTTTTAATTATTGACCCCTCTTCCACCTGCTCTCACTCAAATTTGACAATATTGTGAGTTGTATGAAGGATAACATAACAACCAAGAGTTTTAGGATGTATTGGAAGATAATAAATTATTTTATTATAATTATGTGAATTAAATGGAGCCTCAAAAACAATTTCAAATTATAATGGGATTCCAATTAATCAATGCCCAAACCTATTTCTGGTTTAGAACTAGAAAAAAGGAGTGTAAGTTTAATAACAAAAGTGTCACAAAGGTAAAATACACTAAATCATGTCATGTCACCATTTTATCAAGTATTTATACATCCCATAATACAATTAAATTATCCTTAATAGTAGCTCT
The DNA here is from genome assembly GCA_963277665.1 of Viscum album. Lineage (NCBI taxonomy): Eukaryota > Viridiplantae > Streptophyta > Magnoliopsida > Santalales > Viscaceae > Viscum > Viscum album. Next base: position 403,966,930 of record OY728157.1, read on the forward strand.
ATCCATAACCACAACCTTTAAAAACATCTATTGTAGACATGTTCAAAACTTATATTCAAAATTCAGATCCGAATATGAAGAACCCAGATAATTCATTTATGATTAAATAATAAAATATCTAGAAAATTAGGAATCAAGTGAGAAAAATATTCAAAACATTTTCACATAAATTACTTGGAACACTATTAGATAAAATTGGGAAATCCCAATGAGAGGAGGTAAGGGAACAAACACTTTTCATCAGTCAAGGGTGTGAGTACAATATATTAATTGAGGATAAAATTAAAGTTTAAAAATAGAAAAATAAAGGATTTGTTGATGATAAAATAAATGTTTAAAGATTATGATAAAAATCATTGTAATATAAAAAATCATATGGAAGGTCTAGAAGAGTATAAGAAATTAGATTCGTACAAACCCCCTATACTATTCCCAAAAATGTTTAGATTAGTTAGAATATATTTTTAATAAAAAATGAGATATTTAATAAACATTATATCAATATTACCTTTTATGATATAATCAATTAATTGTCGGTTTATATAAAACTCTTGATGGATTTTATTTCCAAATAAAGAAAATTATATGCTCTTATGACAATATCCTTGATGGAGAAGTGATATAAAATCACTAAATAGAAAATAACTCAATATCTAAGAGATATATGAATTTTTTACATCCCATGTCAAATTAGATCATTATAACACCCAAACTAGAATAGTTAGGTCTAGTTAAAATTGTCACCTAAACTCATGTGATCCTCCTCATTTGAAAGAGGCTACCAACTAGTGGTGAGTCCCTAAATCAAAAAATTGGGAGGTTATTCCCTTGGTAAATATATCCAACCAATAGTTACACATAAGGAACTCATAATAAATTAAGTAATATATAAATGGAATAAAATGATATAAAACCATATTGTATTAATATGTTATACATGACAAACAAGTAACCAAGCAATTTTTAGTCAAGTATTATGAAAAAAAATAAGGGAAACTCTGACAAGAATCTTTAAGTCCATCATAACTCTACTTGTATGTCCATATCATTATAATTATTCACTCAAAATAAGGCCATTTCCCAAGATTGGATCCCTAACCATAAATTATACATGCTCATAGATATGCCCATGAAAGGTATGATTGTAAACCTATAATTACACCAATAATGTGTCCTTAACATAAGTGATGAATTTATACAAAATTGTATAAAATGACATAAATGTAAATACATAATTAATAAAACACATTTGAGGTCATCATGTTCTAACTAGACTACCACAAAACACTTTACCTACCAATATTGGCTTCATACTAATGTAAATGTTATTTCTAGTTTCTAAGAATCTCATAATAGGACAAAAGGTAAATGTAAATCATATGAAATTCCATAATGACATTATGAATTGGTTTAGGACACAATGAAATCATTCCCCACAAATTATTTTAGGTTAGTACATAAGGCTATTATTTCCCACCGGGTCAGGTCACAAGCCCATCATTCCCTACTCCAATACTTAGGTTAAGCTTCATGTACATTATTCCCTACCATATATCATTCAAGTCCTCTTCATAATCATTACACCTAAAGTCCCACATGAATCCCCTATAAGTGATTATTAAATCCATGAAAGATCCCCTTATCACTTGATTCCAGATAGAATAATTATATGATTCATACACACATATACATATAAAATCCATATAAAGGAGCCTCTTGAGTTATAAGCATGCACAAACATGTCAAACCATGATAGGTCTCGCATGCCACACAAGCACACACACAAGCATGAAATATCAAGAGAATTTTATGGGCTGCATACACACATCCACAATCATTTCATATCAAGAGTGGTTTCACAGGACACAAACATATTGTCATAAGCATTTAATATCATAATTATTTATATATTTGTCCTAAAATAGTAAAAAACTTTCCACCTTAACCATATAAAAGTATAACATTGAGGTTTTCCAAAAGTAACAAGATAATATAAAAATGACCCCTGAAACCAAACCCAAATCACCACATTATGATGCAAGAGTGAAAATACAAGAATATTAACTTCACAAAGTATTGGATTGGTATATACTTACCCAACTAGATGTAATTAAATGAATGGATCTAAAAAATATAAGAATAATAAATAAAAACCCTACTTTCCACCTTTATTTAACTTAATAATCTAGAAGGAATAAAATTAGATCATTTCAGAATTATAAGATTCATCTATGAAATCCAAGTTATATAGTCATTTCCAAGAAGATTAGGGAAAATATAGAAATAATAATTTTAATGAATGAAAAATAATTACTTACCTTGAAATACCTTGGACCAAAATCTATGGATCTAATGGAATTTCTCTTTGAATGGAAAGAATTTCTACAGAATAGACACTAGAGTTCTTAAGTTTGAGTGCCCCAAGGTTAAGAGGTCAAATGAGGGGTTTCATACAGTTAACATGTAAAAATATGTATTTTTGGATTATTTAATATCACATAATAATTTTGGTCACATGTTTTACCAAATAGTTCAACAATCATTTGAGGATTGATTCCTTTTAAGGAATCCCAAAACAAATACACACAATTTGGTAAAACATGAATTGAATGTGATTTTTATTCTATTATGAGTTTCATAATTACCTATGTAATGTTAAATGTTTAGATATAACCAGTATCTATCCATGATCCACCCATTACTCCTCTCCAACAGGTCACACAGTTACCTAGGAAAACCATACAGTTTCTCCTAACCATGATCTAATTATGATTCAATTTAAAAAATTTAAAAACCCTCAAATTACAACTAGAATATATCCAATACTTAACCTAATCAAGTCCATATCGAAAACAAATATTCAATAAATGATGAATGCAATTCATAACACAACAATAAATTCTAAATTTGTTTTAATAACTCCCTTTAAAGAATTCTCTTCCTTAATAAATGTATATAGAGGTATTAATAAAACAACTTGGGCCACTAAGACCAAAAAACTAATTCCTAATACCAAGTTTCATCATGAATACATATTTAATTCCATAAAACTTTAATTAGAGTCATTTTCATCACTCACAATACCTTTTTTCTCTAATTAATAATCAGTACCAGTTTTTCCTCAATTGAGGAATCCACCTCTAAATCAATGTCTTCACTATCAATTACATGTGATGGATCCATCTTATATTTACATTTATGATACACGTAGAACACATCATAAATAAATTTATGTCATGGAGGATTATCCAATTTGAAATCCATCATCATAATCTATTCCACTACCTCAACTAGCCCCATAATCCATAATGCTAATTTTCCCAGTCTCCACAATCATCAGCGCAGAAATTGAGTTAAAAACTACCAGAAAATTTAGTCACCCATAGAGAAATATGAATGTAATCATTACTGTTCTGTAGAATAATGATTCATGCTATGAGTGAAAAAAACTACTACTTTATTAATTGCATATACATAGAGTTTTCCTGCACTAAAATCATCCTGATTACTACTGAATCACCAACATCACGTAAACATAATAGAGATCAATTAGGTCAACCATAAAGATCCACAAAATGATCCATCTGAATTGAGTACTAAATACTAAAATTATATGAAAACTTTATGAAATATAAATCATCATCCCATGCTCCACCAAAATCTAGTACACATGCCCTATTCATATCTTATAAAACCTAGATAATTATCTCAAAATATTTTTCTATCTATGGGTGATAATTTTTACTTAGCTTTGGTTATGACCATATAAAATTCTAAAATGATTTCAAAATCTATTATGTAAAATGTGAAACTCGATCTAACATGATAGTCATTAGCACTCCATGTAATTTCACTATCTTTCAAAACTATGGCCTACCCAACTCATCCAAGAATAGAATTTTTCTAGTTGAAAATAAATTTGAAACATTCATAAGATAATTAACAAAAAAACACACTATATCCCAACGTTTTAAGGTATTAGGAAACCCCATTTCAAAGTCTATTACCACCCCATCCCACTTATATAAAGGTGTGGGAAGAGGTAGAACTAATCCCTTGGGTCTTTAATATACCAATTTGATCATTTGAAAGGTGAGGCAATGAGTGATGAACACTACTATGTCCTTTTTAATTCTTTGCTACTTGAAATGCTGTTAGATATCATGATACATCTTAGTTTGACTTGGATTCACCACCAATATTGTGATGTGTGAGTCTCTCATCAATTCCTCTCTAATATAACTAGGGACTACTACTATACCATATACATGAGGCAAATCATTCTATTCTATGGGTAATTATAGAATAATTTCGTCTCTTATCAACCACTCTCACATCATTAAAGAATCTAGATCATTCTATTGACAGAACTTGAACCAATCAAACAAAGCATATGTTTAATGAAGAATTCTATGCATGACACCACCTCTTGATCCTCAAATACACCCACTGAAAAATTCATGACAAAACTCATGAATTTTAATTCTTATTTCAATGTATGAGATACCAACTCTTATATCTTCTTTCAAAGATCATCTATGACAACATTTCCTTTATTAGAGGCTTATACAATATCAAAATTGAACATCTGTAGATAATTGACCCAACTTCTATGCCACAAATTTAAGTATCATGGGGAGAAAATATATTATATTCTCTTATAGTTCATGCAGATATAAAATATCTCATCAAAGATATAATGGCTTCAACATTTCAAGTAATGATCCAAAGCATCAAACATCATGTCATGAGTTGGTCAATTTCACTCATGGGTTAATAGTTTGTGGGATCCATAAGAAAAATCCCTATTTTTTGCATCAATACGGACCATAAACCAGATCCAAAGGGATAAAAGTACACTACATGACCAATCTCAAGTTCTATTACAATCAGAATCAGAGTAGATGAAAAAATTCTCTTTAACTATAGGAAGCCCTCCTCACACAAGTCGGTCCACTCAAAATCTATCCTCGTCTTGGTAATTCCATTCATAAGTTCTAATGAAAAAGAGAATCCCTTGATGAACCACCAAGATTACTCATTTAATCCAAAGAAATTACAAACCTTGAACAAATTATTAGTTCATTTCCACAATATAACCTCCTCCACCATCCCCAGATCAATAGAAATGAATTTCTCAGATATAACATGATAGAGAAAGCATGCATATTGGATCCAAAAGTAACACTTTGAATGTATAGAATAAATCCCATGTGAACTAATTATACTCAATGTAGTCTAAAAATATTTATCATGTAATTATGAGGTTCATGAATATGCCAAGATCTCTTCAATAAACACCATGATGAAGAAATCCTTATATAATTGAAAAAATCTATTCATGGGGACCATGAACATTATTGGACTACACAAAAAGACAAACAGCATCACAATATGGTATAACACATATCTAATACAAAAAATTTTCATTGTTTTATACTCTAATATAACCTAAAGATGGAGATAGCCTGATTATAGAAAAAATTTGGAGAACCATCAGGATCCCCTAAACTAATAAAACAAATCATCAATCCAAATAAATAGATATTGATTCTTTATTATAACCCAATTAATTTTTTGATAATACACATATATCCTGATTATACCTTCCATATTCTTGAAAAATAATAATGGATCACCCCAAGGGGAAGTGATCAAATAAATAAATAAATTCTCCTTAATATATTCAATCTTGTCTTTCAACTGCTTCATCAATTCAAGTGACATCTAATATGGGGTTGTGTACCATGAATGTGTTCAATCCCGAACTTGATTCCTATTTCGATAGGTATTCCAAAGAAAGTTTTTGGAAGGATGACCTGATAAAGGTATATAATAGGGGGGAAAATAGTTGGAGTCATTAATTAATTTACGATAAGAACCATATCTACCATCAAAGATATAATAGTCCCCATCTAGCTGAGGTCTGGTCTTAGTATACCTACTCTTAGATTTGGTTCACTGGTCTAGATATGATTCTCTAATATCATGTAGGAAAAGGTCACTCATCTCCAAAAATAATCAATAAGAGCTTGGTAAAGAGTTAACCAATCCATACCAAATATCACATCAAAACTAGTCATCTCAAAAACTATAAAATCCCGCTAATGTTTGTAGCATGTAACCACAATAGGACATTCTAGACATTTTTTGAGTATTATCAATTCTATTTTTTAGAGTAGTTTTATGATATAAATATTCTAGGAATGTATTTATGAGAAAATATAATCAAGAAACTACTTGATATGATATAAAATAATTGGAATCTCTTTTATCACATAAAGAAGTAGATGTAATCAAAACCATACCTTGAATTATCAAAGTCATCTCTCCTCTATTAGTTGGAATCTAATCAACTATATAGAATTTAGCTACATCAGATCCACTATTTTATCCTTAAGAAATTTATTTCACCCACTTTAACGAACCATATAGAGTTTATAACATCTTCTAAGACACCCTACCAACCTCATGGACCAACCATCTTATAATTTCTTGACTCCCAATATGATGTTTTCTTGGTTATGCCCTTGGAACCTGTATCTTATCATCATTCTAATGTGAACCTGATTATGATTTTTTAGAACTAAAAAACTAGATATGTCTCATTATTCCATATCAATGTCACTTTTATAGATATATAGGAAGGATTTTTAATATTGTTGAGTCTATCCACCTTTAAAGAATAGGGGAACACCTCCTCCCATTGAGGGATATGAAGAAACTCTACTCTTATCTAACAGACTATCATCACTATGGTGTATCTCCTTCTCCTTCCTATTTTAATTTAAAAAATGGTCACTCATAGCTCCACTTAATAACTCTCATACTAATTTACTAAGAACAGAGTGAAGACATGTTTCGTTATCTTCCTATAAACCCATCTTAATTGCAAGGTCGTTTCAAATCACTTCTAAGAAAGTGGTATAGTCAACATTCCTCACATTGTTCCTCAACCCAAGTTATAATAAAATCTCAAACTTGTAGTATTTATACACCTCATTTCTAGAAAAAAAAATAGAGAAAAACATAGTAAATATTTAAAACGATAAAAATATTGTGTTGTTGTCATCATTCCATACTATAATTCCATGACCAACTAGGATCTATCTGACTTCATCATATCTTGAAAAACTTCTTGAAAAGTAAATCTTGGAAGGTGTGCTAAGTTATACCCTCATACCTCTTATCCTATTTCATTGTACCCCACTATCTTTCAAAGGATCCATAAATCATGTTTGTAGACAATTTCAATCACTATGTGAATGAGTCTATACAATACCAAAAATCTAATTAATGATCTCAAACTAGTCCTCAGTATAATTTGGGCCACGAATTTCCTAGAATACTTAGGGATTCTATAACTGAAGATCTTAGGAAAAATTGGCAATAGTCAGCCAACCCCTAAGGGTTCCTACACCCAGACAAGTACTAGCTTAAAGATTCTAATTTAATATATTCTTTCTACTTGGACCACTAGAGGGACTATGAGGGAATGTATAGTTTTTTTCTTATATACATCTAAATTATTTAAGGGGTATTTACCATGATAAGATCATCCTAGCCTACTTCCTTAAGTGGTATAATAACACTTTATTGAGGAACAATTATCTAAAATTCCATAGTGAACACATAAAAACACCATTAACAGCTTAGATTGAAGTAGTACCTGATATTTCAATAAGAACACTCATATGATCCACATCATGGGGACTATTCCTAAGAGGATACTTCTGAATATAACACATAACCCCTAAAATAACATAATTTCGAATCCCAATATTGATGTTCCCACATTTTTTAAAAGTTATATATATATAATAAGATATATCATACTCTTGATCAAATAATTAAATGTTAGTAAAAATACATCTATGATAAATAGAACATAGATTACAACTGACACATAATAAATTAATCCTCTATCAATGAAAATAAAAAAAATCACATCACATGTGAACCTATGTGCATACTCATGATTCATAAACTCACCCAAATATTATAAACTATAACTAATCAATGATAATCAAAATCAAAATAAAACTATAATATTGTAATCAATAATACAAATATCATATTCCTTGGAAACTCAGAGGTCCATTACACAAGATTTTTCTAGACACATGTATAACTGACCTACCCAAGTCCTTATTATCGTATTTTATATCTATAAAACTCCCAAATCAAATTCAAAGGGAAAAGAAAAAAAATCATTGAAACCATTTTGTAACACCCTGATCGGAATCATTGGGTGTGAGATAGAGTGTCACATGACCTCATTTTTTCCTCCCCATGCATAATAAGTTGTTTACTAGTTGATAGGACCTAAATTAGAGCATGGGGAGACTATTACCTCTATATAGATATCCAACCAACACATATACACAAGGAAGTGATAATAAAACAAGATATCTATATAATATGAGTATATGATATAAAACCATGTTGTATAAATATGTCATATAAGACAAAAACCAACAAATAGTAATTAAAATTAAAATAAAAAAGATTTTAAAATGAAAATAGATGTCATAAAAAGTAACCTGAATTCCACCATTAATCTAATTTTCTACCCTAATCCTCCAATTTTGCCACTCAAAATAAAGCACATGCCCTTAAATAGATCTATTAATTGTGATTTTTGATAGTTCATCATGACCATGTGGCCTAATTTGAGGCATTACGGACTTGTGGTTAGTTTTGATATTTCTATTAGCTTTGTGGAATGTTCTAAGGTTTATTAAAACTAGAAATAACTTCTTTTCTAGCATAGATCCATTGTAGGTATGTTCAAGATTAATTCTAACTTTTTTAGTGCATGATGAACTAGTATATTATTTTTTACATATTTATTTACTTTCCTATCATTGTATATGATTTTATATAAAAGTTTTACTTCTTTTAAGGACTCATTTTTTGTGTCCCACTAGGTTTGTAATCACACCATGAATAAGAATCTTATTATATGTTCAGACTTTATGGCCAGGAATCTATTCAAGGAAAGGGACATGCATCAAGAATTTGAGCTAGTGGAGAAAGTAAAGTATGTGGACTTATAGTGGACTTCAGGTTACCTATTTTGACAGCTCTTGTTATCTTCCATCTTTTTTAACAGTTCTTAACTTAAAGTTTTCTGGTTGAATGGTTGTCTTGTATAACATATTTATACATCCTTGTTTTATATTGGTTTCTTATATTCTATAGATCTCTTATATTATAATCACTTTCTTTTATACATGTGTTGGTTTGATAATTACATAAGGGGAACAGTCCCCCTATATTTTAATTTAGTCACTCACATATATTCATCAACCTCTTTCACATGAGGAGGAATACATGAGTTCATGTGAAACTCTATATCATCCCCAATGATTTGGGTCATGGTGTTACAATCATAAAAATTTTGGAAAGAATAAGTTAATCAATTGAAAGTGTCAATTTAATGTTATAAAGTGTGTTTCATTAGCCTATATTAGATAAAACTAAACCAAAAAATAGACACACTTAAACTCATATATCATTCAAATAATAACACTCATGGAATGATTTATGATATTCTTGTAAATGTGGGGATATTTGTCTTACAAAATGAATTTTGATTCTCAAAATAAAGTAATAATGAGATATCTTGGTCATTAATGGGAGACCATACCCATAATTTGGGAAATCCTTGATTGAGGTGAATCAAAGAATATTAATTTTCATCATTGGTGAAAATTAATTCAAATTTTATCATATATAATTCATTAATAAAATAAATTAATTATAATATTTTTATTTTATTTTTTAATGAAGTGCATTTAAATAGTATAAGTTTACAACAAGAGTAAGAGGTAATCTTGATTAATCTCATTGATGACATGGATGAAATCAAATTGGAAATGAAAAATTTATAAGGTAATTAAAAACTATAGATATAAAATGGACGAAACACTAATAAAGGGAATATTACTCATATTTGAACCCTTTTATCATTAATCCATTGATTTTTAAGCACAAAATAATATAAAAAACCTTGAGGTATTCATTTTTTGGTGAAAAAAAATAATTTACCTATGGTTATAAATTAATATTTATCTAAGGAATGGGAAGAGAAATTTTTTAAAGTCTAGACAGAAATTAATAAATTGTTATCTTTGGGTGTTTTATATAACAAGGTTATTAATCTCACCATATGTGTAAAAAATGAACTATTAGTGAAAAGAATCAAGCTAAGTCTATATTCACAAGGAAAAAATACACCGTCTAATGAAGGAGGTTCTGAAAAGAGATTTTCAACCTATTTATTATGGGAATCATCATATAATTTTTATATAGTGATTGGTTCATCCCACTTTAATTCATTTCAAATATTTAAGGCATGATATTGATTTGGAATGATGATAATGAATTTATCATAATGAGGAATCTAATGGGATGTAGAGGATGTATTTATAATAATGATTAAAAAACTATAATTAAAACCCACAATGGATTATCATTCCTGTAAAAAATGTTAGAAATTTTATCCTGAAATTAGTTTTATAGATGTTTATATATTTATTTTAATTATAATAAAATACCAGTATATTCAATGGAGAAATATAAAATATAATTTATGTGTTCATGTGGAGCATTTATTTATCTTTAATTTTTCATTGACATGTGTAATATAGAAGAAAATTTTAAATATTTTGTAAAAATAATTTTTAATGGAATGGTAGATTAATTTTGAGAGTTATTTATGGATTTTTTAATATATAAGAGATATTTAGAGGTATGGGTTCATAACCTTTAATTGATACTCAAATAGTGTGATGAAAAGTGGTAGTAATCAATTTAGAGAAGTATTATTTAATATTTAAATAAGGTACCTTCCTTGGAATCTCAATAAAAAATAATGGAATTAAGTTCAACCCTTATAAATAATGTTAATATGAGAGTTACCCAATCCAACCATAGTGAAGGCAATATTTAGAATTCCTAAACATACTGGATTTTATCACCACATTTTCAAAGATATTTATAATATTTTTAAAACACTCATCCACCAACTAATAAATAATGTTTTTTATGATTTGATGAATATTGTATGAAATAATCCACTTATTTGAAAAGTATTTATTGTATTTTCTAATCCTGACTTATCCCAATAGTGAGAAAACTTTTGAATTGATGTGAGATAAAACTGATTACATGATGGGAGATTATTTATGGTTGTGGGTTTGCTATATTATTTTCCTATCCACAATGAAATCAATAAACATAACAAGGACTAAATGATTTACAAAACAATTAAGAAATATCTTCTTGTTTGTGCCTTTTATTGTGAAATTATTTAATCATTTATATTACCCTCAAAGGTAATAGTATATACATATCAAATTTATTTGTGACACTTGTTTCATAAAAAACATGTGAAACTATGGATAATCCATTATATTTTATAACTATAAGAGTTTAACATAATAAACAAGGATAAAATAGGATCTAATAATGTTATGGATGATCGTTTGTCAAAATTAAAATTAAGTAAAATGAATGAAAAGGGAGGGATTGATATTGATGATGAGTTCCTTTTTCAGAATCTCTTTAATTATGATTATTAAGTCCTTCCCTATGTTAATAAAATTGAAAATTAATTAGTAAACAGAACTATATTCTCTAATTTAACATATAAATAAATTAATAGAATAATAGTTAGTTCAACACAATACTTTTTAAATGATCTTTTGTTATTAATATAGTGTATAGATGGAATTTTTATGTGAGGTGAACCAAAGATTTAAATGAAAATCATTTTAGAAATTTTTCCATTGATCACCTACCACAAGACACTAAGGAACTAACATAATAGTGGATAACATTTTAAAAATTGTATTATCTTAAAAAATATTGAATAATGATATAAGGTATTTTTTGTAACATATTGATTGACACAAATAGTTAAGAAATATTGGAAAGAGAAATGAAATGCTTTACCACCCTTTTACTGAAGTTTATGTGTTCGATATATGGTGAATTAAATTCACAATACCCTTAAAACACTCTTTTAGTAACTCATACATTATTTTTGTGTAGAAAAAATATCTTAATTGGTGGAATATGATGTGACATCAAGAAATATAGTGTAAGTTTTCATAAAAATTTAAGGGAAAACATATTTTCTCAATTTATAATACATGATTACTCATTATTGATTGAGGAACTCAATTAAAATTTAACTTATTGAGTGGAATTATTGAAAAATATATATTTTGATACAATAAAAAACCCATTTACTCGCATAAACAAGTTGACAAGTGAAATTTTCTAACCATAAGATAAAATAAATATTGGAGAAAATAGTGATCTTTTTATAGAAATATTTGAGGAATAAATTTGATGGTACATTATAGATATACTAAAAATACTTTTTAAAAAAATTCATCCCTATTTAGGATCATCTATATAAATCCATGTCATTTTACATTGGAGTCTAAGAAAAGATGATAGGGGGATTGAGAAATTTTAATATGTATTTTTAATAAGTTAGGAGAAATAACATTATATAACTATATGAATTTAGGGAAATCATAAGGGATTGTTATGATATTGAAATGATTTATAAGGATATGTGTATTTATGTGGAATTTTGGAGCATTAAACAAAGAATAATATTTCCTAGAGATAGGGTATTCTTTTTTAATTCATTTTTGAAAGTATTTATGGGAAGTTGAAGATATATTGGATAGGACCCTTCACTATGATCAAGAAATTTCCCCACAGTGACATAGATATTAAATGTTAACTTGAAACCCCATGTGAGTTAAATGGAAAAAGGTGATGTTTTACATAGATAAGTTTAATTAATGTTTTATTATATACCTTTAATTCCACTAAGGCAAATAATTTCTTATCTCTCAATATATAAAATGAATATATAATGTGGATGAAACCTAGGATGATTGAAGTATTATAATTAGCATTAATAAATTTGGTAATTAATGTATCAAATTGAATTAAACCAAGATGTGGTAATTCAAAAAACATGTTGTTTCCATATTTAATGAAATGAATCTAATGATTTTAGAGGATACTATGTCATGAACGAGCTTAGTCAAAGTTGACAGGGTTTTTTTGTTAAAGAAAGAAAAACCCAACGACCGCTATGATCTAGGTGTGAAACCTAGTGCCTTATATTGAAAATAACATTGAAATAAAATGGCCACAACCATGTCTACAGCGAACCTCATATTAAATTAAATAACCATGGTGAGAAAACACATCATGGTGAAGTCTATAAAACCACTTTTAGTGGATTTTGATTTTATGGTCAAAGATAAGAGATCTTACAGTCATCACCCCATTTTATATCAAAAGTTTTCATGAATTTATAATATAATGGGTAGTAACAGAAAAACACATCATGGAGCTTGGTTATTTCCCAAAATATAAGAGTGTTTTTCATCATTTTAAAGACATATTAGTTAAATTATTAGAATTCACATTATAGATAGGATCACCATGATTTGGTTTTCTAAAACCATGTCATGGTCGGCCATGATTTTTAAGTTATATTTTTAAAATTTAATTCTAGAAACACTTAACCTTATTTCACTTTAATTTATTTTAACAAAGTTCCATTAAGTTCCTTCTCAATCTAAAAGTAAATTATTCATTAAATGTCTCATTATTGTTATAAATTTTGGTTAAACATAATTCATTTTCAATTTTTATTGAAGTATTTTTAATTAAAATTAATTTATTTATTCTTAATATTATTTCATGGAATAGATAGTTTAATTATTCTTAAATTCACTTTTATAATCACATGAAATTCACTTAACAGGTATGGAATCAAGAGTATAATATGGTATCCTAACATTTCTTTTAACTTTATTTATAAAGTGATTATTTTTAATTTGGAATTATATTATGAATTACCTTTTAAATTATTCCATCATAAGTATAATATGATAAAAAAAATTATGGGAGTATTTCTATGATAATTATTATGATTAAATTTATCTTTACATATTTTTTATTTAAGTTTTATCTTAATAAACCAAATTTAGTTTATAACTTCAATCAAAATATTACAATTAAATTTAATTGAATCGATGGATTTGACCATAATTAATTTGATTACTCTTAACATCCTAGATAAAAATTTGATCAGCTAATATATGAACTAAAAAAGATTAATTCCAATATTAAAAACTATTATTTGAAATTTTTTTAATACTTATTAATTAATTAAATTTTATTTTTCAGATATGAATTTAGTTTTTAGTTAATTTTTCTTATTCTATAATTATAATTAAGTATTAAAAATAGGTTCAAAATCAGTTTCGATATTTAATTCACCATCTCTATATGAATGATATTAGGTATAAATTATTCAATTCCACAGTAGAATAATTTTGAATAGATCAATTAAATACATTTCAACAGCTTTTCTATAATGATATATAATATATTAATTGGTAATCATGTTTTTATTAATAAATTAGTAATTTTAGTAAAATCATTACGATTTGTATTTAGATGACCCCCATAATAATGCATGTTCATTGAGAAAAAAATTTGGAGTGGTGGAAATCATAGAAAATTAATGGGAAAGTAAAAAAACAAATAGTTTAGAGAGTAATAAGAGAGTAACAATGTGTTTTATTTAAAACTATATCATAATTAAATGTTCTTAGGAATGGAGATGGGTAAATTGTCAAACCAAACCTAAACAAGATGTTTCCTTAATTTTTTTACTAATGAAAAACTAACCATGGGATACCATAAAACTGAAGTTACTTTTAGGTCCCTATTTTTCATAGGTAAAAAGAGAAAAATTCCAAAAATAATAAAAAATGACCCACCTGTGTAACATGATTTTTTTCCCTTAACATTCCCAAAATCTAAACCATATCCTCCCATAATCCTTATTTCATTATGAAAATATATTTACCCAACCAATCAAATTAGTTAGCCCAGATCCATCAAATCATAATTGGATAAAATACATGGTGTAAGAGAAATATTCACCACACCATAACATTTATTATTACATGGTTTCATGTTACATCCCTTTTTTTCTAAATATAACATTTTAAAAAATGTGGATAACCCAATTTTACAACCTCTTTTAACTTAGTACAACAAGGTTCATCCCAAAAATCATGACCTAGTAAATAAACCCATTTTCTTATTTTTATTAATATTTTCAATCCCCCATTAAAACCATAACCACTACAATACCTATTTTTTAATTCTAGTGGTAAAAAATATCCACCACAGCATGATAAATGAAATTTTTTAGTTTTACCATGGAAATAAACCAAAAACATCAATCTATATCCTATGAAATCATAATAACTAAACCAAACACAAAACAAAGAATACTAACTCTCCGGACACAACTTACTGAACCAAACCATGTCATGTTCACTCACTATTTTTCCTTTAAATAATTATAACCAAATTTCAGTGTTCAGCAATACATATCATGTATTTGTTTAATTAAAAAAATATAACAATATAAAATTACACACTCATTTAACTCTATACCCCTCTTGAATCTTCCTTTCCCTAGAATCCATCATTCTAAACTATGTTTTATCCCTTCAAATTCATCCCCATAACCTCTCTAAATCCCTTAATTAATTTAATTTATACTACCAAAACCCTAACTTTCACTTTAAATAGGTGTTATCCCATTTCATCTGAACACCTCAAATATTTTAAATAAAAAACCTATTTATTTAAAAAACATAAAAATTAATTCATCCATCCATTAAAAATCCATTATAATTTACATTTCACTGACATTATCCACTAAAAATACACCTCTAAGAGAAGCAAGATCACCTCGTACCAACCTCTCAACATAAAATCAGGATATTCCAAAACCATAACTCATTAACACAATTCTAAATTATCATGTACCAATGTAAATTATTTCTAAAAATACCAACCATAGAATACATCCTTATCCCAACACAAATCTCATGACTTACCTAACGAACATCACCATCTCTAGGGGAGTAATTTGTTGATTTTTCTTCTTCAATGCCATCAGACATCCACAAAAACCTCAAATTCAAGCAGTAAAGAGAAAATAAGGATATTGATTTGTTGCATCTAGGAAAATTTTAGGGGAATGTTTTTATATATTTTCTTTTTTGGTTGTATTTCCTTCAATAACCCATATAGAAGCCCACAAATTTGACATTTTTGAGTTTATGTTATTCGTAGGGGTTTCAGCTAAGAAGGGTAAATGGTAATTTCAATTTTCTTATAATGAAATTATGAGTGTGTTTTCAGGTTTAGGAGATAATTTTCACTATTATTTTTTAATTTAGTAAATTTTCAATATACTTTTATTTTATTTAATTATTTATTACGGGTACTATTTTATAATTTATTTATTTATTTAATTAAATAATATTTCATGTATTAATTTTATAAAATTAATGAAGTGTCATATGGGATGATTCATGTAGTGGTGATGAAGTTAAAAGTTAATGAAATTAATATGGGATTTAAATATATAGTTTTAATAGTTATTAATGGTGGATATAATGTGTGGTTATGTATAAATTAATAGTAGTTATATAGATAGGAAAGTATTGTTGAGAATATTAAGAAAATTCAAAGAAAAATAAATTGGGTAAATATATTTTATATTAGAGAAACATTTTTTTTATAACTCTCTCTATTAACTAAATTTTCTCAGGTGATAAATCTTGAAATTTTTTGGGGATGTAAGATCATTTAATGATGAATGTGTAATATGATCAAATGAAAAATCATTATCAAACATCAATGGATTTTAGATGTGCGACATTATTATAATCATGGTATGTTACTCAAAATTAATATATCTTTTATAGTCCTTTAGAATCTAAC
Source organism: Viscum album (assembly GCA_963277665.1). Lineage (NCBI taxonomy): Eukaryota > Viridiplantae > Streptophyta > Magnoliopsida > Santalales > Viscaceae > Viscum > Viscum album. Next base: position 403,983,793 of record OY728157.1, read on the forward strand.
ATTCTTATAAATTTTCATGTTTGGTATATAACTCATAATAATTTAGAAGAATAAATATATAGTAAATTGAAATTATAAGTGGTGGATGATTATAAAATCTAAAAGATTTTTATTCTTGTTGAATATCTAAATTATTTGGATTAAAAAATAGATCATTGATATTTAAATTTATAATAGTGATATATAAATGTTAATATGGATTTGATCAATGATTCTATGGAATTTTAATTTGAATTTTTAAATATTTACATAGATTATTGGTGAAAAAATATGAGTAGTGAATATTAATATTGAATTACTAATGTGGTAATGAATAATTTAAATTATTAATCTATGAATTATTTAATAAATTATATATATGTAAATGTTAGTTTTTATTATTTATTTTTATTTTTTATGGAAACTTTTATAAGTTGCTAAAATTAATTTTTGTCACATTAGATTTAAAAAATATAGAAAACAATTTAAGATGTGAGATGATTATTTGTAATATCTATGGCATAAGGCATGATGAATTCGCATGGGGATTATTCCACATACATGGAAAATGTTCTCAAAATGATGTATCAATTCATGGGATAAATTTCCAATGAGTTACATGGGATTTTTCAACATTCAGTAGTTGGATGAATTCTAGTTATGATTTATATGGGGTGGTGTAAATTTTATATGGGTCTTCCCACATAGAAAAATTATTTTTTCAAATCTAGTTTGGTTAATACATCCTAATTATTATGGGCAGATTTGGTTATGGAATGTGTAGATGAATGTTTTGAAACTTTGATATAGTATTAGCCCTGAGATAAACTCTCTAGTGTGAAGAGATTGATTTCTGAATAAAAAATGGTTAACGAATTATATGGAATTATTAAGAGGTCCATTAATATGTTTTGGACATATAATGAGTTTGTAGAACATACATATACCTAAAAAGTAATCAATATTAATTATTAATTAGTCTATTTTATCTAAATTATGGTTTACCTAGGTGGGACTGTGGTAAACTCTATGGTGTGATTTTATTCTTATAGAAAATTATATTTGGGATACCCATTGTGGATGTATAAATGAATATTGTGGGTCTAAATCCATTTAATGATAAGTTATACTAATATATTATGGGTTTTTTATACATTTTGTTGATGGTTATGATGACGTTGAAGATGAAGATGGTGTTGGTTTTTGTTTTTTATATTGGTAGTAATAGTGGATATGTGATTTGTGTTTCTCATAATGTTGGTTTCTGAGGGGTTTGACCCCATTAGTGGAAACTTAATAATACAGTCAAAGTACCATACTATAGATAGCTTCCTATATGGTATTGTATGTGGTGGGGAGAGTCCTTGAGGGTGGACACTAATTAAACATATGATATTTCATATGGGTGGAATGTGTCTCAATAAATGAACTGAGACATTATAATGATTTCTCTATGGGTGGATATATACTTGGTCATGTACATGTGTTATCTAGTTTTATATGGGTTTATAACTAATTATTAATTACGATATTATATAATATTCCCAATGACATGATAACTACTTGTTAAGACTGATGGTATAGTGAGTTTCATGCATGTGTATAACTACTTTATGGAGGTTATATTATAGTGAGCCCATTTCAAGTGGTTAGTTACCTGAATATATTATGTAATGGCCCCTATTGGTGGAAATAATAAATGGTTAAATATATGGATTAGTGGATGTTATTGTTATATCTATGGTTTTTTGGAGATGTGTGATGAGGAATGTGATGGGGTATATAGAGTAGGATGGTTATATAGTAAATAAATGGAAGGGGTTGAGGGTGAACCCTTGGTAAATTATTACTAATTGATTATTTAATTTTATTTGGTAAATATATAGATGTCTTTTTATACATCATTCACATGAAAACATTATAGTTATTATGAGTAACATACTATGTATATTTTAATATTTACCTTTTCATTATATATAATTTTTTTATATTATCGTAATATATTTTTAGGTGGTTTCAATTGACTTTATCTTATGGAATATGTGACTATGGAGGTGGTGGATTGTATTATACCTTTCTTGAGGTATAAAATATATGACCTAATTCTTTTTTTTCAATTTGTAGTCTTATTTTATATGACATGGAATGTGTTGATATATTTTATTCATTTATTTTGGTTAATATATGCATTATATAATTAATTTTTTAATGATTTTTCTTTTATAAATGGTAATAAATTTGATATGTGAGTGATATTATGTCATTGGTTCTATTTTAAATCATGTGGTATGTATAAGGACAGATTTAAGGGTTATAATATAATTTTTACCGCATTGGGTGGAGTTTAAATGATGGATGGTCAATAAATAATTATATCATTTATTTTTCTTTAGTATTGCCTTTTGAGTAGGCACTGGGTTTGATTTATTTGGTGTTAAGGAAGTAGTATAACATGAAAAAAGTTTTTTATTTAGAAAAACGCCATCCTAATAAAGGATAGTCCCTTATTATTTTAGTGAGGAAATCATAACCTAGGGGAAATTTTTTTAAGGAATATAATATTTTGACTATAGGATATCTCTATAGGTGTGGATTTATGCATTGTATATGTTTAGGTTATAGTGATTGTGTATTTTTTGTATTTTTTGTAATTTTATAAGAGGGTTTAAAATATGTGGTAGTGTCATTATACATTCATTATGTGTATATATATAAATCATTATATGGATTTTAGTTAATTATTTTACATTCATTCTGGTTGAATATTAAAAATATTAAGTTAAGTAAACAGATGCATGGTAGAAATATAGAGTTTTGAGTTAGAGGGTAGAACCAGAAGCTGGAAAGGATTAGAAAACTACCTTGAGTGAGACTATGAGGAATTATAAGAGTTTGAAAATTAGTGGACAACCTCATCTGGATCATCATTATTCTTATCTCAAATGTTTTTTTCAGTATCATAATCGGAAACCATTAGGAAAAAAATATAGGGTGGTGTTATAAGATGTTATAATAAATGATCTAATTATAAAGTAGACCAAAAAGGATATTGACCTAGGCTACATGGATAAAAAGGATGTGGAGTTGATAGAAGAAAACTCCAAGCCATGTAAAATCAAAAATGAAGGAACTATATGTGGTTCAAGGTATGATTTTTATTTACACCACTCTTATTTTAGATTTTATTGATATCAGTTCCTTATATTAATTTTTCAACTCCACCTTAGTTTAGGGTTAAATATTCCATTAGATAATATTTAGGGTCTATTATAGTGTATTTTTATGGTAGGAGGTCATATGAAGTAATATGAGTTATAAGGTTGTGAGCTAGTTGTGGGGAAAGAACAATTATATTGTAACATTTCATTATTATATATACAATTATATGATTTTATACTTGGGATATATTTTTTATAATCTTTATATGTTTTTTAAATCATTATAAGTGGACGGTGATTTTATCTATTAAATTTTTTTCATCACATGCTACTTTTTGTGGATAGATATTTTTTAGGGGTAGATATGGATTATACTGTAAGATATTTTAAATAAATTGGATAACTTTATTATTTATGATTCTAATGTGGATATGGAGAAATTCTGTAGTTTTTTAAAGGATTATAAATATATGATTCTAGTTAAGGTTATAATCTTAACTTCATGGTCATAGATTAATATTAACATTTTTTTATATGTATGTGTTTCTTCTATTCCTATGGATATTTATTATATGGTGATTATAGACCATTGAGGGTTAATGATTCAGATTGATGAGTTATTATTGTGAGGTTTTATATTGAATAGTGTATCCCCATAGAACACTTTTATGTTTTATGTTGTAAATAAAGATACGAGATTGAGGTTGTGTATAGATTACCGATTGATGAATTAAGTGACGATGAACATTTTCCATCATCTTCTTAGGTTGGATTATTTTTTTTACGAATGTTAAGAATTGAGTTAGTTATCTAAGATTTAATTTTTATATGGATATAAGTAAATAAGTTTTTGAGGATGAAAATATTTCTAATACGTCTTTTTTATATAGATATAGTAATTTTTATTTTTCTATTATTTTATTTGGGGTTAAAATTATATTTTTTTTTCATATAGAACATATAAAAATAGTGTTTAAACTATATCGTGATTATTTTACAATTTAATTATTTGATGATATTTTTGTCATTTGAAGTTGTATAAAGATCTTTTATAGCATATCATGATGGTGTTTCAGTTTCTATGAGATAATTATTTTTACATAGGAGGTGTATTTTCTAGGTTAGGTTAATTTGAAGTGGTGTGTGATAGTGGACACAATTATGATTGAGGGGGTTGTTCCATGTAACCCACTAAAGAATATTTTAAAAGTGATAACTTTATTATTATTATCTGGTTATTATAGAAGTTTTGTCTATCTTTTTATAAATTTTGACTCTGTTATTAACTTTTACTGAGAAAGATAATTCTATTTCTTATAGAAATTAGAATCAAACTTCTTTGAAATATATAACGGAGAAGTTGACAAGTGATAAAATTATTTGTTAACATGAAGAGGGAATTACTTAGGAGGTGAATTGTGATACAACCCATTAGGGTTTTGGATATGTTATGATTAAAAGGAGATGATTAATTTCTTATGTGTCTCGGTAGTTACATCCTCATGAATTTAATTATTCTACATGTTATTTTTATATTTTATCTACAAAGTTTTTTCTTAGGATTTCGATGTATACTTTTCTTAAGGAGTGATTTTCTACTTATTTAGATCATAAGATCTTGAGGTAGATGTTTCGTTAGAAGGATTTGAATTTTTAGTGGATATGGAAAATTGAATTTCTATAAGATTATAGTTTTTTTTATCATATATACTCCTTGAAATTATAATGTTTTGGATGATTTTATAAGTAATTAGTCTTATGATGAGGCTTCTCGGTGGAAGATTTGGAAATGTAAAGTTACAGATTTATTAACACGCCATAAAGTTTTCTATAAGAATATATATGAGGGAGAAATTATATATTAGATGATGGTTTTATATTCATTTGTGTGATAGGTAAAAAAATTGGTGGGATATTAAAAAGGGAAAGAGTAGATAGATCATATAATGAATAGTGTTGCCTTAGAATGTTGGTTTGAGGATAAGGAACGATGGGTATTATCTCATGGGATTTATTTTTTCCTCGTGGTATATAGGAAATAGTTTTGAATAAATTAAATATTTTATCATTGATGGTGTATTTAAGGTGTTGTAAAAATATATCATTTTTAAAGAGGTAGTTTTGGGGGCGCAGGATAATGATGGTTGTAAGTAAGTTTACCTCTCAGTGAATTGTGTACTATTATATTAAATCAAAACATAGAGTTTTAAAGGGTTGTTACTAAAACAACCTATTTAATTATAGATTAAATAATTTATATATATTTATTACATTCATGAATTATATAGTTATATTCATTATAAAAATATTATGTAATTTTAAAATAAAAAAGGAAATAGTTTTATTAAAAAAAAATTATTATTAGGCATTAATTAAAATATTAATTTTAAAATTGATGAATTTTAATTTTAAAAATCAATTTTTTTTGAAATAATAATTTCAAAATTATCTTACAATTAATCTTTTCGAATTTTCTAAAAATATTTATTTATTAGTGAATTATGAAAAATACTTTTTTATTGAAATTTTTATTTATTTTAATGAATTTAAAAATTAAAATTTTATTTTTGATTAGTTTTAAAAAAATTATTATTATTTTATTTTAAATATTAAAAATAAGATTTTGATATGAATTTTATAATTAAATTTTGAATAACAATATAGTTATATTAAAAAGGAATATTTCAGAAAATTTATTATTCATCATGTTTTGAATGATTTGATTTTAAATTAAATTATACCACTTTTTTGAATTAAATATTTAGAAATGGATTCTATATTTGGAATCATTGGGTAAAAATTTATTAAAAATTTACCTTTCATTTTTGTCAATATGAATGTAACCCTAGTAATTTTTTTTCATAGTAATGGGTAAATCAGGTAATTAATTTTAAAAATAAACTTATAAGGGCACTAAAATGAACCTAAAACTTATATAAATTATGTTGGATGATTATTTTCATCCATATTCATCAATATGTATGATATATGGCCTTTTTCCCTTTTGTATGTGATTAGAACCATTATAATATTTTATGTAAAGAAAAGCCAAATATCTCACATTCTTATTTTTAGTAACTAAAATATTTCAAACATAGAAATAAATAGAGGATATGTTCTATTATAAATATTATTTTGAGAGAAAAGTGTTTATATATTTCCTAGAAATTTATTTTTAATTTTTTGTGAATAAATAATCACCTTAAATTCTTACACAAACATCAAGAATTAAATATTAAGTTAATGGGAAAATGAAATAAATGATAATATAAATATTAAAATAAATATAGTTTTAAATAATTAATGTGACCCATGAATTTTATATTTTCATATATAAGTTAGTTAGTAATAAAATATTTTGTCTAAATTTTATTTTTTTTTCTTGATGTTTTAAATTCTAAGTAATGAATATTTCAAAATATTTATATTAATGGTATTTTATAATAAATAAAATTTTACTAAATGATATAAATATTTATAAAATATTATATTAAGCCATTATATTAGGGTATGGTTTATATTATTATAAATTCCTTATTTATCGGTCATTTTCCCATTTATAGTAACTATCTTAACCCTTAAAAAGTAAAAAGAACTTGTTGTCACGGTAAGTGTGAAAATGGTTAACTTGATGTTAAAACAAAGAAATAAAGCTAAAAATATGGTTCAAAATTGTCCAGATTTTACTTTATGGTATTATGTCGACTCATAATCATAATATATTTTAATATTATTTATTTTGAGACATTTTGACATCAAAATTAATTTATATTAAATTAATCTTTTAAAAAGTCCAAGAGTTTCCCTCCCCCCTCATATAAAAGGGAATCCCTTATTCGCATTTATTTACACTTAAAATCCCATTTTTTTCATCCAATATCTACCTAAATAACTTCCTAACATACCTACACACATTATAGAGGCCTTATTTTTGGTATAATACCAATCTTAGTAGTCTTAAGTCCTTAAGAAAATGATTATTCCAAAGAAGATGTATAGTTTTTAACCACATATTCTAGTTTTATTTATTCTTACACATCCTAAAAATATTAATGATGAAAAAATATCACTAGTATATTCCTTATACTGATTTAATTTTATTTTAATTGGAAAACTTATATACATATCCTCTTCTATAAAATGGGAAATTAAATGATCGTTCGGGTGTATGGTAGACTACTGCCTCGCGAACCAATGTAATTCGTTTTCCATTAAAATCCCTCATGGTTGGATATAATAATGAAATTAATGTATATATATATGATATTAATGACATATTTGTCATTATAAAAAGTTAATATATCATTTACTTGCATACATTTTCATTAAATTAAAAATGATATTTTTATTTGTTCTTACGTGTGGACTACCACCTCCACGAAGCAATGTGATTCATTTTTCATCACCACATCTCATGGATGATATATCTAAGTATTTTTAATGAAGTAATATTATATTTATGATATAACTATCATTATTTAAATCAAAAATAAAACATACCATATTTTTTAATGATCATTGAAAAATTGAAACATTAATCACGCATATGTACGACATATCATCTCTATTATTGTAACGTAGTTATTTTTTCATAACCATATTTAATTATAAGTTTTAAAATTATAATTGATGTTCTAAAAGATAATTATTTAACTATTATTATTCTATTGATGATGGAATAATGACATATTTAACCATAGTCAACCTACCAAAGTTATTTTGGACTTATGAACCATATATTAGAAAAATGTATAACATAGTATATTAGAAAAATGTCTGACATAAACTTAAATGATTAGGTAAATGTATATGACATGGGAATAAGTAAAATAAATTTAAAAGTGAACTTTAAAAAAGCTATAAATAAATTAAATAATTAATATGAGTTAATTATTTAGGATGATAATGATCATACATGATGAGTGGGACTCAATGTAAGAAACACATTAACATAAAACCTCGTTTTAAATCTTTTATTTTCAAAATATTCCTATTCAATGTGTATATTTTTAAAATAATTTAATGGATGTATTTATTTGGAAATAAAATAACAATAAAAGGAATTGTATTCTATTTTATTTAAAATTATTTTAAAAAGGGATATTTTTACGGAATTTTTTGACTTTTTTTATAAAAGACAAAAGTAATGATCTATATTAATGTATAAAGTAATAATGACTTTTTCCAACATCAAAATAATTATTTTATGTTTGGATTCCTTTACAATAAATCTTTTTTACTTGAAATAAAAAACCCTCTTTCCATTTTTTAGTTATTTTTTATAGAAAAAAAGTTTCTAAAGAAAAAATAGTATTTTAATATAAGATATTATTTTTCACATAATATTAAAATATATTTTCAAGGTTTTTATTCATGATATGGTTTTTGATATTTTTTATGAAGGGTTTAGTACCATTATATCTCATGAGTGATCTAGATATAGCTTTTATGAAGTTTTTATCCCCAATATGGCTCACAGGTGAGATCAGTATAACTTATATAGTGGATTCACCCATATAGTTCTCTAATGCATTGGGTAATGATTATGTTCTCTGGAAAATTATATTGGAAGTCAGTTGTATGGTTATTACAATTATTTGGGATTTATAAGGATTCTATGAAAATGATATCATGTAGAACCTATATGAATTTTCTATGATTTTTAATACTTTTTTCATGGAAATAATTTTATTTAAAAAGTTATGATAATGAAATTTTTAAAGAAAAAAATGATGTACTTTTCAAATAAAAGTGATATGTTTTTAAGAAAAGGGTTTTGATGGGTTTTCATGTTTTTCAATAGATTAATAGATTTCTTCTTTTTGTGTCCATTACTAAGATTTTATGATCATACCACATTTTAAAATGTCTTTATCATGGATTTAGGATTAGTAGGTTTGAGGGTAAGTTTAATATCAAATTTTTAAATATATTTTTAAAAATAAAACATGTTTATTTTTAAAAAAAATGCTTAGTGTGAAAAATGGATATTGAGTGAAAGTTTATAATTTTTAAAAATGGGATTATTATGTAAGATTTATGACCTAACTCTCTATAATGCTGAACATAAAATATCATCAGAAAAGAAATTAAGAGAGTTATAGTTTAAAATCACTAGAATATCTATAATTTAAGGTCGAGTCCTTATAGTTGGAATTAGAGGAGAGGTTTAGTTAACATTGGGGGATAAGATAATAAAAATATATTACCCCTAAAATATTTCATCTAATGGTTAAGTTGAAAAGACATATCATTTGAACATTACTATGTTACTTCATATAAAATATGTTTTTACATAATGATTTTATATAAAAAAGATAAGGAGGATATAAAATGAAGGAACCAAGAGAATGATATCCTTCTAAATCAGCAACCCAAATTGGATGGAATTGGAATTTAGTGGTTTGTTTTTATGATGTATCAGTTTACGCAACCTATAAATAGTTGTGGAATCCATGCTAGAGAACATCCAGATCTATGAAAGAGGAATATTATTATAGTTGACTGATTCATGAAACATTTCCCATTGATTTTTGATGGGACATCAGATCCAATGGTCACTGGAGAATGGATATATTTTCTAGATAATATATTAGAAGTTGTGGGGTGTTCAGAACTTCAAAAGGAAACCCTTTAAATTTATCATTTTAAAGGTGAAGTTGATCGATGGAGGTCTTTGTTTAGGAATAATAAAGAGATATATTAGATTGATTCCATGGAATGGTATACATTTAATAATATCTTCCTTGAGAAATTTTTCCCTATGTTTTTTCTACTCAAGGGAGAAAGGTAATTGGGGAATTTAGGGAAAACAATGAATATTTTTTAGCTGTGTATAAGGAATATTTTACAATATTATCCAATTATATTGAAGATTTTATATGCAATTTTGTTCATAATATTAATAGGTTTTACTTAGGATTTAAACCAATGTATCAAAGGCCATTATCTTATCTTGAATTCAAAATTTATGTGAAAATTTTACAGTATTTTGAGAAGGTAGAAATAGAGTTTTATTATGATCATGAATTATATGAAAACAATAAGAAAAAAATATTTTGATGGAATGAAATGGGGAATAATTCATCAAAACAAATATAGAGGTAAAAATCAAGTTCTAATCTTGTGATAAGTGTGTTAAAAAGCATCATGGGTAATGACTATTAAATTATAGAAAGTTTTACTGGTGTAGTAATTTTGGTCCTAGGGCTTATGACTACAAACATTAGAGTCTTGAAAAATAAATTAATGGGGAGACTGATATTCATTCATAAATGAGATTATTTATTTGAAATGAGTTAGGTCATTATGATAACATGTGTCTAGAGTTAGAAACTTATTATGAAAATAATAAAGACTAAAATCATAAAGGTATGGAAAAATATTTTCTAATATTATGGTTGATGTAAGGCTATCTAATGAAGTGGTGAAAGGTATGTAACTTGTTTATTCAAATTATGGAAATACCATTTTTGACTATAGATCTTATCATTCATTCATTTCTGATAAATTTACAACAATACTTAGAATACCATATCATAAAAGTATGATGTAATTTTTGATAAAAACTTTGGGTGTAAATATTAAATCAACCAAGATTTATAAAAATCTTCCTATTGTTATTAGTGGGATGGTCTTCCGTATAGATGTTATTGAATATCCCATGGTAAAGTTTGATATTATTTTGGGTATACATTGGATTTCTATTTATTATGATAATATATATTTCAATATAAATAAAATTCACTTATTTCATATAATTGATAACCTATAAAAAATCTGATAGCTTTATTAGAAATCTAAGTGAATATTACATATAAAATGTTATTAAAAATAATGAAATTGTACTTATTAGTGGTGTCATAATATTAAATGAATATATGGATGTTTTTTCTGATGATTTACTAAGTGTTATTTCAAATCAAAATGTTTATTTTACGATTGACATAAATATGATTCTAAGCCCATTTCAAAACCCCTTAATCAAATACATCATTTAGATCTTTTAGAATTGAAAAATAAATTATAGGACTTGATATATAATAGTTTCATTTATCCTATTACTTCACTACGAGGTGATCCTATCTTATTAATTAAAAATAAATATTGTTCAATGATACATTATATTGATTATAGATTCTTGAATAACATCTATTTTAAGAATAATTATTGTTTTCCTCATACCAACTATTATTTTGATTAGCTCTAGGGAGAAAATTATTTTTTGAAGATTAATCCCACTTCAGGTGTACCATTAGTTGAATTTTAATGAGGAATATATCCTATATACTTACTTTTTAACTAGATATGGGAAATTTTAATTTATTGTTATGCCCTTTGTGTTATCTAACACATTATTTGTATTTATGGATCTTATGAATAGAGTATTCTGTGAATATTTGGATAAGTCTGTTGTTGTGTTTATTGATGAAATATTGGAATATTATATATGTCATTAGGATCATTAACGACACCTGATATATTTTTTTAAAACCCTTAAAAGAAAATAAATTGTATGGAAAATTTTATAAGTGTTAATTTTGGTTTCCAAAAAATTCTTTGCTTGGACATATTATTTTTAAAGATAGAATAATTGTCAAACCTGCAAAAAAAATTGTGTAATCATGTAAAAAACCTACAAATTTCATAGATATTTTTATTTTTTGGGGTTTACTATGTTAATATAGGAGGTTTGTAGAAATATTGGTTGTCTTTTCTATCCCACTGACTAAGTTAACGCGAAAAAAAGTAAAACTCATCTGGTCAAAAGTGTGAGATTATTGTTTTTAGGAACCAAAAATAATATTGGTGAATGCTCTAATTTTGAACTTGGCCTCTATAAATGGTGACTTTTTCATCTACATTAATTCTAATTTGAAGTGAATTGGTTTTTTATTGATGTATAATAATCGTAAAATTTCATATGCTTTATTTTAAATAAAACCTAATTATTTAAATTAT